>CM075773.1:76763262-78193262 GCA_037974665.1 Ehretia macrophylla
GGAACCCCGTGAAGTTTTATAATGTTTGCAATGTAAAGCTCAGCTAATTTGTCCAAGTTATCCTACTTGTTCATAGCAATGAAATAAGATGTCATGGTTAACGTATCCACAATAACCCAAACAGTATCACAACCCTTCAGAGTTCTCGGCAAGTCCGTCACAAAATTCCTGATGACATGTTCCCATTTCTATTGTGGAATAGACAACAGCTGCAACAACCCGGCTGGTCTCTGGTGTTCTAATTTAACTTTCTGGCAAGTCAAACATTTAGTCACATATTCAGAATTTCTTTCTTCATGTTGTTCCACCAAAAGTGTTACTTTAAGTCCCTGTACATTTTGGTACTACCAAGATGGATAATATATTTAGAACTATGAGCTTTTGAAAGAATTTCATTCTTTCAAGTTGGATCACTAGGAACACAGACTCTGTTCTTATACCGAAAGATGCTACCATCATGTACTTTAAAATCTGACTCTCCTCCTTTGGCTTTCTCTTGAATCTTCAAAACTTGTGAATTCGTCTATTGAGCTTCACGAATCCAGGATAACAACTGTGACTGAATTTGCAATCCTGCAAACCAAATGCCAGTTTCAATAATTTTTGGTCTGCATAAGCAGATTTCTTCAATAGTTTCCCACTTCTTAATAATCAAGCAAGCTAGAGTAGCTTTTCGGCTTAAAGCATCGACAACTATGTTAACTTTAACTAGGAGATAGTTAATGGTACAATTGTAATCATCCAAAAGTTCTAACCAACGTCTCTGCCTCATATTCAAATCTTTATGTGAGAACAGTATTTCAGGCTTTTATGATCTGTAAAAATTTCAAACCTGTTGCCCTACAAGTAATGACACCACTTATTTAAAGCAAAGACAATTACGACCAACTTGAGATCATGAGTAGGGTAATTGAGTTCATAAGGTTTCAACTTTCTCAATGCATATGCAATTACCTTACCATTCTGCATTAGTACTGTAATACCCCGATCCCTCACGAGACCAAAGTCCCGATCCAAAACCCGAGGTCACAAAAAATGAGGGAAAACTGTAATACCCCGATCCTTCTTGAGACCGGGAGTTCTATCAATCAATCTAATCACAACCCAATTCCAAATCCGGGCATAATTTTTAGGAAAAACGGACGGAATCTCCCCTGTTTCTAGGCAAAATGTAAAACTTGTAATAGTATATAAGTGGACCAGCACCGTGTCCAACCATACAAACACCTCAAGGCCATCCGAGCCTTGGTTCTCAACAAGCGAACTCAAGTAAATATATATTTCCAGTTTAAATGCTAACCTATCTCTTCTCATCTTTAACAAATACATGCTTGGCAACTAAACTATACTAACTTATTGCATAAAATAGACTATCATACCATTCTAACTCTTTTCCTTTGGACATTACAAACATGCATTGAAGTTAAACTATACTATCTGAATACATAAACTAGCCTATCATACCACTTCAATAATCTAGTAAAACTTAAATTACATTCCTTTTAACATTAAATACATACAACACATGAAACATACGTCTTTTCATCTTTGACAACTCAAGCCACATAGCACGCAAGACAACTCTTCAAGCATGATCTTTCACGTAACCACGAACTTTCCAGCTAACATGGCATTTCCTGAAATGTGATGGTGAGGAATGAGTATACTCAACACGTATACTCAGTGAGGGTGAGACAGATATCGAGGTGGAGAGAAAGAAAGTCGTGCAATGCAAATAAGGCAGTTAAGCAATATAACTGACAAGTAAGCATTCAATATAAACAATCAATACAATAAACAATTAATGAAAGCATTAACACAACCATTCAAAGCTATACCACACTCTGAAGGCTATGGTTCACTCAAACGAGTAATGTACCGATCATGATTTCGATGACTTTAACGATGACGTGCTGGCTCACCCACCTTATAACTTCCGTTAGAGTACTCTGGACATACTCTGTCAATTCTACGACCTAAAACTCCCTGGGCGGCAACCCAAGCGAGAAGGAGAATAGGACACGGAGCTAGAACAACCAACCCTGGCAGCCCGAGACTACCCAGAGAGGGCCGTCACTCATGCGCCTGACACAATGCAATGCAATACGGAGAATATAACAATAATCGAGCAAGGCACTGAAGTGCAGGTTAGTAACAACATATGATACAATAAGCATTTACAATCAATAAAATAACAAGAACAACACTAACAAGCATTATCAACAATTGATATACAATTCAATCATAATCAAGTATAACGAGCATAATAATCCAAAATAAGCATTATATAAGCAAGCATTATAAAAATCAACTAAAACACTAAATGACCCCAACTTTCTCAATGCTACTACTTCCAAACGAGCTACGAGTTTTGGAAACTGACTTCACCACTCCTCCTAGGACACCATATGGCACGTCTAAAGACCACGAAATCCTACTTTACCCTAGAATTCCCGCATAGCCCCGATTTTCCTCTTTGTTCGTTTGAACTATAGCTACCTCAACCGATCACCCAACCAATGTCATAGCTGCACCAAAAGTGCTTACATGGCATACTACGACAATGCTTTCATGCAAAACGATAAAATGCTAAACTCGATTGGAACGACCCCAACATGTACCAAGCCACTTTTCTTCGTTTTCCATTACACAATCCAATGATACCATACATTTAAGAATTCTAACATATCTAGCATCTTTCCACATCAACAGAACGCAAAATGGAGCAACTTTTACGAAACAGGGGTTTACTATTCATATTTTACTATTCCATTCACATTTTAAATTGCAATTGATATATTCAACCGTAGAAAATGCTAAAAAGCTACAAATACATGTTCTACAATCATCAAGGAATATTCTTCAAGCAACAAAACGGATAAAATAACAACCTACGGCTAAATCACAAAAATTAAAGTTTAGACATAATTATTTCAAATGGGCAAATAACGATAAAACCCTCACCTTAGACGCTACTAGATGCTAGGAAAACCACGTTGGAAGCCTCAGAAACAGCCCCGTGCAAGCTCTCGCAAAGATTTGAAGATTTGAAGTTGAAATCTTTTTTTTTTCTTCTCCCTTGTATTTTCGGCCTTCCCCTCTTTTTTCAGCTTTTTTATTTCTTTTGTTTTCTATTTCATGCTATTTAAAAAGATGACAACAAGTCAAGTGGTCAAAGTCTTGGTCAAAGTTCACTTAAGTTGGTCAAAGTAGCTTATTTCTTGCATTTTAAGGCTAAAACAACTAATACAAATTTAATTTTAGTTAACAACAACTAAAATACTAAAATTAAAACACTAAATACTATTTTTCACTATTTGCTAAGGACTAGAAATCATTTCCTAACTATCGCTCTCGATATGCTATGCACAAAACGACGAAAAACGAATAACACTTAAATATTATGGAATATAAGAAAAAATATAATTTTTGAAAAGCAACATAGTTCAAAATTTACTCCGGCTCGGAGCTACTTTTCATTTAATTGAAAACCGAGCATTAAGGTGCAATAAAATAAAACCAAGTAATATAAATAAAAGTAGTTGATACTCCGTTAAAATAATTAACTCAAGTATTATTTAATTACTTCTAAAAGAAATATGAAAATAATGCTAGAAATGAATGTTTAACTAAAAATAAACACGGAATTCAATGCTAACATTTAAGATGACACTTAATTAAATGCCATTGAATGTATGCCGGGTTTGAGGTATCACATCCTTCCCCCCTTAAAAATATTGTGTCCTCGCAATTCTTCTTCTAATAGAACTAAGCATCTACTAAAATCCAACTCTAACCACTCTTCATTGGTTGCTGAGCAAGACACCGAATAAGATACTCGTAGGAAGATCCCAAATAAAAATCCCAACCAAGAATGCCGAGAAAATACCAACTAAAGACTAAAGCAAAGATATTGTAGATAAAATTAACATCACATATTAATGATAAGAAGAATACCGAATGAATACCCCACATACGATTCTCTAGTAGAAGTTCAACTACAACCGCTTGAGAACTCCCTATCAAGAAACCAAATAAAGACTCAACTGAAGATTCCATCTAGAGGTCCAAAGAAATATCCCGCTAGTCATGAATTTCATAGAAGAATTTCCCTGTTAGGAGTGCTAAGGAGAGCATTAAGAAAACCCAATCAAATATACTTCAAGAGTCCTAGAGAAGTCTTCCAAATAATAACCCCATAGGATAACTAATTAGATCCTGAGTACTTCTATCAAATGCTGAGAAGAATGTCAAAGAAAATAGCAAAGAAAACATAATTCGCCCAATAAGAAAATCAAGTTGAATAACAAATATAGTTTCCCAGCTAGATGAAAAACCTAAGGGAAAATACCGAGCTGGTGCACAATATACAAAACCAAACTCCGAGGCCTCTTCACTGTTTGCCAAGTGAGAACTTTATACAACTTACCACCAAGAAAGCCCATAGTATTCCACAGCATACCGTAAGCAATGTGAGATAACAAGTCTGAACAGGATTCCAAGTGTAAGACTTCCAATAAGTGCTAATAAGGAAAATACTAGACGAATGCCCAATAAGAATTCTAAAGAGTGTTGTAAGTAATACTGTACAACAAGTCAGATAGGAATTCCATATACCAAACCTACTGAGGAATACCAAAAGAAAATACCCCAAACGATGCTCCAGTAAGAAGTACCAAGGATTGCCCAATAAGTAAGTATTAGATAAATGATCACTAGGAATTCTAGAGAATACCATTGAAGAATTTCCAATCAGGAATGCCAGTAACACACTAATAAAGAACGAGACACATATACCATAGATAATACCATGCAGTAAGTCCGATTGAAAACCCAATAGCCAAGTCTACCGAGAAATTCCAACCGAAGTTTCCAAAGAATACCCAATAAGAAAACCAAAGAATGCTCCAGAGAACAACCAAATAGAACCCCAAAAGAAAGCTACTCTTTCACAACTGCTAAGCACAGAGGAGGTGTGACGCTCGAGATTTAGCCATGCATTCAATTACTGTTGCATCCCTTGCTTGCGCATTTACTTCTGTACTTTACTAACTGACTTCTGTAGCTACTATTCACTCCATTTTCAAACTACATTCTATTAGTGAATTAACATTTTTATTAAATCATATTAATTGTTAAAGGAGTGGGAAAAATGTGCAATTGAACTAGAAGCGATAGGAGCGCTCGTTTAAAAAATGATTTTCGTAGTTCAATGAATAGTGTTACGTAACATAACTTAGAGATTTAATTAGCTAGCCTATGTTTCACACCTTAGGCTCGTTTTAAAGTTAACAACGCTCATTTTAGTAACCCATTTAATCACCCAACTTAGCCATTTAGTATATCTACTCAACACATGACCATTTAGCTCATAAAAACAAAAACAAAAAAGAGAGCAAATGCTGAAAAATCACTGTAGCAAATCCGAGAATAGTATAGGAGGAGAATGAGAGGATCTTGCTCATCAAATCTTCAAGCCAAGCCAAGCCAAGCTAGAAGCAAGTAGTTTAAGGTGTTTGCTAGCCTCCTAAGAGTTCCTACGCGCAATTGGTGAGGGTTTTCATGACTTTTTATGCATATCTAAAATGTTACATTTTTCTTGATTTGTTGAAAATGTTATCAAATGCTATTGCAAAGCTTATCTATGCTATTATACCTTGTTTATAAGTGCTAGAGAACACATTTGAGCTATTAGTTCACATTTTAAACGGTTGGAATCGTCATTTGAATTTATGAGGTGAATAGTGACATTTTTCTAGGGTTTTGTGTAATTGCACGTATTAGCTTGATTCAACACTCCTAATAGATGTCTTAGGTGCTAATGAAGGTAGTCTAATAGCCTTGTGCACTTCAATTGCTCTAGAATCGCATAAAACGTGAAATAGCTGACTTTAACAAAGGGGTTTCGGGGTTCATGCGAATCCGGGTGGATTCGGGCTTCACTTATAGAATTCTTAGGCTACCTAGGTGCTATAGAAGCTTTGATAACCCTTGTTTGAAGCCCGGATAAGGTATGTGTAGTTTAAAGCCATAAGAGGAAATTTGGGGCTTTCGGGGTAATCGCGGGCGTTTGAATGAGTTAGAGGGTTGAGAGGGTACCTTGAGGGTTAGTTAGAATGTTGGGAGAGTTTCCCTTGAAAATAGAATCATTAACCTTGGTTTGGAAGAGATATAGTTTGAAAAATAAAGGGGTTTAGGTGCAATTTCGGTTGACTCACACTTCTAAACCCATGGCATGACATCTTGAGTGTTTATATGTGATTTTAAATTGATTTGGAACTTTTGGTATGATTCTATACTTATTTTGTATATGTTCCTTTGTAAACTGCTTATTAGCTTCTATAATTGCTTATATTCTAATTGCATCGAGGTCAACCTACTTTGTTGATCCTCCTATGTGTTAATGCTTATATTATTGCTATTAATTTGCCATTGTTAAGTGCATTGCATCATGGTTGCGCAACCATAGTGTCATGGGCGGATGTGTTGAATATCGGCTGGGCGGCAGAGGGCTTGCCGGTGGATATTCAATCTCCGTGCCCTAGTCCCTCATTCGCCTGGTCCGGAGATTGCCAGGGGATGTTGGGTCGTAGGATTATCGGGGTACATCCGGAGTACACCCACTGGAGTGTTTGGGGTTATGCCGGCTTATCGTGATCGTGATCGTGGTTCGTGGATCGTGAATGAAGACCAGTGAAGATTGGTGTATAGGGGTTAGGAGAAATGTATCCTTTCAAATATGTGGTTATTTAAGCTATCATTGTTTCTTGATTTGCTCAATTGTTATTGTTGTTAACTGTATTACTTGTCGCATTGCACGCCCCGGGACCTTATCCCTCACTGGGCAACAGTGGTTGCTCATACCTCGCTAACATGTTTCAGGTGGCGCAGTTGGAGGAGTTGCATTAGTTGCTGTGTCTAGTTGCTTGAGGTGGACTATGTTCTTGTTGATGAGAGTAGGACTTGTTTTCTTTACTTTATGTTCTATTTTGTAACCTAAGTGATATGTGTATATTATATAGTTTGCAAATTGAGGGATAGATGTTGTAGTGGTAGATTTAGAACCATGGCATGTAATAACTTATATTTCTGCTATTAGCTGCTTCGCATGCTTGGGAGTGAATGACTGGTTGTTTTCAATTTCTAAGAATACTTAAAAGCTATCATGGAGTGGCATGATAAGCGGTTTTGTAAAGAAGTTAAGTTATGAATGCATGCTTGTCTATATCTAAACTGTTTGTTTGTCTTAAGGCTCGGATGGCCTTAAAGCTAAGATCTTTAGTTATAAATGAATGTCTTGTTATGTTGTGGCTTTATTGAGTGTTTACAGGTTTTCAGAATGTCCACGGTACAGGGGAGACTCTGTCCGTGTGTCGGGTCCGGACTTAACCATTAGGAAAAATTTTGTGACCAGGCTTGTTATTGGGTTGAGAATAGCATGGTCATTAGAGCCTCCGGTCTCGTGAGGGATCGGGGCGTTACAGGTGGTATCAGAGCTTAGTTAGCTCTAAGCCGGGACAGGGTCCTCGGCCTGTCGGGTAATAACCCTTACGTGTGTGCTTGTTAAGAGTGTGTCTTGAAAGTGTATGCCTGCATGTGTGATTGTGTGTCTTGTATTGAATGTGTGCACCTATGTGATATAATTATGTGTTACGTGCTAAATGTGTGCTAAGTGAAGTAAAGTGGCTGGTTATGCATCAAATTGACCTCGTGAATTGTTAATTGCTTGAACTATTGCTTGTAATGTGTGCATTTGAAAGTCTTTGATTGAGTTGTGTTATGATGGACTTGATTGTCGTGCTTGAATGACTTTGATGATTACACTGTTTCATAAACTCTTATATAAACATGTTTGCATAATAGTTTAAAACATATATGTGTAAATGTGATATCTTGGCATTCATACATGTCCCGTTGAAATGGTAAGAAAGACTTCTTCCTCCCCCTGAAGAGAAGTGATTAGCAACAAGCCCTCCAAGTTGTGTGGATTAGCGGGAATGAGAATGTTTGTAAGCGGAGCTCAGTTATTGGGATTTCTTCCAAGGCATTCTTCTACGCTCAGTACTCAGAAATGAATGGCTTCCTTTGGGATTTCTATATGACTGTTCTCTCGGTTTTCTTATTGAGTATTCTTCTAGTATTTTCTTGCTGGTATTACTCGGAAGACTTAGTTTGGGATTCTAATCAGCCTTATTATATGGAATTATCTTCTGTATTTGTACTCTAAATTCTTATTGGTATTTTCTCTCCACTGTTAGTTGGGATTCTATTTTTTTATGGTATTCGTGCCAGCAGGATTCTTATTTGGATTTCGAAGTAGCATCTCTATTGGAGCCTTTATTTGGCTTTATTACGTGAGGTTCGCAGGCAATACTACTGGGATTTCTTAATGAGCTCCCACGAGAGTTCGTATATGGTATTCTTGCTTAGCAACTGATGACGAGTAATCGGAGTTGGTTTTCAGTTGTTGTGGAGTTCCCTTGTGAAGAAGAATTGTGTGGACGCAATTAGTTTAAGGGGGAGAGGATGTGACGCCCGAGATTTAGCCATGCATTCAATTACTGTTGCATTCCCTTGCTTGCGCATTTACTTCTGTACTTTACTAACTGACTTCTGTAGCTACTATTCACTCCATTTTCAAACTACATTCTATTAGTGAATTAACATTTTTATTAAATCATATAAATTGTTAAAGGAGTGGGAAAAATGTGCAATTGAACTAAAAGCGATAGGAGTGCTCGTTTAGAAAATGATTTTCGTAGTTCAATGAATAGTGTTACGTAACATAACTTAGAGATTTAATTAGCTAGCCTATGTTTCACACCTTAGGCTCGTTTTAAAGTTAACAACGCTCATTTTAGTAACCCATTTAATCACCCAACTTAGCCATTTAGTATATCTACTCAACACATGACCATTTAGCTCATAAAAAAAAAAAAAAAAGAGCAAATGCTGAAAAATCACTGTAGCAAATCCGAGAATTGTATAGGAGGAGAATGAGAGGATCTTGCTCATCAAATCTTCAAGCCAAGCCAAGCCAAGCTAGAAGCAAGTAGTTTAGGGTGTTTGCTAGCCTCCTGAGAGTTCCTACGCGCAATTGGTGAGGGTTTTCATGACTTTTTATGCATATCTAAAATGTTACATTTTTCTTGATTTGTTGAAAATGTTATCAAATTCTATTGCAAAGCTTATCTATGCTATTATACCTTGTATATAAGTGCTAGAGAACACATTTGAGCTATTAGTTCGCATTTTAAACGGTTGGAATCGTCATTTGAATTTATGAGGTGAATAGTGACGTTTTTCTAGGGTTTTGTATAATTGCACGTATTAGCTTAATTCAACATTTCTAATAGATGCCTTAGGTGCTAATGAAGGTGGTCTAATAGCCCCGTGCACTTGAATTGCTCTAGAATCGCATAAAACGTGAAATAGCTGACTTTAACAAAGGGGTTTCGGGGTTCATGCGAATCCGGGTGGATTCAGGCTTCACTTCTAGTATTCTTAGGCTACCTAGGTGCTATAGAAGCTTTGATAACCCTTGTTTGAAGCCCGGATAAGGTATGTGTAGTTTAAAGCCATAAGAGGGAATTTGGGGCTTTCGGGGTAATCGCGGGCGTTTGAATGAGTTAGAGGGTTGAGAGGGTACCTTGAGGGTTAGTTAGAAGGTTGGGAGAGTTTCCCTTGAAAATGGAATCATTAACCTTGGTTTGGAAGAGATATAGTTTGAAAAATAAAGGGGTTTAGGTGCAATTTCGGTTGACTCACACTTCTAAACCCATGGCATGACATCTTGAGTGTTTATATGTGATTTTAAATTGATTTGGAACTTTTGGTATGATTCTATGCTTATTTTGTATATGTTCCTTTGTAAACTGCTTATTAGCTTCTATAATTGCTTCTATTCTAATTGCATCGAGGTCAACTTACTTTGTTGATCCTCCTATGTGTTAATGCTTATATTATTGCTATTAATTTTCCATTGTTAAGTGCATTGCATCGTGGTTGCGCAACTATAGTGTCAGGGGCGGATGTGTTGAATATCGGCTGGGCGGCAGAGGGCTTGCCAGTGGATATTCAATCTCCGTGCCCTAGTCCCTCATTCGCCTGGTCCGGAGATTGCCAGGGGATGTTGGGTCGTAGGATTATCGGGGTACATCCGGAGTACACCCACTGGAGTGTTTGGGGTTATGCCGGCTTATCGTGATCGTGATCGTGGTTCGTGGATCATGAATGAAGACCAGCGAAGATGGGTGTATAAGGGTTATGAGAAATGTATCCTTTCAAATATGTGGTTATTTAAGCTATCATTGTTTCTTGATTTGCTCAATTGTTATTGTTGTTAACTGTATTACTTGTCGCATTGCACGCCCCGGGACCTTATCCCTCACTGGGCAACAGTGGTTGCTCATACCTCGCTAACATGTTTCAGGTGGCGCAGTTGGAGGAGTTGCATTAGTTGCTGTGTCTAGTTGCTTGAGGTGGACTATGTTCTTGTTGATGAGAGTAGGACTTGTTTTCTTTACTTTATGTTCTATTTTGTAACCTAAGTGATATGTGTATATTATATAGTTTGCAAATTGAGGGATAGATGTTGTAGTGGTAGATTTAGAACCATGGCATGTAATAACTTATATTTCTGCTATTAGCTGCTTCGCATGCTTGGAAGTGAATGACTGGTTGTTTTCAATTTCTAAGAATACTTAAAAACTATCATGGAGTGGCATGATAAGCGGTTTTGTAAAGAAGTTAAGTTATGAATGCATGCTTGTCTGTATCTAAACTGTTTGTATGTCTTAAGGCTCGGATGGCCTTAAAGCTAAGATCTTTAGTTATAAATGAATGTCTTGTTATGTTGTGGCTTTATTGAGTGTTTACAAGTTTTCAGAATGTCCACGGTACAGGGGAGACTCTGTCCGTGTGTCGGGTCCGGACTTAACCATTAGGAAAAATTTTGTGACTGGGCTTGGTATTGGGTTGAGAATAGCATGGTCATTAGAGCCTCCGGTCTCGTGAGGGATCGGGGCGTTACAGGAGGACCTTAGAGATTCACCAATAACTGAGCTCCAAAAGCAAACATCAACTCCCAAATAAAGGCTAATCAAATACTGCTCATTCCCGTCAATCCACATAACTTGGAGGGCCTGCTACTAACCACTTCTCTTCAGGGGGAGGAAGAAGTCTTTCTTACCATTTCAACAGGACATGTATGAATGCCAAGATATCACATTTTTAAATATATGCCTTAAACTATTATGCAAGCAAGTTTGTAAAACAGTTTATAAAACAGTTTATTCAACAAAGCCACTCAAGCATGACAATCAAGTCAAGCACAACATAATCAATTCAAATCACAGCACAACCAATTCAAGACA
Organism: Ehretia macrophylla; assembly: GCA_037974665.1. Classification (NCBI taxonomy): domain Eukaryota; kingdom Viridiplantae; phylum Streptophyta; class Magnoliopsida; order Boraginales; family Ehretiaceae; genus Ehretia; species Ehretia macrophylla. The sequence goes on from CM075773.1 coordinate 76,774,638, forward strand.
TTCCAATACACGCATTACAAGCAATACTTCAAGTAAATAACAATTCACGAGGTCGATTCAATTCACGATGCCAATTCGATACACGAGTAGTCACTTCACTTTACTTGAGAAACATTTAACACATAACACATAACTATATCACATAGGTGCATACATTCAAGTCAAGACACACAATCTCATATACAAGCATACACTTTCAAGACACACTTAACAAGCACACATTCAAGGATCACTACCCACCAAACCGAGGACCCTGTCTCGGCTTATGAGCTAACTAAACTCTGATACCACTTGTAATACCCCGATCCCTCTCGAGACTGGGAGTTCTATCAATCAATCTAATCATAACCCAATTGAAAACCCGGGCATAATTTTTAGGAAAAACAAACGGAGTCTCCCCTGTTTCTAGGAAAAATGTAAAACCTGTAATAGCATATAAGTGGACCAGCACCGTGTCCAACCTTACAAACACCTCAAGGCCATCATACCACTCTCTTCTCATGTACCAAGCCACTTTTCTTTGTTTTTCCATTACACAATCCAATGATACCATACATTTAAGCATTCTAACATATCTAGCATCTTTCAACATCAACAGAATGCAAAACGGAGTAACTTTTACGAAACAGGGATTTACTATTCATATTTTACTATTCCATTTGCATTTTAAATTGCAATTGCTATATTTAATTGTAGAAAATGCTAAAAAACTACAGATACATGTTCTACAATCATCAAGGAACATTCTTTAAGCAACAAAATGGATAAAATAACAACCTACGGCTAAATCACAAAAATTAAAGTTTAGACATAATTATTTCAAATGCACAAATAACGATAAAACCCTCACCTTAGACGCTACTAGATGCTAGGAAAACCACGTTGGAAGCCTCAGAAACAACCTCGTGCAAGCTCTCGCAAAGATTTGAAGATTTGAAGTTGAAATCTTTTTTTTTCTTTTCCCTTGTATTTTCGGCCTTCCCCTCTTTTTTTCAACTTTTTTATTTCTTTTGTTTTCTATTTCATGCTATTTAAAAAGATGACAACAAGTCAAGTGGTCAAAGTCTTGGTCAAAGTTCACTTAAGTTGGTCAAAGTAGCTTATTTCTTGCATTTTAAGGCTAAAACAACTAATACAAATTTAATTCTAGTTAACAACAACTAAAATACTAAAATTAAAACACTAAATACTAATTTTCACTATTTGCTGAGGACTAGAAATCATTTCCTAACTATCGCTCTCGATATGCTATGCACAAAACGACGAAGAACGAATAACACCTAAATATTATGGAATATAAGAAAAAATATAATTTTTGAAAAGCAACATAGTTCAAAATTTACTCCGGCTCGGAGCTACTTTTCATTTAATTGAAAACCGAGCATTAAAGTGCAAGAAAATAAAACCAAGTAACATAAATATGAAAAGTAGTTGATACTCCGTTAAAATAATTAACTCAAGTATTAATTAATTACTTCTAAAAGAAATATGAATATAATGCTAGAAATGAATGTTTAACTAAAAATAAACACGGAATTCAATGCTAACATTTAAGATGACACTTAATTAAATGCAATTAAATGCCGTTGAATGCATGCCAGGTTCGGGGTATCACAAAAACTGACAGAGTCTCCCTTGTTTCTAGGCCAAACCCCATACCTGCACTCAAAAGAAATGCACCACAAACAACAATATAGCATTTATATGATATCTTTTCTCAAGTTCATAAGGCCATCCGAGCCTTTTACCTTAATAAAATAGGACATTCATGCGTCATCTCATTAGTTACTAGCATGCTATGGCCATAATCCAGATTATCATACCACTCTAGTATTCTCTGCTTAACTATCTTAGATATAAAGTCATATTACAAGCCATACAACCAACTAACAAACTTAACTTTAACTTTAATACAGGCCATTCAACAACTTAATATATACAAGGCACTAAGGCCTCAAAAGATTACATAATCATTCACATAATTACAAAGAAGCACCTAACTCAAGTTAGCACAACCACGTAGGAGACTCTTGAGCCTTCTTCCCCTCAAACTCTAAAAGACCCGAACCTGAAATAGTCAGAAAGAGAGAAGTGAACAAATGTTGTTGTTTAGTGAGGGAGGGAATAAATGGGGAGGATATTGCAAACCCTTTTCGTGCAATACAAATAAGACATTCAAAACCAACCACTTTAAAAGGACTTGAGAATATAGCGTTTAACATGAAATACTTGAAGGCGTTATATCATTGGTCATAATATCTAAAAATGAGAAATTATACATTATACAATAGGTTGAGAATGATATATCATTAAGCATGAACAACACTACATAAAAGAGACTTGGACTACAACGCTAACATGATAAACTTGAAAGTGATATAACACTAATGCTAACTAAACACGTATAAAAAAAATATCGTTCACGAACTCACATGGACGCCAACCTTTTCCATGTAAGCCTTTTCACGAACCTACATGGACACCAACCTTTTCCATGTGGGCTTCTTTGCGAACTTACATGGACGCCAACCTTTTTCATGCAAGCTTTCTTCCACATGGACGTTGATGTGACTGTATTTGCAGCACTCAAACCATGATATTTGTATTGCATTTGCATCTTAACTCTGGAATAAATGCAACACTTTGATACTTTCGATGAAATGTACAAAAATACTGAAAAGTGAAGAATCAGGCCTAAAATGATCCAAATTGCATGTCAAGAAGTAAGAATGGGGAAACACAATAAGCGATTGAAGAATGAAGCTTATAAAGAAGAAATCTGGCCAAAACTGGCACGAAATCGGACTTGAAACATTGACCCAGATGATCTCAAATAGTGACCCATGTCCCTTTTTGGCAAATCATATCAGTTTTTTGGGTAGAAACAGGCTTCTGAGAAAAACGCAAGACTTTAGTCCTGCATGCGGCGAGATTTTAGCCAAATTCTATCGTTTGGAGGGTCAAAACAGTGGAAAAAAGCCCGAAGATGCTGCGATCAACATTCTAGTCAAAGTCAACAAATGCAAAAAAGTCAACTATTTTTAGAATTTTGCCTATAAATAGAGCATCAACCCTTTGAGAATTTGTGGGTTAATTTTGGAGTATTATCAATATTTTTGATATAATTCTGAGTTAATTCCATTTAGTTTTAATTTTAGCTTTAGTTAATTAAGTATTAGTAGAATACAAGGGAAGTGCCGCCTAGGTAGCTCTTATTCGGGAAAATTTTGCCCGAATAGCTACTTTTAGGGAGAAGTCTGACCCGAGTAGTTATTATTCGGGGGAAGTTCTGCCCGAATAGCTTTCAATAGAAAAGCTGTTATTCAGAGAAAATTCATCCCTAGTAGCTCTTATTTGGGTGAAATTAGTTCCACCCGAATAGCTCTTTGCGTCAAACCTCTGCTCAAATTTCGTGAATCAGAAATACACGTTCGTCAATATGGGAGAACCTTTCTTGACTCTCTTTTATTTATATAACTCGTATTCATTTATGTCTGAGTAGATTGATATCTATGGGTGAATGTTGTAAATAACAGTATTTTAATATATGGTCTCGAATTTAGTTTATTCAATTCAAATTGCAATGTATGGCTTGTTTTAATTCAGTATTTCATATGTAATTCTCTTAAGTAGACGTTATGATTGTTTTACTTTCGCTTCATTAATATTATACTTGTAGTTAATATTATGAATGCGTTATTTTCGTGCCATATTAATGTTTTAATCATGAATCTATAGGTTGTATCCATAGATTCCATGAAACTATAGGTTGTACTATAGTTTCTATCTGAAGGTTAGTTTCTTAGTTTAGTTTGCAAATGAACTAAGTAGATTAACTAGGTCTATAGCTTTTAGCTTAACCGAGTGTATGTTTGTAGTTTAAGCCCTTGCAGAATTAGATAAACTAAATACCGAGCCTATATTAATTGCCTCATTTACATGTTCAAAAATCCTAGATCACCACCTCTCATATCCTACATTAACTTAATATAACTTAGATAATTTTGTTTACATTTATCGCACGTTACTCAAACTCTTTGCGAACTGTCACTTAAGCGCTTTAACACTTTCACACTACTTCACTAACTTAAACTAGCGAGCTTCCCTATGGTATGATTCCGCACTCATAGCACACTACACTATGAAAATTCGTGCACTTGCGGGTATTTTAACTTGGTTTATTTTGCGCACATTTTAACGCACAACCTGATCGCATCAAATTTTTGGTGTCGTTGTCAGGGAGGCACGGTATAGTTTAGTTATTGATAAAAGTATTTGTGAACTTTTTTAAAGTGTTTATTTTATCTGTTTTATTTAAAAAAATAAAAAATTAAAAATTAAAAAATAAAAAAATAAAAAATGAAAAATAATAAATAATAAATAATAAATAAAAAAGTAATAATAAAAAATAAATAAATAAAAAAGGAAAATTTTAAAGATTGGGAAATGAGTTATTTTAATGATTCATCTGATCAATGAGTTTTTATCTATTACTGCTTGTAAAGTATATTAGTATTTTTAATCTTGTAATTTTATTTCGTATTTAAAGTTTATAAGTCATTGTATGCACGGGCGTTGTTCTTTGGATCCAAAACTCGCCCCGTTTGATCCTGAGCTCAAGAAAAATTTGCGTAGGAAGTTAAAATTCTCAATGGAGGATCAAGAAGTAAATATCCCGCCTCTTCCTATAAGTCAGCCTGTTAATCAACCTGTGAACCAACCGATGACTTTACATCAATATTTTTCACCATGTGATTTTGACACTGAATTTGCCATAGTCCCACCGGCTCTTGGCAATATAAATTTTGAGCTCAAAACAGGGACTATTTCAATGTTTCCTTCCTACTATGGAAAATCAATGAAAATCCTCATGCTCACATCATGCAATTCACTGAAGCATGGACAATGCTTCACATTCCTAATGTGAGCCATGAAAATATTCATCTGCGTGTGTTTCCCTTTTCATTGAAAGATAAAGCCAAACAGTGGCTAAATCATCTAGACGCAGGAGTGACCACTTCCTGGGGAGAACTTATTCAAAAATTATTACATAGGTTCTTCCCAATGGCTAAGACTACTACTCTACAAATCGACATCATGACATTCGCACAATCAAACTTAGAGCCATTTCATGAATCGTGGGAAAAGTTTAATGATCTTAAGAATCAGTGTCCTCATCATGGGTTTGATCGTCCCGAACTCTTTCATTATTTCTTCAAAGGTCTTACCCTTCATAATAAGATGATAGTTAATGCAATGAGCAATGGAGGTTTCTATAACCTCACAGCGGACGAAACTTGGAGAAGAATAGAAAATATTGCTGAAGACTCTCTCTAAAATACTGTTGATGACAGAGAGAGTAAGAGCACCCATAATCCCCAAAAGAAGGCATTGTTTGAAGTTAACTCTAGTTCCAATTCCCAATTGACTGACAAAGTAGATGCCCTAGCACAAAAATTAGAAAAATTCATCTCTCTGGGGTCTTCTTCTTCTTCTGCTCCTCAGATCACGGAAGTTTGTACCGTATGTTCTGCAGTAGATCACTTTACTCTAGACTGTCCAATCGGTTCACAATTTCCTGAATTCATGCAAGAACAAGTCTGCGCCGCCCAAGGATATACAAGGAATTACAATCCGTATTATAACATGTATAATTCTGGCTGGCGAGACAACCCTGTATTTTTGTGGCGACAAGGGAATCAAAGACTCAGTTTCCTCAATATCAATATCAGAAAAGACAAGGAAACTATGAGCCTTAACAACAAAGTCAGCAGGGAAATGTTGACAATCGATTCCCTTAACAGTAATATTAGAGGCCACAAAATAATAACCTTCCTAATTACTACCCAGTCCAACAGGACAATCTATTCAGAACACAACAGAACAATGTCCCAGCTCTTCCTCCTGTACAGTCATCATCTGATGACAAATTTGACAAACTTATGCAAATGTTCCAAGTTCAACAACAGTCTATTGCTAAACTTGAAGGAAAAATCGGGCAGATGGCTCAAACTTTAAGTAAGAGAGATGAGGGTAAGCTTCCATCTTAGACAGTGGTAAATCCACGAGAACAGTGTAGTACTGTCCAAACTGAGATAGTACAAGAACATGCCAAGGTTGTTGTTATCCTTAGGAGTGGGAAAACCATTGATAACCAGGTTAGAGAAAAGTTAGGGATGTTCCATAAGAAATTGAGGAATTAGAGGAATATATGAGATTGAGGTTTTAAGCAAAGATGTTCAAGACTGCCATAGGAGTTAAAACCCAATGGTGGAGCCTATAGTTGAACCATCCTCACGAGCACCTTTTTCCCATAACTCTGTCCCGTCCAAAGCCGACTGATGATCCTAAATAACTCAAGGTCTTAGAGCATCTGAAAGATATTAAGATCAATTTGCCATTAGTTGAGGTAATACAACAAATTCTAGCCTATGCCAAATTTCTAAAGGATTTATGTGTGGAAAAGAGACGGACCAACTCCATTCCTAAGAAGGTCCGTCTTACTGAAAAGGTTAGCAATATCTGCACTAGAGGACTGCCTCAGAAGTTCAGTGACCCAGGAGCTTTCACCATTCCATGCTTAATTAATGACCAACACATAGAAAGTGCCTTGCTAGACTTAGGATCTAGTGTTAATCTCATCCCTCATATAGTCTACCAAAGGTTAGGTCTTGTAGTGTTAACACCGACTAGTGTGACCCTCTAACTGGCAGATAGATCTGAGCGAAGACCTTGAGGTATTGTAGAAGATGTAATTGTTAGAGTAGGAGAATTGTTGTTCCCAATGGACTTCATTGTGTTAGATATGGACTTAGACCCTGATAACAAAAATACTACTCCCGTTTTACTAGGCAGACCATTCCTAGCAACAGCTGATGCTGTTATCTATTGTAGGACGGGTATGATAGAACTAACATTTAGGAACATGAGAACTAAGCTAAGGGTTGCGGATGCAGCCAACAAATTGAATCAAGATGAGGAAGAAGAATGCTTCCATGTTGATACCATTGACTCATGTATAGATGAGTTGCCCAATCGATTCTAACTCCTAATCAAGAAATAGCCGAGTTAGAACGACTTGTGTATGAATGTGATATTTCTCCTGAAATGGTCGCCTCCGCTTCCATTGTTGTTGATCCAAAAAAGGACGATCAAGTAACAACTCATTTCCCGAAAGTTTCAAACTGTGCCACAATTGAGTCCTTACTAGTTTTGGAACTCAAAACCTTGCCCAGCATCTTAAGTATGCCTACTTAGGACCTGATAAGACTCTTCCAGTCATCATTGCCTCAGATTTGACTCCCGAGCATGAAGACAGACTGTTAAAGGTCCTAAGTACCCATAAACAGGCAATAGGTTAGACGATTTCTAATTTGAAAGGCATTGATCCCTCTGTATGTATGCACAAAATTCATCTTGAGGAATGAGTTACTCCTTCTCAAGAATTTCAGAGAAGACTAAACCCAAAGATGGGTGATGTCGTCCACAAGGAGATCATTAAGTTGTTTGATGCGGTATTATATACCCAATTTCTGATAGTCCATAGGTAAGTCCGACACAAGTAGTACCGAAGAAATCTGGGATTATTGTGGTCCCGAATGATAAAGGTGAACTAATTTCTACACGCATCACAATAGGGAGGCGTGTATGCATTGACTATAGAAAGCTCAATTCCGAAACAAGGAAAGACCACTTCCCTTTACCCTTCCTTGACCAAGTCCTAGATAGAATAGCCAGACAAGGCTACTACTGCTTTCTGGATGGGTATTTAGGATATAACCAAATCCCAGTCTTTCTTGAAGATCAGGAAAAGACAACCTTCACATTCCCTTATGGGACCTTTGCGTTTCGACACATGCCTTTCGGTCTCTGCAACGCTCCTGCAACGTTTCAAAGATGTGTGATGGCTCTCTTCTCAGACATGATCGAAAAGTTCCTGGAAGTCTTCATGGATGACTTCTTAGTATTTGGAACTACCTTCGACGAGTGCCTCACATACTTTTCTCTAGTGCTAGACCGATGCATTGAAACAAATTTGGTTCTAAGTTAGGAAAATAGCCACTTCATGGTTAGGCAAGGTATAGTTCTGGGTTATGTTGTTACACAGGATGGAATCCATGTAGACCCAGCCAAAGTCAAGCTAATAGAAAAGCTGCCCGCACCCAAGATGGTGCATGATATCTGATCATTCCTTGGTCACGCTGGTTTTTATCGATGTTTCATCAAGGATTTCAGCCATATAGTCCGACACTTTCTAATCTTCTAGCAAATGATACTGAGTTCAAATTTGATGACAAGTGCTCAAAAGCTTTTGAGAAACTTAAATCCATATTATCCTCTGCTGCTATCATCTAATCTCTTGGCTACAGTCTCCCCTTTGAGATAATGTGCGATACATCAGACTATGCAATGGGAGCTGTATTAGGACAGCGTAGGGATAAACTATCTACCGTGATATACTATGCCAGCAAAATCTTGGACGCTGCACAAAAGAACTATACAACTACTGAAAAGGAATTGCTGGCTGTAGTCTTTTCCCTAGATAAGTTCAGATCTTACATCCTAGGATCCAAAGTAATAGTGTACATGGACCACGCAGCTTTGCAGTATTTACTAACTAAAAAAGATACAAAGCCCGTTTAATCCGGTGGCTATTACTCCTACAAGAGTTCAACCTTGAGATCAAGGACAAGAAAGGAGGCGAAAACTCTATTGCCGATCATCTATCACATCTTATACGTGATTCTCCTATTGACTCTTTGCCTTTCAAAGACACGTTCCCTGATGAACAACTTTTTTCCAGCAAATGTGGGTTCTTCTGGCCCACTCTTTTCAAGGATGCCCAGCAAATGTGTAAAAATTGCCCACAATGTCAACAAGCTGGCTCTATCTCAAGAAGGGACATGATGCCTCTTACACCTATCCTCATTTATGAAATATTTAATGTGTGGGGTATGCATTTCATGGGTCCCTTCCATCTTTCCTCAGGCTATTCTTATATTCTTGTTGGTGTGGACTATGTGTCCAAGTGGGTAGAAGTAGTGGCAACCCGAACCAATGACAACAAAGTAGTGGTCAAGTTCATTAAAAATAACATCTTTTCTCGATTCGGGGTGCCACGTGTGCTTATAAGTAACGGAGGACAGCATTTCTGTCACATGACACTAGAAGCCTTATTGAGAAAATACTCTGTTTACCACAAGATAGCAACGCCTTACCACCCACAAACAAGTGGGCAAATGGAGGTATCGAATAGGGAGATTAAGTCAATTCTTCAGAAAACGGTTAGGCCCGATCGCAAAGATTGGTCAAGTCGTCTGCATGACGGATTATGGGCCTATCGTACTGCTTTCAAAACTCCCATTGGCATATCCCTATATAGATTAGTATATGGTAAAGCTTGCCATCTTCTTGTTGAATTAGAGCATAAAGCCTATTGGGCTATTAAGGCCATGAACTTTGACTTACAACAGGCAGGTGAAGGTAGGAAGTTGGTGTTGAATGAACTAGAAGAGCTTAATTTCGATGCTTATGAGAATGCCAAACTCTACAAAGAGAGAATGAAGAGGATTCATGATAGATCTATTTTAAGAAAAACCTTCTCTCTTTTTGATAAAGTTTGGTTGTTCAACTCCAAATGGAAGTTCTTACTAGGAAAGTTAAGAACAAGATGGGATGGTCCTTATGAAGTGCTTAAAGTATATCCTTTTGGAGTTATCTTAATTAAAAATCCCACGGATGAGCATGTCATCACAGTAAATGGACAAAGATTGAAACATGCATTCAATCCAAATATAGTTCCTCATGAAGTTGAATCTGTAGAACTTCAGGACCTTGCAGGCATTCCATAAATGAGATTCTGCCAAGCTAAAGGCATTAAAACTCAGCACAACCGTTTGGCTGAAGACGTTAAACTTAGCGCTACTAGGAGGCAACCTTGAACTCTTTTGTGTAAATATTTGTTTAATTTTTGTCATTTCATGTACTCTTTGAATCTTTCTCCAGCTTTAGGTAGTTTGGGTTTTAGCCCTGAGGAACATTCATAGAGGTACCAGTGTCATTCCACTAGTGGTGACAGTACGTTTCTGTGTGCGGTTGGCTTAATTGTGCAACTCTGTCTTATAGTACGAGCTACTCCACCAGCTTAATATAGTTTGAGTCTATTGGATATTACTTGATAAGGTAATTAGGAGTGTGAGCATACACCAGATGTAACATCTGTGATGTAAAACCCCACTGTTTTATCCTTGACCCTGTGGAACTGGCTTTGGCTTTAAATGTGCCGAAGGAAAACACTAGATGTCGTGAGCGCAGAAACCTCTAGAAGAACTAGTCTGTTAAGTAGTATCAACTCTAAAACCCCATAAAAGAGTCTAAATGGTCTGGGTAGTTTATTTATTTGCTTTATGTATTAGTTGTTTTTCATGATCATATTTCATTTTGGTTTCTCCCCTATATATTTGTTTGACTATTTTTATTTATTTAGTATAGCTAACTATATTTTTTGTTATGTTGATGATAATATGTAAAATGTTTTGTCTACGAATCTTTAATTGCAGAATGATACATCTTTTGGGAAAAGATAGTAGAAAAGCTTTGACATCAACATAGGAATATTTCACATTAGGTGATATATTTTCTTACTACATTTCCCTTTATACCTGATCATCATGTGTTGTAGAGTAAGCAAACCATAGGTTTGGCGATGTAGCATTTGTCATTTTGTTATTACTTGCATATTACACTCTCACTATCTTATATTGCTATTTGCTTGAGGACAAGCAAAGTTTCGATGTGGGGGTGTATGTATTTTCTTCAATTGATAGCTATGATTATGAAAGGACTGAGATAGGATTACCGTTTGTTATGAGAACTCCTTGTGATTGAAACATGAACCCTTATGTCATGTATGTACATTATGTTATGTTACTCTGTCTGTATGTACACTCTGAAAAAAGAAAAAAAAAGAGAAAAAGAAAAACAATGAAAACAATGAAAAAAATAGAAAAAGGAAAAAGAGTTGTACATACCTTTACTGTTGAATAATGTTTTTGGTATAAATATGTTGTAAATCTCTAAGCACCACTATCCTAGACATTGTAATTTGGGATATGTGCTATAGTGTAAGGTTTCGAGCTTGGATAGCTCGGGTGATTAAGGCACGTAGAGGTCCCTTTAAAACCTGGCAACCTCAGTCATAATGGCAGGGGATTGTTGGCCTTAAAACCCGCTACATAGGATATTCAAAAAGCAAAGGAAGCTGAACACTAAATAAAGATATTGTAAGTTCTTCTTTTATATTTTTGGCTAATGTAAAAAGGGTGAAGGCATGATCAAGAGTTTGATTACAAATAAGGCAAGAATATCAAACTCCAATCTATTTGCAAAGTCTTGAAAGTTGGGAATTGTTTGAACTTAATTTACTTAGTTTACTTCTAAATATGTACTCCGTAGCAATCAATAGTCGATTTCCAAAAAGAGTATCTATTTGTGAAAATTATGTAAAGGTTCTCTTATTATGATTATCATTAACTATTGAATAGGTTTAAGATAGTGGATTGCATTTCTCATGCTACATGTTGGAAAATTTCTGACAAAAGGTTAGGATAGATGCATTCACTTGTTTTGACTTGCAAAATTTCTAAAAATATCACTTTGAAACTGTTTTAAAGATAGTCTTGCTTGAGGACAAGCAATGTTTAGGTTTGGGGATGTTGACGTGACTGTATTTGCAGCACTCAAACCATGATATTTGTTCTGCATTTGCATCTTAACTCTGGAATAAATACAACACTTTGATACTTTCGATGCAATGTAAGAAAATACTAAAAAGTGAAGAATCAGGCCCAAAATGATCCAAATTGCAAGTGAAGAAGTAAGAATGGGGAAGCACGAGAAGCGGTTGAAGAATAAAGCTCATAGAGAAGAAATTTGGCTGAAACTAGCACAAAACGGACTTGGAACATTGACCCAGATAATCTCAAATAATGACTCATGTCCGTTTTTGGCAAATCATATTAGATTTTCGGGTAAAAATAGCCTTCTGAGCAAAACGCAGGACTTTTGTCCTACGCGTGGCGAGATTTTAGCCAAATTCTATCATTTGGAGGGTCCAAAAAGTAAAAAACGCGCGAAGATGCTGCGGCCAACGATTTAGTCAAAGTCAACAAATTAAAAAAGTCAACTATTTTCAGAATTTTGCCTATAAATAGAGCATCAACCCTTTGTGAATTTGTGAGTTAATTTTGGAGTATTTTTAATATTTTTGATATAATTCCGAGTTAATTCCATTTAGTTTTAATTTTAGTTTTAGTTAATTAAGTAGTAGTAGAATACGGGGAATGTCTTGCCTAGGTAGCTCTTATTCGGGGAAATTTTGCCCAAATAGCTATTTTTAGGGAGAAGTCCGATCCGAGTAGTTATTATTCGGGAGAAGTTCTGCCCGAATAGCTTTCAATAGGAAAGCTCTTATTTGGAGAAAATTCATCCCTAGTAGCTCTTACTCGGGGGAAATTAGTTCCGCCCGAATAGCTATTTGCGTCAAACCTCTGCTCAAATTTCGGGAATCAAAAATACGCGTTCGTCAATATGGGGAAGCCTTTCTTGACTCTCTTTTATTTACATAACTCGTATTCATTTATGTATGAGTAGATTGATATCTAGGGGTGAATATTATAAATAACAGTATTTTAATATATGATCTCGGATTTAGTTTATTCAATTCAAATTGCAATGCATGGCTTGTTTTAATTCAGTATTTCATACGTAATGCTTTTAAGTAGATATTATGATTGTTTTACTTTCGCTTCATTAATATTATACTTGTAGTTAATATTATGAATGCGTTATTTTTGTGCCATATAAATGTTTTAATCATGAATCTATAGGTTGTACCCATAGATTCCATGAAACTATAGGTTGTACCATAGTTTCTATCTGAAGGTTAGTTCCTCAATTTAGTTTGCAAATGAACTAAGTAGATTAACTAGGTCTATAGCTTTTAGCTTAACCGGGTGTATGCTTGTAGCTTAAGCCCTTGCAGAATTTGATAGACTAGATACCGAGCCTACATTAATTGCCTCATTTATATGTTCAAAACTCCTAGATCACCACATCTCGTATCTCACTAATACTTAGTATAATTTAGATAATTTAGTTAGTTTAATTTAGTTTACATTTCTCGCACGTTACTCAAACTCTTTGCGAACTGTCACTTAAGCACTTTAACACTTTCACACTACTTCACAACTTAAACTAGCGAGCTTCCCTGTGGTACGATTCCGTACTCATAGCACACTACACTATGAAGATCCGTGCACTTGCAGGTATTTTATCTTGGTTTATTTTGCGCACATTTTAACTCACAACCCGATCGCATCAGACGTCAACCTTCTCCATGTTGACACTTAAGGTTGCAAAATTCGCTATATTTACGCTTGTTAGCATGTTAGTTAGCTTGGTTAGTTGATGATATAACTACATTAATCATGCGCTATATTACTTGAGCTAAGAGCCATGCTTTGAAGACATTGAATACACATTCTTCAACAAACTAACATCTATAGAAAGCTTAACTATTAAAACACTCTTTACTTTTCAAAACTCGAAAACATTTCTTAAATTACATAGCTTGAAAAGATTCTTTATCTACAACCACGACATATAGTGTAACGCCCCGATCCCTCGCGAGACCGTAGACTCTATTAACCATGCTATTTTCAACCCAATACCAACCCGGTCACAAAATTTAGGGAAAAAAGACAGAGTTTTCCCTATTTGTAGGACGACCAGTTTACCTACACACAACATATAAATGAACCAGTACCGTGTCCAAACATACAACAACTCCTCAAAGCCATCCGAGCATTGGTTCACAAAAAAAGTTCACAATCAAATGTATATTTCCGATTACAAAGATTAACCTACACTTCCTTAAAATAACTACATACATGCATTGAATATAAACTATGCTATCCTATTACACAACTTATGAAATCAAACTACCCTAATGATCTAATTAACTTGAAATACATTACTTATACTTTGAATACATACGCCTCATCAAAAGAACATTTTTCCAACATTTTACAATCCGTGCTACATAACATGTTATGCATCCTTTCAAGCACGAACTATCATGAAACACGAACTTCACTTTCTTTGGCTATAACCTAAAAGATTCATGATGAGGAGTGAGTATACAAATAATGTATACCCAGTGAGGGAGGGGAACAGTTACGGGAAACATTTATAAGGGGATTTGTGCAATGCAACATTGGAATATCAAACATTAATAACAATAAGAAATAAAAAATAGAAAATAATTAATTACCACATTTAAAAAAGATATAATTGATAACCCTTATCACTCCAATTCTTCGATTCTCGAACTACGATCCACGAATCTCGATCACTGTGCCGGCATAAACCCCAAACACTCCAGTGGGTGTACTCTGAATGTACCCTGAAAATCCTACGACCCAATACCCCCTGACAATCTCCGGATCAGGCTAGTAAGGGACTTGAACACGGAGATCGAATATCCACTAGCAAGCCCGCTGCCGCCCAGCCGATATCTAATACATCTGCCCCTAACACTTTCTAGATGGCATATAACGAGCACAAAAACAAGACAATTAATGTAAATAAATAATAACTCATTAACTACACAATAACCACCATAACGAAAAACAATAACTCAATTAAGATGCCAAGTACGATGCAACCCTCACCTCGATAGACCACGAACTCTTCCAAACCTCCTCTCGTGCCAAAACTAGCAATGCACAATACATTTACAATTTAGTTCACACAATACAACTAAACACTTTATGACAAGTGTAACACCCCAACTCGACCCCTCCTACAATCAGTCAGGACGCAACGGAATTTCGGCAGTATAACGACAGTAATTAGGACACCGAGGCTCTAAACCAACCTCTTCGCAACTTATACAACCAACTCCACAAACAATTCAACAATTAAACAACACAACCATAATATACATTAAACATTATTTTACCATTGCATCCATAGGTTATACGCCTCCATTCCAACATCATACACTTACTATATAACATACATTTCCAAAATAGATTATAACCAATCTAGCAACCTAATCATGTTCTAAAACAAGACTACTAAGCTAGCAACATTTAATCCATTATCTTTACAACATCTTATACATCATAAACTTCTAAGTAAATACAAACCAACTAGTTTTAATATACAAGATGACAAAAGAGTACAACATCTCAAATATCAAGGACAAGACTTTGGCACACAGAACTCATCCACATATGGCACATTCTCAGCTTCCTGAGGCCCGTACCCGTAATCTTGTTCAATTTCACATGTATGCATGCAATAATTGAGAGTGAGCTTATATAAAACAAGCCCAGTGAGGATTCGACAGATCTCTTAACAGTATTTACTACACTCCTTGGAATTAATCCTTTGAGCAGTAAACACATAACAATCATCAATAACAACATAAGCACAACAATAATAATAACCAATCAATAAAGGATACTCTAGTTGGTGTAGCTTCAAACGCCATCACGATCTCAACCATTCTTCTTATAGCTCCCTATTACTCACGCACCCGAGGTACCTCACTAGCCCCTCCATCTATGGCACCTCCGCCCATGCAAGCTGGGGGTAGCCTATGATAGTCATGTTATTATCAACCCGATAGCCCGATACTGCCCGAGAGGTGGCACACACTTACCAAGGCTTATGACAATAATAACAATCAATCATATCTAAGGAGGACAAAAAAGTAGGTTGTCTATCTCTTGGCGTCATCAATAATCAATAATCAATAATTAATTAATAATATTTCAACAACATATCATCAATTAAACAATTAACAACTCAACAACTAAGTTAGATGACAAAGTAGGCCATCCTACTTGACATGCATTAATCCACTCAACCTAACCCGATTCTAACCAACAACAACCCACAATTCAACCAATCAAACACCGCCCAAACCACTGAGGACATTATTTCAACATTTAAAGAAAGACAAACCAAACTTTTAAAAGTCATAACTTACAATCTACCAATCCAATGACCTCCAAACCAGTTTATATCACTCACCCACTCAAACAACTACATTAACCCCCTCGGAAACCAACCACAATCCATCCAAATTAAGCCCCCAACAGCCCTAAAACCTCAATGCACCATGGCTGAAATTTTTGGACTTTTACCTCGACATCACAATCAAAATTTCGTCATTACAACATTAATACCATGTATTTAACAAACTTTCACAAGCTAACAGCAATCGATTCCAACCACCACAACTCTAATTATTCAACAAATAGCCAACAACTCAATTTTAATACCCAAAAAATAAAATTTCATGCTACAACAGTTCAAAACTTATATAAACATATATAAACGATCCTTAGTATTCACTGAGCAATAATATAACATCAATTTAACATTTCAACTGCTAAAAAATTGATTATACGAATTAACATAAAAATGACATTTTGAGATCTAGAATTTTTCTCTCACATTTGATCCGAAACAAGCCTAGAAATGCATGCCCAACAAGTGAATTCAAGCTTTGGATGAAGAAGTTTGGACTTCAAATGAGTTTTCTATTGAAAATTTGCTTTGAAAAAATGTTGAAAAAGCTCTAAAAAATGGCTATGGAGTTTCGGCCATATATGTGAGAAATGTGTTTGTTTTGAGTTTATTTTGTGAGCAATATGTATATATTATGCATATATAAGCTTGGTCAATAAAAATAATAAAAGTCAAAGTTAGTATTTTTAGTATTTCTAGTCTTTTAATTCTATTTCTTGACTATTTTGCTCACAAATATGCAATTGACACTTAGACTATTTTAAGTAAAATATTTTTAGTTGACAAAGAGTTTCACAAGCCAACATTTTCACTCAACTCGTTTTAAAACTCGATTTTTGCAAAAGAAAGTGTAAAAACCTTTAAAATTCCAAAGCCGATTCGAAATCCGTTTTAATCAAACACAGGTCTATTAATATCCGAGGACTAGGTTTTAAGACACCTAAAATACCTGAGTAAAAATTTTAGAGGTCGTGCGTCCAAAATACTATTCACAAAAATCGTCGATAAAATTTTTGATTCATTTGTTGATGAAATTTCTTGAATGCACACTTAGCAGGTAATAGGAATATAAATTACAAATTTAGCACATTCTAACTCATATAACACATAAACATGTAAAATCAAACAAATCGAGGCAAAGACAAAAATATGAGGTCTCACATTCTCCCCTACTTAAAGAAATTTTGTCCTCGAAATTCTTACTTGCTAAACGGAAAAGATCTGGGTACAGTTGCTGCATCTGATCTTGCCTCTCCCAAGTAGTTTTCTCAATACCGTGATGCTTTCACAACACTTTGACCATCAGAATCTTCTTCGATCTCAATTCCCGTTCCATCTAATCAAGAATGCGAATCAGCCGCTCATGATAAGTCAGATTATCACGAAGCTGTAACGGCTCTGGCTCTAGAATATAAGAAGGATGCAGATTATATTTCTGCAAATTAGACACATGAAAAACATCGTGGACATTAGAGAAGTTCTCTAGTAAAGCCAACCGATTCAGCTTACCACCTTTGCCATAACGAGCAAACAATTTTCGAGGAGATAATTTCAAGAAAACCCGATCCCCAACTGCAAACTCCAAATCCCGACGACGCTTATCAGCATAACTCTTGAATCTACTCTGTGTTGTAAGCATTCTCTACCTGATCAACTGAACATTCTCAATATTCTCTAGAAACTCTGGCATGATAGTCGGATCAATAGTCTTCATCTCCCATACTTCATCCCAATACAAAGGTGATTAGCACTTACGACCGTAGAGAGCTGCAAAAGGTGTCATTCCAATAGTTGCTTGATAACTATTGTTATAGGCAAACTTGGCAAGTGGTAGATGTTTATCCCAGTTCTTCTCAAAGTCCATAACACAAGCCCTGAGCATATCCTCCAGAATCTGAATAGTCCTCTCAGACTGACCGTCGGTCTGTGGATGATACGCTGTGCTGAAATTCAACTGAGTACCCAAAGTCTCCTGAAGTTTCTCCCACAAACGAGAAGTAAACCGAGGATCTCGATCTAAGACAATACTAGATGGAATCCCGTGAAGTTTAACAATTTGATGCACATAAAGATCTACCAAATTTGCAACCTCATCTCCTAACCTCATCGAAATGAAATGAGCTGTCTTCGTCAAACGGTCTACAACAACCCAAACTACGTCGTTACCTCTCGGTGTTCTAGGCAACTAGAGACGAAGTCCATCGTAATGTATTCCCACTTCCATTCCGGTATTGCCAACGACTGAAATAACCCTGCAGGTCGTTGATGTTCGGCCTTCACTCGCTGACAAGTCAAACATCAGGATACAAACTGAGCAACCTCCATTTTCATGTTATTCCACCAATAATGTTGTTTCAAATCCTGATACATCTTGTTTCCACTGGGATGAATAGTGTACATAGAATTATGAGTCTCCTCCAGAATGCCTCTCCTCAAACCCGGTTCATCGGGAACACAAACCCTGTTTCGAAACCAAAGAATACCATCTTCATATAGTTTGAAGTCAGACTGATCATCCATAATCTAATCATTGATCTTCTGAAGTTTGGAATCAAGTTGTTGAGCTTCTCTGATTTGAGACAGCAATAAAGGTTGAATACGGATATGTGAACACATCACCCCAACCTGAGTCAATTATGGTCTCCAATAATTGAATTCCTCAAGAACCTCCCACTTTTTAATAGCCAAACAAGAAATACTCGTCTTATGGCTAAGAGCGTCTGCTACAATATTTGCCTTCCCAGGCAGATAACTGATAGGACAATTATACTCTCTGAGAAGTTCTATCCACCTCCGTTGACGTATATTCAACTTCTTCTGTGAGAACAAATACTTCAGACTCTTATGATCAGTGAAAATCTCAAACTTACTGCCCCACAGATAATGACGCCACATTGTCAGTGTGAAAACAATAGTTGCCAACTCAAGATCATGACTCAAATAATTCACCTAATACGGTTTCAACTTTCTAGAAGCATAGGCAATAACCCGGCCATTCTGCATAAGTACACAACCCAAGCCCTCCTTGGATGCATCGCTATAGATAACCATATTATCGGTCCTCTCTGGTAGAGCATGTACTGGAGCGGTATTCAATCTCTTTTTCAACTCCTGAAACCCACTCTCACATTTCTCATCCCAAATAAAGCTAGTTCGTTTATGAGTTAATTTAGAAAGTGGCCCCGCAATCTTAGAAAAGTCTTTCACAAACCTACGGTAATAACCTGCCAAGCCAAGGAAGCTACGAACCTCCGAAATATTCTCCAGCCTTTTCCAAGACATCACCACTTCAATCTTAGTGGGATCTACTGAAATACCACTCTGTGTAATCACATGGCCAAGAAAAGATATTCGTTGTAGCCAGAATTCCAATTTGCTGAACTTCGTAAACAACTGATGTTCCTGCAGCTTCTGTAAGACAAGCCGTAGATGTTGCTCGTGTTCCGATTCAGTCTAGAATAAACCAAAATATCATCAATAAAGATTACCACGAATTGGTCCAAGTACAGTTGAAAAACCCGATGCATAAGGTCCATGAATGTTGCCGGTGCATTAGTCAGTCCAAAGGGCATAACTACAAAGCTTTCATGAACATCCTCCGTACGAATCTGAAGCTAATAATACCCTTCCTCAAGTCAAATTTAGAGTAGACTTTGGCTCCCTAAAGTTGATCAAACAACTCGTCAATCAGTGGTAAAGGATGCTTGTTCTTGATGGTCACCTGATTCAAACCACGATAGTCGATACATAATCTCAAGGTACTATCCTTCTTCTTCACAAATAAAACTGGTACTCCCCATGGTGAAGAACTCTGCTGAATGAAACCCTTTTCTAATAACTCCTACAGCTGAGTTTTCAACTCCTTAAGCTCAGCTGGTGCCATCTGGTACGCTGATTTAGAAATAGATTGAGTACCGGGAATCAAATTAATTACAAACTCAACACCTCTCTCTAGCGGCAATCCTGACAACTCCTCAGGAAATACATTGGGATATTCCCGAATAATATGAACTTCCTCCAGCTTTAGCTTATCAGATGGCTTATTGATCAAATAAGCTAGATAACCCGAACACCCCTTACTCACCAGCTTAACAGCTTTAGTTGATAAGATAATAAAATTCGTCTTAGCATCCCGGTTCCCCGCTACCTCAACCACTGGCTGATCTGGTAAATGAAACCGTACTACCTTTGTTCTACAGTTTAACTGGGCATCGTACTTAGAAAGCCAGTCCATACCCAAGATAACATCATACCCCCGAATAGGAAATAAAATAAGGTCCGAAGGAAAATCCTAACCCTTAACATGTATTTTACAGTCTTTACGTACTAAGCCAGTCACATACTTATCAGTTAAAGAAGTACTAATCTCAACCACATAAGGTAATCTTTCAGGTTGCATGTTAACACGTTGCACACAAGAAGGTGTAATGAAAGAATGCATAGCACCAGAATCAATCAACACTTTAACAAGTTGATTGAGTATAAGGAAGTTACCTTCAACAACTGCCTCTACCTCAGGTATTTCCTCCGAATCCACTGTGTAGGCCCGAGTCTGAACCCGCTGCTGCTGAGGTGCACCACCGGTAGGTCGACCCTGATAACCCTGGGTCTCTGTCCGACCCTCAGTCCTCTGAAATCTAGGGCAATCCCTCTCCCTGTGCTGATTGCTGTCACAACCCAAACATTTTTCGGCCTTCATCCTGCAGTCGGCCTCCACATAGCCCTGACGTTTGCAGTAAGTACACTGCGGTGACGAAGCACTGACACTACCCCTAGAAGACCCATAAGCTAAATAAGTAGATGTACCAACCTATTGCTGGGGTCTCGCAACGCTAGGCCTATATTGACCTTGAGACTGGGCCAGCTTGTACTGTGATTGAGCCTGGAAGGAGTCCTACAGAAACTGGGGCCTGTAGAAACCCTGCTGACCCTGCGGTCTAAAAGAGCTATGCTGAACTGGCGGCCTGTACACAACCTGCAGTACTGGAGGCCTATACACACCCTGCGGCTGAAATGGCCTCTTACTAGGCTGACTAGGTCCAATATGTTCCCCTTTCCTCTTTTCCAACATAGATGCCGCCTCAAAAGCCTCAGAAAATACATCATACTGATTCAGGGCCATTGCATCCTGAATCTCTGGCCTCAAACCCAACATAAACCTTCGAGTCTTGCGTTCCTCATCTGCTACAAATTCTGGTGCATACCAAGACAGTTTGGTAAAAGTGGCCTCATACTGAGCCACGATAACATCACCCTGAACTAAAGACAGGAACTCTGCCTCTCTCCGTTCCCGTGCAATCCTCGGAACGTATTTGGCCCGAAACGCTCTAAGAAAGGTATCCCAAACATAAGGAGTACCTCTTGCCTCATAACTGGCTCTCACTGTGCGCCACCACTCCTCTGCTTCATCATCAAACAAATAGACTGCAAAAGTGACTTTCCTCTTGTCAGGGTAATCCAAAGGATCAAAAATCTTCTCAATCTTATTAATCCATGCCTCCGCCTTCCTATCATTTGGCTTGCCCTAGAATCTAGGTGGATAGTATCCCAAGAATTCCTTCCACATATTTTGCCCGTGGTAACCACCCTGTGTATTCATCATCTGTGCCTGCACAGCCTATGCCTGGGCAGCCTGCCTTGCTAATAACTGTGCCTGTCCTGCCATGATTTCTGTCATTTTATCCATAGCTGCAACAATACGATCATCACTCCTATCTCGGCCCGGTGCCACATTACAAGGTGCCTCATTATCTGCCTCCGACCTACCTCTTGTTCTCAGTCTACCCGTCATTCTACTATCAAAGAGTTAGCACATATTATAACACATAGACAGGTTATAAACAATTATTAGCACATAAGTAACAAATTCACGTAAAGCACATAAATCACTTAAGTATCAATCACATAAACAAATTGATCACATAATCACATAGTCACTAAATCACATAATCACATAATCATATTAACACATATTTCACTTTTCTTTCACTTTATACATACTTTCATGCTAAGACCATTACCCACATTCCGAGAATACCCTGACTAACAACTAAACATGCGCTCTGATACCACTTAATGTAACGTCCCAACTCGACCCCTCCTACAATCAGTCAGGACGCAAAGGAATTTCGGCAGTATAACGACAGTAATTAGGACACTGAGACTCTAAACCAACCTCTTCGCAACTCATACAACCAACTCCACAAACAATTCAACAATTAAACAACACAACCACAATATATATTAAACATTCTTTTACCATTGCATCCATAGGTTATACTTCTCCGTTCCAACATAATATACTTACTATATAACATACATTTCCAAAATATATTATAACCAATCAAGCAACCGAATCATGTTCCAAAACAAGACTACTAAGCTAGCAACATTTAATCCATTATCTTTACAACATCTTATACATCACAAACTTCTAAGTAAATACAAACCAACTAGTTTTAATATACAAGATGACAAAAGAGTACAACATCTTAGATATCAAGGACAAGACTCTAGTATATAGGGCTTGTCCACATATGGCACATTCTCAGCTTCCTGAGGCACGTACCTGTAATCTTGCTCAATTTCACCTGTATGCAAGCAATAATTAAGAGTGAGCTTATATAAAACAAGCCCAGTGAGGATTCGACAGATCTCTTAACAGCATTTATTATATTCCTTGGAATTAATCCTTTGAGCGGTAAACACATAACAATCATGAATAACAACATAAGCACAACAATAATAATAACCAATCAATAAATGATACTCTAGTTTGTGTAGCTCCAAACGCCATCACGATCTCAACCATTCTTCTTATAGCTCCCCATTATTCACGTACCCGAGGTACCTCACTAGCCTCTCCTTCTAAGGCACCTCCGCCCATACGAGCTGGGGGTAGCCTATGATAGTCATGTCATTATTAACCCAACAGCCCGACGCTACCCGAGAGGTGGCACACACATACCAAGACTCAGGACAATAATAATAACCAATCATATCCTAGGAGGACAACAAAGTAGGTTGCCTATCTCCCGACTTCATCAATAATCAATAATCAATAATCAATAATCAATAATCAATTAATAACATTTCAACTACATATCATCAATTAAACAATTAACAACTCAACAACTAAGTTAGATGACAAAGTAGGTCATCCAACTTAACATGCAGTAATCCACTCAACCTAACCGAATTCTAACCAAGAACAACCCACAATTCAACCAATCAAACACTACCCAAACCACTAAGGACATTATTTCAACATTTAAAGAAAGACAACCCAAACTTCTAAAAGTCATAACTTGCAATCTACCAATCCAATGACCTCCAAACCAGTTTCTATCACTCACCCAATCAAGAAACTACATTAACCCCCTCGAAAACCAACCACAATCCATCCAAATTAAGCTCAACAACCCCAAAAGCTCAATGTACCATGACTAAAATTTTTGGACTTTTACCTCGACATCACAATCAAAATTTTGGCATTACAACATTACTACCATGTATTTAACAAACTTTTACAAGCTAACAGCAATCGATTTCAACCACTACAACTCCAATTATTTAATAAATAGCCAACAACTCAATTTTAATACCTGAAAAATAAAAATTCATGCTACAACGGTTCAAAACTTATATAAACATATATAAACGATCCTTAGCATTCACTGAGCAATAATATAATATCAATTTAACATTTCAACAACTAAAAAATCGATTATATGAATTAACATAAAAATGACATTTTGAGATCTAGAATTTTTCTCTCACCTTTCATCCGAAACAAGCCTAGAAATACGTGCAATGCGTGCCCAACAAGTGAATTCAAGCTTTGGATGAAGAAGTTTGGACTTCAAATGAGTTTTCTATTGAAAATTTGCTTTGAAAAAATGTTGAAAAAGCTCTCAAAAATGGCTATGGAGTTTCGGCCATATGTGTGAGAAATGTGTGTGTTTTGAGTTTATTTTGTGAGCAATATGTATATATTATGCATATTAACCTTGGTCAATAAAAATAATAAAAGTCAAAGTTAGTATTTTTAGTATTTCTAGTCTTTTAATTCTATTTCTTGACTATTTTCCTCACAAACATGCAATTGACACTTAGACTATTTTAAGTAAAATATTTTTAGTTGACAAAGAGTTTCACAAGCCAACATTTTCACTCGACTCGGTTTAAAACTTGATTTTTACAACAAAAAGTATAAAAACTTTTAAAATTCCAAAACCGATTTGAAATCCGTTTTAATCAAACACAAGTCTATTAATATCCGAGGACTAGGTTTTAAGACACCTAAAACATCTGCGTAAAAATTTTAGCGGACGTGCGTCCAAAATACTATTCACAAAAACTGTCGATAAAATTTCTGATTCCGTTTTTTATGAAAATTTCATGAATGTACACATAGCAGGTAATAGGAGTATAAATCACAGATTTAGCACATTGTAACTCATATAACACATAAATAGGTAAATCATGCAAATCGAGGCAAAGACGAAGATATAGGGTCTCACAGCAAGTAGCAATATAATATTAGATTTCAATATAAAGATCTCATACAAGCAACACATCAACACCTAAGGCATTTCAATTCACAACTCAACCACACTAATCACTTCCAAACTCCTTATGATACCCCTCAATCACGTGAAGTCACATTTTAACCCAAGTCTAACATTAAATTCCAAGTAGCCCCTTTAGCCTAATCAAAGCTTATACTAAACCAAAGCCACACAACCCACGATCCAATCATTCCATAAGCTTTACAAAACATGTAAAGTAGCATTTACACAATTACAACAAAAATCCCAACCTTAGTCATTTAACCCATTTGTTAATCTATGCTATTTAGCTCCAAACCAAAAGACAAGGTTCAAGATCCCCAAGTGAGTTATCCTATCTTCCAAACCACACTTTATGACACCCCTAGAATCCTCGAGTTCACCTGTTTATCCATGTTAACCACAAAAGCCCCGACTTTTCCTTAATGCGTTATAACTACAAGTACCGTAACCGATGCCCAACCAAGTGTTAGAAAAGCACTTCTAGTACCTCCTCACCCTAAGAACACCAAATATATCAACGAAATTCACCCGGATTTACGTTTGGCCCAAAAACCCTTTTATAAAGTAAGCTTTTTTAGTCAATTATGAAAATTTATCTAAGTTTCTTTCAATCTAACTACATTTAATCATTATTCTAAGTTCATTGGCACCTAAAGCATCTCTAGATTGCATGAAATCAACCTCTTTGGAAAAAAAATTAGCAAAAACCTTAGAATTTACTATTCATCATCTTCTTCAATGCACCAACCACCATTTCCAACCATTCAAAAAGCTAACTAACCACAAAAGTTTGCTCTACCTACATATTTAAGCATATTTGAAGCAATAACAACAAGAAATAAAGCATTTATCAAGATTTATGAATTTTGACATAAACTCAAAATCAACTAAAATGCAATTTTTGAGAAAATCCCTCACCACACAAGACAATGGCAAGCAAGGAGGAAGATTTTGGTTGGTTTGGAATCAACTCTACAACCTTGGAAGATCAAATTGAGCAATTTTTTGAAGAAAATTTACTATTCCCGTAACTCTTATTTGTGGCTTATTTTTGGACTTTTTGGCTGATTTTTGCCATTTTAAGCTTTTTTTGGCTTTATATAATATGTAGAAAAGTCAACAAGTCAAAGAATGAGTTATGTTGGAATATTTTCACTATTTTGCTTTAAAACGTTATTCTTCCTCGCGAAACATCTACTTTAAGCTTTTCGATTTATTTCTAAATTAATTTTACAAAGTCTTGGATCAATAAATAATGGTAGACTAAATTTTAAAATATTTAGAAGACTAGTTTTACAATTTAGAAGAAAAAATCAATAAATGAAATTTAAAAGTCCTTTAAATGCAATTTAGTTAATTACTATTCATACGATAGAAAATTAATTTTGTATATCACACGCCCGATATGCTATGCTCAAAATTATACTTTTCTCATGTCTCACATAAGTCACGTAATATGAAAAAAAAAATACAAAATCGGAAAAATTAAACATTCGAAAAACTTTATGAATAGTGATTTTTGAAAAAAAAAACTTTTAATTAAGTAAATGCTCAATTAAATGAAGTTTTCTTTAAAAACTTTTGTGAAAATAGTATAAATGTATATTTACTAATTAACTAAATTAAATAAACTCAAAATTTTAATATTAAAACTTAATTAAACATGTAATTGCATATAAAAGACAATTACACACTTAATTGCACATTTATAACAAATAAGCATTTAAACAAGTAAATGTACAAATATATGCAAATGAATGATATATGCATTCTCTACATCTCGGGCGTCACATATAGCATATGGTAAAATAAAGCACTTAAAACGCATATGGGAATGATCCCTTACCTCCAGAAAGACAAACATGTAGGAGTCTAGCCAAGAACCCCTTCAAATCATCTCCAATGCATCAATTCCCTTCAATTACCACTACACAAAACAAATAACTATTTGCACAAGAAATTATACATTCATTCTACAAGTGGTTTCCACATTCACCTTCACTAAAGTTAGCTCATAACTCCATTAACTTTATTCATCTTCATTTAATTCAATTGAACTAACATAACTATCAAATACATTTCATCATTTCGCTTGTATTACATTCAACTACTTAAACAACACTTTAAACATTCTTTTATTAGTCCAACAATTCGATTGGCATATAAACATTAGCAATTAGAAGAACCATAAAGCATATACAATCCATGCAACTATGCATTTTACAAATCATAACTAGATAGTTATTAACTTTCATAATCTCTTCAAACATCTATATATCAATACAATTACACTTAACAAGAAAGGCCCCTTTGTCACTAACTCTCACGAACTTCAACCAAAGCGCCTAACCAACACCAAATGTTAATAAGCCGACTAGAACCTCATTAGCATCATAAGCATTCTCTCATAGTAACAAGATAGTTTCAATCCACAAGAAGTTCAACCAATCACTATTCCATTAGTTAACATTTAAGCTATATAATTCACACAAGCTACAAAACTCACAATCCAACTATACTATCCTCACGTAGTCACTTTGTGACGCCTTTAAATGCTAAAAAACCTCACTTTAACCCACGTCTACCAGTAAATCCCAAATAGCCCTTTAGTTTATTTGTACTACAACTATTAAACCTGATCACTAATTCAACGCCATAAATGCGTCATAATCACTAAATCACTCATCTAACACCATCCAACACACCCAAACACACTCGATCAACAAAACACACACATGGCCCCTTTGGGTCAAATTTAAGATTCTCTAATTCTAACCATGTTCTAGCTAATTTAACATTCCATTAAGCTTCCTAGACATTTGTGGCATTCATTTGAAGCATCAAAATAACAATTTAAGCCAAAATCACAAAACTTGATAAAAATACTATTCAATCATCTTCAACCTTGAGCCAACATCAATTCTAGCCATTAAAGATGCAATATAATCAAAAGAACTTATTCTGTGTAGTCCATTATCAATAATATAAGCATGAACAACCATAAAACCAAGCAAATATCACAGATCTAGAAATTTACAATCTAGGGTTCAAGCTTTAAATATGCAAATATGGATGCAACCCTCACCCAAGCTTGAACAAGAAAGGTTGAATGAACTCTAGCAATGCCTAAAATCACTCCGAAGCAAGCTTTGAAGATCAAACTGCAATAAATTATTTTTTTCCCTCCTTGAAGCTCATGGGTTTGGAGGCTTCTTTTTCTCTCTTTTTTTGTGTTAAATAGGTAGGAATTGGGTTATAAGATAATGGTAGATGAGTTATGGGTCATGGGTCAAGTCAAATGGGTCCAGCCAAGCAAGATAGATTGCAAATAGTTGATTAAAATGAAAGCTAGTCACTTAATCTAAAACTAAAATGCTGAAAATATTCATACGATACACTAACATTTTTATAACTGTCATTCTTGATATGCTATGCACATAATTCCAATTTTCTCATGTGTCATATAAGTCAAGTATCATGGGAAAAATAAAAAATAAAAAAAATAAAGCAGTCAAAAATCTTAGTGAATAGTAACTATTCTAGGTAAACATTTTTAGTAATAAATGCACATAAATATTTGCAAATAAATGTCATATGTGTGTACTTAGGCTCGGGCATCACATCATCTCCCCCTTAAACAAATTGCACCCTCGCAATTTCTTCTTTCAAGAGAACTCCACATATACATCTTGAACACTCTGGATAAGAAGCTCGAATGCGAAAATCATAAAGAATACCAAGCAGAAGTATTGAGAAAACACTCCAATAAAAGCCTTCATATGGAACTCCCAAGAAACCCATCACTCATGAATGCCAATAAGAATGCCAACAAAAATCTTCGTATGAATACCGAAAAAATACCCTATAAAAAATCCAGAGTGAGGAGCCAAAAAGAACTCCCGACTATGAATACCAAATAAAGGCAATATGGTCGCCAAATAAAGGCTTTAATTAAGAAATCCAATTTTGAACTCCAAGTTAGATTACCGAGATAGAAATCCAGAGAAAATACCGAAATAAGAATTATACATGAAAATTCTGAGAAAAATACCAATGGCCGATGATTCAATATCAAACTCTGAGTAATGAATACCATCCACTGATCACCATGAACCGCTGATCATCTGCCCTTCTTCTGTTGGTCCACTTCTTAGGAGATTTGCCACTAGACAACTCTTTCAGGGGAAAGAGATTACTTACCATTTCACGGGTAATACATGTATGCAATTGAAGCCACGTATTTACAATCAATGACTAGTATAACAATTGCTCAAAGAATTCACCTAGTTGCATACATGGTTACGTAAGAAGACATATCACATAAACTTCACTTAGTACACAAATAAGTCATATAAGGCACATATACATTCAAAACACACAAGTCTCATATGCAAGCACATACCTATTCAAAACACATGCCACATACATGTACTCGGGGTTCGCTACCCAACAAACCAAGGCTTTGTCCCAGCTGCGAGCTATCTAAGCTCTGATACTACTTGTAATACCCCAATCCTTCACGAGACTAGAGTCCCGATCCAAAACCCGAGGTCACAAAAAACAAGGGAATATGGACAGAGTCTCCCCTATTTCTTGGCCAAACTACATACCTGCACTCAGAAGAAATGGACCACAAACAACAATATAGTATTCATATGATATCTTTTCTCAAGTTTATAAGGCTATTCGAGCCTTCTACCCTAATAAAATAGGACATTCATGCATCATCTCATTAGTTACTAGCATGCTATGGCCATAATCCATATTATCATACCACTCTAATATTCTCTACTTAACTATCTTAGATATTAAGTCACATTATAAGCCATACAACCAACTAACAAACTTAGCTTTAACTTTAATACATGCCATTCAACAACTTAATATATACAAGGCACTAAGGCCTCAAAAGATTACATAATCATTAATATACTTACAAAGAAACACCCAACTGAAGCTAGCGCAACCACACAAGGAGACTCTCGAGCCTTCTTCCTCTTAAACTCTGAAGGACTCAAAGAGTGAGCAAACTTTGTTGCTCAATGAGGGAGGCAATAAACGGGAAGGATATCGTAAACCCTTTTCATGCAATACAAATAAGATATTCAAAGCCAACCACTTTATAAGGACTTGAGAATACAGCGTTTAACCTGAAATACTTGAAGGCGTTATATCATTGGTCATAATATCTAAAAATGCGAAATTATGCATTATACAATAGGTTGAAAATGATATATCGTTAAGCATGAACAACGCTACATAAAATAGACTTAGAATACAATGCTAACATGATAAACTTGAAAGTGATATAACACTAATGCTAACAAAACACGTAAAAAAAATATCGCTCGCGAACTTACATGGATGCTAACCTTTTCCATGCAGGCTTTCTCCCACATGGACATCAACCTTTTCCACATGGGCTTCTTCATGAACTTACATAGATGCCAAACTTTTCCATGCAAGCTTTCTTCCACATGGACGCCAACCTTTTTCCATGTGGACGCTTAAGGTTGCAACCTTCGCTATATTTATACTTGTTAGCTAGTTAGTTCGCTTGGTTACTTGATGACATAACATATAATAAATTAATCATTTGATATATTACTTGAGCTAAAAGCCATGCTTTGAAGACATTCAATACACATTCTTGAACAAACTAACATCTATAGAAAGCTTAACTACTAAAACATTCTTTACTTTTCAAAACTCGAAAACATTTCTTATATGACATAGCTTGAAATGATTATTTATCTACAACCACGACATATGGGATATAGTAAAATAAAGCACTTAAAATGGACATGGGAATGATTTCTCACCTCTAAAAAGCCAAACATGTAGGAGTCTAGCCAAGCACCCTTCCAAATTATCTCCAATGCATCAATTCCCTTCAATTACCACTACACAAAAAAAATAACTATTTGCATAAGAAATTTTACATTCATTCTACAAGTGGTTTCCACATTCACCTTCACTAAAATTAGCTCATAGCTCTATTAACTTTATTCATCTCCATTTAATTCCATTGAACTAACATAACTATCAAATACATTTCATCATTTAGCTTGTATTACATTCAACTACTTAAACAATAAATTAAACATTCTTTTATTAGTCCAACTATTCGATAGGCATATAAATAGTAGTAATTAGAACAACTATAAAGCATATACAATCCAAGCAACAATGCATTTTACAAATCATAACTAGATAATTATTAGCTTCCAGAATCTCTTCAAATATCTATATATCAATTCAATTACACTTAACAACAAAGGCCCCTTTGTCACTAACTCTCACGAACTCCAATCAAATCGCCTGACCAACACCAAATGTTAATAAGCCAACTAGAACCTCATTAGCATCATAAGCATTCCCTCATACCTATAAGATAGTTTCAATTCACAAGAAGTTCAACCAAACACTATTCAATTAGTTAACATTTAAGCTATATACTTCACACAAGCTACGAAACTCACAATCCAACCATACTATCCTCATGTAGTCACTTTATGACGCCTTTAAACGCTAAAGAACCTCACTTTAACCCACGTTTACTACTAAATCCCAAATAGCCCTTTAGTTCATTTGTACTACAACTACTAAACCCGATCACTAATTCAATGCCATAAATGCGTCATAATCACTAACTCACTTATCTAACACCATCCAATAGACCCAAACACACTCGATCAACAAAACGCACAATGGCCCCTTTAGGTCAAATTCGAGATTCTCCAATTCTAACCATGTTCTAGCTAATTTAACATCACATTAAGCTTCCTAGAAATTTATGTCATTCATTTGAAGCATCAAAACAACCATTTAAGCCAAAATCATAAAACTTGATAAAAATATTATTAAATCATCTTCAACCTTGAGCCAACATCAATTCTAGCCATTAAAGATACAATATAATCATAAGAACTTATTTTATGCACTCCATTATCAACAATATAATCATGAACAACCATAAAACCAAGCAAATATCACAAATCTAAAAATTTACGATCTAGGGTTCAAGCTTTAAATATTCAAATATGGATGCAACCCTCACCAAAGCTTGAAAAGGAAAGGTTGAATGAACTCTAGCAATGCCCAAAATCGCTCCCAAGCAAGCATTGAAGATCAAACTAGCAAGGAATCAAATTTGTTTTCCTCATTGAAGCTCACGAGTTTTGAGGCTCTTTTTCTCTCTATTTTTTGTTTATTTTTTGCGTTAAATGGGTAGGAATTGGATTATAAGATGATGGTAGATGGGTTATGGGTCATGGGTCAAGTCAAATGGGTCAATCCAAGCAAGATAGGTTGTAAATAGTTGATTAAAATGAAAGCTAGTCACTTAAACTAAAACTAAAATGCTGAAAATCCTATTTATACCTCTCGTTCCTGATATGCTATGTACGTAATTCTAATTTTCTCATGCCTTATATAAGTCGAGTATTATGGGAAAAATGAAAAATTAGAAAAATAAAGCAGTCAAAAATGTTAGTGAATAGTAACTATTATAAGTAAACATTTTAAGTAATAAATGCACATAAATATTTGCAAATAAATGTCATATATGTGTACTCGGGCTCGGGCGGCACAAGTACACAGCCCAAACATTCTTTGGAAGCATCACTATAAATCACAAAGTTCTCTGTCCCTTCAGGCAAAACAAGTATAAGAGCGGTGGTCAATCTTTTGTTCAACTCTTGGAAACTAGCCTCACACTTGTCATCCCAGTTGAATATAGTTTTCTTTTGAGTTAACTGGGTCAAAGGCCCTGCAATTTTTGAAAAGTCTTTGACAAATCTCCAGTAGTAGCCAGCTAGTCCTAGAAAACTAAGAATCTCAATTTTAGTTTCATGCCGTTCACAAGAGAATACCATTTCCATCTTGGTTGGATCCACATAGATCCCTTGCCGTGAAATAATATGTCCCAAGAAGTGTTGGGAATGGTATACCCAAAAGACCACTAACACTTGTCATTTTTGTAATATGAGTATTTGCAATAATAATAAGTATCATCTCATTGTTATAAGCATGTTCATCTTTCATTTATTATGTAGATGACTGTATTAGTATATGTATGAAAGGTCCTTGCTTCAAGTGTTGACTTAGGTGCAGGGTGGTTATGTGACACTTGAGACTTTTATCACGTTATAAATTAATTGTTGCGTGTCTCTTTGTGCTGTTAAATGTGCATTATTTACTTTAAGCATGGTTACTATTCACAGTATGTTTTTGACTGTTTAATTTGCTTAAATTCATATTTTTCCTAGGTTATATGACTTATAAAGAAATGATAAATGTGAGATTTTGTGCATTCCATGTCAGGAACGCGCATTAGAAAACTGTTTCTTGTATCGTATGAATAGTAAAAACATTATAAACATGTTTGTAGAGATAGTTAGCCTTTAATTGGAGTTTAGCTTAGCTTTGACCAACTTTTTATAAGCAGTTGACTTAAAATAAAACACCTACATATATTATATCATATATACAAACACATACACTTAGCAAAATATAAAACAAAACCAACCCCCCAAAACCCCTAGGCTACCCGACAGCTCCAAGGCAAAGAAAGGATAAGAATTTCATCATGCACCTTCAATCTTTGGCTCAATCCTTGCATCTAGTAATGGATTCAACAACCCCTAAGCCTTCTCCTAATATATTCAAGCATAAGTAAGGGAGTTTTTGGCATTTTTATGAGCATGAATAGTTAAAGTTTTTTTAAAATCATTGATTTGTTGTGAAATTTATTATATATGCTTGAAATGTCTTTTATTATGATTGTAGATTAGACTTTTGTGCTTGGACAACATTGTTAATGACTAAATTATTCTATCTTTAATTTAAAGATGGGGAATGTGAAATTGGGGGTTTTGCGTAATCTTGCTTTATTGCTTAATCAAATGTTATTTAGGCTTGATGTGGGAGTAGATGAACATAGATTAATGTCTCAAATAGCTCAATTATGCTTTGGTTGTAAAATCATTCAGGACCATTGAATCATGACTTGATACTCAATCTAACATTGCATGTGGACTCTAGGGGTATAAAAATGGTTGCACGTTAAAAATATCGAATTCTGAGAACGTTAAAAATTAAGAACTTAATTGTGCCTAAAATAGAAATCAATTAAAGTAAGGAACCGAGGTGAGGTTTTAGGGTGCTAATAGGACTTAAATAAGTAAAATAGAGACTAACATGCTTTTATGGCACTTAAATGATGCTCAGTTAGGGTACTTGTAGTTCAAATGCACTAAGGGGCTTTCAGGGCTTTCGGTTTAACTATAGTTTAAAGGGTGGTTTTGTAATTCTAAATGGTGCCATTAAGTGCCTTTTGAACTGTTGGATAGTTTGTTTTTGAATCTAGAACATTGTGTTTCAATTATGGAATAAATTGCCTTAGTTGATAAAGGGGAAAAGTGGTTAAGTGTACTTTATTGATGAAAATGGTTTAGGGAACTACTATTTTATTGTTTTAATGCTTATTGTGTTGCTTATATGTAGTTACTTATGTGTGTTTTAATAGCTTGAATGTGCTTAGTGTTTGAATAGAAATTTTATAAAGAAGAAAATGAATAGAGATTTGTTATGAAAGTTTATGTTGAAGTCTTTAAGGCATTTAATGTTAATTAATAAAACTGTGGAGTAGACTTTCATTGTTGTAGAGTTTGTATATGAAGTATTAATGGAAAGAAAATTGTGAATTTGTAGATGTCACGCCCCAACTCAACCCTATTTACGATCAGTCAGGACGCAACAGAATTTCGACAATATAGCGTCTATAATATGGACAACAGGACTCTAAACCAATCCTTAATAACATCACACAACCAACTATAACCTCAATAACAACTCTCACAACCATTCATCAACATACAACACATCCAAAACCATTCATTATACAACCATACTGTTAGAGATATGCCCTAATGCTATATAGTTAGATGACCTATATAGGGCATTTTGATGTAAATCTGAATGGCATGTTAATTGGATGTTCATATTCTCTGTTCAATTATATGAATATGTCCTCAATGTGTTTTGGAGAAGAAATATATTCTTAAGGTGTTGAGAATTCAATGACATGTTTCTTCGACATTATAAACATTCAAAAGCATTCATAGTCCTTAGATTATTTGACCAGGACTAGAATAATCAAATACGGACTATCATATGTAGTTACCTTTGATTAACATAGAGATGCTAATGATAAAGGGTAGCGAGCGTTGAGCTACACCAACATAGGGATGCGATTAGCTCAAATATGAATGATCGTTGGTTGAACGGATCATTGAATGTGACCAGAATGACGAAACTACATGACTTTGGATTAATAGTTTGTCATTCGTTGCAAATTGTGCAAATTAATCATTTGACTTGAGAAATTACGGCTGCCAGCTATATTAGGGGAAAAATCTTGCGTTTGGATATTGTTCGCCTTCTTTGAGGGTGAGATACGGCCTCTTGCAGTTTAGTCTTGTGATATGAGTCTGACAGGTAATTGTCAAGATAGGATCTGTTAACCTCCGACATCGAGGCAATGTCTTATGCGATCTAGTATCGGTCGTCTGAATGAGAAATCCTCGGCCGGGGTAATTGAACGATGGGAAGGTATTTTTCCATAGATGTCATCTCTCATTCCGCCGAACTAGATCTATGAATAGAATCGCGTAGCAAATTTAATCATTTCATGGTCCCCACAACGATCGGGACATTTTAACAGAAAGATCGGACTGCACATTAATTTACGACTATAAATAGGTTCGTTGGAATTTGACTTCATTACTATACATATTGTCATGATACATTCGTTGCAAGCGCGTCACTCATAAACATGAAGGTATTCCAAAAAATGATAGAGACATTTTCAGAATCGATCCTTTATCGTTGTACGATCATGAACCTAGAACGTCACACACTTAGGGTATCATGAATAAAGCAATTTCTGAGCTTAGTATTGAGTTGGAAACACGTTAAAGTGTTAACGGTGTGATTTTGGACATTACCGGTTAAGTGGGCTAAAATCATAAATTTTGAAAGTTTTGGGGTCAAAGTATAAATACTAAAAAGTATTGGGTCAATAGTGCAAATTGTTTGAGGGGTCAATCTACAATTAATTATTCTACAAGGGTTTAGGAATAATTGAAGTTTGTCTTCACTAAAAGACAAATAACAAGTTGCACAAAAAGACAAGCACTAAAAGACGAAACACAAAAGGACAAAAGACAACTTGCACAAAAAGACAAACAACAAGTTACATCATAAATTGCCCTTTTTACCCTTCCTTGGCCGACCATCAAAGGGCAATTTTGACACTTGGCTTCTTCATATATTTAGATCATGCCACTTGTCATTTGATGAGCAAGCTTGTGCATCTATAAATAGAAGACAAGTTCTTCATTCTTGTTTGCACCTTATGGCCGAAATTCTCTTTCTTTAGAAGCATATTGTTCTCTCTTTTCTCTTGGTGTTTTCGGCCAAGTCTAGTAGAGATAGGAAACTTTTGCTTCTAAGTTTTTAACTCTTAATTTACTAAGCTCTTGGACTTAACTAAGCTAGCACTACAATTAGTTAGTTGTCTTTTGCTTTTGGATACCCATGGACCGACTAGGACCTTTGCCCGTGCGAAGGAGCTTTGCTCGAGTCAAGATCTTCTTCAAGTGTCTATATCCGAGTTCTCCACGCGAGGTATTTCGTTTTAAATACATTTGTATATAGTTGTATATACTTCTTATATGTATTTTTCTTTTGTACTAGTTACGGATTTACTCTTGAGATTTTTGTAAATACAACTTGTCTACATGCAAAGTTTTAATTGTTGCTGTTTTCGCTGTGCTTGCATGTTTTTGTTATTTACATATCTCGAGACGATCCCGTTGCATTCCCATTTTTGAAGCTGACGCTATTACGCACCTTTTTTTATGAAGCTGACGCCTTTGCACCTTTATTTTGAAGCTGACGTCTTTGCGCCTTCATTTTGAAGCTGACGCCTTTGTACCTTCATTTTGAAGCTGACGCCTTTGCATCTTCATTTTGAAGTTGACGCCCTTTATAGCGCCTTCAAGTGGTATCAGAGCCACAGTTTTGAAAGTCCGTAATATGTACATTAGATCTAATCTTTTAATGTTTATTGACACGTTTATGCAAAAGATATGAATTGATTCCATCCCACATAGAAAGATCGACTTTGATTGTAGCAAGCCAAAAGTTTTCTATGATCGGGCCTGATGATCCCTTTATATGGAGATCTTAGTTTACGTGTCATATCGAGACTATATGGCTTGTGAACTCGGTTGGTCTTGGAATGCTTGGTTGATGTTAGAGTCAATTCTCTTTCATGCATGTTGTCAAAACATTAATAGAAGATTAGATGGACTTTGTTTATCTTTTGTATTTGATGCGTTAAGATGTTTATTAATTATTTTCATTTAGCTTTGATTATCTATGTGATAAGTTTAATCTAGCTACATGATGCATAAATGCTGAACTAGATCATGGACTTAGTGGATACCCGGTTTGTAATTGGGACATAAGTCTCATTTTATTTTTCTTGTCTTTGAGAGAACTTTGTAGTGAGGACTATATGTAAATTCTCAAGAAGAAATGCAAAGAGACAACCGGATGAATCCGAAGAAGTTGGAGATCTTGAAGACATAGTGATATGTTTTAAGATAGTTTTTCTTTTTTATTCCATAAGTCCATGATCCACCATTTATACCTGTTGCATGCATTATATACTATATGATTGTTAATGTATGCATGATGAGATCTATTACAAAACTCCCAACTGTGCAAATCAATATTAGATTTGTTGTGCTTTGCCATCCTAGGACTTAGTGAACCCAAAGCGATCATGTCCGGTCTTGCCCAAAGGTAAAAAGACATGATTCGTACTAAGTTTAATTAAGTTGCTAGTATAACATAGTGATGTGGTTGTTTGTCAAAATCTAACGGCCAACATAGCCACAAAGGCTTGAGGCTATTGATTCAATTTGTGGGATAATTATGAGATGGTGGGTCGGGTCTAACTGAATTACTTAATCAAGATAGCCACAAAGGTTTGAGACCAAAGTAATTCAGGGATAGGATATGACCATAACCTATTTTGTGAAATAGACAACAAAGAGTTGTTGACTCTTGATATTTCTATTCCAACATAGCCGTAAAGGTTTGAGGGATGCAAATTATTGAGAGAATTTGGTCACCCGCTACCGAATTCTAACGGATTCGCGTTTCTTGTTTTGGGAGTATGAGATTCGATAAAGTTAGTAGGAGTTACTATTTTTGTAAAGACCATACTTAAATAGTTATACATTTTTACATCAACTAGCAGTCTTACTTTCTGTACTACTTATTTCTGCAGTACTTTTATA
Source organism: Ehretia macrophylla (assembly GCA_037974665.1). Lineage (NCBI taxonomy): Eukaryota > Viridiplantae > Streptophyta > Magnoliopsida > Boraginales > Ehretiaceae > Ehretia > Ehretia macrophylla. The sequence goes on from CM075773.1 coordinate 76,812,691, forward strand.
ATGGCTTCTATTTCAAATCCCATTGCCCGTATCCTTGATAAAAATGCTTTAACCGGACCAAACTTTCCTGACTGGTTTTGCAATCTTAAAATTGTTTTGGGATTGGAAAAGATTGAATTTGTTCTGGATAAGGGTCCTCCTACTACCCTTCCTGAAACTGCAACTAAAGAAGAGCAAGAAACATATCGGCTCTGGGTTGAACACGACTTGAGAGCAAAGTCTTACATCCTTGCTTCAACGTCAAATGAACTACAAAAGCAGCATGAGAATATGTCTGATGTTGCTAGCATGATTCTGAACTTGAAAGAGTTGTATGGTGAGCAAAGTGATGTTGCCAGACATGAATTGTCAAAGGAGTTGTTCAGAGCTAGATTAGAAGAAGATGGTGATGTCAGCAAACATATTCTCAAGATGATTAATCTGATTACTCAACTTGAGATGCATGACATGGACTGTAAGCTGCATACAGACCTTATTCTGCAGTCCCTCCCACCTTTCTTCAATCAATTCTTAGTGAACTTTCAGATAAACAAGCTCTCTGCTTCTCTGCCTGAGATGGCCAATATGTTGACCACTGCGCAGTCACAGTTCAAGGGAAAAGGTAAGGAGACTGTCCACGTTACTACCTCTTCTTCTGGGTTTAGGCCCAAGAATAGAAGAAGGAGGAAGAACAAGAAGAAGAAGGACACTGTTCCTAAGCCCGCTGGAGGTGTTAAGAAGAAAGAAGTTGTCCTTAAAGGGCAATGTTATCACTGCAAGGGTGATGGCCATTGGAGAAGAAATTATCCCCTGTACCTTCAAGAGTTGAAAGAGAAACAGGTTGCCGCCACTACTCTAGGTACAACTTCTTTTTCTGTGAATGAAACTAATTTTTCAATTAGTCCGGCTTGTACATCTTGGATGTTAGATTCTGGTGCTACGACACATGTTTGCATGTTCTCACAGAATCTAAATGATAGGATAATGCTTCAGAAGCAGGAGATTGTCCTGAAGGTTGGTAATGGAGCAAGTATTGCGGCCCATGCCAAAGGAAATGTTGAAGTTTGTCTGCCTGCTGGTCATGTTATGCGTTTGTCAAATGTTTTGTTTGTTCCGAATGCTGTTAGGAATATTGTTTCTATTCCTAAACTTGTTTGTGAAAATTATGAATTTTCTTTTATGAACAAGGGCTGTAATATTTATTACCATAATGAATATATCGGCTCAGCTACTTTGTTGAATGGACTTTATCATTTGAATCTTGATGAATGCATACATGTAACTTCAACTTCTACTTCAAAACAATCAAAAGATATTCAAATTAATGTAAAACAATTGTGGCACTTGAGACTTGGACATATTAACGAGAAAAGATTAACATGGATGGCTCAAAATGAACTTATCGATTCATTGGAGTTTGAGCCCGGGCCTACATGTGAGTCTTGTATTCTCGGGAAAATGACCAAGTCATCATTTGTTGGAAAAGGAACAAGAGCCACTGAATTGTTAGCATTAATACATAGTGATGTATGTGGACCCTTTAGAGAAATGGCTCGCGGTGGTTATATATACTTCATAACCTTTACCGATGACTATTCTCGGTATGGTTATGTGTACTTAATGAAGTACAAATCCGAAGCTTTTGATAAATTCAAGGAATTTAAAGCTGAAGTAGAAAACCAAACGGGAAAAAGTATTAAAAACTTGCGATCCGATCGTGGAGGTGAATACTTAAGTATCGAATTTCTTGAATATCTTAAACAAGCTGGAATAACTTCACAGACTACTCCACCTGCTACACCACAATTAAATAAAGTATTTGAAAGTAAGAATCGTACATTGATGGATATGGTATGATCTATGATCAGTTACACTGATCTTCCAATTTCATTGTGGGGGTATGCACTTCTTACGACTATTTATTTGTTGAATAGGGCTCCAACTAAAGATGTTCCTACTACACTGTATGAGATGTGGTTTGGTAGGAAACCAAGTCTTAATCACATTAGGATTTGGGGTTGTCCCGCTTATGTTAAGAAACTTAAGATGGACAAGTTGGAAGCTAGATCAGATAAAGGGATATTTGTGGGATATCCTAAGGAGACTAAAGGATATTATTTTTATTTTCCCAATGATCAAAGAATATCTATCAGTCGAGATGCCGTCTTTCTTGAAAAAGAGTTTGTTGAAGAAGGAGCAGAGGGAGGAAACTAATAATAGAAGAAGAGTCTTCTGAACCACAAATTGACCCAAGTCTTGATCCTGAGCCAATTCAACAAGATCTAGAACCAGTCATCACACAAGGACCTCAAAGATCTAGTAAAGTATCCCGTCCTCCTGAGAGATATGGTTATCTGCTTGAGGAAACACAAGAGTTGTTTGTGAGAGGGGATAAAGATCATTGGGATGATCCTACTGATTATAAGGAAGCAATACAAGATATTGATTCCAAGAAATGGAGGCAGGCTATGCAAACAGAGATAGATTCCATGTATTCAAATGATGTTTGGACCTTAGTTGACCGACCTGAAGGTATTGTACCTATAGGTTGTAAATGGGTCTTCAAAAGGAAACTTGGAATAGATGGAAATGTGGAAACTTATAAAGCAAGGCTGGTTGCAAAAGGTTTTTGTCAGAAACAAGGTGTTGATTATGACGAAAATTTTTCACCGGTTGCCATGCTTAAGTCCATCCGCATCATGCTTGCTATTACCGCACACTATGATTTTGAGATCTGGAAAATGGATGTTAAAATTGCATTCCTGAATGGTTATCTTGAGGAATATATCTATATGGAACAGCCTGAAGGTTTTAAATCCAACAAAGATAAAGTGTGTAAGCTTAAAAGATCAATATATGGTCTAAAACAAGCCTCTCGTTCTTGGAACATCAGATTTAATAATGAGATCAAAGAGATTGGTTTCATTAGAAATGATGATGAACCTTGTGTATACAAAAGGATCAGTGGGAGCATGACCACTTTTCTGATTTGTATGTTGATGATATTCTAATAATGGGAAATGATGTTGGACAGATGATGTCCACTAAGATTTGGTTGAATAATAAGTTCTCCATGAAAGATCTGGGAGAAGCCTCTTATATCTTAGGGATTCGTGTCTATAGAGATAGAACGAAAAGATTTATTGGCTTGTCTCAAAGTCTGTACATAGAGTGAGTATTGAAGAAATTCAATATGGAGAGTTCTAAGAAAGGTCTTCTGCCTATCCGGCATGGAATACATCTTTCTAAGAACATGTCTCCCAAATCTAAAGATGAAAGGCAATGTATGGAACGTGTGCCTTATGTTTCGACTGTTGGCAGTCTCATGTATGCCATGCTATGTACAAGGCCTGATATTGCATATGTTGTGAGCCTTGTGAGTAGATATCAGTCTAATCCAAGAGAAGAACACTGGATGGCAGTGAAGCATATTCTTAAGTATTTGCGAAGAACTAAGGACCTTGCACTGATTTCTGGAGGATGAGAACTCCAGATAGATGGGTACATAGATTCAGATTTTCAATCTGATACGGATGATATAAAGTCTACATCCGGATTTGTATTTGTTTGTAATAGAGGAGCAATAAGTTGGAAAAGTTCCAAGGAGCCAGTTACTGTGGACTCCACTACGGAAGCCAAGTACATTGCTGCATCTGATGCAGCAAAAGAAGCTGTTTGGATGAGGAAGTTCTTATTAGAGCTAGAAGTGGTTCCTTCTATCGAGTTGTCGATACCGCTGTATTGCGACAACAATGGAGCTATTGCACAAGCTAAGGAACCTAGATCTCATCAGAAATCCAAACACATTGAAAGGTGTTTTCATATCATTCGAGAGATAGTTGCTAGAAAAGATATAAGTCTGCAGAAAGTTCCTACATTAGAGAATGTAGCTGACCCACTTACTAAGCCCATGAGTCAATCGCAGTTAGAACGTCATCTTGAAAAGATGGGGATGTGATACCATGTTGATATGCGCTGAAGGCTATATTCTATAGCATTAGTGCAAGTGGGAGATTGTTAGAGATATGCCATAAGGCTATATAGTTAAATGACCTATATAGGGCATTTTGATGTAAATCTAAATGGCATGTTAATTGGATGTTCAAATTCTCCGTTCAATTATATGAATATGTCCTCAATGTTTTTTGGAGAAGAAATATATTCTTAAGGTATTGAGAATTCAATGACATGTTTCTTCGACATGATAAACATTCAAAAGCATTCATAGCCCTTAGATTATTCGACCAGGACTAGAATAATCAACTATGGACTATCATATGTAGTTATCTTTGATTAACAAAGAGATGTTAATGACAAAGGGTAGCGAGCGTTGAGCTACAATAGCATAGGGATGCGATTAACTCACATATGAATGATCGTTGGTTGAACAGATCATTGAATATGACCGGAATGACGAAACTACATGACTTTGGATTAATAGTTTGTCATTCGTTGCAAATTGCGCAAATTAATCCTTTGACTTGAGAAATTATGGCTGCTGGCTATATCAAGGGTTAAATCTTGTGTTTGGACAATGCTCGCCTTCTTTGAGGGTGAGATACGGCCTCTTGCAGTTTAGTCTTGTGATATGAGTCCGACAGGTAATTGTCAAGATAGGATCTGTTAACCTCCGACAGCAAGGCGATGTCCTATGCGATCTAGCGTCGGTCGTCTGAAATGAGAAATCCTCGGCCGGGGTAGTTGAACGATGGGAATGTGTTTTTCCATAGATGTCATCTCTCATTCCACCGAATTAGATCTATGCATAGAATCGTATAGCGGAGTTAATCATTTCTTGGTCCCCACAACGATCGGGACATTTTAATAGAAGGATCAGACTACACGTTAATTTGCGACTATAAATAGGTTCGTTGGAATTTGACTTCATTACTGTACATTTTGTCATGATACGTTCGTTGCTAGTGCGTCACTCATGAACATAAAGGTATTCCGAAAAATGACGGAGACATTTTCAGAATCGATCCTTTATTGCTGTACGGTCATGAACCTAGAAAGTCACAAACTTAGGGTATCATGAATAAAGCAATTTCTGAGCTTGGTATTGAGTTGGAAACACGTTAAAGTATTAACTGTGTGATTTTGGATTACTGGTTAAGTGGGTCAAAATTGTAATTTTTGAAAGTTTTGGAGTCAAAATATAAATACTAAAAAGTATTAGGTCAATAGTGCAAATTAATTGAAGGGTCAATTTGTAATTAATTATTCTAAAAGGGTTTAGGAATAATTAAAGTTTGTCTTCACTAAAAGACAAACAACAAGTTGTACAAAAAGACAAGCACTAAAAGACGAAACACAAAAGGACAAAATATAACTTGCACAAAAAGACAAACAACAAGTTGCATCATAAATTGTCCTTTTTACCCCTCTTTGGCCGACCATCAAAGGGCAATTTTGACACTTGGCTTCTTCATATATTTAGATCATGCCACTTGTTATTTCATGAGCAAGCTTGTGCATCTATAAATAGAAGACAAGTTCTTCATTCTTGTTTTCACCTTATGACCGAAATTCTCTCTCTTTAGAAGCATATTGTTCTCTCTTTTCTCTTGGTGTTTTCGGCCAAGTCTAGTAGAGATAGGAAACTTTTGCTTCTAAGTTTTTAACTCTTAATTTACTAAGCTCTTGGACTTAACTAAGCTAGCACTACAATTAGTTAGTTGTCCTTTGCTTTTGGATACCCGTGGACCGACTAGGACCTTTGCACGTGTGAAGGAGCTTTGCCCGAGTCAAGATCTTCTTCAAGTGTCTACATCTGAGTTCTCCACGCGAGGTATTTCGTTTTAAATACATTTGTATATAGTTGTATATACTTCTTATATGTATTTTCCTTTTGTACTAGTTACAAGTGTACTCTTGAGATTTTTGTAAATACAACTTGTCTACATGCAAAGTTTTAATTGTTACTGTTTCCACTGCGCTTGCATGTTTTTGTTATTTGCATATCTCGAGACGATCCTGTTGCGTTCCCATTTTTGAAGCTGACGCTATTATGCGTCTTCATTTATGAAGTTGATGCCTTTGCGCCTTCATTTTGACGCTGACGCCTTTGCGCCTTCATTATGAAGCAGACTCCCTTTATAGTGCCTTCACATACAACATCTCAACCACAAGTCATATGCCTCCGTTTCAACAACATACCACAAGCTATACCATACATATGCATAATTGATATAAAACTAGTCTAGCAACCTATTCATTTCCAAAAGTAAGACAACTAAACTAGTATTATACTTTTCACTATCTTTATAATATCTTATACAATACAAACTTGAAAGTAAATACAATACAACTTGTTCTATAATACAAGATGACAAAAAGAGCACTTCATCAATGACATCAAGGACAAGACTCTTGCACATTGGACTCATCCACATATTGCTCGTACTCAGTCTCCTGAGGAACGTACCCTAAGTTCAGCTCGGTAACACCTGAAAGTCAGCAAAGAGGGTAAGCTTATACAATACAAAGCTTAGCGAGGGTTCAGTACGATATTTTGGAAACACTTTACTTTACCACTTGGGAAAAACATCCTATGAACAATAACATATCATAAACTTCATCAACAACATTAATTCAATTAAACCAACACAAATAACCATTCAATTGAGAAAGGATACACTAGTTGATTTTGCTCCATACGCCATCACGATCTCAATTAACCTCTTACATCCATTGATACACTCCGGAAGTACCCCATTCTAGACCCACACTCCATGACATCTCCGCCCATGCAAGATAGGGGATAGCACATGACAGTCATGTTGTTTTCATCCGAACTGCCCGATACTGCCCGAGATGTGGTACACACTATCATGACTCACACCAATAACATTAAACATTTCATATTCTGAGAAAACAACAAAGTAGGTTGTACAACAACATTCATCAACCAATAAACAACACTTTAATCAACACAACATTAAATAAACAACTAAGACAACCAAGTTAAATGACAAAGTAGGCCACTCAACTTATCACACATTTCAACATGCACTCAATCCCGAGCCTACCCAACAACAAACCAAGTAACAACTACATGAACAATATGAAGCAATTAAAGACAACACTTAAGCATTTCAAAGAAAGACTACTCAATCTTCTAAACTTCATATCTTACAATCTACCAATCAAACAACCCCCAAACAATTTCCTACCACTCAACCACACAAACAACTACATTAACCCCCTCGGAAACCAACAAAAAACAACCTAAAACAAGCCCATCAAGCTAAAAATTGCAATGTATTCATGGCTGATTTTTTTGACTTTTGCTATGTCATGCAAATTGAAAATTTGGCATTACAACATTACTACACAATTATTAACAAGCTTATAGAAGCAACTACAACTCAATTTCAACTACTAGAACAACAACATTTCAAATATAAGCCAAATTATCAATTTAAATACATAGAAAATAAAAATACATGCTACTACCGTTTAAAATGGCTACAAATACACTTAGTTGGTCCTTATCATCTACTTAACAATAATCTAACATCATGTCACTCCCCAACTCGACCCCACCTACAATCAGTCAGGACGCAACGGGATTTCGGCAGTATAACGACAGTAAATAGATTGCCGAGGTTCTAAACCAACCTCATTAATAACATTAAACATCCAATTCCATAACCATACAAACAACAACTCCTCAACAGCATAACAACACACAACATAACCGTAATATACAATAATCAGTCTTCGTTATATGCCTCCGTTCTAATATAACATACAATACCTCAACCTTATCATACATTTCAAAAATAAGTTGAGACCCATCTAACAACTTAACCATAGACAAAAGAAGACCACTAAGTTAACATCATTTGGATCATCATCTTTTCAACATCTATTACAATAAGAACCGTAAAGCATATGAAAGTCTACTAAGCTAATGTACATGACACTAAACAACATAGAATCATGGATAAGACTCAGGGACATATGACTCATCCACGAAAGGCACATTTTCCTCCTCAGGAGGCACGTACCTGTAATCCGGCTCTGCAACACCTGTAAGCATGCAATAATAGAGAGTGAGCTTATATAAATAAGCCCAGTGAGGATCCGATAGATCTCGACAGTATTCACTATGCTCCTTGGATTTAGTCCTTTGAGCAAGTAAACACACAACAACAATAACATTATCATCACATAACTATATAACCATTCAATAAAGGATACTCTATTTGGTGTAGCTCCAAACGCCATCACGATCTCAATCGTTCTTCTTATAACTCCCCATTACTCACGCACCCGAGGTACCTCACTAGCCCCTCCCTCCATGACACCTCCGTCATACGAGCTGGGGGTAGCCTCTGGCAGTCATGCCGTTATCAACCCGACAGCCCAACGTTGCCCGAGAGGTGGCACACACATACCAAGACTCCATAATCATCATCAATCATCAATCAATCATCAATCAATCATCATTTATTCATCATTGATAGCATCAATTATCATTTAAACAACAATAACTTAGTTAGATGACAAAGTAGGCCATCTAACCGGACATGCATTATATACACAATTAAACCCTAGATTACTCACCAACAACTCACCATTCAACACTCAAACACCACCCAATTATCTAAAGGCATCGTTCAAGAAATTAAAGAATGACAACCTAAACTTCAAAAATTCATAACTTACATTCTACTAACACAAACATTGCCAAATCAGTTTCTATCACTCACCCATTCAACCTACTACATTAGCCCTCACGGAAATCCACCATAACACCTCCAAATCATGCCCGATAACCCTAAAACCCTAGGATGTCTTGGCTGAATTTTCCGGACTTTCCCACGAGCAATGTAATCAAAAATTCGGCATTACAACAGCGCTAACACGTAATTATAAAGTATTTAGAAATCGACGGCAATCGATTTCGATCATCGCAACTCAGTTAATTCAACATTGAACAATTTAATCAAAATTTAATACCCGAAAAATAAAAATTATGCTACATCCGACAGAAACTCGTAGTATTACCACTAAACGATCCCTAGCATGCAAGGAGCAATAATCTAACATCAGATTACAATTCTAATGGTTCAATCTTCATTTATACGCAAAAACACAAAAATGGCATTTTGAGATCTAGAAATTTTCTCTCACCTTTGATGCGATAAAAGCCTAGGGATGCGTGAAGTGCGTGCCCAACAAGCGGAATCCAAGTCGGTGCGAAGTTTTACGGACAAAAACCAAGTTTTTCTTTGAATTTTTGATTGAAAAGCTTGAAATTCTCTTTGGCTTTTTCTCCCTCAAACTCTCGGCCAAGTGTGTGCAATTGGAGTGTGTTTTTGTGTTATGTGAGTGTGTGTAACTAGTGTGAGGCAAAATAGTTAATATATAAAATAGTTTAAGTTAGTAAAACTTATTATTTTTAGTATTTATTGACTTTAAACTCATTTTATTGCTCACCAATGTTCAAAATAATTATGCAACCCCCAAGATATCTCAAGTGGATTATTTTTAGGTGACAAGAAGTTTTACATTCAAAGAATTCCACCCGAATCAGCTTAAAACTCGGTTTTTCGCAAAAAGTGGTGTAAAAACCCTAAGAAATTCCTAAGCCAATTTGAAATCTGTTTTTATCAATCACAGGTCTATTAAAGTCTATGGACTAGGTCTAGAAGGGTTAAAAAGACCAGTTTCAAAATTTTAGCGGACGTGCGTCCAAAATACTATTCATTAAAAGACGACGATAAAATTTCTGATCCCGTTTTTGATGAAAATTTCATGATTGCACATTTAACACGTATTAGGAGTATTGACACCAAAATTATAACTTTCTAGGTCCTATAGCACATAAACAGGTAATATGCACGCAAAACGAGGTATAGCACGTAAAACGAGATAAGTAGAAAAATAGGGTTTCACACATCAATTTAGGAAAATAACAACTACAAATACATCAACTAAAAATTTACACAAATTTTTAAAAAATATCTAGTTTTACCTCACCTTTGATGCAAACTAAGGCTAGAAATAGGTAAAATAGATGCCTAACAAGCAAAAGCAAGCTTTGAATGAAGTGATTTGGCCTTGAATTGATTTTTTTTCTTAAAAAATGGTTGAAAACCCTTGAAAAATACTATTTTCCTCCCTTCTCCAAGGGGTCCCATTTGTGTGTGTGTTTTTATGGTGTTTTGGCTGATTTTAGTGTATATTGTATGTATAATAGCTAACATAATGCAAAGTCAACATTTTAGCAAAAGTCAAAAATGACAACTTTGGTTATTTTAGTTGTTTTTAGCCTATATTGCATATATATAAAAACTAACATATATACTATATTTAGTAGACTATAATTAGTTGACAACATTTTATATAAGCACACATATACATATATTTAAGGTACAAAACTCAATTTTGTAAAAGAAGTTGAAAAGTCACATTATTTGTTTTGCTAATATATTTTAAATGCACAAAAAATATATAATCACTTAATATCACATAGAAATTCATATATATAAATTATAATAGCATTTAAACAGATAAAAACACGTAATTGCAAATTAGGCAAATTCGGGGTCTCACATTTTCCCCCCCTTAAAACTATTGTGTTCATGCAATTCTCAAATTCTCAGACAACGAAATCCTCAATCGTTACACTTCAACAATACTTCTCTTAGTTCCCAATTATCTTCTAGGACGACTCTTGAACAAAGACCTCAAAAGAAATAAACTTTGTTGACTGCAGTTTGATGATCACAATTCCGAGACAAGCCTCAATTCATAATTCACTCCACTTAATATCATATTACATATAAAAGAAATCACAACTTCAAGGTCTTAGTATGATACCACTACTTATAAATAATCCTTTACAACACAAAAAAGGTTCTATGGAGACCTTGAGGGTTTCAAAACTCATTCACAATAACATGGATGATTACTGATTGAGGGAATATCTCAAAAGTGACATTGGTCAGAATATTACTCTTATGAAATTTATAAGGGAATAAGGATGGAAAATCACATAAGAGCCAACAATCAATTGTACCAAAGGTCAAACAATTAGAGAATCAAGAGGCTAATAGTTCAATAGGAAAACATGATAATCAATTTGATGAAGGTCTCAGCACTTATCAACTAAATAAATACGAACAAAGGATGATAACGAGACAAAGTAGTGCTGAGTATGTTGAACGAACATTCTTGAACAAGTAAACATTTCAATTCTCAATGATTGTTCAAGGAACCAACAAGTAAGTTGTACTTGAGGCTAAATGAAATTGAAAACTATGAGATTATTAATTTGATAGGAGACATGAGTGGCAATATAATGAGTATCTTAACAGGCAATACCAAAGAAGTACAAATAGGAAATGATAACAACAGGACAGTGCTGAGTACTTTGAGCAATCAATTACAAGCAAGGTAATGACTCAACATTTAATAATAAAACATAGGATTAACAAGAATGACAATGATGTACTTAGGTAGGGAGTACATCAAGCAAGTGAAATTCGAATAAGTAAAATGGTATACCAAAGAAGGAACTTAGCCTTAAACAAATAGTAATAAGATGAAAGGGAATAAGAAAACCAATTGCTTGAGATATAGAATGAATATAGAAGTCTCAAACCTTAACTTCAATAAACGACATTGCTATAAGAAGGAAATATGAATGTTAAGAATAGAAACAATGATAAATGAGTATAGGATCCATTAATCCAATAAATAAAACTTTCAAGAAACAATTGATATGCTAGAAAAGTGTAACTCCCTCTCAAATAAGTGAGAATATAGTAGAAGAGAATAATAACACCCATAGAAATAGGAAGCACAAAAGGCATCCCACTTACACACTTAAACACCACTAAATCAAATCCTATAATCTACCCCTCTCACCAAAACAAAACACACTTGTATACTTCAACAAACCAGTCACTAGACAAGATAAATCATTAGTTACCAAACAAGATTCACTGATGAAGACTTCAAAAGTGCAAGATCACAACCTCAAGGGAACCTCTACTTATGACTCATCTCCAAGTAATAACAAGTTATACATGGCAAGATAAATAATTCTAATCATAAAAATACATTGTTATTTCCTAGAACAACTTCTCTCTCGTTAAAAGAACATCAAGATCAATCCATTAAGCTGAGAATAAAATCCATAAACATAATAATTAGAATCTCATTGATAAACTACTAGAATAGTAATAACAATTCAAAATCACAGCCTACCTCTATTTCTGAGGGCTCTTGCAGTCATCCTTACTTCATCCAAAAGAATCACCCACGTTTATAGCATATATACAATTATATCACACGAAAATAGGTACAACATAATGCATGATTCATATATATCAATTATAATAGCATTTAAACAGATAAAACACGTAATTACAAATTAGGCAAATTCGGGGTCTCACAGTAGACCTTAAGAAAATGTGCTAGTTGAAGATTAAGTGTTTAATTTAGTGCTTAGGCGTAGTGTAGAAGTTTAAGTGTCACCCACATGCTTTGATAATGATCTAAACTAACTCAAAATGCAAGAAGTAGCAAAATAGAACAAGTGGTGCTCAAGAATGTATGTGTGAGGTATGTTCAGTCAATAGCCTTTTTCTTAGTTCTTGGGTTTTGGAAAAAGGATGCATGTTAAGTGTTGTTAATGTGTGTGAACTTGTAGAATTATTATTGTGTCTAAGTGAAATAGAGTTCTTTAACATGTTAGTAGTTGGACTATGTTAGTACTTAAATGTAATAGAATGAATTGAGAGCTTAATTTGAAGAATATGTGTGATTCATGCCATTTTATGAGTTAAGATGTATATTTTGGAGTTATGTGCATGCTAGAGTTAATTATGGAAGTTAATGATTGTTTTCAAGTATGTTAATACAGTTAATGTCATTTAGGGGGTTATGAAATATTTAGAGCCACAAGAATGTTTCAGTCGTTTGTCCAAGGTGTAAGAGAGGATTGAAGCTAGTTTTACATCTTTGAACTTGGTAAAGGTGTGGGAGTTTTCATTCTTATATGCATAATAGTTTATTTTCTTGCTCGTAGATTGTGTGATTTAGTATAATTATTAAAGTAGTGTGTGCCTATTGGTTACCATATTGTGTGTAAGGGCAACCTGCTTTGTTGACCCTAATTTATGTGTTTATTGGCTTTTATTTTTTATATTGCATTATCGTTGCTTTATGTGGTTTTGTATTGTTGGTTGTGTAACCTTATCATCACGGCAGAAATGATGGCCTCGCTAGGTAGCATCTAGCTTGCCAATATTGGTAGCCTTAGCTCCATCTGCTATTCGCTTATTCGCCTGGTCTGGAGATTGCCATGGAATATTGGGTCATAGGTTTAGGTACATCTGGAGTACCCATTGGTGTAAAAGGATGCCGGCATAATGAATTCGAGTTCGTAGTTCGTGAGTTCGTGGTTCGTGATTCAAAGAATTGAAATGACAAGGGTTATCGCAACGTATCCTTTTAAAAAGTGCAGTACTTCATAGTTTAATTGTTTATTTACTGTATAATTGCTATCTTCTGTGACTAACTGTTGCATTGCAAGAAAATGATTTTGAAAACCTTCCCGGTTAACAGCTCCTTCCCTCACTGAGTATACATGTATTGTATGCTCACCCCTTCTTTCTAACATTTTATGGATCCTTAGAGGAAGTTTAGAGGTTTCATTGCTTGCTTGTAGCTGTGGATGAGTATTTTATGTATTATGATGTAAAGTATATTGATATTACAAAGTTGTATGTATTTGTGTTGTCCGAAGGATTGTATTATGAGTTAAAAGATTTGTATAATTAGATAGTTGTAGAGGACATGTAATAATTGTAATGTTTTACTTTATTGCCTATGTTTAAGTTGCATGCTTGTGTGGGATTTAAGGGAAGATGATTGATGATTTAAATTATAAAAAAGTTAAATAGATAAGATTAGAGTGGTAAGATAAGCGGTTTTAAAATACATAATTTCAATAGCTTTTGTCAATGCATGCTTGTATTCCTTATTTTATCTTAAGTGTAAGGCTCAGATGACCTTGGGAGTTGATGAGTGTTATGATATTGGAGGTTGGGAATTATAGAGGAGGTTTGATTATGGTTTTGAGGTTATAATTGTTGTGTACAGGTTTTGGATTGTCCTATAAACAGGAAAGACTCCATCCGTTTTCCCTCATTTTTTGTGACCTTGGATTTTGGGTCCGGGCTCCAGTCTCGTGAGGGATCGGGGTGTTACAGGTGGTATCAAAGTATAGTTAGCTTGCAGTCGAGACAAGGTCCTCGATCTATTGGGTAGTGAACCCCGAGCGTGTGCTTGTGAAGTATATCTTGAGAATGTGAGAGCTTGTGTGTGAGATTGTGTGCTTTGAAATGAATGTGTGCACCTATGTGATATATTTGAGTGATATGTGATAAATGTGTGTTATGTGTAAAGAAGTGGCCGATGTGAATCAAAGTGACTTCGTGAATAGTTACTTGTTTTAACTATTGAATGTAATGTGTATATTTGAGTTTGTCGGAATAAGTTGTGTTGTGGTTCGTATTTGCATTATCTTGTTAATTAAACCAAATTTTGAAAAAAAAACTCTTTTATAATCAGGGATGCATAATAGTTTAAAGAATATTTGTATATATGTGACATTGTGGCATTCTTGCATAGCCCGTTGATAAGGTAATGAAATCTCCTTCCTCTCCCTGAAGAGAGGTGATTAGTAGCAGACCTTCCGTAATGTAGTCTAGCTGGAATGAGAGGTATTTGATTAGCCATCTACCTGGAATCAGCGTTCATGTTTGAAGCTCGATTATTGGAAATTTTTCTAAGGCATTCTTCTGTGCTCAATAGTCATAAATAAGTGGCTTATGTGAGATTTGTATATGATGGTTCTCTGAAACATTCTCGTGGTATTTTCTTATTGGGCATTCTTTGGTATTTTCATGTTTGTTTTTCTCGGTGGACTTGTATACGTTGTTATCTACGGTATTCATACTTCGATCTGTTATTGGTAGTTTCTCGGCATTTCTAATTAGGTTTTCTTCTATGGTATTCATTTTTCACTGGATTCTTATTCGGACTTCTAAGTGGTATTTTCATCGAAACCTTTATTTGGCCTTTATACTTGGGAGTTCTCATTGCAGTATTGTTCAGATTTCTTATTGGGCTAGGGCATTCTTATACAATGTTCTTACCAACAGCCGATAAAGAGTATCAGAGTTGGTTTTCGGTTGATGCAGAGTTTTCTTGGAAGAAGAATTGCATGGACGCAATTTGTTTAAGGGGGGGAGGATATGATGCCTGAGATCTTTATCATGTTTTAAATTAACTGTTGCATGTCTCCTTGTTCTCTTAAATGTGCATTATTTACTTTAAGCATGGTTACTATTCACAGTGTGTTTTGACTGTTTAATTTGCTCAACTTCGTATTTTTCCTAGGTTATATGACTTATAAAAGAAATGAGAAATGTGAGATTTTGTGCAATGCATATCGGGAATGCTCATTAGAAAAATGTTTCTTGTATCGTATGAATAGTGAAAACATTATAAACATGTTTGTAGATCTAGTTAGCTTTTAATTGGAGTTTAGCCTAGCTTTGACCAACTTTTTACAAGCCATTGACTTAAAATAAAACACCTACATATATTATATCATATATACATATACAAACACATACACTTAGCAAAAAATAAAACAAAACCAATCCCCCAAAACCACTGGCTACCCGTGTGAAACCCCACTTTTCTATCTTATCTCGATTTGCTTGCATTACCTCGTTTTGCGTGAATTAACCTGTTTATGTGCTATATGACTTAGAATGTGTTAAATATGTGATTAATACTCCTAATACATGCTAAGTGTACATTCATGAAATTTTCATAAAAAATGGAATCAGAAATTTTATTATCGGTTTTGGTGAATAGTATTTTTGAACACCTGTCAGCTAAAAATTTTACAGGGGTGTTTTAAATGTTTTAAAACCTAGTCCTCGGGTATTAATAGACCTATGTTTGATTAAAACAGATTTGGGATCGATTTTGGAATTTTAAAGATTTTTACACTTTCTTTCGTAAGGAAACGAGTTTTAAGCCGACTCGGGTGTAATTGTTTAAATGTAAAACTTCTTATCACCTAAAAATAAACTACTTGAGATATCTTAGGAGTTTCATAATTAGTTTGAGCAAGAAATAGCTAAAATGAATTAAAGGACTAGAAATACAAAAAAAATGCTAACTTTGACTTTTACTATTTTATTTGACCAAGCTTATTTATGCATAATATATCAATATTGCTCACAAAATAACTCAAAACATACTCATTTCTCACTCACATGGCTGAAACTCCATAGCCTTCCTTGAGAAGTTTTTCAACATTTTTTCAAAGCAAATTTTTCATTAAAAGTTGCAATTAAAGGCCAATCTTCATCAACCAAAGCTTGATTCCACCTCTTGAGCATCCATTAAGCATCTTTCTAGCTTCATAACGCATCAAAAGTGAGAGAAAAATTCTAGATCTCAAAAGTCATATTTTATGTTTTTGCTTATAATTGCATTTTAAACTGTTAGAATGTTAATTTGAAGTTATATTATTGCTCAGTGCATGCTAAGGATCGTTTATGTGTATTACTACGATATTTGAACCATTGTAGCGAAATTATTTATTTTCGGGTATTTAAAGTTGATAGATTAGCCATTTGATGAATAACTTGAGTTGTTATGGTTGAAATCGATTGCCGTCGATTTCTAAAAGTTTGTTAATTACGTGGTAACGCCGTTATAATACCGAATTTTTGATTGCGATGTTTGGGTGAAAATCCAGAAATTTCAGCCTAGGTGCCTTGAGGTTTTAGGGTTGTTGGGCTTGATTTTGATATGTCTTGGTTGGTTTCTAAGAGGGCTAATGTAGTTGATTGAATGGGTAAGTGTTTGAAACTGATTTGGAGTTGTTTGGATTAGTAGAATGTAAGATATGATTATTTGAAGTTTAGGTTGTCTTTTTTTAAATTGTTGAATTGAGCCTTTAGATGATTGGGTGGTGTTTGAGTGATTGACTTGTGAGTTGTTAATGGTTAGACTAGGGTTAGATTACGTGTTTCATGCATGTTAAGTTGGATGGCCTACTTTGTCATCTAACTTAATTGTTTATTATTTAATTAAATATTGATGTTATATTGATGATTATTGAGTACGGGAATCGGGCAATTTCATTGCTGTTCTCTCAGAATATTGATTGATTCTTGATTATGGGAATCGGGCACTTTCGTTGCTGATCTCTCGGAATATTGATTGATTATTGATTATGGGAATCGGGCACTTTCGTTGCTGATCTCTCGGAATATTGATTGATTATTGATTACGGGAATCGGGCACTTTCGTTGCTGATCTCTCGGTTTATTTATGTTGAGTCTCATTGTTGTGAGCTTTGATAATGTTGTGTCACCTCGGGAGGCATCCTGGGCTACGGGCACAGTTATCATGGCTACTCCCTATCTCGCATGGGCGGAGAGGCCATGTGGTGTGGGTCTAGGTCAAGGTACCTCAGGATTGTGTCATTGAGTTTGGAGGAGTTGTTGAGCATGGAATTGGTGTATGGGGCTTCATCAGCAAATGTATCGTATCCTTATTGTGTGTTTACAGTTATTACTATTGTTGCATTTATAATGATTATTGATGTTCATTGTGTGTTTACTGCTCAAAGGATGATTTCCAAGGAGTATAGTAAATATTGTTAGAGATCTATCGGATCCTCACTGGGCTTGTTTTATATAAGCTCACTCTCAATTATTACATGCATACAGGTGTCCTTTCGCAAGATTTCGGGTACGTGCCTCCAGAAGGGGATAATGTGCCGTATGTGGATGAGTCTTATGTGCAGGAGTCTTTGCCATGAGATTGTTGTAGTTGATGTATTATGATGTATTATAAACCTACTTTAACTTAAAGACTTATGTATGATGGTTTAGTAGTTTTCCTTTTGATCATATTTAGATTACTAAGTTGGTTTATAATCTATTTTGAAATGTATGTATAGCCTATGTATTATGTTAGAACAGAGGCACATAACTATGAAAGAGTTGATGAAAGAATGTTTAATGTATGAAGTGGTTGTGTTGTATGATGTTAATTTGATTGTGGAATTGGTTGTTGATTTATGGAGGTTGATGCATGTTGTTCTTAAGGGTTAGTTTAGAGCCCTGATGTTCATGTTACTGTCGTTATACTGCCAAAATTCCGTTGCGTCCTGACTGATCGTAGGAGGGGTCGAGTTGGGGCATGACAACCCGACGTCTCCAAGGCAAAGAAAGGAGAAGAATTTCATAACGCACCCTCAATCTTTGGCTCAATCCTTGAATCTAGCAGTGGATTCAACAACTCCTAAGCCATCTTCTAACATATTCAAGCACAAGTAAGAGAGTTTTTGGCATTTTTATGAGCATGAATAGTTAGGGTTTTATTTAAAATCAATGATTTGTTGTGAAATGTATTATCTATGCTTGAAATCTCTCTTATTATGATTATAGAGTAGACTTTTGTGCTTGGAAAACAATGTTAATGGCTAAATGGTTCTATCTTTAATTTAAAGTTAGGGTTTCAATGGGAATTTTGGGGTTTTGCGTAATCTTGCTTTATTGCTTAATCAAATGTTATTTAGGCTTGATGTAGGAGTAGATGAACATGGATTAAGGCTTCAAATAGCTCAATTATGCTTGGGGTGTAAAACCATTTAGTTAAAGTTAGTTTAGCTAACACTAATCATTCAGGACCATTGAATCGTGACCCGATACTCAATCTAACACTGTATATAGACTCTAGGGGTATAAAAATGGTTGCACGTTAAAAATTTTTGAATTCCGAGAACGTTGAAAATTAAGAACTTAATTGCGCCTAAAATAGAAATCAATTAAAGTAAGGTACCGGGGTGAGCTTTAGGGTGCTAATGGGATTTAAATAAGTAAAATAGAGCCTAACATGTTTTTATGTCACTTAAATGATGCTCGGTTAAGGTACTTGTACTTCAAACGCACTAAGGATCTTTCAGGGATTTCGGGTTAAATGTAGTTTAAAGGGTAGTTTTGTAATTCTAAATGATGCCATTAAGTGCCTTTTGTGGTGTTGGATAGTTTGTTTGTGAATCTAGAACATTGTGTTTCAATTATGTAATAAATTTCCTTAGTTGATAAAGGGGAAAAGTGGTTAAGTATAATTTAATGATGACAATGGTTTAGGGAACTACTATTTTATTGTTTTAATGCTTATATGTAGTTACATATGTGTGTTTTAATAGCTTGAATGTGTTTAGTGTTTGAATAGGAATTTTATAAAGAAAAAAATGAATAGAGATTTGTTATGAAAGTTTATGTTGAAGTCTTTAAGGCATTTAATGTTAACTAATGAACCTGTAGAGTAGACTTTCATTGTTGTAGAGTTTGTATATGAAGTATTAAAGGAAAGAAAATTGTGAATTTGTAGAACTTAAGAAAATGTGCTAGTTGAAGATTAAGTGTTTGATTTAGTGCTTAGGCGTAGTGTAGAACTTAAAGTGTCACCCACATATTTTGATAATGATCTAAATTAACTCAAAATGCAAGAAGTAGCAAAATAGAACAAGTGGTGCTCAAGAGTGTGTGTGTGGGGTGTGTGAGGCCAATTGTAATGCCCGGGACATCTATCATTCTTACAATTAACTGTTCCATGTCTATTTGGGCATTTTTATGTGCATTTATTTATTTTGTCAATAGTTACTATTCAACCTGATTTTTGACTTTCTAGTTTCTCTAAATTAATATTTTTCCTAAGTTATATTACCTATTTGAGGAAAGAGTAAAGTAAGCATTTGGGCACTTCACGTTAGGAGAGTTCTTTTAGAAAATGTTTTAGCGGTGTGAATGAATAGTGAAACATAGTCTATCATTGATCTTGAGCTAACTAACATTTAATTACATCTTGAACTTGTTTTAAGTAGATTTAACAAGTTATTTTGGCCAATATGTTGTCAACTTATTACATATACATAGCACCTATATACATTAAAACACATATGCATACAACATAGCTCAAAACAAAATAGAAAATTCCCATTATATCCCCCCCCCCCCCCCAACCCGATAGGCAGCCAATGGAAAAAGGAGAAACATTGCTCATCCAATCTTGCATTTCAACCTCTACCAAGCTAGGATCAAGTAGTTTTGAGGGTTTTCTAACTTCCTACTAGCTCCTACAAAAGTTTGGTGAGGGATTTTGCATCATTTTAATGAATTCAATATTTTGACATAGAATGCTATTTCAAGATTTGATGCTATTAGCTCATGAATTGATTAAATCTTGCTTTATATGTTACCTACATGTTGTAGAGACAATGTTTATGCAATTGTTTAGTTTTTTTAACGGTTAAATTCAATTGTTTAAATGTAGGTTCAATGAATAGTAAATTTTTTAGGGTTTTGATAAAATGAGCTTTAGAGATTGATTCAATGCTTCAATTAGCTTCAATTAAGTGCTTTAGATGTTAATAAAGATAGTCTAATGATCCCGTGTAGTTTAATTGCTCGGAACTTAATTAAAACATGAAATTAGCCAAATTTAGAAAGGGGTTTCGATTGTAAAGTGAATTCGGGCACATTTTGAAGTTAATTTGGGGTTCTACTAGCCATGGAAGCACTTTTGGTGCTTTTGTTGCATTAGATTGTGGGGCGGATTGGGTAGCTATAGTTCAATGCACCCTTGGGGCCTTCCCGAGCTTCTGTGTTAAAAACAGGTTTTCAAAGCTTGAATGGGCGTCTTTTAGTGTTCTTAGGGATGTAGGATACTTGGTTTGGGTAGATTGTGCTTTGTGACTAGGTAGGAACCCAATTTGAGTTGGTTGACAAAGGGAAAATGTGCCAAAGTTGAGTTTATTGATAGTAATCATTTGGAAATTGCCTTATCATGCTATTTATGTGTTTATTGAGTTGTTTATACATTGAAATTTATGATTGAGGGCAACCTACTTTGTTGTCCCTTTTCATGTGTATAATATCTTTTATCATTATATTGTTATATTATTGTGTTTCATGGTATTGCTCGATGGTTGCGCAACCTCAGTGTTCAGGACGGGTGTAACACCCCGATCCCTCTCGAGACCGGGAGTTCTAACAATCAATCTAAACACAACCCAAATCCAAACCCGGGCATAATTTTCAGGGAAAACGGACGGAGTCTCCCCTGTTTCTAGGCGAAAAGCAAACCTGCGACAGCATATAAGTGGAGCAATACCATGTCCAAACATTCAACCACCTCAAGGCCATCCGAGCCTTGGTTCACAACAAGCAATCACAAGCAAATATACATTCATGCTTAGCAATTAAACTACACCAACCTATTACATAAGTTAGACTATCAAATCATTCTATCTCTTTCTTTTGGACAATACAAACATGCATTGGAGTTAAACTATTCTATCTGAATACATAAACTAGCTTATCAATCTACCTCAATTACTTAGCTGAATTTAGGTTACATTCTTCTTAACAATAAATACATACAACATATGAACATACATCTTTGCATCTTTGTTAACTCAAGTCACATAGCATGCAAGGCAACTCTTCAAGCATGATCTTTCACATAATCACGAACTTTCTAGCTAACATGGCATTTCCTGAAATGTGGTGGTGAGGAGTGAGTATACACAACACGTATACTCAATGAGGGCGAGACAGATATCGAATTGGAGATAAAGAAAGTCGTGCAATGCAAATAAGGCAGTTAAGCAATATAGCTGACAATTAAGCAATCAAGACAAACAATCAATATAATAAGCAATTAATGAAAGCATTAACACAACCATTCAAAGCTATACCACACTCTGAAAGCTATGGTTCACTCATACGAGCAATGTACCATTTCACGAGCGATACATCAATCTCGAGCTTGATGTTGACAACAATGACAATAAGCACGCAACCACCTTATAACTTCAGTTTGGAATACCCCGGGAGTAACCATCAATTCTACGACCCAAATCTCCTTGGGAGGCAACCCAAGCGAGAAAAGGGAATAGGACACGGAGCTAGAGCAACCAACACTGGCAACCCGAGGCTACCCAGAGAGGCCCATCACTCACGCGCCTGAGACTATGCAATGCAAGACTCGATACAAGGTGATAAACAAGCGATAGCACAACAATACAGATTAGAGGTGATAAACAAAATAACAAGCATTTACAATCAAATAAGCAACAAGAACAATACCAACAAACATTATCAAGCAATAATAAGTATTCTATAGGCATTATAAGCATTCTATAAGCAATATAAGCATTCTATAAGCAATATAAGCATTCTATAAGCAATATAAGCATTCTGTAAGCAATATAAGCATTCTATAAGCAATATAAGCATTTTATAAGCAATATAAGCATTCTATAAGCAATATACTATGAAAAAACACAAAATCACAAAAATGACCCTAACCTTCAAAACACTACTACTTTCAAACGAGCCACGAGTTTTGGAAACCAACTTCACCAATCCTCCTAGGTCACCATAAGGCACGTCTAAAGACCCTGAAACCCTACTTAACCCTAGAATTCACGCAAAGCCCCGATTTTCCCATTTGCTCGTTTGAACTACCGCTACCTCAACCGATCACCCAATCAATGCCATAACCACACCAAAAGTGCTTCCATGGCCTCCCAAGACAATGCCATCACACAAAACGATAAAATGCCAAACTCGACCTAAACGGCCCCAACTTTCACTAAGCTATTTTTCTCCGTTTATCCATTACACAAACCAATTAAACCATACATTTAGGCCTTCTAGCATATCTAGCACCTTCCTATATCAACAGAACGCATAACGGAGCAACTTCATCAAAACGGGGGTTTACTATTCATAATTTACTATTCATTAAACAATTTATATTTCAATTTCAATATTCAACCGCAGAAATGTTTAAAAACTATAAATACATGTTCTACGATTGCTAGGGAACATTCTTTAACCCTCAAAATGATTAAAATAACGATATACGGATAAAACTCAAAAATCAAAGTTAATACACAAAATATTCAAATGCGCAAATAAACATGAAACCCTCACCTTAGACACTTCTAGATGCTAGGAAAACCTCGTAGGATGCCTCGAAAACCACCCCGTGCAAGCTCACGCGAAGAATCGAAGATTTGAAGTTGAAATTTCTTTTTTTTTCTCCTTCCATTTTCGGCCAGCTGCTCACTATTTTTTCAGCTTTCTTTTTTTTTTGTGCTATTTTTATGCATATAAGGTGACAAAAGTCAAATGGTCAATGCCTCTTGGTCAACTAACTTAAAATTTGGTCAAATAAGCTTATTTCATGCATTTTAAAGCTAAAACAACTAACAGAAATCCAATTCTAGTTAAATACAACTCAAAACACTAAAATTAAAACACTAAATACTAGTTTTCACTATTTGCTGAGGACTATAATTTATTTCCTAACTATCTCTCTCGATATGCTATGCACTTTGCGACAATAAAAGAATAACAATTAAATCTCAAAGAATTTAAGAAATATATCATTTTTGAAAAGCATCATAGTTTAAAATTTACTCCGCCTCAGAGCTACTTTTCATTTAATTGAAATCCGAGCATTTAAGTGCAAGAAAAATAAAACCAATTGACATAAATATGAAAATAAAGCCACAAATGAATGTTTAACTCAAAATAAACACATAATTTAATGCTAACATTTAAGATAACACTTAATTATATGCAATTAAATGCCATTAAATGTATGCCGGGTTCGGGTTATCACAACGGGTGTGACGGGCCTCATTGGGCGGCATCGGGCTTGCCAGTGTAGGTTACCCTAGCCCCGTATCCTAGTCCTTCGCTCGCTTGGTATGGAGTATGCCAAGGGGTATTAGGTCATAGGATTAGGTACATCCGTAGTACCCATTGGTGTTTGGGATACCGATTTATCATGGTTCATGGTTCGGTGCTTGGAGTGATAAGGGATATTGATCGTATCATTTTTAATGTGTGGTAACTTGTTATTTAAATTGTTCTTTGGTTGTTTAAATGCTTTACTTGTGTTAACTGTTATATTGCACGCTCCAGTAGACTATATCCTTCACTGGGCAATCGTAGTTGCTCATACCTCGCTAAACATGTTTCAGGAAGTATTGAGATAGACCGCCATCTCTTAGCTGTTGAGGGAGAAGAAGAGGTGCAGGTAGATGAGTTGCCTTGATTACTATGTGCTGACTGTTTGAGGTTGGAGTGTTTACTAGTTGGATTATGTGAAGACTTGCTTGTATTATATTATGTTCTATTTTGAGCCTATGGGCTTATGTATGTTTGTGTAGTTGAAGTCTTTTAAAAGATAGGATGATGTTGTATGGTTGTGTAGTAGCGGCATGTAATAATTTATAACTCTGCTTGTTATTTTGTTGCATGCTTGTATGATAATGAAGTTGGTTGGTTGGATAGCTTTAAATTATAAGAATGTTTATAAGATTATGTTAAAGTGGTAAAACAACTGCATTAGAAAGATTGGATATTAATGTCTTAACCTTGCATGCTTGTGTGTAGTAGTGTCTTGTCTTACTTAAGGCTCGGATGGATTTGAAGCTGGGAAATGGTGGAGTTGGAGTTGGTGAATGTCATGGTTTTGTATCTGTGGTTTTATTTGCTGTTTGTAGGTAACTAGATTATCCACGGTACAAAGAAGACTATGTCCGTTTGTCGGGTCCGGACCTAACCTTTTAGCATGGGGTTGGGTCAGGGCGTGATATTTAGGTGGTATAAGAGCTTATAGAATGCATGAGTCGGGATAGGTTTCTCGGTCTATGGGGTAGAGGTCTATTATGTGAAAGAGTAATTGTGTGAATAAGTGTTACTTTGATTGAATAAGTGGAAGATTGATTAAGTAAAGAACATGCTAGCATGAAAATGAGAATATGAAATGTCTTTTATGAGTTACTGTATGAATGTGAAAAGTTTAGAATGAAAAGCATGAATAGTGACTTATGTGAAATTTTGTGCCTAAAGTGTTTATATGATCTTGTATGATTATATGTGAACTTATTTAAGTTGTCCTTATGTGGTTTATCTGTAGATTATGCATATATACTTGTCATAATACTTTGTATTTTAGTTATTCGACATGGGACCCCGTAGACGAACCAGGGTACATGATGCTGAACAACCAGGTTTGGGTACACAGCCGAGTAATGAACAAGTGATAGCTACTATGGCAATGACAATCGACAAGATTACTCAGTTCATAGATGAACAGTGTTAGACAGGGGCTCAGCCTGCAGTTAATCTTGGTCGTGGCAGAGACAGGGCCAAGGGTAGTGGCATTACGGGAGATAATAATCAGCTTGAGAAAGTCTTGAAACATGGGGCATCAAGCTTCTTGGGTGAGCCAGATGATGAGACGGATGAATAAAGTTGATAAAATCTTTAACGTGCTTGAATATAATGATGACAGACGGATTCACATTGCCACATTTCTTCTAGAGAGTGATGCTGAAGAATGGTGAAGAACTATACAGTAGAGGTGGACAGATGAGGCCGTACAGCGTACCTGGGCTAATTTTATGAGTGAATTCAGGGAGACATATATCTCCGAGGTGACTCGGAAAGAGATAGAGGATGAATTGTTAATTTGAAACAAGGTAGTATGACTGTCGCCCAGTACGAGGCTGCATTTGATCGATTGTCTCGTTATCTACCAGAGTTGGTTCAACCTGAGAGATGCAGAATTCAGAGGTTCATTCGAGGACTGGGAAGGGACATTAATTTGAATCTGTCTACTCAGACATATGCCACATTTTCAGAGGTGGTACATGCGGCTTCAAGGTTTGAGAAGTGTAAGGTTGAGTTGATTGCCAGTTCTAGCCAACATAGGAAGAGGCAGACAATTTCTCAGGGTTAGTGGACACCTCATCAGACTCAGTCAGCCAGTCCGGTTCAGATTTAACAACAGTGACAGTTCTAGACACAAAGTTATCAGGGGCCGATTCAGTCGCAATCACAGGTCAGACCTACACAGAGCCAGCCACAGAGCCAGACTAGACTTGTTATAGCTAGGTCTTAACAGGGTAGTACAACTACCTCCACATACAAAGCTCTTACGGGAGGCACTGCTGGAAGGAAAAACTAGCAGTGCAGCTTCTGCCAGTGTGGGGGACATACAAAGGAGAATTGCTGGAGAAAATCAGGTAGGTGCACGAGTTGCGGAAGTGAGCAGCACAGAGTCAAGGATTGCCTTAAATATAAGAATCCTCAAGAGCAGACATCAGGGCAGACGAGTTAGACTAGAGTGATAGGTGAAGTGCCGGTACAGTGAGCTCATGCTCGAACATTTGCTTTGGATGCGGAGGAGCTTCCGGATACGACTGCTGTGATAGAAGGTACTTTTCTTCTTAATGATCAGTCGGTTAAAGTTTTAATTGACTTTGGGGCTACACATTCATTTATCACACCTGTTTGTGCACAAAATGCTAAATTGAAACATATTAAATTATAACATAAGATTGTTGTATATACACCTATGGGTCCAAAGTTTGTTACTAAGTCTATTTGTAAGGCATGCAATATTTATATTGAGGGTCACGTGTTTCCTGCGGATTTGATTATTTTACCTTTTCGCAACTTTGAAATTATATTGAGGATGGATTGTTTAGGAAGATACTATGCACAACTTGATTGTAGGAAGAAGATTGTGAAACTAGAAATGCCTGACCAGCCTGTAATTGAGATAGTTGGGAGTATAAAATCAACAGGGTCCCCTATAATCTCATCTATTAAAGCACCGAAAATGTTGGGTAAGGGTTGTAAGGCTTATCTTGCTTATTTAATTAATCAACCTGGGGACAAAGTGAAACTAAATGAGTTGCCGATTGTAAAAGAGTTTCCGGGAATGTTTCCCGAGGAGTTATTGGGTTTGCCGCCTGATAGAGAGATATAATTGGTGATTGATTTACTTCTAGGGACTTCTCCTATCTCTAGGACTCCGTATAGAATGGCTCTCCTACAACTACAAGGTCTACTTGAGAAAGGATTCATTCAGCCCAGTTCTTCTCCTTGGGGTGCACCAGTCTTATTTGTTAAAAAGAAAGATGGATCCTTTTGTTTATGTATTGATTACTGGGGATTAAATCAGGTGAAAATAAAGAATAAGTATCATTTTCCTTTGATTGAAGAGTTATTTGATCAGCTACAGGGTGCAAAATTTTACTCCAAATTTGATCTAAGACAAGGTTACTATCAGTTGAGAATCTGAAAAGATGATGTGCCTAAAACTGCTTTTAGAACAACATATCGCCACTATGAGTGTTTTGTGCTACCGTTTGGCTTGACTAATGCTCCTGCCACATTTATGGATTTAATACAAAGAGTATTTCGACCGTATCTGGACCAGTTTGTGGTTATTTTTATTGATGATATTCTGGTATACTCTAGATCTGAAGCTGAGCACAAACAACATTTGAGAATTGTGTTGCAGACCTTGCAGGAGCATAGGCTATTTTCCAAATTTAGCAAGTGTGAATTTTGGTTGAAATAAGTTGTTTTTCTGGGTCATATAATTTCACAAGATGGTATTTCTATTGATTCGGCAAAGATTGAGGTAGTATTGTCATGGAAACATCCTAAGACTGTTACCGAGATCTGTAGTTTTCTAGGTTTAGCTGGTTATTATAGAAGATTTGTCAAAGATTTCTCTAAAATTGCCGAACCTTTGACTCAGCTTACTCAAAAGAAGACTGTGTTTGATTGGAATAAGAAATGTGAGGCTAAGTTCCAGGAACTAAAGAAAAGGTTAACGACTGCTCCTATTCTTGATTTGCCTGAAAGAACTGACAACTTTGTGATTTATAATGATGCTTCAAATGAGGGTTTAGGTTGTGTGTTGATGCAGAATGGAAAAATGATTCCATATGCCTAAAGAAAATTGAAACCCTATAAACTTAACTATCCTATGCATGATCTTGAGCTTGCAACTATTATCTTTGTAGTAAAGAAATGGCGCCACTACTTATGGGGTAACAAATTTGAAATTTTCACAGATCACAAGAGCCTGAAATATTTGTTTTCGCATAAAAAGTTGAATATGAGGCAGAGGCATTGGTTAGAGCTGCTTGAGGATTATAACTGCACTATTAGTTATCTACCAGGTAAAGCCAATATTGTCATTGATGCTTTGAGCTGAAAGGCTACTGTTGCCAGCCTGATTATCAAGAATTAGGAGTTCATAGAAGAATTATACATGTGGAAACCAAAGACTTCAAGTTCGGGAATTCAATTTGCAAGTTTACAAATTCAATCCTTGTTGTTATCGAGAATTAGAGAAGCGCAACAAATTGATCCTCAATTGTTGAAAATCTTAGAAAAGTCAAAAGGGGGAGAGTCGGATTTTAAACTTCATGATGATGGCATTCTCAGATTTAAAGGCAAAATTTGTATTCCAAGTTAGCCAGCATTAAAGAAGGAAATACTTGCAGAGCCACATAGTTCAAAATATACTATCCACCCAGGTAGTACTAAAATGTACAGGGATTTGAAACAGAACTTCTGGTGGAATAACATGAAAAGAGAAATTGCTAATTATATAGCTAGATACTTGACCTATCAGAAAGCTAAAGTTGAACATCAGAGACCTGTCGGGTTGTTACAACCTTTGGTTATTCCTAATTGGAAATGGGACCATATTACTATGGATTTTGTGTTAGACTTGCCAAGATCTTCGAAGGGTAATGATTCAGTGTGGGTAGTTGTTGATAGACTGACCAAGACTTCTCACTTTATTGCCATGAAGAAAATAGATAATTTGGACAAGTTAGTTGAGCTATATGTTGAGAATATTGTTAGACTTCACGGAACCCCAAAGAGTATTGTGTCGGACAGGGATCCCAAGTTCACATCTCAGTTTTGGCAGAAGAAACAGAAAGCTTTAGGCACAACGTTGAGCTTTAGCACATCATATCATCCGCAGACTGATGGTCAATCTAAAAGAACTATCAGAATACTTGAGGACATGTTACGAGCCTGTATTTTGGACTTTGGTAAGAGTTAGGATAATATTTGCCGCTTGTAGAATTTGCCTATAATAATAATTACCAAGCCTCTATTAGTATGGCACCGTATAAGGCACTGTATGAACATAAGTGTAGATTTCCTTTATATTGGGATGAAGTTGGAGAGATGAAAACTATTGACCCTACTTTGTTACCAGAGATGAACAAAATGATTGATAATGTGCAGCTTATCAAGAAGAGAAAGCTACAACACAAAGTTGGCAAAAGAGTTATGTAGATAGACGACGTCGTGATCTAGAATTTGCCTTGGGTGATTGGGTGTTTCTTAAAATCTCACCCCGTAAGGGTTTGATTCGACATGGAAAAGGGGGTAAACTCAGTCTGAGATATGTGGGACTGTTTGAGATAACTGAGAAAGTTGGCACATTGGCTTACAGATTAGCCTTGCCTTCAAGTTTGGGCCGACTTCATGATGTCTTCCATGTCTAGATGCTTTAGAAATATCAGTCAGATCCTTCTCATGTTCTTGAGCCAGAGCCCCTGGAGATCAATGAGACTTTATCTTATACAAAGAAACCTCTTCGGGTTATGGACTAGAAGGTTCATGAACTCAGAACTAAAAGAATTCCGATGGTTAAGATTTTATGGGATCATCACGGGTTGTAAGATGCTACTTGGGAGATAGAGGATCAAATGCGAGAAAGATATCCATAGTTATTTGTTGAATCATGTAAGAATTGCGTGGACACAATTAGTTTAAGGGGGAGAGGGTGTGAC
The DNA here is from genome assembly GCA_037974665.1 of Ehretia macrophylla. Taxonomy (NCBI): domain Eukaryota; kingdom Viridiplantae; phylum Streptophyta; class Magnoliopsida; order Boraginales; family Ehretiaceae; genus Ehretia; species Ehretia macrophylla. Next base: position 76,842,446 of record CM075773.1, read on the forward strand.
GCCCGGGACATCTATCATTCTAATTAAGTAATGCATGTCTATTTGTGCATTTTTATGTGCATTTATTTATTTTGTCAATAGTTACTATTCAACCTGATTTTTTACTTTCTATTTTCTCTGAATTAATATTTTTTCCTAAGTTATATTACCTATTCAAGGAAAGAGTAAAGTGAGCATTTGAGCATTTCACGTTAGGAGAGTTCATTTAGAAAATGTTTAGTGAATAGTAAAATGTAGTCTATCATTGATCTTGAGCTAGCTAACATTTAATACATCTTGAACTTGTTTTAAATAGATTTAGCAAATTATTTTGGCCAATATGTTGTCAACTTATTACATATACATAGCACCTATATACATTAAAACACATATGCATACAACATAGCTAAAAACAAATTAGAAAATTCTCATTATATCCCCTTCCCCCCCCCCCCCCCCCGCCCCTCCCCCCCTCTCCCTCAAAACCTGATAGGCAGCCAAGGGAAAAAGGAGAAAAAGTGCTCATCCAATCTTATATTTCAAGCTCTACCAAGCTAGGATCTAGTGGTTTTGAGGGTTTTCTAGCTTCCTACTAGCTCATACAGAAGTTCGGTGAGGGATTTTGTGACACTTGAGATCTAAAGCATGTGCATGTCATATATTACATACTTTTTGTGCATTTTAATGTGCATTTATTTCTTAAGAAGCTTAACTAAAAATAGTTACTATTTATAAAATTTTCAACTATTTTATTTTCTTGGATTCCTATTTTTCCTATGTTACTTGACATTTTAGAGGCATGAAAGAATTGGAATTATGTGCAAAGCATATCTGGAGCAACGGGAAAAATATTATTAGTAAGCTTAATTGAATAGTAAAATTTCAGCATTTTCATTTTTCTATTTGACCCAAAATGCTAGCTATTTGACCTTTTGACCCACCCAAACACCCATTGACCAAGCTTGACCCTTTGACCCTTTTTAGTTGTCATCTTTTAAGCCTAAGAAAGAGAGAAATAAAAATCAAAACAAGGCACAAGCCCCCCTCTCCCCCCCCCCCCCCCTCCCCCCCCTCCCCCAAAAAAAAAAAAAAACCATGGCTACGCAAGAGGAAAAATGAGGAAACTTTTGCTTGCAATCTTTATCCTTTGGCTCAACCAAGCAATCTCCAAGTGTTTCCAAGCCCTCCCAAGTCTTCTCCTAGCTTATCTAGAGCATTAGGTGAGGGATTTGCATTTCATATAGCTTTCAAGTTTTTGACTCTAACTTTAATTTTTAGATTTGTGATTATATGATGTTTATATGCTTGATTCTTTTACAAAATATTATTATTATGCTATAGAGACCTCATTTGAGTAATTTAATGGTTAATTACAAATGCTCAATTGTTGAAGATGGTGAATAGTGGCGTTTTTAGGGTTTTGATAAAATTTGCTTATAAGCTTGATTTTGTGCTATCTATAGAAGCTTTAGGTGCTAATGAAGATAGGTTAAAGTTCGTGTATGAATTAATTCCTTGAAACTTATCTAAAATGCGAAAATAGCTCACTTTATAAAGGGGTTTTGGGTTAGAAGTGAATCCGGGCACATTTGGGCATTATGGCTAGTGTCTAATAGGTGTGGAAGTACTAGAATGCATTCGTTTTGTTTAATTGAACCCCGGTTAGGGTACTTGTAGTGTAAATGCATAAATAGGGCTTTTCGGACATTTTGTGTAATTGTGCTTTAAAGTGGGGTTTAAAGGTTCTAAATGGTGTCATTAGGTACCATTAGAGACGTAGAATAGTTGGTTTGTATATCTCGAACTTCGTATTCCGCTAGGAAGCTAAATGGCTTAAGTTAACAAAGAGAAAATGTGGGAATTAAGTGTTTTGGTACTTTTATTGCTTTGTAATTGCTCATAGTATGTTAAATGTAATTCTAAGGTATATGTGAGCTATTGGTGAAGTTTTGTAAAAGACATGTTACTGACCCTTTGTGTATTTGTGGTTATTTCATGGTTAATACTTATATCCCAATTGTATGGTTCTAAAGTTCGTTAAGTGGTTGTTGTGTGATGTGGTTTGTGATTGGTATACTAGAGTATTGGATTACATGCTAAATCATGATGATTCCTGGGAGAATGTTATCTTGATTATGTGATTAATCGGCATATGGTGTAAATCACCTGAATGTACCAAGGTATGCCTCCCGAATGTGCGAAGTGTCGGATATAATTCCTGAATGTGCCGGAGGCTATCACCAGAATGTATCGTAGTTTATCTCCTGATTGAGTCAAGCTTGACAAAGTGATACTTGAATTAATCATCTTAATTGTTATTCTTGTCATATAGTTGTCCATTGTGTAATTCTCGCTTGGGCCTTTGTTCCTTGGAGAGTTACCTTGATTGTGATTTTATAGTTATGTTGTGTACTTATCTCGATGTGAATGAACTCCTTTCTTGGTATGTATTTTTTAGTTGTTAATTGTCTTAATCTCGCCTTATTAACTGTGGTTCCTTGGCCATTGTGCATCATTGTTTACCTATTATTGCTTACTAATTGGTTATAGTTTTTAATATGCTACTAGGTTATTATCTCGAATGAAGACTTATCTTATTAATTGTCTACATGTCTTGTATGCATTACACGAGACCCTTTTGGGACTCCCCGTTATGTGACCTTTCCCTCACTGAGCATACATGGTTAGTATGCTCATTCCTCATCTAACATATTTCAGTTAGCGGAGATTGGCAGCATGAGGTTCAAGATTGAAGTTGTTTAGGTAGTGTGTTATTTGTAGTCTATGTAAATTAAACATAAAGTTTATATTGTAGTCAATTGTGTTCGAAGAAGTGTTGTATGTAATTATATTGTATCATAGAGAATTGTATTTAGTCTCCCAAAACTATGGCATGTAATAACTATAATTAAATACCTTATCGTTTGGTTAGCTTGCATGCATGTGTGATTTGAGTTTGATAACTATAGATTGCATGCTTGTTCATAAATTTTTGTTGAGTTGTTGGGTTCCAAAGCTTGGATGGCCTTGGGGAGTTTGTTGTATGTGTTGATACTGGTGGATAGGAATTGTAAAGGAGTTGTTTTGTGGTATCAGATAGTCCTATTAACAGGGGAGACTCTATATGTTTCCCCTCGTTTTCGTGACCTCAGGAATGGAATCGGGGCCTCCGGTCTCGTGAGGGATCTATGCGTTACAGATTTTGCATCATTTTTGTGAATTCAATGTTTTGAGATAGAATGCAATTTTGAGATTTGATGCTATTAGCTCATGAATTGGTTAAACCTTGCTTTATATGTTACCTACATGTTGTAGAGACAATGCTTATGTAATTTTTTAGTTTTTTTAACGGTTAAATTCGATTGTTTAAATGTAGGTTCAATGAATAGTAAATTTTTTAGGGTTTTGATAAAATGAGCTTTAAAGATTGATTCAATGCTTCAATTAGGTACTTTAGATGTTAATAAAGATAGTCTAATTGTCACACCCCCGAACCCAACCTGCGTAGGGCTAAGTCCAAGGGTGACTGTTAATTCAATTTTTAATCCATAATTAGTCAAATTTTCAACTTATTATTAGTTTCCTAAAAAATTGGGTAGTATAACGGCTATACTAAGGACAAAACAATTTTCCTTTTTCTTTCAATCTGCAAACAGAAAAGCCACCATCTACTTCTCCCAACCTTTCTCCTCAGCATCACAATTCAAAACTCCAAACACAATTCATTCATTCACCAACATGATATAATCAATTAGAAGTTCAATATGAAAATATACATATGTTACTTGCATTAAAAGAATGTTTTAACAACATCCATATTACCTCCTGACAGCAGACACGTAGCCATATGCCCAAAAACAAAACCGGCTATGTGAGTCAGTTGTATAATGACTAACTAAGTCATTAAACCAATTTATTGACCAATTATAACCAATGACTAAGTTAGTTCACTTATACAAGGTCATGATATTAAAACTATCCATATACACAAATAATATATACATTTAATTGTTCAAGTCATCTAAGTCAACAATACACCCAAGAAAGGTGTATATCACGTATCGGGCACTTCCGATCTAGCATGCTGAGGGATTATCTTCATAGTATTCTACAAACCTCTCCTCATTGCCTGAAATAGGGAACAAAGAGGGTTAGGTTATAACAACACTAAGCTCAACGAGGAGGGAATCTGAGAAGGGTTTTCAAATACAATTTTTTTTCTTTTCATAAACCTTTTCGTAAATCTGTGGATGCAATGCAAGCAAGAAGTGTAGTCAAGAAATAATTCAAATATACGTATTCAAGTCATATATCACATACGTAGTAAGAAACAACTTACTCGTTACAAGCGAGTCTAATTCAAGCAATAGTAACTGAGATGTTCAACATCTCATTCCTTATCTCACCCAAATAGAGTATTTAGGATAATACTCGAATCCTACGACTCAATTCTCTAAGGAAATCAAGTTCTCGAGCGAGAGGGGAATACGGACCATGGTAGACATAAGATCACCGACACCCCATGGATATCCGGCGTAGTATGCACACTACCATGCCAAGACTAGGTGGTTGCAACCCACTTTGACACCAATTCAAATTCAAGTTCAAGTAATACGATCATTTATGCATATCGGGTAATTCAACAAGTAATCAAATAATATAATTCAAATTAATGTCTCCACAAATATTCTAACTCATATAAAGATCATATAATAACACTACACATTAATAACCCAAGTACTTAGTCATTCAATCAATAGCAATTTACATTAGAGCTAAACTTATTGACTTAAAACAATGTTTATATCACTGCATTAGTCTAACTTTAGCTAATCAGTAACTTATCTTACTAATATCCAAACTATTTAAATTAGGTATATAATTAAAGCTCTTCAAGTGTAGATAATCCTAGAATCAAACAGAACTCAAGTTCGATCTAAAATGACTAAGTTATAACCTTTTTGGTGTAACAACATTTTTCAGTCCAGATTGCAAGTTGTTCTAGCGTCATTTCGGGAATGGAAAATTCAGAGCATTATAACGATAGAATTTGATGACCCAGTAAATACAAAGTTCATTCCTAACTGCCTAATATATCTACTGTGAAAGTTTTATTCAATTCCGAGATCATTTGCTATTTTTAAAATGTAAAAGAAATTGAAGACAGTGAGCTTTCCAGATTTAGCAAAAATTTCATAACTTATTTCCTAGTGTGTGTTTGAGCATGAAAATGATTTTTCCTCATAATATGGCCAACTGAAGAAATGTTCCTCTATGCACTTTCTACATTTTCATAATTTTTTCAGATTTTTATAAAATTATCCAACCATGAAAACGAGCTAAAATTTCGAGTTTGTACAAATCTGTCTAGTGGCAGCAAAATTTCTAATACCTATTGTCTTGTGTGTTTTAGAGCATAAAAATCATTTTTCCTGATGACATGGTCAACTGAAGAAATGTTGCTCTATGAGTATTATTCATTTTTGGAATTTTCCAGATTTGTGTAAAATCATCTAGTCATAAAAACGGGCTAAAAGTTCTGGTTGGACAAATCTGTCCAGTAAGGTCATTCCAAAATTCTTGCATGTTCTAGCTTCCAAATCATCAACATCAACTATTATACAACCATGCAACCTCTAGCAAGCTAAATAAGCAATAATCAAACATATCTAAATAGCTAGATACAAGTTTTATCATCAAGAATACCCAAAAATTTTAGCAACATCATCTTTGATTTAAATCATCAACAACAAGCTCCAACAACATTTCAACCATGGATTTGCAACTATAACTCCATAAAAGCCTCATAAATCCAACAACATGCATTTATTTCTCATAAATAATCATTTTGAAAGAACCCTCACCTTTGGTTTTGGTTGGAAATGCAAAAACTACCTTGATAATGCCTTATGACCACCTAGCAAGCTTGGATTGTCACGCCCCAACACGACCCCTCCTATGATCAGTCAGGACGCAACGGAATTTCGGCAGTATAACGACAGTAAATAGGACACCGAGGTTCCAAACCAACCTCATTAAACATCATACATCCAGCAACTCCTTAATTCAAACAACAACATACAACACAATCATATTATACAATAAACCATCCTCGTTATACGCCTCCGTTCCAACATAACATACAATACCTCAACCTTATCATACATTTCAAAAATAAGTTGAGACACATTTACAACTTAACCATAAACAAAAGAAAACCGCTAAGTTAACATCATTTGGATCATCATCTTTTCAATATCTATTACATTAAGAACCATAAGGTATATAAAGTCTGTTAAGCTAATATACAAACATTTAAACAACATAAAATCATGGATAAGACTCAGGAACATATGACTCGTCCACGTAAAGCACATTTTCCACATTCTCCTCTTCAGGAGGCACATACCCGTAATCCGGCTCTGCAACACCTGTAAGCATGCATTAATAGAGAGTGAGCTTATATACATAAGCCCAGTGAGGATCCGATAGATCTCGACAGTATTCACTACGCTCCTTGGATTTAGTCCTTTGAGCAAGTAAACACACAACAACAATAATAATGCTATCATCACATAACAACATAAATAATGCTATCATCACATAACAACATAAATAATGCTATCATCACATAACTATATAACCAATCAATAAGGATACTCTATTTGGTGTAGCTCCAAACGCCATCACGATCTCAACCGTTCTTCTTATAACTCCCCATTACTCACGCACCCGAGGTACCTCACTAGCCCCTTCCCTCCATGACATCTCCGTCATGCGAGCTGGGGGTAGCCTATGGCAGTCATGCCGTTATCAACCCGACAGCCCGACGCTGCCCGAGAGGTGGCACACACATACCAAGACTCCATATTCATCAATCATCATGCAAGCATAAATCAATCAATCAATTGGGAGATCAGCAACAGGAGTGCCCGATTCCCGCATTCAATAATAATCAATCAATAACATCAATATAACATTAATATTAAATTAAACAACAAACAACGTAGTTAGATGACAAAGTAGGCCATCTAACCGGACATGCATAATATACATAATTAAACTCTAAATTACTCAACAACAACTCACCATTCATCACTCGAACACTACCCAACCATCTAAGGCATCGTTCAAGAAATTAAAGAATGACAACCTAAACTTCTAAAATTCATAACTTACAATCTACTAATCCAAACATTGCCAAATCAGTTCCTATCACTCACCCATTCAACCTACTACATTAGCCCTCTCGGAAATCCACCATAACACCTCCAAATCATGCCCGATAACCCTAAAACCCTATGACGTCATGGCTGGATTTTCCGGATTTTCACACAAACAATGTAATCGAAAATTCGGCATTACAACAGCGCTAACACGTAATTATCAAGTATTTAGAAATCGACGGCAATCGATTTCGATCAACACAACTCAATTAAATCAACTTTGAACATTTTAATCAAAATTAAATACCCGGAAAATAAAAATTATGCTATATCCGACAGAAACTCGTAGTATTAGTATATAATGATCCCTAGCATGCAAGGAGCAATAATCTAACATCAGATTTCAATTCTAACGGTTCAATCTTCATTTATACGCAAAAACACAAAAATGACATTTTGAGATCTAGAATTTTTCTCTCACCTTTGATGCGATAAAAGCCTAGGAATGCGTGCAATGCGTGCCCAACAAGCGGAATCCAAGTCGGTGCGAAGTTTCACGGACAAAAACTAGGTTTTTCTTTGAAAAATTGGATTGAAAAGCTTTGAAATTCTCTTTCTTTTTCTCTCCTCTTTCTCTCGGCCAAGTGTGTGTTTGTGGAGTGTGTTTTGTGTTGTGTGAGTGTGTGTTGATGACAAGGAGTATTTAAAAGCTTGGTCAATTAAAAAAAATGCAAAGTCAAAGTTAGTTTTAATAGGTATTTTTGTGTTTTTAATGACTTTAATTGCATTTTAGTGCTCACCAAGTTAAAAATAATTATGCCACCCCCAAGATATCTCAAGTGGATTATTTTTAGGTAAAAAGAAGTTTTACAATCCAACAATTTCACCCGAGTCGGCTTAAAACTCGATTTTCGCAAAAGTCGGTGTAAAAACCCTAATAAATTCTTAAGCCGATTTTAAAACCGTTTCCATCAAACACAGGTCTATTAAAGTCCGTGGACTAGGTCTAGAAGGGTTAAAAAGACCAGTTTCAAAATTATAGCGGACGTGTTTCGAAAACACTATTCACTGAAAATCGACGATAAAATTTCTGACTCCGTTTTTGATGAAAATTTCATGAATGCACATTTAGCACGTATTAGGAGTATTGAAATCAAAATTATAACTTTCTAGGTCCTATAGCACATAAACAGGTCATATGCACGTAAAACGAGATAAAACACGTAAATCGAGTTAAAGCAGAAAAGTGGGGTTTCACATTCTCCCCTCCTTAAAACAATTGCGTCCGCGCAATTCTCGAACTGATAGACAATTAAATCCTCAATCGTTACGCATAACAATACTTCTCCTAGTTCCCATTTATCTCCTAGGATGACACCTAACCAAAGACCTCAAAAGAACAACCTCTATTGACTGCAAGTTGATGATCATAATTCCAAGACAATCTCCAATTCATAATTCTCTCCTACCTCATATCATATTGCATATGAAAGAAATCGCAACTCCAAATTCCTAGCATGACACCACTAATTATCAATCATCCCCTACTACACAAAAGAGCTCTATGAACACCCCGAGGGTTTTAAAAACTCAATCACGATAACATGAATGATTACTGATCAAAGAAATATCTCAAAAGTGACATTGGTCAGAATATGGCTCTTATGACATTTACGAGGAATTAAGAATATGGAAAGTCATATTTGAGCCAACAATCAAGGGAGCAAGAGGTCAAACAAGTTAGAGAATCAAGAGGCTAATAGTTTAATAAGGAAGCATGATAACTAAGATAAGAAATGTCTCAGCACCTATCAGTTAAATAAGTACGAACAAAGGATGATGACGAGTCAACACAGTGCTGAGTATGTTAAACAAAAATTCCTGAACAAGTAGATATTTCAATTCTCAATGATTGTTCAAGGAACCAACAAGTAAGTTGTACTTGAGGTGAAATGAAATTAAGAGATAAAAGATGATTAATTCAATAGAAACATGAGTGGCAAGAGTATCTCAGCACGCAATACCAAAGAAGTATAAATAAGAAAGGACAATGCTGAGTATATTAAATGAGCAATTACAAACAAAGTAATGGCAAGGATTTAATAATAAAACAATAGGATTAACAAGGATCAACAAGAATGACAATGATGAACTTAGGTAGGGAGTACATCAAGCAAGTGAAATTCGAATAAGTAAAATGGTATACCAAAAGAAAAATTACTTTCAAATGAATAGTAATAGGATGAAATGAAATATTGAAACGAATGGCTAGAGATATAGAATGAAATATAGAGGTCTCAAACCTTAACTCCAATAAGCGACATTGCTATAAGAAACAAATATGAATGTTAAGAATAGAAACAATGTCAAATGAGTATAGGATCCATTAATCCAATAAGCAAACTTTCAAGAAACAATTGATAGGCTAGAAAAATGTAACTCTCTCTCAAATAAGTGAGAATAGAGTAAAAGATAATAATAACACTGATAGAATTATGAAGTACAAGAAGGGTGTCCCACCTACACACTTAAACACCAACAAGTCAAATCCTACAATTTATCTTCCTCCAAAACAAAACACTAAGGAGATCTAGAGAACCTAAGGAGTCATAACAATCACCCGACAAGATAAATCACTCCAAAATTTTACATTTCGTACCAGACCAATCACTAAACAAGATAAATCACCGATTACCCAACAAGATTAACTAATGAAGACTCCAAAATCTGATAACACAATACAGATTCATACTAACCCATTATAACACAAGCGAATCCTCAATCAACAATTTAGAAAGTCATACCACCTAGAACTCAAAAGCTTAATGTAGGTAAGTAAATGTTCAGTCACCAAAATGCATTCTTATTTCCTCAAATAATTCTATCTCCCAACAATTACATCCTCGAATAAAGTAACTTTAGTCAGGAATCACTCCAATTGTCTCCAAGGTTTAAAGATCAAAACTCGAAAATACCCATTAATAATATAGCAATCCCAAATAGTAGAAATATTCACATGTTGTACCACACTTCATTCCATTCACAAATATACATCACTAATTCCTCAAATAAATTCATTCTCTAATAGCCTCAAGAAAGTATAGTCTGAGTTGAGACTCCAAAAGTGTCTAATGATAACCTCACGGAAACCTCAACTTATAATTCATCTCCAAGTAATAACAAGTTAAACATGGCAACAAAAGTAATTATAATCATCAAGATACATTGCTATTTCCTCGAACAATTTCATTCTTGCTAAAGGAACATCAAGATCAATTCACTAAGCCGAAACTAAAATCCATAAACATAACAATTAAAATCTAACTGATAAACTTCTAGAATAATAATAATTCAAAATCATGGCCTACCACTATTTCCAAAAACTCTTGCAGTTACCCTAGACATTAAAAGGTCACTCACGAGTTAAAACATGTATGCAACTATATCATATGAAAGACAAGTACAACGAAATGCGCAATTATCATACAATGCAACATTATCACATAACACACAATTCAACATATAAGAAGCCAACATCACATAAATAGGTTATATCACAGAAATAAGTTATCAACAATTAAAGTCACATAAGCAACAAACTTCACATAAGACAAGTTCATCACGTAACTCAAATTGGTCACTTAAAGTACATTGAGCACCTAAAGCACGTTGTTTCACATAAGCTAGTTATAAACAATTAAAAGCACATAAACAACTAACTTCACACAAGGCACAAAATCACATAAAACACAATTGTCACATAATACACATTAATCACATAATGCACATTAATTACAACACATTGAGTACGTATAACACGTTATCACATAAAACATATTGACCACATTAGTTCATTTAACACACAAGGCATATTGGTCACATAGAAAGTTATACACCTAAGTAAATTAATCACATAAACATATTAACATATGTTTCACTTTTCTTTCACTTAATACATACTTGCATGCTTAGACCACTACCCACATTCCGAGGATACCCCGGCTGACAGCTAATCAAGCTCTGATACCACTTATTACTGTCACGCCCCAACACGACCCCTCCTATGATCAGTCAGGACGCAACGGAATTTCGGCAGTATAACGACAGTAAATAGGACACCGAGGTTCCAAACCAACCTCATTAAACATCATACATCCAGCAACTCCTTAATTCAAACAACAACATACAACACAATCATATTATACAATAAACCATCCTCGTTATACGCCTCCGTTCCAACATAACATACAATACCTCAACCTTATCATACATTTCAAAAATAAGTTGAGACACATTTACAACTTAACCATAAACAAAAGAAAACCGCTAAGTTAACATCATTTGGATCATCATCTTTTCAATATCTATTACATTAAGAACCATAAGGTATATAAAGTCTGTTAAGCTAATATACAAACATTTAAACAACATAAAATCATGGATAAGACTCAGGAACATATGACTCGTCCACGTAAAGCACATTTTCCACATTCTCCTCTTCAGGAGGCACATACCCGTAATCCGGCTCTGCAACACCTGTAAGCATGCATTAATAGAGAGTGAGCTTATATACATAAGCCCAGTGAGGATCCGATAGATCTCGACAGTATTCACTACGCTCCTTGGATTTAGTCCTTTGAGCAAGTAAACACACAACAACAATAATAATGCTATCATCACATAACAACATAAATAATGCTATCATCACATAACAACATAAATAATGCTATCATCACATAACTATATAACCAATCAATAAGGATACTCTATTTGGTGTAGCTCCAAACGCCATCACGATCTCAACCGTTCTTCTTATAACTCCCCATTACTCACGCACCCGAGGTACCTCACTAGCCCCTTCCCTCCATGACATCTCCGTCATGCGAGCTGGGGGTAGCCTATGGCAGTCATGCCGTTATTAACCCGACAGCCCGACGCTGCCCGAGAGGTGGCACACACATACCAAGACTCCATATTCATCAATCATCATGCAAGCATAAATCAATCAATCAATTGGGAGATCAGCAACAGGAGTGCCCGATTCCCGCATTCAATAATAATCAATCAATAACATCAATATAACATTAATATTAAATTAAACAACAAACAACGTAGTTAGATGACAAAGTAGGCCATCTAACCGGACATGCATAATATACATAATTAAACTCTAAATTACTCAACAACAACTCACCATTCATCACTCGAACACTACCCAACCATCTAAGGCATCGTTCAAGAAATTAAAGAATGACAACCTAAACTTCTAAAATTCATAACTTACAATCTACTAATCCAAACATTGCCAAATCAGTTCCTATCACTCACCCATTCAACCTACTACATTAGCCCTCTCGGAAATCCACCATAACACCTCCAAATCATGCCCGATAACCCTAAAACCCTATGACGTCATGGCTGGATTTTCCGGATTTTCACACAAACAATGTAATCGAAAATTCGGCATTACAACAGCGCTAACACGTAATTATCAAGTATTTAGAAATCGACGGCAATCGATTTCGATCAACACAACTCAATTAAATCAACTTTGAACATTTTAATCAAAATTAAATACCCGGAAAATAAAAATTATGCTATATCCGACAGAAACTCGTAGTATTAGTATATAATGATCCCTAGCATGCAAGGAGCAATAATCTAACATCAGATTTCAATTCTAACGGTTCAATCTTCATTTATACGCAAAAACACAAAAATGACATTTTGAGATCTAGAATTTTTCTCTCACCTTTGATGCGATAAAAGCCTAGGAATGCGTGCAATGCGTGCCCAACAAGCGGAATCCAAGTCGGTGCGAAGTTTCACGGACAAAAACTAGGTTTTTCTTTGAAAAATTGGATTGAAAAGCTTTGAAATTCTCTTTCTTTTTCTCTCCTCTTTCTCTCGGCCAAGTGTGTGTTTGTGGAGTGTGTTTTGTGTTGTGTGAGTGTGTGTTGATGACAAGGAGTATTTAAAAGCTTGGTCAATTAAAAAAAATGCAAAGTCAAAGTTAGTTTTAATAGGTATTTTTGTGTTTTTAATGACTTTAATTGCATTTTAGTGCTCACCAAGTTAAAAATAATTATGCCACCCCCAAGATATCTCAAGTGGATTATTTTTAGGTAAAAAGAAGTTTTACAATCCAACAATTTCACCCGAGTCGGCTTAAAACTCGATTTTCGCAAAAGTCGGTGTAAAAATCCTAATAAATTCTTAAGCCGATTTTAAAACCGTTTCCATCAAACACAGGTCTATTAAAGTCCGTGGACTAGGTCTAGAAGGGTTAAAAAGACCAGTTTCAAAATTATAGCGGACGTGTTTCGAAAACACTATTCACTGAAAATCGACGATAAAATTTTTGACTCCATTTTTTATGAAAATTTCATGAATGCACATTTAGCATGTATTAGGAGTATTGAAATCAAAATTATAACTTTCTAGGTCCTATAGCACATAAACAGGTCATATGCACGTAAAACGAGATAAAACACGTAAATCGAGTTAAAGCATAAAAGTGGGGTTTCACATGGATTTCACCTTAGTTTTTGTTCTTCTTCACAAAGTCTTGCAAGAAAAATGTTCAAATGCTCTCTAAGCTCCTATGAGGGGGGGGGGGGGGGGGGGGAGGGGGGCGGGTCGTCCACAATGAAGAGAAAAGATTGACAAGAGTCTTTTTATATCCCTCTTGGAAGCTAGGTTAAGAAAACTATTGTTTAATTGCCTTTTTGCCCTTTTATTTCTCCTTCTTTATAAGTTGACCCCTAATTTGCCTAGCTTTAGTTGTGGGGCCCCTTAGTTAATTAGTCAACTTAAATCCTAGTTGTAATTGTAATCTTGGTCCCCAAATTTATCTTTTGATATTTGCAATTTAGCCCCTAAAGTTCGTACGTTTTGATAGTCATCCCCTCGTGTTTTTCTAAAATGTAAAAGTTTCTCCGTTCCCTCTCTAATTCAATCGGGGTATTCCTTGTACGATTTAGTCTATGCGATATCCAATTTAAAATTCCAAACTCCAAGTATTAGTTCTCATAATCGCACTTTGACCCCAAAAATTCTAAAGTCTCCATTTATGCCCCTAACTTTTAAAGAACTATTGTTCTTGGCTTCATTTTCTAATTTCCTATAGTCTTATGATTCTAGTGGGACTTTGGAAATGTTAATTCTTGATTTTGGTTATTTAATTCGTATCCGGGTGAATTTTAGTTAATTACACTTTGACCCCGAAGTTTTCCAATATTACAAAGTTACCCCGAATTTTTTTCTACTTAGTTCATTTTCTTCTAGCTTATTTCCTAGCCTACTACTATTGTATCAGCACGCATTTAGGGTTTACAAGTATTTATAATATATATATATATATATATATATATATATATATATATATATATATAACATGGAATTACACATAACTACACATAGTGGAATAGTAATGCATATGCAGTTGGGTTAGGGTTTCACATCATTCCCCCCTTAAAAGAATTTTGTCCTCAAAATTTTAGTTACCTGTCGAATAACGCGGGATATTATTGTTCCATTTGGTCTCGACGATCCCACGTCGCTTCCTCTATGTCATGATTATTCCATAGAACCTTTACCATTAGGATCTTTTTTGACCTCAACTCCCGTTCTTGCTCATCCAGAATCTGAATTGGCTTCTCATTATACGACAAGTTGTGACGCCCGAGATTTAGCCATGCATTCAAATACTGTTGCATCCTTTATTTGCGCACCTCTTTCTATGCCTTATTAATTGTCTTCTTAAATTACTATTCACTCCGTTTTTAAATTGCATTCTATTAGTTAATTAGTATTTTTATTAAATCATATTAATTGTTAAAGTAGTGGGAAAAATGTGCAATTGAGCTAGAGGCGATAGGAGAGCTCGTTTAGAAAATAATTTTTGTAGTTGAATGAATAGTGTTACGTAACTAACTTAGAGATTTAATTAGCTAGCTCACATGTTTCACTTTAGGCTCGTTTTAAGCTTACTACGCGCATTATAAGTGACCTTTTAAATACCCAAACTTGACCCCACCCAACTATGCACCCTATATTACCCACCTTAGCTCATAACTAGCAAAGAACAAAACAAAAAAAAAAATGCTGAAAAATCACTGTAGCAAATCCGAGAATAGTGTAGGAGGAGAATGAGAGAATTTTGCTCATCAAATCTTCAAGCCAAGCCAAGCCAAGCTAGGAGCAAGTAGTTTAGGGTGTTTGCTAGCCTCCCGAGAGTTCCTACGCGCAATTGGTGAGGGTTTTCATGACTTTTTATGCATATCTAAAATGTTACATTTTTCTTGATTTGTTGAAAATGTTATCAAATGCTATTGCAAAGCTTATCTATGCTATTATACCTTGTATATAAGTGCTAGAGAACACATTTGAGCTATTAGTTTGCATTTTAAACGGTTGGAATCGTCATTTGAATTTATGAGATGAATAGTGACATTTTTCTAGGGTTTTATGTAATTGCACGTATTAGCTTGATTCAACACTCCTAATAGATGCCTTAGGTGCTAATAAAGGTAGTCTAATAGCCCCGTTCACTTGAATTGCTCTAGAATCGCATAAAACGTGAAATAGCCGACTTTAACAAAGGAGTTTCGGGGTTCATGCGAATCCGGGTGGATTTGGGCTTCACTTCTAGTATTCTTAGGCTACCTAGGTGCTATAGAAGCTTTGATAACCCTTGTTTGAAGCCCGGATAAGGTATGTGTAGTTTAAAGCCATAAGAGGGAATTTGGGGCTTTCGGGGTAATCGCGAGCGTTTGAATGAGTTAGAGGGTTGAGAGGGTACCTTGAGGGTTAGTTAGAAGGTTGGGAGAGTTTGCCTTGAAAATGGAATCATTAACCTTGGTTTGGAAGAGAAATAGTTTGAAAAATAAAGGGGTTTAGGTGCAATTTCGGTTGACTCACACTTCTAAACCCATGGCATGACTTCTTGAGTGTTTATATGTGGTTTCAAGTTGATTTGGAGCTTTTGGTATGATTCTATGCTTATTTTGTAAATGTCCCTTTGTAAAACTGCTTATTAGCTTATATAATTGCTTCTATTCTAACTGCCTCGAGGTCAACCTACTTTGTTGATCCTCCTATGTGTTAATGCTTATATTATTGCTATTAACTTGCCATTGTTAAGTGCATTGCATAGTGGTTGCGCAACCATAGTGTCAGGGGCGGATGTGTTGAATATCGGCTGGGCGGCAGAGGGCTTGCCGGTGGATATTCAAACTCCGTGCCCTAGTCCCTCATTCGCCTGGTCCGGAGATTGCCAGGGAATGTTGGGTCGTAGGATTATCGGGGTACATCCGGAGCACACCCACTGGAGTGTTTGGGGTTATGCCGGCTTATCGTGATCGTGCTCATGGTTCGTGGATCGTGAATGAAGACCAGTGAAGATTGGTGTATAGGGGATTGTGTGAAATGTATCCTTTTAAATGTGTGGTTACTTATGTTGTCATTGCTTCTTAAATTGTCTAAGTGATATTGTTGTATAACTGTATTATCTGTTGCATTGCACGCCCCGGGACTATATCCCTCACTGGGCAACAGTGGTTGCTCATACCTCGCTAACATGTTTCAGGTGGCACAGTTGGTGGAGTTGCCTTAGCTGCTGTGTGATATTTGTCTGAGGTGGATGTGCTTTTGGTTGCTATGTGAAGAATTTGTTGTTCTATGTATAATCTATTTTGGGGCCTTAAAGCTCATGTATGTATTTGAGTAATATGTAAGATGGAAGTCTGATAATGTAGTAGCAGTGGTAATTCTATGGCTTGTAATAACTTATATTTCTATTTCTAGTTGCTTTGCATGCTTGGGAGTGAATGGCTTAGTGTAGAATGTTTTATCTCTAAGTATGTTTTAATGTTATCCTAGAATGGCATGGTTATTAGACTATATTATAAACAAGTTACTTGCATGCTTGTGTGGTTTTGGAACTATTGTGTACTATAAGGCTCGGATGGCCTTAGAACTTTGATGTTTAATTAAGAAAAGCTTGTATTGTATTGTTGGGACTTTGTTTGAGTGTTTACAGGTTTTTAGAATGTCCACGGTACAGGAGAGACTCTGTCCGTGTGTCGGGTCCGGACTTAACCATTCGGAAAAAAATTTGTGACCGGGCTTGGTATTGGGTTGAGAATAGCATGGTCATTAGAGCCTCCGGTCTCGTGAGGGATCGGGGCGTTACACAAGTTCTCCTGAATCTATAATGGCTCAGGCTCTAAGACATGAGACGGATCAGGGTAATATTTTCTCAGTGTCGACACGTGAAACACATTATATACATCTGCAAGACAAGGAAGCACCTCCAACCGGTATGCCAACTTACTAATCTTTTCAATAATCTTAAATGGTCCCACGTATCTTGGGCTAAGTTTTCCACCTTTTCCATATCGGACCAACCCCCTCCGAGGTGATACTTTCAAGAATACCCGATCCCCTAACTCAAACTCGAAATCCCATCTTCGTTTATCTTCATAGCTTTTCTGACGACTCTGGGCGGTGAACATTCTCTTTTGGATTAGATGCACGTTCTCAATCTTTTCTACTAACTCCGGCAACACCATGCGATCAACTGCTTTCATCTCCCCAACTTCATCCCAGTACAATAGAGATCTACACTTCCACCCATACAATGCCTCATAGAGAGCCTTCCCTATCGTGGACTGATAACTGTTATTGTAAGTGAACTCTGCCAATGGAAGATGTTTTCCTATCCTTTGTTGAAGTCTAGCACACAAGCCCTCAACATATCCTCCAATATTTGTATAGTCCTTTCCGACTGTCCATCCGTTTTGGTTTGATATGCTGTACTGAATTTCAAGTTTGTTCCCAAGGCTTTCTAAAACAACGGCCAAAACTGCAATATAAAACGAGGATCCCTGTCCGATACAATACTCGCTGGCACACCATGTAATCTTACAATGTTCTTCACATACAGCTTAGCCAGTTTCTCCAGATTATATGTCTTGCTCATGGGGATAAAGCGAGTTGTCTTGGTCAGTCTATCAACTACAACCCAAATAGCGTCACATCCTTTTAGTGACCTCGGCAACTCTATCACGAAGTCCATCGTTGCGTGTTCCCACTTCCACTGGGGAATTTCCAATGGTTGTAGCAACCCTACTGGCCTTTGATGCTCTGCTTTCACTTTCTGACAGGTCAAACATCGGGCCACAAATTGTGCAATCTCTATTTTCATATTGTTCCACCAGTAGTATTGCCTTAAGTCCCAGTGCATCTTTGTTCTACCGGGATGAATAGTGTACTTGGTGTTATATGTCTCTTCAAGAATCATCCGTTTCAGTTCAGGGTCATTAGGAACACAGATTTGGCCTCGGAGTTGTAAAATTTTGTCATTATGCACCTGGAAGTCAAGTTTTTCCTTAGTGATTTCCTGGAGCCTTTTGTCTTTCTATTGAGCTTCCTTAATGTGTGCCAACATCAGGGGTCGAACTTGTAAATGTACAAACAAAACTCCTTTCATGTTTAACTCTAGTTTCCAACGACCCACTTCTCCTAACATGTCAAACTTCTTTATTCTCAAGGTCGCCAACCCTGTCTTCCGGCTCAAGGCATCAGCCATAATATTTGTTTTCCTAAGCACATAGTTGATTGAATAGTTGTTGTCACTTAACAACTCCATCCAACACATTCGCCTCATATTTAACTCTTTTTGTGAAAACAAATACTTAAGGCTTTTATGATCTGTGTATATCTCGAACCTACTACCCCACAGGTAGTGTCGCCACTTCTTCAGAGCAAATACAATTACTATCAGCTCCAAATCATGAGTGGGATAGTTCAACTCATAGTTCTTCAAATTTCGGGAGGCATAAGCAATTACCTACCTATTCTGCATTAACACACAACCTAAACCTTCCTTGGAAGCATCACTGTAGATAATGAAGTTCTCAATCCCCTCCGGCAATGCAAGAATAGGTGTCGTAATTAGTCTTTTCTTCAACTCCTAAAAACTATTCTCGCATTTATCATCCTAAACAAAACTTATCTTTTTCTGGGTTAGCTTGGTAAGCGGTCCAGCAATTTTTGAGAAGTCTTTGACAAACTTCCGATAGTAACTAGCCAATCCCATAAAACTCCGAACCTCCGTTACCGTTTCTGGTCTTTTCCATGGCAATACACCCTTAATCTTTGTTGGATCTATAGATATTCCCCCTTGGGATATAATGTGCCCCAAAAAGGCCACTTAGTTTAACCATGATTACAATTTGCTAAATTTGGCATATAGTTGGTGTTCCTGAAGTTTTTACAGTACCAAACGCAAATGTTGCTAGTGCTCCACTTCTAATTTAAAGTAGACCAATATATCATCTATGAAAATCACCATGAACTGGTCCAAATATGGTTGGAACACTCTATACATTAAGTCCATAAATGTCGCAGGGGCATTAGTAAACCCAAATGGCATAACCACAAACTCGTAATAGTCGTACCTCATTCTGAAAGCTGATTTAGGTACATCCTCATTCTTGATCTGAAGCTAGTAATAACCTTGCCTCAAATCAAACTTTTAGTATACCTTAGCCCTTTGGAGTTGATCAAACAATTCATCGATTAGTGGCAACGGGTATTTGTTCTTGATCGTTACCTGGTTTAGGCCCTTATAGTCAATACACAATTTCAATGATCTATCCTGCTTTCTCACGAACAATACTAGTGCACCCCACGGAGATGAACTCAGTTGAATAAAACCTTTCTCTAGTAACTCCTGTAATTGGTCTTTCAATTCCTGTAATTCTGTAGGAGCCCTTGATATCGGTTGAGTAACTTGTAGCACCTCTATCACGAACTCTACTTCCCTGTACGGTGGTAAACCTGGTAACTCTTCTGGAAACACATCTGTATATTCCTTAATCACCGGTACTTCTTTCATTTTGACCTTATCTATCGGTTGTTGATCATGTAGGCAAGATATCCATGACATCCCTTATTGATCATCCTTACCACTTTTAGGGATGAAATGGTCGGTTCCCTGGTCCAACTCCTCATTCCCTTTAGTTCAAAAACAGGCCGACCCGGCACTTTAAACTTCACTACTTTTGTTCGACAATTCAGTGTTGCATGATGTCATGCTAGTCCATTCCCAAAATAACGTGATAGTCCCGAAAGATAAATACAATGAGATCCGCCAAAAATTTATGATCCCCAATCTGTATCTTACTTGTTCTACATATTAATCTACTAGCACATTTGGGACCCGTTGGTGTATTAACTTGTACATGGTAAGATAAATTTTCAACTAGAAACTTTGTACGAAATATACATTTAGGAGTTATAAATGAGTGTGTAGCACCAGGATCAATAAGTACTTTAACCAATTGATTTGAAATTAGAAAAAGCACCTTCAACAAAGGCCGCCTCATCTGGGATTTTCTGTACATCTACGGCATACGCCCGAGCTTGCATCCTCAGTGCTGGGACAACTTCTCCGGGCCTAGTCTGTGCTACTCCCCAAGTGGCCTGAATCTGACCTCTCTGCCTCTTCGGACACTCTCTCACCCAGTGCTGATCACTGCCACACCCGATACAATTCCTAAATTTCCTCTAGCACTGGGCCTCAGTGTGACCCTTCTTCTCACAAAACGAACATGTCATAACCGAGCCTGTAGCAGTGGTACTTGTTCTCGCACGTGCCGTAGAAGCTACCAACGCTCTTGACTGGGGCTGGGGAGTTGCCGGCCTAGCCTGGCTACTTTACATCTGGAATATATGTGATTGCCCATGAGTCTGGAAATGCCTCTTGTTCTGCTGTGACAAGCCAACTCTCATTGCTAATTTATGTTCTTCTACCCTCGATGCAGCAGCAAAGACAACATTATAAGTATTGAATTCAGCCACTGCCAAACCATCTTGAATCTCTAGCCTCAACCCCTGCTTAAACTTTCAAATCTTTGCGGCAGGAGTTTGGACTATGTGTGGTACGTACCGTGAAAGTTTATCAAATCTCGCCTTATACTCGGCTACAGTCATACCTCCCTACTCTAGATACATAAACTCCTTCATCCTCTTATCCTTGGAAACCTTGGATATGTATTTTTCTTTGAACACCCTGGAAATGTTTTTCCAAGTATACAGAGTGCGCTAGATTTCCCACTGTTCTACTACTGCCTGCCACCATGTTTCAGCATCACCTTCCAACTGAAAGGCCATGAAATTGACCTTTTTCTAATCTGTATAGTTTGTGGCAACATAAATATTCTCTATTCGAGAAAGCCAATATTTCGTTTCCTCGTCATTTGATTGACCCATGAATTTCGGAGGGTCATAGGTCAGAAAATAATTCAAAGTATCGTTTCCCCTATTGTCTCTACAACATGTACACCACTACCACTGGGGTATAGGCCAGTTGTTCTCTACTAACTCATATCCTGAACCATCTGGGCCATCGTGGCTGCCATCTATTGTAATACCTGATCCCCTACTGATTGTCGACCTTCCCCACCGGTGTTACCATTTTCCTCGTCTCTCTGATTACCCTGTGTCATCGAACCTCCTGCCATCTATG
Organism: Ehretia macrophylla; assembly: GCA_037974665.1. Classification (NCBI taxonomy): domain Eukaryota; kingdom Viridiplantae; phylum Streptophyta; class Magnoliopsida; order Boraginales; family Ehretiaceae; genus Ehretia; species Ehretia macrophylla. The sequence continues at coordinate 76,864,127 of CM075773.1, forward strand.
AGAACATATGCCCATTCACCGTTATATGTTATGCAAGGGTTAGGGAAGTAATATTTAATATACTATAAGTAATATATACAAGATACATATACTATATAACTAACTCACATAACCATATAACAATTCAAGGCACGTTGTTCACATAAGTTTATCACACAGTACATTATTTACATATATGCACATAACTACTTAAGTTACCTATTCAAATTGAGACATTTACCCACTTGCTTGGGGTTCTAAAGCCCAACTACGCCTAGCCAACTAGCTAAGCACTAATACTACTAAAGTTGTCATGCCCCGAACCCAACCTGCGTAGTGCTAAGTCCAAGGGTGACCGTTAATTCAATTATTAATCCATACTTAATCAAAATTTCAACTTATTATTAGTTCCTCGAAAATTGGGCAGCATAACGACTGTACTGTGGACAAAACAATTTTCCTTTTTCCTTCAATCTACAAATAGAAAAGCCACCATCTATTTCTCCCAACCTTTCTCCTCAACATCACAATTCAAAACTCCAACACAATTCATTCATTCACCAACATGATATAATCAATTAGAAGTTCAATATGAGAATATACATCTGTTACTTTCATTAAAAGAAGGTTTTAACAACATCCAGATTACCTCCTGACAGCCGACACATAGCCACGTGCCCAAAAATAAAACCGGCTACATAAGTCACTTGTATAATGGCTAACTAAGTCATTAAACCAATTTCTTGACCAATTATAACCAATGACTAAGTTAGTTCACTTATACAAGGTCATGATATTAAAACTATCCATATACACAAAATAATATATACATTTAATTGTTCAAGTCATCTAAGTCAACAATACACCCAAAAAAGGTGTATATCACGTAACGAGCGCTTCCGGTCTAGTATGCTGAGGATTATCCCCATAATATTCTACAAACCTCTCCTCATTTCCTGAAAGGGGGAACAAAGAGGGTGAGCTTATAACAACATTAAGCTCAGTGAGAGGGGAATCTGGGAAGGGTTTTTGAATACAATTTTTTTTCTTTTCATAAACCTTTTCGTAAATCCGTGGATACAATGCAAGCAAGATCTGCAGTCAATAAGTAGTTCAAGTATACGTATTCAAGTCATGTATTACATACGTAGTAAGAAACAACTTACTCTTTACAAGTGAGTCTGATTCAAGCAATAGTAACCGAGATGTTCAACATCTTCTTCATTATCTCACCCAAATAGAGTATTCCGAATAATACTCGAATCCTACGACCCGATTCTCCAAGGAAATCAAAGTTCCCGAGTAAGAGGGGAATACGGACCATGGTAGATATAATGCTCCGATCCCTCACGAGACCGGAGGCCCCGATTCTATTCCCGACGTCATGAAAAATGAGGAAAAATGGACAGAGTCTCTCCTATTTATAGGACTGACAGTTTACTTGCACACAAAATATCAACCCACAAAACCATAACCCAACCTCTTTAATAGCTCCCATCCTTCATTACCATCACATTCAGCAATTCCTCAAGCCCATCCGAGCCTTGGAACACAACAAATGTCCACAAGCAAGCAAGATAATTAGACAACAAAATAAATCATTGAAGTTATTACAATCCAATTACACCTATCAAATCTTTTAAGGCTTAAACTTTACAATACATTTCCTACAACCAGCATAGACAAGGCACGCATGCCTCAAAAGAAACATAATTCATTACAAATACATGTTGAACTAACAACTACTAAAACATCCGATCAAGGAGAATCCTGGGCTACCTTTACCTTAGACTTTAAAGGCTCCGAAGCTAAAATGGTTAGAAAAAGGGATGAGCATACTAGCAACACGTATGCCCAGTGAGGGATAAAACATATAATCGGGACATTTTCGAAAACATTTTCGTGCAATGCATATAATGCTTAAAATCAATTAATAAGATAAGGTACTCATTCGGGGAAACAAACCAATTAGCATATTTGGGAAACTATAACTAATAACAAGCAATAAAGAATAAGCAAGGAAATACAATAGCCACATAAACACAATTAACAGGCGAGACCAATGTACAATTAACAATTAAGCGTCACATAACAAAGGAAGAAAAATAACCATGTCAAGATATATAACCACAAGATCACAATCCAAGGTAACTCTCCAAGGAACAAGGGCCTAAGCCAGAGTTACGCAATATATATCCACCAAACAAGATAGCAATTAAATTGATTAACACGAATATCACATAGTCAAGCTTGACTCAATTAGGAGTTAAACTTCGACACATTCTAGAGATAGCCTTCGGCACATTCTGGAATTATATTCTGACACTTAGCACATTTAGGAGGCATACTCTGGCACATTCAGGTGATTTACACCGCACGCCGATTAATCACATAACCGAGTTAATGTTCAAACAGGAATCATCATAACTTAGCATATAATCAAGTAACCTAGTATACAAGCCCCAATCAACGTCACAAAACAACCACTTAACGAACATTGGGACTATACGATTGAGATACAGGCATTAACCATGAAATAACCACAAGTGCACAATAGGACCATTATCATACTTTCACGAAAACATACCAAAAGCTCACGTAAACTTTAAAGTTGCAAGTAAACACATAATAACCAATTACAATTAAGGCCTTTCAAATACACAAGTTATCCAACAAAACAATATTTCAAATAGTTAGTATTCAAGCTACATAATTCACAAATAATCATGTAGGTGTCATTCATAGCCAATATAATAAAGTTCACATTAATGGCTCAACTAGTAATTCCACATGATTAGATACCACTTAGCAACAATAGACATTAACAATTCTACCACTTAGTGACCCTAAGCAACAATATCAAATAATAATCCAACTAAGACGTTTTTTAATTTCTCTAACAAAAGCTTAACTTAATCAATTTAGTTAACTATGCTCTTGACCTCCAAACTGACTGATTTTTATGTACAAATGTATCTCTTTGAGTGTAGATAACTTTGGAATCAAACAGTGCCTAATTCTGAGTTAAATTCAGCAAGTTACGACATTTTCTATGCAACTGCGCAAACTGACCAGTAGCAGTAATTTTCAAGACACATTTATAAAATGGCTATATTGGAGAGTTAAAACATTAGAATTAGCCTTAGCCCTAGAAATCAACATTTGTTCTAAACTGTCTAATATAGCTACTGTATAAATTTCGTTCAATTATAAGCTTGTTTACTATGTCAAAACGGTTCCAAAAGATGGTGGCAGTAGGCTGTCCAGAATGACTCTTTTTACTCTACTCCATTTTTAGCTACTTTTGTTTGTATGCCATGCTTTACACGTGATAAGAATACTCTCTATCACATATAATCAAACACTTAAGCTTCATCTTTAATCATTGAACAAGTTCTATGAGCATACAAATAAACCACCATCAATAATCAATACACAAGCAAAACCATGTCTAAAGTTTGCTCTACACTTCATTTAGCTAACATTGCAAGCATGTATCACTTCAAATACCAACTAATTGCACATATCAATATTAACCCTAGCAAAATCTCAACATAAATGCACAAATAGGATGATACCCTCACCTTGAGAAGGTTGAATATGCACGAATTTAGCTAAAATAGGCTTAATTTTCCTTCTTTTCTTCTTCTTTTTCTTCTTCCTTTTGTGTGTGTGTTTAAACGTGTTTAGTGTGTATGTGTGTCTGATTTTTGTGTGTGTGTTGGTGTGCTTGTATGTGTATGTATGTATATAATGGAAGACTAAAGGCCCAAATGACCAACATGTACTTCAACTAAATTCTATTCTACTAGTTTGTCATTCTAGTTAATTTCCAACTATTTAGTTGCTCTTGCTTTAGTTGTCTATGTTTAATTAATTTATTCAATACCTTTAGAAATTTTCCTACCTGCCTTCCCAAAGTGCTATGCAAATAATTTTAATGATAGTATGCTAATAAACAAATAAATAATGAGAATAAAATACGAAATCCACAAAATAAAATACTTAAAATTTTATCCCGGGTTCGAAGCTACTTATTCAATAATTGAAATTAGTGAAAACTAATACTTAAATACAAAGACATATATTTCACATAAATATAATACTAAAATAATTACTCCATTTATATTAGTTAAACACAATTTGCACATTTTTCAAGAAATATAAAAAGAAATGCTAATAATTATATGCAAACAATTAAGGCAACATGTAAATATACGTAAATGATTAAAATAAGCATATTAATATATGCAAATAAATAAAATAACTATATGCTCATGGTTAGGGTGTTATAGTAGACATAAGATCACCGACACCCCGTGGATGTCCGGCGTAGTATGCACACTACCATGCTAAGACTAGGTGGTGCAACCCCTCTTGACACCAATCCAAATTCAAGTTCAAGTAATACGATTATTTATGCATATCGGGTAATTCAACAAGTAATCAAATAATATAATTCAAATTAATGTCTCCACAAATATTCTAACACATATAGAGATCATATAATAACACTACACATTAATAACCCAAGTACTTAGTCATTCAATCAATAGCAATTTACATTAGAGCTAAACTTATTGACTTAAAACAATGTTTATATCACTGCATTAGTCTAAATTTAGCTAATTAGTAACCTATTTTCCCGATCTCCAAACTATTTGAATTAGGTATAGAATTAAAGCTCTTTGAGTGTAGATAATCCTAGAATCAAACAGAACTTAATTTCGATCTAAAATAACTGAGTTATAACCTATTTCGTGTAACTACATTTTTCTGTCTAGATTGCAAGTTGTTCTTGCGTCATTTTGGGAATGGAAAATTCAGAGCATTATAACGACAGAATTTGATGACATGGAAAATATGAAGTTCATTCTTAACTGCCTAATATAGCTACTGTGAAAGTTTCATTCAATTTCGAGATCGTTTTCTATTTTTAAAATGTAAAAATCTAAGACAGTGAGATGTCCAGATTTAGCAAAAATTTTGTAACTTACTTCCTAGTGTGTGTTTGAGCATGAAAACGATTTTTTCTCATGATATGGCCAACTGTAGAAATGTTTCTCTATGATTTTCTACATTTTCATAATTTTTACAGATTTTTATAAAATCATCCAGCCATGAAAAGGGGCTAAACGTTCGAGTTTGTACAAATTTGTCCCGTGGCATCAAAATTTCTAATACCTATAGTCTTGTGTGTTTTCAAGAATGAAAACGAATTTTCCTCATGACATGGTCAACGGAAGAAATATTCCTCTATGAGTTTTCTTCGTTTTTGGAATTTTTCAGATTTTTATAAAATCATCTAGTCATAAAAACGGGCTAAAATTTCAGGTTGGACAAATCTGTCCAGTAAGGTCATTCCAAAATGTTTGCTTGTTCTAACTTCTAATCATCAACATCAACTACTATACAATCAAGCAACCTCTAGCAACCTAAATAAGCAATAATCAAACATATCTATATAGCTAGATACAAGCTTTATCATCAAAAATACCCAAAAATTCTAGCAACATCATCTTTGATTTAAATCATCAACAACAAGCTCCAACAACATTTCAACCATGGATTTGCAATTATAAGAAAACTAGGTTAGGTTAAGATAGGTTAAGAAAACTATTGTCTAAGAAAACTAGGTTAAGAAAACTATTGTCCTTTTGGGGGGGAGGGGGGGCACAATGAAGAGAAAAGATGACAAGAGTCTTTTTATATCCCTCTTGGAAGCTAGGTTAAGAAAACTATTGTCCAATTGCCTTTTTGCCCTTTTATTTCTCCTTCTTTATAAGTTGACCCCTAATTTGCCTAACTTTAATTGTGGGGACCCTTAGGTAATTAATCAACTTAAATCCTAGTTGTAATTGCAATCTTGGTCCCCAAATTTATCTTTTGATATTTGTAATTTAGCCCTTAAAGTTCATAGGTTTTGCTAGTCGTCCCCTTGTGTTTTTCTAAAATGTAAAAGTTTTTCCGTTCCCTCTCTAATTTGACCGGTGTGTTCCTTGTATGATTTAGTGTATGCGATATCCAATTTAAAATTCCAAACTTGGTCTCCGAGTATTAGTTCTCATAATCGCTCTTTGACCCCAAAAAATTCCAAAGTCTCCATTTATGCCCTTAACTTTTAAAGAACTATTGTTCTTGGCTTCTTTTTTCTAATTTCCTAGTCTTAGGGTTCTAGTGGGATTTTGGAAATGTTAATTCTTGATTTTGGTTAGTTAATTGGTATCCGGGTGAATTTTAGTTAATTACACTTTAGCCCCAAAGTTTTCCAATATTACAAAGTTACCCTAAATTTTTTTCTACTTAGTTCGTTTTCCTCTAGCTTATTTCCTAGCCTACTACTATTGTATCTAGCACACATTTAGGGTTTACAGGTATTTAGTATATATATATATATACATATAACATGGAATTACACCTAACTACACATAGTGGAATAGTAATGCTTATGTAGTTGGGTCAGGGTCTCACATTAATGACCCCGTGTAGTTTAATTGCTTGGAACTTAATTAAAACACGAAATTAGGCAAATTTAGAAAGGGGTTTCGATTGTAAAGTGAATCCGAGCACATTTTGAAGTTAAATTGGGGTTCTACTAGCCATAGAAGCACTTTTGGTGCTTTCGTTGCGTTGGATTGCGGGGCGGATTGGGTAACTATAGTTCAATGCACCCTCAGGGCCTTTCCGAGCTTCTATGTTAAAAGTGGGTTTTCAAAGCTTGAATGGGCGTCTTTTAGTGTTCTTAGGGATGTAGGATACTTGGTTTGGGTAGGTTGTGCTTTGTGACTCTGTAGGAACCAAATTTGAGTCGGTTGACAAAGTGGAAATGTGCCAAAGTTGAGTTTATTGAGAGTAATGATTTGGAAATTGCCCTATCATGCTATTTATGTGTTTATTGAGTTGTTTATACATTGAAATTTATGATTGAGGACAACCTACTTTGTTGTCCCTCTTTTATGTTTATAATAGCTTTTATCGTTATATTGCTATATTGTTGTGTTTCGTGGTATTGCTTGATGGTTGCGCAACCTCAGCGTTCGAGATGGGTATGACGGGACTTGTTGGGTGACATCAGGCTTGGTAATATTGGTTGCCCTAGCCCCGTACCCTAGTCCCTTGCTCGCATGGTATAAAGTATGCCAGGGGGTGTTGGGTCATAGAATTGGGTACATCCGGAGTACCCATTGGTGTTTGGGATACCGGCATATCATGGTTTGTGGTTCATGGTTCGAGGCTTATGGATTGGGGTTCGTGGTTCGGGGGTTTGAGTGATAAGGGACATTGATCGTATCCTTCTTAATGTGTGGTAACTTGTTATTTAAATTGTTCTTTGGTTGTTTAAATGCTTTACTTGTGTAAACTATTGCATTGCACGCCGCGGTAGACTATGTCCCTCACTGGGCAATCGTGGTTGCTCATACCTCGCTAAATATGTTTCAGGAAGTACTGAGATAGACTGTGATACACCGAACCTGGCATGTATTTAATAGCATTTAAAGTTCATTTAAATTGCATTTTATTGACCTTTCACCTTCTTTGACCAAACTAGTTGACTTTTCATCTACAATGACCAACTAGGACAAGGTGAGAATTTTTGAAATGTTTAATAAAGGGCAACTTGGGATTGGAAATAAAAAAAATGCAATGTTAAGTTAGTCAAATTTTAGGTCAACTTTGGAATTAAGTCTGAACCAATTGGGGAAGAGTGAGGTAGCAAATTATATATGGTTGGAAAGCTCTATGAGTCTAGTTTCTGAGGCTTCAAACCGTTCGTGAATTGGAGTTTTCTAGAAGAAGTTATGGCCATTTTCGCAAGGTCGCGCATAGCTATTTTGGTTTAGCGGGTTGACCGAATCTTTGACCTTTGACTTCTTGTCATCTTTTCCTAAATAAGCAAAATACAAACGAAAAAACAAAGAGAAGAAAGACTTGAAGCCATGAGGAAAAGAAAGAGAAAAAGAAAGAAAAAAAATTTCAAAACATATCAACAAATCTTCACTTGAGCTTGCTTAGGATCATTTCCGGGCCATTCAACGTTGTCTTTCTAGCGTCTAGAAGTGGCTAAGGTGAGGGTTTCATCGTTATTTGCGCATTTGAAAAATTTATGTCTAAACTTTAATTTTTAGAAATTATGCGTAGATTGTTAATTTAACCGTTTTGTTTCTTAAAGAATGTTCCTTGTTGATTGTAGAACATGTATTTATAGTTTTTTAGCATTTTCTGTGGTTGAATATTGAAATTGCAATTTAAATTGGTAAATAAATAGTAAATTATGAATAGTAAACCCCCGTTTCGATGAAGTTGCTCTGTTATGCTTTCTGTTGATGTGAAAAGATGCTAGATATGTTAGAACGCCTAAATGCATGGTTTGTTTGGATTGCAAACACAAGGAGTTGGTGTTTGCCTTTGGAGCTCGGTTATTGGCAAATCTCTAGGGTCCTTCTCTGTGCTTAACAGTTGTGAAATAGTAGGTTTCTTTTGGGGTTCTATTTGGTTGTTCTCTGGAGCAAACTTTGGTTTCTTACTGGGTACTCTTTGGAGACTTCTGTTGGCACTTCTCGGTGGACTTGGATATTTGGATCTCAATCGGACTTACTGTATGGTATTATCTATGGCATGTGAGTCTCGGTCTTCATTGGTGTGTTACTGGCATTCCTTATTGGAAATCCTTCTATGGTATTCTATAGAATTCTTGGTGGTCATTTATTTGGTACTTACCTATTGGGCAATCCTTGGTATTTTCTCACTGGAGCATTGTTTCGGGAATTTTCTATAGTGTTCCTCAGTAGGTTTGGTATTTGGAATTTCTATCATACTTATTGTATAGTACTACTTGCGGTACTCTTTGGAATTCTTATTGGGCATTCTATTGGTATTTTCCTTATTGGCAAGGTTGTATGAAGTTTTCCTTAGGGTTTTCGTCTATCTGGGAAACCATATTTGTTATTCAACTTGATTGTCTTATTGGGCACATTATATTTTCTCTGCTATTTCCTTAGACCTTCTTCTCAGCATTTGATAGCGATACTCGGAATCTAATTGGTTGTCCTATGGGGTTATTGTTTGGAAGGCTTCTTTGGAACTTTTGAAGTATATTTGATTAGGTTTCTTAGTATTTTCTCCAGCACTCTTAACAGGGAATTCTTCTATGAAATTCATGACCAGCGAGGTACTTCTTTGGACCTCTGGATGGAACCTTTGTTTGAGCCTTTATTTGGCTTCTTGTTTGGGAATTCTCGAGCAGAAATAGTTGAACTTCTACTAGAGATTCGTGTATGTGGTATTCATTTAGTATTCTTCTTATCATTAATATGTTATGTGATTTTATCTACAGTATCTTTGCTTTAGTCTTTATTGGTATTATCTCGGCGCTCTTGGTTGGAATTTTATTCTTCTTCGGTATTCGTATCAACGGGATTCTTGTGCGGTATCTACATTTGAGCTTTTATTCGGCATTACTACTTGGAATTTCTTCTTAAACTTCCCTATTGGTTATCTTGATTAATATACTTGCTCAGCAGCTGAAGAAGATTAGTCAGAGTTGGATTTCAGTGGATGTAGAGTTCTATTGGAAGAAGAATTGCGAGGACGCAATTGTTTTAAGGGGGGAATGATGTGATACCCCGAACCTGGCATGTATTTAATAGCATTTAAAGTTCATTTAAATTGCATTTTATTGACCTTTCACCTTCTTTGACCAAACTAGTTGACTTTTCATCTACAATGACCAACTAGGACAAGGTGGGAATTTTTGAAATGTTTAATAAAGGGCAACTTGGGATTAGAAATAAAAAAATACAATGTTAAGTTAGTCAAATTTTGGGTCAACTTTGGAATTAAGTCTGAACCAATTGGGGAAGAGTTAGGTAGCAAATTATATATGGTTGGAAAGCTCTATGAGTCTAGTTTGTAAGGCTTCAAACCGTTCGTGAATTGGAGTTTTCTAGAAGAAGTTATGGCCGTTTTCGCAAGGTCACGCATAGCTGTTTTGGTTTAGCGGGTTGACCGAATCTTTGACCTTTGACTTCTTGTCATCTTTTCCTAAATAAGCAAAATACAAACGAAAGAACAAAGAGAAGAAAAGCTTGAAGCCATGAGGAAAAGAAAGAGAAAAAGAAAGAAAAAAAATTTCAAAACAAATCAACAAATCTTCACTTGAGCTTGCTTAGGATCATTTCTGGGCCATTCAACGTTGTCTTTCTAGCGTCTAGAAGTGGCTGAGGTGAGGGTTTCATCGTTATTTGCACATTTGAAAAATTTATGTCTAAACTTTAATTTTTGGAAATTATGCGTAGATTGTTAATTTAACCGTTTTGTTGCTTAAAGAATGTTCATTGTTGATTGTAGAACATGTATTTATAGTTTTTTAGCATTTTCTGCGGTTGAATATTGAAATTGCAATTTAAATTGGTAAATAAATAGTAAATTGTGAATAGTAAACCCCCGTTTCGATGAAGTTGCTCTGTTATGCTTTCTGTTGATGTGAAAAGATGCTAGATATGTTAGAATGCCTAAATGCATGGTTTGTTTGGATTGCGTAATGGAAAAACAGAGAAAAATGCATTGGTGAAAGTTGGGGTCGTTTAGGTCGAGATTAGCGTTTTCTCGATTTGCGTGATGGTATTGTCTCGGGAGGCCATGGAAGCACTTTTGGTGTGATTATGGCATTGGTTGGGTGTTTGGTTAGGGTAGCGGTAGTTTAAACGAGCAAAGGGAGAAATCGGGGCTTTGTGTGAATTCTAGGGTTAAGTAGGGTTTCGGGGTCTTTAGACGTGCCTTATGGTGGCCTAGGAGGATTGGTGAAGTCGGTTTCCAAAACTCGTGGCTCGTTTGAAAGTAGTAGCATTTTGAAAGTTGGGGTCATTTTGTGATTTTGTGTGTTTTCATAGTATAATGCCTATAGAATGATTAATAATGCTTGTTAAAGTTGATTATGATTGAATTTGTATATCAATTGTTGATAATGCTTGCTAGTGTTATTCTTGTTACTTAATTGATTGTAATCGCTTATTGTGTGCTTATTGTATTGCATGTTGTTACTGACTTGCACTTCAGTGCCTTGCTCGATTATCGTTAAATAGCTTGTATTGCATTGCATAAGTGTCAGGCGCGTGAGTGATGGGCCTCTTTGGGTAGCCTCGGGTTGCCAGTGTTGGTTGCTCTAGCTCCGTGTCCTATTCCCTTTCTCGCTTGGGTTGCCGCCCAGGGAGTTTTGGGTCGTAGAATTGACAGAGTATGTCCGGAGTACTGTAACGGAAGTTATAAGGTGGGTGAGCCGGCGCGTCATCGTTAAAGTCATCAAAATCGTGATCGGTACATTTCTTGCTCGAGTGAACCATAGCTTTCAGAGTGTGGTATAGCTTTGAATGGTTGTGTTAATGCTTTTATTAATTGGTTATTGTATTGATTGTTTATATTGAATGCTTGCTTGTCAATTATATTGCTTAGCTGTACCTATTTGCATTGCACGAACTTCTTTCTCTCCACCTCTATATCTATCTCGCCCTCACTGAGTATACGTGTTGTGTATACTCACTCCTTACCACCACATTTCAGGAAATGCCATGTTAGCTGGAAAGTTCGGGATTTCGTGAAAGTTCGTGCTTGAAGAGTTATCTTGCGTGCTATGTGGCTTGAGTTGTCAAAGATGCAAAGATGTATGTTCATGTGTTGTATGTATTTATTGTTAAAAGGAATGTAATTTAAATTCAAATAGGTAATTGAGGTAGAATGAAAAGCTAGTTTATGTATTCAGATAGAATAGTTTAACTTTAATGTATGTTTGTAATGCCCAAGGGAAAAGAGTTAGAATGGTATGATAGTCTATTTTATGTAATGGGTTAGTGTAGTTTAATTGCCTAGCATGAATTTTCTTGTCAAAGATGAAAAGAGATAGGTTAGCTTTTAAATTGGAAATGTATATTTGGTTGTGTTAGCTTGTTGAGAACCGAGGCTCGGATGGCCTTGAGGTGTTTGTATGTTTGGACATAGTATTGGTCCACTTATATGCTATTACAGGTTTTACATTTTGCCTAGAAACAGGGGAGACTCCGTCCGTCTTTCCTTAAAATTTTTGCCCGGGTTTGAAATTGGGTTGTGATTAGATTGATTGATAGAACTCCCGGTCTCGAGAGGGATCGGGGTGTTACATAGACCGCCAGCTCTTACTTGTTGAATGAGAAGAAGAGGTGTAGATGGAGGAGTTGCCTTGATTACTGTGTGTTGACTGCTTGAGGTTGGAGTGTTTGCTAGTTGGATTATGTGAAGACTTGCTCGTATTATATTATGTTCTATTTTAAGCCTATGGGCTTATGTATATTTGTGTAGTTGAAGTCTTGTAAAAGATAGGATGATGTAGTATGGTTGTGTAGTAGCGACATGTAATATTTTATAACATTGCTTGCTATTTTGTTGCATGCTTGTGTGATAATGAAGTTGGTTGGTTGGTTAGCTTTAAATTATAAGAATGTTTATAAGATTATGTTAGAATGGTAAAATAAGTGCGTTAGGAGGATTGAATATTAATGTCTTAACCTTGCATGCTTGTGTGTAGTAGTGTCTTGCCTTGCTTAAGGCTCGGATGGCCTTGAAGTTGGGAAATGGTGGAGTTAGAGTTGGTGAATGTCGTGGTTTTGTATTTGTGGTTTTATTTGTTGTTTGCAGGTAACCAGATTGTCCACGGTATAGAGGAGACTTTGTCCGTTTGTCGGGTCCGGACTTAACCTTTTAGCATGGGGTTATGTCACGCCCCGACCCAACCCCACAAAAGGCCAAGTCCGGACCCGACACACGGACGGAGTCTCCTCTGTACCGTGGACAATCCGAAAACCCTACATTCAACATTATATTCGCGAAAACCATAATAATCATTTGGAACAAGTCAACTTTCTTTTAGAAACATACATCTTCTCATTAACCAACTTTGCAAACCAAAATGTCATGCATACTACACAAGTATTCATGCCACTAAGCAATTAAACCATTAGCATGCAGTTCTTACTAGTCACGTGAGTATATCTTTACAACTTTACAATCCTTCAACTTTTACAACATAAGATCATAGAGGCCTCAAAATAGAACCTACATACAAGGCTACAAGCCTCAAAATGAAGCGTCAACCAAGCAATATACACATCAAGCATGGCCCGTACAAAAGATTGGCAACCAACCACCAGCTAAGCAAAGAAAGTGCTATCAAGGAAACACCTCCATTTGCTCCTCCTCCTCAATTACATCAATAGGATCCGCTTCAACTACTCCTGTAAAATATAGAATAGAAAGGAATGAGCAAAACCTATTGCTCAGCGAGGGTAATTGGTCTCAAGGACGGAGGTGAGAGGAGAATGCAATGCAAATAGTTAAGTAGATCAATCAATTATCATATAGAGATACAAGCAAAGCCAACAACAAATCAAGACAAGCATCAAGACTATAACCATTCAATTAAAGGATACAATTCACTTTCCACGAGCAAAATTCAATCACGAATCCGATGACGACGCTCCGGCCCAACCACCTTATAACTTCAGTTTGGAATACCCCAGAAGTATCTATTCAATTCTACGACCCACATCTCCATGGGCGGCAACCCAAGCAAGAAAGGGAATAGGACACGGAGCAAGAGCAACCAACCTTGGCAACCCGAGGCTACCCAGAGAGGCCCATCATACCGCCCCTGACTCTATGAAGGCAATACAATATACAATGCAACAATCAAGCGATAGAGCCACACGTGGGAGAATAACAAAGTAGGTTACTCTCGCACGCAATAACAATAGTTGATATACATTTCAACCACAATCAACTATAAGAAGCACAATAAGCAACAACAAGCAACAATATCATTCTAAAAGCCAAAACATGCTAAAACCCAACAAAACACACAACGACCCCAACTTTCAAAATGCTACTACTTCCAAACGAGCTACGAGTTTTGGAAACCGACTTCACCACTCCTCCTAGGACACCATAAGGCACGTCTAAAGACCACGAAACCCTACTTTACCCTTGAATTTTTGCAAAGCCCCGATTTCTCCGTTTGCTCGTTTGAACTACAGCTACCTCAACTGATCACCCAACCAATGTCACAACTACACCAAAAGTGCTTCCGTGACATACCTCGACAATGTTTTCACCCAAAACGAGGAATTTCCAAACTCGACTGGAACGACCCCAACATGTACCAAGCCAATTTTCTCCGTTTTTCCATTACACAATCCAATTAAACCATACATTTAGGCATTCTAGCATATCTAGCATCTTTTCACATCAACAGAACGCAATACAGAGTAACTTTTACGAAACTGGGATTTACTATTCATATTTTACTATTTCATTCACATTTTAAATTGCAATTGCTATATTTAACCATAGAAAATGCTAAAAAGCTACAAATACATGTTCTACCATCATCAAGGAACATTCTTTAAGCAACAAAATGGATAAAATAACAACCTACGGCTAAATCACAAAAATTAAAGTTTAGATACAATAATTTCAAATGCGCAAATAACGATGCAACCCTCACCTTAGACGCTACTAGACGCTAGAAAAACCACGTTGGAAGCCTCCGAAATAATCGTGTGCAAGCCCTCGCGAAGATTTGAAGATTTGAAGTTGAAAATGTTTTTTTTTTCTTTTCCTAAAAGCTCTCGGCCTCCCTCTCTTTTTTTCCAGCTTTTCTAGTTGTTTTTTGTGTGTATTATATCTATTTAAAAGATGACAACAAAGGTCAAAGTCAAGGTTTTGGTCAATTCTCACTTAAGTTGGTCAACTAAGCTTATTTCATGCATTTTGAGGCTAAAACAACTAATACAATTATAATTCTAGTCAACAACAACTAAAACACTAAAATTAAAACACTAAATACTAGTTTTCACTATTTGCTGAGGACTAGAAATCATTTCCTAACTATCGCTCTCGAAATGCATTACACTTTGTGACGATAAACGAATAACATTAAATATCAAAGAATTTAAGGAAAAATATAATTTTCAAAAAAATAAACAGAAAAATTTCACGTTCCGGGCTCGGGTATTATACCCTCTCCCCCTTAAAACAATTGTGTCCACGCAATTCCTACCTGGTCGACAAACAACTCCGGATACTGACTCTGAACCTGGTCCTCTCTTTCCCAAGTTGCTTTCTCAAACCCGTGATGATTCCACAAAACCTTTACCAACAGAATACTCTTCCTGCGAAGTTCCTGAACTTTTCGGTCCACAATTCGAATCGGTCTCTCCTCATAAGTTAATTTTTCCTCATTCTGCAAAGGCTCTGGTTCAAGTACATGTGAAGGATCTGGATGATATTTCCTTAACATTGACACGTGGAACACATCGTGCAGTCTCGACAAGCTCGGAGGTAACGCTAACTGATAAGCCAAAGGACCCACTTTCTCGGTGATCTCAAACAGACCCATATACCTGGGACTAAGTTTCCCGCTCTTACCCTGCCGAATCAACCCCTTTCGAGGAGAAATCTTAAGAAACACCCGATCTCCCAAAGCAAACTCAAGATCTCGATGGTGCTTATCCGCATAACTCTTCTGACGACTCTGAGCTGTAAGCATACGTTGGCGAATAAAGTGAACATTATCCACCATCTTAATCATCTCAGGTAACACAGTTGGATCAACTATTCTCATCTCTCCAACCTTTTCCCAATACAATGGGGATCTGCATTTATGACCGTATAACGCCTCGTAGGGAGCCATACCTATAGTAGATTGATAACTATTATTGTAGGCGAACTCCGCTAAAGGCAAAAAATTATCCCAATTCTTCCCAAAGTCTAACACACATGCCCAAAGCATATCTTCCAAGATCCTGATAGTTCTTTCAGACTGGCCATCAGTTTGTGGATGGTATGCAGTACTGAAGCTCAATTTAGTTCCCATGGCCTCTTGCAACTTCTACCAAAAACGAGATCGGAATCTAGGATCTCTATCTGACACTATACTCTGTGGCACACCATGAAGCCTCACAATATTAGCAACATAAAGCTCATCTAGTTTATCAAGGCTATCCTGTTTGTTCACATAAATAAAATGTGAAACCTTTGTCAAGCGGTCCACAACAACCCAAACAGAATCACATCCTCTCGGAGATCTCGGAAGATTGGTCACAAGATCCATTGTTACATGCACCCACTTCCATTGCGGAATCGACAACGGTTACAGAAGCTCGGCTGGCCTTTGATGCTCAGCTTTAACCCTCTAGCAAGTTAAACACCTGGATACATACCCAGCAATCTCCCTCTTCATATTGTTCCACCAGAAGTGTTGTTTCAGATCTCTATACATTTTAGTACTGCCCGGGTGAATTGTATATCTTGAATTATGTGCCTCAAACAGAATCTCATTCTTCAAAGTCGGATCACCAGGAACACACACCTTGTCCCTGAATCTGAAGATACCATCTGCATGTAATTTAAACTCCGACTCTCCCCCTTTTGCTTTTTCTTGGATTTTCAAGATGTGTGGATCAGTCTTCTGAGCCTCCCTAATTTGTGTTAGCAATCCCAACTGAATTTGTAAGCTAGCAAATCGAATTCCTTCTTCAGTAGCTTCTAGCTTCCATGAATAAATTTTCTCCAAAGTCTCCCAATCCTTGATAATTAGACTTGCAACAGTAGCCTTTTGACTCAAAGCATCTGTAACAACATTTGCCTTACCTGGCACGTAGTTTATAGAACAATTGTAGCCACTTAATAGCTCTAGCCATCTTCGCTGCCTCATATTCAAATCTTTTTGTGAAAATAAATATTTGAGACTCTTGTGGTTAGTAAAAGTTTCAAATCTGTTACCCCACAAGTAATGACGCCACTTCTTTAAAGCAAACACAACTGCAGCTAACTCAAGATCATGTGTAGGGTAATTGACTTCATAAGGTTTCAACTTCCTAGAAGCATAGGCAATCACCTTACCATTCTGCATTAAAACACAGCCCAATCCCTCTTTAGATGCATCACTGTAAACAACAAAGTTTTTTGTACCTTCAGGTAAAGCTAGTATAGGAGTTGTAATTAGTCTCTTCTTTAGTTCTTGGAAACTGGATTCACATTTAGCATCCCAGTTGTAAGTAACTTTATGTCGAGTCAACTAGCTTAAAGACCCTGAAATTTTGGAAAAGTCTTTAACAAACCTCCAATAGTAACATGCCAACCCCAGAAAGCTACGGATTTCTGACACCGTTTCAGGTCTCTTCCAAGATGATACAACTTCAATCTTAGCTGGGTCTACTAAAATTCCTTGATGTGAAATGATATAGCCCATAAAAGATATTTGATTCAACCAAAATTCGCACTTGCTGAATTTAGCAAAAGGCTTGTTTTCTTGCAAAGTTTGTAACACAATCTTCAAATGTTGTTCATGTTCAGCCTCATTCTTAGAGTATACTAAAATGTCGTCAATAAAGATTACGACAAATTGATCAAGATAAGGTTGAAAGATCCTCTGCATTAAATCCATGAATGCGGCCGGTGCATTTGTCAATCCAAACGGTAACACAACAAATTCATAGTGGCCATATCTAGTCCTGAATACTGTCTTAGGTATATCATCACTCTGAATCCTGAGTTGATAGTAACCCTGCCTCAAGTCAAATTTTGAGTAAACACTCGCACCCTGCAATTGGTCAAACAATTCTTCAATCAACGGCAAGGGGTATTTGTTCTTAATCGTGACTTGATTAAGTCCCCTGTAATCAATACATAACCGTAGTGTGCCGTATTTCTTTCTCACAGACAACACAGGCGCACCCTACGGCGAAGAACTAAGTTGTATAAACCCTTTCTCAAGCAAGTTCTGAAGCTGTATTTTCAACTCCTGAAGTTCGGCCGGTGCCATTCTATAAGGACTTCTAGAAATTGGCCCAGTGCTCGGCATAAGGTCAATCACAAATTCAATCTCTCTATCTGGTGGTAAACCCGGTAATTCCTCGGGAAATACACCAGGGAAGTCTTTAACAATTGGAACCTCATTCAAATTCAACTTATCAGTAGGTTGATTGATTAGATAAGCTAGGTAAGCTTCACAACCTTTATTCAACAACTTAGAAGCCTTGATTGATGATAAAAGGGGTATTCTGGTAGCCCTGTAGTTCCCAACAATCTCTAGTACCGGTAGGTCAGGAATCTGAAGATAAACAATTTTTGTTCTACAATCCAACTGAGCATAGTATTTCCCCAACCAGTCCATTCCCAAAATGATTTCAAAGTCACGGAAGGGCAGTATAATTAAATTAGCAGGAAAATTAGGGTCCTCAATGCATATATCACAAGATTTGCAAATAGACTCAGTAATAAATTTCGCACCCAAAGGCGTACTAACTTCAACTTTATATGGCAGTTTATCAATGCAAACATTCACAGATCGTGCACATGCAGGAGTTATAAATGAATGTGTAGCTCCAGGATCAATCAAAACTTTAACTGGCTAAGTATTGAGAAGAAAGGTACCTTCCACTATTGCTGTAGTATCGAGTAGCTCCTCCGCATCTAGTGCAAAGACCCTAGCCTGTACCCTCTGTGCTGGACCTGCACCTGCAGCCCTGTTCTGTACACCCTGGCCTCCAGTACGGCCCTGAACATTCTTAAACTTAGGGCAATCTTTCATCCTATGCTGATCGCTCCCACAACCAGTGCACTTACCACTCTTTCTCCAGCAATTAGCTTCAATATGCCCCGATCGATTACAAAAGTTACACTGCTGATTTTGCCTTACACCAGTGTTTCCCGTAGGTGCGGGGGCTCTGGCAGTGGTAGGAACTGTACCTCCCTGCTGGGGTCTAGTCACAGCTGGTCTCGCCTGAATCTGATACTGTGGCTGATACGGGCGTTGCTGAGGAACCTGAACAAAAGTCTAATACTGCCTCTGCTGACTTTGGCTGCTCTGGCCCAAGTACTGTTTCTTACTCGGCTAGCTACTCTCAGCTATCATCTCTGACTTCCGTTTCTCAAACTTCGAGGCTGCTTGGAATGCCTCAGGATAAGTAGCATAAGTCTGCCCAGTCAAGTACAACTGTATATCCATTCTTAGCCCACGAACAAACCTATTAATCATCCTCCTAGCTGGCTGCACTAGCTCAGGCATATATCTCAACAAGCTGACAAACCTAGCCTCATACTATGCGACGGTCATGTTTCCCTGCTTCAGGCTCACAAATTCTTCTTCCCGCCTTTCTCTAGCCATCTCGGGAATATACTTGTCCTGAAACTCACTCACGAAGTCATCCCACAAATGCGGAACATCCTCACAGTCCCATCTCAACCTAATAGTGTTCCACCACTGTTCTGCGTCGCCCTCAAACAGAAATACTGCATATGCTATCTTTGCCTCATCAGTGTACCTTAAAGTAGCATAAATCTTCTCAACACGGTTAAGCCATTTTTCGGCTGCCTCGTCATCCGGCTCTCCAAAGAACTTACCCGGCTCGTGCCTAAGGAATTTTTCCAACTGATTATTCTCAGCCCTATTCCCCTGTCCACCAGGATTAGCTTGATTTCCCTGGGGATTATTATTCCTTTCCTGCCTCTGCTCATGCAGTACCTGTGTAATCCGGTCTACCGCAGCGGTCATAGTAGCCATAAACTGTTCAGGTATATGTTGCTGACCTTGTTCTGCTGCCTTCGCATCTGCCCCTTGGCCTCGAGTACTACGACGTGGCGGCATAGTAACAACTTACAGTAGCTGGCAACATATAAAAGCAATTTATAGACAGAAATATAACACATAAGATTATATAACACTCAAGTCAATGACAATCAAATATCCTATCACACAATTCACATAACACAAGATTGACATGTCAAACTAATTCACTTAAACACATAAGCACTCCAAGTTCACATAGTCATACAATAACATTTTTCACTTAACAATCACACAATAACATTTTATCATTTTAGACCTTTACCCCACAGACCGAGAAACATATCCCAGCTCATGCAATACTATCATGCTCTGATACCACCTAAAGACGTCACGCCCCGACCCGACCCCGCAAAAGGCCAAGTCCGGACCCGACACACGGACGGAGTCTCCTCTGTACCGTGGACGATCGGAAAACCCTACATTCAACATTATATTCGCGAAAACCACAATAATCATTTGGAACAAGTCAACTTTCTATTAGAAACATACATCCTCTCATTAACCAACTTTGCAAACCAAAATGTCATGCATACTACACAAGTATCCATGCTACTAAGCAATTAAACCATTAGCATGCAGTTCTTACTAGTCACGTGAGTATATCTTTACAACTTTACAATCTTTCAACTTTTACAACATAAGACCATAGAGGCCTCAAAATAGAAGCTACATACAAGGCTACAAGCCTCAAAATGAAGTGTCAACCAAGCAATATACATATCAAGCATGGCCCGCACAAAAGACTGGCAACCAACCACCAGCTAAGCAAAGAAAGTGCTATCAAGGAAACATCTCCACTTGCTCCTCCGCCTCAATTACCTCAACAGGATCCGCTTCAACTACTCCTGTAAAATATAGTATAGAAAGGAATGAGCAAAAACTATTGCTCAGCGAGGGTAATTGGTCTCAAGGACGGAGGTGAGAGGAGAATGCAAAGCAAATAGTCAAGTAGATCAATCAATTATCATATAGAGATACAAGCAAAGCCAACAACAAATCAAGACAAGCATTAAGACTGTAACCATTCAATTAAAGGATACAATTTACTTTCCACGAGCAACTTTCAATCACGAATGTGATGACGATGCGCTGGCCCAACCACCTTATAACTTCAATTTGGAATATCCCGGAAGTATCCATTCAATTTTATGACCCAAATCCCCCTGGGCGACAACCCAAGCAAGAAAGGGAATAGGACACGGAGCAAGAGCAACCAACCCTGGCAACCCAAGGCTACCCAGAGAGGCCCATCACACCGCCCCTGACTCTATGAATGCAATACAATATACAATGCAACAATTGAGTGATAGAGCCACACGTGGAAGAATAACAAAGTAGGTTACTCTCGCACGCAATAGCAACAGTTGATATACATTTCAACCACAATCAACTATAATAAGCACAATAAGCAACAACAAGCAACAATAACATTCTAAAAGCCAAAACATGCTAAAACCCAACAAAACACACAACGACCCCAACTTTCAAAATGCTACTACTTCCAAACGAGCTATGAGTTTTGGAAACCGACTTCACCACTCCTCCTAGGACACCATAAGGCACGTCTAAAGACCATGAAATCCTACTTTGCCCTAGAATTTCCACAAAGTCCCGATTTTCCCCTTTGCTCGTTTGAACTACAGCTACCTCAACCGATCACCCAACCAATGTCACAACTGCACCAAAAGTGCTTCCATGACATACCTCGACAATGCTTTCATGCAAAACGAGGAATTTTCAAACTCGACCAAAACGACCCCAACATGTACCAAGCCATTTTTCTCTATTTTTTTATTACACAATCCAATTAAACCATACATTTAGGCATTCTAGCATATCTAGCATCTTTTCACATCAACAGAATGCAAAACGGGGTAACTTTTACGAAATAGAGATTTACTATTCATATTTTACTATTCCATTCGCATTTTAAATTGCAATTGCTATATTTAGCCGTAGAAAATGCTAAAAAGCTACAAATACATGTTCTACCATCATCAAGGAACATTATTTAAGGAACAAAACAGATAAAATAACAACCTACGGCTAAATCACAAAAATTAAAGTTTAGATACAATAATTTCAAATGCGCAAATAACGATGCAACCCTCACCTTAGACGCTACTAGACGCTAGAAAAACCACGTTGGAAGCCTCGAAAACAATCCTGTGCAAGCCCTCGCAAAGATTTGAAGATTTGAAGTTGAAAATGTTTTGTTTTTCTTTTCCTTGAAGCTCTCGGCCTCCCTCTCTTTTTTTCCAGCTTTTCTAGTTATTTTTTGTGTGTATTATATCTATTTAAAAGATGACAACAAAGGTCAAAGTTAAGGTTTTGGTCAATTCTCACTTAAGTTGGTCAACTAAGCTTATTTCATGCATTTTAAGGCTAAAATAACTAATACAATTATAATTCTAGTCAACAACAACTAAAACACTAAAATTAAAACACTAAATACTAGTTTTCACTATTTGCTGAGGACTAGAAATCATTTCCTAACTATCGTTCTCGAAATGCAACACACTTTGCGACGATAAACGAATAACATTAATTATCAAAGAATTTAAGAAAAAATATAATTTTCAGAAAAATAAACAGAAAAATTTCACGTTCCGGGCTCGGGTATTACAGGTTGGGTCGGGGCGTGACACCAATGTCCTTTTTCTTAGTTCTTGGGTTTTGTGAAAGGATGCATGTTAAGTGTTGTTAATGTGTGTGAACTTGTAGAATTATTATTGTGTCTAAGTGAAATAGAGTTATTTAACATGTTAATAGTTAGGCTATGTTAGTTGTCATGCCCCAACTCGACCCACTTACGATCAGTTAGGACGCAATGGAATTTCGGCAGTATAACGACTGTAACACATACATTAGGGCTTTAAACCAACCCTTTATAACTTCATACAATCAATTCCAAAGATCATCAACAACTCCATAACTATTTCAACAACATACAACACAACCATTTCCATATATTAAACAACCATTCAATAGTTCTTTCATAAATTATACGCCTTCGATCCAACATCAACCATAGGCCAAACCATACTCATGCATAATATATTATAAGCTAGTTCAGCAACCTATTCAAGTTCGAAAAGTAAGACAACCCAGCCAACATAATACTTCCACTATCCATAGATCATCTTTTACAATATAACTTCAAAATAAATACAATCCAACTAGCTCATATATATATATATATATATATATATATATATATATATATATATATATATATATATATATAATATAGCAAAAAAAGAACTACAACTCAGACATCAAGGATAAGACTTTGGCACATAAGACTCATCCACATAAGGCACATACTCAGCTTCCTGAGGCATGTACCTGAAATCTGGTTCAGTAACACCTGATTGCAAAAAACGAATGAGAGTGAGCTTATATAAAACAAAGCCCAGTGAGGAATTCGTAGATCTTTTGAAAACATTTACTTTACCACTTTGGAAATCATTACACGAGCAATAACACGCAATTGACAGTGATAACGATACGACTATAGTAAGAAAAATAAACACACAATAAGGATACGATACACTTGTTGATGAAGCTCCATACACCGTTTCAATGCTCACCAACTCTTCCAAACCTAACGACATAATCCTGAGGTACCTTATTCTAGACCCACACCTCATGGCCTTTCCGCCCATGCGAGATAGGGATTAGCCATAATAATTGTGCTCACAGCTCGGGATGCCTCCCAAGGTGACACAACATTATCACAGCTCACAACAATGACTCTCGACTCATGACACCAATAATAATTCAATTCGAGAAGTCAACAACGAGGGTTACCCGACTCCCGACACATAACAACAATAACCATTTCAATTCGAGAAGTCAACAACGACGGTTGCCCGACTCCCAACACTTACCTCCCCAGAGATCAACAACGAAAGTGCCTGATTCCCGTATTTCAACAATCCATAATCAGCAATCAATTAAACAATATTTCAACAACCAATTAAAAAATATTTAACAATCAACAACTATACAATTCTGAAACAATTAAGTCAGATGACAAAGTAAGCCATCCAACTCAACATGCATTTAAACAAACATTGAACGATCCCAATCAACAACAATCCAAGAATCAACTACCTAAACACTACCCAAACAACCCAAGTCATATATCAACACTTTAAAGAAAGGCTATACAAACTTTTAAAATTCATAACTTACATTCTACTAATCCAATAACCTCCAAACCATTTCCTATCATTCAACCACACATGCAACTACATTAACTCCATCAAAACTCAACCAAAAGCTATCCAAAACAAGCCCAACAATCCTAATTCCTCAATGCACCATGGCTGAATTTTTCAGACTTTCACTATGATATCCAAATCAAAAATTCGACATTACAACATTACTACCCCATAATTAACAAACTTTTAAAAGCAACAATCAATCAATTCCAACCACAACAACTCCATTTATTCATCAATAAGCCAATAAGTCAACTTTAATACTCAAAAAATAAAAATACATGCTACTACCGTTCAAAACTCATATAAATGCATGTAAATGATCCTTGGCATCTACTGAGCAATAATCTAAAGACAATTTAACATTTTATCGGATAAAAATTCAATTATATAAAAATGACATAAAATAGCATTTTGAGATCTATAATTTTTCTCTCACCTTTGATGCAAATGGGTACCCAACAAGTGAAATCAAGCTTTGAATGACTCAATTCGGCTTTGAAATGCAAAATCTATGAGAAAAGTGCTTTGAAAACCTTGAAAATGTTCTTCATCTTTCTCCTCCAAGGAGCCACGGTTTTTGGTGTGTTTTTGTGGTGTTCTACCTGATATTTGAGTATATATTAAGTTAAGTAAAAAGTCAATACAAAAAGAATTGGTCAAAGTTGTCAAAAATTGAATTTTTAATGACTAAAGTCTAAATTAACCTTTGTTTTTAATTCTAATTGAAATTTTACCTTAGTAAAATAATTAAGATGATGAAATATTTATTTACAATATATACTTGGTCAACAACAGTCAACCCAATGAGGGTTTAGCAGAAATCACTATTCAACTCAAAAATACTACTTTTCGCCCAAAAAGTCTATTTTAAATTACTAATCTGTTTCAGAAATAATTTTTAATAAATCACGAGTCTTTTAATAATGGAGGACTAGTTTTTAAAATGTTTAAAAGGCTAGTTTCAAAAATTTAGCGAAAGGGTCTTCAAATGCCATTTAACGGCACTTTAAATGAAATTTTCTCTAAAAATATTTATGAAAATTTTATGAATGCACATATATCTTGTAACAGGAGTAGTATTTAAATAAACCTAGTTTGGTCAAATAATATAAAGAGTCAAAGTCAAAGGAGACCAAAAAGTCAACATTTTCTAAAAAGTCAAAGTTAATAAAAGTCAACATTTTTCAAAATGTCAAAGTAAATGAAAGTCAACATTTTTCAAAAGTCAAGGTAGATGAAAAGTCAATGCAATAATCGGTTTTAATAAAGTCAAAGCTAGAAGTCTTGGTCAAAGTTAATAACTTACGCTATTTTAGTTGTTTTTGTCAAAAATAGTAATATTAATACTATCCAACTTAAATACTATTTTTAGTAGACTATTTTTGGGGACAACATTTATTCATAAGCATTTAATTATATATAGTCTAGTTATACTACACAATTTTACAAAAGAAAATGAAAAGTCACATTATTTATTTTTCAAATGTCTTTTAAATGCACATTTAATGCAAGATCATTTAATAGCTCCCATATAAACATATATATTAATTCTAATAGCATTTAAATAGGTGAAAACATGTAATTGCAAATAGGGCAAATTCTAGGGTCTCACATTAGTACTTAAATGTAATAGAATGAATTGAGTGCTTAATTTGAAGAATATGTGTGATTCATGCCATTTTATGAGTTAAGTTGTATATTTTGGAGTTATGTGTATGCTAGAGTTAATTAAGGAAGTTAATGATTATTTTCAAGCATATGAATACAGTTAATGTCATTTAGGGGGTTATGAAATGTTTAGAGCCACAAGAATGTTTCAGTCGTTTGTCCAAGGCGTAAGAGAGGATTGAAGCCAGTTTTACATCTTTGAGCTTGGTAAAGGTGAGGGAGGTTTCATCCTTATGTGCATAATAGTTTATTTTCTTGCTCCTAGATTATATGATTTAGTATAATTATTAAAGTAATATGTGCCTATTGGTTACCATATTGTGTGTGAGGGTAACCTACTTTGTTGACCTTCATTTATGTGTTTATTGACTTTTATTTTTTATATGGCCTTATCGATGCTTTTTGTGATTTCGTATCGTTAGTTGTGCAACCTTATCGTCGCGGTGGAAGCGATGGCCTCGCTGGGCGGCATCGGGCTTGCCAGTATTGGTAGCCTTAGCTCCGTCTACTATTCCCTCATTCGCCTAGTCCGGAGATTGCCAAGGGATGGTGGGTCGTAGGTTTGGGTACATCCAGAGAACCCATTGGTGTAAAGAGATGCCAACATAACGAATTCGAGTTCGTAGTTTGTGAGTTCGTGGTTCGTGATTCGAAGAGTTGGAGTGATAATGGTTATCGCAACGTATCCTTTTAAAATGTGTGGTACTTCATAGTTTAATTGCTTATTTACTGTATAATTGTTATCTTCTGTGACTAACTGTTGCATTGCATGAAAATGATTTCGAAAACCTCCCCGGTTAACAACTCCCTCCCTCACTGAGTATACATGTATTGTATGCTCACCCCTCCTTTCTAACATTTTCCAGGTAAAGAAGAACTGGGTCCTTAGATGAAGTTTGGAGGCTTCATTTCTTGCTTGTAGCTCTGGATGAGTATTTTATGTGTTATGATGTAAAGTATATTGATATTACAAAGTTGTATGTATTTGTGTTGTCCGGAGGATTGTATTATGAGTTAAAAGATTTGTATAATTAGATAGTTGTATAGGACATGTAATAATTGTAATGTTTTACTTTATTGTCTAAGTTTAACTTGCATGCTTGTGTGGGATTTAAGGGAAGATGATTGATGATTTAAATTATAAAAAAGTTAGATAGATAAAATTAGAGTGGTAAGATAAGCAGTTTTAAAATATAGAATTTCAATGGCTTTTGTCAATGCATGCTTGTATGCGTTATTTTATCTTTATTGTAAGGCTCGGATGGCCTTGGGAGTTGATGAGTGCTATAATATTGGAGGTTGGGAATTATAGAGGAGGTTTGATTATGGTTTTGAGGTTAGAATTGGTGTGTACAGGTTTGGATTGTCCTATAAACTGGGGAGACCCATTCGTTTTCTCTCATTTTTCTTGACCTCGGATTTTGGGTCAAGGCTCTGGTCTTGTGAGGGATTGGGGTGTTACAGGTTATGCACAGAAGTTCTGAGTCATGGTTACTTGATAAACATAATTACTATTTCCATGACTTAGTAGTAAAGCTGGGCACTTTACTATGGTAAAGGTCATACTGGAATAAGTTCCTTTTTGGATAAAAGTAATTTGCCTTGATCATGGATTTGTTCCAGACTTATTATGGTTATGCATGTGTATGCATTGGATGGACCATCGTACGTGTGTACTCTGAATATGTACCACCAAAGAAAGAGTACACCTATACCTACAAGCTTCTAAGTAGGTCATAGCTCTTAATCTTGAGGAAGTGTGGATGAATTGATGAAGTCTGGTGCTTGCACTTTGAGCCATTATGGGTATGGCCTAATTGCTAGGTCATCTAACTCTATGATTTGGATGTATAGGACTTGATTAGAAGGAACATGCATTTGCAATAAGAAGTCTATACATTAATCATTCCTTTAGATTGATCTGATACTATATCATCCTAAATCTATGCATAGTAGTACAGGATGCTGTACTTGGTGTTACACTTAAGGGTAGCTCCCTTAGATAAGTGGATAACTCCTAGAGGATGGTTGGATGGTGGATTCAGAGGATCTAAGGAGTTTAAGATGTAGTTCAATAGGTGATAATACACTATAGTACCTGTAACGACCCGCCACGGTTTATCACGGGCACGAGTCAATCACTACCAAGATATTGTCCGCTTTGAGCAAGCCCCGAAGGGAACTAATACTCTCACGGTTTTGTTCCTCACGTGGTCTCCCACGTGAAAACGCGTCTTGGCTTATACAAGGAGTCGCCCCCTTATATACAGCTGCATCACTTCCTAATTTTTCGATGTGGGAGCGCCACACTCCACCCCCCTTAAGAGGCACGCGCCCTCGCGGGCTAACGTCACAACGCCGGGTCACCCCGATAGGCTCTGATACCATTTGTAACGACCTGCCACGATTTATCACGGGCACGAGTCAATCATGTCTTGACTACAAGTGAGCATAGAGGATCATTATGGTCATTTCATCACTTAGTTGGGTGAAAGACTGTTTTTGTAAATACAATATTTATCCTTGAGTACAGTTGTAGTCATATAGTGGAGTGGACTAAGTTAAAGTAATAAAATATTGCTAGGAGACTAGCTTGAATATTTTATTCATTTTTAGTGAAAAGGTAAATATGTCTTTTGGTCCCCTTTCTAGCCAATTAATCGTTTGAGTAATATTTATATTATAGTAAATAACTATGAAAAAGAGTATTTAATTTAATTGACAATTAGATATTAAAAATATACTTTATATTTTTAATTATTGGCTGGAATTAAATTAAATAATTGCACAAAAAAATTATTTAGAGCACCTGGGCTGAGTCAAGACCCTGGCACCCGTCCCTAGGGAAACATGTAGGTCCAGGGCTAAGTCAGCCTAAGATTTTTGACCGAGGAAAGAAGGTGGAGAAAAAAATTGAAAAATTATTTAATATTTTTCTGTTATAGAAAGTTTGACAGAAAAGAAATCCCACATTGATTTTGCTTGAGATTTTTGCTCGGACTCTTCTCCTATAAATAGGCCTCTCTTACAGCTCTGGAAAATTGCACCAACTTTTCAAGAGTTCTCTCTTCTCTCTTTTGAGTAGGCATCAACTTTTTGAAGAAACTCTTCTAGTTATTTCTTAATATAAATTCTAGTCCCACAACTAGAATTGCTCTGGTGGATTTTGGTCATAGAAGGGAAGATCAAGAGTTGCCAACAAAAGCTTATGTAGGTGTGTAGATCCTATTGGGAGCTTGTGAAGATTTTGTTTTTCATTTTGCTCCAAGAGGTATGTGAAACCTCATACTGTTCTTTCAAGAATTAAATTATGTTCTTGTTCTAGATTAACTATGCATGTTTAATCACAGTAAGATCATACATGATTGTTTCCGCCATGTTCATGAAATTTTTGAATATGAATCATGTAACCTATTACGTTTTCCTTCAAGAAGGCCACTTGATTCAACCAGAATTCACATTCACTAGATTTAGCAAACAACTTGTGTTCTTGCAAAGTCTATAATACAATGCGGATGTGTTACTCATGTTCAGCCTCAGATTTCGAGTACACCAATATATCATCAATAAAAATCACAACAAATTGGTCCAGATACGGTCGAAACATCCTTTGTATTAGGTCCATGAAAGCAGCTGGTGCAATTGTTAACCCAAATGGCAACACAACAAATTCATAATGGCCATACCTAGTTCTAAATGTTGTCTTTGGCACATCTTCTTTTCGGATTCTGAGCTAATAATATTCCATATCAAGTCAAACTTTGAATGCACCTTGGCAACCTGTAGCTGGTCAAACAACTCTTCAATCAAAGGTAATGGATATTTATTCTTTATAGTTACCTAATTGAGACCCCTGTAGTCAATATACAACCGAAGAGAGTCATCTTTCTTTTTCACAAACAGTACTGCTGTACTCCATGGCAAAGAACTAGGCTGTATAAACCCCTTTTCAAGTAGTCTCTGCAACTGTATTTTCAATTCTTGCAATTCAAGTGGTGTCATTCTATACAGAGTTCTAGAAATAGGTGAAGTCTCTGGCATAAGATCTATAACAAACTTTATCTCCCTATCAGGTGGCAAACCCAGCAACTCCTCAGGGAATACTCTAGGAAATTCTTTCACAATAGGCACCTCATTCAATTTCAATTTATCAGTAGGTTGATTAATCAACTATGCTAAGTATGCCTCACAACCTTTACTCAAAAGTTTAGAAGCTTTAATGGAAGATATTATAGGAGTTCCAGTTGATTTACGACTCCCTACTATTTCAATCACAGGTTGGACAGGTATTTGTAGTCTTACAACTTTAGTCCTACATTCAAGTTGAGCATAGTATTTTCCCAACCAATCCATCCTCAGTATAATTTCAAAGTCCTGAAAAGGCAGTATAATAAAATTAGTAGGAAAAGTACGGCCTTCAATACAAATATCACATGCTTTACATATAGACTCCGTGATGAATTTTGTGCCCATTGGTGTGCCTACCTCAATTTTATATGACAATTTATCAACTTTCAAATCAACATGTTGTGCACACATAGGAGTTGTGATGCCCAAGCCCTAAAGCATGTGTGACACCCCGATCCCTCACGAGACCGGAGGCTCTAATAACCATGCTATACTCAACCTAGTTCCAAAATTTTAGGGAAAACGGACAGAGTCTCCCCTGTACCGTGGACATTCTAGAAACCTGTAAACATAATATAAAACATAATACAACTAAACTCTGACTCCAACAACTCCAGCTCTAACTATATCCCAGCTTGAAGGTCGACCGAGCCTTAAGCAAGACATAGAAAACACACCCAAGCATGCATTTAAAATTCCTTGAAACCTTATCTCTTTTAATCCGCTTATCATACCGCTCTATAATAGCCATTAGACTTTCTTATAAACTAAAGCCAAACAACTATTAACTTTCATTGACACACAAGCAAGCGGCATAAAGGAAAGGAAAGTAAAGATAAACTATTACAATCTACTATCATTCAAGCCATACATTAACCTAGCTATTACAATTCTTCAACGACTCCAAATATGTACAAGCCCATAGACATAAAATAGAACATAACATAATACAAACAAAGTCTTCCAAAGTTTAGCAGGTAAACACTCCCATGTCAAGCAATAGCACACAGCCATCAAGGCAACTCCTCTAACTGCACCACCTGAAACATGTTTAGCGAGGTATGAGCAATCACAATTGCTCAGTGAGGGATAAAGTCTACCGGGGTGTGCAATGCAGCAGTTAATACAAATAGAGCATTTAACAACCAAAGAACAAATGAAACAACAAGTTACTACATATTAAAAATGATACGATTCACTTACTCTTCAATCATGAACCATGAGCCACAAATTGAAATCCCGATGTAATTATGACACTGATATCGATAAGTCGGCATCCCCTTATAACTCCAAAATGGGTGTACTTTGGATGTACCCCAAAATCCTACGACCCAACTCTCCCTAGGCAGCATCCCAAGCGAAAGAGGGACTGGGCAACCATGGTAGCCGAGGTAGACCGGCAAGCCTGATGCCACCCAGTTTCCACGACACTACCATGCCCAAATGGTTGGGCAACCACAATGCAATGTACTCAAAATGATAACAATAAGTTAAACCAATAAACACATAATCGAGGGACAACAAAGTAGGTTGCCCTCACACACAATATATAGACAATAAGTTCACATTACTTTAAAAATTATATTAAATCACATAATCTATGTACAAGAAAGTAAACTATTATGCACATAAAGATGAAGACTCCGTCACCTCTACCGAGCTCCAAGATGTAAGTTTGAATCACATCATTTTCAGTCACCATGAACCTATGAGCAAGCATTACTTCAATTACTCTTTAGCTACAACTTTCATTAATTATTCATCTAGGTTAGCTAACTTATAACTTCACCTATTTGGCATACAATATCTATTAGAATTCTATCTTTAGCAGAAGCCACCTTTATATACTCTAGCTAAACATACCATCCAAGTACTCATTCTAGCAGCCCAGTTACAAGTCTTAAGTATATCTTCACCCATACAACACAATATATGAGTAATATAAACATTATACAAGATAGAAGCATATTTACTCAATCCTTAACAAGTAATACATAAACAATATAAGCAATATATAAGCATATAAACAACTAAATGATCCCAAAGAGCATTAACACATTTCACATAGAACTTTACCAAAAGCTCAAGAATATCTTGAAAACACATTTAAACACTTAAGAAACATTTACAAGGTCATAGAAGTGTGAGACAACCGATTTTCTACTTTATCCCTTTTGTAACACAAGCCATTTTCCTTCCAAACACAAGCTATTGATCTAACTTAGCGAGCGGCATATTTCATGCTTCTAATTAACCCATAAGGCACCACTAGGACTGTGAGACCCCATATTTTGCCTTTATCTCGATTTGCGTGTTTTGCCTTGTTTTGCGTGTTTTGACCTGTTTATGTGTTATATGAGTTAGAATGTGCAAAATATGTGATTTATATTCCTAATACATGCTATGTTTTCATTCATGAAATTTTTATAAAAAATGGAATCATAAATTTTATCGCCAGTTTTAGTGAATAGTATTTTGAGCACCTATCCGCTAAAACTTTTACAGGGGTGTTTTAAGTGTTTCAAAACCTAGTCCTCAGGTATAAATAGACCAGTATTTGATTAAAACAGATTTGGAATCGGTTTTGGAATTTTAAAGGTTTTTACACTTTCTTTTACAAGAAATCGAGTTTTAAACCAACTTAGGTGAAAATGTTTAAATGTAAAACTCTTTGTCACCTAAAATATATTGTCTAGAATTAATTTAGGTGTCAATTTAATAGTTGAGCAAGAAATAGTCACAAATAGGATTAAAAGACTAAAAATACTAAAAATAAACTAAGTGTCAACATTGACTTTCTTTTATTTTAGTTGACCTTGAGTATATATGCATCAACACACATTAGCAAAGCACAAAAACACCTTATTTTTCACACACATGGCCGAGAGCCATTAGAGAGAAAAAGAGAAAGAATTTCAAGGTTTTCGAAGGCAATTTTTCATTAGAACTTGCAATCAAAGGCCAATTTTCATCAACCAAAGCTTGATTTCACCTCTTGAGCATCCATTGAGCATCTTTCTAGCTTCATAACACATCAAAGGTGAGAAAAAATTATAGATCTCAAATGTCATCTTTTATGTTTTTGCATATAATTGAATTTTGAACCGTTAGAAAGTTGAATTGATGTTATATTATTGCTCAGTGCATGCTAAGGATCGTTTACATGTGTTTATATAAGATTTGAACTGTTGTAGCATAAATTTTTATTTTCGGGTATTAAAAGTTGAGTTGTTGGCTATTTGTTGAATTTTTTGAGTTGTAGTAGTTGGAATCGATTGTCGTCGATTTGTAAAAGTTTGTTAAATATGGGGTAGTGTCGTGTAATGCCGAAATTTTGATTGTGATGTTGGTGTGAAAGTCCAAAAATTTCAGCCTAGGTGCATTGAGGTTTTAGGGTTGTTGGGCTTGATTTAGATGTATTTTGGTTGGTTTTCGAGGGGGCTAATGTAGTTGATTGAGTGAGTGAGTGATAGGAACTGGTTTGGAGTTGTTTGGATTAGTTGAATGTAAGTTATGATTATTAGAAGTTTAGGTTGTCTTTCTTTAAAATGTTGATATATGCCTTTAGATGATCGGGTGGTGTTTGAGTGATTGAATTGTGAGTTGTTGAAGGTTAGATTAGGGTTTGGTTGTGTGTCTAATGCATGTTAAGTTAGGTGGCCTACTTTGTCTTCTAACTTAGTTGTTTAGTTGTTAATTGATTAATTGATGTTGTGTTGTTGTAATGTTATTAATTGATTGATGCATTATTGATTATTGATTATTGAATATTGATTATTGATAAACCGGGAGATAGTCAACGAAAAAAGTTGTCCTCCTGTGATTGAATGTTTATTTTTATTATTGAGTCTGGATATGTGTGTGCCACCTCTCGGGCGGTATAGGGCCGTTGGGTTGAAAACGGCATGGCTATCAGAGGCTACCCTCATCTCGCATGGGTGGAGATGCCATGGAGGGCAGGACTAGTAAGGTACCTCGGGTGTGTGTGTCATGGGGATGATAAAAAGTTGGTTGAGATCGTGATGACATTTGGAGTTACACCAACTAGAGTATCCTTTATTGAATGGTCATTATAGTTTATGTGTTTATATTGTTATTGATGTTTATTGTGTGCTTACTGCTCAAAGGATCATTTCCAAGGAGTATAGTAAATACTGTTAGAGATCTATCGAATCCTCACTGGGCTTGTTTTATATAAGCTCACTCTCAATTATTGTATGCATGCAGGTGTTACTGAGCCTGACTACGGGTACATGCCTCTTGAAGTGGGAAATGTGCCATATGTAGATGAGTCTTATGTGCAGGAGTCATTGCCATGAGATTATCTTAGTTGTTGTAAAACAAAGTATTGTATAACCTATCTTAATATAAAGACATATGTATGATGATTTAGTAGTCTTTACTTTGATCATGATTAAATCACTAAGTTGGTTATAACCTATTTTGAAATGTATGTATAGCCTATGTACTAAGTCGGAACGGAGGCGTATAACTATGAATGGATTGTTGAAGGAGTGATTATTGTATAATATGGCTGGATTGTTTATTGTTGAATGTTTGTGGAGTTGGTTGTATGATTTGTGATGAGGTTGGTTTAGAGCCTCGGTGTCTTAATTAATGGCGTTGTACTGCCGAAATTCCGTTACGTCCTGACTGATTGTAGGTGGGGTCGAGTTAGGGCGTGACAAGGACCCTTTAAGCTACCCAATTGCCTGCGATTACCACAAAAGCCCTAATTTTTCCCTTGTGAGTTTGTACTACAAGTACCCTAACCGGGACTCAACCGAGGTTTAGCAAAGCATATCTAGCACCTATATAGCCTAAGAACACTAGATGTGATGGCCAAATTAACCCGGATTTGCATTAACCCCGAAATCCCTTTTTAAAATTCGCCTATTTCATGTTTTAGCCAAATTTCGAGCAATTAAACTACACGGGGTTATTATTCTATATTTATTAACACATAAGGAACCTATTTGAAGCAATGAATCAAGCTATAAGGCACAATTTCAGAAACCCTAGAAAAAACATCACTCTTCATGCCTTAAGAATCAACGAACGAATTTAACCGATTAAAAAACGAAACAATAGTATAAACTTGGTCTCTAGCACTTATATATAACATATATCATCACTTTTAAGCATTCAATAGTCATTTGATAGCAAATCTAAAATTTAAAGAAAGTTGTCAACATTTAACATATGCAAAGAAATGTTTAAATCCCTCACCAATTGTGCGTAGAAGCTAGTAGAAGGCTAGAGAACACTCAAAAACACTTGATCCTAGCTTGGAGTGGCTTGAATCCAAAGTTTGGTGAGCAAAATCTTCTCCTTCCTCTCCTATAGGGCTGTTGGGTTTGGGGGGCTGATTTTGGTCTTTTTATTTTCTAAGCTTTAATGTATGTCTATATGTTTAATAAGTATATATGCATATGTATAAAATAATTGTGTGAGTATGTTAGTCATAAGGTGAGTCAAACTAACTTAAAATAGGCCTAAAGATGCAATTAATTGCTAGCTAGCTCAAATAACATTGCTAAACTACGTAACACTATTCATTGAACCACCAAAAATATTTTCTAAACAAAGGCTCCTATCGCAAATTGCTCAAATGCACATTTTCTCATTGCTAAAACAATTAAATAATTTAAGAAAAATGTTAATTCAAAGTAATTAAGCAGTTGAAAAATGTGCTAAACAGTAACCACATAAAGCAACAAGTAATGCATAGTAAAGATGTGCAAATAATGGATGTAACAATAAAAAGGCGTACGGTGAAGTTCTCGGGCATCACAGCATGCATATAATATTCACTGCATACATTTTGTGATTTATTTGTACATTTAATTACTTAAATGCTTACTTAGGAAAAGTTGTTATTCACATAAATTTTTGACTGTTTTATTTTTCCGAATTTGCATTTTTTCCATGTTACGTAACTTATATAAGGCATTAGAAAAATAGAATTATGAGCATAGCATATCAAGAATAGTGAAATAAAAATTATTTTTGGACTTGCATGAATAGTAATCTTCAAGAACCATTTTTAGCCAAAATACCCAACTAAAACCCATTTTTCGCTAACCAAACCCTTAATCCAAACCCTTGACCCAACCCATATAACACTACATACACATATATACATACAAAAACAAAAGAAAAACACCACAAGAGCCAAGCAAAATTTCGGCCATAAGGAAAAAATAAGGAGAAAAAGAAAAATTTTCACAAATCTTCCAAGTTGATCTTGAGCTTGCTTTGGGGAGTTCTAGAGCCATCAAAGATCATCATTTTAGCTTCTCCAAGCTTCTTAGGTGAGGGATTTGTTATTATATGGCCAATTTATGCTTGAATCTTGTACAAAGTATTGTCTACGTGTTATAGAGACTTGATTTGTGTAGTGCAATGACTTGTTTGATAGAATTTTGCAAAGGGTTATTTGAACAAGAAGATGAATAGTACTTTTCTTAGGGTTTTTGTATAAAGTTGATTCTAAGCTTGAGTTTATGTTATCTATAGATGCTATCGGTACTAATGAACATAGATTAATGATTGTATGTGATTGTTTTGATTGGAACTTGAATGAACATGCATAATTGGCTTGAAATCGAAAGGGGTTTTGCATAAAATTGTTGACCGTGGGTAATTGAATGCTATAATTAGTGTTTATTAAGTATGGAGGTGTTTAAAATGCTTTTATGGCATTGATTTGAGGGTTGGTTTGGGCAGCTGTAGTTCAAAGTAACCTTGGAGCTTACGGGGCTTTTGTGCTAGACATCGTTGGAAGTGTATTTTTGTGGTTCTAGAATAGGTCATAAAGTGTATCTAGATGTGTAGAATGGTTGGTTTATGGATTGGGTGTCTGGCATTTCGTGTGTACACTGAATTATGCCATTGAGCATTAGGGGTAAAGTTGTATGGATAAGTTTATTGCTATAATTGACTTGGGTTACTACTTGTTGTGTTCTATGTGATGGTTAATCGAGTTATGAGTGCCTATATGCAAGGTTTGATGGTAAAGGAGCTTTTGCATGCTATGTGTTGGTTAAAGGTTACAGTGACTTTACTTAGTGTTTAATAGAACCATATGGTGTTTGTATGGTATGTGTTTGGTTGGTTTGTGGTTATGTGGAATTGGTTGCCAATCAATATAGCATGCTATTTCTTAGTGGGTCATGGTAGTGTCGTGACACACTGGATGGTCGATGTGATCGGTGTATTGGCATTGTCACGCCCCAACTCGACCTACTTACAATCAGTCATGACGCAATGGAATTTTGACAATGTAACGTCTGTAACATGGACAACAGGGCTCTAAACCAACCCTTTATAAAAACACACCACCAAGTCCAAATTTCAACAATAACTCTACAACCATTCATCAACATTCAACACAACACATTAAACAACCATACACCATACCAACCACAAGTCATAAGCCTCCGTTTCAACAACATACCACAAGTTATACTATACATATGCATACTTGATATAAAACTAGACTAGCAACCTAGTCATAATCCAAAGTAAGACAACTAACTAGCATTGTACTTTTCATTATCTTTATAATATTTTATACAAGATAAACTTCAAAGTAAATACAATACAACTTGTTCTACTATACAAGACAACAAAAAGAGAACTTCAGCCAAGACTTCATGGATAAGACTCAGGCATAAATGACTCCTCAACAAAAGGCACATTCTCAGCTTCCTGAGAGACGTACCCAAAATCTGGCCCAGTTACACCTGAATAATAAACGAATGAGGGTGAGCTTATCTATAAAAAAGCTCAGTGAGGATTAGAAAGATGTTTTGACATCATTTACTTTACTACTCGGGAAATCATCCTATGAACAACAACACACATTAACCTTCATTAAAACCAACATTTCATTTCAAACCACATAAATAATCATTCATTTGATAAAGGATACACTAGTTGGTATAGCTCCATACGCCATCACAATCTCAACCAACTTCTTGTAACTCCCATAATACATACCAGAGGTACCTCATCTATACCCTTCATCTATGGCATCTCTACCCATGCGAGCTGGGAGTAGTCTATGATAATTATGTCGTTATCAGCCCGACGCTGCCCGAGAGGTGGCACACACTATCAAGACTCATGACAATAATAATAAATATTTCATATTCTGAGAAGACAACAACGTAGGTTGTCCTCCAGAGCGACATCAATCATCAATCAGTTATCAATACCCCAATCAACATAACATCAATTAAACAACCAAGACAACTAAGTTAGATGACAAAGTAGGCCACCCAACTTAACATACATGTAAACATACTTCCTAACCCGAACCTACTCAACAACAATCCAAGAAACAACTACTCAAACACTACCAAACAACTAAAGACAACATTTTAACCCTACAATGAAAGACCTCACAAACTTTTAAAATTCATAACTTACAATCTACTAATCAAACAACCCCAAACCTTTTTCTATCACTCAGCCACACATGCAACTACATTAACCCCATCGGAAACCAACCAAAAGCCATCCAAAACAAGCCCAACAACTCTAATTTGGCAATGTACCTTGGCTGAATTTTTGGACTTTTCCTATGGCATTCAAATTGAAAGTTTGGCATTACAATATTACTACACCATAATTAACAAGCCTATAGAAGCAACAGCCATTCAATTCCAACCACTACAACAACAATTATTCAACAATAAGCCAAAAAAATCAATTTTAATACCCGAAAATTAGAAATACATGCTACTACCGTTCAAAATGGCTATAAACGCATATAATTGGTCCTTGTCAACTACTAAGCAATAATCTAACATCAATTTAACAAAATAACAACTAACAATTCATCAACCAAAATCATGGACTTGGGCTTAGAATAAGGAAAAGAAGATTATCCTAAAGGGCATCCAATGTCTTCAAGATTTTCAACTTCCTTGAAATCTCCAAAGCCCCTCCAACTCCTTGGATGCCTTTATTGGTCTTCTTGCTCTTCGTCTTGAAAGATTACATATAGTCCTCACTACATAATTCTTTCAATTACAAGAAAGTAAAATGAGACTTATGTCTCAATTACAAACCATTCAAATACCAAGTCCGTGATCTAGTTCACCATTCAACCAACCCATTCAAGCTCATAAATCTAAGATTAAACATATCATATATATAATCCAAGCTAAACAAGTAAGCAAGCAACAATCTTATGCATCACATACAAAAGATAACACAACAATCTAATCTTTAACATAGATTAGCAACACATTGCCAATTTGTATGTAAACCAATAGATTCTGTGATTATAACACCTTATAACACAAATGCAAGTTAAGATCAATCATCATGGCAAGTACAAGCAATATAGCAACAACTTTTCAACCTCTACAATCCCAAGAAGACTCTAGGCCATGGCAAGGGAAAAAGTACTCTATATTCATGTTCCATATTCTATCATATACAGCTTATATTACACATAGAGTGGCACATTCCTCAAAAACCTACCTCAAGACCAAAAAGAAACGGCCAAGGCTAGAAGAAAAGGGTCTACTCACATGTTCGATGTTTCATCGTATGCAACGGACAATACACATGAAATGGCACATTTTCCAACCATCCAAAAGTCTAGTGTCTCTCGGCCATGCCAAGGAAAAAATATTCTACTTGCTCATTTCTCGAACCATCACAGACAATCATAGATCTTTACATGCATATATTTAGAATCATGAGATAGACCATTTTACATACTTTAAAGGTTAGATCTACGGCTATACATGTGATTTCATGGACTTTAGAAACCGTGGCTCTGATACCACTTGAAAGGGATCGGTTCCCGAAAACATGTGATTCACAACATAATAGAGTTAAAGCGGAAGCGTTGAGCATTTTAAAATTTTCAACATTAACTTTTGTAATAACATGCATTTCCAAAGTAAAGTCCATGGTAATCAACATACAACATATAATATATCAAATATACTATAAAGTAAACAAGAGGTAAAACAACATACCTCCCGTTTATAGCCGAGTGAATGTGGAACCACGACGGAGATGCAACGTGGACAAGCCTTCTTTACACATGCAATGGCTCTAGATCAAAATACACAAGCATCCAACAGTTATTACTACAAACTAAGTTAATGTGCAAGATACTTAGTAGTAGAAATAAGCTTGTATATAATTATAAAACAAAAAGAATAACACTTATCTTTTTTCGTGCTTTGGCCGAAAGCATCAAGGAAGAAGATATAGTTCTCATTTTATAGATAGCGTGGACTAGCCTCCTTCACAAGTATAAAGGTCGTAGATCGAAGCACACAAGCATCCAATGGCAAACACCACCAACCAAGTATATGTGCTAGCTTCTTGGTTTACGCTTGTATAAAGTTAGAAAAGCAAAAGAAAATTTTCTCCTATTAATCTCTACCATGACCGAAATTACCAAGGGAGAAGATGAAGAGTTTTTCTTGTGTTGTTGCTTGTGTTGGCCGAAAAACAAAACTTGGACAATGAAGAAAAGTTGGCCTTTATATAGAGTCTTGAGATGTGTAGGCATGTGACAAGTGGCATGTTATGTCTTCTCAAGACATCATCTTTTTGCCAAGTGTCAAACATGCATATATATTCAAGCCAACTTGTTCTTTGTCTTTTAGTGTTTGGCTTCTAGTGCAACATGTTGATTGTCTTTTAGAGCAAGTTTTCTTTTGTCCTTTTATGTTTTGTCTTTTAGTACAAGTTGTTGTTTGTCTTTTAGTGAAGACAAGTATTAATTAATTTTAAACTCCTTTAGAATAATTAATTGAAGATTGAACCCTCAATCTATTTGCACTTAAACCCAATACTTTTTAGTATTTACACTTTGGCCCCAAAACTTTTAAAAATTATAATTTTGTCCCACTTAACTGTCAATGGCCAAAATAATACCGTTAATACTTTAATGTGTTTATAACTCAGTATTTGTACTTTGACCCCAATACTTTCAATATTTACACTTTAGCCCCAATACTTTTAGTATTTGCATTTTTGGCCCGCTTAACTATCAACGTCCAAAATAAACAACGTTAACTCTTTTACGTGTTTCCAACTTAATATCAAGCTCATTAATTGCCTTATTCTTGATGCTCTTTTATGTGTGTATCTTTCTAGATTCATAACCGTATAGCGATGAGGGACTATTAAACGCTTTTAATTTATTCTGAGAATGTCTCTGTCATTTTCCAGAATACCCTTATGTTCAAGAGTTACGTCTAGCAACATACGCATATCATGATAATTTATACAATAATGAAGTCCAACTCTTATGAATCGATTTATAGTCACGAATTAGCGTGCAGTCTGATCTTTCCATTAAATATGTCCCGATCATTGTGGGGACCATGATACGATTAAGTCCACTAAATGATTCTATGCATAGATCTATTCGGTGGAATAATAGATGACATCTATGGAACCTTTTCCATCATTCCATCTGTTATGTGCCCCGATCGAGGACTTCCTCATTCAACCGAAATAAGATCGCATAGGACATCGCCTTACGTTGGAGGTTAACGAATCATATCTTGACAATTACCTGTTAGTTCATACCACAAAACTAAAACGCGAAAGGCCGTAACCCGCCTTTTGGAAAACGGGTATTGTCCAAACGCCGTATTTAGCCCCATACATAACCGGCAGCCATAATTTCTCAAGTCAAAGGATTAATTTGCACAATTCGCAACGAATAACAAACTATTAATCCAAAGTCATGTAGTTTTGTTATTCTGGTCACATTCAGTGATTCGTTCAACTAACAATCACTCATATGTAAGTCAGTCGCATCCTTATGTTGTTATGGCACAAGGCTTACCATCCTTTATCATTAACATCTCTATGTTAATCAAAGGTAGCTTACATATGATAATTCGTACTTGATTATTCTAGTCTCGGTCGAATAATCTGAGGGCTATGAATTATTTTGAATGTTTATCATATCGAAGAATTATGTCAATGTATTATAAACTCTTTTAGAATATATTTCTTCTCCGAAAAATATTAAGGACACATTCATATAATAGGAATGGAGGAGAATATAAATGTCACAAACAAGTCAATATGTAAAAAAACATATAGACATAAATGCCATTAGGTACAAGTTAATGCTAAAATATCCCAAAATAGGTCATCTAACTATATAGCATTAAGGCATATCTCCAACATATATTTCTTTCACCTTTGATGTCAAATGATGTTAGGAATGTGTAGAATGGATGCCCAACAAGCTATTTCAAACTTTGAATGACATTTGGCCTTAAAATGAAGATTTGCCTTGAAAATTTGTTTGAAACCTAAGTGAAAAATATTTATTTTCCTCCTTGGAGAGTTTCGGCCATGTGTATGAGAAATGAGTATGTTGTGAGTTTATTTTATGAGTATTATGAATATATTATGTGACGCCCGAGAACTTCACCGTACACATTTTAACTGTTGCATCCACTATTTGCGCATCTTTACTGTTTATTACTTGTTGCTTTATGTGGCTACTATTCATTGCATTTTTCAACCACTTAATTACTTCGAAATATCAATTTTTTTAAATCACATTAATTGTTTTAGCAATGAGAAAAATGTGCATTTGAGCTAAAAGCGATAAGAGTGCCCGTTTAGAAAATGTTTTACCAATCTAGTGAATAGTGTTACGTAACTAAACTAAGTGTTTTAATTAGTTAACATTGAATTGCACTTTTAGACTCGTTTTAAAGCCAACTAGGCTCATTTTAGTAGTCAACTTATGCACCCAACATAACTCTAACCTAATATATACTCAACTTAACAATTTTAGCTCATAAAACACAAAAAAAAAGAGATGCAGAAATTACTATTCAAAATCTGAACAGCCCTTAGCAGCCAAGAGAGAGATCTTTTGCTCGTCAAACTCCAATCCAAGCCTCTCCAAGCCTAGAGCAAGTAGTTTAGGGTATGTACAAGCCTTCTAGGTGCTCCTACGCGCTTTAGGTGAGGGTTTTCATGACTTTTTATGCATATTTAAAATGTTACACATTTTTTGATTTGTTAGAAATGCTATCAAATGTTAATGCAAAGCTTATCTATGCTATTATACATTGTATATAAGTGCTATAGAACACATTTAAGCCATTGGTTCGCATTTTAAACGGTTGAAATCGTTACTTTGATTTTTGAGGTGAATAGTGACAGGATTTTAGGGTTTTGTGTAATTGTATGTGTAACAGCCTGATCCTTCTCGAGACCGAGAGTGCTATCAATCGATCTAATCACAATCCAAACCAAACCCGAGCATAAATTTTTAGGGAAAACGGACGGAGTCTCCCCTGTTTCTAGGCGAAATGTAAAACCTGCGACAGCATATAAGTGGACCAACACCGTGTCCAACCATACAAACACCTCAAGGCCATCCGAGCCTTGGTTCTCAACAATTAAACTCAGCAAGTATACATACATTTCCAATTTACAAGCTAACCTATCTCTTTTCATTTTTGACAAGTACTTTCAAACTAGACAATTAAACCATACTAAGCTACTGCATAAAATAAACTATAATGCCATTCTAACTCTTTTCCTTTGACCATTACAAACATGCATTGAAGTTAAGCTATGCCAACTGATTACAGAAACTAGCTTATCAATTTACCTCAACTACCTAGCTAGATTTAAATTACATTTCTTTAACAATAAATACATACAACATATGAACATACATCTTTACAACTTCGACAACTCAAGTCACAAAGGCACGCAAGACAACTCTTCAAGCACGAACTTTCACGAAATTACGAACTTTCCAGCTAACATGACATTTCCTGAAATGTGGTGGTGAGGAGTGAGTATACACAACACGTATACTCAGTGAGGGTGAGATAGATATCGAGGTGGAGAGAAAGAAAGTCGTGTAATGCAAATAGACACAATTAAGCCATAAAGTCAATAAGAAAGCATTCAATACAAACGACAATATAATAAACATTCAAGAAAGCATTAACACAACCATTCAAAGCTATACCACACTCTGAAGGCTATGGTTCACTGTTACGAGCAATATACCATTTCACGAGCGATACATCAATCTCGAGCTTGATGTTGACAACGATGACAATAAACACTCAACCACTTTATAACACCAGTTTGGAATACCCCGGGAGTAACCATCAATTCTACGACCCAAATCTCCCTAGGAGGCAACCCAAGCGAGAAAAAGGAATAAGACACGGAGCTAGATCAACCAACACTGGCAACCTGAGGCTACCCAGAGAGGCCCATCACTCACGCGCCTAACACTATGCAATGCAAGACACGATACAATGCGATAAACGAGCGATAGCACAATAATACATATTAGAGACGATAAATGAGATATCAAGCATTTACAATCAATACTAGCATTCAATTAACTTGTCAAGCATAACTATCATTAATAGCTACAATAACACCAATTAAACAAGTAACAGCAGTTCAAATACGAAAACAACAAATATCACTATTCAATCCCTAACTTCCAAAGGCAATTACGAGCAAACAAGCTACGGAATTAGGAAACCGATTTCACTACATTCACTCAGGCACTACAAGGCACGTTTCTATGTCACTAACCTTCACTTTCTCACCCGAGGCCCGGAAGTCCACCTACTACGTTTGAACTACAACTATGCTAACCGGTCACTCAATCAACGCCACAACAGGGCCAAAAGTGCTTCCATGCCCTCAATTGCAAAACCCCCAACTCAATTCGAGCACGGTCAGCTTTTGGTCAAACGACCCCTTTACGTTTCTTTGTCTAATTTCTAATTTTAACAAAGGCCGATCTGTTTTTATTTCACATTTTAGCTTTC
This sequence comes from Ehretia macrophylla, assembly GCA_037974665.1. Taxonomy (NCBI): domain Eukaryota; kingdom Viridiplantae; phylum Streptophyta; class Magnoliopsida; order Boraginales; family Ehretiaceae; genus Ehretia; species Ehretia macrophylla. The sequence continues at coordinate 76,908,622 of CM075773.1, forward strand.
TATCATTAATAATACCTATCCAAATCAAGCAATCGCAATTCGGATCGAAATCCGAAATTCCAGGGTTTACTATTCATAATTCACTATTTATTATTTTTTCCCAATTTCAAATACGCAGTTTCAACCGTAAAAATTGCTAAATAACTATCAAGCAATGCTCTACGAACCCTAAAGAAGCATTTTCAATCAATTTCAAGCATTATAACGCATTAAATATCAAATCTAAAAATTTGAATCAAAAATCAAATTTCATAAAATACGCACAAAAGCATGAAAACCCTCACAGAGATTGAAGACCAAGACCCACAAGGACCCGAGCCACGACCCCCGAGTAATTCCACGCGCAATCGTAGAAGAAAAATGCAAGAAAATCTTTTCTTTTTCTCCCTATGACCATTCGGCCATGGCAAGGGATATGGTTGGCATTTTGCAAAATGTTTTTATTGATTTTTTCCTTGTTTTATTATTTAAAAGATGACAAGGGCATTTTGGTCATTTGCAAAATCAAACTTTAATTAAAAATAGTCAAATAAGCTTATTTTGATGCCATTAAATCGAATTCAAGTTAAAACAATGCAATTAAATGAAAAACAACTAAAACTAGTTAAATTAAACTAAAAACATTTTTCGCTAAGTCCGAAGAATATTTCTCTAACTCTCATTTTCGAAATACTGCGATCGAACAGTCAATAATCGATCGCTAATAAGGTGATGAACAATAATATAAAACTTTAATTCTTTGAAAAGTAGAATAGTTTAAAATTCACTCCGGCTCGGAGTTACTTTCCTCATTTATTTGAAAACCGAGTGATTTTAATGCAAGACAACCAAAACCGATTATTAAAATAATCAAAACAATCAAGGTAATCAATATTCATTTAAAATAATTAATTTAACTATTTCTAGAAATTTTTAAAGAATTATGAAGGTAATATTAAGCTACAAATGAAAGCTAATATAAACACGTAGTCAAATATAATTAAACACTAACATTTAAGATGACACTTAATTAATCACAAGAGAATAAATTCAATTACTATAATTATTAGAAATAGATAATAATCCTTTAATTATTCAATATGCAACTACTAAATGCTTCCAAGAGAAATATTAAAATAGTGCAAATTGGTTGATTTAACTAATTAAACATTTAATCAAATGCAGTCAAGTGCTATTAAATGCATGCCAGGTTCGGGTTATCACAGTACATATTAGCTTGATCCATTGCTTCTAATAGATGCCTTAGGTACTAATGAAGGTATACCAATAGCGTGCTCTTGAATTGCTTTAAGCTTGTATAAAACGTGAAATAGCCGACTTTTTAATAAGGGTTTCGGGGTTAATGCTAATCCGGGTGAAATTGAGCTTCATAATTAGTAATCTTAGGCTACCTAGATACTATAGAAGCTTTGTTAACCCTTGTTTGAAGCCCAGTTAATTTATGTGTTGTTCAAAGCTATAAGAGGGAAATTAAGGCTTTTGGGGTAATTGCGGGGGTAATTGAACATGTTTGACGGTTGTAAGGGTGCCTTAAGGGTTAATTAGAAGATTGGTATAGCTTTCCCTTGAATTTGAAACATTAACTTTGATTTGGAAGGAAAATAGCTTGAATAACAAAGGGGTTTAAGTGCAAATTCAATTGTTTCACGCTTCTAAGACCATGGCATGACTCCTTGTGTGTTTAAATGTGGTTTCAAGTTGTTTTGGAGCTTTTGGTATAGTTATATGTGTATCTTGAATATGCCCCTTTGTAAAACTACTTAATTGCTTGTATAAATTGCTTCTATTCTAACTGCTTCGAGGTCAATCTACTTTGTTGATCCTCCTATGTGTTATTTCTTATATCGTTGATATTGTCTTGCCATTGTTAAGTGCATTGCATAGTGGTTGCGCAACTATAGTGTTAGGGGCAGATGTGTTGAATATCAGCTGGGTGGCAGAGGGCTTGCCTGTGGATATTCAAACTCTGTGCCCTAGTCCTTCATTCGCCTGGTCCAGAGATTGCCAAGGGATGTTGGGTCGTAGGATTATCGGGGTACATCCGGAGTGCACCCACTAGAGTGATTGAGATTATGCCGGCACGGTGATCGTGGTTTGTGGATCATGAATGAAGATCAAGTGAAGATTGGAGTGTTGGGGTTAAGTGTAATGTATCCTTTTTAATGTGTGGTTACTTAATCTGTTGTCATTCTTGAATGGTTTTAATTGCTATTAATGTTTAACTGTATTACTTGTTGCATTGCATGCCCCGGGAGACTTTATCCCTTATTGGGCAACAGTGGTTGCTCATACCTCGCTAACATGTTTCAGGTGGCGCAGTTGGAGGAGTTACCTTAGTTGCTGTGTCTAGTTGCCTGAGGTGGACTATGTTCTTGTTGGTGAGAGTAGAACTTGTTTGCTTTACTTTATGTTCTATTTTGTAGCCTAAGTGATATGTGTATATTATATAGTTTGCAAATTGAAGGATAGATGTTGTAGTGGTAGATTTAGAACCATGGCATGTAATAACTTATGTTTCTACTTCTAGCTTCTTTGCATGCTTGGGAGTGAATGTTCTGATGTATATTTGTTTTTTAACTTCCAAGAATGTCTCAATGCTATCATGGAATGGCATGATAAGGGGTTTTTGTAAAGAAGTTAAGTTGGATGCATGCTTGTGTGATTCTGAACTATTGTATGTCTCAAGGCTCGGATGGCCTTGAAGCTTTGAACTTTAGTTATAAAGGCATGTCTTGTTATGTTGTGGCTTTATTGAATGCTTACAGGTTTTCAGAATGTCCACGGTATAGGGGAGACTCTGTTCGTTTTTCCTAAATTTTGTGACCGTGTTTGGTATTAGGTTGAGAATAGCATGGTTATTAGAGCATTTAGTCTCGTGAGGGATCGGGGCGTTACAGGTGGTATCAAAGCTTAATAAGCTATCAGCCGGGATAGGGTCCTCGGTCTGTTGGGTGGTAAGCCTTGAATGTGTGCTTGTTACGTGTGTCTTGGAAGTGTGTGTTTATACGTGAGGTTGGGTGTCTTGACTTGAATGTGTGCATCCATGTGATATAGTTGTGCATTATGTGTTGAATGCTTGTTAAGTGAAGTGAAGTGACTAAATGTGAATCGAATTGACCTCATAATCGAAGTGACCTCGTGAATCATTATTTGCTTGAATTATTGATTGTAATGTGTGTACTTGAATGTTTTGGAATTAAGTTTTGTAGTGATTTGGATTGGTTATGTCGTGACTCATATTTAAATTGTCTTGTTGATTAAACTATTTTATAAACTCTTATATAAACATGTTTGCATAGTAGTTTAAAATCTATATGTGTAAATATGATATCTTGGCATTCATACATGTCCCGTTGAAATGGTAAGAAATACTTTTTCCTCCCCCTGAAGAGAGCTAATTAGTGGCAGGCCTTCTAAGCCATGTGGATTAGTGGGAATGAGAGGCATTTGATCAGCCTTTATTTGGGAGTTAGTGTTTATAGTTGAAGCTCGGTTATTGGAATTCTATTAAGGTGTTCTTTTACGCTCAGCAGTCTTAAATGAGTGGCTTCTTTTGGGATTTCTATATGACAGTTCTCTTGAGCATTTTCTTGGTATTTTCTTATCGGGACTCCTCCTAGTATTCTTTTGTCAGCATCTCTCGAAAGGCTTAGTATATGGGATTCTTTTCAGCCTTATTAAATGGTATTATCTACAGTACTCCTACTCGGGTCTTTTATTAGTATTTTCTCGCCGCACTTAGTTAGGATTCTACTTTTCTATAGTATTTGTGCCAGTGGGATTCTTATTCGGATTTCTAAGTAGCGTTTCTATTGGAGCCTTTATTTGGCCTTATTACTTGGGGATTCGCTGGCAGTACTACTGGGATTTCTTAATGGGTTCTTACGAGAATTCGTATACGGTATTCTTGCTCAGCAACTGATGAAGAGTAATTGAAGTTGGTTTTCAATTGATGCGAAGTTCTTTTAGAAGAAGAATTGCGTGGAGGCAATTTGTTTAAGGGGGAGAGGATGTGACACCCGAGAACCTCACCGTACACATTTTAATTGTTGCATCCACTATTTGCGCATCTTTACTATGCATTACGTGTTGCTTTATGTGGTTACTATTCATTGTATTTTTCAACCACTTAATTACTTCGAAATATCAATTTTTTTAAATCACATTAATTATTTTAGGAATGAGAAAAATGTGCATTTGAGCTAAAAGCGATAAGAGCGCCCGTTTAGAAGATGTTTTACCAATCTAGTGAATAGTATTATGTAACTAAACTAAGTGTTTTAATTAGTTAACATTTAATTGCACTTTTAGACTTGTTTTAAAGCCAACTAGGCTCATTTTAGTAGTCAACTTATGCACCCAACATAACTCTAACCTAATATATACTCAACTTAACAATTTTAGCTCATAAAAACACAAAAAAAAAGAGATGCAGAAATTACTGTTCAAAATCCGAACAGCCCTTAGCAGCCAAGAGGGAGATCTTTTGCTCATCAAATCTCCAATCCAAGCCTCTCCAAGCCTAGAGCAAGTAGTATAGGGTGTGTGCAAGCCTTCTAGGTGCTCCTACGCGCTTTAGGTGAGGGTTTTCATGACTTTTTATGCATATTTAAAATGTTACACATTTCTTGGTTTGTTAGAAATGCTATCAAATGTTAATGCAAAGCTTATCTATGCTATTATACATTGTATATAAGTGCTAGAGAACACATTTAAGCCATTGGTTCGCATTTTAAACGGTTGGAATCGTTACTTTGATTTTTAAGGTGAATAGTGATGGGATTTTAGGATTCTGTATAATTGTGCGTATTAGCTTGATCCATTGCTTCTAATAGATGCAATAGGTATTAATGAAGGTAAACCAATAGCCCCGTGCTCTTAAATTGCTCTAAACTTGTATAAAACGTGAAATAGCCGACTTTTTAATAGGGGTTTCGGGGTTAATGCTAATCCGGGTGAAATTGACCTTCATAATTGGTAATCTTAGGCTACTTAGATGCTATAGAAGCTTTGTTAACCCTTGTTTGAAGCCCGGTTAATGTATGTGTAGTTCAAAGCTATAAGAGGAAAATTAGGGCTTTTGGGGTAATTGTAGGTAATTGAACATATTTAAGGGTTGTAAGAGTGCCTTAAGGGTTAATTAGAAGATTGGTATAGCTTTCCCTTGAATTTGAAACATTAACTTTGATTTGGAAGGAAAATAGCTTGAAAAACAAAGGGGTTTAAGTGCAAATTCAATTGTTTCACGCTTCTAAGACCATGGCATGATTCCTTATGTGTTTAAATGTGGTTTCAAGTTGTTTTGGAGCTTTTGGTATAGTTCTATGTGTATCTTGAATATGCCCCTTTGTAAAACTGCTTAATTGCTTGTATAAATTGCTTCTAATCTAACTACTTCGAGGTCAACCTACTTTGTTGATCCTCCTAAGTGTTATTGCTTATATCGTTGATATTGTCTTGCCATTGTTAAGTGCATTGCATAGTAGTTGTACAACCATAGTGTCAGGGGCAGATGGGTTGAATATCGACTGGGCGGCAGATGGCTTACCTGTGGATATTCAAACTTCGTGCCCTAGTCCCTCATTCGCCTAGTCCGAAGATTGCCAGGGGATGTTGGGTCGTAAGATTATCGGGGTACATCTGGAGTATATCCACTGGAGTGATTGGGATTATGCTAGCACAGTGATCGTGGTTTGTGGATCGTGAATGAAGATCAAATGAAGATTGGAGTGTTGGGGTTAAGTGTAATGTATCCTTTTTAATGTGTGGTTACTTAATCTGTTGTCATTCTTGAATGGTTTTAATTGCTATTAATGTTTAACTGTATTACTTGTTGCATTGCACGCCCCAGGAGACTTTATCTCTCACTGGGCAATAGTGGTTGCTCATACCTCGCTAACATGTTTCAGGTGGCGCAGTTGGAGGAGTTACCTTAGTTGTTGTGTCTAGTTGCCTAAGGTGGACTATGTTCTGCCGAAAATTGGAGAAGACTAGGACCGGTTTTGAAACTTTCGGAACGTTAACTAATTGAATAGATATAATTTAGTAGAATCGGGCCAGAGAAAGGTGTCTGCCTGTTTGATTTTAGGGGATCAAGTGACCCCTTTATATAGGCTTTCAAGGCTGACACAGGGGGAACATGTGTCCCGCCACATGTCTCACATGCATGGCACGTCCAAGCATGTGTGACACGTGTCCCCTTACGTGTCACGCATGCGTGGCATGTCCACACATATGTGACACGTGTCCCTCCACGTGTCTCGCATGTGTGACACGTGTCCTTCCACATGTCTCGCATGTGTAGCACATCCACGCATGTGTGACACGTGTCCTGAGACACGTGTCACTCCCCAAGAGTGACACTAACGTTTCGTCTTTTGCCCGTTTAGTGCGCAGGTGCCCTGATTTTCGTATTTTCAGGTCGGGATGCAATTTTTCCAAACTTCGCCATTAAGTAGTACAAGTTAAAGGAAACCTAATAGCTTGTACCCGTTTTTCGCGACGGGATCTCAATTTTTCTATAATTGGCCCCGAAATGAAACCCTTTTTCCGAACTAAAAACCCCTAAAATTGGGAAAATAGCCGAAATGACCCGAAAAGTTAAAGGAAATCATTCATACTCTTGTAAGTAGCTGAAAAGTTTTACTTGGTTATGATATGGAGTTTTACATCCCTATAATGACCTTAAGCTTAAAGAACACCTAATAATAGGTTACTATTCATCATAATACCAATTGATTTTTTTTAAATAGTAAGACAATTAACTATAGATTAAATGCAAGCAAATAATCACAAATGCACATTTTTCAAAAATAACGAATGAAATAAATATAAATAAATACTTGTAAATGCATGGTCGGGCTCGAATATTACATCCTCCTCCCCTTATAAAAATTGCGCCCTCGCAATTTACTTCTCTAGTACCTTCGGTCCACTACGCGAGATTGAATACCAGATGCCAAGTAAGAATTCCAAACATGAGCCTCGAATAGTAATACTTAGATGAGAATACCAAAGAATACCGTACAAGAATACCGTGCGGGAATAAGAAATCGCGGGAATAATACCAAGAGAAATATGAGCTAAGAATTTCCGAATGCCAAATAAAGGCAATATAGATGCCAAATAAAGGCCATGAATACCAAATAAAGGCTCAACTTAGAAATCCAATCTAGAATGCCAGAAAGATTACCAAATAGAAGTCCATAGAAAATACCAGTTAAGAATTCCAAGAATTTCGAGTGAAGATATCGAAGAAAATACCAGTGGTCGATGTCAAGCCCGAGCATTAAATATAGTCTACGGATCAACGGTTCCCTTGTTAGCTGACTCGCATGTCAGGAGATCTGCTACTGGCTGATTCTTTCAAGACTATTTTACGGGTAATGCATGTATACAATTAATAATTTCTGCACAATTAAACATGCAACTCATAAAAAATAGATTCACACTTAGCAAATAAACACATTGAGCACATATGATTATGCTAAACACATATCCTTAAAAGACGTCTACTCATTGTCCGAGGATCCTATCCTAGCTTATGAGCTATTTAAGCTTTGATACCACCTGTAATGACCTTAACCCGACCCTTCTCAAGATTATGTCAAAATCTGCGTTTAGTGTCATTGCAAGTTCATAACTTTTATTTAAAATGAACAATAAATGAAGAATTATTCAATAACAACTCTTTACATAATAATTTAAGTACAAAAGGGTGTTACAACATTTGAGATCCGATATCTACCCAGCTATCATACAAACTAGGGTTTCAGCACAACTACCCTTCCACCCGAGAATAAAACAACCTCTGACTGGCAAGGAGCTTCAAGCACGTAAACATTTAACTTCAGCATATAAAGTCAATTTCTATCTCAAGCTACGCTGCACCTGCACTGGGGGGAGAAAAGAGGATGAGCTCTGGGGAAGCTCAGTGAGGATGAAATTGAAGAGTTTTGAAAACATTTTTGGTCGGTCTCTTTTGCAAATCATGATGCAATTCACGTACAATACTATCCACATATGGTAAACAACATATAATAACCAATAGAGATTACTAACACATTTGAATCACGTAACGACATGTAAATAACAAACAGATTTCCTCCCCGAGGGTGGAGATCTCCAAGCGGGAGTATTTGATCACACATTCCTCCCCGAAGGTGGAGATCGCCAAGCGGGATGACTTACCCATATTCTGATGTCACTTCCAGAGGTGGCCAGCCCCGAATCAAGATCACAATTTCAACTTCTTATATCTCCCAAGAGGATACTCCAGATTGTATCCAAAATCTACAACCCAAATCCCCGAGGGTGGAGATCGCCAAGCGGGAGAGGGAATAGGTCCATGATAGACACGGGAGCACCGGTAAGCCCTATGCTGCCCGGCGTTCATGCAAGCTATCGAGCCTGAGGTTGCAACCCCCAATTTCAAGAGCACACAGGCATGCACAAGTAGTCATAGAACACACATCAGATCGTATGGGGATCAATTAAAGAGTGAAGGCGCTATAATGGGCGTCTGCTTCAAAATGAAGGCGTGTCATAGCGTTAGCCTAAAAAATGGGAGCACAACGGGATCGTCTCGAGATATGTAAACAACAAAAACATGCAAGCGAAGCGGAAATAATAACAATTAAAATTTGCATGTAAACAAGTTTGTATTTACATAAACTCAAGAGTAAATCCATAACTAGTACATTAAAAGTAAATACAATAAAGTATATACAACTATATACAAATGTATTTAAAATGAAATACCTTGCGTGGAGAACATGGATGTAGACACTTGAAGAAGATCTTGACTAGGGCAAAGCTCCTTCGCACGTGCAAAGGTCCTAATCGGTCCACAGGTATCCAAAAGCAAAGGACAACTAACTAATTGTAGTGCTAGCTTAGTTAAGTCCAAGAGCTTAGTAAATTAAGAGTTAAAAACTTAGAAGCAAAAGTTTCCTATCTCTACTAGACTTGGCCAAAAACACCAAGAGAAAAGAAAGAACAATATGCTTCTAAAGAGAGATAATTTCGGCCATAAGGTGCAAACAAGAATGAAGAACTTGTCTTCTATTTATAGATGCATGAACAAACTCATCAAATGCCAAGTGTCATGATCAAGAAGCCAAGTGTCCTAATCCTATGCATGGCTGGCCAAAGGGGGGCCAAATTGGACAATTTTTGCTTGCAACTTGTTGTTTGTCTTTTTGTGCTAGTTGTCTTTTGTCTTTTTGTGTTTCGTCTTTAGTACTTGTCTTTTTGTGCAACTTGTTGTTTGTCTTTTAGTGAAGACAAACATTAATTATTCCTAAACTCTTTTAGAATAATTAATTACAGATTGACCCCTCAATCAATTTTCACTATTGACCCAATACTTTTTAGTATCTACATTTTGAGCCCAAACATTTGAAAATTACGATTTTGGCTCACTTAACTGATAATGTCCAAAATCACACTGTTAACACTTTAACGTGTTTCCAACTCAATACCAAGCTCATAAATTTCTTTATTCATGATACTCTAAATGTGTGACTTTCTTGGTTCATGACTGTACAACGATAAAGGATCGATTCCGAAAATGTCTCCGTTATTTTTCAAAATACCTTCATGTTCATGAGTGACGCGCTAGCATCGAACATATCATGACAATATGTATAGTAATGAAGTCAAATTCCAATGAACCTATTTATAGTCGCAAATTAGTGTACAGCCCAATCCTTCTGTTAAAATGTCCCGATCATTGTAGGGACCATGAAATAATTAAGTCCGCTATACAATTCTATGCATAGATCTAATTCGGTGGAATAAGAGATGACATCTATGGAAAAATACCTTTGCATCGTTCAACTACCCCGGCCGATGATTTCTCATTTCAGACGACCGACACTAGATCGCATAGGACATCCCTTCACTATCGGAGGTTAATAGATCCTATCTTGACCATTACCTGTCGGACTCATATCACAAGACTAAACTGCAAGAGGTCGTATCTCACCCTCAAAGAAGGCGAGCATTGTCCAAACGCAAGATTTAGCCCCTGATATAGCCGGCAGCCATAATTTCTCAAGTCAAAGAATTAATTTGCTCAATTTGCAACGAATGACAAACTATTAATCCAAAGTCATGTAGTTTCATCATTCCGGTCACATTCAATGATTCGTTCAACCAACGATCATTCATATGTGAGTTAATCGTATCCCTATGCTGTTGTAGCTCAACGCTCGCTACCCTTTATCATTAACATCTCTATGTTAATCAAAGGTAACTACATATGATAGTCCGTACTTGATTATTTTAGTCCTGGTCGAATAATCTAAGGGCTATGAATGCTTTTGAATGTTTATCATGTCGAAGAAACATGTCATTGAATTCTTAACACCTTAAGAATATATTTCTTCTTCGAAAAACATTGAGGACATATTCGTATAATTGAACGGAGATTATGAACATCCAATTAAGATGCCATTCAGATTTACATCAAAATACCCTATATAAGTCATCTAACTATATAGCATTAGGGCATATCTCTAACAATCTCCTACTTGCACTAATGCTATAGAATATTTCCTTTAGCGCATATCTACATGGTATCGCATCCCTATCTTTTCAATATGATGTTCTAACTACGATTGACTCATGGGCTTAGTAAGTGGGTCAGCTACATTCTCTAATGTAGGAACTTTCTACAAACTTATATCTTTTCAAGCAACTATCTCTCAAATGATACGAAAATGTCTTTCAATGTGTTTGGATTTCTGATGAGATCTAGGTTCCTTAGCTTGTGCAATAGCTCCATTGTTGTCGCAATACAGCGATATCGGTAACTCGATGGAACGAACCACTTCTAGCTCTAACAAGAACTTCCTCATCCAAACAGCTTCTTTTGCTGCATCAGATGCAGCAATGTACTCGGCTTCTGTAGTGGAGTCTGCAGTAACCGGCTGCTTGGAACTTTTCCAACTTACTGCTCCTCCATTACAAACAAACACAAATCCGAATGTAGACTTTCTATCATCCGTATCAGATTGAAAATCTGAATCTGTGTACCCATCTATCCGGAGTTCTCCTCCTCCATAAATCAGTGCAAGGTCCTTAGTCATTCACAAGTACTTAAGGATATGCTTCACTACCATCCAGTGTTCTTCTCCTGGATCTGACTGATATATGCTCACAAGGCTTACAACATATGCAATATCAGGCCTTGTACATAGCATGGCATACATAAGACTGCCAATAGCCGAAGCATAAGGAACACGTTCCATATGTTGCCTTTCTTCCTCAAATTTAGGAGACATGTTCTTGGAAAGATGTATTCCATGTCGGATAGGCAGAAGACCTTTCTTAGAACTCTCCATATTGAATTTCTTCAATACTCGCTCTATGTATAGACTTAGAGACAAGCTAATCAATCTTTTTGTTCTATCTCTATAGACACGAATCCCTAAGATATAAGAGGTTTCTCCCATATCTTTTATGGAGAACTTGTTATTCAACCAAATCTTAGTGGACATCATCTGTCCAACATCATTTCCCATGATTAGAATGTCATCAACATACAAAATCAGAAAAGTGATCATGCTCCCACTGATCCTTTTGTATACACAAGGTTCATCATCATTTCTAATGAAACCAATCTCTTTGATCTCATTATTAAATCTGATGTTCCAAGAATGAGAGGCTTGTTTTAGACCATATATTGATCTTTTAAGCTTACACACTTGATCTTTGTTGGATTTAAAACCTTCAGGCTATTCCATATAGATATATTCCTCAAGATAACCATTCAGGAATGCAGTTTTAACATCCATTTGCCAGATCTCAAAATCATAGTTTGCGGCAATAACAAGCATGATGCTGATAAACTTAAGCATGTCAACCGGTGAAAAAGTTTCATCATAATCAACACCTTGTTTCTGATGAAAACCTTTCGCAACCAGCTTTGCTTTATAAGTTTCCACATTTCCATCTATTCTAAGTTTCCTTTTGAAGACCCATTTACAACCTATAGGTACAATACCTTCAGGTCGGTCAACTAAGGTCCAAACATCATTTGAATACATGGAATCTATCTCTGTTTGCATAGCCTGCCTTCATTTCTCGAAATCAATATCTTGTATTGCTTCCTCATAATTAGTAGGATCATCCAAATGATCTTTATCCCCTATTATAAACAACTCTTGTGTTTTCTCAAGCAGATAACCATATCTCTCAGGAGGACGAGATAGTCTACTAGATCTTTGAGGTCCTTGTGTGATGACTGGTTCTAGATCTTGTTGAATTGGTTCAGGATCAAGACTTGGGTCAATTTGTGGTTCAGAAGACTCTTCTTCTATTATTATTTTCCTCCCTCTTCCTCCTTCTTGAACAAACTCTTTTTCAAGAAAGACGACATCTCAACTGATCGATATTCTTTGATCATCGGAAAAATAAAAATAATATCCTTTAGTCTTCTTAGGATATCCCACAAATCTCCCTTTATCTGATCTATCTTCCAACTTGTCCATCTTAAGTTTCTTAACATAAGCAGGACAGCCCCAAATCCTAATGTAATTAAGACTTGGTTTCCTACCAAACCACATCTCATACGGTGTAGTAGGAACATCTTTAGTTGGAGCCCTATTCAACAAATAAATAGCCGTAAGAAGTGTAAACCCCCACAATGAAATTGAAAGATCGGTGTAACTGATCATAGATCGTACTATATCCATCAGTGTATGATTCCTACGTTTAGATAATTCATTTGATTGTGGTGTAGCAGGTGGAGTAGTATGTGAAGTTATTCCAGCTTGTTTAAGATATTCAAGAAATGTTGTACTTACGTATTCACCTCCACGATCGGATCGCAAGATTTTAATACTTTTTCCCGTTTGGTTTTCTACTCCAGCTCTAAATTCCTTGAATTTATCAAAAGTTTCGGATTTGTACTTCATTAAGTACACATAACCATACCGAGAATAGTCATCGGTGAAGGTTATGAAGTAGATATAACCACCGCGAGCCATTTCTCTAAAGGGTCTACATACATCACTATGTATTAATGCTAACAATTCAGTGGCTCTTGTTCCTTTTCCAACAAATGATGACTTGGTCATTTTCCCGAGAATACAAGACTCACATGTAGGCCCGGGCTCAAATCCCAATGAATCGATAAGTTCATTTTGAGCCATCCATGTTAATCTTTTCTCGTTAATATGTCCAAGTCTCAAGTGCCACAATTGTTTTACATTAATTTGAATATCTTTTGATTGTTTTGAAGTGGAAGTTGAAGTTACATGCATGCATTCATCAAGATTCAAATGATAAAGTCCGTTCAACAAAGTAGCTGAGCCGATATATTCATTACGCTAATAAATATTACAGCCCTTGTTCATAAAAAAAAAATTCATAATTTTCACAAACAAGTTTAGGAAAAGAAACAATATTCCTAACAGCATTCGGAACAAACAAAACATTTGACAAACGCATAACATGACCAACAGGCAGACAAACTTCAACATTTCCTTTGGCATGGGCCGTAACACTTGCTCCATTACCAACCTTCAGGACAATCTCACTCTTCCGAAGCATTATCCTGTCATTTAGATTATGTGAGGACATGCAAACATGTGTCGTAGCACCAAAATCTAAAATCCAAGATGTACAAGCCGGACTAATTGAAAATTTAGTTTCATTCACAGAAAAAGAAGTTGTACCTTGCGTAGAGGCGGCAACCTGTTTCTCTTTCAACTCTTGAAGGTACAGGGGACAATTTCTTCTCCAATGGCCATCACCCTTGCAATGATAGCACTGCCCTTTAGGGATGGCTTCTTTCTTCTTAACACCTCCAATGGGCTTAGGAGCAGTGCCGTTCTTCTTCTTGTTCTTCCTCCTTCTTCTATTCTTGGGTCTAAACCCAGAAGAAGAGGTAGCAACGAGGACAGTTTCCTTACCTTTTTCCCTTGAACTGTGACTGCGCAGTGGTCAACATATTGGCCAGCTCAGGCAAAGAAGCAGAGAGCTTGTTCATCTGAAAGTTCACCATGAACTAATTGAAGGAAGGTGGGAGGGACTGCAGAATAAGGTTTGAGTGCAGCTTGCAGTCCATGTCAAACTCATGCATCTCAAGTTGAGTAATCAGATTAATCATCCTGAGAACATGCTTGCTGACATCACCACATTCTTCCAATCTAGCTCTGAACAACTCCTTTGACAGTTCATATCTGGCAACATCACTTTGCTCACCATATAGCTCTTTCAAGTTCAGAATCATGCTAGCAGCATCAGACATATTCTCATGCTGCTTTTGCAGTTCATTTGACATTGAAGCAAGAATGTAAGCCTTTGCTCTCAAGTCATGTTCAACCCAGAGCCGATATGTTTCTTGTTCTTCTTCAGTTGCAGTTTCAGGAAAGGTAACAGGATGGGCCTTATCCATAACATATTCAATCTTTTCCAATCCCAAAACAATTTTAAGATTGCAAAACCAATCAGGAAAGTTTGGTCCGGTTAAAGTATTTTTATCAAGGATACGGGCAATGGGATTTGAAATAGAATCCATTATAAAAGTACTACATAAATAAGTAGTACAGAAAGTAAGACTGCTAGTTGATGTAAAAATGCATAACTATTTAAGTATGGTCTTTACAAAAATAGTGTCACGCCCTAACTCGACCCCACCTACAAACAGTCAAGACGCAACGGAATTTCGGCAGTATAACGACAGTAATTAGGATACCAAGGCTGTAAACCAACCTCTTTACAACTCATACAACCAACTCCACAAACATTCAACAATAAACAACCCAACCATATTATACAATAATCACTCTTTCAACAATTCATTCATAGTTATATGCCTCTGTTCCAACTTAGTACATATGCTATACTTACATTTCAAAATAGGTTATAACCAACTTAGTAATCTAGTCATGATCAAAATAAAGACTACTAAATCATCATGTATATGTCTTTATATTAAGATAGGTTATACAATACATTGTTTTACAACAACTAAGACAATCTCATAGCAATGACTCCTGCACATAAGACTCATCCACATATGGCACATTTCCCTCTTCAAGAGGCACGTACCCGTAGTCAGGCTCAATAACACCTGCATGCATGCAATAATTGAGAGTAAGCTTATATAAAACAAGCCCAGTGAGGATTCGATAGATCTCTTACAGTATTTACTATACTCCTTGAAAATCATCATTTGAGCAGTAAACACACAATAAACATCAATAACAATATAAACACATAAATTATAATGACTATTCAATAAAGGATACTTTAGTTGGTGTAGCTCCAAACACCATCACAATCTCAACCGTTCTTCTTATAACTCCCCATTACTCATGCACCCGAGGTACTTCTCTAGCCCCGGCCTCCATGACACCTCCGTCATGCGAGCTAGGGGTAGCCTCTGGTAGTTATGCCTGTTTCAACCCGACAGCCCGATACTGCTCGAGAGGTGGCACACACATACCAAGACTCAGTAATAATAATAAACATTCAATCACAGGAGGACAACCTTTTCCATTGACTATCTCTCGGTTCATCAATAATCAATAATCAATAATCAATTAATCATCAATCAATTAATAACATTTCAACAACATAACATCAATTAATCAATTAACAACTAAACAACTAAGTTAAATAACAAAGTAGGCCACCCAACTTAACATGCATTAAACACACAACCAAACCCTAATCTAACCATCAACAACTCACAATTCAATCACTCAAACACCACTCGATCATCTAAAGGCATATATCAACATTTTAAAGAAAGACAACCTAAACTTCTAATAATCATAACTTACATTCTACTAATCAAAATAACTCCAAACAAGTTCCTATCACTTACCCACTCAATCAACTACATTAGCCCCCTTGGAAACCAACCAAAATATATCCAAATCAAGCCTAACAACCCTAAAACCCTAATGCACCTTGGCTGAAATTTCTGGACTTTTGCACCGATATCGAAATTAAAATTTCCACATTACAACGGTACGACCCCGTATTTAACAAATACAAATCAACGGAAATCGATTCCAACCACTACAACTCAAAATATTCAACAAATAGCCAACAACTCAACTTTTAATACCCGAAAATAAAATTTCATACTATAACGGTTCAAATCTTATATAAACGCATATAAATGATTTTTAGCATGCACTGAGCAATAATATAACATCAATTCAACTTTCTAACAGTTCAAAATTCATTTATACGCAAAAACATAAAAGATGACATTTGAGATCTAGAATTTTTCTCTCACCTTTGATGTGTTATGAAGCTAGAATAATGCTCAACGGATGCTCAAGAGGTAGAATCAAGCTTTGGTTGATGAAAATTGGCCTTGAATTCCAACTTTTAATGCAAAATTGCCTTTGAAAACTTGAAGAAAATTCTTGGCTTCTCTCCTATGGAGCTCATGGCAAGGTGTGTGTAAAATGAGTGTGTTTTGTGAGCTTTTAATGTGTGTTGATGAAATATAGCTCAAGGTCAAACAAATTTTAAAAAGTCAAAGTTGACACTTACTTTATTTTTTAGTATTTTTAGTTTTTTAATTCATTTTCTTGACTATTTCTTGCTCAAACACTAAATTGACACTTCAAACTAATTCTAAATAATATATTTTAGGTGACAAAGAGTTTTACGTTCAAATATTTCCACTCGAGTCGGCTTAAAACTCGATTTCTTGCAAAAGAAAGTGTAAAAATCTTTAAAATTCTAAAACTGATTCCAAATCTATTTTAATCAAACACGGGTCTATTAATTCCCGAGGACTAGGTTTTAAAACGTTTAAAACACCCCTGTAAAAATTTTAGCAGACAGGTGTTTAAAATACTATTCACTAAAATCAGCGATAAAATTTCTGATTCCGTTTTTTATGAAAATATCATGAATGCACACATAGCATGTATTAGGAATATAAATCACATATCTAGCATATTCTAACTCATATAACACACAAACAGGTCAAAGCACACAAAACGAGACAAAACACGCAAATCGAGGTTAAGATGAAAAGTGGGGTTTCACATTCTTCCCCCTTTAAAGAAATTTCATCCCTGAAATTCTTAATTGCTAAACGGAAAAGATCTGGGTACTACTGCTGCATCTGATCTCGCCTCTCCCGTTCCATCTGATCAAGAATGTGAATCGGCCTCTCATCATAAGTCAGATTCTCAAGAAACTGTAACGGTTCTGGCTCTAAAATATGAGAAGGATCCGGATTATACTTCCGCAAATTAGACACGTGAAAGACATCGTGGAAATTAGAGAAATTCTCTGGTAAAGCCAATTGATATACTAACTTACCAACCCTACCAGTAATCTCAAATGGCCCTTCAAACCTTGGACTTAGCTTTCCGCCTTTACCATATCAAGCAAACCCCTTTCGAGGAGACAATTTCAAGAAAACCCGATCCCCGACTGTAAACTCCAAGTCCTGATGACGCTTATCAGCATAACTCTTGAATCTGCTATGTATTGTAAGCATTCTCTGCCTGATCAACTGAACATTCTCAATCTTCTCTAGAAGCTCTGGCATTATAGTCGGATCAATAGTCTTCATCTCCCCTACTTCATTCCAATACAAAGGTGAACGACACTTACGACCGTAAAGAGCTGTAAAATGTGCCATCCCAATAGTAGCTTGATAACTATTGTTATAGGAAAACTCGGCAAGTGGTAGATCTTTTTTCCAGTTCTTCCCGAAGTCTAGAACACAAGCCCTGAGCATATCCTCCAGAATCTGAATAGTCTTCTCGGACTGACCGTCGGTCTGTGGATAATACGCTGTACTGAAGTTAAGCTGAGTACCCAAAGTCTCCTGAAGTTTCTACCACAAGCAAAATGTAAATCGAGGATCTCAATCTGAGACAATACTAGATGGATTTCTGTGAAGTCTAACAATCTGATCCAAATAAAGATCCGTCAACTTTGTAACTTCATCTCCCATCCACATCGAAATAAAGTAAGCTCTCTTCGTCAAATGATCCACGACAACCCAAACTGCATCATTACCTCTCGGTGTTCTAGGCAAACCAGTAACGAAGTCCATCGTAATATGCTCCCATTTCCACTCTGGTATAGCCAATGGCTGAAGCAAACCTGCAGGTTGTTGATGCTCGGCTTTCACTCATTGACATGTCAAACATCTAGATACAAACTGAGCAACTTCCCACTTCATGTTATTCCACCAATAATGTTGCTTCAAATTCTGATACATCTTGTTTCCACCGGGATGAATGGTGTACTTAGAATTATAAGCCTCCTCCAGACTACCTCGCCTCAAGCCCGGTTCATCGGGAACACAAACCTTGTTCCGAAACTGACGAATACCATCCTCATGTAATTTGAAGTCAGACTAATCATCCGTGATCTGATCCTTGATCTTCTGAAGTTTAACATCAAGTTGCTAAGCTTCTCTGATCTGAGACGACAATAAAGGCTAAATACGGAGATGTGAACACGTCACCCCAACTTGAGTTAACTCTGGTCTCCAATAAGTGAATTCCTCAAGAACTTCCTACTTCTTGACAGCCAAACAAGAAACACTCGCCTTACGGCTAAGAGCGTCTACCACAACATTTGCCTTCCCAGGCAGATAACTGATAGAACAATTATAGTCTCTGAGAAGTTCTATCCACCTCTGTTGACGCATATTCAACTCCTTCTGTGAGAACAAATACTTAAGACTTTTATGATCAGTGAAAATCTCAAACTTACTACCCCACAGATAATGACGTCACTTTTTCAGTGCGAATACAACTGCTGCCAAATCAAGATCATGAGTCGGATAATTCACCTCATATGGTTTCAACTTTCTGGAAGCATAAGCAATAACCAGGCCATTTTGCATAAGTACACAACCTAAGCCCTATTTGGATGCATCACTGTAAATAACCATATTATCGGTCCCCTCTGGTAGATCAAGTACTGGAGCAGTAGCCAATTTCTTTTTCAACTCCTGAAACCCACTCTCACATTTCTCATCCCAAGTAAAGCTGGTCGGTTTCTGAGTTAACTTAGAAAGTGGCCCGAGAGTCTTAGAAAAGTCTTTCACAAACCTACAGTAATAACCAACCAAGCCAAGAAAGCTACGAACCTCTGAAACATTCTCTGGCCGTTTCCAAGACATCACCACTTCAATCTTAGTGGGATCTACAGAAATACCGCTCTGTGTGATAACATGGCGAAGAAAAGATATGTGTTGTAGCCAAAATTCACATTTTCTGAACTTCGCAAACAATTGATGCTCTTGCAGCTTCCGTAAGACAAGCCGTAGATGTTGCTCATGCTCCGATTCAGACTTGGAATAAACCAAGATATCATCAATAAATATTACCACAAACTGGTCCAAGTACGGCTGAAAAACCCGAAGCATAAGATCCATAAATGATGCCGGTGCATTAGTTAATCCAAAGGGCATAACTACAAACTCATAATGCCCGTACCGAGTCCTAAAGGCAGACTTTGGAACATTCTCCGTGCAAATCCGAAGATGATAATACCCCTGCCTCAAGTCAAACTTAGAGTAGACTTTGGCTCCCTGAAGTTGATCAAACAACTCGTCAATCAATGGCAAAGGATACTTATTTTTTATGGCCACTTGATTCAAACCACGGTAGTCAATACACAATCTCAACGTACCATCCTTCTTTTTTCAAATAAAACAGGTGCTCCCCAGGTTAAAGAACTTTGCTGAATGAAACCCTTCTCTATTAACTCCCGCAACTGAGTTTTCAGCTCCTTCAACTCAACTGGTGCCATCCGGTACGCTGATTTAGAAATAGGTTGAGTACTATGAATAAGATTGATCACAAACTCCACATCACTTTCTAGCGGCAACCCTAGCAACTCCTCGGGAAATACATTGGGATATTCCCAAATAATAGGTACTTTCTCCAGCTGTAGCTTATCAGATGGCTTGTTGATCAAATAAGCTAGATAACCCGAACACCCCTCACTCACCAACTTAACGACTTTAGTTGCTGAGATAACAAAATTCGTCTTAGCACCCCGGTTCCCTGCTACCTTTACTACTGGCTGATCTGGCAACCAAAACCGTACTACCTTCCTTCTACAGTTTAACTGGACATCATACTTAGAAAGGCAATCCATACCCAAGATAACATCATACCTTCGGATAGGAAATAAGATAAGGTCCGAAGGAAAATTATACCCCTTAACATGTATTTCACAATCCTTACATACTAAGCTAGTCACATACTTATCAGTCAAAGAGGTACTAATCTGAACCACATAAGGCAGTCTTTCAGGTTGCATATTAACACGTTGCATACAAGCAGGAGTAATAAAAGAATGCGTAGTACCATAATCAATCAACACTTTAACATGTTGATCAAGTATAAGGAAGTTACCTTCCATAACTGCAGTCTCCTCAAGAATCTCCTCCAAATCAACTGCATATGTCACGCCCCGACCCGATCCCACAAAAGGCCAAGCTCGGACCCGACACACAGACGGAGTCTCCTCTGTACCACGGACGATCCGAAAACCCTAAAATCAACATAATACTTGCGAAAGCCATAAAACAATTAAAACAAGCCGACTTTCATTTAAAAACATACATCCTCTTATTAACCAACTTTCCAAACCAAAATGTCATGCATACTACACAAGTATTTATGCCACTAAACAGTTAGCTATTAGCATGCATTTCTTTACTAGTCATAAGAGTATACTTTTACAGCTTTACATTCTTTCAACTTATACAACATAAGACCATAGAGGCCTTAAACTAGGAAATACATACAAGGCTACAAGCCTCAAAATAAAGCGTCATCCAAGCAATATACATATCAAGCAAGGCTCGCACAAAATCTGGTAACCAACCACCAATAAAGCAAAGAAGTGCTATCACGGAAACACCTCCACATGCTCCTCCTCCTCTATTACCTCAATAGGGTCTGCTTCAACTACTCCTGTAAAAATATAGTATAGAGAGGAATGAGCAAAAACTATTGCTCAGCGAGGGCAATTGGTCTCAAGGACGGAGATGAGAGGAGTATGCAATGCAATTAGCCAAGCAATTCATACAAATATCACATAGAGATACAATAAGCCACCAATAAAGCAAGGCAAGTATTTAAAGCTATAAACACTCATTCAAAGGATACGATACTCTTTTCACGAGCAACTTTCAAACACGAATTCGATGACGACGCACCAGCCCAAACAACCTTATAACACTAGTTTGGAATACCCCGGAAGTATCTATCAATCTACGACCCAAATTGTGAAACCCCACTTTCCTGCTTATCTCGTTTTACGTGCTATACCTCGTTTTACGTGCATATGATCTGTTTATGTGCTATAGGACCTAGAAAGTTATAATTTTGATGTCAATACTCCTAATACGTGCTAAATGTGCATTCATGAAACTTTCATAAAAAACGGAGTCAGAAATTTTATCATCGATTTTCAGTGAATAGTGTTTTCGAAACACGTCCGCTAAAATTTTGAAACTGGTCTTTTTAACCCTTCTAGACCTAGTCCACGGATTTTAATAGACCTGTGATTGATGAAAACGGTTTTAAAATCGGCTTAAGAATTTATTAGGGTTTTTACACCGACTTTTGCGAAAATCGAGTTTTAAGCCGACTTAGGTGAAATTGTTTGATTGTAAAACTTCTTGTCACCTAAAAATAATTTACTTGAGCTAGCTTGGGTGTTGAATAAATGTTTTGAACTTTGGTAATCAAGAAAATGCAATTAAAGTCAAGAAAACACAAAAATATTAACTTAAACTACTTTGACTTTGCAATTTTTTTATTTGACCAAGCTTTTAAATACTTCTTGTCATCAACACACACTCACACAACACAAAACACACTCCACAAACACACACACATTGCCGTGAGAAAGAAGGAGAAAAAGAAAGAGAATTTTCAAAGCTTTTCAATCCATTTTTTCAAAGAAAAACTTGGTTTTTGTCCGTGAAACTTCGCACCGACTTGGATTCTGCTTGTTGGACACGCATATCACGCATTCCTAGGCTTATATCGTATCAAAGGTGAGAGAAAAATTCTAGATCTCAAAATGTCATTTTTATGTTTTTGCTCATAAATGAAAATTTAACCATTAGAATTGAAATCTGATGATAGATTATTGCTCCTTGCATGCTAGGGATCGTTATATACTAATATTACGAATTTCTGTCGGATGTAGCATAATTTTTATTTTTCAGGTATTTAATTTTGATTAAAATGTTCAAAGTTGAATTAAATGAGTTGTGTTGATCGAAATCGATTGCCGTCGATTTCTAAATACTTGATAATTACGTGTTAGCGCTGTTGTAATGCTGAATTTTCGATTACATTGTTTGTGTGAAAATCCGGAAAATCCAGCCATGACATCTTAGGGTTTTAGGGTTATCGGGCATGATTTGGAGGTGTTATGGTGGATTTCCGAGAGGGCTAATGTAGTTGGTTGAATGGGTGAGTGATAGGAACTGATTTTGCAATGTTTGGATTAGTAGATTGTAAGTTATGAATTTTAGAAGTTTAGGTTGTCATTCTTTAATTTCTTGAACGATGCCTTTAGATGGTTGGGTAGTGTTCGAGTGATGAATGGTGAGTTGTTGATGAGTAATTTAGAGTTTAATTATGTATATTATGCATGTCCAGTTAGATGGCCTACTTTGTCATCTAACTACGTTGTTTGTTGTTTAATTTAATATTGATGTTATATTGATGTTATTCATTGATTATTATTGAGTTCGGGAATCGGGCACTTTCGTTGCTGATCTCCCAATTGATTGATTGATGATTGATTGATGATTGATGATTATGGAGTCTTGGTATGTGTGTGCCACCTTTCGGGCACCGTCGGGCTGTCGGGTTGATAACGGCATGACTGCCATAGGCTACCCCCAGCTCGCATGACGGAGGTGTCATGGAGGGAGGGGCTAGTGAGGTACCTCGGGTGCGTGAGTAATGGGGAGTTATAAGAAGAACGGTTGAGATCGTGATGGCGTTTGGAGCTACACCAAATAGAGTATCCTTTAATGAATGGTTATATAGTTATGTGATGATAATGTTATTATTGTTGTTGTGTGTTTACTTGCTCAAAGGACTAAATCCAAGGAGCGTAGTGAATACTGTCGAGATCTATCGGATCCTCACTGGGCTTATGTATATAAGCTCACTCTCTATTATTGCATGCTTACAGGTGTTGCAGAGCCGGATTACGGGTACGTGCCTCCTGAGGAGGAAAATGTGCCTTACGTGGACGAGTCATATGTTCCCGAGTTTTATCCATGATTTTATGTTGTTTAATATCATGTATATTAGCTTAATAGACTTTTATATGCTTTTTGGTTCTTATTGTAATAGATGTTGAAAGATGATGATCCAAACGATGTTAACTTAGTGGTTTTCTTTTGTCTATGGTTAAGTTGTAGTTGTGTCTCAACTTATTTTTGAAATGTATGATAAGGTTGAGGTATTGTATGTCATGTTGGAACAGAGGCGTATAACGAGGATGGTTTATTGTATAATATGGTTGTGTTGTATGTTGTTGTTTGTATTGAGGAATTGTTGGATGTATGATGTTTTATGAGGTTGGTTTAGAACCTCAGAAATCTATTTACTGTCGTTATGCCGCCGAAATTCCGTTGCGTCTTGACTGATTGTTGGTGGGGTCGAGTTGGGACGTGACATTTAAGTGGTATCAGAGCGCATGTTAGTTGTCAGCCGGGGTATTCTTGGAATGTGGGTAATGGTCTTAGCATGAAATATGTGTGAAAAGAAGGAAAAGTGAATTATGTATTGATATGACTAAATGATTATGTGATTATGTGATTTAAGTGCTTATGTGATTATGTGATCAATTTGCTTATGTGATTGAAACTTATGTAATCTATGTGCTTTATATGAGTTTGTTGTTTATGTGTTAAAAGTTGTATATAATCTGTTTATGTGCTATAATCTGTGCTAACTCTTTGATTAGTACGATGGCCGGTAGACCGAGGACTCGTGGTAGGCCTGAGATTGTAGATGAGGTTCCTGGTAATGTGGCACAGGGCAGTGATAGGGGTGATGGCAGGTTAGGGTCAGCAATGGATCGGATTGCAGATTTGATGGCTGGGCAGGCCCAGTTGTTAGCAGGTCAGGCTGTTCAGACTCAGGCATTGCAGGCTCAGATACAGAATGTACAGGGTGGTAATCACGGTCGAGGTACTATGAAGGAGTTTCTGGGGTACTATCCTCCTAGATTTCAGGGAGAGCCTGATGATAGGAAGGCCGAGTCGTGGATTAGTAAGTTAGAGAAAATTTTTGATTCTCTCGGGTACACTGATGAGAATAAGGTGACTTGTGCTGTCTATTTGCTTGATGATGAGGCAGAGGAATGGTGGCGCACTGTGAGAGCTAGTTGGGAGACCCGGGGTGTTCCGTATGTTTGGGATACCTTTCTGACTGCTTTTAGGGATAAGTATGTCCCGAGGGTTGCACGGGAGAAGAGAGAGGCTGAGTTCTTGTCCTTGGTGCTGGGGGATTCTACTGTGGCTCAGTATGAGGCTACATTCACTAGGTTGTCCCGGTATGCACCGGAGTTTGTAGCTGTGGAGGAGAGGAAGACCCGTAGATTTATGTTGGGATTGAGGCCCGAGATTCAGGATGCAATGGCTCTGAATCGCTATGATATCTTTACTGAGGCTTTAGATGCAGCTTCTAGGTTAGAGAAGAGGAAAGGGGATCAGATTGTCTCCAGTCAGCCTAGTAAGAGGCCGTATCAGCCACAGGGCCAGCAGGTTATATATAGGCCTCTAGTACAGCAGGTTGTCTACAGGCCACCAGCCCAGCAGGGTTCTTATAGGCCACAGGGTCAGCAGAATTACTATCGGCCTCAGTTTCAGCAGAGGCCATATCAGGTTCAGACTCAGTATAGGCCAGCGCAGTCTCAGGGTCAGTACAGGCCTAGTGTGGTGAGACCTCAGCAGCAGGCTGTATCAGCTGCTTCAACAGCTTCTGGTTCTTCTAGGGGCAGTGTTAGTGCCACATCATCGCAGTGTAATTACTGCAAGCGCCCAGGGCATGTGGAGTCCGACTGCAGGGTAAAGGCAGGGACATGTTTGGGTTGTGGTAGCATCGAGCATAGGGCGAAGGATTGCCCTAGATATGCGAGGACTGAGGGTCGGGCAGCGACTCAGGGTTACCAGGGTAGGCCTACAGGCAGTGTACCACAGCAGCAGCGGGTTCAGGCTCGGGCTTACGTAGTTGATATGGAGGAGATGCCTGAGGAGACTGCAGTTGTGGAAGGTAACTTCCTTATACTTGATCAACTTGTTAAAGTGTTGATTGATTCTGGTGCTACGCATTCTTTCATTACTCCTGCTTGTGTGCAACGTGTTAAATTACAACCTGAAAGATTGCCTTATGTGGTTGAGATTAGTACCTCTTTGACTGATAAGTATATTACTGGCTTAGTATGTAAGGATTGTATAATACATGTTAAGGGGCATAATTTTCCTTCGGACCTTATCTTATTTCCTATCCGGGGGTATGATGTTATTCTGGGTATAGATTGGTTTTCTAAGTATGATGCCCAGTTGAACTGTAGAACCAAGGTAGTACAGTTTCGTTTGCCAGATCAGCCAGTAGTAGAAGTAGCGGGTAACCGGGGTGCTAAGACGAGTTTTGTTATCTCAGCAACTAAAGCCGTTAAGTTGGTGAGTAAGGGGTGTTCGGGTTATCTAGCTTATTTGATCAACAAGCCATCTGATAAGCTACAGCTTGAGGAAGTCCCTATTATCCGGGAATATCCTAATGTATTTCCCGAGGAGTTGCCAGGATTGCCGCCTGAGAGGGATATAGAGTTTGTGATTAATCTTGTTCCCGGTACTCAACCTATTTCTAAATCGGCGTACCGGATGGCACCAGCTGAATTGAAGGAGTTGAAGACTCAGTTACAGGAGTTATTGAGGAAAGGATTCATTCAGCAGAGTTCTTCACCTTGGGGAGCTCCTGTTTTATTTGTAAAGAAGAATGATGGTACTTTGAGATTGTGTATTGATTACCGTGGTTTGAATCAGGTGACCATCAAGAATAAATATCCTTTGCCACTGATTGATGAGTTGTTTGATCAACTTCAGGGAGCCAAAGTCTATTCTAAATTTGATTTGAGGCAGGGGTATTATCAGCTTCGGATTCGTACGGAGGATGTTCCGAAGTCTGCCTTCAGGACTCGGTACGGGCATTATGAGTTTGTTGTTATGCCCTTTGGTTTGACCAATGCACTGGCAGCATTCATGGATCTTATGCATCGAGTCTTTCAGCCGTACTTGGACTAGTTCGTGGTGATTTTTATTGACGATATCTTGATCTATTCTAAATCTGAATCGGAGCACGAGCAACATCTACGGCTTGTATTAGAGAAGTTGCAGGAGCATCAGTTGTTTGCCAAGTTCAGCAAATGTGAATTTTGGCTGCAACGGATTTCTTTTCTTGGCCATGTTATTACACAGAGCGGTATTTCCGTAGATCCCACTAAGATTGAATCGGTGATGTCTTGGAAGCGGCCAGAGAGTGTTACTGATGTCCGTAGCTTTCTTGGCTTGGCGGGTTATTATCGTAGGTTTGTCAAGGACTTCTCAAAGATTGCGGGGCCACTATCTAAGTTGACTCAGAAACGGACTATCTTTAATTGGGATGAGAAGTGTGAGAGTGGATTTCAGGAGTTGAAAAAGAGGTTAACTACCGCTCCAGTACTTGCTCTACCAGAGGGGACCGATAATATGGTCATTTACAGTGATGCATCCAAGGAGGGCTTGGGATGTGTTCTTATGCAGGATGGCCGAGTTATTGCCTATGCTTCTCGAAAGTTGAAGCCTTATGAAGAAAATTATCCGACTCATGATCTTGAGTTGGCAGCAGTTGTCTTTGCACTCAAGAAGTGGCGTCATTATCTGTGGGGAAGTAAGTTTAAAATTTTCACTGATCATAAGAGTCTTAAGTACTTATTCTCTCAGAAGGAGTTAAATATGCGCCAGCGGAGGTGGATGGAGCTTCTTGGAGATTATAATTGTTCTATCAATTATCTGCCTGGAAAGGCAAATGTTGTGGCAGATGCTCTCAGCCGGAAGGCTAGTATTTCTTGTTTGGCTATCAAGAAGTGGGAGGTTCTTAAGGAGTTTAGTTATTGGAGACCAGAGTTGACTCAGGTTGGGGTGATGTGTTCACATCTCCGTATTCAGCCTTTATTATTGTCTCAGATCAGGGAAGCTCAGCAGCTTGATGTTAAACTTCAAAAGATCAAGGATCAGATCACGGATGATCAGTCTGACTTCAAACTGCATGAGGACGGTATTCTTCGGTTTCGGAATAGGGTTTGTGTTCCCGATGAACCGGGCTTGAGGCGAGGTATTCTGGAGGAAGCTCATAATTCTAAATATACTATTCATCCCGGTGGAACCAAGATGTATCGGGATTTGAAGCAACATTACTGGTGGAACAACATGAAGAGAGAGGTTGCTCAGTTTGTATCTAGATGTTTGACTTGTCAGAGAGTGAAAGCCGAGCATCAACGACCAGCAGGTTTGCTTCAGCCGTTGGCTATACCAGAGTGGAAATGGGAGCATATTACGATGGACTTCATCACTGGTTTGCCTAGATCACCGAGGGGTAATGATGCAGTTTGGGTTGTTGTGGATCGTTTGACAAAGACAGCTCATTTTATTGCCATGAAGATGGGAGATGAGGTTACAAAGCTGACGGACCTCTATCTGGATCAGATTGTTAGACTTCACGGTATTCCATCTAGTATTGTCTCTGATCGAGATCCTCGATTTACTTCTCGTTTGTGGGAGAAACTTCAGGAGACTTTGGGTACTCAATTGAACTTCAGTACCGCGTATCATCCACAGACCGACGGTCAGTCTGAGCGGACTATTCAGATTCTGGAAGATATGCTTAGGGCTTGTGTTTTGGACTTCGGGAAGAACTGGGAGAAACATCTACCACTTGCTGAGTTTGCCTATAACAATAGTTATCAAGCTACTATTGGGATGGCACCTTTCGCAGCTCTTTACGGTCGTAAGTGCCGTTCACCTTTATATTGGGACGAGGTAGGAGAGATGAAGACTATTGATCCGACTATTATGCCAGAATTTCTTGAGAAGATTGAGAATGTTCAGTTAATCAGGTAGAGAATGCTTACGGCGCAGAGTAGATTCAAGAGTTATGCTGATAAGCGTCGTCGAGACTTAGAGTTTGCAGTTGGAGATCGGGTTTTCTTGAGATTGTCTCCTCGTAAGGGGTTTGTTCGTTATGGTAAAGGTGGAAAGCTGAGTCCGAGATTTGTTGGGCCGTTTGAGATTACTGACAGGGTTGGTAAGTTGGCATATCGGTTGGCTTTACCGGAAAACTTCTCTAATGTCCACGATGTATTTCACGTGTCTAATTTGCGGAAATATAATCCGGATCCTTCTCATATTCTTGAGCCAGAGCCGTTACAGCTTCGAGAGAATTTGACTTATGACGAGCGTCCGAT
Source organism: Ehretia macrophylla (assembly GCA_037974665.1). Lineage (NCBI taxonomy): Eukaryota > Viridiplantae > Streptophyta > Magnoliopsida > Boraginales > Ehretiaceae > Ehretia > Ehretia macrophylla. The sequence goes on from CM075773.1 coordinate 76,937,131, forward strand.
TCGTATTCTAGATCAGATGGACCGAGAGTTGAGGTCGAAGAGGATTCCGATGGTTAAGGTGTTGTGGAAGCATCACGGCATTGAGGAAGCTACGTGGGAGAGACGAGATCAGATGCAGCAGCAATACCCAGATCTATTCCGTACATCAAGTAAGAATTTTGAGGACGAAATTTCTATAAGGAGGGGAGAATGTGAAACCCCACTTTCCTGCTTATCTCGTTTTACGTGCTATACCTCGTTTTGCGTGCATATGATCTGTTTATGTGCTATAGGACCTAGAAAGTTATAATTTTGATGTCAATACTCCTAATACATGCTAAATGTGCATTCATGAAATTTTCATCAAAAACGGAGTCAGAAATTTTATCGTCGATTTTCAGTGAATAGTTTTTTCGAAACACGTCCGCTAAAATTTTGAAACTGGTCTTTTTAACCCTTCTAGACCTAGTCCACGGACTTTAATAGACCTGTGTTTGATGAAAACGGTTTTAAAATCGGCTTAAGAATTTATTAGGGTTTTTACACCGACTTTTGCGAAAATCGAGTTTTAAGCCGACTCGGGTGAAATTGTTTGATTGTAAAACTTCTTGTCACCTAAAAATAATTTACTTGAGCTAGCTTGGGTGTTGAATAAATGTTTTGAACTTTGGTAATCAAGAAAATGCAATTAAAGTCAAGAAAACACAAAAATATTAACTTAAACTACTTTGACTTTGCAATTTTTTTATTTGACCAAGCTTTTAAATACTTCTTGTCATCAACACACACTCACACAACACAAAACACACTCCACAAACACACACATTGCCGTGAGAAAGAAGGAGAAAAAGAAAGAGAATTTTCAAAGCTTTTCAATCCATTTTTTCAAAGAAAAACTTGGTTTTTGTCCGTGAAACTTCGCACCGACTTGGATTCTGCTTGTTGGGCACGCATAGCACGCATTCCTAGGCTTATATTGCATCAAAGGTGAGAGAAAAATTCTAGATCTCAAAATGTCATTTTTATGTTTTTGCTCATAAATGAAAATTTAACCGTTAGAATTGAAATCTGATGATAGATTATTGCTCCTTGCATGCTAGGGATCGTTATATACTAATACTATGAATTTCTGTCGGATGTAGCATAATTTTTATTTTCCGGGTATTTAATTTTGATTAAAATGTTCAAAGTTGAATTAAATGAGTTGTGTTGATCGAAATCGATTGCCGTCGATTTCTAAATACTTGATAATTACGTGTTAGCGCTGTTGTAATGCCGAATTTTCGATTACATTGTTTGTGTGAAAATCCAGAAAATCCAGCCATGACATCTTAGGGTTTTAGGGTTATCGGGCATGATTTGGAGGTGTTATGGTGGATTTCCGAGATGGCTAATGTAGTAGGTTGAATGGGTGAGTGATAGGAACTGATTTTGCAATGTTTGGATTAGTAGATTGTAAGTTATGAATTTTAGAAGTTTAGGTTGTCATTCTTTAATTTCTTGAACGATCCCTTTAGATGGTTGGGTAGTGTTCGAGTGATGAATGGTGAGTTGTTGATAAGTAATTTAGAGTTTAATTATGTATATTATGCATGTCCGGTTAGATGGCCTACTTTGTCATCTAACTACGTTGTTTGTTGTTTAATTTAATATTGATGTTATTCATTGATTATTATTGAGTTCGGGAATCGTGCACTTTCGTTGCTGATCTCCCAATTGATTGATTGATGATTGATTGATGATTGATGATTATGGAGTCTTGGTATGTGTGTGCCACCTCTCGGGCACCGTCGGGCTGTCGGGTTGATAACGGCATGACTGCCATAGGCTACCCCCAGCTCGCATGACGGAGGTGTCATGGAGGGAGGGGCTAGTGAGGTACCTCGGGTGCGTGAGTAATGGGGATTTATAAGAAGAACGGTTGAGATCGTGATGGCGTTTGGAGCTACACCAAATAGAGTATCCTTTAATGAATGGTTATATAGTTATGTGATGATAATGTTATTATTGTTGTTGTGTGTTTACTTGCTCAAAGGACTAAATCCAAGGAGCGTAGTGAATACTGTCGAGATCTATCGGATCCTCACTGGGCTTATGTATATAAGCTCACTCTCTATTATTGCATGCATACAGGTGTTGCAGAGCCGGATTACGGGTACGTGCCTCCTGAGGAGGAAAATGTGCCTTACGTGGATGAGTCTTATGTTCCCGAGTCTTATCCATGATTTTATGTTGTTTAATATCATGTATATTAGCTTAATAGACTTTTATATGCTTTGTGGTTCTTATTGTAATAGATGTTGAAAGATGATGATCCAAACGATGTTAACTTAGTGGTTTTCTTTTGTCTATGGTTAAGTTGTAGTTGTGTCTCAACTTATTTTTGAAATGTATGATAAGGTTGAGATATTGTATGTCATGTTGGAACGGAGGCGTATAACGAGGATGGTTTATTATATAATATGGTTGTGTTGTATGTTGTTGTTTGTATTGAGGAATTGCTGGATGTATGATGTTTTATGAGGTTGGTTTAGAACCTCGGAAATCTATTTACTGTCGTTATGTCGCCGAAATTCCGTTGCGTCCTGACTGATTCTAGGTGGGGTCGAGTTGGGGCGTGACACAAATCTCCCTGGGAGGCAACCCAAGCGAGAAGAGGGAATAGCAGCGGAGCTAGAGCAACCAACACTGGCAACCCGAGGCTACCCAGAGAGGCCCATCACTCACGCGCGGGACACTATGCAATGCAAGACTCGATACAAGGCGATAAACGAGCAATAATGCCACACGTGGGAGAATAATAAAGTAGGTTACTCTCGCACGCAATAGCAACAGTTGATATGCATTTCAATCAAAATCAATTCAAACAAGTATATCAAGCAACCCTAAGCATTCTATAGACATAATATCAAGAAAATAAGCAAAATCACAAATCGGCCCTAACTATCAAAACACTACCATTTCCAACCGAGCCACGAGTTCTGGAAACCGACTTCGCCAATCCTCCCAGGTCACCATAAGGCACGTCTAAAGACCCCGAAACACTACTTAACCCTAGAATTCACGCAAAGTCCCGATTTCCCCCTTTGCTCGTTTGAACTACAACTATATCAACCAAACACCCAACCAATGCCATAATCGCACCAAAAGTGCTTCCATGGCCTCCCGAAACAATGCCAACACGCAAAATGAGAAAATGCCAAACTCGACCTAAACGACCCCGACTTTCACTAAGGCATATTTCTCATTTTTTCCACTACGCAACCCAAACAAACCATGCATTTAGGCATTCTAGCATACCTAGCACATTCCTACATCAATGGACAGCATAATGGAGCAACTTTATCATTTCAATGATTTACTATTCATAAAACACTATTCAACAACCAATTTAAATTGTAATCTCAACATTTAACCACAGAAAATGTTAAAAACTATAAATACACGTTCTACAATTGCCAAGGAACATTCTAGGAGCATCAAAATACTTTAAACAACAATCTACGGATAAAATCTAAAAATCACAAAGTTGATATACTTGATATTTAAATGCGCAAATAACATGCTTCCCTCACCTTAGGTACTCCTAGTCGCTAGAAAAACAACGTTGGTTGCCTTGGAAACCACCCAGCACGAGCTCACGTGAAGATTGAACGATTGAAAGGTTGAATGGTTTTTTTTTCTCTCAAACTCTCTGTCACGCCCCAACTCGACCCCTCCTATAATCAGTCAGGACGCAACGGAATTTCGGCAGTATAACGACAGTGAATAGGATACCGAGGCTCTAAACCAACCTCATTAAACATCATACATCCAGCAACTCCTTAATTCAAACAACAACATACAACACAATCATAATATACAATAAACCATCCTCGTTATACGCCTCCGTTCCAACATAACATACAATACCTCAACCTTATCATACATTTCAAAAATAAGTTGAGACATATTTACAACTTAACCATAGACAAAAGAAAGCCACTAAGTTAACACCATTTGGATCATCATCTTCCAACATCTATTACAATAAGAACCACAAAGCATATAAAAGTCTATTAAGCTAATATACATGACATTAAACAACATATAAACATGGATAAGACTCGGGAATATATGACTCGTCCACGTAAAGCACATTTTCCACATTCTCCTCTTCAGGAGGCACATACCCGTAATCCGGCTCTGCAACACCTGTAAGCATGCAATAATAGAGAGTGAGCTTATATAAAATAAGCCCAGTGAGGATCCGATAGATCTCGACAGTATTCACTACGCTCCTTGGATTTAGTCCTTTGAGCAAGTAAACACACAACAACATAAATAATGCTATCATCACACAACAACATAAATAATGCTATCATCACATAACTATATAACCAATCAATAAGGATACTCTATTTGGTGTAGCTCCAAACGCCATCACGATCTCAACCGTTCTTCTTATAACTCCCCATTACTCACGCACCCGAGGTACCTCACTAGCCCCTTCCCTCCATGACATCTCCGTCATGCGAGCTGGGGGTAGCCTATGGCAGTCATGCCGTTATCAACCCGACAGCCCGACGCTGCCCGAGAGGTGGCACACACATACCAAGACTCCATATTCATCAATCATCATGCAAGCATAAATCAATCTATCAATTGGGAGATCAGCAACAAGAGTGCCCGATTCCCGCATTCAATAATAATCAATCAATATCATTTTATCATCATCAATAATCATATCATCATCATCAATAACATCAATAATCAATTAAACAACAAATAACTAAGTTAGATGACAAAGTAGGCCATCTAACCGAACATGCATAATATACATAATTAAACTCTAAATTACTCAACAACAACTCACCATTCATCACTCGAACACTACCCAACCATCTAAGGCATCGTTCAAGAAATTAAAGAATGACAACCTAAACTTCTAAAATTCATAACTTACAATCTACTAATCCAAACATTGCCAAATCAGTTCCTATCACTCACCCATTCAACCTACTACATTAGCCCTCTCGGAAATCCACCATAACACCTCCATACCATGCCCGATAACCCTAAAACCCTATGACGTCATGGCTGGATTTTCCGGATTTTCACAAAAACAATGTAATCGAAAATTCGGCATTACAACAGCGCTAACACGTAATTATCAAGTATTTAGAAATCGACGGCAATCGATTTCGATCAACACAACTCAATTAAATCAACTTTGAACATTTTATTCAAAATTAAATACCCGGAAAATAAAAATTATGCTATATCCGACAGAAACTCGTAGTATTAGTATATAATGATCCCTAGCATGCAAGGAGCAATAATCTAACATCAGATTTCAATTCTAACGGTTCAATCTTCATTTATACGCAAAAACACAAAAATGACATTTTGAGATCTAGAATTTTTCTCTCACCTTTGATGTGTTTTGATGCAAGAAATGTGTAGAATGGATGCCAAACAATCAATTTCAAGCTTTGAATCACTCAATTCGGCTTTGAAACGCAAAATCTGTGAGAAAAATGCTTTGAAAATGCCTTTATCTTTCTCCTCCAAGGAGCCACGGTTTTGTGTGTGTTTTTGGTGGTGTTTTGCTTTGTTTTCAATGTGTGTTGATCATATATTAAGCTAAGGTCAAATAAATAAAAGAAAGTCAAAGTGGAAACTAATTATTTTTAGTGTTTTCTTGACTTTAAATGCATTTTCTTGATCACCAAAGTTCAAAACAATTATTCAACACCCAAGCTAGCTCAAGTAGGTTATTTTTAGGTGACAAGAAGTTTTACAATCAAACAATTCTACCCGAGTCAGCTTAAAACTCGATTTTCGCAAAAGTCGGTGTAAAAACCCTAATAAATTCTTAAGCCGATTTTAAAATCGTTTTCATCAAACACAGGTCTATTAAAGTCCGTTGACTAAGTCTAGAAGGGTTAAAAAGACCAGTTTCAAAATTTTAGCGGACGTGTTTCGAAAACACTATTCACTGAAAATCGACGATAAAATTTATGATCCCGTTTTTGATGAAAATTTCATGAATGCACATTTAGCACGTATTAGGAGTATTGACATCAAAATTATAACATTCTAGGCCCTATAGCACATAAACAGGTCATATGCACGCAAAACGAGACAAAGCACGTAAATCAAGTTAAAGCAGAAAAATGGGGTTTCACATTCTCCCCTCCTTAAAACAATTGCGTCCGCGCAATTCTCGAACTGATAGCCAATTAAATCCTCAATCGTTACACTTAACAATACTTCTCTTAATTCCCATTTATCTCTTAGGATGATACCTAACCAAAGACCTCAAAAGAACAAACTCTGTTGACTGCAAGTTGATGATCATAATTCCAAGACAATCTTCAATTCATAATTCTCTCCTACCTAATATCTTATTGCATATGAAATAAATCGCAACTCCAAAGTCTTAGCATGACACCACTAATTATCAATCATCCCCTACTACACTAAAGAGCTCTATGAACACCCCGAGGGTTTAAAAACTCAATCACGATAACATGAATGATTACTGATCAAGGAAATATCTCAAAAATGACATTTGTCATAATATGGCTCTTATGAAATTTACAAGGAAATACGAATATGAAAAATCATATTCGAGCCAACAATCAAGTGAACAGGAGGTCAAACGGGTTAGAGAATCAAGAGGTTAATAGTTTAATAAGAAAGCGTGATAACTAAGATAAGGAATGTCTCAGTACCTATCAGTTAAATAAGTACGAACAAAGGATGATGACGAGTCAAAACAGTGCTGAGTATGTTGAACAAAAATTCCAGAACAAGTAGATATTTCAATTCTCGATGATTGTTCAAGGAACCAACAAGTAAGTTGTACTTGAGGTGAAATGAAATTAAGAGATAAGAGATGGTTAATTCAATAGAAAACATGAGTGTCAAGATAATGAGTATCTTAGCACGCAATAACCAAAGAAGTATTAATAAGAAGGACAATGCCGAATATATTGAATGAGCAATTACAAGCAAAGTAATGACTCAAGATTTAATAATGAAACAATAGGATTAACAAGGATCAACAAGAATGACAATGATGTACTTAGGTAGGGAGTACATCAAGCAAGTGAAATTCGAATAAGTAAAATGGTATACCAAAGGAAAAATTACTTTCAAATGAATAGTAATAGGATGAAATGAAATATTGAAACGAATGGCTAAAGATATAGAATGAAATATAGAAGTCTCAAACCTTAATTCCAATAAGCGACATTGCTATAAGAAGCAAATATGAATGTTAAGAATAGAAACAATGTCAAATGAGTATAGGATCCATTAATCCAATAAGCAAAACTTTCAAGAAACAATTGATATCCTAGAAAAGTGTAACTCTCTCTCAAATAAGTGAGAATAGAGTAAAAGATAATAATAAGACCGATAGAATTATGGAGTACAAGAAGGGTGTCCCACCTACACACTTAAACACCAACAAGTCAAATCCTACAATCTATCTTCCTACAAAACAAGACACTAAGGAGATCTAAAGAACCTAAGGAGTCATAACAATCACCAAACAAGATAAATCACTCCAAAATTTTACATTCCGTATCAGACCAATCACTAAACGAGATAAATCACCGATTACCCAAAAAGATTAACTAATGAAGACTCCAAAATCTGATAACACAATACAGATTCACACTAACCCATTATAACACAAGAGAATCCTCAATCAACAATTTAGAAAGTCATACCACCTAGAACTCAAAAGCTTGATGTAGGTAAGTAAATGTTCAGCCACCGAAATGCATTCTTATTTCCTCAAATAATTCTATCTCCCAACAATTACATCTTCAAATAAAGTAACTTTAGTCAAGAATCACTCCAATTGTCTCCAAGGTCTAAAGATCAAAACTCCAAAATATCCATTAATAATATAGCAATCCCAAATAGTAGAAATATTCACATGTTATAACATACTTCATTCCATTCACAAATATACATCACTAATTCCTCAAATAAATTCATTCTAAAATAACCTCAAGAAAGTATAATCTGAGTTGAGACTCCAAAAGTGTCTAATCACAACCTCACAAAAACCTCAACTTATGATTCATCTCCAAGTAATAATAAGTTAAACATGGCAACAAAAGTAATTATAATCATCAAGATACATTACTATTTCCTCGAACAACTTCATTCTCGCTAAAGGAACATCAAGAGCAATCCACTAAGCCGAAACTAAAATCCATAAGCATAACAATTAAAATCTAACTGATAAACTTCTAGAATAATAATAATTCAAAATCATGGCCTACCACTATTTCCGAAAACTCTTGCAGTCACCCTAGACATTAAAAGGTCACTCACGAGTTAAAACATGTATGCAACTATATCATATGAAAGACAAGTACAACGTAATGCGCAATTATCATACAATGCAACATTATCACATAACACACAATTCAACATATAAGAAGCCAACATCACATAAACAGGTTATATTACAGAAGTAAGTTATAAACAATTAAAGTCACATAAGCAACAAACTTCACATAAGACAAGTTGATCACGTAACTCACATTGGTCACTTAAAGTATATTGACCACCTAAAGCACGTTGTTTCACATAAGCTAGTTATAAACAATTAAAAGCACATAAACAACTAACTTCACACAAGGCACAAAATCACATAAAACACAATTGTCACATAATACACATTAATCACATAATGCACATTAATTACAACACATTGAGTACGTATAACACGTTATCACGTAAAACATATTGACCACATTAGTTCACTTAACACACAAGGCATACTGGTCACATAGAAAGTTAGACACATAAGTAAATTAATCACATAAACATATTAACATATGTTTCACTTTTCTTTCACTTAATACATACTTGCATGCTTAGACCACTACCCACATTCCGAGGATACCCCGGCTGACAGCTAATCAAGCTCTGATACCACTTAAACTGTCACGCCCCAACTCGACCCCTCCTATAATCAGTCAGGACGCAACGGAATTTCGGCAGTATAACGACAGTGAATAGGATACCGAGGCTCTAAACCAACCTCATTAAACATCATACATCCAGCAACTCCTTAATTCAAACAACAACATACAACACAATCATAATATACAATAAACCATCCTCGTTATACGCCTCCGTTCCAACATAACATACAATACCTCAACCTTATCATACATTTCAAAAATAAGTTGAGACATATTTACAACTTAACCATAGACAAAAGAAAGCCACTAAGTTAACACCATTTGGATCATCATCTTCCAACATCTATTACAATAAGAACCACAAAGCATATAAAAGTCTATTAAGCTAATATACATGACATTAAACAACATATAAACATGGATAAGACTCGGGAATATATGACTCGTCCACGTAAAGCACATTTTTCACATTCTCCTCTTCAGGAGGCACATACCCGTAATCCGGCTCTGCAACACCTGTAAGCATGCAATAATAGAGAGTGAGCTTATATAAAATAAGCCCAGTGAGGATCCGATAGATCTCGACAGTATTCACTACGCTCCTTGGATTTAGTCCTTTGAGCAAGTAAACACACAACAACATAAATAATGCTATCATCACACAACAACATAAATAATGCTATCATCACATAACTATATAACCAATCAATAAGGATACTCTATTTGGTGTAGCTCCAAACGCCATCACGATCTCAACCGTTCTTCTTATAACTCCCCATTACTCACGCACCCGAGGTACCTCACTAGCCCCTTCCCTCCATGACATCTCCGTCATGCGAGCTGGGGGTAGCCTATGGCAGTCATGCCGTTATCAACCCGACAGCCCGACGCTGCCCGAGAGGTGGCACACACATACCAAGACTCCATATTCATCAATCATCATGCAAGCATAAATCAATCTATCAATTGGGAGATCAGCAACAAGAGTGCCCGATTCCCGCATTCAATAATAATCAATCAATATCATTTTATCATCATCAATAATCATATCATCATCATCAATAACATCAATAATCAATTAAACAACAAATAACTAAGTTAGATGACAAAGTAGGCCATCTAACCGAACATGCATAATATACATAATTAAACTCTAAATTACTCAACAACAACTCACCATTCATCACTCGAACACTACCCAACCATCTAAGGCATCGTTCAAGAAATTAAAGAATGACAACCTAAACTTCTAAAATTCATAACTTACAATCTACTAATCCAAACATTGCCAAATCAGTTCCTATCACTCACCCATTCAACCTACTACATTAGCCCTCTCGGAAATCCACCATAACACCTCCATACCATGCCCGATAACCCTAAAACCCTATGACGTCATGGCTGGATTTTCCGGATTTCCACAAAAACAATGTAATCGAAAATTCGGCATTACAACAGCGCTAACACGTAATTATCAAGTATTTAGAAATCGACGGCAATCGATTTCGATCAACACAACTTAATTAAATCAACTTTGAACATTTTATTCAAAATTAAATACCCGGAAAATAAAAATTATGCTATATCCGACAGAAACTCGTAGTATTAGTATATAATGATCCCTAGCATGCAAGGAGCAATAATCTAACATCAGATTTCAATTCTAACGGTTCAATCTTCATTTATACGCAAAAACACAAAAATGACATTTTGAGATCTAGAATTTTTCTCTCACCTTTGATGTGTTTTGATGCAAGAAATGTGTAGAATGGATGCCAAACAATCAATTTCAAGCTTTGAATCACTCAATTCGGCTTTGAAACGCAAAATCTGTGAGAAAAATGCTTTGAAAATGCCTTTATCTTTCTCCTCCAAGGAGCCACGGTTTTGTGTGTGTTTTTGGTGGTGTTTTGCTTTGTTTTCAATGTGTGTTGATCATATATTAAGCTAAGGTCAAATAAATAAAAGAAAGTCAAAGTGGAAACTAATTATTTTTAGTGTTTTCTTGACTTTAAATGCATTTTCTTGATCACCAAAGTTCAAAACAATTATTCAACACCCAAGCTAGCTCAAGTAGGTTATTTTTAGGTGACAAGAAGTTTTACAATCAAACAATTCTACCCGAGTCAGCTTAAAACTCGATTTTCGCAAAAGTCGGTGTAAAAACCCTAATAAATTCTTAAGCCGATTTTAAAATCGTTTTCATCAAACACAGGTCTATTAAAGTCCGTTGACTAAGTCTAGAAGGGTTAAAAAGACCAGTTTCAAAATTTTAGCGGACGTGTTTCGAAAACACTATTCACTGAAAATCGACGATAAAATTTATGATCCCGTTTTTGATGAAAATTTCATGAATGCACATTTAGCACGTATTAGGAGTATTGACATCAAAATTATAACATTCTAGGCCCTATAGCACATAAACAGGTCATATGCACGCAAAACGAGACAAAGCACGTAAATCAAGTTAAAGCAGAAAAATGGGGTTTCACACTCTCGGCCTCTTCAAGTTCTATTCAGCTCTTATTATTATTATTTTTTTGCTTTGTTTTAGCTTAATTAAGGTGATAAGTTGGTCAAAGTTGGTCAAGCCTTGGTCAACTAACTTAAAATTGGTCAAATGACTTATTTTTGTGCATTTTTAAGCTAAAACAACTATGGAAATATTAATTCTAGCTAGCAACAATTAAAATACAAAATTTAAGTCATCTAAATACTAGTTTCACTATTTGCTGAGGACTAGAAATCGTTCTTTAGCTATCGCTCCCTAAATGCAATGCACATTACTACAGCAAGGAAGTAACAATTAAATCCCAGAGAATCTAAGAAAATATAATTTTCAAAATAATAAACAAGAAATTTTCACATTCCGGGCTCGGGTATTACAGCATAGGCCTGAGCCTGAACTCGCTGCTGCTGAGGTGCACCACCAGTAGGTCGACCTTGATAACCCTGGGTCACTGCCCAACCCTTAGTTCCCCGAAATCTATGGCAATCCTTCACCCTTTGCTGACTGCTACCGGAACCCAAACATGTTCCTGCCGTCGGCCTCCACATGGCCCTGACGTTTGCAGTAAGTACACTGTGGTGATGAAACACTACCACTGCCCCTAGAAGAACCAGAAGCCGAGAAAGCAACTGTACCAACTTGCTGCTGAGGTCTCATAACACTAGGCCTATATGGACCCTGAGACTGGGCTGGCCTATACTGCGACTGAGCCTGATAAGACCCCTACTGAAACTGAGGCCGATAATAACCCTACTGACCCTGTGGTCTGAAAGAACCTTGCTGCACCGAAAGCCTATAACTACTATGTTGTACTGTAGGTCTATACATAACCTACTGGCCCTGCGGCAGAAATGGCCTCTTGCTAGGCTGACTAGGTCCGATATGTTCCCCCCTTCTCTTCTCTAACCTAGAAGCTGCATCAAAGGCCTCGGTAAATATATCATACTGATTCAGGGCCATCGCATCCGGAATCTTTGACCTCAAACCCAACATAAACCTCCGGGTCTTGCGCTCCTCATCAGCTACAAACTTTGGTGCATACCGGGACAGTCTAGTGAAAGTGGCCTCATACTGTGCCACTGAAGCATCCCCCTGAACCAAGGACAGAAACTCTGCCTTTCTCCATTCCCGTGCAATCCTCGGGACATACTTCGCCCGAAAGGCTCTAAGGAATGTATCCCAAACATATGGAGTGCTTCTTGCCTCCCAACCAACTCTTACTATGCGCCACCATTCCTCCACCTCATCATCAAACAAATAAACGGCAAAGGTGACCTTTCTTTTATCAGTATAATCCAGAGGGTCAAATATTTTCTCAACTTTACTAATCCATGCCTTGGCTTTTTGATCATCTGGCTCCCCCTGAAACCTCGGTGGATAGTACCCCAAGAACTCCTTCAGTGTACCACGCTCGTGGTATCCACCTTGTACATTCAGTAACTATGCCTGCAAAGTCTGAGCTTGGGCAGCCTGCCCTGCTAGCAACTGTGCCTGACCGGTCATAACCTCTGCAATCTTATCCATGGCTGCTTCAAAACGATCATCACCCCTTTCTCGACCCGGTGCCACATTACCCGGAACCTCGTCAACTGCCTCGAGCTTACCTCTCGTTCTCGGTCTACCAGCCATTCTACTAATCAAAGAGTTAGCGTAGGTTATAGCACGTAAATAGGCTATAAACAACTATTAGCACATAAACAACAAACCCATATAAAGCACATAAATCACTTAAGTATCAATCACATAAACAAATTGATCACATAATCACATAAGCACTAAATCACATAATCACATAATCATTTAATCATATTAACACATAGTTCTCTTTTCCTTCACACATTCATACTTTTATGCTAAGACCATTACCCACATTTCAAGAATACCCCGGCTGACAACTAACATGTGCCTTGATACCACTTAATGTCACGCCCCAACTCGACCCCACCTACAATTACTCAGGACGCGATGGAATTTCGGCAGTATAACGATTAATTAGGACACCGAGGCTCTAAACCAACCTCTTCACAACTCATACAACCAACTCCACAAACATTCAACAATAAACAACCCAACTATATTATACAATAATCACTGCTTCAACAATTCATTCATAGTTATACGCCTCCGTTCTAACTTAGTACATAGGGTATACATACATTTCAAAATAGGTTATAACCAACTTAGTAATCTAGTCATGATCAAAATAAAGACTACTAAATCATCATACAAATGTCTTTATATTAAGATAGGTTATACAATACATTGTTTTACAACAACTAAGACAATCTCATAGCAATGACTCCTACACATAAGACTCATCCACATATGGCACATTTCCCTCTTTAAGAGGCACGTACCCGTAGTCAAGCTCAGTAACACCTACATGCATGCAATAATTGAGAGTGAGCTTATAGAAAACAAGCCCAATGAGGATTCGATAAATCCCTAACAGTATTTACTATACTTCTTGGAAATCATCCTTTGAGCAGTAAACACACAATAAACATCAATAAAAATATAAACACATCAATTATAATGACTATTCAATAAAGGATACTCTAGTTGGTGTAGCTCCAAACGCCATCACGATCTCAACCGTTCTTCTTATAACTCCCTATTACTCACGCACCCGAGGTACCTCTCTAGCCCCGCCCTCCATAACACCTCCGTCATACGAGTTGGGGGTAGCCTCTGGTAGTCATACCGGTTTCAACTCGACAGCCTAATGCTGCCCGAGAGGTGGCATACACATACCAAGACTCAGCAATAATAATAAACATTCAATCATAGGAGGACAACCTTTTCCATTGACTATCTCCCGGTTCATCAATAATCAATAATCAATAATCAATTAATCATCAATCAATTAATAACATTTCTACAACATAACATCAATTAATCAATTAACTAAACAACTAAGTTAAATGACAAAGTAAGCCACCTAACTTAACATGCATTAGACACACAACCAAACCCTAATCTAACCATCGATAACTCACAATTCAATCACTCAAACACCACCCGATCATCTAAACGTATATATCAACATTTTAAAGAAAGACAACCTAAACTTATAATAATCATAACTTATATTCTACTAATCCAAAAAACTCCAAACCAGTTCCTATCACTTACCCACTCAATCAACTACATTAACCCCCTCGGAAACCAACCAAAATACATCCAAATCAAGCCCAACAACCCTAAAACCCTAATGCACCTTGGCTGAGATTTCCGGACTTTCACACCGACATCGAAATCAAAATTTTGGCATTACAATGGTACTACCCCATATTTAACAAATTTTTACAAATTGACGGCAATCGATTCCAACCACTACAACTCAAAATATTCAACAAATAGCCAACAACTCAACTTTTAATACCCGAAAATAAAAATTCATGCTACAACGGTTCAAATCTTATATAAACGCATATAAAGGATCCTTAGCATGCACTGAGTAATAATATAACATCAATTCAACTTTCTAACGGTTCAAAATTCATTTATACGCAAAAACATAAAAGATGACATTTGAGATCTAGAATTTTTCTCTCACCTTTGATGTGTTATGAAGCTAGAATAATGCTCAATGGATGCTCAAGAGGTGGAATCAAGCTTTGGTTGATGAAAATTGGCCTTGAATTCCAACTTTTAATGCAAAATTGCCTTTGAAAACTTGAAGAAAATTCTTTGCTTTTCTCCTATGGAGCTCACGGCATGGTGTGTGTAAAATGAGTGTATTTTGTGAGCTTTTAATGTGTGTTGATGAAATATAGCTTGTAACGCCCCGATCCCTCACGAGACTGGAGGCTCTAATAACCAAGCTATTCTCAACCCAATTCCAACCCAGTCTCAAAATTTTAGGGGAAAACGGATAGAGTTTCCCCTGTACTGTGGACATTCTGAAAACCTGTAAACAATCAAATAAAACCACGAAGCAAAAGGAACAACATCTATAATTGAAATTCAAACTTCAAGGCCATCCGAGCCTTAAGTAACACAAGACAATATAAATACACGCAAGCATGCAACAATAGTCCTAAAATCTTTGTCTTCATTCACTTATCATACCATTCTATGTTAGCAATTAAACATTCTTAGGAAGTTAAAACCAATCAAACAACCATAAGTTCACCCCAAGCATACAAGGAAACTGAAAACAGGAATTTAAGTTATTATAGGTCAAAGTTTCAAATCTACAACTACAACCTTCTAACTTGATCTTACAGTTACATATCATAGCATAAACATAGCACTTAGGCTACAAAATAGAACATAAGATAAACAAGCGAGTTCTCTACACAACAACAAGAACATAACCACCTCAAGCCATTAAGCACAGCAACTAAGGCAAAGGATCAGTCTGAACTTCCTCCTCCTCCTCTACTATCACCTCAACTAGCTGGGGATCACCCTCAGCACATCCTGAAACATATATTGAGGTATGAGCAACCACTGTTGCCCAGTGAGGGATAAAGTCTCCCGGGACGTGCAATGCAACAAGTAAAGAAATTGGACAATAAAGCAGTTAATCATTCTGAAATAACAAGCTCTAGTAACCACACAATAAAAGGATACGTTTCACTTAACCCCAACACCAAAACTTCAATCCACAAACACGATCCACGAATCATGATCACGATCACGATAACGATAAGCCGGCATAATCCCAAATACTCCAGTGGGTGTACTCCGGATGTACCCCGATAATCCTACGACCCAACTCCCCCTGGCAATCTCCCGACCAGGCGAGTGAGGGAATAGAGCACGAAGTTTGAATATCCACTGGCAAGCCCTCTACCGCCAAATCGATATTCAACACATCCGCCCTTGACACTATGGTTGCGCAACCACTATGCAATGCACTTTACAATAGCAAGTTAATATCAATAATATAATCAATAACACGTAGGAGGATCAACAAAGTAGGTTGACCGCGATGCAGTTAGAATATAAGCAATTTATACAAACAAATAAGCAGTTTTACAAAGAGTATATACAAGACAAGCATAGAATCATGCCAAGAGCTCTAAAACAACTTGAAGTCACATTTAAACACTCAAGAAGTCGTGCCAAGGTCTTAGAAGCACGAGACAACCGAATTTGCACCTAAACCCCTTTATTTTCCAAACTATTTCTCTTCCAAACGAAAGTTAACGATTCAATTTCAAAGGAAAACTATACCAACCTTCTAACTAACCCTCAAGGAACCTTTTCAATCCTTAACACATTCAAAAGCCCGCAATTACCCCGAAAGCCCCAAATTTCCTCTTCTAGCTTCAAACTACACATGCCTCATCCGGGTTTCAAACAAAGGCTAGCAAAGCTTCTATAGCACCTAGGTAGCCTAAGAATACTAAAAGTGAAGCCCGAATCCACCAGGATTCGCCTTAACCCCGAAACCCCTTTTTTAAAGTCGCCTAATTCATGTTTTATGCGATTTTAGAGCAATTCAAGTGTACGGGGCTATTAGACTATCTTCATTAGCACCTAAAGCATGTATTAGGAGTGTTGAATCAAGCTAATACGTGCAATTACACAAAACCCTAGAAAAATGTCATTATTCACCTCATAAATCAAACTAACGATTCTAACCGTTTAAAAAGCAAAATAATGGCTCAAATATGTTCTCTAGCACTCATATACAAGGTATAATAGCATAGATAATCAATACAATAACATTTGGTCACATTTTCCACAAATCAAGAAATTGACAACTATTTTAAAATGCGAAAATAAGCCGTGAAATCCCTCACCAATGCACGTAGGAGCACCTAGGAAGCTTGCACACACCCTAAACTACTAGCTCTAGGCTTAGATTGGCTTGGCTTGAAGAGTTGAAGAGAAAAATTACCTTTTTTCCTTCTCCTTGGTGTTTTCGGCCCTGCTACTGCAATTCCTGCACATTTGTTTTCTTTTGTTTTGTGTTTTGGTGCTTATAAGGTTATATAGTGAGGTTAAGTTGAGGTGGGGTCAATTAGTTGCTTAAGTGGACTTCTAAAATGCGCGTTGATAGCTTTAAAACGAGCCTAAGGTGTAAAACATAGGCTAGCTAATTAAAACACTAAGTTAGTTGCGTAACACTATTCATTAAACTACGAAAATCATTTTCTAAATGAGCTCTCCTATCGCTTCTAGCTCAATTGCACATTTTTCCCACTCCTCTAACAATTAATATGATTTAATAAAAATGCTAATTCACTAATAGAATGTAGTTTGAAAACGGGATGAATAGTAGGTAAAGAAGACAGTTAATAAAGCACAGAAGGAAATGCGCAAACAATGAATGCAACAGTAATGAATGTATGGCTAAAATCTCAGGCGTCACATCCTCTCCCCCTTAAACAAATTGCATCCACGCAGTTCTTCATCACAAGAGAACTCTGCATCAACTGAAAACCAACTCTGATTATTCGTCATTAGTTGCTAAGCAAGAATACCATATACGAATTCTCGTGGGAGCTCATTAAGAAATCCCAGTAGTATTGTCTGCGAACCTCACGTAATAAGGCCAAATAAAGGCTCCAATAGAGATGCTACTTCGAAATCGAAATAAGAATCCCGCTGGCACGAATACCATAGAAGAATAGAATCCCAACTAAGAGCGGAGAGAAAATACCAATAAAAGTTCCGAGCAGGAGTATTGTAAATAATACCAAATAATAAGGCTAAAAAGAATGCCATATACCAATTCTTTCGAGAGATGCCGACAAAAGAATACCTAATAAGAAAATACCAAGAATATGCTCCAGAGAACTGTCATATAGAAACCCCAAAAGAAGCTACTCATTTATGACCGCTAAGCACTGAAGAAGGCCTTAGAAGAATCCCAATAACTGAGCTCCAACTATATCCACCAATTCCCAAATAAAGGCTAATTAATTGGCTCTCATTTCTGCTAATCAACATAATTTGGAAGGCCTGCTACTAATCACCTTTCTTCAGGGGAGGAAGGAGTTTTTCTTACCATTCGACGGGCTATGTATGCATGCCAAACAATTGCATATGTATAATCATTCTTTAAACTATTACGCAAACATGTTAATAAAAGAGTTTGTGAAACAATGTAATCATCAAAGTCATTCAAGCAAAATAATCAAGTCAAGCATAACACAACTCAATCAAAGACATTCAAATACACACATTACAAGTAACAGTTCAAGCAATTAATAATTCACGAAGTCAATTTGATGCATAACTAGCCACTTTACTTCACTTAGCACACATTTAGCGCGTAACACATAATTATATCACATAGGTGCACACATTCAATACAAGACACACAATCAAACATACAGGCATACACTTTCAAGACACACACTTACCAAGCACACACGCAAGGGTTACTACCCGACAGGCCGAGGACCCTGTCCCAGCTTAGAGCTAACTAAGCTCTGATACCACCTGTAACGCCCCGATCCCTCACAAGACCGGAGGCTTTAATAACCAAGCTATTCTCAACCCAATTCCAACCTAGTCTCAAAATCTTAGGGGAAAACGGACAGAGTTTTCCCTGTACTGTGGACATTCTGAAAACCTGTAAACAATCAAATAAAACCACGAAGCAAAAGGAACAACATCTGTAATTGAAATTCAAACTTCAAGGCCATCCGAGCCTTAAGCAACACAAGACAATATAAATACACATAAGCATGCAACATTAGTCCTAAAATCTTAGTCTTCATTCACTTATCATACCATTCTATGTTAGCAATTAAACATTCTTAGGAAGTTAAAACCAATCAAACAACCATAAGTTCACCCCAAGCATACAAGGAAACTGAAAACAGGAATTTAAGTTATTACAGGCCAAAGTTTCAAATCTACAACTACAACCTTCTAACTTCATCTTACAGTTACATATCATAACATAAACATAGCACTTAGGCTACAAAATAGAACATAAGATAAATAAGCGAGTTCTCTACACAACAATAAGAACATAACCACCTCAAGCCACTAAGCACAGCAACTAAGGCAAAGGATCAGTCTGAACTTCCTCCTCCTCCTCTACTATCACCTCAACAAGCTGGGGATCACCCTCAGCACATCCTGAAACATATATCGAGGTATGAGCAACCAGTGTTGCCTAGTGAGGGATAAAGTCTCCCGGGGTGTGCAATGCAACAAGTAAAGAAATTGGACAATAAAGCAGTTAATCATTCTGAAATAACAAGCTCTAGTAACCACACAATAAAAGGATACGTTTCACTTAACCCCAACACCAAAACTTCAATCCACGAACACGATCCACGAACCACGATCACGATCACGATAACGATAAGCCGGCATAATCCCAAATACTCCAGTGGGTATACTCCGGATGTACCCCAATAATCCTACGACCCAACACCCCCTGGCAATCTCCGGACCAGGCAAGTGAGGGACTAGAGCACGGAGTTTGAATATCCACTGGCAAGCCCTCTGCCGCCCAACCGATATTCAACACATCCGCCCCTGACACTATGGTTGCGCAACCACTATGCAATGTACTTTACAATAGCAAGTTAATATCAATAATATAAGCAATAGCACGTAGGAGGGTCAACAAAGTAGGTTGACCTCAATGCAGTTAGAATATAAGCAATTTATACAAACAAATAAGCAGTTTTACAAAGAGTATATACAAGACAAGCATAGAATCATGCCAAGAGCTCTAAAACAACTTGAAGTCACATTTAAACACTCAAGAAGTCATGCCAAGGTCTTAGAAGCGCGAGACAACCGAATTTGCACCTAAACCCCTTTATTTTCCAAACTATTTCTCTTCCAAACCAAAGTTAACGATTCAATTTCAAAGGAAAACTATACCAACCTTCTAACTAACCCTCAAGGAACCCTTTCAACCCTTAACACATTCAAAAGCCCGCAATTACCCAGAAAGCCCCAAATTTCCTCTTATAGCTTCAAACTACACATGCCTCATCCGGGTTTCAAACAAGGGCTAGCAAAGCTTCTATAGCAGCTAGGTAGCCTAAGAATACTAAAAGTGAAGCCCAAATCCACCCGGATTCACCTTAACCCCGAAACCCCTTTGTTAAAGTTGCCTAATTCATGTTTTATGCGATTTTAGAGCAATTCAAGTGTACGGGGGCTATTAGACTATCTTCATTAGCACCTAAAGCATCTATTAGGAGTATTGAATCAAGCTAATACGTGCAATTACACAAAACCCTAGAAAAATGTCACTATTCACCTCATAAATCAAACTAACGATTCTAACCGTTTAAAAAGCGAAACAATGGCTCAAATATGTTCTCTAGCACTCATATACAAGGTACAATAGCATAGATAATCAATACAATAACATTTGGTCACATTTTCAACAAATCAAGAAATTGACAACTATTTTAAAATGCGAAAATAAGCCGTGAAATCCCTCATCAATGCACGTAGGAGCACCTAGGAAGCTTGCACACACCCTAAACTACTAACTCTAGGCTTAGATTGGCTTGGCTTGAAGAGTTGAAGAACAAAATCATCTTTTTTCCTTCTCCTTGGTGTTTTCGGCCCTGCTACTGTAATTCCTGCACATTTATTTTCTTTTGTTTTGTGTTTTGGTGCTTATAAGGTTATATAGTGAGGTTAAGTTGAGGTGGGGTCAAGTGGTTGCTTAAGTGGACTTCTAAAGTGCGCATTGTTAGCTTTAAAACGAGCCTAAGGTGTAAAACATAGGCTAGCTAATTAAAACACTAAGTTAGTTACGTAACACTATTCATTAAACTACGAAAATCATTTTCTAAACGAGCTCTCCTATCGCTTCTAGCTCAATTGCACATTTTTTCCACTCCTCTAACAATTAATATGATTTAATAAAAATGCTAATTCACTAATAGAATGTAGTTTGAAAACGGGATGAATAGTAGCTAAAGAAGACAGTTAATAAAGCACAGAAGGAAATGTGCAAACAATGGATGCAACAGTAAATGAATGTACGACTAAAATCTCGGGCGTCACATAGCTCAAGGTCAAACAAATTTAAAAAGTCAAAGTTGACACTTAGTCTATTTTTTAGTATTTTTAGTTTTTTAATTCATTTTCTTGACTATTTCTTGCTAAAACACTAAATTGACACTTCAAACTAATTCTATATTATATATTTTAGGTGACAAAGAGTTTTACGTTCAAATATATCCACTCGAGTCGGCTTAAAACTCAATTTCTTGCAAAAGAAAGTGTAAAAATCTTTAAAATTCTAAAATCGATTCCAAATCTATTTTAATCAAACACGGGTATATTAATTCCCGAGGACTAGGTTTTAAAACACCCCTATAAAAATTTTAGCGAACAGGTGTTCAAAATACTATTCACTAAAATCGGCAATAAAATTTCTGATTCCGTTTTTTATGAAAATATCATGAATGCACACATAGCATGTATTAGGAACATAAATCATATATCTAGCACATTCTAACTCATATAACACATAAACAGGTCAAAGCACGCAAAACGAGGCAAAACATGCAAATCGAGGTTAAGATGGAAAGTGGGGTTTCACAAATAGTAACTCCCACTAACTTTATCAAATCTTATACTCCCAAAATGATAAACGCGAATCTGTTTGAATACGGTAGTGGGTGACCAAATTCTCTCAATAATTTGTATCCCTCAAACCTTTGTGGCTATGTTGGAATAGAAATATCAAGAGTCAACAACTTTTTGTTGTCTATTTCACAAAATAGGTTATGGTTATATCCAGTTCCTAAATTACTTTGGTCTCAAACCTTTGTGGCAATGTTGATTAAGTAATTCAGTTAGACTCGACCCGCCATCTCACAGTTATCCCACAAATTGAATCAATAACCTCAAGCCTTTGTGGCTATGTTGGCCGTTAGATTTTGGCAGACAACCACATCACTATGTTCTTACTAGCAACTTAATTAAACTTAGTACGAATCATGTTCCTCTACCTTTAGGCAAGACCGGACATGATCGCTTTGGGTTCATTAAGTCCTAGGATGGCGGAGGACAACAGATCTAATATTGATTTGCACATTTGGGAGTTTTGTAATAGATCTCATCATGCATACATTAACAATCATATAGTATATAATGCATGCAATGGGTATAAATGGTGAATCATGGACTTTGGAATAAAAAGGAAAAACTATCTTAAAACACATCACTATGTCTTCAAGATCTCCAACTCCTTTGGATTCACTCGGTTGTCTCTTTGCATTTCTTGTTGAGAATTTACATATAGTCCTCACCACAAAGTTCTCTCAAAAGCAAGAAAAATAAAATGAGACTTATGTCTCAACTACAAACCGGGTATCCACTAAGTCCATGATCAAGTTCACCATTTATGCATCATGTAGCTAGATTAAACTTATCACATAGATAATCAAAGCTAAATGAAAATAATCAATAAACATCTTAACGCATCATATACAAAAGATAAACAAAGTCCATCTAATCTTCTATTAATGTTTTGACAACATGCATGAAAGAGAATTGACTCTAACATCAACCAAGCATTCTAAGACCAACTGAGTTCACAAGCCATATAGTCTCGATATGACACGTAAACCGAGATCTCTATATAAAGGGATCATCAGGCCCGATCATAGAAAACTTTTGGCTCGCTACAATCAAAGTCGATCTTTCCATGCAGGATGGAATCAACTCATATCTTTCGCATAAACGTGTCAATAAACATTAAAAGATTAGATCTAATGTACATATTACGGACTTTCAAAACCGTAGCTCTGATACCACTTGAAGGTGCTATAAAAGTCGTCTGCTTCAAAATGAAGGCGCAAAGGAGTCAGCTTCAAAATGAAGGTGCAAAGGCGTCAGCTTCATAAATGAAGGCGCGTAATAGCGTCAGCTTAAAAAATAGGAGCACAACGGGATCGTCTCGAGATATGTAAATAACAAAAATATGCAAGCGCAGCGGAAATAATAACAATTGAAATTTGCATGTAAACGAGTTTGTATTTACATAAACTCAAGAGTAAATCCGTAACTAGTACATTAAAAGTAAATACAATAAAGTATATACAACTATATACAAATGTATTTAAAATGAAATACCTCGCATGGAAAACTCGGATGTAGACACTTGAAGAAGATCTTGACTCGGGCAAACTCCTTTGCACGTGCAAAGATCCTAGTCGGTCCACGGGTATCCAAAAGCAAAGGACAACTAACTAATTGTAGTGCTAGCTTAGTTAAGTCCAAGAGCTTAGTAAATTAAGAGTTAAAAACTTAGAAGCAAAAGTTTCCTATCTCTACTAGACTTGGCCGAAAACACCAGGAGAAAAGAGAGAACAATATGCTTCTAAAGAGAGAGAATTTCGGCCATAAGGTGCAAACAAGAATGAAGAACTTGTCTTCTATTTATAGATGCATGAACAAGCTTATCAAATGCCAAGTGTCATGATCAAGAAGCCAAGTGTCCTAATCCTATGCATGGCTGGCCAAAAGGGGGGCAAATTGGACAATTTTTGCTTGCAACTTGTTGTTTGTCTTTTTGTGCAAGTTGCCTTTTGTCTTTTTGTGCAACTTGATTTTTGTCTTTTAGTGAAGACAAACATTAATTATTCCTAAACCCTTTTAGAATAATTAATTACAGATTGACCCCTCAATCAATTTGTACTATTGACCCAATATTTTTTAGTATTTACACTTTGACCCCAAAACTTTCAAAAAATATGATTTTGTCCCACTTAACCGGTAATGTCCAAAATCACACCGTTAACACTTTAACTTGTTTCCAACTCAATACCAAGCTCATAAATTGCTTTATTCATGATACCCTAAGTGTGTGACTTTCTAAGTTCATGACCGTACAATGATAAAGGATCAATTCTGAAAATGTCTCCGTCATTTTCCAGAATACCTTCATGTTCATGAGTGACGCACTAGCGACGAACGTATCATGACAATATGTACATTAATGAAGTCAAATTCCAATGAACCTATTTATTGTCGCAAATTGGCATACAGTCCGATCCTTCTGTTAAAATATCCCGATCGTTGTGGGGACCATGAAATGATTAAGTATGCTATACAATTCTATGCATAGATCTAATTCGATGGAATGAGAGATGACATCTATGGAAAAACACATTTCCATTGTTCAACTATCCCAACTTAAGATTTCTCATTTCAGATGACCGACACTAGATTGCATAAGACATCCCCTCACTGTCGGAGGTTAACAGATCCTATTTTGACAATTACATGTCGGACTCATATCACAAGACTAAATTGCAAGAGGCCGTATCTCACCCTCAAAGAAGACAAGCCTTGTCCAAACGCAAGATTTAGCCCTTGATATAGCTAGCAGCCGTAATTTTTTAAGTCAAAGGATTAATTTGCACAATTTGCAACGAATGACAAACTATTAATCCAAAGTCATGTAGTTTTGTCATTCCTGTCACATTCAATGATCTGTTCAACCAACAATCATTCATATGTGAGTTAATCACATCCCTATGTTGTTGTAGCTCAACGCTTGCTACCCTTTATCATTAACATCTCTATATTAATCAAAGGTAACTACATATGATTGTCTGTACTTTATTATTCTAGTCCTGGTCGAATAATCTAAGGGCTATTAATGCTTTTGAATGTTTATCATGTCGAAGAAACATGTCATTGAATTCTCAACACCTTAAGAATATATTTCTTCTCCGAAAAACATTGAGGACATATTCATATAATTGAACGGAGAATATGAACATCCAATTAACATGCTATTCAGATTTACATCAAAATGCCCTATATAGGTCATCTAACTATATAGCATTATGGCATATCTCTAACAAAGAGATTGTTCCCGCAAGTAATAAGTAAGCATTAGGGCATATCTCTACCAGATAAATTGGGCAATATATATTAGCGATTAACTAGACAAATTTAAGCATAACTGGGATATACTAACATGTAGATACCATAAATAAGTAATAAAACCTTCACAGTCATGCTTGTCTATGTTTACAACTTATAAAATAATAACTAACTTGGACAATAAATGAATTAACTCAAATAAGCATGAGTTTTTCAAAAGTTTCCTCACCTTAAAATGCCAAAAATTGGAGAAGACTCGGACCTATTTTGGAACTTTCGGAATGTTAACTAACTGAATCGATATAATTTAGTAGAATCGGGCCAGAAAAAAGTGTCTGCCTGTTTGATTTCAAAGGGTCAAGTGACCCCTTTATATAGGCTTTCAAGGCTGACGCAGGGGGAACACGTGTCCCACCACGTGTCTCACATGCGTTGCACATCCAAGCATGTGTGACACGTGTCCCCCTATGTGTCACGCATGCGTGGCATATCCACGCATGTGTGACACGTGTCCTTCCATGTGTCTCGTACGCGTGGCACGTCCACGCATGTGTGACACGTGTCCATAGACACGTGTCACTCTTTGAGAGCGACACCAACGTTTTATTTTTTGCCCGTATCGTGCACAGATGCCCTGATTTTCGTATTTTCTGGTCGGGATACAATTTTGTTAAATTTCTCCATTAAGTAGTACAAGTTAAAGGAAACCCAATGGAGTGTACCCATTTTTTGCGGCGGAATCCCCATTTTCCTATAATTGGCCCCGAAGTGAAACCCATTTTCCAGACCAAAAATCCCTAAAATTGGAAAAACAACCGAAATGACCCGAAAAGTTAAAGGAAATCACTCGTACTCTTGTAAGCAGCTGAAAAGTTTTACTTGGTCATGATATGAAGTTTTACATCCTTACATCCTTATAACGACCCTAAGCTTAAAGAACACCTAATAATAGGTTACTATTAATCGTAATACCAATTGGTTTTTTTAAATAGTAAGAGAATTAACTATAGATTAAATGCAGGCAAATAATCACAAATGCACATTTTTCAAAAATAACGAATGAAATAAATATAAATAAATGCTTGTAAATGTATGGTCGGACTTGGGTATTACTTCCTCATCCCCTTATAAAAATTGCACCCTCTCAATTTACTTCTCTAGTACCTCTGGTCCATTGTGCGAGATTGAATACCGGTGCCAAGTAAGAATTCCAAACATGAGCCTCAAATAGTAATACATGGATGAGAATACCAATGAACAACGTACAAGAATACCGTGTGAGAATAAGAAATCGCGGGAATAATACCAAGAGAAATATGAGCTAAGAATTTCCAAATGCCAAATAAAGGCAATATAGATGCCAAATAAAGGCCATGAATACCAAATAAAGGCTCAACTTAGAAATCCAATCTAGAATGTCAGATAAGATTACCAAATAGAAGTCCAAAGAAAATACCAATTAAGAATTCCGAGTGAAGATATCGAAGAAAATACCAATGGTCAATGTCAAGCTCAAGCATTAAATATAGTCTACGGATCAACGGTTCCCTTGTTTTCTGACTCGCATGTGAGGAGATCCGCTACTGGCTAATTCTTTTAGGGAAGGGGATTACTTACCATTTTACGGGTAATGCATGTATAAAATTAATAATTTCAGGACAATTAAACATGCAACTCATAAAAAATAGATTCACACTTAGCAAATAAACACATTGAGCACATATGATTATACTAAACACATATCCTTAAAAGACGTCTACCTACTGTCCAAAGATCCTATCCTGGCTTATGAGCTATCTAAGCTCTGATAACCCGACCCTTTTCAAGATTAGGTCAAAGTCTGCGTTTACTTTCATTGCAAGTTCATAACTTTTATTTAAAATGAACAATAAATGAAGAATTATTCAATAACAAGCCTTTACATAATAATTTAAGTACAAAAGGGTGTTACAACATTTGAGATCCGATATCTACCCGGCTATCATACAAACTAGGGTTTCAGCACAGCTACCCTTCCTGTAATATCCCACATCGGACGCGGATGGTTCTGGGCTACTAGATATAATGGGATGTCTCGTTGTATCGTGCATGCGCATTTTCCTGGCAGTGGCTGGGAGGCGACAAAACCGTGAGGTGTATCGGCACCAAAGTGGACAATACGTGCATAGTATGCTTCTGGGTCCGTACACCATGGCATCAGTGCACGCTCGTCCCCTATGGGAGGGGTGTATCCTGCAGGCGTGGGTGCGTTGGTTTGGGGCGTTACAAAGGTGGTATCAGAGCTTGTTTAGCTCATAAGCCGAGACAGGGTCCTCGGTCTGGTGGGTAGTGATCCTTGAATGTGTACTTGTTAAGTGTGTCTTGAAAGTGTATGCTTGTATGTGAGATTGTGTGTCTTGACTTGAATGTATGCACCTACGTGATATAGTTATGTGTTACGTGTTAAATGTTTCTCAAGTAAAGTGAAGTGTCTAGTTGTGCATTGAATTGACCTATTGAATTGACCTCGTGAATCGAATCGACCTTGTGAATTGTTATTTATTTGAAGTATTGCTTGTAATGCGTGTATTGGAATGTCTTGAATTGGTTGTGTCGTGATTTGAATTGATTATGTTGTGCTTGAATTGATTGTCGTGTTTGAATGACTTTGATGATTAAACTGTTTTATAAACTCTCTTATAAACTTGCTTGCATAATAGTTGAAGGCATGTATCTATAAATGTGATATATTGGCATTCAAACATGTCCCGTTGGAATGGTAAGAAAGACTTCTTCCTTCCCCTGAATAGAAGTGGTTAGTAACAGGCCCGCCAAGTTATATGGATTGACGGAAACGAGCAGTGCTTGACTAGGCCTTTATTTGGGAGTTGACATTTATAGTTGGAGTTTGTTTATTGGGGTTCCTTTAAGGTTATATCCTATGCTTTGTATAAATGACTTTCTTTGGAGTTCTACATGATTATTCTTTGGAGCATTTTCTTAATGTTTCCTTGTTGGGCATTTATCAGGTATTTCTATATTGGCATTTCGTGGGAGACTTGGTTGAGATTTTAATCAACCTTTGGTGTTCTTTCTGCATTCTTATGGGGAACTTTGATTTGAGTCTACCTACAATGATTAGTTTTGCATGAGGTGTACTATTTTGGTATTCTTTGTGGACATTTCTCAGTGAATTTGGCAATCGGAATTCTTATCGGACTTACTGCATAATATTATCTACAATATCTCTGCTCTAGTCTTTCTTGATATTTTATCGGCAATCGTGATTGGAATTCTTCAATAGTATATGGTGCACCTGCACGACATTCCCTCTGGTATTTTACCCAATATTCGGTAGCAATATTATTTTGGGAGTCTACTTGGTTATTCAGCTTGGTGTTCATTCATGGACTTTTGATAAGTATATATATGTTGGCGTACATTTTGGATTCCCTATTCAGATGCTTCTTGAGCTATATTTTGGAAGACTTCCTTGAAATTTCTGTAATATGATTGACTTTTTGTCTGGAGTCTTCCTGAGCAGTACTTGGGTTCTCGTTTAGACTCTACTTCAGACTGTTTATTGGTATGTTCTAGGTACTTTTAGTTGGGATTCTATTATGGCATTCATGTCTAGTAAGATTTTTATTTGGAGTTCTATTTGGTATTCCCTAGAGCCTTTATTTGGCCTTATTATTTTGGAATTTTTAGACGGTACTACTCAGGTTTCTTAGATTGGATTTTCTTCGAATGTCCTTATGTAGTGTCTTGCTCAGCAACCGATGAAGATTAGTCAAATTTGGGTGTCAGATGATGCAGAGTCCTATTGGAAGAAGAATTGCGAGGACGTAATTGTTTTAAGGGGGGAAGGATGTGATAACCCGAACCCGGCATGCATTTAATGGCATTTAACTGCATTTAATTAAATATTTAATTAGTTAAATTATCCATTTTGTACTATTTTGATATTTCTTTTAGAAGCATTCAATAATTTTTATATTGATTAATTAAAAGATTATGACCTATTTTTATTGTTTATAGTAATTAGATTTATTTTCTTGTGTTTAATTAAGTGTCATCTTAAATGTTAGTATTTAATTGCATCTGATTACGTGTTTATATTAACTTATTTATTTGTATCTTAACATTAATTTCATAATTCTTTAAAATATTCTAGAAATAGTTAAATTAATTATTTTTAAATGAATATTGATTATTTTGATTGTTTTGATTATTTTAGTAATCGGTTTTAATTGTCTTGCATTAAAATTACTCGGTTTTCAATTAAATGAGATAAATGGCTTGGAGTTCGGAGTGAATTTTAAACTATTCTACTATTCTACTTTTCAAAAATTATAGTTTTATATTATTGCTCATCATTTGATTAGCGATTGTTTATTGACCATTCGATCGTAGCATTTCGAAAATAGAAGTTAGAGGAATATTTTCCGAATTTAGTGAATAGTATTTTTAGCTTAATTGAGTTGGTTTTTAGCTGTTTTTCATCTAATTACATTGTTTTAACTTGAGCTAGACTAAATGCCATCAAAATGAGCTTATTTGACCATATTTTCACTTAAGCTTGACATGCCAAATTGACCAAAATGACCTTGTCACCTTTTATATACAAAATAAGCCAAAATTATCAAAAAAACAAATGCATAAATTCCCCCCAAGTCCCCCCCCCCCTTGGCCGAAGCTCCCAAGGAAGAAAAAAAAGATTTTGTTTCAAATTTTCTTCTACAATCTTGCGTGGAATTGCTCGAGGATCGTGGCTCGGGTCTTTGCGGGTCTTGGTCTTCAATCTCTATGAGGGTTTTCACGCTTTTGTGCATATTTTGTGAAATTTGATTATTGTTTCAAATTTTTAGATTTGATATATATAGTGTTATAATGCCTATAATTATTTGATATAGCTTCCTTTGAGTTCGTAGAGCATTGTTTGATAGTTATTTAGCAATTTTTACCGTTGAAATTGCGTATTTGAAATTGGGGAAGAATAATGAATAGCAATTTTGAATAGTAAAACCCTAGAATTTTGAATTTTGATCCGAATTGCGATTTCTTAATTTGGATAGGTGCCATTAGTGATAGAAAGATAGAATGTACAATAAAAACGGACCGGCCTTTGTTAAAATTGGAAATTAGACAAAGAAACGTAAAAGGGGCCGTTTGACCAAAGTTGACTGTGCTCGAATTGAGTTGGGGGTTTTGCTATTGAGGACATGGAAGCACTTTTGGCGCTGTTGTGGCATTGATTGACCGACCGGTTAGCATAGTTGTAGTTCAAATGCAGTAGGTGGACTTTCGGGCTTCGGTTAGGAAAATGAAGTTTCGCGCCATAGAAATGTGCCTTGTAGTGCCTGGAGGAGGGTAGTGAAGACGGTTTTCCAATCCTGTAGCTCGTTTACTCGTAATTGTCTTTAGAAGTTAGAGATTGAATAGTGATATTTGTCGTTTTCGTGTTTGAATTGCTATTTCTTGTTTAATTGATGTTATTGTTGATATTAATGATAATCATACTTGAAAAGTTAATTGAATGCTAATATTGATTGTAAATGCTTGATATCTTGTATATCGCCACTAATCTGTACTTTTATGCTATCGCTCGTTTATTGTTTATATCTCGTATTGCATTGCATAGTGTCAAGCGCGTGAGTGATGGGCCTCTCTGGGCAGTCTCGGGCTGCCAGGGTTGGTTTGCTCTAGCTCTGTGTCCTATTCCCATTCTCTCTAGGGGTGCCGCCCTGGGAGATTTGGGTCGTAGATGTGTCGGGGTACATTCGGAGTATACCCAGAGGGTGTTATAAGGTGGTTGTGCGCTCATTGTTGTCAACATCAAGCTCGAGATTGATGTATTGCTCGTGAAATGGTACATTGCTCGTATGAGTGAACCGTGACCTTCAAAATGTGGTATAGCTTTGAATAGTTGTATTAATGCTTTCTTTAATTGTTTATTGTATTGTCATTTATATTGAATGCTTTCTTATTGATTATATTGCTTAACTGTATCTATTTGCATTGCACGATCTTCTTTCTCTCCACCTCGATATCTGTTTCGCCCTCACTGAGTATACGTGTTGTGTATACTCACTCCTCACCACCACATTTCAGGAAATATCATGTTAGCTGGAAAGTTCGTGGTTATGTGATAGATCGTGCTTGAAGAGTTGCCTTGCGTGCTATGTGGCTTGAGTTGTCAAAGATGCAAAGATGTATATTTTCATGTAATGTATGTATTTAGTGTTAAAAGTTATGTAATTAACTTAACTAGGTTTATTAGAATGGTACGATAGTCTATTTTATTCAATAGGTTAGTATGGTTCAATTGCCAAGCATGAATGTACTTGTCAAAGATGAGAAGAGATAGGTTAGCTTTTAAACTGGAAATGTATATTTACTTGTGTTCGCTTGTTGAGAACCAAGGCTCGGATGGCCTTGAGGTGTTTGTATGGTTAGACACGGTGCTGGTCCATTTATATGCTATTGCAAGTTTTGCATTTTGCCTAAAAACAGGGGAGATTCCGTCCGTCTTTCCCTAAAATTTTATGCCCGGGTTTGGGATTGAGTTGCGATTAGATTGATTAATAGAACTTTCGGTCTCGAGAGGGATCGGGGTGTTACAACCTTTGTAACGCCCCGAACCAATGCACCCACGCCTGCAGGATACACCCCACCCATAGGGGACGAGCATGCACCGAGGCCATGGCGTACGGACCCAGAAGCGCACTATGCACGTATTGTCTGCTTTGGTGCCCATACCCCTCACGGTTTTGTCGCCTCCCAGCCACTCCCAGAAAAACGCGCGTGCACGATACAACAAGACATCCCATTATATCTAGCAGCCCAGAACCATCCCCGTCCGATGTCAGATATTATACCCGTCCCCCCTTGGGGACCCAGCATCCTCACTGGCCATGCGAACGCATCGGCTCTGATACCACTTGTAACACCCCGATCCCTCTCGAGACCGGAAGTTCTATTAATCAATCTAATCGCAACCCAATCCCAAACCCGGGCATAAAATTTTAGGGAAATACGGATGGAGTCTCCCTTGTTTCTAGGCAAAATGCAAAACCTGCAATAGCATATAAATGGACTAGCACCGTGTCCAACCATACAAACACCTCAAGGCCATCCGAGCCTTGGTTCTCAACAAGCGAACACAAGTAAATATACATTTCCAGTTTAAAAGCTAACCTATCTCTTCTCATCTTTGACAAGTACATTCATGCTTGGCAATTGAACTATACTAACCTATTGCATAAAATAGACTATCGTACCATTCTAATAAACCTAGTTAAGTTAATTACATAACTTTTAACACTAAATACATACATTACATGAAAATATACATCTTTGCATCTTTGACAACTCAAGCCACATAGCACGCAAGGCAACTCTTCAAGCACGATCTATCACATAACCACGAACTTTCCAGCTAACATGATATTTCCTGAAATGTGATGGTGAGGAGTGAGTATACACAACACGTATACTCAGTGAGGGCGAAACATATATTGAGGTAGAGAGAAAGAAGATCGTGCAATGCAAATAGGTACAGTTAAGCAATACAATCAATAAGAAACCATTCAATATAAACGACAATACAATAAACAATTAAAGAAAGCATTAACACAACCATTCAAAGCTATACCACACTTTGAAGGTCACGGTTCACTCATACGAGCAATGTACCATTTCACGAGCAATACATCAATCTCGAGCTTGATGTTGACAACAATGACAATAAGCGCGTAACCACCTTATTGAAGGATCTTATATATTTAGAGCTATGAACATTATCTGGCTAAAAAATCGAGCGGAAGCATAACATGAAGTTCAAAACTTTTTGGAATTTCAAAGCATAATGTTCATTTAAAACTCTAATCTTGATATCATGTGATTAACATATGCAAAACATATATATAGCAAATATATATATTGACAAGAGATAGAAGAAGATGATACCTCTTGTAGACAACTTAAGGAAGCCACAAATCTGAAATTTTGCTCACTTGATTGAAAACACCACCCCTTGAAGGCACAAGGGCTCTAGTCCGTCCACACGAGCAAAGAATGACTTCTCCATTTCCGTGGTTGTTTTGTGCTAGATAAACATGGAAGATTTATGAGCTTTTTGGTGAAGAAGAGAGCAAAACCATTTCCTTCTTCTTCCTTGTTCATGGCTACGTTTTGGTGAAGAAGAAGAGAAGACAACTTCATCTCTTTTGCTTCATTTTTCAGCCATGTATGATGAAGATAATGAAGAAGATAAGACTTCTTCTTCAAATTATTTGCTGCGTTTTTCTATGATTTTCAGCCATGGAGGCTTGAGGAGAGAGATAGATGAAGACAACTCATTTCTTGGTTGATGATGAAGACAATTCTTTTTCATCTTTTTCTTTCTCCAACGTGTGGAGAGAAGAGAAGGTGACAAGCCTTGTCATCTTTTTCCCTCTTTTCTTATTCTTGTCTCCTTTTGAAATAAAAGAGAAGACAACCTTTCTTGAATTAAGGTTATGTTGTTTTGTCTCTTTGTTAGAAAATAAAAGATGACAAAGTTGTCATCTTTTGTTTCTTTTATTGTAGTATTTTTCCACTAATGTATTTAAATATTCAACATAATCACAATTAGTTGAAATTATGAAAACAACCTTTTCATATTTTCACATTAGCCCCAACACTTAATAATAATTGCATATTGACCCCAATAACTTTTAAAAGGTCAATTACACAATTGTTAACTCCTTAACAATATAAGAGAAACAAAATATAATTGTTAACACTTTAACAATTCAAGAGAAACTAAACACAATTATTAACACTTTAATAATTCAAGAGAAACTAAACGAATTGTTAACACTTTAACAATTCAAGAGAAACTAAACGAATTATTAACAATTTGATAATTCAAGAGAAACTAAACGAATTGTTAACACTTTAACAATTCCAGAGAAAATAAACGCAATTGTTAATACTTTAACAATTTAAGATAAACTAAATCAAGCTCAATAGAAAAACCATTCACCATGCTCTATTGTGTGTGACTTTCTAGATTCACTACTATATAGCACTGAAGAAACGTTGAACACTTTCAATGTTAATCGAGCTATTCAATTTGTTTAGAGAATGTCTCCCGTCATTCTCAAAACACCTTCAGAGTTCTTGAGTGACGTTCTAGCTACCAACGTATCAAGACAGTTTATAAAGTAACGAAGTCTTATTCAAGTGAATCTATTTATGGTCGCCGATTATCGTGCAATCCAATCCTTCCATTAATTGTCCCGTCGAGCAAGAACCATGATTCGATTAAGTTCATAAACTTGATACCATGCATAGATCTAATTGGTGTAATGAGAGATGACACATGGAAAACCATTTCTCCATCATTCATACCTTGGCCACGGATTTCCTCATTAAACAACCAATCTTAGATCGCATAGGACATCGCCTCACGCCGGAGGTTAACGGATCCTCTCTTGATCACTACTTGTCAATCACTATACCAGACGAATGAAAATGCGAGATGACGTATCTCATCTCGTTGGTCGAAACAATCATTGTCCAAACGCTAGAATCAAACCCCAATACATATGACAACCGTAATGTCTCAAGTCTAAGGATTACATGCACAATCGTAACGATTAACAAATTATTAATCCAAAGTCATGTAATTTGTTATTCACATCACATTCAATGATCTATTCAACTAATAGTCATCCACATGTTTGTTAGTCACATCGCTATGCTGTTATGGCACGTTGCTCACCATCCTTTATCATTAACATCTCTATGTTAATCAAAGGTAACAACACATGTGATAGTCCGTAATTGATTATTAAAGTCCCGATCAAATAATCTAAGGACTATGAACACTTTAAGTATTTATCATATTAAGGAAATACGCCAACATATTCTAAATGCTTTTAGAATACATTCCTCTAATGAAAATACTAAGGACTCATTCATACACGTAAAGAAGGAGAATATGAATGTCCTAATTATGTCAATAGGTAAACGAACATATAAACACTAATGCCATAAGTAAATGTCAAAATGCCCCAATATATGTCATCCAAATATGTAGCATTAGGGCATATCTCTAACAATCTCCCACTTGCACTAATGCTATGAAACATAGTATTAGTACAACAAACAATGATATCATATACTCATCTTCTCAAAACGAGGACCTAGCTGTGACTGATTCATAGCTACGGTAAGTGGGTTAGATACATCAAGAGATGTGGTCGTTTTCTGCAAAGACATATCTCAATATGATTATTGGCTACATATACAACACATGAAGATGGAAACACTTTTCCAAATGTTTGGACATACAGTGAGACCTTGGTTACACAAGCTTGTGCAGTAGCTCCGTATAGTCGTAACAATAAAAGCATCACAACTTAACGATAGGAACCATAACCAACTCGTATGATTTCCTCGATCCAAACAACTTCCTTCGTAATATTACATATCACAAAAGACATAAGTTATGTAATGGAATCTACAGTTTTCTCATAACCTTTCTAACTTATTGAGCTCCTACTACAAATAAACGTGAACCCTAACATAGACATTCTATTATAATATTCAAATTAAGAATTTGAACTAGTAAATCCATCACTACGGAATTTACTTCCTCCATGAACTAAAATATATATCTTTAGTGCTTCCCAAGTACTTAAGAATATACTTCAATTCTATCAACCATTCCCAAACTTGGATTGGACTAATATTTACTCGTAACACTTTACAGCTTACGCAATATCAAGTCTTGTACATAATATAACAAATATGAAGTTACTATAACTTTGAATACAAATTTGTTATGCAACTAGAGTTTCTTGAACACCTTCAAAACCACTCTTATGTACAATTTAAGGAATATGTCGAGTAATCTATTTGTACTATCATTATAGCTACAAATTCACAAGATACGAACGACAAGTTCTAAATGGAGAGCATTTAATATGACTAGACTATAATTAATATCACAACACACATATCATCAACTATGATATTGAAGTCATCATTATTGCAATCACAGAAAAGTGGATGCGCTCCCACTATTCTTTTGCAATCACAAGGTTCATCTACATTTTAAATGAAATCTAACTCTTTAATCTCATTTGAAATGGGTGAAACATTTTCAAGGAATTCACTTAAAAATCCACAAGTGGATTTATCAAGTATGCACATATTACTCATATCAATAGATCATAATCATCAATATAGTAATACAATGTGCTATAATGACTAGCATAATACAACGAGACTAAAGCACAATAATTGGTAAAAGGATTTCATCATAGCTAACACTTTGGCTATGATGATATCTTTTAGAAACCAATATAGCTATAAAAGGTCATTACCCTTTTCTATTAACTTCAACCTTTATCTAGGAGATCAATATCCAGATTAAGCTAAAGTATATGAAGTCTTATTATTATGCTTTGAATTATATAGTTTCTTGGAATCGATATCAAATATATCGTTTCTTTGTAGATCGTAGGATCAACTAATTGATAATTATCTCAAATACACAAACAACGTTTGTGCTTCCAAAAAGATAGCCCTATATTCTTTTAAAGAATGAGATACACTACTAGTTTTTCAAAGATCTTGTGTGATGACTCATCTAGGACCTTATTGAATAGATTTATTACTTTGGTCTAGGTGATTTTATAGCTTTAGAGGATACATCCTCAATTTCTATTTTATTATAAAGTAACATCTTCTTGAATAAAAACTTTTTCTTCAAGAAAGATTACAATATAATAGATCAATAGACATTGATCACTAAATAGAAATTATATCCTACAAAACTAGGATATACTATAAAATTACCTTTAACCAAAACTCCCACTAGTCCTTTAAAAAACTTTTCAATAAAAGTAGGACAAACCAAAATTAACACATTTAATACTTGGTTGACATCCAACTTATATAAATTTAAAGTTCTAGCAATAGTAGGCAGTTACTATTCAATATAATATTAAATTAAGGAAAGCATGACCCACAAATAAATAGAATGATAAGTCAAACTAATCAACAACTTTACTACGTCCAACAAAGCACGGTTTCTTCACTAAGAAAATCCTATTTATTTGTGGTACACCGGGCATTATTAATTTCGATACTCTATCAAAATTTTAGGATACTCAAATAAAATAGTACTTAAGTATTTTTCCTTCATGATCTAATCATAAGGCACTAATACATTTTTCTATACGAGTCTATTCTCAAATAGCTCTAAATATATCAACATGTACTAATCCAAATAAGCTAGTAGTTTTAATCCTTTATCAAACAAAGGATGACTTGGTTACCTTTCCAATAAATAAGATGTATAAGTTGATCAAACCAACTTAATCATCATCTTATTTTTAGAAAAACCTAATCATGTAGAAACTACAATTAATTTAGATTATTTGAGTAATCTTAAAATTTGGTGGATGGTTATAACGGTTGATAATATGTTTGCAATACATTCTTTCGTCCATATCAAGATAATAAAGACTACACCATAATGTGCTTTTACAAGCTTTAGGAATATACATTTAATTCCTAATATCATTTAGGTATAAACCTTAAAATACAAAATATGTCCAGAAGGCATCCAAACAAATTGTCTTTAGCTAACGCAACAACCTTTGTTTCATTTGCTAACACTTAAAACATTCCACACTTCCAAAAGCGCACTACTGAGATTAAGATTCTATCCTCGAACACATTTAGTAATGTTTCACTAGAATCCATAAAGTAGTACCAATCACAATGAAAGAAGATTTATAATTCATAGTAGCTTTACAACCTTGACATTCAAGCTATAAAGATATTTTGGATTAAAACCTCTTTCAATGTCCAGTTTTAAGGCTATGAAAACATCATTTACACATGCCTATTCAATCCTTAATATTCTTCTTAGAATGCTCCCACTGGCTAATAGAAATCATCTCTATTTGTCTTTCTTCTTTGCATTACCACTAACCAAAGAGGAAATACGAATATGAGAATGAATTTCATTTATATCTAATATCATGCATTAAATATGTTTACCACAAAACTATTTGCTATTTTAGAATTATATTCTTTACATCTTGCATACCCTTATGTAAACTATGAAAGAATACAAATCTTTAGCATATTTAATTTGTTTTACTTATCAACCATAAGTACTACAACCTTTTATTTTGATACTTTATCAAGATAAAAATAACGGAGCATATAACTCTAAGAGTTTGTTAAGTTTCTAAGAACCATTCTTAGATGATAACGTTAATCAAAAAGTTTGGTCTAGTTGCGCGATATAAAGTCTAGTTAATTAAAAATGACGGGTTCATTGTTGTAGCCATAAACATATGCAGAAAATAAGATCGCTAGTTGACATAAACTTGTTAAAACATTTAATTTGGCCTTTAATTAAATGATACATCCCACTAATTTTATTAAATCTCACACTTCCTAAATGAGATCGTGAATCTAATTAAAGACTCATTAGTAGGTGACCATGATTCTCTTTAATATGAATACCCTCAGCTTTGGTACATTATTGGAATATATATACAAAGAGTTAGCAACGATTACTATCTATATCACTATATAGGATATGGCCATTTTGCCCCTAAATCACCGTAACCTCAGCTTTGGTGCATTATTGGAAACGTGATCTAGTTAGATTACACCCACCGTCACAGTGTTGCGACAATTTGAATCCCGGACCTCAACTTTAGTGCGTTATTGGCCTCGTGATATTGGAACAACACAACATCACTATGCTTGCTAGGTAAACATAATACTTTCATGGAATATGTCTTCCTACCTTTGGGTTAGCCAAGACATACCCAATCGAGTAAATATAACTTAGGATAGTGGAAGGTAACGATAAACACTTTTACCGCTTTACAATCTAATATGTTTGCACGTAGGAAGATTTTGAATTTAATTAGGTCTCACTTTGCACATTAGTTAATTTACAAGCATACATCACATATAAGCAAATAAATAAACATACATGCAAAATCATACATTATGGTGGATCATGGACTTGGACTATGAATTAAATCAAGACAAAAATAAAACCTAAACAAACACATCAACATGTCTTATTTGGTCTTGTCTTCTTGAATTCTTCAAAGATCCAAAGTGCCTCCAACTCCTTGAAAGTCTCCAATGGTCTTCTTTAAACTTCTTGTAGAAATTACATACATTATGTCTCACTACAAATTTCTCTCAATTGCAAGAAAATAAAATGAGACTTATGTCTCAATTACATACTAATGAATGATATAATTAGTTACAACGCCATCTAATGAAATTACAACTAATTAACCATTCATTAACCAAGTCCATGATCAAATTCACCATTTATCATCCAACATCATTATGTAAGATAAAACTTATAAAGCATAGGATATGCATCATATACATAAACAATAAAGCTAAACAAGCAAGCTAACACAAATTAATGTATCCAATACATTAAATAAATAAAAGGCATGTTTGCAATAAGTTTCATATCTTGAGATTTTAGCATCTCATGTTAAACAACACAAAAGAACTAGATAAAATCAATTTTAAGTCCCTATTTGTTCAATAAGGCCCAATGCAAATCTTTTGTTAATTTTATGGCCCAATTTGAGTTCCAAGGCTCATATTAATCTTCAGTAAGAAAAACAATCTCATCTAATCTTATTAGACTAAAGCCCACTGATTTTTAAGACCATTGGACTTAACCAAAGTCAAACCAATTAGTCATGGCTTTTAATTTATGACCCATCATAAATCTGCTGCACATATACCAACTGTTTTGACTCGTTTAGCCTATCTACAGTTCTCCAAAAATTCTGAAATTTTTCAGAGACGTATCTCTTCAAGTGTAGATGGTTTCAGAATCAAACAGAACTCAATTCGGAGTTAAATTGACTGAGTTATGCCCTTCGAAACACAACTGCGCAAACTGTCCAGCTTTACACGAGAATCAATGAACTTACTGATTTAGATTTTTTTGAAACCCCTAGCCACGAAATTACGAGATGCATATTAGAGGATGAAATGTTATACTATCTCTATAGAATAACATATCCAAAAATCAGCCAAATCTAACAACATTTACTATGCCAAAACAGTCACGCAAAAACAGTTGACAGAAACATTTTCAGAAATGTTGAAACTCTTTCCTTGTTCTTTTGTGCTCAAGACTTTAGAAACTTTAAGCAAACACATATGTAATCACATGAACATCAAGTCCTTGCTCTGATACCACTTGAAGGATCATATATATTTAGAGCTATGAATATTATCTAGCTAAAAAATCGAGCAGAAGCATAACATGAAGTTCAAAACTTTCTGGAATTTCAAAGCATAATGTTCATTTAAAACTCTAATCTTGATATCATGTGATTAACATATGCAAAACATATATATAGAAAATATATATATTGACAAGAGATAGAAGAAGATGATACCTCTTGTAGACAACTTAAGGAAGCCACAAATCTGAAATTTTGCTCACTTGATTGAAAACACCACCCCTTGAAAGCACAAGGGCTCTAGTCCGTCCACACGAGCAAAGAATGACTTCTCCATTTTCGTGGTTGTTTTGTGCTAGATAAACATGGAAGATTTATGAGCTTTTTGGTGAAGAAGAGAGCAAAACCATTTCCTTTTTCTTCATTGTTCATGGCTATGTTTTGGTGAAGAAGAAGAGAAGACAACTTCATCTCTTTTGCTTCATTTTTCAGCCATGTATGATGAAGATAATGAAGAAGATAAGACTTCTTCTTCTAATTATTTGCTGCGTTTTTCTCTGATTTTCAGCCATGGAGGCTTGAGGAGAGAGATAGATGAAGACAACTCATTTCTTGGTTGATGATGAAGACAATTCTTTTTCTTCATCTTTTTCTTTCTCCAACGTGTGGAGAGAAGAGAAGGTGACAAGCCTTGTCATCTTTTTCCCTTTTTTCTTATTCTTGTCTCCTTTTGAAATAAAAGAGAAGACAACCTTCCTTGAATTAAGGTTGTGTTGTTTTGTCTCTTTGTTAGAAAATAAAAGATGACAAAGTTGTCATCTTTTGTTTCTTTTATTGTAGTATTTTTCTACTAATGTATTTAAATATTCAACCTAATCACAATTAGTTGAAATTATGAAAACAACCTTTTCATATTTTCACATTAGCCCCAACACTTAATAATAATTGCATACTGACCCCCAATAACTTTTAAAAGGTCAATTACACAATTGTTAACTCCTTAACAATATAAGAGAAACAAAATATAATTGTTAACACTTTAACAATTCAAGAGAAACTAAACACAATTATTAACACTTTAATAATTCAAGAGAAACTAAACGAATTGTTAACACTTTTACAATTCAAGAGAAACTAAACGAATTATTAACAATTTGATAATTCAAGAGAAACTAAACGAATTGTTAACACTTTAAAAATTCAAGAGAAAATAAATGCAATTGTTAACACTTTAACAATTTAAGAGAAACTAAATCAAGCTCAATAGAAAAATCATTCACCATGCTCTATTGTGTGTGACTTTCTAGATTCACTACTATATAGCACTGAAGAAATGTTGAACACTTTCAATGTTAATCGAGCTATTCGATTTGTTTAGAGAATGTCTCCCGTCATTCTTAAAACACCCTCAGAGTTCTTGAGTGACGTTCTAGCTACCAACGTATCAAGACAGTTTATAAAGCAATGAAGTCTTATTCAAGTGAATCTATTTATGGTCGCCGATTATCGTGCAATCCAATCCTTCCATTAATTGTCCTGTCGAGCAAGAACCATGATTCGATTAAGTTCATAAACTCGATACCATGCATAGATCTAATTGGTGTAATGAGAGAAGACACATGGAAAACCCTTTCTCTATCATTCATACCTTGGCCAAGGATTTCCTCATTAAACAACCAATCTTAGATCGCATAGGACATCGCTTCACACCGGAGGTTAACGGATCCTCTCTTGACCACTAATTGTCAATCACTATACCAGACGAATGAAACTGTGAGAGGACGTATCTCATCTTGTTTGTCGAAACAATCATTGTCCAAACACTAGAATCAAACCCCAATACATATGACAACCGTAATGTCTCAAGTCTAAGGATTACATGCACAATCGTAACGATTAACAAATTATTAATCCAAAGTCATGTAATTTGTTATTCACGTCACATTCAATGATCTATTCAACTAATAGTCATCCACATGTTTGTTAGTCGCATCGCTATGCTATTATGGCACGTGGCTCACCATCCTTTATCATTAACATCTCTATGTTAATCAAAGGTAACAACACATGTGATAGTCCGTAATTGATTATTAAAGTCCCGATCAAATAATCTAAGGACTATGAACACTTTAAGTATTTATCATATTAAGGAAATACGCCAACATATTCTAAATGCTTTTAGAATACATTCCTCTAAT
Organism: Ehretia macrophylla; assembly: GCA_037974665.1. NCBI lineage: Eukaryota > Viridiplantae > Streptophyta > Magnoliopsida > Boraginales > Ehretiaceae > Ehretia > Ehretia macrophylla. The sequence continues at coordinate 76,979,795 of CM075773.1, forward strand.
GAAAATACTAAGGACTCATTCATACACGTAAAGAAGGAGAATATGAATATCCTAATTATGTCAATATGTAAACGAACATATAAACACTAATGCCATAAGTAAATGTCAAAATGCCCCAATATATGTCATCCAAATATGTAGAATTAGGGCATATCTCTAACACTTATAACACCCACTGGGTGTACTCTGGATGTACCCCGACACATCTACGACCCAAATCTCCCAGGGCGGCACCCCTAGCGAGAATGGGAATAGGACACGAAGCTAGAACAAACCAACCCTGGCAGCCCGAGACTGCCCAGAGAGGCCCATCACTCAATCGCCTGATACTATACAATGCAATACGAGATACAAGCAATAAACGAGCGATAGCATAAAAGTACAGATTAGTGGCGATATACGAGATATCAAGCATTTACAATCAATATTAGCATTCAATTAACTTTTCAAGCATGATTATCATTAATATCAACAATAACATCAATTAAACAAGTAATAGCAATTCAAACACGAAAACGACAAATATCACTATTCAATCTCTAACTTCCAAAGACAATTACGAGTAAACGAGCTACAGGATTGGAAAACCGTCTTCACTACCCTCCTCCAGGCACTACAAGGCACGTTTCTATGGCGCGAAACTTCATTTTCCTAACCGAAGCCCGAAAGTCCACCTACTGCATTTGAACTACAACTATGCTAACCAGTCGGTCAATCAACGCCACAACAGCGCCAAAAGTGCTTCCATGCCCTCAATAGCAAAACCCCCAACTCAATTCGAGCACATTCAACTTTTGGTCAAACGGCCCCTTTTACGTTTCTTTGTCTAATTTCCAATTTTAACAAAGGCCGGTCCGTTTTTATTGTACATTCTATCTTTCTATCACTAATGGCACCTATCCAAATTAAGAAATCGCAATTCGGATCAAAATTCAAAATTCTAGGGTTTTACTATTCAAAATTGCTATTCATTATTCTTCCCCAATTTCAAATACGCAATTTCAACGGTAAAAAATGCTAAATAACTATCAAACAATGCTCTACGAACTCAAAGGAAGCTATATCAAATAATTATAGGCATTATAACACTATATATATCAAATCTAAAAATTTGAAACAATAATCAAATTTCACAAAATATGCACAAAAGCGTGAAAACCCTCACAGAGATTGAAGACCAAGACCCGCAAAGACCTGAGCCACGATCCCCGAGCAATTCCACACAAGATTATAGAAGAAAATTTGAAACAAAATCTTTTTTTTCTTCCTTGGGAGCTTCGGCCAAAGGGGGACTTGGGGGGAATTTATGCATTTTTTTTTTTTTGATAATTTTGGCTTATTTTGTATATAAAAGGTGACAAGGGCATTTTGGTCAATTTGGCATGTCAAGCTTAAGTGAAAATATGGTCAAACAAGCTCATTTTGATGGCATTTAGTCTAGCTCAAGTTAAAACAATGCAATTAGATGAAAAACAACTAAAAACCAACTCAATTAAGCTAAAAATACTATTCACTAAATTCGAAAAATATTCCTCTAACTTCTATTTTCGAAATGCTACAATCGAATGGTCAATAAACGATCGCTAATCAAATGATGAGTAATAATATAAAACTATAATTTTTGAAAAGTAGAATAGTATAATAGTTTAAAATTCACTCCGAACTCCGAGCCATTTTTCTCATTTAATTGAAAACTTAGTAATTTTAATGCAAGACAATTAAAACCGATTACTAAAATAATCAAAACAATCAAAATAATCAAAATAATCAATATTCATTTAAAAATAATTAATTTAACTATTTCTAGAATATTTTAAAGAATTATGAAATTAATGTTAAGATACAAATGAATAAGTTAATATAAACACGTAATCAGATGCAATTAAATACTAACATTTAAGATGACACTTAATTAAACACAAGAAAATAAATCTAATTACTATAAACAATAAAAATAGGTAATAATCTTTTAATTAATCAATATAAAAATTATTGAATGCTTCTAAAAGAAATATCAAAATAGTGCAAAATGGATAATTTAACTAATTAAACATTTAATTAAATGCAGTTAAATGCCATTAAATGCATGCCGGGTTCGGGTTATCACACTTCCACCCGAGAATAAACAACATCTGACAGGCAAGGAGCTTCAGGCACGTAAACATTCAACTTCAGCATATAAAGTCAATTTCCATCTCAAGCTAGGTTGTACCTGCACTGGGGGGAGAAAAAAGGGTGAGCTCTGGGGAAGCTCAGTGAAGATGAAACATAAAAGTTTGAAAATATTTCTGGTCGGTTTCTTTTGCAAATCATGATGCAATTCACGTACAATACTATCCACATATGGTAAACAACATATAATAACCAAAAGAGATTACTAACACATTTGAATCACGTAACGACATGTAAATAACAAGCAGATTTCCTCCCCGAGGGTGAAGATCGCCAAGCAGGAGTACTTGATGTAACGCCCGAGATTTTTAGCCGTACATTCATTAATTGCTGCATCCATTGTTTGCGCAATTCTTTCTATGCTTTATTAACTGTCTTTTTTAGCTACTATTCATCCCATTTTTAAACTATATTCTATTAGTGAATTAATATTTTTATTAAATCATATTAATTGTTAGAGGAGTGGGAAAAATGTGCAATTGAGCTAGAGGCGATAGGAGAGCTCATTTAGAAAATATTTTTAATAGTTAAGTGAATAGTATTACATAACAAACTTAGAGATTTAAATAACTAACATTACTTTTCACCTTAGGCTCATTTTTAAGTTAATAACGCGCATTCTAGTGACCTTTTAAATACCCAAACTTGACCCCACCTCAACTTAACCTTATATAATTCACCTAAGCTCATTAAAACACAAAACAAAAAGAAAAATAGTGCAGAAATTACTGTGCAAGGGCCGAGAGCTTCAAGGTGAGGGGAAAAGGTGATTTTTGCTCTTCAACCCTTCAAACCAAGCCAAGCCAAGCCTAGAGCAAGTGGTTTAGGGTGTGTGCAAGCTTCCTAGGTGCTCCTGCGCACATTAGTGAGGGATTTCACGACTTATTTTCGCATTTTAAAATAGTTGTCAATTTCTTGATTTGTTGAAATTGTGAACAAATGTTATTGTATTGATTATCTATGCTATTATACCTAGTATATGAGTGCTAGAGAACATATTTGAGCCATTGTTTCGCCTTTTAAACGGTTAGAATCGTTAGTTTGATTTATGAGGTGAATAGTGACGTTTTTCTAGGGTTTTGGGTAATTGCACGTATTAGCTTGATTCAACACTCCTAATAGATGCTTTAGGTGCTAATGAAGATAGTCTAATAGCCCCGTACACTTGAATTGCTCTAAAATCGCATAAAACGTGAAATAGTCGACTTTAACAAAGGGGCTTCGGGGTTAATGCGAATCCGGGTAGATTCGGGCTTCACTTTTAGTATTCTTAGGCTACCTAGGTGCTATAGAAGCTTTGCTAACCCTTGTTTGAAGCTTGGATGAGGTATGTGTGGTATAAAGCTATAAGAGGGAATTTAGGGCTTTCAGGGTTATTGCGGGCATTTGAATGTGTTAGAGGGTTGAAAGGGTTCCTTGAGGGTTAGTTAGAAGGTTGGGAGAGTTTTCCTTTGAAATTGAATCATTAATTTTAGTTTGGAAGAGAAATAGTTTGAAAAACAAAGGGGTTTAAGTGAAATTTTGGTTGTTCCATGCTTCTAAGACCTTGGTTTGACTTCTCGTGGGTTTAAATGAGATTTTAAGTTGATTTGGAACTTTTGGTGTAATTCTAAATGTAACTTGGTTATGCCCCTTTGTAAAACTACTTATTTGCTTGTATAATTGCTTCAATTCTAACTGCATTAAGGACAACCTACTTTGTTGATCCTCATACGTGATATTGCTTATATTATTGATATTATCTTGCCATTGTAAAGTGCATTGAATAGTGGTTGCACAACCATAGTGTCAGGGGCAGATGTGTTGAATATCGGTTGGGCGGTAGAGGGCTTGCCAGTGGATATTCAAACTCCATGCTCTATTCCCTCACTCGCCTGGTCTGGAGATTGCCAGGGGGTGTTGGGTCGTAGGATTATCGGGGTACATCCGGAGTACACCCACTGGAGTGTTTGGGATTATGCCGGCTTATCGTGCTTGTGATCGTGGTTCGTGGAACATGTTCGTGGATTGAAGATTTGGTGTTGGGGTTAAGTGAAATGTATCCTTTTATTGTGTGGTTACTAGAGCTTGTTATTTTTGAATGATTAACTGCTTTATTGTCCAATTTTTTTACTTGTTGCATTGCACGCCCCGGGAGACTTTATCCCTCATTGGGCAACAGTGGTTGCTCATACCTCGATATATGTTTCAGGATGTGCTGAGGGTGATCCCCAGCTAGTTGAGGTGATAGTAGAAGATGAGGAAGTTCAGACTGATCCTTTACCTTAGTTGCTGTGCCTGATAGCTTTAGGTGGTTTATGTTCTTGCTGCTATGTGGAAGACTAATTTGTTTATCTTATGTTCTATTTTGTAGCCTAAGGGTTATGTATATACTTGTTGTACAAAGTTGAAATATAGTTGGTTGTGGTGTAGATTTGGAAGCCTATGTCTTGTAATAACTTATGTATCTGCTTTAATTACCTTGCATGCTTAGAAGTGAATGTTCTAACTCTAGCCACTAGCATGCTTGTGTATTTCGGGACTATTATATGCTTCAAGGCTCGGATGGCCCTGAACCTTTGTTGTTTAATTATGAAAAGCTTGTCTTATCTTGTTGAGGCTTTATTTGAGTGTTTACAGGTTTTCAGAATGTCCACAGTACAGGGAAGACTCTGTCCGTGTGTCGGGTCTGGACTTAACCTTTAGCTTGGGGTTGGGTCGGGGCGTTACATTTTAAGTGGTATCAGAGCTATAGATTGCATGAAGCCGGGTTAAATTTCTCGGTCTATGGGTAGAGATCTACTATGTGACCTTGTGATTGAATGAATTTGTGGTCCTTTGATTTGCCTAAGTGGAGTTTGAAATTAGAAAGGAACATGCTAGCATGATAATGGAATGCGAAAGGTCTCTAAGAGTTAATGTTTGAAAGTGAAAAGTCTAGAATGTCAAGCATGATTAAGTGACTATGAATCTCTTGTATGTGAACATTCTTATAATGCAATATGTGACTTATGTGTATTTATTTGAAAATTTTCCTATGTGCTTTACCTGTAATTTATGTAAATGCCTGTCATAATACTTTGCATTCTAGCTGTTGAGATGAGGAGAAGGGGCAGACCGGGGAGAGAGACGGAAGAAGCTCCTAGGCAGGGTGTACCGGGAGAGGGTGAAGGAGTAGCAGAGAATGCACCACCACAGGGACCAGAACCCAGCACTGCACAGATTCTTGCTACTATGGCTACTCCAATGAACACTATTGCACAGTTTGTAACTCAGCAGGGTTAGGTAGGGGCTCTTGGGGGTAATCAGGTCGTTAGAGCCGAGGGTAGTGGTGCTGCTGGAGCTAATTTGTATGACCAATTTTTACATCATGGGGCCTACAGCTTCTTTGGTGAACCTGATGATATGAAGGCCGAATTATGGTTGAGGAAATTTGAAAGGGTGGCTGCAATTCTAGAGTGCAGTGATGAGAGAAAGATTACTTATGCTACATTTCTGCTGGAGGGTGACGCCGAGGAGTGGTGGCGTACTATTAATGAGAAATGGGAAGCTGAGGCGGTTCAACATTCGTGGGCTGATTTTGTTCAAGAATTACGAGATAAATATATCTTCGTGGTTGCCCGTGAGAGGCATCAGGCAGAGTTCATAGCTTTGAAACAGGGGAGCATATCAGTGGATCAATATGAGGCTACTTTTACTAGGCTTTCCCGCTATGTGCCGACTTTGGTACAACCTGAGGATATGAAGATGCAGAGGTTCATTATGGGATTGAGGAAGGATATTATGCTTAGTCTATCTGCGAATGATTACTCTAACTATGCTGCAGTGGTCAAAGCCGCCTCGAGGTATGAAAAACGCAAGGCAGACGTGATGGCAGAGTCTAGTCAATCGAGTAAGCGGCAGTTTCATTCTTAGAGTCAAGGGTACCAGAGGCAGACTATTCCAGTTGGGCAGAGTCCACAGCCGAGGCAGACACAGAGTTATATAGGGCCTGTTCAGATTCAGTCGCGATCAGTCCAGAGTCAGAGTCAGAGCCAGGGGCAGACCCAACTAGCAGTAGTTCGTTCTCAGCAGGGTAGTTCAGCTACCTCTACTTACAGAGCTTCTTCGGGAGGCACTGTTGCAAGACGTCACCAGCAGTGCAGCTTCTGTCAACGCCAGGGTCATACTGAGAAGAATTGTTGGAAAAGATTGGGCCGATGTACCGGATGCGGCAGTGATCAACACAGGGTTAGAGATTGCTAGAATTCAAGAATACCAGGGGTCAGACATCTAGTCAAGGCAATCAGACCAGGGGTTCAGTTGCAGCACCAGTACCGCAGGGTCAGGCCCGAGTATTTGCCTTAGATGCTGAGGAACTTCCGGATATGACTGCTGTAGTAGAAGGTACTTTTCTTCTTAATGATCAATTAGTTAAGTTTTTAATTGATTCCGGGGCTTCGCATTCATTTATTACACCTATTTGTGCACAAAATGCTAAGTTGAAACATGATGAATTGTTGCATGATATTGTGGTTTACACTCCTATGGGGCCGAAGTTTGTCACCAAATCTATCTGCAAGGCATGTAATATTGATATTCAAGGTCATGTTTTTCCTGCCAATTTAATTATTCTACCTTTCCGCGACTTTGAAATTATATTGGGGATGGACTGGTTAGGTAAATATTATGCCCAGCTTGATTGTAGAAAGAAGATTGTGAAACTAGAAATGCCCGACCAGCCCGTACTTAAAATAGTTGGTAGTAGAAAATCTACGGGGACTCCTATCATATCTTCTATTAAAGCATCAAAAATGTTAGGTAAAGGTTGTGAGGCTTACTTTGCTTACTTGATTAATCAACCTGGTGATCAATTGAAACTGAATAATGTACCTATCGTGAGAGAATTTCCGGAGGTGTTTCCTGAGGAGTTACCTGGTTTACCGCCTGATAGAGAGATAGAATTTGTGATCGACTTATTACCAGGGGCTACGCCTATCTCTAGAACTCCGTACAGAATGGCTCCACCTGAGTTACAAGAATTGAAAATTCTGTTGTAGGGTTTACTTGAGAAAGGATTCATTCAGCCAAGTTCTTCACCTTGGGGTACACCGGTCTTATTTGTTAAAAAGAAAGATGGATCTCTTCGGTTATGCATTGATTATCGAGGTATTAATCAGATAACTATCAAAAACAAATATCCATTGCCTTTGATTGAGGAATTATTTGATCAGTTGCAAGGTGCCAGGGTATTTTCTAAATTCGATCTGAGGCAGGGCTATTATCAATTAAGGATTAAGTCTGATGATGTTCCCAAAACTGCCTTTAGAACTCGCTATGGCCATTATGAGTTTGTTGTCTTACCGTTTGGACTTACTAATGCTCCTGCCACATTTATGGATTTGATGCAGAGAGTATTCCGCCCCTATCTGGATCAGTTTGTGGTTATTTTCATTAATGATATTCTTGTCTATTCTAAATCTGCGGCGGAACATGAACAGCATCTCAGGATTGTACTACAGACTCTTCAGGAGCATCGATTATTTGCAAAGTTTAGCAAATGTGAATTATGGTTAAGACAAGTCACTTTTCTGGGCCACATTATTTCTCGGGATGGAGTTTCCGTTGATCCAGCAAAGATTGAGGTTGTCATGGCATGGAAACGGCCGGAGACTGTTACAGAAATTTGCAGTTTTCTGGGTTTAGCGGGTTATTACAGAAGGTTTGTCAAGGATTTCTCTAAAATTGCTGGGCCTTTGACTCAACTCACTCGGAAGAAGACTATATTTGACTGGAATGAGAAATGTGAGGCTAGCTTCCAGGAATTAAAGAAAAGATTAACCACAGCTCCTATTCTCGCTCTACTTGAGGGTACGATAATCTGGTAATCTATAGTGATGCTTCTAAGGAAGGTTTAGGCTGTGTGTTGATGCAAAATAGGAGAGTTATCACTTATGCTTCCAGAAAACTGAAACCTTATGAATTTAATTACCCGACGCATGATCTCGAGCTTGCAGCTATCATCTTTGTGTTAAAGAAATGGCGTCATTATCTTTGGGGTAATAAATTTGAAATCTTTACTGATCACGAGAGTCTGAAATATCTCTTTTCTCAAAAAGAGTTAAATATGAGGCAGAGGCATTGGTTGGAGTTGCTTGAAGATTATAATTGTACTATCAATTATGTGCCAAGTAAGGCTAATATTGTTGCTGATGCCTTAAGCCGAAAGGCTACAGTTGCTAGTCTAATCATCAAAAATTAGGAGTTCATGGAGGAATTATGTTTATGGAGGCCCAACATTTCAGATTCTGGTGTTCAATTTGCAAGTTTGCATATTCAGTCTCTTTTATTATCCAAGATTAGAGAGGCACAACAAGCTGATCTGCAATTGATGGAAATCTTAGAAAAGTCGAAAGGGGGAGAGTCGGATTTCAAATTACATGATGATGAACTTCTTAAGTTCAATGGCAGAATTTGCATTCCTTCTGAGCCAGCCTTAAAGAAATAAATTCTTGCAGAGGCTCATAATTCTAAGTATACTATCCATCCAAGCAGTACCAAGATGTACAGAGATCTGAAACAGAACTACTGGTGGAACAACATGAAGAGAGAGATTGCTGACTATGTTGCTAAATATCTTACATGTCAGAAAGTTAAAGCTGAACATCAGAGACCAGCAGGGTTGTTGCAGCCTTTGGCTATTCCTGTTTGGAAATGGGATCACATTACCATGAATTTTGTGTCAGATTTACCGCGGTCTTCAAGGGGTCATGATTCAGTCTGGGTTGTTGTGGATAGATTGACCAAAACCTCTCATTTTATTGCTACTAAGAAGACTGAATCTCTAGATCGGTTGGCTGAAATTTATGTTGAAAATATTGTTAGACTTCATGGAATTCCTAAGAGTATTGTGTCGGATAGAGATCCCAGATTCACATCTCAGTTCTGGCAGAAGATTCAGAAGGCTTTAGGCATGGCATTGAACTTCAGTACTTCTCATCATCCTCAAACTGACGGACAATCTGAAAGAACTATCTTAATACTTGAAGATATACTTCGAGCGTGCATTTTGGATTTCGGTAAGAGTTTGGAGAAATACTTACCTTTTGCAGAATTTGCTTATAACAACAGTTATCAAGCTACTATCGGTATGACACCGTATAAGGCTTTGTATGGGCGAAAATGTAGATCTCCTTTATATTGGGATGAAGTTGGAGAGTCGAAATCTATTGATCCTACTTTATTGCCAGAGATGAACTGAATGATTGATAAAGTTTAGATTAACAGAAAAAGAATCCTTACAGCACAGAGTCGGCAAAAGAGTTATACAGATAGACGACGTCGTAATCTGAAATTTGCCGTTGGGGATCGAGTATTTCTGAAAATTTCTCCTCGCAAAGGTTTGATTCGGCATGGTAAAGGAGGTAAACTCAATCCTCGTTATGTGGGACCATTTGAGATAACTGAAACCATTGGTGATTTGGCTTATCGACTAACTTTGCCTCCTAGCCTGGGCAGAATTCATGTTGTCTTCTATGTTTCTATGCTTTGGAAGTATTAGCCAGATCCCTCTCATATTATTGAGCCCGAGCCTTTACAGATCAGTGAGACTTTGACGTACACAGAGAAACCTCTTCGGATTGTGGATCAGAAAGTACAGGAGCTGAGGACTAAAAGCATTCCGAAGGTTAAAGTCTTGGGGGATCATCACGGGTTAGAGGATGCTACTTGGGAAAGAGAGGATCAGATGCGGGAGCGATATGCAGAGTTATTCGTCGATTCATGTAAGAATTGCGTGGACGCAATTAGTTTAAGGGGAAGAGGATGTGACACCCAAGACTTTTAGCCGTACATTCATTAACTGCTGCATCCATTGTTTGTGCAATTCCTTCTGTGCTTTATTAACTGTCTTCTTTAGTTACTATTCATCTCATTTTCAAACTATATTCTATTAGTGAATTAATATTTTTATTAAATCATATTAATTGTTAGAGGAGTGGGAAAAATGTGCAATTGAGCTAGAGGCGATAGGAGAGCTCGTTTAGAAAATATTTTTAGTAGTTAAGTGAATAGTGTTACGTAACAAACTTAGAGATTTAAATAACTAACATTACTTTTCAACTTAGGCTCATTTTTAAGTTAATAACGTGCATTTTAGTGACCTTTTAAATACCCAAACTTGACCCCACCTCAACTTAACCTTATATAATTCACCTAAGCTCATTAAAACACAAAACAAAAGAAAAAATAGTGCAAAAATTACTGTGCAAGGGCCGAGTGTGATAACCCGAACCCGGCATGCATTTAATGGCATTTAATTGCATTTAACTAAGTGACATCTTAAATGTTGGCATTGAATTTGTGTTTATTTTTAGTTAAACATTTATTTGTAGTTTTACTTTCATATTTCGTTTAGAAGTAACTAGAATAATACATGAGCTAATCATATTAACGGAATATCAACTACTTTTCATATTTGTGTCAATCGGTTTTATTTTTCTTGCACTTAAATGCTCGGATTTCAATTAAATGAAAAGTAGCTCCGAGCCGGAGTAAATTTTAAACTATGATACTTTTCAAAAATGATATATTTTCTTAAATTCTTTGGGATTTAATTGTTATTCTTTTATTATCGCAGGGTGCATAGCATTTCGAGAGAGATAGTTAGGAAATGATTTCTAGTCCTCAGCAAATAGTGAAAATTAGTATTTAGTGTTTTAATTTTAGTGTTTTAAGTTGTATTTAACTAGAATTGGATTTATGTTACTTGTTATAGCTTTAAAACGCATAAAACAAGCATATTTGACCAAGTTTAAGTTAGTTGACCAAGCCTTGACCAAATTGACTTGTTTGTCATCTTATAAAAGCTTATTTTAGCACAAAATAAAAAAAAGAAGTTGAAAAACAGTGAGAAAAGGGCCGAAAATATGAAGGAGAGAAAAAAAAAGATTTCAAATTCAAATCTTCGATTCTTCGCGTGAGCTTGCACGGGGTGGTGTCCGAGGCGTCCTACGAGGTTTTTCTAGCGTCTAGGAGCGTCTAAGGTGAGGGTTTCATCGTTATTTGCGCATTTGAAATATTTGTATCTAAACTTTGATTTTTGGATTTTATGCGTAGATCGTTAGTTTAATCGTTTTAATGCTTAAAGAATGTTCCTTGTTGATTGTAGAACATGTATTTATAGCTTTTTAACATTTTCTGCGGTTGAATATTGAAATTGAAATATAAATTATATAATAAATAGTAAATTATGAATAGTAAATCCCCGTTTCAATGAAGTTGCTCCGTTACGCGTTCTGTTGATGTAGGAAGGTGCTAGATATGCTAGAATGCCTAAATGTGTGGTTTAATTGGATTGTGTAATGGAAAAACGGAGAAAAACGGCTTAGTGAAAGTCAGGGTCGTTTCGATCAAGTTTAAAATTTTCTCGATTTGCGTGAAGGCATTGTCGAGGTACGTCATGGAAGCACTTTTGGTGCAGTTGTGACATTGGTTGGGTGATCGGTTGAGGTAGTTGTAGTTCAAACGAGCAAAGGGGGAAATCAAGGCTTTGCGTGAATTCTAGGGTAAAGTAGGGTTTCGGGGTCTTTAGACGTGCCTTATAGTGACCTAGGAGGATTGGTGAAGTTGATTTCCAAACTCGTGGCTCGTTTGAAAGTAGTAGTGTTTTGAAAGTTGGGGTCATTTATGTGATTCTGTGTGTTTTCATAGCATGTTGCTTATAGAATGCTTATGTTGTTTATAGAATGCTTATGTTGTTTATAGAATGCTTATGTTGCTTATAGAATGCTTATGTTGCTTATAGAATCCTTATAATGCCTATAGAATACTTGTTATTGCTTGATGATGTTTGTTGGTGTTGTTCTTGTTACTTATTTGAATCTAAATGCTTGTTAATGCTTATTACACTTGTTAGAATTTATGGTTGATTAAAATGTTTGACAATTGTTGATAATGTGTGATATCTCATTTATCTCCTCTATTCTGTATTGTTGTGCTATCGCTCGTTATCGCCTTGTATCGTGTCTTGCATTGCATAGTGTCTGGGCGGTATGATGGGCCTCTCTGGGTAGCCTGGGGTTGCCAGTGTTGGTTGCCCTAGCTCCGTGTCCTATTCCCTTTCTCGCTTGGGTTGCCTCCCAGGGAGATTTGGGTCGTAGAATTGATGGATACTTCCGGGGTATTCCAAACTGGTGTTATAAGGTAGTTGCGCGCTTATTGTCATCGTTGTCAACATCAAGCTTGAGATTGATGTATCGCTCGTAAAATGGTGTATTGCTCGTAAGAGTGAACCATAGCCTTCAGAGTGTGGTATAGCTTTGAATGGTTGTGTTAATGCTTTCTTGAATGTTTAATATATTGTCGTTTGTATTGAATGCTTTCTTATTGATTTTATTGCTTAGCTGTGTCTATTTGCATTGCACGACTTTCTTTCTCTCCAACTTGATATCTGTCTCGCCCTCACTGAGTATACGAGTTGTGTATACTCACTCCTCACCACCACATTTCAGGAAATGTCATGTTAGCTTGAAAGGTCGTGATTTCATGCAAGTTCGTGCCTGAAGAGTTGTCTTGCGTGCCTATGTAGCTTGAGTATCGAAGTTGTAAAGATATATGCTTTCATATGTTGTATGTATTTATTGTTAAAAGAAATGTAATTTAAATCTAGCTAGGTAGTTGAGATAAATTGATAAGCTAGTTTCTGTAATCAGTTAGCTTAGCTTAACTTCAATGCATGTTTGTAATGTCCAAAAGAAGAGAGCTTGAATGGCATGATAGTTTATTTTATGCAGTAGCTTAGTATGGTTTAATTGTCAAGTATGGATATACTTGTAAAAGATGAAAAGAGATAGGTTAGCTTTTAAATTGGAAATGTATGTATACTTGCTGAGTTTAATTGTTGAGAACCGAGGCTTGGATGGCCTTGTGGTGGTTGAATGTTTGGACATGGTATTGGTCCACTTATGTGCTGTCGCAGGTTTGCTTTTTGCCTAGAAACAGGGGAGACTCCGTCCGTCTTTCCCTAAAATTTTGCCCGGGTTTGGATTTGGGTTGTGTTTAGATCGATTGATAGAACTCCCGGTCTCGTGAGGGATCGAGGTGTCACACCGAGAGCTTCAAGGTGAGGGGAAAAGGTGATTTTTGCTCTTCAACCCTTCAAACCAAGCCAAGCCAAGCCTAGAGCAAGTGGTTTAGGGTGTGTGCAAGCTTCCTAGGTGCTCTTACGCGCATTGGTGAGGGATTTCACGGCTTATTTTTGCATTTTAAAATAGTTGTCAATTTCTTGATTTGTTGAAATTGTGACCAAATGTTATTGTATTGATTATCTATGCTATTATACCTTGTATATGAGTGCTAGAGAACATATTTGAGCCATTGTTTCGCCTTTTAAACAGTTAGAATCGTTAGTTTGATTTATGAGGTAAATAGTAACATTTTTCTAGGGTTTTGGGTAATTACATGTATTAGCTTGATTCAACACTCCTAATAGATGCTTTAGGTGCTAATGAAGATAGTCTAATAGCCCCGTACACTTGAATTGCTCTAAAATCGCATAAAACGTGAAATAGTTGACTTTAACAAAGGGGTTTCAGGGTTAATGCGAATCCGGGTAGATTCGGGCTTCACTTTTAGTATTCTTAGGCTACCTAGGTGCTATAGAAACTTTGCTAGCCCTTGTTTGAAGCCCGGATGCCCTTGTTTGAAGCCCGGATGCCCTTGTTTGAAGTCCGGATGAGGTATGTGTGGTATAAAGCTATAAGAGGGAATTTAGGGCTTTCGGGGTTATTGCGGGCATTTGAATGTGTTAGAGGGTTGAAAGGGTTCCTTGAGGGTTAATTAGAAGGTTGGGAGAGTTTTCTTTTGAAATGGAATCATTAATTTTGGTTTGGAAGAGAAATAGTTTGAAAAACAAAGGGGTTTAAGTGAAATTTTGGTTGTTCCATGTTTCTAAGACCTTGGTTTGACTTCTCGTTGGTTTAAATGAGATTTCAAGTTGATTTGGAACTTTTGGTGTAATTCTAAATATAACTTGGTTATGCCCCATTGTAAAACTGCTTATTTGCTTGTATAATTGCTTCAATTCTAATTGCATTGAGGACAACCTACTTTGTTGATCCTCCTACGTGATATTGCTTATATTATTGATATTATCTTGCCATTGTAAAGTGCATTAAATAGTGGTTGCGCAACCATAGTGTCAGGGGCGGATGTGTTGAATATCGGCTGGGCGGCAGAGGGCTTGCCAATGGATATTCAAACTCCGTGCTCTATTCCCTCACTCGCCTGGTCTGGAGATTGCCAAGGGGTGTTGGGTCATAGGATTATCGGCGTACATCCGGAGTACACCCACTGGAGTTTGGGATTATGCCGGCTTATCGTGCTCGTGATCGTGGTTCGTGGAACGTGTTCGTGGATTGAAGATTTGGTGTTGGGGTTAAGTGAAATGTATCCTTTTATTGTGTGGTTACTAGAGCTTGTTATTTTTGAATGATTAACTGCTTTATTGTCCAATTGCTTTACTTGTTGCATTGCACGCCCCGGGAGACTTTATCCCTCACTGGGCAACAGTGGTTGCTCATACCTCGATATATGTTTCAGGATGTGCTGAGGGTGATCCCCAGCTAGTTGAGGTAATAGTAGAAGATGAGGAAGTTCAGACTGATCCTTTACCATAGTTGTTGTGCCTGATAGCTTGAGGTGGTTTATGTTCTTGCTGCTATGTGGAAGACTCATTTGTTTATCTTATGTTCTATTTTGTAGCCTAAGGGTTATGTATATGCTTGTTGTACAAAGTTGAAGGATAGTTGGTTGTGGTGTAGATTTGGAAGCCTATGTCTTGTAATAACTTATGTATATGCTTTAATTACCTTACATGCTTGGAAGTGAATGTTCTAACTCTAGCCACTAGCATGCTTGTGTGGTTCGGGACTAAGCATACAAATCATCAAGCGTTCTGGGGTCGTGATGCAACGGGCTTAAGAAGATCACTCATCCTAAGTCTGCTAAGGCACGAAACAATAGCCCGCTCACTATTACCACAAATTAAAACAACAAACTATATATTACATCAATTCTAGTAACACAGATTATACAAACTTTATCACTAATAGATAATATTACAACCACCAAGTACAAATTTACAAGACCTGGATTCACTAAGATACCTCATACAGGTCCAACTACTATAACTAAGTCTCGAAAGAGTAATGTATCAAGTTAATTACATAGTAAAGTGTCCACAAGGTTAATGCATTACATCAAATAAATCACATGCATAGCTCGTTCTATTACAACAAAAGGTTAACCAAAATAAGAATCTACTCACAAGCTCCAGCCCTGAACAACCTGTAATGCTAGAGAAAGGGGTGAGCTATACTTAGCTAAGCGAGGGATAAAAGAGAAGGGAGTTTTCACAAGAGTTTTGTCTTTTTGTAAATAGTTGATAAAACATGTCATGCATATAAGAACACATAGATATCCATAACACGAGCCTTCAATTAATAATGGGAGGGTCTGTAATACCCAAGCCTGACTATGCATTTACAAGTATTTATTTATATTTATTTCATTCGTTATTTTTGGAAAATGTGCATTTGTGATGATTTGCCTGCGGAACATATGTTATTACTTTATTATAGCCGTTACTCTGCCAAAATATTGCGGAACATATGTTATTACTTGCCGGAACAATCTTTTTAATTGATCCCCATACGATCTGATATGTGTTCTATGACTACTTGTGCATGCATGTGTGCTCTTGAAATTGAGGGTTGCAACCTCAGGCCCGATAGCTTGCACGAACATCGGGTGGCATAGGGCTTGCCGGTGCTCCCGTGTCTATTGTGGACCTATTCTCTCTCCCGCTTGGCGATCTCCACCCTCGGGGAGTTGGGTCGTAGATTTTGGATACAATCCGGAGTATCCTTTTAGGAGAAATAAGAAGTTGAAATTGTGATCTTGATTTGGGGCTGGCCACCTCTGGAAGTGACATCAGAATATGGGTAAGTCCTCCAGCTTAGCAATTTCTACCCTCGGGGAGGAATATGTGATCAAGTATAACGCCCCGATCCAACCCCAAGCTAAAGGTTAAGTTTGGACCCGACACACGGGCAGAGTCTCCCCTGTACCGTGGACATTCTGAAAACCTGTAAACACTCAAATAAAGCCTCAACAAGATAAGACAAGCTTTTCATAATTAAACAACAAAGGTTCAAGGCCATCCGAGCCTTGAAGCATACAATAAATTTAATTCTTTGTCATTATTATGGTATCAGAGACCGTTTTTGTAATTAAGAAAAAATGGGGTCGTGACAAATAACTACTGCAACTGAGTTTTCAACTCTTTAAGCTCAACTGGTGCCATCCGGTACGCTGATTTAGATATAGGTTGAGTACCAGGAATTAGATTAATCACAAACTCAATATCTCTCTCTGGCGGCAATCTTGGCAAGTCCTCAGGAAATACATTGGGATATTCCTGACTTATCGGAACTTCATCCAGCTTTAGCTTATCAGATGACTTGTTGATCAAATAAGCTAGATAACCTGAACACCCTTACTTACCAGCTTAATAGCTTTAACCGATGAGATAATGAAACTCGTCTTAGCATCCTGGTTCCCCGCTACATCAACCACTGGCTGTTCTGGCAACCGAAACTGTACCACCTTTGTTCTACAGTTTAACTGAGCATCATACTTGGCAAGCCAATCCATACCCAAAATAACATCATACCCTCGGATAGGAAATAAGATAAGGTCCGAAGGAAAATCCTGACCCTTAACATGTATTTTACAATTTTTACATACATATTAGTCAAAGAAGTACTAATCTCAACCACATAATGTAACTTCTCAGGTTGCACATTAACACGTTGCACACAGGTAGGTATAATGAAAGAATGTGTAGCATCAAAATCAAAAAAAATCTTAACAAGTTGATTGAGTATAAGAAAGTTACCTTCTACAACCACCGCTGCCTCAGGTATCTCTTCCAAGTCCACAGTCAAGTCGCAATAAAGGCGTCAGCTTCAAAAGCGGGAGCACAACGGGATCATCTCGAGATATGTAAATAACAAAAACATGCAAGCGCAGCGGAAACAATAACAATAAAAACTTTGCATGTAAACAAGTTTGTATTTACATAAACCCAAGAGTAAATCCGTAACTAGTACATAAAAAGAAAATACATGAAAGTATATACAACTATATACAAATGTATTTAAAACGAAATACCTCGTGTGGAGAACTCGGGTGTAAACTCTTGAAAGGATGATCTTGACTCGGACAAATCTCATCCGCAAGTGCAAAGGCCCTAGTCGGTCCACAGGTATCCAAAAGCAAAGGACAACTAACTAATTATAGTGCTAGCTTAGTTAAGTCCACAAGCTTAGGTATACGTGAGTTAAACACTAGAAGCAAAAACTTTCCTATCTCTACTAGCTTTGGCCGATTATACCAAGAGGAGAAAGAGAGAATTTTGCTTCAAAAACTATGTAATTTTAACCCAAGAGCAAGCACAAATGAATGAAGACATGACCTATATTTATAGATGCACAAACTTGCTCATCAAATGCCAAGTGTTATGATCTAAACAATTAAAGAAGCCAAGTGGCAAAAATGCCCTTGCATGGCCGGCCATAGGAGGACAAAAAGGACAATTTTGCATGCAACTTGTCGTTTGTCTTTTTGTGCAAGTTGTCTTTTGTCCTTTAGTGTTTGTCCTTTTGTGTTTTGTCTTTTTGTGCAAGTTGTTGTTTGTCTTTTAGTGAAGACAAACATTAATTCATTCTAAACCCTTTTAGAATAATTAATTGCAGATTGACCCCTTAATCTATTTTCACTAAAGTCCTAATACTTTTCAGTATTTATACTTTGGCCCCAAAACTTTTGAAAATTATGATTTTAGCCTACTTAACCGGTAATCTCCAAAATCATACCATTAACACTTTAACGCATTTTTAACTCAATACCAAGCTCAGAAATGCTTTATTCATGATACCCTAAGTGTGTGTCTTTCTAGGCTCATTATCGTACAACAATAAAAGATCGATTCCAAAAATGTCTCTGCCATTTTTCAAAATACCTTCATGTTCATGAGTGACGCACTAGCAACGAACGTACCATGACAATTTGTACAGTAATGAAGTCCAATTCCAACGAACCTATTTACAGTCACAAATTAGCGTACAGTCTGAACCTTCTGTAAAAATGTCCCGATTGTTGTGGGGACCATGAAATGATTAAGTCTTCTATACGATTCTATGAATAGATTTAATTCGGTGGAATGAGAGATGACATCTATGGAAAAACACATTTCCATCGTTCAACTACCCTGGCCGAGGATTTCTCATTTCAGACGACCGACACTAGATCGCATAGGATGTCATCTCATTGTCGGAGGTTAACAGATCCTATCTTGACAATTACCTGTCGGTCTCATATCACAAGACTAAACTGCAAGAGGCAGTATCTCACCCTCAAAGAAGGTGAGCATTGTCCAAACGCAAGATTTAGCCCCTGATATAGCCGACAGCCGTAATTTCTCAAGTCAAATGATTAATTTGCACAATTTGCAACGAATGACAAACTATTAATCCAAAGTCATGTAGTTTTGTCATTCTGGTCACATTCAATGATACGTTCAACCAACGATCGTTCATATGTGAGTTAATCGCATCCCTATGCCGTTGTAGCTCAACTCTCGCTACCTTTATCATTAACATCTCTATGTTAATCAAAGGTAACTACATATGATAGTCCATACTTGATTATTCTAGTCCTGGTCGAATAATCTAAGGACTATGAATGCTTTTGAACGTTTATCATGTCGAAGAAATATGCAATCTAATTCTCAACACTTTAACAATATACTTCTTCTCAGAAAAATATTAAGGACATATTCATATAATTGAATGGATAATATGAACATCCAATAAATATGCCATTCAGATTTATATCAAAAGGACCTATATAGGTCATCTAACTATATAGCATTAGGGCATATCTCTAACACACTGTGTAGGCCCGAGCCTGAACCCGCTGCTGCTGAGGTGCACTGCCTACAGGTCTACCCTGATAACCCTGGCCTACTTGCTGACTCTCAGATCTCTGATACCTGGGACAATCTCTCGCCCTGTGTTGGTTGATGCCGTAACCTAAACATGTCCCTGCCTTGGCCTGACAGTCAGCCTCCAAATGGCCCTTACGTTTACAATAAGCACACTGCAGTGTCAGAGCACTAACACTACCTCCTGAAGAACCAGAACCTGAATAAGCAGCTATACCAGCCTGCTGCTAAGATCTCACAACATATGGCCTGTACTAACCCTGACACTATGCTGGCTTCTGCTGTGACTACATCTGGTAGGATCCCTGCTGAAATTGGGGCCTAAATGAACTCTGCTGCCCCTGAGGTCTGAAAGAACCTTGTTGAGCTGGAGGGCTTGTAGCCACTCTGCTACAATGAAGGGCCTATAAACAACCTGCTGATCCTGAGGTTGAAACGGTCTCTTACTGGCCTGACTAGAACCCACATGTTACCATTTCCTCTTTTCCAACCTAGAAGTCGTATTAAAGGCTGCACAAGACTCATCATACTGTATCAAGGCCATCGCATCCTGAATCTCTGGCCTTAGACCCATACTGAACCTTCGGGTCTTTCGTTCCTGATCTGCCACAAACTCCAGTACATACCAGGACAGTATAGTAAAGTTGGCCTCATACTGGGCCACTATGGAATTACCCTAAACCAGAGATGTGAACTTCTCATCCCGTCGTTCTCGTGCAATCCTCGAGATATACTTGGCCCAAAACTCCTGAAGAAAGGTAACCCAAATATAGGGAGTACCTTGAGCTTCCCAATCAGACCTCATCTGTCACGCCCCAACTCGACCCCACCTATAATCAGTCAGGACGCAACGGAATTTCGGCGGCATAACGACAGTAAACAGATTTCCGAGGTTCTAAACCAACCTCATTAAACATCATACATCCAGTAATTCCTCAATACAAACAACAACATACAACACAACCATAATATACAATAAAACATCTTCGTTATACGCCTCAGTTCCAACATGACATACAATACCTCAACTTTATCATACATTTCAAAAGTAAGTTGAGACACAACTACAACTTAACCATAGACGAAAGAAAGCCACTAAATTAACATCATTTGGATCATCATCTTTTCAACAACTATTACACTAAGAACCGTAAAGCATATAAGAGTCTATTAAGCTAATATACATGACGTTTAACAACATAGAATCATGGATAAGACTCAGGGACATATGACTCATCCACGAAAGGCACGTTTTCCACATTCTCCTCTTCAGGAGGCACGTACCCGTAATCTTGTGAAAGTACACCTGAAAACATGCAATAATAGAGAGTGAGCTTATATACATAAGCCCAGTGAGGATCCGATAGATCTCGACAGTATTCACTACGCTCCTTGGATTTAGTCCTTTGAGCAAGTAAACACACAACAACATAAATAATGCTATCATCACATAACTATATAACCAATCAATAAAGGATACTCTATTTGGTGTAGCTCCAAACGCCATCACGATCTCAACCGTTCTTCTTATAACTCCCCATTACTCACGCACCCGAGGTACCTCACTAGCCCCTCCCTCCATGACACCTCCATCATGCGAGCTGGGGGTAGCCTATGGCAGTCATGCCGTTATCAACCCGACAGCCCGACGCTGCCCGAGAGGTGGCACACACATACCAAGACTCCATAATCATCAATCATCAATCAATCATCAATCAATCAATCAATTGGGAGATCAGCAACAAGAGTGCCCGATTCCCGCATTCAATAATAATCAATCAATAACATCAATATAACATCAATATTAAATTAAACAACAAACAACGTAGTTAGATGACAAAGTAGGCCATCTAACCGGACATGCATAATATACATAATTAAACTCTAAATTACTCAACAACAACTCACCATTCATCACTCGAACACTACCCAACCATCTAAAGGCATCGTTCAAGAAATTAAAGAATGACAACCTAAACTTCTAAAATTCATAACTTACAATCTACTAATCCAAACATTGCCAAATCAGTTCCTATCACTCACCCATTCAACCTACTACATTAGCCCTCTCAGAAATCCACCATAACACCTCCAAATCATGCCCGATAACCCTAAAACCCTAAGATGTCATGGCTGGATTTTCCGGATTTTCACACAAACAATGTAATCGAAAATTCGGTATTACAACAGCGCTAACACGTAATTATCAAGTATTTAGAAATCGACGGCAATCGATTTCGATCAACACAACTCATCTAATTCAACTTTGAACATTTTAATCAAAATTAAATACCCGGAAAATAAAAATTATGCTATATCCGACAGAAACTCGTAGTATTAGTATATAATGATCCCTAGCATGCAAGGAGCAATAATCTAACATCAGATTACAATTCTAACGGTTCAATCTTCATTTATACGCAAAAACACAAAAATGACATTTTGAGATCTAGAATTTTTCTCTAACCTTAGATGCGATATAAGCCTAGGAATGCGTGCTATGCGTGCCCAACAAGCAGAATCCAAGTCGGTGCGAAGTTTCACGGACAAAAACTAGGTTTTTCTTTGAAAAATTGGATTGAAAGCTTGAGTTTTTCTCTTCTCTTTTCTCCCTCTTTTCTCTCGGCAATGTGTGTGTGTGTGATGGTGTTTTTTTGTTGTGTGAGTGTGTGTTGAGGACATTAGCTTTTATGGTCAAATAATTAATTAAAGTCAAAGTTAATTTAAATTAGTATTTTTGTGTTTTTAATGACTTTAATTGCATTTTATTGCTCACCAAGTTAAAAATAATTATGCAACCCCCAAGATATCTCAAGTGAGTTATTTTTAGGTGACAAGAAGTTTTACAATCCAATAATTTCACCCGAGTCGGCTTAAAACTCGATTTTCGCAAAAGTCGGTGTAAAAACCCTAATAAATTCTTAAGCCGATTTTAAAACCGTTTTCATCAAACACAGGTCTATTAAAGTCCGTGGACTAGGTCTAGAAGGGTTAAAAAGACCAGTTTCAAAATTATAGCGGACGTGTTTCGAAAACACTATTCACTGAAAATCGACGATAAAATTTCTGACTCCGTTTTTTATGAAAATTTCATGAATGCACATTTAGCACGTATTAGGAGTATTGAAATCAAAATTATAACTTTCTAGGTCCTATAGCACATAAACAGATCATATGCACGCAAAACGAGGTAA
Source organism: Ehretia macrophylla (assembly GCA_037974665.1). NCBI lineage: Eukaryota > Viridiplantae > Streptophyta > Magnoliopsida > Boraginales > Ehretiaceae > Ehretia > Ehretia macrophylla. The sequence continues at coordinate 77,002,187 of CM075773.1, forward strand.
AGCACGTAAAACGAGATAAGCAGGAAAGTGGGGTTTCACATTCTCCCCCCCTTATAGAAATTTCGTCCTCGAAATTCTTACTTGATGTACGGAATAGATCTGGGTATTGCTGCTGCATCTGATCTCGTCTCTCCCACGTAGCTTCCTCAATGCCGTGATGCTTCCACAACACCTTAACCATCGGAATCCTCTTCGACCTCAACTCTCGGTCCATCTGATCTAGAATACGAATCGGATGCTCGTCATAAGTCAAATTCTCTCGAAGGTGTAACGGCTCTGGCTCAAGAATATGAGAAGAATCCGGATTATATTTCCGCAAATTAGACACGTGAAACACATCGTGGACATTAGAGAAGTTCTCCGGTAAAGCCAACCGATATGCCAACTTACCAACCCTGCCAGTAATCTCAAACGGCCCAACAAATCTCGGACTCAGCTTACCACCTTTACCATAACGAACAAACCCCTTTCGAGGAGACAATCTCAAGAAAACCCGATCTCCAACTGCAAACTCCAAGTCTCGACGACGCTTATCAGCATAACTCTTGAATCTACTCTGCGCCGTAAGCATTCTCTGCCTGATCAACTGAACATTCTCGATCTTCTCAAGAAGTTCTGGCATAATAGTCGGATCAATAGTCTTCATCTCTCCTACCTCATCCCAATATAAAGGTGAACGGCACTTACGACCGTAAAGAGCTGCAAAAGGTGCCATTCCAATAGTAGCTTGATAACTATTGTTATAGGCAAACTCGGCAAGTGGTAGATGTTTCTCCCAGTTCTTCCCGAAGTCCAGAACACAAGCCCTAAGCATATCTTCCAGAATCTGAATAGTCCGCTCAGACTGACCGTCGGTCTGTGGATGATACGCTGTACTGAAGTTCAACTGAGTACCCAAAGTCTCCTGAAGTTTCTCCCACAAACGAGAAGTAAATCGAGGATCTCGATCAGAGACAATACTAGATGGAATACCGTGAAGTCTAACGATCTGATCCAGATAGAGATCCGTCAGCTTTGTAACCTCATCTCCCAACCTCATGGCAATAAAATGAGCTGTCTTCGTCAAGCGATCCACGACAACCCAAACTGCATCATTACCCCTCGGTGATCTAGGCAAACCAGTGACGAAGTCCATCGTAATATGCTCCCATTTCCACTCTGGTATAGCCAACGACTGAAGCAAACCTGCTGGTCGTTGATGCTCGGCTTTCACTCTCTGACAAGTCAAACATCTAGACACAAACTGAGCAACCTCCCTCTTCATGTTGTTCCACCAGTAATGCTGTTTCAAATCCCGATACATCTTGGTTCCACCGGGATGAATAGTATATTTAGAATTATGAGCTTCCTCCAGAATACCTCGTCTCAAGCCCGGTTCATCGGGAACACAAACCCTATTCCGAAACCGAAGAATACCATCCTCATGCACTTTAAAGTCAGACTGATCATCCGAAATCTGATCCTTGATCTTCTGAAGGTTAACATCAAGCTGCTGAGCTTCCCTGATCTGAGACAACAATAAAGGCTGAATACGGAGATGTGAACACATCACCCCAACCTGAGTGAACTCTGGTCTCCAATAACTAAACTCCTCAAGAACCTCCCACTTCTTGACAGCCAAACAAGAAATACTAGCCTTCCGGCTGAGAGCATCTGCCACAACATTTGCCTTTCCAGGCAGATAATTGATAGAACAATTATAATCTCCAAGAAGCTCCATCCACCTCCGCTGGCGCATATTCAACTCCTTCTGTGAGAATAAATACTTAAGACTCTTATGATCAGTGAAAATCTCGAACTTACTGCCCCACAGATAATGACGCCACTTTTTCAGTGCAAAGACAACTGCTGCCAACTCAAGATCATGAGTCGGATAATTCACCTCATAAGGCTTCAACTTCCTGGAAGCATAGGCAATAACTCGGCCATCCTGCATAAGAACACATCCCAAGCCCTCCTTGGATGCATCGCTGTAAATGACCATATTATCGGTCCCCTCTGGTAGAGCAAGTACTGGAGCGGTAGTTAACCTCTTTTTCAACTCCTGAAATCCACTCTCACACTTCTCGTCCCAATTAAAGATAGTCCGTTTCTGAGTCAACTTAGATAGTGGCCCCGCAATCTTTGAGAAGTCCTTGACAAACCTACGGTAATAACCCGCCAAGCCAAGAAAGCTACGGACATCAGTAACACTCTCTAGCCGCTTCCAAGACATCACCGATTCAATCTTAGTGGGATCTACAGAAATACCACTCTGTGTAATAACATGGCCAAGAAAAGAAATCCGTTGCAGCCAAAATTCACATTTGCTGAACTTGGCAAACAACTGATGCTCCTGCAACTTCTCTAATACAAGCCGTAGATGTTGCTCGTGCTCCAATTCAGATTTAGAATAGACCAAGATATCATCAATAAAAATCACCACGAACTGGTCCAAGTACGGCTGAAAGACTCGATGCATAAGATCCATGAATGCTGCCGGTGCATTAGTCAATCCAAAGGGCATGACAACAAACTCATAATGCCCGTACCGAGTCCTGAAGGCAGACTTCGGAACATCCTCCGTGCGAATCCGAAGCTGATAATACCCCTGCCTCAAATCAAATTTAGAATAGACTTTGGCTCCCTGAAGTTGATCAAACAACTCATCAATCAGTGGCAAAGGATATTTATTCTTGATAGTCACCTGATTCAACCCACGATAATCTATACATAACCTCAAGGTGCCATCCTTCTTTTTCACGAACAAAACAGGAGCTCCCCAAGGTGAAGAACTCTGCTGAATAAATCCTTTCTCCAACAACTCCTGTAACTGAGTCTTCAACTCCTTCAACTCAGCTGGTGCCATCCGGTACGCCGATTTAGAAATAGGTTGAGTACCGGGAACAAGATTAATCACAAACTCTATATCCCTCTCTGGCGGCAATCCTGGCAACTCCTCGGGAAATACATTAGGATATTCCCGGATAATAGGGACTTCCTCTAGCTGTAGCTTATCAGATGGCTTGTTGATCAAATAAGCTAGATAACCCGAACACCCCTTACTCACCAACTTAACGGCTTTAGTTGCTGAGATAACAAAACTTGTCTTAGCACCCCGGTTACCCGCTACCTCAACTACTGGCTGATCTGGCAAACGAAACTGTACTACCTTGGTTCTACAGTTCAACTGGGCATCATACTTAGAAAGCCAATCCATACCCAAGATAACATCATACCCCCGGATAGGAAATAAAATAAGGTCCGAAGGAAAATTATGCCCCTTAACATGTATTATACAATCCTTACATACTAAGCCAGTAACATACTTATCAGTCAAAGAGGTACTAATTTCAACCACATAAGGCAATCTTTCAGGTTGCAATTTAACACGTTGCACACAAGCAGGAAGAATGAAAGAATGCGTAGCACCAGAATCAATCAATACTTTAACAAGTTGATCAAGTATAAGGAAGTTACCTTCCACAACTGCAGTCTCCTCAGGCATCTCCTCTAAGTCAACTGCATAAGCCCGAGCCTGAACCCGCTGCTGCTGTGGTACACTGCCCGTAGGCCTACCCTGGTAACCCTGAGTCGCTGCCCGACCCTCAGTCCTCGCATACTTAGGGCAATCCTTCGCCCTATGATCGATGCTACCACAACCCAAACATGTCCCTGCCTTTACCCTGCAGTCGGACTCTACATGCCCTGGGCGCTTGCAGTAATTACACTGCGATGATGTGGCACTAACACTGCCCCTAGAATAACCAGAAGCTGATGAAGCAGCTGATACAGCCTGCTGCTGAGGTCTCACCACACTAGGCCTATACTGACCCTGAGACTGGGCTGGCCTATACTGAGTCTGAACCTGATATGGCCTCTGCTGAAACTGAGGCCGATAGTAACTCTGTTGACCCTGTGGCCTATAAGAACCCTGCTGGGCAGGTGGCCTGTAGACAACCTGCTGTACTGGAGGCCTATATATAACCTGCTGGCCCTGTAGCTGATACGGCCTCTTACTAGGCTGACTGGAGACAATCTGATCCCCTTTCCTCTTCTCTAACCTAGAAGCTGCCTCAAAAGCCTCAGTGAAAATATCATATCGATTCAGAGCCATCACATCCTGAATCTCGGGCCGCAACCCCAACATAAACCTGCGAGTCCTCCGCTCCTCGTCTGCCACATACTCCGGTGCATACCGGGACAATCGAGTAAATGTGGCCTCATATTGAGCCACTGTAGCATCTCCCTGGACCAAGGCTAGAAACTCGGCTTCTCTCCGTTCCCTGCAAATCCTCGGGACATACTTTGCTCGGAAAGCCATCAGAAAGGTACCCCAAACATAAGGAATACCCTGTGCCGCCCAGCTAGTCCTTACCGTGGGCCACCACTCCTCTGCCTCGTCATCTAACAAATACACGGCAAAAGAGACTTTCTGCTCATCAGTATAGTCAAGTGGATCATAAATCTTCTCCAACTTGCTAATCCATGCCTCCGCCTTCCTATCATCCGGCTCCCCCTGAAATCTCGGTGGGTGATATCCTAAAAACTCCTTCAGGGTACCACGCCCGTGGTTACCACCCTGAATATTCAGAAGCTGAGCCTGCATAGCCTGATTCTGGGCAGCCTGCCCTGCTAATAACTGTGCCTGACTAGCCACTAACTCTGCAATCCGCTCCATAGCTGCTCCTAATCGGTCATCACCCCCGTCACGGCCCGGTGCCACGTTACTCGGAGTCTCATCAGCCATCTCAGGCCTACCTCTGGTTCTCGGTCGACCGGCCATTCTACTAATCAAAGAGTTAGCACAGTTATAGCACGTAGACAGGTTATAAACAACTATTAACACATAAATAACAAACTCATATAAAACACATAAACAAATTGATCACATAATCACATAAGCACTTTAATCATATAATCACTTATCACTTAATCATATTATCACATATTTCACTTTTCTTTCTTTTCATACATATTCCATGCTAAGACCATTACCCACATTCCGAGAATACCCCGGCTGACAACTAACATGAGCTCTGATACCACTTAAATGTCACGCCCCAACTCGACCCCACCTATAATCAGTCAGGACGCAACGGAATTTCGGCGGCATAACGACAGTAAACAGATTTCCGAGGTTCTAAACCAACCTCATTAAACATCATACATCCAGTAATTCCTCAATACAAACAACAACATACAACACAACCATAATATACAATAAAACATCTTCGTTATACGCCTCAGTTCCAACATGACATACAATACCTCAACTTTATCATACATTTCAAAAGTAAGTTGAGACACAACTACAACTTAACCATAGACGAAAGAAAGCCACTAAATTAACATCATTTGGATCATCATCTTTTCAACAACTATTACACTAAGAACCGTAAAGCATATAAGAGTCTATTAAGCTAATATACATGACGTTTAACAACATAGAATCATGGATAAGACTCAGGGACATATGACTTATCCACGAAAGGCACGTTTTCCACATTCTCCTCTTCAGGAGGCACGTACCCGTAATCTTGTGAAAGTACACCTGAAAACATGCAATAATAGAGAGTGAGCTTATATACATAAGCCCAGTGAGGATCCGATAGATCTCGACAGTATTCACTACGCTCCTTGGATTTAGTCCTTTGAGCAAGTAAACACACAACAACATAAATAATGCTATCATCACATAACTATATAACCAATCAATAAAGGATACTCTATTTGGTGTAGCTCCAAACGCCATCACGATCTCAACCGTTCTTCTTATAACTCCCCATTACTCACGCACCCGAGGTACCTCACTAGCCCCTCCCTCCATGACACCTCCGTCATGCGAGCTGGGGGTAGCCTATGGCAGTCATGCCGTTATCAACCCGACAGCCCGACGCTGCCCGAGAGGTGGCACACACATACCAAGACTCCATAATCATCAATCATCAATCAATCATCAATCAATCAATCAATTGGGAGATCAGCAACAAGAGTGCCCGATTCCCGCATTCAATAATAATCAATCAATAACATCAATATAACATCAATATTAAATTAAACAACAAACAACGTAGTTAGATGACAAAGTAGGCCATCTAACCGGACATGCATAATATACATAATTAAACTCTAAATTACTCAACAACAACTCACCATTCATCACTCGAACACTACCCAACCATCTAAAGGCATCGTTCAAGAAATTAAAGAATGACAACCTAAACTTCTAAAATTCATAACTTACAATCTACTAATCCAAACATTGCCAAATCAGTTCCTATCACTCACCCATTCAACCTACTACATTAGCCCTCTCGGAAATCCACCATAACACCTCCAAATCATGCCCGATAACCCTAAAACCCTAAGATGTCATGGCTGGATTTTCTGGATTTTCACACAAACAATGTAATCAAAAATTCGGCATTACAACAGCGCTAACACGTAATTATCAAGTATTTAGAAATCGACGGCAATCGATTTCGATCAACACAACTCATCTAATTCAACTTTGAACATTTTAATCAAAATTAAATACCCGGAAAATAAAAATTATGCTATATCCGACAGAAACTCGTAGTATTAGTATATAATGATCCCTAGCATGCAAGGAGCAATAATCTAACATCAGATTACAATTCTAACGGTTCAATCTTCATTTATACGCAAAAACACAAAAATGACATTTTGAGATCTAGAATTTTTCTCTCACCTTAGATGCGATATAAGCCTAAGAATGCGTGCTATGCGTGCCCAACAAGCAGAATCCAAGTCGGTGCGAAGTTTCACGGACAAAAACTAGGTTTTTCTTTGAAAAATTGGATTGAAAGCTTGAGTTTTTCTCTTCTCTTTTCTCCCTCTTTTCTCTCGGCAATGTGTGTGTGTGTGTGATGGTGTTTTTGTGTTGTGTGAGTGTGTGTTGAGGACATTAGCTTATAAGGTCAAATAATTAATTAAAGTCAAAGTTAATTTAAATTAGTATTTTTGTGTTTTTAATGACTTTAATTGCATTTTATTGCTCACCAAGTTAAAAATAATTATGCAACCCCCAAGATATCTCAAGTGAGTTATTTTTAGGTGACAAGAAGTTTTACAATCCAATAATTTCACCCGAGTCGGCTTAAAACTCGATTTTCGCAAAAGTCGGTGTAAAAACCCTAATAAATTCTTAAGCTGATTTTAAAACCGTTTTCATCAAACACAGGTCTATTAAAGTCCGTGGACTAGGTATAGAAGGGTTAAAAAGACCAGTTTCAAAATTATAGCGGACGTGTTTCGAAAACACTATTCACTGAAAATCGACGATAAAATTTCTGACTCCGTTTTTGATGAAAATTTCATGAATGCACATTTAGCACGTATTAGGAGTATTGAAATCAAAATTATAACTTTCTAGGTCCTATAGCACATAAACAGATCATATGCACGCAAAACGAGGTAAAGCACGTAAAACGAGATAAGCAGGAAAGTGGGGTTTCACATCATCGTATGCCACTATTCCTCAACCTCATCGTAAAATAGAAACACTGCAAAGGTGACCTTCCTTTTATCAATGTAATCAAGGGGATCAAATATTTTCTCAATCTTACTAATCCAAGCTTCAGCTTTCCGATCGTCAGGCTCACCCTGGAACCTCGGTGGATAATATCCCAAAAATTCCTTCAACAGACTACCCTCTCAATAACCACCCTGTGCATTTTGCATTTGTGTCTGTATGCTCTGTGCTTAAGCAGCATGCCCTACTAGAATCTGCGCTTGCCCCGCTATGACCTTCATTATCCAATCCATAGCCATTGCAAGAAGATCGAAACCCTAATCTCGACCTGGTGCCGCATTCCTCAGTGCCTCATTATCTTCCTGAGGCCTACCACGTGTTCTTGGACGTCCAATCATTCTACTTTCAAATAGTTAGCACAGGTTATAAAACATAAACAGGCTATAGAAAATTAATAACACATAAGAACGAAGCTCACGTAAGGCATGTAGATCACATAAGGGTTAGTCACATAAACAAGTTAATCATATAATCACATAATCATATCAACACATAATTTCACTTTTCTTTCACATCGTACATACTTTCATGCTAAGACCACTACCCACATTCCAAGGATACCCCGGCTCATAGCTAAACATGAGCTCTGATACAACTTAATGTCATGCCCCAACTCGACCCCACTTACAATCAATCAGGATGCAACGGAATTTCGGCAATATAACGTCTATAACATAGACAATAGGGCTCTAAACCAACCCTTTATAAAAACATACCACCAATTCCAAATTTCAACAATAATTCCACAACCATTCATCAACATTCAACGTAACACATTAAACAACCATACACCATACCAACCACAAGTCATAAGCCTCTATTTCAACAACATACCACAAGCTATACTATACATATGCATACTTGATATACAACTAGACTAGCAACCTACTCATAATCCAAAGTAAGACAACTAACTAGCATTGTACTTTTCATTATCTTTATAACATCTTATACAATATAAACTTCAAAGTAAATACAATACAACTTGTTCTACTATATAAGACAACAAAAATAGAACTTCAGCCAAGACTTCATGGATAAGACTCAGGCACATATGACTCCTCAACAAAAGGCACATTCTCAACTTCCTGAGGGACGTACCCAAAATCTGGCTCAGTTACACCTGAATAATAAACGAATTAGGGTGAGCTTATATATAACAAAGCTCAGTGAGGATTTGAAAGATTTTTGAAATCATTTACTTTACCACTCAGGAAATCATCATATGAACAACAACACACATTAACCTTCATTAACATCAACATTTCATTTCAAACCACATAAATAACCATTCAATTGAGAAAGGATACACTAGTTGGTATAGCTCCATACGCCATCACGATCTCAACCAACTTCTTATAATTCCCATTGTGACGCCCGTGCTTTTCGCCTACATTCATTTACTGTTGCATCCATTAATTGTGCATTTAATTCTGTGCTTTACTTGTTGTCTCTCTTAGTTACTATTTATTCCCTTGTTTCAACTGCATAATATTAATGAATTAGCATTTTTATTAAATCATATTAATTGTTATAGGATTGGGAAAAATGTGCATTCGAGCGATTAGCGTACAGAGCACTCGTTTAGGAAATGTTTTAACAAACTAAGGAATAGTGTTATGTGACTTAACTTAGTAATTTAATTAGCTAGCAAACATTTTGCACCCTAGGCTCATTTTAAAGCAAACTAAGCTCATTTTAGAAGTCAACTTAAGCATCCAAATTGACCCCACCCAATATACACACAACATATAACACTTTAGCTCATAAAATCAAAAAAAAGAGCAAAGCCTGATTTCATTGTAGCAAACCCGAGAGCAGCCAGAGAGGAAAAGAAAAGATTTTGCTTCATCAATTCTTCAAACCAAGCCAAGCCAAGCTAGAAGCAAGTAGTTTAGGGTGTTTACAAGCCTCTCGAGAGTTCTTACATGCATTGGTGAGGGTTTTCATGCTTATTTGTGCATTTTAGAAATGTTGCTATTTTTTTGATTTGTTAAAAATGTTATCAAATGCTATTGCAATACTCAAATAAGCTTATATATGTTGTATACATGTAGTAGAGACCACATTTATGCTATTGTTTCATATATTAAAAGGTAGAAATCGATGGTTGATTCGTAGGGGTGAATAGTGATAGAATTTCTAGGGTTTTGTGTAATTGTGCGTATTAGCTTGATTCAATGCTTCTAATAGATGCCTTAGGTGCTAGTGAAGGTAGTCCAATATCCCTGTGCACTCGAATTGCTCTAAACTTGCATAAAATGTGAAATAGCCGACTTTATAAAAGGGGTTTTGGGGTTAATGCTAATCCGGGTGGATTTGGGATTCACTTTTAGTATTCATAGGCTACCTAGGTGCTATAGAAGCTTTGCTAAACCTTGTTTGAAGTCCGGTTGAGGTATGTGTAGTTCAAAGCTATAAGAGGAAAATTAGGGCTTTTGGGGTAATTACGGGTAATTGAACGTATTTATGGGTTGTAAGGGTACTTTAAGGGTTAATTAGAAGATTGGTATAGCACCCCCTTGAATTTGAATCATTAATATGAGTTTGGAAGGAAAATGGATGGAATAACAAAGGGGTTTAAGGGTAAATTCGATTGTCACTCGCATCCAAGACCTTGGCATGTCTACATATGTGTTTAAATGTGGTTCCAAGTGGTTTTGAAGCTTTTAGTATAGTTCTATGTGGATCTTGGATATTCCCCTTTGTAAACCTCTTAATTGTTTATTGAACTGCTTCTAATCTATCTATTTCGAGGTCAACCTACTTTGTTAATCCTCCCACGTGTTATTGCTAATATTTTTATTGATATCTTGCCATTGTTAAGTGCATTGCATAGTGGTTGCGCAACCATAGTGTCAAGGGTGGTTGTGTTGAATATCGGTTAGGCGACAGAGGGCTTGCCAGTGGATATTCAAACTTCGTACCCTATTCCCTCACTCACCTGGTCTGAAGATTGCCAGGCGGTGTTGGGTCGTAAGATTTTTGGGGTACATCTAGAGTACACCCACTGGAGTGTTTGGGGTTATGCCGGTTTATCATGATCGAGATCGTGGTTCGTGGATTGTGAATGAAGATCAAGTGAAGATTGGAATGTTGGGGATAAGTGAAATGTATCCTTTTAATGTATGGTTACTTAAGCTATTGTTATTTCTTGAATGGTTTAATTGCTATTATTGTTTAACTGTATTACCTGTTGCATTGTATGCCCCGGGAGACTTTATCCCTCACTAGGCAACAGTGGTTGCTCATACCTCGATATATGTTTCAGGAAGTGCTGAGGGTAATCCCCAGCTAGTTGAGGTGTTAGTGGAAGAGGAAGAAGTGCAGGCAGAGCCTTTGCCCTAGTTGTTGTGTGCTTGTTGTCTGAGGTAGATGTGTTTTCTTGTTACTACATGGCGTACTTGTATTGCTATATTATGATCTATTTTGTGCCTAAGGGCTATGTATATTCTTATATTTACAAGTCAAAAGATAGTTGGTTGTAGTGATAGATTTAGGAAACCATGGTTTGTAATAACTATATTCTATTTCTAGCTACTTGCATGCTTGTGTGATTTTGCGATGTTGTATGCTTCAAAGCTCGGATGGCCTTGAACCTTTGAACTTTAGTTATAAAAGCTTGTCTTGTTGTATTGTGGCTTTAATTGAGTGATTACATGTGAGACCCCATATTTTGCCTAACCTCGATTTGCGTGTTTTGCCTCGTTTTGCGTGCTTTGACCTATTTATGTGTTATATGAGTTAGAATGTGTTAGAAATATGATTTATATTCCTAATACATGCTATATGTGCATTAATGAAATTTTCATAAAAAACAGAATCATAAATTTTATCGCCGGTTTTAGTGAATAGTATTTTTGAACAGTTGTTCACTAAAATTTTTACAGAGGTGTTTTAAATATTTTAAAACCTAGTCCTCGGGTATTAATAGACCCGTGTTTGATTAAAATGGATTTGGAATCAATTTTAGAATTTTAAAGGTTTTACAATTTCTTTTGCAAGAAAATGAGTTTTAAGCCGACTCGGGTGAAAATATTTTAACGTAAAACTCTTTGTCACCTAAAATATAATGTCTAGAATTAATTTAGGTGTCAAATTAATAGTTGAGCAAGAAATAGTCAATAAATGAAATTAAAAGACTAGATATAATAAAAATGACTAAATAAACTACTTTGACTTCTTTTAATTTGTTTTGACCTTTACTTATAATGCATCAACACACACTTGCAAAGCACAAAAACACCATCACACACACACACATGGCCGAGAGCCATTAGAGAGAAAAGAGAAAGAAACTCAAGGTTTTTCAAAGAGATTTTTCAATAGAACTTGCAATTAAAGGCCAATCTTCTTCAACCAAGGCTTGATTCCACCTCTTGAGCATCCATTGAGCATCTTTGTAGCTTCAAAACACATCAAAGGTGAGAGAAAAATTCTAGATTTCAAATGTCATCTTTTATATTTTTGAGTATAATTGCATTTTGAAATGTTAGAACGTTGAATTGATGTTATATTATTGCTCAGTGCATGCTAAGGATCGTTTATATGCGTTTATATAAGATTTGAACCGTTGTAGCAAGAATTTTTATTTTCGGGTATTAAAAGTTGAGTTATTTGCTATTTGGTGATTATTTTGAGTTGTAATGGTTGGAATCGATTGCCGTCGATTTGTAAAAGTTTGTAAAATATGGGGTAGCGCCGTTGTAATTCTGAAATTTTGATTGTGATGTTGGTGCAAAAATCCAAAAATTTCAGCCTAGGTGCATTGAGGTTTTAGGGCAATTGGACTTGATTTGGATGTAGTTTGGTTGGTTTCCGAGGGGACTAATGTAGTTGATTGAGTGAGTGAGTGATAAGAATTGATTTGGAGTTATTTGGATTAGTAGAATGTAAGTTATGATTATTTGAAGTTTAGGTTATCTTTCTTTAAAATGTTGTTATTTGCCTTTAGATGATCGGGTGGTGTTTGAGTGATTGAATTGTGAGTTGTTGATGGTTAGATTAGGGTTTGGTTGTGTGTCTATTGCATGTTAAGTTGGGTGGCCTACTTTGTCATCTAACTTAGTTATTTTAGTTGTTAATTGGGTAATTGATGTAGTATTGTTGTAATGTTATTAATTGATTGATGCATTATTGATTATTGATTATTGATGAACCGGGAGATAGTCAACAGAAAATGTTGTCCTCTTGTGATTGATTGTTTATTATTATTGCTGAGTCTTGATATGCGTGTGCCACCTCTCGGGCGGTATCGGACCATCGGGTTGAAAACAGCATGGCTATCAGAGGCTACCCTCATCTCGCATGGGCGGAGATGCCATGGATGGCAGGGCTAGTGAGGTACCTCGGGTGCGTATGTCATGGGGGTGATAAGAAGTTGGTTGAGATCGTGATGGCATTTAGAGCTACACCAAATAGAGTATCCTTTATTGACTGGTCATTATAGTTATGTGTTTATATTGTTATTGATGTTTATTGTGTGTTTACTGCTCAAATGATCATTTCCAAGGAGTATAGTAAATACTGTTAGAGATCTATCGGATCCTCACTATGCTTGTTTTATATAAGCTCACTCTCAATTATTGTATGCATGCAAGTGTTACTGATTCTGACTACGGGTACGTGCCTCTTGAAGAGGGAAATGTGCCACATGTGGATGAGTCTTATGTGCAGGAGTCATTGCCATGAGATTATCTTAGTTGTTGTAAAAACAATGTTTTGTATAACCTATTTTGAAATATATGTATAGCATATGTACTAAGTTGGAACGGAGGCGTATAACTATGAATGGGTTGTTGAAAGAATGATTATTGTATAATATGGTTATATTGTATGTTGTTAATTTCAATTGAGGAGTTGTTTGTTGAATGGTTTGTGGAGTTAGTTGTATGATATTCTTAAGAGTTTGGTTTAGAGCCTCGGTGTCCTAATTACTATCGTTATACTGCCGAAATTCAGTTGCGTCCTGACTGATTGTAGGTGGGGTCGAGTTGGGGCGTGACATTAAGTGGTATCAGAGCACATGTTAGCTGTCAGCCGGGGTATTCTCGGAATGTGAGTAATGTTCTTAGCATGAAAGTATGTATGAAATGAAAGAAAAGTGAACTATGTGTTAATATGATTAAATGATTAAGTGATTATGTGATTTAGTGCTTATGTGATTATGTGATCAATTTGTTTATGTGATTGATACTTAAGTGATTTATGTGTTTATGTGAATTGTTGTTTATTTGCTAATAATTGTCTATAGACTATCTATGTGCTATAACCTGTGCTAACTCTTTGATTAGTAGAATGACTGGTAGACCGAGAATGAGAGGTAGGCCCGAAGCAATTGGCGAGGTTCCGAGTAATGTGGCACTGTACCGGGAAAGAGGTGATGATCTTTTTGAATCAACCATGGATAGGATTGCAGAGGTTATGGCCGATCAGGCCCAATTGTTAGTAGGGCAGGCTGCCCAAGCTCAGACTTTGCAGGCACAGTTACTAAACATACAGGGTGGATACCACGGGCGTGGTACACTGAAGGAGTTCTTAGCGTACTATCCACCAAGGTTTCATGGGGAACCGGATGATCGGAAAGCCGAGGCATAGATTAGTAAAGTGGAAAAAATATTTGACCCTATGGATTATACTGATGAAAGAAAGGTCACCTTTGCCGTTTATTTGTTTGATGATGAAGTAGAGGAGTGGTGGCACACGGTGAAATCTAGTTGGGAGACCCAGGGTATTCCGTATGTCTGGATACCTTTCTAAGAGTTTTCAGGGTGAAGTATGTCCCGAGGATTGCACGGGAGAGGAGAGAGGCTGAGTTTCTGTCTCTAGTTCAAGGGGATGCTTCAGTGGCTCAGTATGAGGCCACATTTACTAGACTATCCCGGTATGCACCGGAGTTTGTGGTTGATGAAGAGCGTAGGACTCGTAGGTTTGTGTTGGGTTTGAGGCCCGAGATTTAGGATGCGATGGCCCTGAATCAATATGATATACTTACTGAGGCCTTTGATGCAGCTTCTAGGTTAGAGAAGAGAAAAGGGGAACAGATCGGACCTAGTCAGCCTAGCAAGCGGCCCTTTCAGCCGCAAGGTCAGCAGGGTATGTATAGACCTTCGATACAGCAGGGTGGTTATAGGCCTGCAGTGCAGCAGGGTTCTTTTAGACTGTAGGGTCAGCAGGGCTACTATCGGCTTCAGTTTCAATAGGGGTCTTATCAGGCTCAGCCGCAGTTTAGGCCGGCCCAGTCTCAGGGTCCATATAGGCCTAGTGTTGTGAGACCTCAGCAGCAGGCTGGTACAACTGCTTTCTCGGGTTCTGGTTCTTCTAGGGCCTGTGGCAGTGTTTCATCACCGTAGTGTAATTACTGCAAGCGTCAGGGCCATGTGGAGGCCGATTGTAGGGCGAAGGCAGGAACATGTTTGGGTTGCGGTAGCAATCAGCATAGGGTGAGAGATTGCTATAGATATCGAGGAACTGAGGGTTAGGCAGCGACCCAGGGTTATCAGGGTCGACCTATTAGTGGTGCACCTCAGCAACAGCGGGTTCAGGCTCGGGCCTACGCAGTTGATTTGGAAGAAATGCTTGAGGAGACTGCAATGGTGGAAGGTAACTTCCTTATACTTGATCAACTTGTTAAAGTGTTGATTGATTCTGGTGCTACGTATTCTTTCATTACTCTTGCTTGTGTGCAACGTGTTAATATGCAACTTGCAAGGCTGCCTTATGTGGTTGAGATTAGTACCTCTTTAACTGATAAGTATGTGACTGGCTTAGTATGTAAGGATTGTATAATACATGTTAAGGGGTATAATTTTCCTTCGGACCTTATCTTATTTCCTATCCGAGGGTACGATGTTATCTTGGGTATGGATTGGCTTTCTAAGTATGATGCCCAGTTAAACTATAGAACGAAGGTAGTATGGTTTCAGTTACCAAATCAGCCAGTAGTAGAGGTAGTAGGGAACCAGGGTGCTAAGACGAGTTTTGTTATCTCAGCAACTAAAGCCGTTAAGTTGGTGAGTAAGGGGTGTTCGGGTTATCTAGCTTATTTGATCAACAAGCCACCTGATAAGCTACAGCTGGAGGAAGTACCTATTATTCGGGAATATCCCAATGTATTTCCTGAGGAGTTGCCAGGGTTGCCGCCAAAGAGAGATGTGGAGTTTGTGATCAATCTTATTCCCGGTACTCAACCTATTTCTAAATCAGCGTACCGGATGGCACCAACTGAGTTGAAGGAGTTGAAAACTCAGTTGCAGGAGTTAATTGAGAAAGGTTTCATTCAGCAGAGTTCTTCACCGTGGGGAGCACCTATTTTATTTGTAAAGAAGAAAGATGGTACCTTGAGGTTATGCATTGACTATCGTGGTTTGAATCAAGTGACCATCAAGAACAAGTATCCTTTGCCATTGATTGACGAGTTGTTTGATCAACTTCTGGGAGCCAAAGTCTACTCTAAGTTTGACTTGAGGTAGGGGTATTATCAGTTTTGGATTCGTACGGAGGATGTTCTAAAGTCTGCCTTTAGGACTCGCTACGGGCATTATGAGTTTGTAGTTATGCCCTTTGGATTAACTAATGCACCGACAGCATTTATGGATCTTATGCATCGGGTTTTTCAGCCATACTTGGACTAGTTCGTGGTGATCTTTATTGATGATATCTTGGTTTATTCTAAGTCTGAATCGGAGCTCGAGCAACATCTACGACTTGTCTTACACAAGCTGCAGGAACATCAGTTGTTTGCGAAGTTCAGCAAATGTGAATTTTGGCTACAACGCATATCTTTTCTTGGCCATGTTATCACACAAAGCGGTATTTTTATAGATCCCACTAAGATTGAAGAGGTGATGTCTTGGAAACGACCGAAGAATATTTCAGAGGTTCGTAGCTTTCTTGGCTTGGCGGGTTATTACCGTAGGTTTGCGAAAGACTTTTCTAAGATTGCCGGGACACTTTCTAAGTTAACTCAGAAACAGACTAGCTTCAGGAGTTGAAAAAGAGATTGACTATCGCTCCAGTACTTGCTCTACCAAAGGGGACCGATAATATGGTTATCTACAGTGATGCATCCAAGGAGGGTTTGGGATGTGTACTTATGCAGAATGGTCGGGTTATTGCCTATACTTCTAGGAAGTTGAAACCGTATGAGGTGAATTATCCGACTCATGATCTTAAGTTGGCAGTTGTTGTTTTTGCACTGAAAAAGTGGTGTCTGTGACGCCCGAGATTTAGCCATGCATTTAGTTACTGTTGCATCCATTATTTGCACATCTCTTTCTATGCCTTATTAACTGTCTCCTTAAGTTACTATTCACTTCATTTTTAAACTGCATTCTATTAGTTAATTAGCATTTTTATTAAATCATATTAATTGTTAAAGTAGTGGGAAAAATGTGCAATTGAGCTAGAGGCGATAGGAGAGCTCGTTTAGAAAATGATTTTAGTAGTCAAATGAATAGTGTTACGTAACTAACTTAGAGATTTAATTAGCTAGCACACATGTTTCACTTTAGACTCGTTTCTAAACTATCAACGTGCATTTTAGAAGCCACTTAAGCACCCAAGCTTGACCCCACCCAACTAAACACCTTAAATAGCAACTAAGGCTCATAAAACACAAAACAAAAGAAAAAAAAGTGTGCAAAATTCCTGTAGCTGGGCCGAGAGCACGGAGAAGAGAAAAAAAAAAGATTTTGCTCATCAACTCTCCAAATCAAGCCACTCCAAGCCTTGACCAACTAGTGTAGGGTGTTTGCAAGCTTCCTAGGTGTTCCTACGCGCATTGGTGAGGGATTTCACGGCCTATTTTTGCATTTCTAAATAGTTGTCAATTTCTTGATTTGTTGAAAATGTGATCAAATGCCATTGTATTAATTATCTATGCTATTATACCATGTATATGAATGCTAGAGAACATATTTGAGCCATCGTTTCGCAATTTAAACGGTTAGAATCGTTAGTTTGATTTTTAGGGTGAATAGTGACGTTTTTCTAGAGTTTTGCGTAATTGCTCGAATTAGCTTGATTCAATGCTTCTAATAGATGCCTTAGGTGCTAGTGAAGGTAACCTAATAGCCCCGTGCACTTGCATTGTCCTTAAATCGCTTAAAATGTAAAATAGTCGACTTTAATTTGGGGCTTTCGAGGTTAATGCGAATTTGGGTGAATTCGGGCTTCAATTCTAGTAACCTTAGGCTACCTAGGTGCTATAGAAGCCTTGATATCCCTTGTTTGAAGCCCGGACAATGTATGTGTAGTTTAAAGCCATAAGAGGGAATTTGGGACTTTCGGGGTAATCGCGGGCATTTGAATGAGTTAGAGGGTTGAGAGGGTACCTTGAGGGTTAGTTAGAAGGTTGGGAGAGTTTCCTTTGAAAATTGAATCATTAACCTTGGTTTGGAAGAGAAATAGTTTGAAAAACAAAGGGGTTTAGGTGCAATTTCGGTTGACTCACACTTCTAAACCCATGGCATGACTCCTTAAGTGTTTATATGTGGTTTCAAGTTGATTTGGAGCTTTTGGTACGATTCTATGCTTATTTTGTATATGTTCCTTTGTAAACTGCTTATTAGCTTCTATAATTGCTTCTATTCTAATTGCATCGAGGTCAACCTACTTTGTTGATCCTCCTATCTGTTAATGCTTATATTATTTCTATTAATTTGCCATTGTTAAGTGCATTGCATCGTGGTTGCGCAACCATAGTGTCAGGGGCGGATGTGTTGAATATCGGCTGGGCGGCAGAGGGCTTGCCGGTGGATATTCAAACTCCGTGCCCTAGTCCCTCATTCGCCTGGTCCGGAGATTGCCAGGGGATGTTGGGTCATAGGATTATCGGGGTACATCCGGAGTACACCCACTGGAGTGTTTAGGGTTATGCCGGCTTATTGTGATCGCGCTCGTGGTTCGTGGATTGTGAATGAAGACCAGTAAAGATTGGTGTATAGGGGATTGTGTGAAATGTATCCTTTAAATGTGTGGTTATTTAAGTTATCATAGTTTCTTTAATTGTCTAAGTGTTATTGTTGTATAATTGTATTGTCTGTTGCATTGCACGCCCCGGGACTATATCCCTCACTGGGCAACAGTGGTTGCTCATACCTCGATATATGATTTAGGAGACGCTGAGGGTGATCCCCAGCTTGTTGAGTTAGTTGAGGAGGAGGAAGTTCATACTGATCCTTTACCTTAGTTGCCGTGCCTGATTGCTTGAGGTGGTTTAATTTCTTGCTGCCTTGTGGAAGGCTCCACTGTTTATCTTATGTCCTATTTTATGGCCTAAGGGCTATGTATATGCTTGTTGTGTAAAGTTGAAGGATAGTAGATTGAAGTGTAGAATTGGACATCCATGTCTTGTAATAACTTTTATTCTTGTTTTTATTTCTTTGCATGCTTGGGAGTGAATGACTAATGTAGAATGCCTTATCTTTTAAATTGTTTTTATTGATATCCTAGAATGTCATGGCTGCTAGACTATGTTTTAAACAAAGTTCTTGCATGCTTGTGTGGTTTTGGAATTGTTGTTTACTTCAAGGCTCGGATAGCCTTGAATCTTTATATATTGCCATGAAAAGTTTGTTTACCTTGTAGTTACCTTATTTGTAAGTTTACAGGTTTCCAGAATGTCCACGGTACAGGGGAGACTCTGTCCGTGTGTCAGGTTCGGACTTAGCCTTTAGCTTGGGGGTTGGGTCGGGGCGTGACATTTAAGTGGTATCAGAGCTATAGATTCCATGAAGCCAGGTTAAATTTCTCGGTCTATGGGTAGAGATTTGTTATGTGACCTTGTGAATGCATGAGTCTGTGATTTTGATTTGCCTAAGTGAAATTTGAATAAGGAATGAACATGCTAGCATGGAAATAGAATATCAAGAGTCTAGAATGTCAAGTATGATCTAGTGATTTACGTGTACTTCAAGAATGTAGAATATTTATTTGAACTTCTATGTACTTGACTTTATGTGAATCTAATTGGACTTTTCTTTATGTGTTTACTTATAAATTGCATATATACATATATATACCTGTCATAACACTTTGCATTCTAGCTACTCGAGATGGGGCCCCGCCGTCGTACTGAAAATCCGAATGTTGGTGGAAAACCCGAGGGGGTTCATGGGCAAGAAGCTGAGGTGGCCGAAAATGCACCGTAGGTTCAAGAACCGAGCACTGCACAGATCTTGGCCACGATGGCCACTGCTATGAACACTATCGCCCAGTTTGTGACACAGCAGGGTCAGCTAGGGGTCGTTGGAGGTAATCAGGCTGCGAGAGCCGGAGGTAGTGGCCCTACCAGAGGTAATCTGTATGATCGGTTCATTCATCATGGGGCCTATACTTTCTTTGAAGAACCGGACGATATGAAGGCTGAGATGTGGCTAAGGAAGTTTGAGAAAGTGGCAACAATACTCGAGTGCCATGATGACAGGAAGATTACTTATGCCACTTTCCTTCTCGAGGGTGATGCTGAAGATTGGTGGTGTACCGTCAGTGAGAAATGGGAAGCCGAGGGGGTTCATCATTCGTGGGCCGACTTTGTCTGAGAATTCCGAGACAAGTATATATCGGTGGTTGCCCGCGAGAGGCGTCAATCAGAGTTCATAAACTTGAAACAGGGGAGTATAACAGTAGATCAATATGAGGCTACTTTTACCCGGCTTTCCCGTTATGCACCAGCTTTGATTTAGCCGGAGGACATGAAGATCTAGAGGTTTATCCTGGGTTTGAGGAGGGATATTATGCTGAACTTGTCTGCAAATGATTTTCCTAACTATGCTGCAGTAGTCCGAGCCGCCTCGAGATATGAGAAACGCAAGGACGATGTATTAGCCGAGACCAGTCAATCGAGTAAACGGTTTCAGTCTCAGAGTCAAGGGTACCAGGGACAGGCTGTATCAGTTGGGCAAAGTTCACAACCGAGGCAGACTCAGAGTTATACAGGGCCTACTCAGACTCAGTCACATCCAGTTCAGAGTCAGACTCAGAGTCAGTTCCGTCCAGCAGTTTCTCGTTCGCAGCAGGGTAGTTTAGTTACCTCTACTTACAGAGCTCCTTCGGGAGGCACTGTTGCAAGACGTCACCAGCAGTGCAGCTTCTGTCAGCGCCAGGGCCACACTGAGGATGTTTGTTGGAAGAAACATAACAAGTGTACAGGTTGCGGTAGTGATCAACACAGGGTTAAGGACTGTCAGAAATTTAAGAACCCTAGGGGTCAGACGTCAGCTCAGAACTCTCAGACCAGGGCACCAGCTGCAGCACCACCACCACGAGGTTAGGCCCATGTATTTGCTTTGGATGCTGAGGAGCTTCTGGATACAACCGCTGTGGTAGAAGGTATTTTTCTTCTTAATGATCAGTCAGTTAAGGTTTTAATTGATTCCGGAGCTTCGCATTCTTTTATTACTCCTACTTGTGCACAAAATGCTAAA
The DNA here is from genome assembly GCA_037974665.1 of Ehretia macrophylla. NCBI lineage: Eukaryota > Viridiplantae > Streptophyta > Magnoliopsida > Boraginales > Ehretiaceae > Ehretia > Ehretia macrophylla. The sequence goes on from CM075773.1 coordinate 77,023,151, forward strand.
TTGAAACATGATAAACTGTTGCATGAGATTATGGTTTATACTCCTATGGGTCCGAAGTTTGTTTCTAGATCTATTTGCAGAGCATGTAGTATTTTTATTGAGGGTCGTGTTTTTCCTACTGATTTGATTATCCTACCCTTCAATGACTTTGAAATTATATTGGGGATGGACTGGTTAAGTAAATAATATGCCCAGCTTGATTGTAGAAAGAAGGTTGTGTATCTAGAAATGCCTGACCAGCCTATACTTAAAATAGTTGATAGTAGAAAATCTACGGGAACTCCTATTATTTCTTCTATTAGGGCATCTAAATTATTGAGCAAGGGTTGTGAGGCTTATCTTGCATATTTGATTAATCAACCTGGGGATCAATTGAAATTGAATGATGTACCTATCGTGAGGGAGCTTCCGGGGGTCTTTCCTAAGGAATTACCTGGGTTACCGCCTGATAGAGAGATAGAGTTCATAATTGATTTATTGCCGGGGACTTCACCTATCTCTAGGACTTCGTATAGAATGGCTCCACCTGAATTGCAGGAATTGAAAGTTCAATTGCAGGGCTTGCTAGAGAAGGGATTCATTCAGCCGAGTTCTTCACCGTGGGGCGCGCCAATTCTATTTGTTAAAAAGAAAGACGGATCTATTCGCTTATGCATTGATTATCGGGGTCTTAATCAAGTAACCATCAAAAATAAATATCATTTGCCTTTAATTGAAGAGTTATTTGATCAATTGCAAGGCGCCAGGGTATTCTCTAAATTTGATCTGAGGTAGGGCTATTATCAGCTGAGGATTAAGAAAGATGATGTTCCTAAAACTGCTTTCAGAACTCGATATGGCCATTATGAGTTTGTTGTCTTGTCGTTTGGTCTTACTAATGTTCCCGCCGCATTCATGGATTTAATGCAAAGGGTATTCCGTCCTTACCTGGACCAATTTGTGGTCATATTCATTGATGATATCCTTGTCTATTCTAAATCTGAGGCGGAACATGAACAGCATCTCAAAATTGTGTTGCAGACTCTTCAGGAGCATCAGTTGTTTGCAAAGTTTAGCAAATGTGAATTCTGGCTTAAGCAAGTTGCTTTTCTGGGCCATATTATCTCGCAGGATGGTATTTCTGTTGATCCAGCGAAGATTGAAGTTGTGTTATCTTGGAAACGACCAGAGACTGTTACAGAAATTCGTAGCTTCCTTGGTTTAGCTAGGTATTATCGGAGGTTTGTCAAGGATTTCTCTAAGATTGCAGGGCCTTTAACTCAACTTACTCAGAAGAAAACAGTATTTGACTGGAATGATAAATGCGAGGCCAGCTTCCAGGAATTGAAGAAGAGATTAACTACAGCTCCTATTCTTGCTTTACCTGAGGGTTATGATAATCTGGTGATCTATAGTGATGCTTCGAAGGAAGGTCTGGGTTGTGTATTGATGCAGAATGGCAGGGTTATTGCTTATGCTTCCAGGAAACTGAAGCCTTATGAACTCAACTATCCGACTCATGATCTTGAGCTTGCCGCTATCATTCTTGCATTAAAGAAAAGGCGTCATTATCTCTGGGGCAACAAGTTTGAAATCTTTACAGATCATAAGAGTTTGAAGTATCTGTTTTCACAGAAAGAGTTGAACATGAGGTAGAGGCGTTGGCTGGAATTACTTGAGGACTATAACTGTACTATTAACTATCTTCCAGGCAAGGCCAATATTGTTGCTGATGCTATGAGCCGAAAGGCTACTATTGCTAGCTTGATTATCAAGAATTGGGAATTCATGGAAGAATTGTGCTTATGGAAGCCTAGTACTTCAAATTTTGGTATTCAATTCGCAAGTTTGCAGATTCAATCTCTGTTGTTATCCAGGATTCGAGAAGCTCAACAGGCTGATCTTCAATTGTTGAAAGTCTTAGAGAATTCTAAAGGGGGAGAGTCGGATTTCAAACTGCACGATGATGGTATTCTTAAATTCAAAGGTAGAATCTGTATTCCGAGTGACCCAACTTTGAAGAAGGATATTCTTACTGAGGCACACAGTTCTAGATATACTATCCATCCAGGCAGTACAAAAATGTATAAAGATTTGAAGCAAAACTTCTGGTGGAATAATATGAAGAGAGAAATTACTGACTATGTTGCTCGATGTCTTACTTGTCAGAAAGTTAAAGCAGAACATCAAAGACCTACAGGGTTGTTGCAGCCTTTGGCTATTCCTGTTTGGAAATGGGATCATATTACCATGGATTTCGTATCATATTTACCGAGGTCTTCGAAGGGTAATGACTCAGTTTGGGTTATTGTGGATAGATTGACCAAGACTTCTCATTTTATTGCTAAAAAGAAGTCTGATTCTCTTGACAAGCTGGTAGAGTTGTATATTGAGAATGTTGTCCGACTTCATGGAATTCCAAAGAGTATTGTGTCAGATAGAGATCCCAGATTCACATCTCAGTTCTGGCAGAAGATTCAGAAAGCTTTGGGCACGACTTTGAATTTCAGTACAGCTTATCATCCTCAGACAGATGGTCAATCCGAGAGAACTATCATAATCCTCGAGGATATGTTGCGGGCTTGTATTCTAGACTTCGGTAAGAGTTGGAAAAAGTATTTGCCACTAGCAGAGTTCGCCTATAACAATAGTTATCAAGCTACTATTGGTATGGCACCTTATGAGGCACTTTATGGGCGTAAATGCCGGTTTCCTCTTTATTGGGATGATGTTGGTGAAATGAAGACGGTCGACCCTACTCTCTTACCTGAAATGAACAAAATGATTGATCATGTGCAGCTTATCAGAAAAAGGATGCTTACAGCTCAGAGTCGGCAAAAGAGTTATGCAGATAGATGCCGTCGTGATCTGAAATTTGCTGTAGGGGATCGAGTATTTCTAAAAATTTCTCCTCGCAAGGGTTTGATTCGGCATGGTAAAAGAGGTAAACTCAGTCCTCAATATGTGGGACTATTTGAGATAACTAAAACTGTTGGTGATTTGGCTTATCGTCTAGCTTTACCTCCCAGTCCGGGCAGAATTTATGATGTATTCCATGTTTCTATGCTTCGGAAGTATCAGCCAGATCCCTCTCACATACTTGAGCCGGAACCGCTAGAGATCAGTAAAACTTTGACATACACAGAGAAACATCTTCGAATTGTTGTTCAGAAAGTTCAGGAGCTGAGGACTACAAGCATTCCAATGGTTAAAGTTATGTGGGATCATCACGGAGTAGAGGATGTGACGTGGGAGAGAGATGATCAGATGCGGGAACGGTATCCAGAGTTATTCGTCGAATCATGTAAGAATTGCGTGGACGCAATTAGTTTAAGGGGGAGAGGATGTGACGCCCGAGATTTAGCCATGCATTTAGTTACTGTTGCATCCTTTGTTTGCGCATCTCTTTCTATGCCTTATTAACTGTCTCCTTAAGTTACTATTCACTTCATTTTTAAACTGCATTCTATTAGTTAATTAGCATTTTTATTAAATCATATTAATTGTTAAAGTAGTGGGAAAATGTGCAATTGAGCTAGAGGCGATAGGAGAGCTCGTTTAAAAAATGATTTTAGCAGTCAAATGAATAGTGTTACGTAACTAACTTAGAGATTTAATTAGCTAGCATACATGTTTCACTTTAGACTCATTTCTAAACTATCAACGCGTATTTTAGAAGCCACTTAAGCACCCAAGCTTGACCCCACCCAACTACACACCTTAAATAGCAACTAAGGCTCATAAAACACAAAACAAAAGAAAAAAAAAGTGTGCAGAATTCCTGTAGCTGGGCCAAGAGCAAGGAGAAGAGAAAAAAAAAAGATTTTGCTCATCAACTCTCCAAATCAAGCCACTCCAAGCCTTGAGCAACTAGTGTAGGGTGTTTGCAAGCTTCCTAGGTATTCCTACGCACATTGGTGAGGGATTTCACGGCCTATTTTCGCATTTCTAAATAGTTGTCAATTTCTTGATTTGTTAAAAATATGATCAAATGCCATTGTATTAATTATCTATGCTATTATACCATGTATATGAATGCTAGAGAACATATTTGAGCCATCGTTTCGCAATTTAAACGGTTAGAATCGTTAGTTTGATTTTTAGGGTGAATAGTGACGTTTTTCTAGGGTTTTGCGTAATTGCTCGAATTAGCTTAATTCAATGCTTCTAATAGATGTCTTAGGTGCCAGTGAAGGTAACCTAATAGCCCCGTGCACTTGCATTGTCCTTAAATCGCTTAAAATGTAAAATAGTCGACTTTAATTTGGGGCTTTTGAGGTTAATGCGAATCCGAGTGAATTCGGGCTTCAATTCTAGTAACCTTAGGCTACCTAGGTACTATAGAAGCCTTGATATCCCTTGTTTGAAGCCCGGACAATGTATGTGTAGTTTAAAGCCATAAGAGGGAATTTGGGGCTTTCGGGGTAATCGCGGGCATTTGAATGAGTTAGAGGGTTGAGAGGGTACCTTGAGGGTTAGTTAGAAGGTTGCGAGAGTTTCCTTTGAAAATGGAATCATTAACCTTGGTTTGGAAGAGAAATAGTTTGAAAAACAAAGGGGTTTAGGTGCAATTTCGGTTGACTCACACTTCTAAACCCATGGCATAACTCCTTAAGTGTTTATATGTGGTTTCAAGTTGATTTGGAGCTTTTGGTATGATTCTATGCTTATTTTGTATATGTTCCTTTGTAAACTGCTTATTAGCTTCTATAATTGCTTCTATTCTAATTGCATCGAGGTCAACCTACTTTGTTGATCCTCCTATGTGTTAATGCTTATATTATTGCTATTAATTTGCCATTGTTAAGTGCATTGCATCGTGGTTGCGCAACTATAGTGTCAGGGGCGGATGTGTTGAATATCGGCTGGGCGGCAGAGGGCTTGCCAGTGGATATTCAAACTCCGTGCCCTAGTCCCTCATTCACCTGGTCCAGAGATTGCCAGGGGATGTTGGGTCGTAGGATTATCGGGGTACATCCGGAGTACACCCACTGGAGTGTTTGGAGTTATGCCGGCTTATCGTGATCGCGCTCGTGGTTCGTGGATCGTGAATGAAGACCAGTGAAGATTGGTGTATAGGGGATTGTGTGAAATGTATCCTTTAAATGTGTGGTTATTTAAGTTATCATAGTTTCTTTAATTGTCTAAGTGTTATTGTTGTATAATTGTATTATCTGTTGCATTGCACGCCCCGGGACTATATCCCTCACTGGGCAACAGTGGTTGCTCATACCTCAATATATGTTTCAGGAGACGCTGAGGGTGATCCCCAGCTTGTTGAGTTAGTTGAGGAGGAGGAAGTTCAGACTGATCCTTTACCTTAGTTGCCGTGCCTGATTGCTTGAGGTGGTTTAATTTCTTGCTGCCTTGTGGAAGGCTCTACTGTTTATCTTATGTCCTATTTTGTGGCCTATGGGCTATGTATATGCTTGTTGTGTAAAGTTGAAGGATAGTAGATTGAAGTGTAGAATTGGACATCCATGTCTTGTAATAACTTTTATTCTTGCTTTTATTTCCTTGCATGCTTGGGAGTGAATGACTAATGTAGAATGCCTTATCTTTTAAATTGTTTTTATTGATATCCTAGAATGTCATGGCTGCTAGACTATGTTGTAAACAAAGTTCTTGCATGCTTGTGTGGTTTTGGAATTGTTGTTTACTTCAAGGCTCGGATAGCCTTGAATCTTTATATATAGCCATGAAAAGTTTGTTTACCGTGTAGTTACCTTATTTGTAAGTTTACAGGTTTCCAGAATGTCCACTGTACAGGGGAGACTCTGTCCTTGTGTCGGGTCCGGACTTAGCCTTTAGCTTGGGGGTTGGGTCGGGGCGTGACAGTGTCATTATATGTATGAGGCAGTAAGTTTGAGATTTTCACTGATCATAAAAGTCTTAAGTATTTATTCTCACAGAAGGAGTTGAATATGCGTCAACGGATGTGGATGGAACTTCTCAGAGATTATAATTGTTCTATCAGTTATCTGCCTGAGAAGGCAAATGTTGTGGCAGACGCTCTTAGTTGTAAGGTGAGTGTTTCTTGTTTGGCTGTCAAGAAGTGGGAGGTTCTAGAAGAATTCACTTATTGGAGACCGGAGTTAACTCAGATTGAGGTGATGTGTTCACATCTCCATATTCAACCTTTATTGTTGTCTCAGATCAGAGAAGCTCAGCAACTTGACGTTAAACTTCAGAAGATCAAGGATCAGATCACGGATGATCAATCTGACTTTAAATTACATGAGGATGGTATTCTTCGGTTTCGGAACAGGGTTTGTGTTCCCGATGAACTGGGCTTGAGGCGAGGTATTCTGGAGGAGGCTCATAATTCTAAATACACCATTCATCTTGGTAGAAACAAGATGTATCAGGATTTGAAGCAACATTATTGGTAGAATAATATGAAGAGGGAAGTTGCTCAGTTTGTATCTAGATGTTTGACTTGTCAGCGAGTGAAAGTCGAGCATCAACGACCTGCAGGTTTACTTTAGTCGTTGGCTATACCACAGTGGAAATGGGAGCATATTGCGATGGACTTCGTTACTGGTTTGCCTAGAACACTGAGAGGTAATGATGCAGCTTGGGTTATCGTGGATCGTTTGACGAAGACAGCTCATTTTATTTTGATGAGGATAGGAGATGAAGTTGCAAAGTTGATGGATCTTTATTTGGATCAGATTGTTAGACTTCACGGAATTCCATCTAGTATTGTCTCAGATCGAGATCCTCGATTTACTTCTCGCTTATGGGAGAAACTTCAGGAGACTTTGGGTACTCAGCTTAACTTCAGTACAACGTATCATCCACAGACCGACGGTCAGTCCGAGAAGACTATTCAGATTCTGGAAGATATGCTCAGGGCTTGTGTTCTAGACTTTGGGAAGAACTGGGAGAAACATCTACCACTTACCGAGTTTGCCTATAACAATAGTTATCAAGCTACTATTGGGATGGCACCTTTTGCAGATCTTTACGGTCGTAAGTGCCGTTCACCTTTTATTGGGATGAAGTAGGGGAGATGAAGACTATGGATCTGACTATTATGCCAGAGCTTCTAAAGAAGATTGAGAATGTTCAGTTGATCAGGCAGAGAATGCTTACAGCGCAGAGCAGATTCAAGAGTTATGTTGATAAGCGTCGATGGGATTTGGAGTTTGCAGTCGGGAATCGGGTTTTCTTGAGATTGTCTCCTCGTAAGGGGTTTGCTTGATATGGTAAAGGCAGAAAGCTGAGTCCGAGGTTTGTAGGGCCGTTTGAGATTACCGGCAGAGTTGGCAAGTTGGTATATCGATTGACTTTACCGGATAATTTCTCTAATGTTCATGATGTCTTTCACGTGTCTAATTTATGGAAATATAATCTGGATCCTTCTCATATTCTAGAGTCAAAACTGTTACAGCTTCGTTAGAATCTGACTTATGATGGGAGGCCAATTTGCATTCTTGATCAGATGGAATGGGAACTGAGATCGAAGAAGATTCCGATGGTCAAAGGGTTGTGGAAGCATCACGATATTAAGGAGGCTACTTAGGAGAGGCAAGATCAGATGCAGCAATAATACCCAGATCTTTTTCGTTCAGCAAGTAAGAATTTCAGGGACGAAATTTCTTTAAGAGGAGAAGAATGTGAGACCCCATATTATGCTTAATCTCGATTTGCGTGTTTTGCCTTATTTTGCGTGCTTTGACCTATTTATGTGTTATATGAGTCAGAATGTGTTAGAAATGTGATTTATATTCCTAGTACATGCTACATGTGCATTCATAAAATTTTCATAAAAAACGGAATCATAAATTTTATCGCCGGTTTTAGTAAATAGTATTTTTGAACATCTGTCCGCTAAAATTTTTACAGGGATGTTTTAAACGTTTTAAAACCTAGTCCTCGAGTATTAATAGACCCGTGTTTGATTAAAACAGATTTGGAATCGATTTTGAAATTTTAAAGGTTTTTATACTTTCTTTTATAAGAAAACGAGTTTTAAGCTGACTCGGGTGAAAATATTTTAACGTAAAACTCTTTGTCACCTAAAATATAATGTCTAGAATTAATTTAGGTGTCAAATTAATAGTTGAGCAAGAAATAGTCTATAAATGAAATTAAAAGACTAGAAATAATATAAATGACTAAATAAACTACTTTGACTTCTTTTAGTTTGTTTTGACCTTTACTTATAATGCATCAACACGCACTTGCAAAGCATAAAAACACCATCACACACACACACATGGCCGAGAGCCATTAGAGAGAAAAAGAGAAAGAAACTCAAGGTTTTTCAAAGAGATTTTTCAATAGAACTTGCAATTAATGGTCAATCTTCTTCAACCAAGGCTTGATTCCACCTCTTGAGCATCCATTGAGCATCTTTGTAGCTTCAAAACACATCAAAGGTGAGAGAAAATTTCTAGATCTCAAATGTCATCTTTTATGTTTTTGCATATAATTGTATTTTGAACAGTTAGAAAGTTGAATTGATGTTATATTATTGCTCAGTGTATGCTAAGGATCGTTTATATGCGTTTATATAAGATTTGAACCGTTGTAGCAAGAATTTTTATTTTCGGGTATTAAAAGTTGAGTTATTAGCTATTTGGTGATTATTTTGAGTTGTAATGGTTGGAATCGATTGCCGTCGATTTGTAAAAGTTTGTAAAATACGGTGTAGCGTCATTGTAATGCCAAAATTTTAATTGTGATGTTGGTGCAAAAATTCAGAAATTTCAGCCTAGGTGCATTGAGGTTTTAGGGCTGTTGGACTTGATTTGGATGTAGTTTGGTTGGTTTTCTAGGGGGCTAATGTAGTTGATTGAGTGAGTGAGTGATAGGAATTGGTTTTGAGTTATTTGGATTAGTAGAATGTAAGTTATGATTATTTGAAGTTTAGGTTATATTTCTTTAAAATATTGTTATTTGCCTTTAGATGATCGGGTGGTGTTTGAATGATTGAATTGTGAGTTGTTGATGGTTAGATTAGGGTTTGGTTGTGTGTCTATTGCATGTTAAGTTGGGTGGCCTACTTTGTCATATAACTTAGTTATTTTAGTTGTTAATTGGGTAATTGATGTAGTATTGTTGTAATGTTATTAATTGATTGATGCATTATTGATTATTGATTATTGAACATTGATTATTGATGAACCGGGAGATAGTCAACGGAAAAGGTTATCCTCTTGGGATTGATTGTTTATTATTATTGCTAAGTCTTGATATGCGTGTGCCACCTCTCGGGCGGTATCGAACCATCAGGTTGAAAACGGCATGGCTATCAGAGGCTACCCTCATCTCGCATGAGCGGAGATGCCATGGAGGGCAGGGCTAGTGAGGTACCTCGGGTGCATGTGTCATGGGCGTGATAAGAAGTTGGTTGAGATCGTGATGGCGTTTGGAGCTACACCAAATAAAGTATCCTTTATTGATTGGTCATTATAGTTATGTGTTTATATTGTTATTGATGTTTACTGTGTGTTTACTGCTCAAATGATCATTTCCATGGAGTATAGTAAATACTGTTAGAGATCTATCGGATCCTCACTGAACTTGTTTTATATAAGCTCACTCTCAATTATTGAATGCATGCAAGTGTTACTGATTCTGACTACGAGTACATGCCTCTTGAAGAGGGAAATGTGCCGTATGTGGATGAGTCTTATGTGCATGAGTCATTGCCATGAGATTATCTTAGTTTTTGTAAAAACAATGTTTTGTATAACCTATTTGGAAATGTATGTATATGAATGGGTTGTTGAAGGAATAATTATTATATAATATGGTTATGTTGTATGTTGTTAATTTTAATTGAGGAGTTGTTTGTTGAATGGTTTGTGGAGTTAGTTGTATGATATTCTTAAGAGGCTGGTTTAGAGCCTCGGTGTCCTAATTACTGTCGTTATACTGCCGAAATACCGTTGCGCCCTAACTGATTGTAGATGGGGTCGAGTTGGGGCGTGACATTACAGGTTTTCAGAATGTCCATGGTACAGAGAAGACTCTATCCGTGTGTTGGGTCCAGACTTAACCTTTAGCGTGTTGTTGGGTCGGGGCGTGACATTTAGGTTGTATCAAAGCTTATAGATGCATGAAGCCGGGTTAATTTTCTCGGTCTGTGGGTAGGAGTCTATTGAGTTAATGTGTGATTATGTGAATAAATGTTTCCTTGAATGGCTAAGAGAAATATTGAATGATTAAGCATATGCTAGCATGAAAGCGAGAATGTGAAAGGTCTTATTTGAGTTATTGTGTAAAAGTGGAAAGTTAAGAATGGAAAGTATGACTAATCGTTTTACTTGTATCTTTAATATGTAAAGTGTTGTATGACCCTATGTGCAATCTTATGTTAACTTATTTGAACTTGTTCTTATGTGATTTAACTGTGAATTATACAAATGCTTGTCATAATACTTTGCATTCTAGTTATCTAGAATGGGAACCCGTCGTCGAATTGAGAATCAGAATGCTGTTAGAGAAACGGAGGAGGTTCCCAGGCAGGAAGCAAGTGTAGCAGAGAATGCACCACCACAGGGACCAGAACCCAACACTGCACAGATTCTAGCTACTATGGCTACTGCTATGAATATCATTGCCCAGTTCGTAACTCAGCAGGGTCAGACAGGGGCTGCCATAGGTAATCAAGCTGCCAGTGTAATAACCCGAACCCGACATGCATTTAATAGCATTTGACTACATTTAATTAAATGTTTAATTAGTTAAATCAACCAATATGCACTATTTTAATATTTCTCTTGGAAGCATTTAGTAATTGTATATTGAATAATTAAAAGACTATTATCTATTTCTATTAATTATAGTAATTGAATTTATTCTCTTGTATTTAATTAAGTGTCATCTTAAATATTAATGTTTAATTGCACTTGATTACATGTTTATATTTACTTGTTCATTCGTATTTTGGCATTAACTTCATAATTCTTTAAAATATTCTAGAAATAGTTAAATTAATTATTTTTAAATGAATATTGATTATTTTGATTGTTTTGATTATTTTAATAATCGGTTTTAATTGTCTTGCATTTAAAACACTCGATTTTCAAATAAATGAGGAGAGCAACTCCGATCCGGAGTGAATTTTAAACTATTCTACTATTCTACTTTTCAAAGAATTAACGTTTTATATTATTGCTCATCACCTTATTAGCGATCGATTATTGACTATTCGATCGCAGTATTTCAAAAATGAGAGTTAGAGAAATATTCTTTGGACTTAGTGAAAAAAGTTTTTAGTTTAATTTAACTAGTTTTAGTTGTTTTTCATTTAATTGTATTGTTTTAACTTGAATTAGATTTAATGGCATCAAAATAAGCTTATTTAACTATTTTTAACTAAAGTTTGATTTTACAAATGACTAAAATGCCCTTGTCATCTCTTAAATAATAAAACAAGGAAAAAATCAATAAAAACATTTTGCAAAATGTCATCCATGTCCCTTGCCATGGCCGAATGGTCATAGGGAGAAAAGAAAGGATTTTTCTTGCATTTTCTTCTACAATTGCGCGAGGAATTGCTCGGGGGTCGTGGTTCGGGTCCTTGCGGGTCTTGGTCTTCAATCTCTGTGAGGGTTTTCATGCTTTTGTGCATATTAAATGAAATTTGATTTTTGATACAAATTTTTAGATTTGATATTTAATGCGTTATAATGCTTGAAATTGATTAGAAATGCTTCTTTAGGGTTCGTAGAGCATTGCTTGATAGTTATTTAGCAATTTTTACAGTTGAAACTGCGTATTTGAAATTGGGAAAAAATAATAAATAGTGAATTATGAATAGTAAACCCTAGAATTTCGGATTTCGATCCGAATTGCGATTGCTTGATTTGGATAGGTGCCATTAGTGATAGAAAGATAAAATGTGCGATAAAAATGGATCGGCCTTTGTTAAAATTAGAAATTAGACAAAGAAACGTAAAGGGGCCGTTTGACCAAAAGTTGACCATGCTCGAATTGAGTTGGGGGTTTTGCAATTGAGGGCATGGAAGCACTTTTGGCGATGTTGTGGCGTTGATTGAGTGACCGGTTAGCATAGCTGTAGTTCAAACGCAGTAGGTGGACTTTCGAACTTCGGGTGGGAAAGTGAGGTTTAGTGACATAGAAATGTGCCTTGTAGTGCTTGAGTGAATGTAGTGAAATTGGTTTCCTAATCCTGTAGCTCGTTCGCTCGTAATTGCCTTTAGAAGTTAGAGATTGAATAGTGATATTTGTTGTTTTCGTGTTTGAACTGCCGTTACTTGCTTAATTGGTGTTATCGTGGCTATTAATGATAGTTATGCTTGAAAGGTTAGTTGGATGCTAGTATTGATTGTAAATATTTGATATCTCGTTTATCGCCTCTAATCTGTATTGTTGTGTAATCGCTCGTTTATCGCTTTGTATCGTGTCTTGCATTGCATAGTGTCAGGCGCGTGAGTGATGGGCCTCTCTGGGTAGCCTCGGGTAGCCAGTGTTGGTTGCTCTAGCTCCGTGTCCTATTCCCTTTTCTCGCTTGGGTTGCCTCCCAGGGAGATTTGGGTCGTAGAATTGATGGTTACTCCCGGGGTATTCCAAACTGAAGTTATAAGGTAGTTGTGCGCTTATTGTCATCGTTGTCAACATCAAGCTCGAGATTGATGTATCGCTCGTAAAATGGTACACTGCTCGTATGAGTGAACCATAGCCTTCAGAGTGTGGTATAGCTTTGAATGGTTGTGTTAATACTTTCAGTAATTGCTTATAGTATTGATTGTTTGTCTTGATTGTTTACCTACCGGTTATATTGCTTATCTATCTTATTTGCATTGCACGACTTTCTTTCTCTCCAATTCGATATCTGTCTCGCCCTCACTGAGTATACGTGTTGTGTATACTCACTTCTTACCACCACATTTCAGGAAATGCCTTGTTAGCTGGAAAGTTCGTGGTTACATGAAAGTTCATGCTTGAAGAGTTGTCTTGCGTGCTATGTGGCTTGAGTTGTCAAAGATGTAAAGATGTATGTTCATATGTTGTGTGTATTTCTTGTGAAAAGAAATGTAATTTAAATTAGCTAAGTAGTTGAGGTAGATTGATAAGCTAGTTATGTATTCAGCAGTATAGTTTAACTTCGATGCATGTTTGTAATTGTCTAAAGGAAAAGAGCTAGAATGGTATGATAGTATGTTTTATGCAGTAGATTAGTATGGCTTAATTGTCAAGTTTGAATGTACTTGTCAAGGATGAAAGAGATAGGTTAGCTTTTAAACTGGAAATGTATATATATATATATGTTGTGTTTAATTGTTGAGAACCAAGGCTTGGATGGCCTTGAGGTGTTTGAATGGTTGGACATGGTGCTGGTCCACTTATTTGCTATTGCAAGTTTTGCATTTTGCCTAGAAATAGGGGAGACTCCGTCCGTCTTTCCTTAAAATTTCATGCCCGGGTTTGGAGTTGGGTTGTGATTAGATTGATTGATAGAACTCCTGGTCTCGAGAGGGATCAGGGTGTTATAGCCAGAGTCGAGGGTAGTGGTGCTACTGGAGTTAATTTGTATGACATATTTTTACATCACGGGTGTAACGCCCCGATCCCTCACGAGACCGAAGGCTCTAATGACCATGCTATTCTCAACCCAATACCAAGCCCGGTCACAAAAATTTTTTTCCGAATGGTTAAGTCCGGACCCGACACACGGACAGAGTCTCCCCTGTACCGTGGACATTCTAAAAACCTGTAAACACTCAAACAAAGTCCCAACAATACAATACAAGCTTTTCTTAATTAAACATCAAAGTTCTAAGGCCATCCGAGCCTTATAGTACACAATAGTTCCAAAACCACACAAGCATGCAAGTAACTTGTTTATAATATAGTCTAATAACCATGCCATTCTAGGATAACATTAAAACATACTTAGAGATAAAACATTCTACACTAAGCCATTCACTCCCAAGCATGCAAAGCAACTAGAAATAGAAATATAAGTTATTACAAGCCATAGAATTACCACTGCTACTACATTATCAGACTTCCAGCTTACATATTACTCAAATACATACATGAGCTTTAAGGCCCCAAAATAGATTATACATAGAACAACAAATTCTTCACATAGCAACCAAAAGCACATCCACCTCAGACAAATATCACACAGCAGCTAAGGCAACTCCACCAACTGTGCCACCTGAAACATGTTAGCGAGGTATGAGCAACCACTGTTGCCCAGTGAGGGATATAGTCCCGGGGCGTGCAATGCAACAGATAATACAGTTATACAACAATATCACTTAGACAATTTAAGAAGCAATGACAACATAAGTAACCACACATTTAAAAGGATACATTTCACACAATCCCCTATACACCAATCTTCACTGGTCTTCATTCACGATCCACGAACCACGAGCACGATCACGATAAGCCGGCATAACCCCAAACACTCCAGTGGGTGTACTCCGGATGTACCCCGATAATCCTACGACCCAACATTCCCTGGCAATCTCCGGACCAGGCGAATGAGGGACTAGGGAACGGAGTTTGAATTTCCACCGGCAAGCCCTCTGCCGCCCAGCCGATATTCAACACATCCGCCCCTGACACTATGGTTGCGCAACCACTATGCAATGCACTCAACGATGGCAAGTTAATAGCAATAATATAAGCATTAACACATATGAGGATCAACAAAGTAGGTTGACCTCGTTGCAATTAGGATAGAAGCAAATAAGCAGTTTACAAATGAACATATACCAAATAAGCATAGAATCATACCAAAAGCTCCAAATCAATTTAAAATCACATATAAACACTCAAGAAGTCCTGACATGGGTTTAGAAGTGTGGGACAACTTAAATTGCACCTAAACCCCTTTATTTTTCGAACTATTTCTCTTCTAAACCAAAGTTAATGATTTCATTTTCAAAGGAAACTCTCCCAACCTTCTAACTAACCCTCAAGGTACCCTCTCAACCCTCTAACTCATTCAAATGCCCGCGTTTACCCCGAAAGCCCCAAATTCCCTCTTATGGCTTTAAACTACACATACGTTGTCCGGGCTTCAAACAAGGGATATCAAGGCATCTATAGCACCTAGGTAGCCTAAGGATACTAGAATTGAAGCCCGAATCCACCCGGATTCGCATTAACCCCAAAAGCCCTAAGTTAAAGTCGGCTATTTTCCATTTTTAGGCGATTTGAGGGCAATTCAAGTGCACGGGGCTATTAGACTACCTTCATTAGCACCTAAGGCATCTATTAGGAGTGTTGAATCAAGCTAATACGTGAAATTACATAAAACCCTGGAAAAACGTCACTATTCACCTCATAAATTCAAATGACGATTCCAACCGTTTAAAATGCGAACTAATAGCTCAAATGTGTTCTCTAGCACTTATATACAAGGTATAATAGCATAGATAAGCTTTGCAATAGCATTTGATAACATTTTCAACAAATCAAGAAAAATGTAACATTTTAGATATGCATAAAAAGTCATGAAAACCCTCACCAATTGCGCGTAGGAACTCTCGGGAGGCTAGCAAACACCCTAAACTACTTGCTCCTAGCTTGGCTTGGCTTGGCTTGAAGATTTGATGAGCAAAATCCTCTCATTCTCCTCCTACACTATTCTCGGATTTGCTACAGTAATTCCTGCATCTTCTCTTTTTTTTTTTGTGTGTTTTGTTAAGTTATGAGCTAGGTGGTGTTTTATGAGCATATATATTAAATGGGATCAAGTTAGGTGCTTAGTGGTCCACTAAAATGAATGTTGATAACCTTAAAACGAGCCTAAGGTGAAGAATATATGCTAGCTAATTAAATTACTAAGTTATGTTACGTAACACTATTCATTGAACCATTAAAACATTTTCTAAACGAGTGCTCCTATCGCTCCTAGCTCAATTGCACATTTTTCCCATTCCTTTAACAATTAATATGATTTAATAAAAATACTAATTCACTAATATAATGCAGTTTAAAAATGGAATGAATAGTGACCAAGAAAGACAACAGGTAAAGCACATAATTTAATGCGCAATTAATGGATGCCACATTTAAAAATGTGTACGGTAGAATCTCGGGCGTCACAACGGGGCCTACAGTTTCTTTGGAGAACCTGATGATATGAAAGCTGAATTATGGTTGAGGAAGTTTGAAAGGGTGGCTGCAATTCTCGAGTGCAGTGATGAGAGGAAAATTACATGTGCCACATTCCTTCTGGAGGGTGACTCCAAAGAGTGGTGGCGTACTATTAGTGAGAAATGGGAAGCCGAGAGGGTTCATCATTCGTGGGCTGACTTCGTCCGTGAATTCCGAGACAAATATATATCAGTGGTTGCCCATGAGAGATGCCAAGCAGAGTTTATAGCTTTGAAGCAGGGAAATATGTCAGTGGACCAATATGAGGCTACTTTTACTAGGCTCTCCCGTTATGTACCGGCATTGGTGCAACCTAAGGATATGAAAATGCAGAGATTCATTATAGGGTTGAGAAATGATATTATGCTAAATTTGTCTGCAAATGATTACCCTAATTATGCTGCAGTTGTAACGCCCCGATCCCTCACGAGACCGGAGGCTCTAATAACCATGCTATTCTCAACCCAATACCAAACCCGGTCACAAAATTTTAGGGAAAAACGGACAGAGTTTCCCCTGTACTGTGGACATTCTGAAAACCTATAAACAATCAAATAAAACCACGAAGCAAAAGGAACAACATCTGTAATTGAAATTCAAACTTCAAGGGCATCCGAGCCTTAAGCAACACAAGACAATATAAATACACACAAGCATGCAACAATAGTCCTAAAATCTTTGTCTTCATTCGCTTATCATACCATTCTATGTTAGCAATTAAACATTCTCATAAATTAATGCCAACTATACATCCGTTCATTCACACCCAAGCATGCAACGTAGCTAGAAGTAGAAACATAAGTTATTACATGCCACAATTCCATAACACTTGCTACATCCACTTAGCTTTCAAACTTACAACTACTCAAATATATATACATAAGCCCTTAGGCTCCCAAATAGAATAGATAGTAGAACAAGTAAGGTCTTCCACAGTTTAGCAGACAATCACTCAAATCTCAAGTAATAGCACACAGCAATCAGGTCAATTCCTCCAACTGCATCACCTGAAACATGTTTAGCGAGGTATGAGCAATCACAATTGCCCAGTGAGGGATAAGGTCTACCGGGGACGTGCAATGCAGCAGTTAGTACAAATAAAGCATTTTACAACCAAAGAACAATTAAAACAACAAGTTACCACACATTAAAAAGGATACGATACACTTTGACTTCTGTAACGTCCCGGCTAAGCGAATACCCCGAAGGGCAGAGGCACACCAGCGACGCCATGAACTGAAATCTCGATGTAATAATGACACTGATATCGATAAGCCGGCATCCCCTTATAACTCCAAAATGGGTGTACTCCGGATGTACCCCGAAATCCTACGACCCAACTCTCCCTGGGCGGCATCCCAAGCGAGAGAGGGACTGGGCAACCATGGTAGCCGAGGTGGACCGGCAAGCCCGATGCCGCCCGGTTTCCCCGACACTACCATGCCCGAATGGTTGCGCAACCACGATGCAATGTACTCAAAATGATAACAATAGTATAAATCAATAAACACATGGTTGAGGGACAACAAAGTAGGTTGCCCTCACACACAATATATAGACAATAAGTGCACATAATCTAAGTACAAGTAAATAAACTATTATGCACATAAGGATGAAGTCTCCCTCACCTCTACCAAGCTCCAAAATGCAAGATTGGATTCAAATCACCCTCAATCACCTTGAACATAAAGTTAAACATTGTTTCAATTACTCTTTAACTACAACATTCATTAATTTACCAACTAGGTTAGCTAACTCATAGTTTACTTAATTAACATACAACCAAGTAATCTTTCAAGTAATATAATATACAAACGATATAACTAACAAGCAATAATACCATGATATAAGCATGTTCCACAATCATTTAAAAGAGCATTTTAAGCATAGATAACCATATTTAATTCCATAATAGTACTATCAATTTATAAAGTCATTAATCCATACTTATTCTCATTATAATTAACTCAATATAAAACTCAAGAAAAACACTTAGAACTATGGCAATACAATTACTATAAACAATAATTCACTTAGAATCTTCAATTCGGAAAGCAATTATGCAAATTACAAAGGAGCATATTCAAGATTCACATAAAACTATACCAAAAGCTCCAAAACATCTTGAAACCACATTTAAACACATATGGAAACATGCCAAGGTCTTAGATGCGAGTGACAAACGAATTTACCCTTAAACCCCTTTGTTTTTCATCCGTTTTCCTTCCAAACTCATATCAATTATTCAAATTCAAGGGAAAGCTATACCAATCTTCTAATTAACCCTTAAGGTACCCTTACAACCCACAAATACGTTCAATTACCTGCAATTACCCCAAAAGACCCAATTTCCCTCTTATAGCTTTGAACTACACCTACCTTAACCGGGCTTCAAACAAGAGTTAGCAAAGGTTTTATAGCACCTAGGTAGCCTAAGAACACTAAAAGTGAAGCCCGAATCCACCCGGATTAGCATTAACCCCGAAACCCCTTTTAAAAAGTCGGCTAATTCACGTTTTATTCAAGTTTCGAGCAATTTGAGTGCACGGGGCTATTAGACTACCCTCATGAGCACCTAAGGCATCTATTAGAAGCATTGAATCAAGCTAATACGCACAATTACACAAAACCCTAGAAATCCCGTCACTATTCACCCCTACGAATCAACCATTGATTTCTACCATTTAAAATGTGAAACAATAGCATAAATGTGGTCTCTACTACACGTATACAACATATATAAGCTTATTTGAGCATTGCAATAGCATTAGACAACATTTCTAACAAATCAAAAAAATAGCAACATTTCTAAAATGCACAAATAAGCATGAAAAACCCTCACCAATGCGCGTAGGAACTCTCGGGAGGCTAGCAAACACCTTAAACTACTTGCTCCTTGCTTGGCTTGGCTTGGCTTGAAGATTTGATGAGCAAAATCCTCTCATTCTCCTCCTATGTTGATTCTCGGATTTGCTACAGTAATTTCTGCATCTTCCCCTTTTTTTTTTTTTTTGCTTAGTTATGACTTGTTTGTGTTTGATTGATTATATATTAGGGTGGGGCCTATTTGGGTGAGTGTATGGTCTAATAAAATGAGCCTAGTTAACTTAAAAACGAGTCAATGATTGCAATTTAGTGCTAGCTAACTAAAACATATTGTTCATACGTAACACTATTCACTAGTTCACTAAACTATTTTCTAAACGAAGGTTCCTATCGCTCCTATCTCAAATGCATATTTTTCTCATTCCTAAAATAATTAATATGATTTAATAAAAATGCTAATTCATTAATATAATGCAGTTGAAAAATAGAATGAATAGTAACTAAGAAAGACAACAAGTAAAGCACAAAATTAAATGCGCAATTAATGGATGCAACAGTTAAAAATGTGTATGGTAGAATCTCGGGCGTCACAGCAGTGGTCAGAGTTGCCTCAAGGTATGAAAAGCGCAAGGTAGACGTATTAGCCGAGACTATTCAATCGAGTAAACAGCAGTTCCAGTCTCAGAGTCAGGGGTACCAGAGGCAGACTATTTCAGTTGGGCAGAGTCCACAGCAGAGGCAGACTCAGAGTTATACAGGGCCTACTCAGACTCAGGCATGGCCAGTTCAGAGTCAGACTCAAAGTCAATCTCGTCCAGTGGTATCTCATTCGCAGTAGGGTAGTTCAGCTACCTCTAATTTCAGAGCTCCTTCGGGAGGCACTGCTCTAAGACGTCACTAGTAGTGCAGCTTCTGTCAGCGTCAGGGTCATAGTGAGGAGGTTTGTTAGAGGAAACATAATAAATGTATAGGATGTGGGAGTGACCAGCATAGAGTGAAAGATTGTCTGAAATACAAGAACACCAGGGGTCAAACATCAGCTCAGAACTCTCAGAGCAGGGCACCAGCTGCCGCACCAGCATCGCGAGGTTAGGCCCGTGTATTTGCTTTGGATGCTGAGGAGCTTCTGGATAAGACGGTTGTAGTAGAAGGTACTTTCCTTCTCAATGATCAATCAGTTAAGGTTTTAATTAACTCCGGGGCCACTCATTCATTTATTACTCCTACTTGTGCACAAAATGCTAAACTGAGACATGATAAAGTGTTGCATGAGATTGTGGTCTATACTCCTATGGGTCCGAAGTTTGTTACTAGATCTATTTGCAGAGCATGTAATATTTTTATTGAGGGTCGTGTTTTTTCGGCTGATTTGATTATTCTACCCTTCAATGACTTTGAAATTATCTTGGAGATGGATTGGTTGGGGATTTATTATGCACAACTTGGCTGTAGGAAGAAAGTTGTGAGATTAAAAATGCCTGACCAGCCTGTAATTGAAATAATTGGTAGTAAAAAATCAACTGGGACTCATATTATTTCTTCTATTAGAGCATCTAAACTTTTGAGCAAGGGTTGTGAGGCTTATCTTGCATTTTGATTAATCAACCTATGGACCAATTGAACTTGAATGATGTACCTATCATGAGAGAGTTTTCGGGGGTCTTTCCTGGGGAATTACCCAGTTTACTGCTTGATAGAGAGATAGAGTTCAATTGCAGGGCTTGCTTGAGAAGGGATTTATTTAGCCGAATTCGTCACCTTGGGGTACACCGGTCCTATTTGTTAAGAAGAAAGATGGATCTCTTCACTTATGCATTGATTATCGGGGTCTTAATTAGGTGACTGTCAAAAACAAATATCCTTTGCCTTTAATTGAAGAGTTATTTGATCAATTGCAAGGTGCCAAGGTATTTTCCAAATTCGATCTTAGGCAGGGCTATTATCAGTTGAGGATTAAGAAAGATGATGTTCCTAAAACTGCTTTCAGAACTCGTTATGGCCATTATGAGTATTGTTTTACCGTTTGGCCTAACTAATGCTCCTGTCGTATTCATGGATTTAATACAGAGGGTATTCCATCCTTATTTGGACCAATTTGTGGTTATCTTTATTGATGATATTCTTGTCTATTCTAAATCTGAGGCAGAACATGAACAGCATCTCAGAATTATGTTACAGACTCTTCAAGAGCATTAGTTGTTTGCAAAATTTAGCAAATGTGAATTCTGGCTTAAGCAAGTTGCTTTTCTTGGTCACATTATCTCGCGGGATGGTATTTCTATTGATTCATCAAAGATTGAAGTTGTGTTATCTTGGAAACGGCCAGAAACGGTTACAGAGATTCGTAGCTTCCTTGGTTTAGCTGGGTATTATCGGAGATTCGTCAAGGACTTCTCTAAAATTGTAGGGCCTTTGACTCAGCTTACTCAGAAGAAAACAATATTTGACTGGAATGATAAATATAAGGCCAGTTTCCAGGAATTGAAGAAGAGATTGACTACATCTCCTATTCTTGCTTTACCTGAGGGTTATGATAATCTGGTGATCTATAGTGATGCTTCGAAGGAGGGTCTAGGCTGCGTATTAATGCAGAATGGAAAGGTTATTGCTTATGCTTCCAGGAAACTAAAACCTTATGAACTCAATTATCCGACGCACGATCTTGAGCTCCCAGCTGTCATTCTTGCATTAAAGAAATGGAGTCATTATCTCTGGGGCAACAAATTTGAAATCTTTACTGATCACAAGAGCCTGAAATATCTCTTTTCTCAAAAAGAGTTGAATATGAGGCAGAGGCGTTGGTTGGAGTTGCTTGAGGATTATAATTGTACCATCAATTATTTGCTAGGTAAGGCTAATAATGTTGCTGATGCTTTAAGCCGAAAGGCTACAGTTGCCAGTTTAATCATCAAGAATTGGGAATTCATGGAGGAACTATGCTT
Organism: Ehretia macrophylla; assembly: GCA_037974665.1. Lineage (NCBI taxonomy): Eukaryota > Viridiplantae > Streptophyta > Magnoliopsida > Boraginales > Ehretiaceae > Ehretia > Ehretia macrophylla. Next base: position 77,044,999 of record CM075773.1, read on the forward strand.
ATGGAAGCCTAATACTTCAAATTCTGGTATTCAATTCACAAGTCTGCAGATTCAATCTCTATTATAATCCAGGATTCGAGAAGCTCAACAGACTGATCCTCAATTGTTGAAAGTCTTAGAGAAGTCTAAAGGGGGATAGTCGGATTTCAATTTGCATGATGATGGCATTCTCAAATTCAAAGGTAGAATATGTATTCCGAGTGAGCCAACTCTGGAGAAGGATATTCTTGCTAAGGCACACAGTTCCAAGTATACCATCCATCCAGGCAGTACAAAAATGTATAAAGATTTGAAACAGAACTTCTGGTGGAACAATATGAAGAGAGAAATTGCCGACTATGTGGCTAGATGTCTTACTTGTCAGAAGGTTAAAGCCAAACACCAGAGACCGGCAGGGTTGTTGCAGCCGTAGGCCATTCCTATTTGGAAATAGGACCACATTACCATGGATTTCGTCTCTGATTTGCCGAGGTCTTCGAAAGGTAATGACTCAGTTTGGGTTGTTGTTGATAGATTGACCAAGACTTCTCATTTCATTGCTAAAAAGAAGACTGATTCTCTTGATAAGCTAGCAGAGTTGTATATTGAGAATGTTGTCAGACTTCATGGGATTCCAAAGAGTATTGTGTCAAATAGAGATCCCCGATTTACATCTCAGTTCTGGCAGAAGATTCAGAAATCTTTGGGCACGACTTTGAGTTTTAGTATAGCTTATCATCCTCAAACAGACGGTCAATCTGAGAGAACTAACTTAATCCTCGAGGATATGTTATGAGCTTGTATTTTGGATTTCGGTAAGAGTTGGGAGAAGTATTTGCCACTCGCAGAGTTCGCCTACAACATAGTTATCAAGCTATTATTGGTATAGCACCTTATGGGGCACTTTATGGGCATAAATACCGGTCTCCTTTACACTAGGATGAGGTTGGTGAGATGAAGACTATTGACCCTACTCCGTTACCTAAGATGAATAGAATGATTGATCATGTGCAGCTTATCAGAAAAAGAATGCTCACAGCACAGAGTCGGCAAAACAGTTATGCAGATAGATGCCGTCGTGATTTAAAATTTGCCGTAGGAAATCGAGTATTTCTGAAAATTTCTCCTCGCAAGGGTTTGATTCGGCATGGTAAAGGAGGTAAACTCAGTCCTCGTTATGTGGGACCATTTGAGATAACTGAAACCATTGGTGAATTGGCTTATCGTCTAGCTATGCCTCCTAGCCTGGACAAAATTCATGATGTCTTCCATGTTTTTATGCTTCGGAAGTATCAACCAGATCTTTCTCATGTTCTTAAGTCCAAGCCTTTGGAGATCAGTGAAACTTTGACCTACACGGAGAAACCTCTTCGGATTGTGGATCAAAAAGTTCAGGAGCTGAGGACTAAAAGCATTCTGATGGTTAAAATTATGTGGGATCATCACGGGGTAGAGGACGTTACTTGGGAGAGAGAGGATCAGATGCGAGATCGCTATCTTATTCGTCGGATCATGTAAGAATTGTGTGGGCGCAATTAGTTTAACGGGGAGAGGATGTGACGCCCGAGCTTTTTGCCTGCATTCATTTATTGTTGCATCCATTAATTGTGCAATTAATTATGTGCTTTACTTGCTGTATTTCTTAGTTACTATTCATTCCTTTTTTTCAACTGCATAATATTAATGAATTGGCATTTTTATTAAATCATATTAATTGTTATAGGAATGGAAAAAATGTTCATTCGAGCGATTAGTGTGCAGAGCACTCATTTAGGAAATGTTTTAACAAACTAAGGAATAGTGTTACGTGACTTAACTTAGTAATTTAATTAGCTAGCATACATTTTGCACCCTAGGCTCGTTTTAAAGCTAACTAAGCTCATTTTAGAAGTCAACTTAAGTATCCAAATTGACCCCACCCAATATACACACCACATATAACACTTTAGCTCATAAAATAAAAAAATAAAAAAACAAAGGTTGATTTCACTGTAGCAAACCCAACAGCAGCTAGAGAGGAAAATGAGAGATTTTTCTTCACCAATTCTTCAAACCAAGCCAATCCAAGCTAGGAACAAGTAGTTTAGGGTGTTTACAAGCCTCCCGAGAGTTCCTACGTGCATTGGTGAATGTTTTCATGCTTATTTGTGCATTTTAGAAATGTTGCTATTTTCTTGTTAGAAATGTTATCAAATGCTATTGCAATACTCAAATAAGCTTATATATGTTGTATACATGTAGTAGAGACCACATTTATGCTATTGTTTCATATATTAAACGGAAGAAATCGATGGTTGATTCGTAGGGGTAAATAGTGACAGGATTTCTAGGGTTTTGTGTAATTGTGTATATTAGCTTGATTCAATGCTTCTAATAGATGCCTTAGGTGCTAATGAAGGTAGTCCAAAAGCCCCGTGCACTCGAATTGCTCTAAAATTGCATAAAATGTGAAATACCCGACTTTATAAAAGGGGTTTCGGGGTTAATACTAATCTGGGTGGATTCGGGCTTCACTTTTAGTATTCATAGGCTACCTAGGTGCTATAGAAGCTTTGCTAAACCTTGTTTGAAGCCCGGTTGAGGTATGTGTAGTTCAAAGCCATAAGAGGGAAATTGGAGCTTTTGGGGTAATTACGGGTAATTGAATGTATTTACAGGTTGTAAAGGTACTTTAAGGGTTAATTAGGTATAGTACCCCCTTGAATTTGAATCATTAATATGAGTTTGGAAGGAAAACGGATGGAATAACAAAGGGGTTTAAGGGTAAATTCGATTGTCACTCGCATCCAAGACCTTGGCATGTCTACATATGTGTTTAAATGTGGTTCCAAGTGGTTTTGAAGCTTTTAGTATAGTTCTATGTGTATCTTGGATATTCCCCATTGTAAACCTCTTAATTGCTTATTTAACTACTTCTAATATATCTGTTTCGAGGTCAACCTACTTTGTTGATCCTCCCACGTGTTATTGCTTATATTGTTATTGATATCTTGCCATTGTTAAGTGTATTTCATAGTGGTTGCGCAACCATAGTGTCAGGGGTGGTTGTGTTAAATATCGGCTGGATGGCAGAAAGCTTGCCAGTGGATATTCAAACTTCGTACCCTATTCCCTCACTCGCTTGGTCCGGAGATTGCCAGGGGGTGTTGGGTCGTAGGATTTTCGGGGTACATCCGGAGTACACCCACTGGAGTGTTTGGGGTTATGCCGGCTTATCGTGATCGAGATCGTGGTTCGTGGATCGTGAATAAAGATCAAGTGAAGATTGGAGTGTTGGGGATAAGTGTAATTTATCATTTTAACATGTGGTTACTTAAGCTATTGTTATTTCTTGATTGGTTTAATTGCTATTATTGTTTAACTGTATTACATGTTGCATTGCAGGCCCCGGGAGACTTTATCCCTCACTGGGCAACTGTGGTTGCTCATACCTCGATATATGTTTCAGGAAGTACTGAGGGTGATCCCCAGCTAGTTGACGTGTTAGTGGAAGAGGAAGAAGTGCAGGCAGAGCCTTTCCCTAGTTGCTGTGTGTTTGTTGTCTGAGGTGGATGTACTTTCTAGTTACTACATGGCGTACTTGTATTGCTATATTATGATCTATTTTGTGCCTAAGGGCTATATATATTCTTATAGTTACAAGTCAAAAGATAGTTGGTTGTAGTGATAGATTTGGGAAACTATGGTTTGTAATAACTATGTTCTATTTCTAACTACTTGTATGCTTGTGTGATTTTGAGTTGTTGTATGCTTCAAGGCTCGGATGGCCTTGAACCTTTGAACTTTAGTTATAAAAGCTTGTCTTGTTGTATTGTGGCTTTAATTGAGTGATTACAGGTTTTCAGAATGTCCACGATATAGAGGAGACTCTGTCCGTGTGTTGGGTCCAGACTTAACCTTTAGCGTGGGGTTGGGTCGGGGCGTGACACCCATAATACATACCAGAGGTACCTCATCTAGCCCATCCTTCCATGACATCTCCGCCTATGCGAACTAGAGGTAGTCTATGATAGTCATGCCGTTATCAACCCGACAGCCCGACGCTGCCCGAGAGGTGGAACACACTATAAAAACTCATGACAATAATAATAAACATTTAATATTCTGAGAAGACAACAAAGTAGGTTATCCTCCAGAGCGACATCAATCATCAATCAATTATCAATACCTTAATCAACATAACATCAATTAAATAACTAAGACAACTAAGTTAGATGACAAAGTAGGCCACCCAACTTAACCTATATTTAAACATACTTCCAAACCTGAACCTACTCAACAACAATCCAAGAAACAACTACTCAAACACTACCAAACAACTAAAGACAACATCTTAACATTTTAATGAAAGACTGCACAAAATTCTAAAATTCATAACTTACAATCTACTAATCAAACAACCCCCAAACCTTTTCCTATCACTCAGCCGCACATGCAACTACATTAACCCCATCGGAAACCAACCAAAAGCCATCCAAAACAAGCCCAACAACCCTAATTTTGGCAATGCACCTTGGCTGAATTTTCGGACTTTTCCTATGGCATTCAAATTGAAATTTTGGCATTACAACATTACTACAACATAATTAACAAGCCTATAGAAGCAACAGCCATTCAATTCCACCCACTCCAACAACAATTATTCAACTATAAGCCAATAAATCAATTTTAATGCCCAAAAATTACAAATACATGCTACTACCATTCAAAATGGCTATAAACGCATATAATTGGTCCTTGTCAACTACTAAGCAATAATCTAACATCAATTTAACAAAATTACAACTCACAATGCATCAACCAAAATCTCAACTTAACTTTGAAATAATGAACTATATTTTTCTCTCACCTTTGATGCCAAATGATGTTAAGAATGTGTAGAATGGATACCCAACAAGCTATTTCAAACTTGGAATGACAAGATTTGGCCTTGAAATAAAGATTTGCCTTGAAAATTTGCTTGAAACCTAAGTGAAAAATATTTCTTTTCCTCCTTGGAGAGTTTTGGCCATGTATGTGAGAAATGAGTGTGTTGTGAGTTTATTTTATGAGTATTATGAGTACATTATGCATATATAAGGCTTGGTCAACATTTTTGCAAAAGTCAAAGTTGATAACTTGGTCATTTTTTGTTAGTTTTAGTCTATGTGCTTATATATATATATATATATATATCTAACATTTATACTATATTAAGTAATATATTTTTAGTTGACAACAACTAATATATGCATACATACATACAACTAGGTACAAAACTCAAGTTTTGCAAAAGAATGTGTAAAATCCATTTAAATTCCTAATTTGTTTTAAAATCAATTTTTATCAAACATGGATCTATTAATATCCGATGACTAGGTTTTGAAATGTTTAAAAGACCAGTTTCAAAATTATAGCGGACGTGTGCTTCAAATATTATTCACAAAAACCGATGATAAAATTTTTAACACAGATTTTTATAAAAATTTCATGAATGCTCACATAGCATGTAATAGAAGTAGAAATCACAAAATTAGCACATTTTAATTCAAATAACACATATACATGTCAAAACACGCAATTTTACATAAAGGGGAATTTTGGGGTTTCACGGGCATGACTACCATGGCCAGGTAGCGCCATGACACTCTGGACGACCGATGTCGTTGGGGTTTTGGCATGAATAACTTGTTATCGAAATGGTTGGTAGTGTCATGGCACTCTAAACGACTGATGTCATCGGTGTATTGACATGACTACCACGAGCTCGTACATGAACTTGTTGTGGTGTCAAGCTTGACCATATTTTGCTTGAGCTAATTGTCTTTATTGCTATTGTTATTACGTGAACAATCTAACATCACTCTCGCTCAGACCCTATGTCTTTGGAGAGTTGTGTAGAATTGTATTTGTCTTCAGGTGTTTAGATAGCATTGTTTAAGTAATAGAATATTTAAACTCTCAAGTAAAAGCTTCTTTTACCTTTTTCTAAAGTATTTAATGTTCTCTGATTATTTCTTGTAGTTTTTCAATGTATTAGTTAACTTTATTATTGAATGTCCTTCATGCATTGCACGAAATGTTCTCAAAAGCTTCCTCGGATAACTGTTCCCCTCCCTCACTACGCAATTGTGTTTGCTCATTCCTCTTTCTAACAAATTTTACAGGGAACATAGAGATTATCTCTGAAAAGTAGAAAAGCAAGTTGTGGATTGCTTTGATTGCTCGTAGATGAAGTTGTGACTTATGTGATTCTTTGTGCCTGAGTTTCAATTGTAGCTATGTAGCCTTGTATATATTTGTGTTTGCTTGAAGGATTTTAATATGAAAGTTAAAGTCTTGAATGATTAGATAGATAGTAGATGGTTTGTAATAACTACTAAAGCTTACCTTTATTGTTTAGTTATCCTGTATGCATGTATGGTTTGAATGGAGAATGCTTGAATGACTTAAAATATAAGAAAGTTAAATGGATAAGATTAGAGTAGTAAGATAAATGGATTTATGACATAGAATTTCAATAACTTATGAAAATGCATGCTTGTATGTTATATTTTTCCTAAGTAGAAAAGCTCTGATGGCCTTAGGGATTTGAAAAGACATAATTAATGAAGGTGGAGTATATTCATAGATGTTATATTGTTGTTTGTGGTTCATTTCTTCTGAGTGCAGGATTTGGATAGGCCTAAATACAGCGGAGACTCCATCTGTTTTCTCTCATTTCTCGTGACCTCAGGTTTTGGATCGGAGTTCCGGTCTCGTGAGGGATCGGGGTATTACAGGAATGATAAAAGAATACATAGCCCCAATATCAATTAAAATCATAACCGACTGATTATTAAGGAGAAAAAGAACCTTCTACCACCGCAGTCATCTCTGGCAGCTCCTCCTAGTCTAGGGAAAAGACTCGAGCCTGAGCTCGCTCAGTTGGGGCCGCACCTATAGCTTTGGTCTGACCACCTTGTCCTGAGGTTTGACCCTGAGTATTTTTAAATTTAGGGCAGTCCCTGACTCTGTGTTGCTCGCTACCACAACCGGTACATCGTCCCATCTTCCTCCAGCAATTATCCTCATAATGACCTCTACAATAACGAATAACCGCACTGCTGGTTTTGTCTTACAACAGTGTCTCTCGTAGGGGCTTTGTAAGTAGATGTAATTGTACTACCTTGTTGAGATCTAGCTGTAACTGGTCAACTCTAACTCTGAGTCTGACTCTGAACCGATCTCGATTGTGACTAAGTCTAAACAGGCCTTAGGTAACTCTGCGACTGAAATTGTCTCTGCTGCTGACCCTGGCTAGATGTCTGAAACTATCTCGTCAACCCTTGACTCTGAGACTGGTAGGGCCTCTTACTAGGCTAGCTAGACTCAGCTATTAGCTCTGCCTTGTGTTTTTCGAATCTCGACGCTACATGAACGGTATCAGTTTAAGTAACAAACTGATGAGAAGACAAATTAAGCTATATGTCTAGCCTCAACCCCTCGGATAAATCGTTGTATCCTCCATCTCGCATGCTGCACTAGCTCGGGCATATACTGAGAAAGTCTATCAAATGTGGATTCATACTGAGTAACAATCATGTTGCCTTATTTCAATGTTACAAACTCCTCTTCTCTCTTTTCACGAGTCACCTCAGAGATGTATTTGTCCTGAAAATCTCTTGTCCTAAAAATCTCTCACAAAATCAGCCCAAGTATGTTGCATATTCTCGCTATCCCATTTGTCACGCCCCAACACGACCCCACTTATAATCAGTCAGGACATGGCAGAATTTTGGTATTATAACGTCTGTAATATGGACAACAGAACTCTAAACCAGTTCTTTATAAACACTCCACAACCAACCATAACTCCAACAACTTCAACAACAAACAACACATTCAACCACTTCATAAGCTATTCATACTACATTCCAACAACAAGACATGTGCCTCCGTCTCAACAACATACATCGAGCTATACTATATATATGCAAAATAGATAATAAGCTAGTCTAGCAACCTAATCACATTCCAAAAGAAAGACTACTAAACTAGCTTTATACAATCCACTATCTTTAAGTTGAGTTATACAATACAAACTTCAAAGCTTAATACATTACAACATGTTTCATAATTCAAGACAACATAATGAGCACTCCAGCATAGACATCAAGGATAAGACTTTGGCACATTGGACTCATCTATATATGGCTCATTCTCAACCTCTTGAGGAACGTACCCAATATCCTACTCAGTTACACCTGAAAGGTCAGCAAAGAGGGTGAGCTTATATATAACAAAGCTCAGCGAGGGATCAATAGGAGATTTTGGGAACATTTTTTTTAACCACTTGGGAAAATACCCTAGGAGCAATAAACACACAATAAACATCAACAACAATTCAATTATAGCAACATAGATAACCAAGCAATAAGGAAATGATACACTAGTTGATGTAGCTTCATACGCCATCATGATCTCAACCAACTTCTTATAATGCCCACTGATACATTCCAGAAGTACCTGAACCTAGACCCATACTCCATGATCATCCTCCGACCATACGAGATAGGGGATAGCACATGATAGTTGTGTCAATTTCAACTCGGCAAGCCCGATACCGCCCGAGAGGTGACTCACAACAATTAACACTTAACACTTAATATTCCAAGAGAACAACAAAGTAGGTTGTCTCCCGGCACTTTAACAATCAACAACCAATTCAACAACACTCAAACAACTAAACATTAATTAAACAACTAAGACACCCAAGTTAGATGACAAAGTAGGCCACCCAACTCAACACACACTTCAACATGCATTCAAACCCGAGCTTACTCAACACCAACCCAAGTATCAACCACACAAACAACACCAAACACTTAGAGACAACACTTAGCCATTTCAAAGAAATACTACCCAAACTTCTAAACAGCAAAACTTACAATCTAGCAATCAAACAACCCCCGAACCTTTTCCTACCACCTAACCAATCAAGCAACTACATAAACCCCCCTCGGAAACCAACCAAAAGTCATCCAAAACAAGCCCAACAAGTCCAAAAATGGCAATGCACCAAGACTGAAATTTTTTACTTTCACCACGGCATTCAAATTGAAAATTTGGCATTACAACAATATTACACAATAAGTAACAAGTCTATAGAAGCAACTATTATTCACATAATCAACAATGGTAATAAAAACAGTTTACTCAGGTAAAACAAAGTCAAGCTTGACACCACTTTCAAGTCCATGTATAAGCTCGTGGTAGTCATATCAATACACCAACGACATCGGCCGTCCAATCTGACACGATGCTACCAATCACATTCGATACCCAAGTAGTCATGCCAATACACCGACGACATCGGTCGTCCGCAGTATCATGACGTTACCATGTTTCACTAAGTAAGAACATGTTTTATTGTTTGATTAATAATTAAACTCTCACATAAACAAGATAGCAACTCATTCAGGCAATCATTAATAGCCACAAGCTAGTTCCAGGCAATATAACAATATAAACAAGATACAAGCATAATCTAACAAAATACCATACAACCCAAATCACAAACTTCGCCAAATAGCTAAACATACTATACAAGTACCTCTAAACACTTAACTAATCAATTGAAGCAACTACTAACAACTATTCCCATTTTCTATAACCTAGCTATGACGACCTGGAGCCAGCATGGAGAACATTATACTTAATTGCATATAAATTTGTGCTAGTTTAAGTGTTATATGTGTATATGTGTTTAATTTAGCATTTAAGATTTATAGTAGTTTTTTTTTTCTTCTACTTCTCTTATTATCTTTAAAATGGACACTAGCATTATTAAATTCAAATACAAATATTTTAACTACTATTTTGACATTTACATTATATTGGATTATTTATAATACTTAGTAGACTTATAATCATCATTTTAAAATTAGCCTTGAGCTCGGGGTAAAAATTAAAGTATTTTATTTCGTAAAATTTATATTTTTTCCTTATTATATAAGTGATTTCGGGCATACATTCATAATTTTTAATTGCATTGCACGTCATGAGAGTGCATTACGAAAATAATTTTCGGACCGTGCGAATAGTAAAAATAATGTTTTAATTGGACTAATTAGTTTGTAATTGATTTTGGGCTTTAAAATTAGTATGGTTGCATTGTTATTCTTGGCCCAACTACAAAATACATATTATATATACATTATAGCATACATATATACATATAACTTAGAAAAAACAAAACAATCACCAAACAACACCCCTTAACCCGTCGGCCATATGGAATAGAAAATGAGAGAAAACTTCATCAATCCTGCAAAGATTAATCTCTAGGCTTGAACTTGAAGAGTTTTGGAACAACCTAGAGTATCTACAAGCCTTCTACAAGCATTTTTGGTGAGGGAGATTGCATATTTTGCATTGATTCTAGTTAAGGTTTATTTTGAGATTTTGCATTTATTGTGAAATAGATTATCTATGTTTAATAATGCTTAAGTTACACCTTAATGTGTGTGTAAAGCACTCTTTTGAAGTTAGATAGTAATTTTATTGGTTAAAAATGGTGAATGATGCTTTGAGGAATATGATGAATAGTAGCTTTTAGGGTTTTTGATTATTCTTCTGTTTAAGCTTAATTATATGATATATAAGCATGTCATAGGTGATATTAAAACTAGACTAGTAATTTAAATGGCTTGATTTACTAGTTTATGCAAATAACATAATGTAGGAAAAGATGAAAGATCCTATTCACACAGGTCCTTTGAATTGTGACCCAATGCTCAGCTTAATGATTGATATAGACTCTAGAGATTCTAGAACGGCTGTACGATAAAATTTATCGAATTTCGTGAATGTTAAATTTTGAGGGTAATATTGCATATATAAAGGAGTGTTGTGCCCGGGAGGTGTTTTGAATGCTTTGGATAGTCTTAGATGGGTTAGATAGTGGTTATGAAACATTTATGGCACTAATTTAAGGAGTGATTTTGGTAGTTGTAGTGTAAAGAGACAAAGGGGCAATTCGGGATTTTGGGATAAACGTGAGTTAAAGTGTAATCTCGTATGGTTGAGAGGCGTCATAAAGTGTGTATAGAGGGTTGGTACATTTGGATTAGGATTTTCATAACTTGTGTGAGGTCTATAGCCTAAAATGCCAATCATTGAAATAGTGTTTTATTGGATTTTTGTGAATTGAAGCTAACTTGTTGCAAATTGAGGTAACTGTTGCTAAATGGATTGGAGTTATACTTTTCATGTGGTTTTAATTGACCTCAATTGACTGGCTAAGTGATTAAATGCATTAGTATAGCATGTGTAGTTGATTGTAAAAGTTTTATGAAAGGGGGTTGCATAGTTACATTGTTAGAATATGTTTGTATTTAGCTTATATTGATATCTTGCCTATATTGCTTGTAAATTGTCTTGTATGTGTTACCTTGTATAGCTATCGAATCGATTTTCCTTGGAAATTATAGATATCATCGAGTGAAAACTTACACCTATCATTATCGTTATCGTGGTTATGCAACCATTCAGCACGGATGTGGTAGCCACCCATTGGGCGGCATCGGGCTTGCTAGTGGATGTTCATCCTCCGTAGCTATTCCTACTCTCGCTAAGGATGCCGCCTTGGGAGGGCTGGGTCGTAGGGTTAACAAGGTGTTATATTCGGAGCACCCCGTTTTATGTATAGGGTTATGCCAGCTTATCGACATTGAAATTATTATTGTCTATTTGAGTTCGTGGCTCGTGGTTCGCTGTTCGTGGCTCGTGGTTTGGGGTTTAGGCTCGTGGTCAGCTTTGTATCCTTTCATTAAGTAACTCTCGCTTGGGCCCTGAGTCCTTAGAGAGTTTCCATTACTTGTGTTCTTATATTTGTGTTAGTTAGCTTGTATATTTGAATTGTGTGTTATATTGTTATTGTTTCCTCTAGGTTGCTTATTGTATTTGTTCTATCATGGTTGTTTGACTTCTTTAATAGATAACAGTTAATTGCTTATTATATATATTGCCTAGCATAGCTAAGTTAGCTTATTGATGGTTGTTCCATTGCACGAAAGGTTTTCAAAACGCCCTGGATATCTGTTTCCCTCCCTTATCGAGCAACGTTGTTTGCTCACTGTCTCTTTCTAACCATTACAGGTTCGATGTCTTCAGACTCTGAGGAGAAAAAAGCTTGAGTGTATCCTTGATTGGATGTTCTAGATTTAGTTGGTTATTTCTATGTAAATTTGTGATAGTTATGTTTTTCTTTTGTGGCCTGTGTGCCTTGTATATGTTGGTTGTTGTAAGGAATATAACAAGTGGAAGACAACTTTGTATATAGGCATGTAATAATCTAGTTAATGCTTTAGTTAGTTGTAACCTAACTAGTAAACTATAATCTATTTTGCTAATAAGGCACTGAGACTGCTAAATATATTATAAATGAATAGGGTTAAGTTAATCTTGGTGGAATGGCTTAATATTTTTGAAACTTAAATAGAGAATATTATAGTGGTAAGATAAGCGGAATTATGATCTTAGTATTTTAATAACTAATGGAAATGCATGTATGAATGTTATCTTGTTGTTATGGACCATTTCTTCTACATGCAGGTTTGTGGATAGTCCTATAAAGAGGGAAAACTTCATTCGTTTTTCTCATTTTTTGTGACCTCAAGATTTGGATCAGGGCTCTGGTCTCATGAGGGATCGAGGTGTTATAGATAGTATCAGAGCTTAGTTAGCTCACAACCGGGACAGAGTCCTTGGTCTATTGGGTAGTGAACCCCAAGTGCGTGCATGTGAAATATGTTTGAATAGGTGTGTGCTTGCATGTGAGGCTTGTGTGTCTTGAATGAAACTGTGTTTCTATCTGATTTGCCTATGTGAAATATGAAGAATGTGTGACATGTGTAACTATGTGATCAAACGTGTACCTATGTGACTATGTGTGCCTCCGTGTAGTATATTTGTTAATATATGTATTTAATATGCTTTCTACTGCATGCATACATATATTACCCTTTAAACTGGTAAGTAATCTCTTCCCCTATAGAAAGATGGCTAGCAGTGAATCTTCCAGAGATAAGAACCAATAAAAAGATAGGGTAGTTAGTCAGCCATCGGCAGGGGAACAAGCATTCTTAAAGGTGGCAGATGCTTTGACTAGATTGGCTAAAGTATTTGAGCAACAAGTTCAGCGTGAGACTTGTTAGATATATGCCCTAATGCTACATATTTGGATGACATATATTGGGATATTTTGACATTAACTTGTATATTATGGCATTCGTGTCTATATGTGTGTTTTCATATTGACATATTTAGGACATTCATATTCTCCTTATTTTTTTGTATGAATGAGTCCCTAGTATTTTCATTAAAGGAATATATTCTAAAAACCGTTAGAATATGTTGGCGTATTTCCTTAATATGATAAATACTTAAAATATCCGTAGTCCTTAGATTATTTGATCGAGACTTCAATAATCTATTACGGACTATCACATGTGTTGTTACCTTTGATTAATATAAGGATGTTAATGATAAAGGATGGTGAGCCACGTGCCATAACAACATAGGGATGCGACTGACAAACATGTGGGTGGCTATTAGTTGAATAGTTCACTGAATGTGACGTGAATAACAAATTACATGACCTTGGATTAATAATTTGTTATTCGTTGCGATTGTGCATGTAAACCTTAGACTTGAGACATTACGGTTGTCATATGTATTGGGGTTTGATTCAAGCATTTGGATAATGCATGTCTCGACTAACGAGATGAGATACATCCTCTTGCAGTTTCATTCGTCTGGTATAGTGATTGACAGGTAATGGTCAAGATAAGATCCATTAACCTCCGGCATGAGGTGATGTCCTATGCGATCTAAGCTTGGTTGTTTAATGAGGAAATCCTTGGCCAATGTATGAATGATGGAGAAAGGGTTTTTCATGTGTCATCTTTCATTACACCAATTAGATCTATGCATAGTATCGAGTTTACGAACTTAATCGTATCATGGTTCTTGCTCCACGGGACAATTAATGGAAGGATTGTATTGCATGATAATCGGCGACCATAAATAGATTCACAAGAGATTGACCTTAATACCGCATATATTGTCTTGATATATTACTAGGCATCACTCTAGAATGTGAGGGTATTCCGAGAATGACAGAGACATTTTTGGAATAGATTGAAAGGGTTTAATCGTCCCTCATTGCTATATGGTGGTGAATCTAGAGAGTCACACACGTTTGAGTATCATGAATAGAGTTTCTATAATGAGCTTACAATGAGTTTTGAATGTTAAAGAGTTAACGTTGTTGTGTTTGGTCATTAAGGTATAATAGGCCAAAAGTATAATTATTGAAAGTGTTGGGGCCAAAGTATAAATATGGAAAGTTAGTTTCCATTAAATTAATCTAATATTGATAAGGATTAATTTGATTATATATATATATATATATATATATATATATTTATATGGCTAGTGGAAGAATATGTATTCTACCATTAAAATACATACATCATCATCAATCAAAGAATAATCCAAGGGCTAAGATTTGATCTTGTTTGAATTCAATGGCTAGGATTTAATTGGCAAGTTAGTGGAGAATTACATATTCTTCCACTAACATATACAACACAACATATATATATATATATATATATATATATATATATATATATATATATATATATATAATAATAATAATAACTACACATTACACTAAGTTGCATGGGAGACATAAATGCATAGAAGGCTACAAAATGCAAGACACAAGAATGCATGGAAAGCTTAAATGCTTAGATGTCTACATGTGCACAAGACACAAGTATGCATAGATTGAATATATGCATAGATATCAAGAAATGAGAGAGAGAAGATAGATATAACAAAATAAGAGTGGAAAAATTCTGCACAATTTTTCTCTTCACTCTCTATTTTCTCTCTTCATTTTTCAGCCATTTGCTTGCAAAGCTTGGGAAGATTTTTCTCTTGCTTTCAACTCTTGTGTAAGCTCATTAATCCACCTAAATAGCTAGTACATACATTTGGTTTGTGGAGGAGAAGCTCTTGGATGCTTGTGTGGACAAACTAGTACTTTTGCAAGGTGTGAAAGGCTTGTCATCATTCTTGTGGTGCTTCTTCATCTTCTTGACTAGATCTTCAAGAGGTATACCTTGATAACTCTTCTTCATTCATATATATGCTTATATATGTAGTAGATATGTTGATTACATGGACTAGACATAAGGTATTATGCTTAATACAAATGATATGTATTGCTGGAAAATTTTTGAAATTGACGTTTTTGCTTCCGCTTAGCTTATATATATGTTGTGATTCACCTATTGCAATGGTCATTTCAAGTGGTATTAGAGCCTAGGCTATGTATTCCATGTAATCACATAAATGTATGCTTAAGGTTTCTAGAGTTTTGAGCACAAGAGAACTAGAACACAATCCTTGCATGTTTGATGCTTAGAAGTTTTCTGAAAAATATTTCTGCATACTGTTTTTACGTTACTATTTTAACATAGTAAATGTTGTTGTTTGGGGCTGATTTTGGGTATGTTATGCTATAGAGATAGTAGAACATTTCATCTTCTAATATGCATCTCCTAATTTCATGGTTAAGATTTACATTTTTGGCAAAATCAGTAAGTTCACTGATTCTCATACTGGACTGGGTAGTTTTGCGCAGTTGTATTCCGAGAGGCATAACTCAGTCAATTTAACTCTGAATTGAGTTCCGTTTAATTCTAAAACTATCTACCTCGAAGAGCTACATCGCTGTAAAATTTCAGAATTTTTGGAGATCTGTAGATAGGCTAACCGAATCAATATATTTAGTACATGTGCAACAGATTTATGATGGGTCATAAATTAGAAGCCATGACTATGTGATTGGATTTTGGTTAAGCCCAATGGACTTAAAAATCAATGGGCTAAAGTCTAATAAGATTAGATGAGGTTGTTTTTCTTAGTGAAGATTAAAATGAGCTTAGGAACTCAAATTGGGCCATGAAATGATAAATGATTTGTATTGGGCCTTATTCAACAAGTATGTGCTAAAAATTGTTTTTATTGAGTTCTTTTTTGTGTTGTTTAACATGAGATGTTAAAAGCTCAAGATATGAAACCTATTGCAAACATGCTTTTCATTTATTTTATGTATTAGATACATTAGTTTGTGCTAGCTTGCTTGGTTAGCTTTTATTGTTTATGTATATGATGCATATCTCATGCTTTATGAGCTTTGATCTTACATTGTGATGTTAGATTTTGGATGATAAATGGTGATTTGATCGTAGGCTTGGTTAATGAATGCTTAATTGGTTGTAATTTCATTAGATGGCGTTGTAACTAATTCTATCATTCATTAGTATGTAATTGAGACATAAGTCTCAGTTTTATTTTCTTGCAATTGAGAGAAATTTGTAGTGAGGCATAATGTATGTAATTTCTACAAGAAGTTTGCAAGAAGACCATTGGAGGCTTTCAAGGAGTTGGAGGGGCTTTGGATCATTGAGGAAAATCAAGAAGACAAGACCAAAGAAGACACGAAGATGTGCTTGTTTAGGTTTTAGTTTTGTCTTGATTTGATTCATAGACCAAGTCCATGATCTACCATGATGTATGATTTTGCATGTATCTTTATTTATTTTCCTATATGTGATGTATGCTTGTAAATGAACTAATGTGCAAAGTGAGACATATAACAGTGCAAATAGTAAAAATAATGTTTTAATTGGACTAGTTAGTTTGTAATTGATTTTGGGCTTCAAAATTAGTATGATTGCATTGTTATTCTTGGCCCAACTACACAATACATATTATATATACATTATAGCATACATATATACATATAACTTAGAAAAAAAAAACAATCACCAAACCACCCCCCCCCCCCCCCCTCCCCCCAACCAGTCGGCCATATAGAGCAAAAAAGGATAGAAAACTTCAACCAATCATGCAAAGATTGATCTCTAGGCTTGAACATGAAGGGTTTTGGAGCAACCTAGAGTTCCTACAAGCCTTCTACAAGCATTTTTGTTAAGGGAGATTGCATATTTTGCATTGATTCTAGTTAGGGTTTATTTTGAGATTTTGCATTTATTGTGAAATGGTTTATCTATGCTTAATAAAGCTTAAATTACTCCTTAATGTGTGTGTAGAACAATCTTTTGAAGTTAGATAGTAATTTTATTGGTTAAAAATGGTGAATGATGCTTTGAAGAAGATGATGAATAGTAGCTTTTAGGGTTTTTGATTATTCTTCTGTTTAAGCTTAATTATATGATATATAAGCATGTCATAGGTGATATTAAAACTAGATTAGTGATTAAAATGGCTTGATTTACTAGTTTATGCAAATAACATAATGTAGGAAAAGATGAAAGACATTATTCACACAAGCCTTTTGAATTGTGACCCGATGCTCAGTTTAATGATTGATATAGACTCTAGAGATACTAAAACGATTGTACAATAAAATTTATCAAATTATATGAACGTTGGATTTTGAGGGTAATATTGCATTTATAAAGGAGTGTTATGCTCGGGATGTGTTTTGAATACTTTGGATAGTCTTAGATGGGTTAGATAGTGGTTATGAAATATTTATGGCACTAATTTAAGGAGTGGTTTTGGTAGTTGTAGTGTAAAGAGACAAAGGGGCAATTTGGGGTTTTGGGGTAGACGTGGGTAAAAGTGTGATCTCGTATGGTTGAAAGGCGTCATAAAGTGTGTATAGAGGGCTAGTATATTTGGATTGGGATTTTCGTAACTTGTGTGAGGTCTATAGCCTAAAATGTCAATCATTGAAATAGTGTTTTATTGGATTTTTGTGAATTGAAGCTAACTTGTTGCAAATTGAGGTAACTGTTGCTAAATGGATTGGAGTTATACTTTTCATGTGGTTTTAATTGACTTCAATTGACTGGCTAAGTGATTAAATGCATTAGTATATCATGTGTAGTTGATTGTAGATGTTTCATGAAAGGGGATTGCATAGTTACTTTGTTAGAATATGTTTGTATTTAGCTTATATTGATATCTTGCCTATATTTCTTGTAAATTGTCTTGTATGTGTTACCTTGTATAGCTATCGAATCGGTTTTCCTTGGAAATTATAGATATCATCGAGTGAAAACTCACACCTATTGTTATTGTTATCGTGGTTGCGCAACCATTTAGCACGGACGTGGTAGCCACCCATTGGGCGACATCGGGCTTACCAGTGGATGTTCATCCTATGTATCTATTCCTACTCTCACTAGGGATGCCACCTTGGGAGGGTTGGTTCGTAGGATTAATGAGGTGTTATATTTGGAGCACCCTGTTTTGTGTATAGGGTTATGCCGACTTATCGACATTGAAATTATTATTGTCTATTTGAGTTTGTGGCTCGTGGCTCATGGTTCGGGGTTCGTGCTCGTGGTCAGCTTTGTATTGTTTCATTAAGTAACTCTCGCTTGGGCCCTAAGTGCTTGGAGAGTTACCATTGCTTGTGTTCTTATATTTGTGTTAGTTAGCTTGTATATTTGAATTGTGTGTTATATTGTTATTGTTTCCTCTAGGTTGCTTATTGTATTTGTTCTATCGTGGTTGTTTGACTTCTCTATGTTGGAGATATGCCCTAATGCTATATAGTTAGATGACTATTTTTGGATATTTTGGCATTCACTTGTACCTAATGGCATTTATGTCTATATATTTGTTTACATATTGACTTGTTTGTGACGTTCATATTCTCTGCCATTCCTATTATATGAATGTGTTCTTAATGTTTTTCAGAGAAGAAATATATTCTAAATGAGTTTAGAATATGTTGGCATATTTATTCGATATAATAAACATTAAAAATGATTCATAGCCCTCAGATTATTTGACCGGGACTAGAATAATCAAGTACGGGCTATCATATGTAAGTTACCTTTGATTAACATAGAGATGTTAATGATAAAGAATGGTGAGTCTTGTGCCATAACAGCATAGGGATGCGACTGACTTACATATGGGTGATTGTTAGTTGAACGAATTATTGAATGTGACAAGAATAACAAAACTATATGACTTTGGATTAATAGTTTGTTATTCGTTGCGAATTGTGCAAATTAATCCTTTGACTTGAGAAATTACGGCTGCTGGTTATATCAGAGGCTAAATACTGCGTCTGGACAATACTCGTGTGATAACCCGAACCCGACATCCAGTTAATGGCATTTAACTGCATTTAATTAAGTGTTATCTTAAATGTTAGCATTGAACTTTGTGTTTATTTTTAGTTAAACATTCATTTCTAGCAATATTTTCATATTTCTTTTAGAAGTAATTAAAATAATACTTGAGTTAATTATTTTAACGGAATATCAACTACTTTCATATTTATGTTAATCGGTTTTATTTTTCTTGCACCTTAATGCACGGTTTTCAATTAATGAAAAGTAGCTCCGAGCCGGAGTAAATTTTGAACCATGTTACTTTTCGAAAATTATATTTTCTTAAATTCTTTGAGATTTAATTGTTATTCTTTTATTGTCGCAAAGTGCATAGCATATCGAGAGCGATAGTTAGGAAATGATTTCTAGTCCTCAACAAATAGTGAAAACTAGTATTTAGTGTTTTAATTTTAGTGTTTTAGATGTTGTTGATTAGAAATATAATTTCATTAGTTATTTTAACCTTAAAATGCCTAAAATAAGCTTATTTGACCTATTTTTAAGTGGTTTGACCAAGGCTTTGACCATTGAGCTTGTCATCTTTTATAATAGCACAATATAGCACAAAATAAAATAAAATAAAAAAAGAAAGCTGAAAAACAGAATAGAAAGGGCCGAAAAATACAAGGAGAAAAAAAAAGAGATTTTCAAGCCAAATCTTCAAATCTTCGCGTGAGCTTGCATGGGGTGGTTTCCGAGGCATCCAACGTGGTTTTCCTTGCGTCTAGAAGCGTCTAAGGTGAGGGTTTCATCGTTATTTGTGCATTTGAAATAATTGTGTTTAAACTTTAATTTTTGGGTTTTAGCCGTGGATTGTTATTTAATTCATTTTGATGCTTGAAGAATGTTTCCTAGCAATTGTAGAACATGTATTTATAGGTTTTTAGCATTTTCTGCGATTGAATATCGAAATTGTAATTTAAATTGATAATTGAATAGTAAATTATGAATAGTAAACCCCTATTTCGATGAAGTTGCTCCGTTATGCATTCTGTTGATGTAGGAAGGTGCTAGATATGCTAGAATGCCTAAATGTGTGGTTTAATTAGACAGTGTAATGGAAAAACGGAGGAAAATGGCTTAGTGAAAGTTGGGGTCGTTTAGGTCAAGTTTGGCATTTTATCGATTTGCGTGATGGCATTGTCTCGGGAGGCCATGGAAGCACTTTTGGTGTGATTATGGCGTTGGTTGGGTGTTTGGTTAGGGTAGCGGTAGTTCAAACGAGAAAAGGGAGAAATTGGGGCTTTGCGTGAATTCTAGGGTTAGGTAGGGTTTCGGGGTCTTTAAACGTGCCTTATGGTGACCTAGGAGGATTAGTGAAATCGGTTTCCAAAACTCGTGGCTCGTTTGAAAGTAGTAGCGTTTTGAAAGTTGGGGTCATTTTGTGATTTTGTGTGTTTTCATAGTGTAGTGCCTATAGAATGCTTAATATTGCTTGTTATGCTTTCTAAAGTTGATTATGATTGAATTTGCATATCAATTGTTGATAATGCTTGTTAGTGTTGTTCTTGTTACTTTATTGATTGTAATTGCTTATTGTATCGTATGTTGTTACTAACCTGCATTTCAGTGCCTTGCTCGATTATTGTTATATTTCTCGTATTGCATTGCATTGTGTCAAGCACGTGAGTGACGGGCCTCTCTGGGTAGCCTCGGGTTGCCAGTGTTGGTTGCTCTAGCTCCGTGTCCTATTACCTTTCTCACTTGGGTTGCTGCCCAGGGAGTTTTGGGTCGTAGAATTGACAGAGTATGTCCGGAGTACTCTAACGGAAGTTATAAGGTGGGTGAGCCGACGCGTCATCGTTAAAGTCATCGAAGTCATGATCAGTATATTTCTCGCTCGAGTGAACCATAGCCTTCAGAGTGTGGTATAGCTTTGAATGGTTGTGTTAATCTTTTATTAATTGGTTATGGTATTGATTGTTTATATTGAATGCTTGCTTGTCAATTATATTGCTTAGCTGTACCTATTTGCATTGCACGAACTTCTTTCTCTCCACCTCGATATCTGTCTCGCCCTCATTGAGTATACGTGTTGTGTATACTCACTCCTTACCACCACATTTCAGGAAATGCCATGTTAGCTGGAAACTTCGTGATTACGTGAAAGATCATGCTTGAGGAGTTGTCTTGCGTGCTATGTGGCTTGAGTTGTCAAAGATGCAAAGATGTATGTTCATGTGTTGTATGTATTTATTGTTAATAAGGAATGTAATTTAAATTTAACTAGGTGATTGAGGTAGAAAGATAAGATAGTTTATGTATCTAGTTAGTATGGCTTAACTTTAATGCATGTTTGTATGGCTTAAAGGAAAAGAGTTAGAATAGTTTGGGTACTTGGAAATATGTATATTTACTTGTGATTGCTTGTTGAGAACCAAGTCTCGGATGGCCTTGAAGTGGTTGAATGGTTGGACACGGTGCTAGTCCACTTATATGCTATTATAGGTTTTACATTTTGCCTAGAAACAAGGGAGACTCCGTGCGTCTTTCCCTATAAATTATGCCCGGTTTTGGAATTGGGTTGTGATTAGATTGATTGATAGAACTCCCCGTCTCGAGAGGGATCGGGGTGTTACAGGTGGTATCAGAGTTTGTTTAGCTCATAAGCCAGGACAGTGTGAAACCCCACTTTTCTGCTTTAACTCGATTTACGTGTTTTATCTCGTTTTGCGTGCATTTGACCTGTTTATGTGCTATATGACTTAGAATGTGATAATTTTGATATTAATACTCCTAGAACATGCTAAATGTGCATTCATGAAATTTTCATAAAAAACGGAGTCAAAAATTTTATCGTCGATTTTCAGTGAATAGTATTTTCAAAACACGTCCGCTAAAATTTTGAAACTGGTCTTTTTAACCCTTCTAGACCTAGACCACGGACTTTAATAGACCTGTGTTTGATTAAAACGGTTTTAAAATCGGCTTAAGATTTTATTAGGGTTTTTACACCGACTTTTGCGAAAATTGAGTTTTAAGCCGACTCGGGTGAAATTGTTTAATTGTAAAACTTCTTGTCACCTAAAAATAATTTACTTGAGCTAGCTTGAGTGTTGAATAATTGTTTTGAACTTTGGTGATCAAGAAAATGCATTTAAAGTCAAGAAAACACTAAAAATACTAAAGTTTCAACTTTGACTTTCATTTGACTTGTTGACTTTCATGCATATATCACCAACACACAATGAAACAAAGCAAAACACCACATTTTCACACACCTTGCAGCCGTGAAAGCTTAGGAAAAAAAGAGATTTTATTCAACTTATTTTCAAAGCAATTTTGCCTTAGAAAACTCATTTAAAGTCCGAATCTTTTCAAACCGAGCTAGATTCCGCTTGTTGGGCACCTGTTGCACGCATTCCTAGCTTTACTTCGGATCAAAGGTGAGAGAAAAATTCTAGATCTCAAAATGTCATTTTTATGTTTTTGCGTATAATTAATTATTGAACCGTTAGAATGTTAATCTGATGTTAGATTATTGCTCCATGCATGCTAGGGATCATTTATATGCAATACTACGAGATTTGAACGGATGTAGCATATTTATTATTTTTTGGGTATTTAAAGTTGATTATTTTGAGTTGTGTTGATCGGAATCGATTTCCGTCGATTTCTAAAAGATTGATAATTACGGGGTAGCGCTGTTGTAATGCCGAATTTTCGATTGTGATGTCCGTGCCAAAATCCGGAAATTTCAGCCTAGGTGCCTTGAGGTTTTAGGGTTGTTGGGCTTGATTTTGAGGTGTCTTGGTTGGTTTCCGAGAGGGCTAATGTAGTTGATCGAATGGGTAAGTGTTTGAAACTGATTTGGGGTTGTTTGGATTAGTAGAATGTAAGATATGATTATTTGAAGTTTAGGTTATCTTTCTTTAAATTATTGAATTGAGCCTTAGTTGATCGGGTGTGGTTTGAGTAATTGAATTGTGAGTTGTTGATGGGTAAACTAAGGTTTGATTGTGTGTTTAATGCATGTTCGGTTGGATGGCCTACTTTGTCATCTAACTTAGTTATTTGTTGTTTAATTGATTATTGATGTTATTGATGATGATGATATGATTATTGATGATGATAAAATGATATTGATTGATTATTGAGTATGGGAATCGGGCACTTTCGTTGCTGATCTCTCAGAATATTGATTGATTATTGAGTACGGGAATCGGGCACTTTCGTTGCTGATCTCTCGGAATATTGATGATTGATGTTTATATTTATTGCTGAGTCTCTGGTATGTGTGTGCCACCTCTCGAGTAGCATCGGGCTGTCGGGTTGATAACGGCATGACTATCAGAGACTGCCTCCAGCTCGCATGACGGAGGTGTCATGGAGGGAGAGGTTATTGGGGGTACCCCGGGTGCGTGAGTAATGGGGAGTTACAAGAAGAATGGTTGAGATCGTGATAGCGTTTGGAGCTAGACCAACTAGAGAAAGTATCCTTTATTGAATGGTCATATAGTTATGTGATGATAGTATTATTTATGTTATTGTGTGTTTACTGACTCAAATGATTATTCAAAGGAGTCTAGTAGACCTTGCTCGAGATCTATCGGATCCTCACTGGGCTTATTTTATATAAGCTCACTCTCTATTATTGCATGCATGCAGGTGTTACTGATTTTGACTACGGGTATGTGCCTCCTGAAGAGGGAAATGTGTCATATGTGGATGAGTCTTATGTGCAGGAGTCATTGCCAGGAGATTATCTTAGTTGTTGTAAAATAATATTTTGTATAATCTATTTTGAAATGTATGTATAGCATATGTATTAAGTTGGAACGGAGGCGTATAACTATGATTGAAATGTTGAAGAATGATTATTGTATAATATGGATGTGTTGTATGTTGTTAACTTAATTGAGGAGATGATTGTTGGGATTGTTTATGGAGTTTGATGTATGATGTTCTAAAGAGGTTGGTTTAGAGCCTCGGTATCCTATTCACTGTCGTTATACTGTCGAAATTCCGTTGCGTCCTGACTGATTATAGGAGGGGTCGAGTTGGGGCGTGACATTTTAGTGGTATCAGAGCTTGTTTAGCTGTCAGCCGGGGTATCCTCGGAATGTGGGTAGTGGTCTAAGCATGCAAGTATGTATTAAGTGAAAGAAAAGTGAAACATATGTTAATATGTTTATGTGATTAATTTACTTATGTGTCTAACTTTCTATGTGACCAGTATGCCTTGTGTGTTAAGTGAACTAATGTAGTCAATATGTTTTATGTGATAACGTGCTATACGTACTCAATGTGTTGTGATTAATGTGCATTATGTGATTAATGTGTATTATGTGACAATTGTGTTTTATGTGATCAAAGTGCTTTATGTGAAGTTTGTTGCTTATATGACTTTAATTGTTTATAACTTGCTTCTGTGATATAACCTGTTTATGTGATGTTGGCTTCTTATATGCTGGATTGTGTGTTATGTGATAATGTTATATTATATGATAATCATGCATTACTGTGTACCTGTTTTCATGTGATGTAATTGTATATACTCTATAACTGTGGGTGATTCTTTTAGGTGAAGTAAGGATGACTGCAATAGTTTTCAGAAATAGAGGTAGGCCATGATTTTGAATTATTATTATTCTAGAAGTTTATCAGTTAGATTTTAATTGTTATGTTTATGGATTTTAGTTTCGGCTTAGTGGATTGATCTTGATATTCCTTTAGCGAGAATGAAGTTGTTCGAGGAAATAACAATGTATCTTGATGATTATAATTACTTTTGTTGCCATGTTTAACTTATTATTACTTGGAGATGAATCATAAGTTGAGGTTTCTGTGAGGTTGTGATTAGACACTTTTGGAGTCTCAACTCAGATTATACTTTCTTGAGGTTATTTTAGAATGAATTTATTTGAGGAATTAGTGATGTATATTTGTGAATGGAATGAACTGTGGTATAACATGTGAATATGTCTACTATTTGGGATTGATATATTATTAATGGATATTTTGGAGTTTTGATCTTTAAACCTTGGAAACAATTGGAGTGATTCCTGACTAAAGTTACTTTATTCGAAGATGTAATTGTTGGGAGATAGAATAATTTGAGGAAATAAGAATGCATTTCGATGGCTGAACATTTACTTGCCTACATCGAGCTTTTGAGTTCTAGGTGGTATGACTTTATAAATTGTTGATTGATGATTCTCTTGTGTTATAATGGGTTAGTATGAATCTGTATTGTGTTATCAGATTTTGGAGTCTTCATTAGTTAACCTTGTTGGGTAATCGGTGATTTATCTTGTTTAGTGATTGGTCTGGTACGGAATATAAATTTTGGAGTGATTTATCTTGTTTGGTGATTGTTATGACTCCTTAGGTTCTCTAAATCTCCTTAGTGTCTTGTTTTGGTAGGAGATAAATTGTAGGATTTGACTTGTTGGTGTTTAAGTGTGTAGGTGGGACACCCTTCTTGTGCTTCATAATTCTATCGGTCTTATTATTCTTTTCTACTCTATTCTCACTTATTTGAGAGAGGGTTACACTTTTCTAGCATATCAATTGTTTCTTGAAAGTTTTTCTTATTGGATTAATGGATCCTATACTCATTTGACATTGTTTCTATTCTTAACATTCATATTTGCTTCTTACAGCAATGTCACTTATTGGAGTTAAGGTTTGAGACTTCTATATTTCATTCTATATCTTCAGCCATTGATTTCAATATTTCATTTCATCCTATTACTATTCATTTGGAAGTAATTTCACCTTTGGTATACCATCTTACTTGTTCGATTTAACTTGTTTGATGTACTCCTAACCTAAGTACATCATTGTCATTCTTGTTGATCTTTGTTAATCCTATTATTTTATTATTAAAGTCTGAGCTATTACTTTGCTTGTAATTGCTCACTCGAAGTACTCGGCACTGTCCTATTGTTATCATTTCTTATTCGTACTTCTTTGGTATTGCGTGCTGAGATACTCTTGCCACTCATGTTTTCTATTGAATTAATCATCTCTTATTTCTTAATTTCATTTCGCCACAAGTACAACTTACTTGTTGGTTCCTTGAACAATCATCGAGAATTGAAATGTCTACTTGTTCAAGAATTTTTGTTCAACATACTCAGTACTGTTTTGACTCGTCATCATCCTTTGTCCGTACTTATTTGACTGATAGGTGCTGAGACATTTCTTATCTTAGTTATCATAATTCCTTATTAAACTATTAGGCTCTTGATTCTCTAACCTGTTTGAGCTCCTGTTCACTTGATTGTTGGCTCGAATATGATTTTTCATATTCGTATTTCCTTGTAAATTTCATAAGAGCCATACTCTGACAAATGTCACTTTTGAGATATTTCCTTGATCAATAATTATTCATGTTATCGTAAATGAGTTTTAAAACCCTCGGGGTGTTCATAGAGCTCTTTTGTGTAGTAGGGGATGATTGATAATTAGTGGTGTCATGCTAGGACTTTGGAGTTGCGATTTCTTTCATATGAAATATGATATTAGGTAGGAGAGAATTATGAATTGAAGATTGTCTTGAAACTATGATCATCAACTTGCAGTCAACAGAGTTTGTTCTTTTGAGGTCTTTGGTTAGTTGTCGTCCTAAGAGATAAATGAGAACTAAGAGAAGTATTGTTAAGTGTAACGATTGAGAATTTAATTGTCTATCAGTTCGAGAATTACGCGGACGCAATTGTTTTAAGGAGGGGAGAATGTGAAACCCCACTTTTCTGCTTTAACTCAATTTACGTGTTTTATCTCGTTTTGCGTGCATTTGACCTGTTTATGTGATATATGACTTAGAATGTGATAATTTTGATATTAATACTCCTAGAACATGCTAAATGTGCATTCATGAAATTTTCATAAAAAACGGAGTCAGAAATTTTATCGTCGATTTTCAGTGAATAGTATTTTCAAAACACGTCCGCTAAAATTTTGAAACTGGTCTTTTTAACCCTTCTAGACCTAGACCACGGACTTTAATAGACCTGTGTTTGATTAAAACGGTTTTAAAATCGGCTTAAGATTTTATTAGGGTTTTTACACCGACTTTTGCGAAAATTGAGTTTTAAGCCGACTCGGGTGAAATTGTTTAATTGTAAAACTTCTTGTCACCTAAAAATAATTTACTTGAGCTAGCTTGAGTGTTGAATAATTGTTTTGAACTTTGGTGATCAAGAAAATGCATTTAAAATCAAGAAAACACTAAAAATACTAAAGTTTCAACTTTGACTTTCATTTGACTTGTTGACTTTCATGCATATATCACCAACACACAATGAAACAAAGCAAAACACCACATTTTCACACCCCTTACAGCCGTGAAAGCTTAGGAAAAAAAAGAGATTTTATTCAACTTATTTTCATAGCAATTTTGCCTTAGAAAACTCATTTAAAGTTCGAATCTTTTCAAACCGAGCTAGATTCCGCTTGTTGGGCACCTGTTGCACGCATTCCTAGCTTTACTTCGGATCAAAGGTGAGAGAAAAATTCTAGATCTCAAAATGTCATTTTTATGTTTTTGCGTATAATTAATTATTGAACCGTTAGAATGTTAATCTGATGTTAGATTATTGCTCCATGCATGCTAGGGATCATTTATATGCAATACTACGAGATTTGAACGGATGTAGCATATTTATTATTTTTTTGGTATTTAAAGTTGATTAATTTGTTAAATGTTGATTATTTTGAGTTGTGTTGATCGGAATCGATTGCCGTCGATTTCTAAAAGATTGATAATTAGGGGGTAGCGTTGTTGTAATGCCGAATTTTCGATTGTGATGTCCGTGCCAAAATTCGGAAATTTCAACCTAGGTGCCTTGAGGTTTTAGGGTTGTTGGGCTTGATTTTGAGGTGTCTTGATTGGTTTCCGAGAGGGCTAATGTAGTTGATCGAATGGGTGAGTGTTTGAAACTGATTTGGGGTTGTTTGGATTAGTAGAATGTAAGATATGATTATTTGAAGTTTAGGTTATCTTTCTTTAAATTATTGAATTGAGCCTTAGTTGATCGGGTGTGGTTTGAGTAATTGAATTGTGAGTTGTTGATGGGTAAACTAAGGTTTGATTGTGTGTTTAATGCATGTTCGGTTGGATGGCCTACTTTGTCATCTAAATTAGTTATTTGTTGTTTAATTGATTATTGATGTTATTGATGATGATGATATGATTATTGATGATGATAAAATGATATTGATTGATTATTGAGTATGGGAATCGAGCACTTTCGTTGCTGATCTCTCAGAATATTGATTGATTATTGAGCACGGGAATTGGGCACTTTCGTTGCTGATCTCTCGGAATATTGATGATTGATGTTTATATTTATTGCTGAGTCTCTGGTATGTGTGTGCCACCTCTCGGGCAGCATCGGGCTGTCGGGTTGATAACGGCATGACTATCAGAGACTGCCTCCAGCTCGCATGACGGAGGTGTCATGGAGGGAGAGGTTATTGGGGGTACCCCGGGTGCGTGAGTAATGAGGAGTTACAAGAAGAATGGTTGAGATCGTGATGGCGTTTGGAGCTACACCAACTAGAGAGAGTATCCTTTATTGAATGGTCATATAGTTATGTGATGATAGTATTATTTATGTTATTGTGTGTTTACTGACTCAAATGATTATTCAAAGGAGTCTAGTAGACCTTGCTCGAGATCTATCGGATCCTCACTGGGCTTATTTTATATAAGCTCACTCTCTATTATTGCATGCTTGCAGGTGTTACTGATTTTGACTACGGGTATGTGCCTCCTGAAGAGGGAAATGTGTCATATGTGGATGAGTCTTATGTGCAGGAGTCATTGCCAGGAGATTATCTTAGTTGTTGTAAAATAATATTTTGTATAATCTATTTTGAAATGTATGTATAGCATATGTATTAAGTTGGAACGGAGGCGTATAACTATGATTGAAATGTTGAAGAATGATTATTGTATAATATGGATGTGTTGTATGTTGTTAACTTAATTGAGGAGATGATTGTTGGGATTGTTTATAGAGTTTGATGTATGATGTTCTAAAGAGGTTGGTTTAGAGCCTCGGTATCCTATTCACTGTCGTTATACTGCCGAAATTCTGTTGCGTCCTGACTGATTATAGGAGGGGTCAAGTTGGGGCGTGACAGACAGGGTCCTCGGTCTGGTGGGTAGTGATCCTTGAATGTGTGCTTGCTAAGTGTGTCTTGAAAGTGTATGCTTGTATGTGAGATTGTGTGTCTTGACTTGAATGTATGCACCTATGTGATATAGTTATGTGTTATGTGTTAAATGTTTCTCAAGTAAAGTGAAGTGTCTAGTTGTGTATTGAATTGACCTATTGAATTGGCATCATGAATCGAATTGACCTTGTGAATTGTTATTTGCTTGAAGTATTGCTTGTAATGTGTGTATTGAAATGTCTTGAATTGGTTATGCCATGACTTGAATTGATTATGTTGTGCTTGACTTGATTGTCGTGCTTGAGTGACTTTGTTGAGTAAACTATTTTATAAACTTGCTTGCGTAGTAGTTTAAGGCATGTGTATAAATGTGATATCTTGGCATTCATACATGTTCCGTTGAAATGGTAAGTAAGTCTTCTTTCTCCCCTGAAGAAAGTGGTTCACAGCTGGCCTTTCAAAGTGTATGGATTGGTAGGGAAATGAATGGCATTTAATTAGCCTTTATTTGGGAGTTGGTATTTGCTTTTGGAGCTCGGTTATTGGCGAATCTCTAAGGTCCTCCTCTGTGATTAACAGTTGTGAAGAGTAGCTTTCTCTTGGGGTTTTATTTGGTTGTTCTCTGGGGCATTCTTTGGTTTTCTTAATG
Source organism: Ehretia macrophylla (assembly GCA_037974665.1). Classification (NCBI taxonomy): domain Eukaryota; kingdom Viridiplantae; phylum Streptophyta; class Magnoliopsida; order Boraginales; family Ehretiaceae; genus Ehretia; species Ehretia macrophylla. The sequence continues at coordinate 77,074,957 of CM075773.1, forward strand.
GGTATTCTTTGGAGACTTCTGTTGGCACTTCTCGGTGGACTTGGCTATTGGGATTTCAATCGGACTTACTGCACAGTATTATCTATGGTATATGTATCTCGGTCTTTATTGGTGTGATACTAGCATCCCTGATTTGAAATTCTTCAATGGCATTTTTATATAATTTTTAGTGGGCATTCTACTAGTATCTTTCCTTGATGGCACTTATTGGAAGTCTTATACTTGGATTCTTGCTCAAACTTATTATCTCATATTGCTTATGGTATGCTGTGGAATACTTTGGGCTTTCTTAGTGGTAAGTTGTATAAAGTTCTCACTTGGCAAACAGTGAAGAGGCCTCAGAGTTTGGTTTTGTATATTGTGCACCAGCTCGGTATTTTCCTTAGGGTTTTCGTCTATCTGGGGGACTATATTTGTTATTCAACTTGATTGTCTTATTGGGCACATTATATTTTCTCTACTATTCCCTTTGACATTCTTCTCAGCATTTGATAGCGATACTCGGAATCTAATTGGTTGTCGTATGGGGTTATTATTTGGAAGGCTTCTTTGGAACTTTTGAAGTATATTTTATTAGGTTTCTTAGTATTTTCTTCAGCACTCTTAACAAGGAATTCTTCTATGAAATTCATGACCAGCGGGGTACTTCTTTGGACTTTTGGATGGAACCTTTGTTTGAGCCTTTATTTGGCTTCTTGCTTGGGAATTCTCGAGCAGTAATAGTTGAACTTCTACTAGAGATTCGTGTATGGGGTATTCATTCGGTATTCTTTTATCATTAATATGTGTTGTGATTTTATCTACAGTATCTTTGCTTTAGTCTTTATTGGTATTATCTTGGCGCTTTTGATTGGAATTTTGTTCTTCTTTGGTATTCGTGTCAACGGGATTCTTGTGCGGTATCTACAGTTGAGCCTTTATTCGGCATTACTACTTGGAATTTCTTCTTAAACTTCCCTATTGGTTATCTTGATTAATATACTTGCTCAGCAGCTGATGAAGATTAGTCAAAGTTAGATTTCAGTGGATGCAGAGTTCTATTGGAAGAAGAATTGCGAGGACGCAATTGTTTTAAGTGGGGAATGATGTGATAACTCGAACCCAGCATGCATTTAATGGCATTTAACTGTATTTAATTAAGTGTTATCTTAATGTTAGCATTGAACTTTGTGTTTATTTTTAGTTAAACATTCATTTCTAGCAATATTTTCATATTTCTTTTAGAAGTAATTAAAATAATACTTAAGTTAATTATTTTAACGGAATATCAACTACTTTCATATTTATGTTAATCGGTTTTATTTTTCTTGCACCTTAATGCTCGGTTTTCAATTAATGAAAAGTAGCTACGAGCCGGAGTAAATTTTGAACTATGTTACTTTTCGAAAATTATATTTTCTTAAATTCTTTGATATTTAATTGTTATTCTTTTATTGTCGTAAAGTGCATAGCATATCGAGAGCGATAGTTAAGAAATGATTTCTAGTTCTCAGCAAATAGTGAAAACTAGTATTTAGTGTTTTAATTTTAGTATTTTAGATGTTGTTGATTAGAAATATAATTTCATTAGTTATTTTAACCTTAAAATGCCTAAAATAAGCTTATTTGACCAATTTTTAAGTGGTTTGACCAAGGCTTTGACCATTGAGCTTGTCATCGTTTATAATAGCACAATATAGCACAAAATAAATAAATAAAAGAAAGCTGAAAAACATAATAGAAAGGGCCGAAAAATACAAGGAGAAAAAAAAAGAGATTTTCAAGCAAAATCTTCGAATCTTTGTGTGAGCTTGCATGGGGTGGTTTCCGAGGCATCCAGCGTGGTTTTCCTTGCATCTAGAAGCGTCTAAGGTGAGGGTTTCATCGTTATTTGTGCATTTGAAATAATTGTGTTTAAACTTTAATTTTTGGGTTTTAGCCGTGGATTGTTATTTAATTCGTTTTGATGCTTGAAGAATGTTCCCTAGCAATTGTAGAACATGTATTTATAGGTTTTTAGCATTTTCTACAGTTGACTATCGAAATTGCAATTTAAATTGATAATTGAATAGTAAATTATGAATAGTAAACCGCCGTTTCGATGAAGTTGCTCTGTTATGCGTTCTGTTGATGTAGGAAGGTGCTAGATATGCTAGAATGCCTAAATGTGTGGTTTAACCGGATTGTGTAATGGAAAAACGGAGGAAAATGGCTTAGTGAAAGTTAGGGTCGTTTAGGTCAAGTTTGGCATTTTATCATTTTGTGTGATGGCATTGTCTCGGGAGGCCATGGAAGCACTTTTGGTGTGATTATGGCGTTGGTTGGGTGTTTGGTTAGTGTAGCAATAATTCAAATGAGCAAAGGGAGAAATCGGGGCTTTGCGTGAATTCTAGGGTTAAGTAGGGTTTCAGGGTCTTTAAACGTGCCTTATGTGACCTAGGAGGATTGGTGAAATCGGTTTCCAAAACTCGTGGCTCGTTTGAAAGTAGTAGCGTTTTGAAAGTTGGGGTCATTTTATGATTTTGTGTGTTTTCATAGTGTAGTGCCTATAGAATGCTTAATATTGCTTGTTATGCTTGCTAAAGTTGATTATGATTGAATTTGCATATCAATTGTTGATAATGCTTGTTAGTGTTGTTCTTGTTACTTTATTGATTGTAATTGCTTATTGTATCGTATGTTGTTACTAACCTGCATTTCAGTGCCTTGCTCGATTATCGTTATATTTCTCGTATTGCATTGCATTGTGTCAGGCACGTGAGTGACGGGCCTCTCTGGGTAGCCTCGGGTTGCCAGTGTTGGTTGCTCTAGCTCTGTGTCCTATTCCCTTTCTCGCTTAGGTTGCCGCCGAGGGAGTTTTGGGTCGTAGAATTGACAGAGTATGTCCGGAGTACTCTAACGGAAGTTATAAGGTGGGTGAGCCGGCGCGTCATCGTTAAAGTCATCGAAGTCATGATCAGTATATTTCTCGCTCGAGTGAACCATAGCCTTCAGAGTGTGGTATAGCTTTGAATGGTTGTGTTAATGCTTTTATTAATTAGTTATTGTATTGATTGTTTATATTGAATGCTTGCTTGTCAATTATATTGCTTAGCTGTACCTATTTGCATTGCATGAACTTCTTTCTCTCCACCTCGATATCTGTCTCGCCCTCACTGAGTATACATGTTGTGTATACTCACTCCTCACCACCACATTTCAGGAAATGCCATGTTAGCTGGAAACTTCGTGATTACGTGAAAGATCATGCTTGAGGAGTTGTCTTGCATGCTATGTGGCTTGAGTTGTCAAAGATGCAAAGATGTATGTTCATGTGTTGTATGTATTTATTGTTAATAAGGAATGTAATTTAAATTTAACTAGGTGATTGAGGTAGAATGATAAGATAGTTTATGTATTTAGTTAGTATGGCTTAACTTTAATGCATGTTTGTATGGCTTAAAGCAAAAGAGTTAGAATAGTTTGGGTACTTGGAAATATGTATATTTTCTTGTGATTGCTTGTTGAGAACCAAGGCTCGGATGGCCTTGAGGTGGTTGAATGGTTGGACACGGTGCTGGTCCACTTATATGCTATTACAGGTTTTACATTTTGCCTAGAAACAAGGGAGACTCCGTCCGTCTTTTCCTAAAAATTATGCCCGGGTTTGGAATTGGGTTGTGATTAGATTGATTAATAGAACTCCCAGTCTCGAGAAGGATTGAGGTGTTACAACTCGTCTTGTAAAATGTAGGTTACGGCCTTTCGCGTTTTAGTTTTGTGGTATGAACTGACAGGTAATTGTCAAGATAGGATCCGTTAACCTCCAACGTGAGGCGATATCCTATGCGATCTTATTTCGGTTGATTGAGGAAGTCCTCGGCTGGGGCACATAACTGATGGAATGATGGAAAGGGTTCCATTGGTGTCATCTCTTATTCACCCGAATAGATCTATGCATAGAATTGTTTAGTGGACTTAATCGTATCATGGTCCCCACAACGATCAGGACATATTTAATGGAAGGATCGGACTGCACGCTAACTCGCGACTATAAATAGATTCATAAAAGTTGGATTTTATTACCGTATAAATTGTCATGATATGCGTATGTTGCTAGACGAAACTCTTGAACATGAGGATAACCGGAGAATGACGGAGACATTCTCGGAATAGATTAAAAGTGTTTAATAATCCCTCATTGCTATACGGTTACGAATCTAGAAAGTCACACACAAACAGAGCATCAAGAATAAGGCTATTAACGAGGTTGACATTAAGTTGGAAGCACGTTAAAGAGTTAACGTTGTTTATTTTGGACGTTAATAGTTAAGCGGGCCAAAAGTACAAATACTGAAAGTTTTGGGGCCAAAGTAAAAATATAAAAAGTCCATATTTGTAATTAATTATTCTTATGGGGATAAGTAATAATTAATTAAAAGTTGTGCATGTTTGACACATGGCACAATCTTGGAATTCCAAGAGAATTGACACTTGGCAAAAAGAAGATATTATAAAGACAATATTCTTCTCTCTCTTGCCACTTGTCATGCATGCAAAAAGGTGAAGAAAAGTATTTCTCTTTCATTGCCACTCGGCCGCCTATTGCATGCAAGGTTGAGGACATTTGGCATCATCTTTATAAGATAAGATTTGATCTTTGACACTTGGCCAAAAGAAGATATTACAAAGATAAGATTATTCTCTCTTTTGCCACTTGTCACACATGCAAAATAAAGAAGATAAGTCATCTTTTTGCATGCCACTTGGATGCCCCATAGAAAGAAGAGAAAGCCACTTGGCAAAAATAAGATGTCTTGATAGAGTACATGCTAGACACTTGGCAAAGAGAATATATCTCAAGATAATGCATGCTTGCCACTTGTCCCAAGCTAAGACAACTCAAGACTTTATTTAAAGGCCAAGTCTTCTCCTTCATGCTTGATGAATTTCGGCCAACACAAGAGCAAAAAGATGACAAAATTATCTCCTTTCATTCATGGTATTTTCGGCCATAGTGAAGATAGGGTGGTAGGATTTATCTCTTGCCTTCTAACTTCATACAAGCTTAGATCTATCATCGAGAAGCTAGCACATTTACTTGGTTGGTAGTGTTTGTCATTGGATGCTCGTGTGTTTCGATCTAAGACCTTTAACACTTGTGAAGGAGGCTAGTCCACACTATCTACGAGATAAGAACTATATCTTCTTCCTTGATGCTCTCGGCCAAAGCACGAAAAAAGATAAATGTTATTCTTTTTGCTTTATAATTATATACAAGCTTATTTCTACTACTAAGTATCTTGCACATTAACTTAGTTTGTAGTAATAACTGTTGGATGCTTGTGTATTTTGATCTAGAGCCATTGTATGTGTGAAGAAGGCTTGTCCACGCTGTAGCATGTCCGTCGTGGTTCTACCTTCACTCGGCTATAAGTGGGAGGTATGTTGTTTTACCTCTCGTTTACTTTATAGCATATTTGATATATTATATGTTGCATGTTGATTACCATGGACTTTACTTTTGAAATGCATGTAATTGCAAAAGTTAATGTTGAAAATTTTAAAAATGCTCAACGCTTCCTCTTTAACCTTTTATGTTATGAATCACACATTTTTGAGAACCGATCCTTTCAAGTGGTATCAGAGCCACGGTTTCTAAAGTCCATGAAATCACATGTATAGTCGTGGATCTAATCTTTAAAGTATGTAAAATGGCCTATCTTATGATTCTAAATATATGCATGTAAAGTTCTATGATTGTCTACGATGGTTCGAGAAACGAGCAAATAGAATATTTTTCCCTTGGCATGGCCGAGAGACACTAGGCTTTTGGATGGTTGAAAAATGTGCCACTTCTTGTGTATTGTACGTCGTATACGATGAAACATAGAACATGTTAGTAGAGTCTTTTCTTCTAGCCTTAGCCGTTTCTTTTTGGTCTTAAGGTTGGTTTTTGAGGAATTTGTCGCTCCATGTGTAATGTATATTGTATATGATGGAACATGGAACATAAATGTAGAGTACGTTTTCCCTTGCCATGGCCGAGAGTCTTCTTGGGATTGTAGAGGTTGAAAAGTTGTTGCTATATTGCTTGTACTTGCCACGATGATTGATCTTAACTTGCATTTGTGTTATAAGGTGTTATAATCGCGGAATCTATTGGTTTACATACAGATTGGCAATGTGTTGCTAATAGATGTTAAAGATTAGATGGTTGTGTTGTCTTTTGTATGTGAGGCACAAGATATATGTGCTAGCTTGCTTGTTTAGCTTAGATTGTATATTGGATATGCATGATCTTGGCTTTATGAGCATGAATGGTTGGTTGAATGGTGAACTAGATCACGGACTTTGTATTTGAATGGTTTGTAAGTGAGACATAAGTCTCATTTTACTTTCTTGTAATTGAGAGAATCATGTAGTGAGGACTATATGTAATCTTTCAAGACCAAGTGAAAGATGACCAATGAAGGCATCCAAGGAGTTTGAGGCCCTATGAAGAACACAAGGAAAATGAAGATCTTGAAGGCATTTGATGTACTTTAAGATAGTCTAGTTTTTCCTTGAATGTGTTCTAGGTCCAACTCCACCACCATTTGTTGCATGCATGCTATGATATTTGCTTTATGAGATAATAGCCTATAAGTAGCCTTGTGTGCATGATGAGATCTTAATGTATGATTCTTGCATATGTGTTTATTCGTTTGTTAATATGTGATATTCGCTTATAAATAAACTAATGTGCAAAGTGAGACCTTAACAAATACTTAACTCCCTATGTGCAAACTTATATTAGATCTGTAGTCTTCCGCCATCCTAAGACTTAATGAACCCAAAGCAATCATATTCGGTCTTACCCAAAGGTAGAGGGACATAATTCGTAATAAGTTTAATTAAGCCACTTTTAGAACATAGTGATGTGGTTATTTTCTAAAATCTAACGGCCAACATAGCCACAAAGGTTTGAGACCAAAGTGATTTAGGGACTAGAAATGACCAAATCCTATTTAGTGAAATAGACGAACAAAGCGTTATTGACTTTTAGCACCTATATTTCAACATAGCCACAAAGGTTTGAGAGATATATGTGATTAAGAGAATTTGGTCACCCACTACCGGATTCTAACAAAATTTGCGTTTCTCATTTTGGGAGTTTGAGATTCGATAAAATTAGTGAGAGCTATCATTTGATTAAAGACCAAGTCAAATGATTAAATGAGTTAAAGTCAACTAGCAATCTTATTCTTCCGCATGTTTATGGCTACTTGTATGAACCCGTTTTTATCTTAATATTCTAGACTTATATCACATGAATCGGACCAAACTTTATTGATTAAATGTTGTCTAAGAATAATTCTTAGAAACTTAATCATATGATTGGATTAGAATACTCTTAAGTTTCCTTCTTGATAATGCATCAAAAGGAAAGCGTGTGATACTTATGGTTGATAAGTAAAACAACTTTTATATGTTAGTTATATTCTTTTATTGATTGTATAGTAGTACACAAGATATGAAAGGAATATTGTTACGCCCCAACTCGACCCCACCTGCGATCAGTCAGGGCGCAACAAAATTTCGGCAGTATAACGACAGTAACACAGATACCAGGGCTCTAAACCAACCCTTTGTAACTCATACAACCAACTTCAAAGTTCAACAACAACTCTTCAAACATTCGAACAACATACAACACAACCATTTCCATATATTAACAACCCTTCATCAGTTCATGCATAAGTTATACGCATTCATTCCAACAACAACCATAGACTATATCATACATTTGCAAAATAGATTATAAACCGGTCTAGCAATCTAATCATGTTCAAAAGAAAGACTACTAAACTAGCATTATATAAGGCTTTATCTTTAAGTAAGTTATACAATACATCATACTAGAAAATCTAAGACAAACTCATGGATATGACTCCGACACATAAGATTCGTCCACGTAAGGCACATTCTCAGCTTCCTGAGGCACGTACCCGTAATCTGGTTCAGTAACAGTTGATTGCAGCAAACGAATGAGAGTGAGCTTATATAAAACAAAGCCCAGTGAGGAATTCGATAGATCTTTGAAAATATTTACTTTACCACTTTGGAAATCATCCTATGAAAAACAACACGCAATTAACACCGATAACAATACAAATATAGTAACAACAGTAATAATACTATCTAAAAACAAGGGAGGCTCCATCCGTCTTTCCCTAAAAATTATGCCCAGGTTTGGAATTGGGTTGTGATTAGATTGATTGATAGAACTTCCGGTCTCGAGAGGGATCGGGGTGTTACAACTCGTCTTGTAAAATGTAGGTTACGGCCTTTCGCGTTTTAGTTTTGTGGTATGACCTGACAGGTAATTATCAAGATAGGATCCGTTAACCTCCGACGTGAGGCTGTCACGCCCCAACTCAACCCCTCCAATAATCAGTCAGGACGCAACGGAATTTCGGCAGTATAACGACAGTAAATAGAACTCCGAAGCTCTAAACCAACCTCAACAGAACGTCATACTTCCAACAACTCCTCAATAAAATAACAACATACATCATAACCATATTATACAATAATCATCTCTCGTTATACACCTCCATTCCAACGTAATACATAAACCTTAATATACATTACAAAAACTTGTTGAGCCAATCTAGCAACCTAATCATAAACAAAAGGAAGGCTACTAAGACTGCATCAACTAATTCATTATCTTTTCAACATCTTTTACATTATGAGCTACAAAGCATATAAAAGTCTACTAAGTTAATATACAAGATAGTAAAACGATACAACATCAAGGATAAGACTCTGGAACATAGGACTCATCCATGTAAGGCACATTTTCCTCTTCAAGAGGCACGTACCGTAATCCTGCGATAGTACACATGTATGCATGCAATAATAGAGAGTGAGCTTATATAAAATAAGCCCAGTGAGGATCCGATAGATCTCGAACAAGGTTTACTAAACTCCTTGGAAATAATCCTTTGAGTCAGTATACACACAATAACATCAATAATCATTATAAATGCAACAATAGTAATAACTGTAAACATACAATAAGGATACAATACGTTTACTGATGAAGCTCCATACACCAATTCCATGCTCAACAACCCCTCCAAACTAAATGACACAATTCCTGAGGTACCTTGACCTAGACCCACACCCCATGGCCTCTCCACCCATGCGAGATAGGGATTAGCCATGATAACTGTGCCCGCAGCCCAAGATGCCTCCCGAGGTGACACAACATTATCAAAACTCACAACAATGAGACTCAACATAAATAAACCGAGAGATCAGCAACGAGGGTGCCCGATTCCCGTAATCCATAATCAATCAATAATCTGGGAGATCAGCAACAAAAGTGTCCGATTCCCGTACTCAATAATCAATCAATAATCTGGGAGATCAGCAACAAAAGTGCCTGATTCCCGTAATCAATAATCATCAAAATAACATCAATATTTAATTAAACAACAAACAACTAAGTTAGATGACAAAGCAGGCCATCCAACTTATCATGCATGAAACACGTAATCTAACCCTACTCTAACCATTAACAACTCACAATTCAATCACTCAAACACACCCAATCATCTAAAGGCTCAGTTCAACAATTTAAAGAAAGACAACCCAAACTTCAAATAATCATATCTTACATTTTACTAATCCAAACAACTCCAAATCAGTTTCAAACACTCACCCATTCAATCAACTACATTAGCCCCTTCGGAAACCAACCAAAACACATCCAAATCATGCCCAATAACCCTAAAACCCTAGTGTATCATGGCTGAAATTTATGGATTTTAGCACGGACATTACAATCGAAAATTCGGCATTACAACAGCACTACCACGTAATTATCAAACATTTAGAAATCGACGGCAATCGATTCCGATCAACACAACTCAAAATAATCAACATTAAACAAATTATTCAACTTTAAATACCCGAAAAATAATAATTATGCTACAACCGTTCAAATCTTGTAGGATTACATATAAATGATCCCTAGCATGCATGGAGCAATAATCTAACATCATATTAACATTCTAACGGTTCGATTTTCAATTCTACGCAAAAACACAAAAGATGAGTTTTGAGATCTAGAATTTTTCTCTCACCTTTGATGTGATATAAGCCTAGGAATGAGTGCAATGCGTGCCCAACAAGCGGAATCCAACTCAGCACGAAATTCTACGGACAAAAACTAAGTTTTTCTTTGAAATTTTGCTTTGAAAACCTTGAAAACTCCTTGGCTTATTCTCCCATGAAAATCTCGGCCATGTGTGTGAAAATGAGTGTGTTTTTGTGCTTTGGCAATGTGTGTTGATGATATATGCATGAAAGTCAAGATTTTAAATGAAAGTCAAAGTTGAAACTTTAGTGTTTTTAGTGTTTTCTTGACTTTAAATGCATTTTCTTGATCACCAATGTTCAAAACAATTATTCAACACTCAAGATAGTTCAAGTAGATTATTTTTAGGTGACAAGAAGTTTTACAATTAAACAATTCTACCCGAGTCGGCTTATAACTCGATTTTTACAAAAGTCGGTGTAAAAACCCTAATAAATTCCTAAGCCGATTTTAAAACCGTTTTCATCAAACATAGATCTATTAAAGTCCATGGACTAGGTCTATAAGGGTTAAAAGGACCATTTTCAAAATTTTAGCGGACGTGTTTTGAAAATACTATTCACTGAAAATCGACGATAAAATTTCTGACCCCATTTTTTATGAAAATTTCATGAATGTACATTTAGCATGTTCTAAGAGTATTGATAGAAAAATTACCACATTCTAAGTCACATAGCACTTAGACAGGTTAATTCACGCAAAACGAGGTAAAGCACGCAAAACAAGATAAGATAGAAAAGTGGGGTTCATATTCTCCCCTCCTTAAAACAATTGCGTCCTTGCAATTCTTTACTAAAGTACTGCTGGCTCAAACATACGGAATGAATGACTGAAATCAAATCCTGAATACCAATTAAGTATGCCAATTAGAAATACCAAACAAGAAGCTTGAATAGGAACGCTGAATAAGAACACCGACTAAGACTTCCGGATGAGAATCTCAAATAATTGCTGAAGAAAATGCCAAACATAGATCCCGTAATAGAGTACTAACCAAGAATGCCAAGTAAGAACTTCAACAGGATCACCGAGCGAGAATACCAAATAATAATCCCACTATGAGAACTCTAGATAATACGTATCAGAAATCCACATAAGAATACCACATAGAAAATACCATAGGAAAAGTCCAAAGAAGTATGCTGAATAAGAATCTCCATATAGAAATCTTGAGAAGAATGTCGTATAAAATCACCAAATAAGAATCCCAATAATCAATGTATAGTCATAAAGTAGCTTGACACCTAATCGGAATTCTATATACCTCAACGTCACATACTACTCAGTCGCCAACTGATATGATGCACATGATAACTTTAATCGCATAAGGCAAACTTTCTACTTACATTTTAGCATGTTGCACTCAAGGAGGTATAATATTTAATTGGTTGAGAATAAGTAAGTTACCTTTCACCACTGTTGTTGCCTCTGCCAATTCCTCCAAGTCCACTACGTAGGCCCGAGCCTGAGCCCGCTGCTGCTGAGGTGTACTACTTGTAGGTCCACCCTGATAACCCTGGACTGCTGGCTGACCCGTAGAACCCTGATACCTAGGGCAATCCCTCGCCCTGTGTTGGTTGCTGCCGCAACCTAAACACGTCCCTGCATTCCTCCGACAGTCGGCCTCCAGATGGCCCTTACGTTTACAATAAACACACTGCGGCGTCGGAGCACTAACACTGCCTCCTAAAGAACCAGAAGCTGAATAAGCAGCTGAACCAGCCTGCTGCTGAGGTCTAACAACACTAGGCCTGTATTGACCCTGAGACTGGGTCGGCCTGTACTATGGCGAAGCCTGATAAGACCCATGCTGAAACTGTGGCCGATAGTAACCCTGCTGTCCCTGCGGTCCTAAAGAACCCTGCAGCACTGGCGGCCTGTACACAACCTGCTGTACGGGAGGCCTATACACTCCCTGCTGACCCTGAGGCTGAAATGGCCTCTTGCTAGGCTGGTTAGATACAATTTGTTCCCCCTTTCTCTTCTCCAGTCTAGAAGCTGCCTCAAAGGCCTCAGTGAAAATATCATACCGATTCAGTGCCATCACATCCTGAATCTCGGGCCTCAACCCCAACATGAATCTACGAGTCCTCCGCTCCTCGTCTGCCACATACTCCAGTGCATACCGGGACAATCGAGTAAAAGTGGCCTCATATTGAGCCACTGTAGCATCTCCCTGTACCAAGGCTAGAAACTCCGCCTCTCTTCGCTCTCTCGCGATCCTCGGGACATACTTCTCCCGGAAAGCTCTCAAGAAGGTACCCCAAACATATGGAATACCCTATGCTGCCCAGCTAGTTCTCACTGTGCACCACCACTCCTCTGCCTCATCATCTAACAAGTACACGGCAAAAGAGACCTTCTGCTCATCACTATAATCAAGTGGATCATAAATCTTCTCCAACTTGCTTATCCACGCCTCAACCTTCCTATCATCAGGCTCTCCCTGAAATCTAGAAGGATAGTACCCTAAAAACTCCTTCAGAGTACCCCGCCCGTGGTTACCAACCTGCACATTCTGTATCTGAGCCTGCAATGCCTGAGTCTGGGCAGCCTGCCCTGCCAGTAACTGTGCCTGACTAGCCACTAACTCAGCAATCATCTCCATAGCTGCCCCTAATCGGTCATCACCCCTATCATGGCCCGCTGCCGCGTTACCCGGAGTCTCATCAGTCATCTCAGGCCTACCTCTAGTTCTCGATCGACCGGCCATTCTACTAATCAAAGAGTTAGCATAGTTATAGCACGTAAACAGGTTATAAACAATTATTAACACCTAAACAACAAACTCATATAAAACACATAAACAAATTGATCATATAATCACATAAGCACTAAATCACATAATCACTCAATCACTTAATCATTTAATCATATTAACACATATTTCACTTTTCTTTCACTTCATACATACTTGCATGCTTAGCCCACTACCCACATTCCGAGGATACCCCGGTTGACAGCTAATCAAGCTCTGATACCACTTAAATGTCACGCCCCAACTCGACCTCTCCAATAATCAGTCAGGACGCAACGGAATTTTGGCAGTATAACGACAGTAAATAGGACTCCGAGGCTCTAAACCAACCTCAACAGAACGTCATACATCCAACAACTCCTCAATAAAATAACAACATACATCATAACCATATTATACAATAATCATCTCTCGTTATACGCCTCCATTCCAACGTAATACATAAACCGTAATATACATTACAAAAACTTGTTGAGCCAATCTAGCAACCTAATCATAAACAAAAGGAAGGCTACTAAGACTGCATCAACTAATTCATATCTTTTCAACATCTTTTACATTATGAGCTACAAAGCATATAAAAGTCTACTAAGTTAATATACAAGATAGTAAAACGATACAACATCAAGGATAAGACTCTGGAACATAGGACTCATCCATGTAAGGCACATTTTCCTCTTCAGGAGGCACGTACCCGTAATCCTGCGATAGTACACCTGTATACATGCAATAATAGAGAGTGAGCTTATATAAAATAAGCCCAGCGAGGATCCGATAGATCTCAAACAAGTTTTACTAAACTCCTTGGAATTAATCCTTTGAGTCAGTATACACACAATAACATCAATAATCATTATAAATGCAACAATAGTAATAACTGTAAACATACAATAAGGATACAATACGTTTACTGATGAAGCTTCATACACCAATTCCATGCTCAACAACCCCTCCAAACTCGATGACACAATTCCTGAGGTACCTTGACCTAGACACACACCCCATGGCCTCTCCGCCCATGCGAGATAGGGATTAGCCATGATAACTGTGCCCGCAGCCCAGGATGCCTCCCGAGGTGACACAACATTATCAAAGCTCACAACAATGAGACTCAACATAAATAAACCGAGAGATCAGCAACGAGGGTGCCTGATTCCCGTAATCCATAATCAATCAATAATCTGGGAGATCATCAACAAAAGTGCCCGATTCCCGTACTCAATAATCAATCAATAATCTGGGAGATCAGCAACAAAAGTGCTCGATTCCCGTAATCAATAATCATCAAAATAACATTAATATTTAATTAAACAACAAACAACTAAGTTAGATGACAAAGCAGGCCATCCAACTTATCATGCACGAAACACGTAATCTAACCCTAGTCTAACCATTAACAACTCACAATTCAATCACTCAAACACACCCAATCATCTAAAGGCTCAGTTCAACAATTTAAAGAAAGACAACCTAAACTTCAAATAATCATATCTTACATTTTACTAATCCAAACAACTCCAAATCAGTTTCAAACACTCACCCATTCAATCAACTACATTAGCCCCTTTGGAAACCAACCAAAACACATCCAAATCATGCCCAATAACCCTAAAACCCTAGTGTATCATGGCTGAAATTTATGGATTTTAGCACGGACATTACAATCAAAAATTCGGCATTACAACAGCGCTACCACGTAATTATCAAACATTTAGAAATCGACGGCAATCGATTCCGATCAACACAACTCAAAATAATCGACATTAAACAAATTATTCAACTTTAAATACCCGAAAAATAATAATTATGCTACAACCGTTCAAATCTTTTAGGATTATATATAAATGATCCCTAGCATGCATGGAGCAATCATCTAACATCATATTAACATTCTAACGGTTCGATTTTCAATTCTACGCAAAAACACAAAAGATGATTTTGAGATCTAGAATTTTTCTCTCACCTTTGATGCGAAATAAGGCTAGGAATGAGTGCAATGCGTGCCCAACAAGAGGAATCCAACTCAGCACGAAATTCTACGGACAAAAACTAAGTTTTTCTTTGAAATTTTGCTTTGAAAACCTTGAAAACTCCTTGGCTTATTCTCCCATGAAAATCTCGGCCATGTGTGTGAAAATGAGTGTGTTTTTGTGCTTTGGCAATGTGTGTTGATGATATATGCATGAAAGTCAAGATTTTAAATGAAAGTCAAAGTTGAAACTCTAGTGTTTTTAGTGTTTTCTTGACTTTAAATGCATTTTCTTGATCACCAATGTTCAAAACAATTATTCAACACTCAAGATAGTTCAAGTAGATTATTTTTAGGTGACAAGAAGTTTTACAATCAAACAATTCTACCCGAGTCGGCTTATAACTCGATTTTTACAAAAGTCGGTGTAAAAACCCTAATAAATTCCTAAGCCGATTTTAAAACCGTTTTCATCAAACATAGGTCTATTAAAGTCCGTGGACTAGGTCTTGAAGGGTTAAAAGGACCATTTTCAAAATTTTAGCGGACGTGTTTCGAAAACACAATTCACTAAAAATTGATGATAAAATTTCTGACCTCTTTTTTGATAAAAATTTCATGAATGCACATTTAGCATGTTCTAAGAGTATTGATACCAAAATTACCACATTCTAAGTCACATAGCACTTAGACAGGTTAATTCACGTAAAACGAGATAAGATAGAAAAGTGAGATTTCACAGAGGCGATGTCCTATGCGATCTTATTTCGGTTGATTGAGGAAGTCCTCGGCCGGGGCACATAACTGATTGAATGATGGAAAGGGTTCCATTGGTGTCATCTCTTATTCACCCGAATAGATCTATGCATCGAATCGTTTAATGGACTTAATCATATCATGGTCCTCACAACGATCGGGACATATTTAATGGAATGATCGGACTGCATGCTAATTCGCGACTATAAATAGATTCATAAAAGTTGGACTTTATTACCGTATAAATTGTCATGATGCGCGTATGTTGCTAGACATAACTCTTGAACATAAGGGTATTCCGGAGAATGACGAAGACATTCTCAGAATAGAGTAATAGCATCAAGAATAAGGCTATTAACGAGCTTGATAGTAAGTTGGAAGCACGTCAAAGAGTTAACATATTTATTTTGGACGTTAATAGTTAAGCGGGCTAAAAGTGCAAATACTGAAAGTTTTGGGGCCAAAGTGAAGATATGAAAAGTCCATATTTGTAATTAATTATTCTTATGGGGATAAGTAATAATTAATTAAAAGTTGTGCATGTTTGACACATGGCACAATCTTGGAATTCCAAGAGAATTGACATTTGACAAAAAGAAGATATTATAAAGATAAGATTCTTCTCTTTCTTGCCACTTGTCATGCATGCAAAAAGGTGAAGAAAAGTTTTCCTCTTTCATTGTCACTTGGCCGCCTATTGCATGCAAGGTTGAGGACATTTGGCATCATCTTTATAAGATAAGATTTGATCTTTGACACTCGGAAAAAAGAAGATATTATAAAGATAAGATTTTTTTCTCTCTTACCACTTGTCATACATGCAAAATAAAGAAGATAAGTCTTATTTTTGCATACCACTTGGCAAAAATAAGATGCCTTGATAGAATGCATGCTAGACACTTGGCAAAGGGAATATATCTCAAGATAATGCATGCTTGGCCCTTGTCCCAAGCTAAGACAACTCAAGACTCTATTTAAAGGCCAAGTCTTCTCATTCATGCTTGATGAATTTCGGCCAACACAAGAGCAAAAGGATGATAGAATTCTCTCCTTTATTTCATGGTATTTTCGGCCATAGTGAAGATAGGGTGTAGGATTTTTCTCTTGTCTTCTAACTTTATACATGCTTAGATCTATCACGGAGAAGCTAGCACATTTACTTGGTTGGTGGTGTTTGCCATTGGATGCTCGTGTGTTTTCGATCTAATACCTTTACACTTGTGAATGAGGCTAGTCCACGCTATCTACGATATGAGAACTATATCTTCTTCTTTGATGCTTTCAGCCAAAGCACGAAAAAAGATAAGTGTTATTCCTTTTGCTTTATAATTATATACAAGCTTATTTCTACTACAAAGTATCTTGCACATTAACTTAGTTTGTAGTAATAACTGTTGGATGCTTGTGTATTTTGATCTAGAGTTGTTGTATGTGTGAAAAAGGCTTGTCCACGCCGTAGCATGTCCATTGTGATTCCACCTTCACTCGGCTATAAACGGGAGGTACGTTGTTTTACCTCTCGTTTACTTTATAGTATATTTGATATATTATATGTTGCATGTTGATTAACATGGACTTTACTTTGGAAATGCATATAATTACAAAAGTTAATGTTGAAAATTTTAAAAATGTTCAACGCTTCTGCTTTAACCTTTTATGTTGTGAATCACACATTTCCAGGAACCGATCCTTTCACTCTAATGGATAACAGTTAATTGCTTATTATATATATTGTCTAGCATAGCTAAGTTAGCTTATTGATGGTTGTTCCATTGCACAAAAGGTTTTCAAAATGCCCCAGATATCTGTTTCCCTCCCTCACCGAGCAACGTTGTTTGCTCACTCCCTCTTTCTAACCATTTCAAGTTCGGTGTCTTCAAATTCTGAGGAGAAAAAAGCTTGAGTGTATCCTTGATTGGATGTTCTAGCTCTAGTTGGTTTTTTCTATGTAAATTTGTGATAGTTATGTTTTTCTTTTGAGACCTGCGTGCCTTGTATATGTTGGTTGTTGTAAGGAATGTAACAAGTGGAGGACAACTTTGTATATCGGCATGTAATAATCTAGTTAATGCTTTAGTTAGTCGTAACCTAACTAGTAAACTATAATCTATTTTGCTAAGAAGGCACTGAGACTGCTAAATGTATTGGAAATAGGGTTAGGTTAATCTTGGTTGAATGTCTTAATATTTAAGAAAGTTAAATAGAGCATATTAGAGTGGTAAGATAAGCAGAATTGTGATCTTAGTATATTAATGACTAATAGAATACATGTATGAATGTTATCTTGTTATTGTGGTCCATTTCTTCTGCGTGCAGGTTTGTGGATAGTCCTATAAAGAGAGAAAACTCCATCCATTTTTTCTCATTTTTCTTGACCTCAGGATTTGGATCGGGGCTCCGGTCTCATGAGGGATCAGGGCTCCAGTCTCGTGAGGGTCGAGGTGTTACACTGGCCCTTTAGTCAAATCACAAGCACATACTAAATGAAAACCACATAATCCACAATCCAACAATTCTATACTTCTAAGGATACTTTATGATACCATCTAATGATAGGATAACACATTTTTTACTATATCTACCACAAAACCCCCAAAAGCCCTTTAGTCGCTTTACACTACAACTACCCAACCCACTCACTAATTCAATGCCATAAACACACCATAGACACTACCTAACATATTAAACACTAATCAAGGCATCCAAACACACCTGGTCAACCAATCTACCTATGACCTCTTTAGTGTTCAATCCAATTTAAGCAAGTTTAATCAAGTTCCATCCATTTTGAACTCTAATCTAGGTTCAATAACGCCTACGATATCATTAGATAGCATATAATTAAGCTTATAATCAATAATTAACAAAAAGCCCTAAAAATAGCTATTCATCTTCTTCAACATTTAACCCTTTGAAATAATTCACAATCTAAGTTATTCAACAACATAAAACAAGTCCATATAGCTAGTAAACACTATAATATACAATAATCAAGCTTTATTTAGGCATATGTCATCAAATCTAAGAATTTCAAAAGCATGTAATAAACTTTGAAATGCAAGAACATGCAAATGCCTCACCATATACAAGTTGAATATGCAAGGAGAAGACTTTGGTTGGATAGAAACCACTTGATTCAAGTTTGGATGACATAATTTGAGCAAACCCTAACATTTTTCTTCCTTTTGTTCCCTATAAAGCTCACGACCCTCTTTTTTGTTGCTTTTTAACGTATGTAATATAATGTGTGTATAAAAGTGTATATATGGTATGTGATTTTGGGTTAAAAAGGTTTGGGTTTAGGTTTAGTTAAGCAAAATGCAAGCAAAGCCCAAATGTAAACTCTAGTTTTCACTATTTATGCGAGACACAAAATAATTTTTCTACCCGCCTTCCCGACATGCTATGAAAGTAAAATTTATGAACATATGCCCAGAAATAAGTGTATACTGAGGGAAAAATACGACATTTGTAAAATAAAATAATTTAATTTTTTATCCCGGGCTCAGAGCTCGTTTTAAAAAGATGAAATTTAATCTATTAGGTACTAGGAACAATCCCGTATAATATAAATGACAAAATAATGGTTAAAATATTTTTATTTGAGTTAATTATATGTTAATGCACATTTGGAAGAAATAGAAAAAGTAAAGTGTTAAATAAGTACAAAAGTAAAAATAAACACATAAACTCACACAATCAATTAAAATAACATGTAAACATATTCAAATAGTCACTATTCACAACATGCTAGGTCCGATGCATCACAACATGCTAGGTCCGATGCATCACACCATAATCTCAGATTCCTTTACTGTTCACCATGTTCCTGACACCATACATTCTGACTTTTCTCATACAATACCTTATCTAATTGTCTTGTATGTGGTTGTCGAATTTATATGATATGGTTTAATGATTGGTATGTTTAAAACAACATTTTACAAGTTGAATTTAATTATGAGCGTTAACTCTGAGAAGTCAGAAGTGAATAGTAAAAGTGTTGAAGCAATTGTATTCTATGAAACATTTCTTGCACGAATGTGCTAGATTTTAAGATATTTTTGTCTTCTTTTTCACTTCTAGGAGACAAGTATATTTTGTACTCTGTTTGAAGGTACTTATATTATACATTTGAGTCTCAGAAAGGGACAAGTTATAAATCAAGTTCACGAGTTTTATAGTTTAAATGGATCTCTCATAATTCACTAATAGGAAATAAGATCCAGTAGTACATTCCTTGTATTGGCTGTTGAAAGTAAAATTGATTATTTGTGTCGTGACTATGATTAGTGGATTATTGGGTAATTTTATTTTTCTTTTATTTTTCTTAGCTTAAGAAATTTGATTTAGTATTATTGGGATTGTCTATCACCAAAGTGATTCAACTGCAATAATTCAAAATGACTGTTTTGTCGACAAATTTTCTTTAATGATAAAAAAATGGGTTCTCCAAATTAATACATATAGTCGCCTACCCAAAGGTGGTTATTGTGTATGACGCCCGAGATCATTACCGTATTTTTTATTAACTGTTACATTCATTGTTTGTGCATTTTAACTGTGCGTTTACTTGTTACATTCATAGTTACTATTCATTACATTTTTCAACTGCTTAATATCTTTGAATTAACATTTTTCCTAAACTATATTATCTATTTGAGGAATGAGAGAAATGTGCATTTGAGCAATTAGTGTTAGGAACGCTCGTTTAGAAAATATTTTAGTGGATCGAGTGAATAGTATAACATTAGATTTAGTTGGGCTAAATGAGATTAATTGCATTGGATTAGTTTTAGTAGATTTTACAAGTAATTTGGCTCATTTTGTTGTCAACACACACACACACAAACATAATACATATAACATATCTACCTCATAATACACATACATAACAAAATAAGCTCAAAAACAATTCATAAAATACCCATTTTGTCCTCCCCAAACCCGATAGCAGCCAAGAAGAAAAGGAAGAGATTTTGCTTCATCAATCTTGCATTTCAAGCCCTACCAAGCCAAGTTCAAGTACTTCCAAGGGTTTTCTAGCTTCCTACTAGCTCCTACGCGCATTGGGTGAGGGATTTTGCATCATTTTCGTGAATTCTATATTTAACATAAAATGCAATTTCGAGATTTGATTCTATTGGCTCATGAATTGATTAAACTTGCTTTATATGTTACCTACATGTTGTAGAGACTATGTTTATGTAATTGTTTAGTGTTTTAAACGGTTAAATTCGGTTGTTTAATCGTAGGGCAGTAAATAGTAAATTTTTTTAGGGTTTTGATGAATTGAGCATTTGAGATTGATTCAATGATTCCATTAGGTGCTTTAGATGTTAATGAAGGTAGATGAGAGTTCCCGTCAGGTTTAATTGCTCAAAACTTAGTTAAAACGCGAAATTAGCAACTTTTAGAAAGGGGTTTCGAGTGTATTGTAAATCCAGGTTGGTTTGGGCATTACAATTGGTATTCTTAAGGTAGGTAGGTGCTAGATGTGCTTTTCTAACTCTTGGTTGAGCTTCAGTTAGGGTACGTGTAGTACAAATACACAAAGGGACAATTGGGGCTTTTGTGGTAAACGTGGGTATTTGGATAATATTAAGGGTCCTAGGGGTGCCATAAGGTATAATTAGAAGTATGGAATAGCTCACTTGTGAACCTAGAATCTTGTTTCTCGATTTGGAATCAAATAGCTTAAGTTACAAAGGGGAAAAAGTGAGAAATCGGTTGCACATCTATGGTCTTGTAAATGTTTATTATGTGTTTAAATGTATTTCTAAGGTAATTATGAGCTTTTGGTAAAGTCTTGTGAGAAAAATGTTATTGACCCCTTTTTGTTCATTTAGTTAATTGCATGATTATGCTTATATTTTAACTATTTTCGAGGGCAATCTACTTTGTTGTCCATCCTGTGTGTTATTGCTTAATTTTATTGTTGTATTATAATTGGCTTAAGTGCATTGCATAGTGGTTGTGCAACCATAGTGTTAAGGGTGGATGTATTGGGTATTAGCTGAGCGGCAACAGGCTTGCCAGTAGATATTCGATCTCCGTGCTCGAGTCTCTCACTCGCCTAGTCCGGAGATTGTCAAGGGGTGTTGGGTCGTAGGATTCTCGAGGTACATCCATAGTACACCCACTGGAGTGTTTGGGATTTATGTCGGCACATTGATCGAGGTTCGTGGTTCGTGATTGAAGATCAAGTGAATTCTGGAGTGTTGGGGTTAAAGTGAACCGTATCCTTTTAATGTGTGGTAACTTGTCATTTACATTGTTATTTAGTCGTTTAAATGCTTTATTTGTGTTAACTGTCGCATTGCACGCCCCGGTAGACTATACCTGTCACGCCCCGACCCAACCCCGCAAAAGGCCAAGCCCGGACCCGACACACGAACGGAGTCTCCTCTGTACCGCGGACGTTCCGAAACCCTACATTCAATATAATATTCGAGAAACCACAACATTCATTTGAGACAAGCCAACATTCTTTTAGAAACATACATCTTTTCATTAACAACTTTACAACCCAAAAATGATATGCATACTATACAATTATTTATGCCACTAAACAATTAACCATTAGCATGCATTTCCTTACTAGTCACATGAGTATATATTTACAACATTACAACCTTTAATCCTTTACAACATAAAACCATCTAGGCCTCAAAATAGATACTACATACAAGGCTATAAGCCTCAAAATAAAGCGACAACCAAGCATTAAACACATCAAGCATGGCTCGCACAAAAGTCTGGCAACCAACAACCAGCAAAGCAAAGAAGTGGTATCACGGAAACACCTCCACCTGCTCCTCCTCCTCTATTACCTCAATAGGGTCTGCTTCAACTACTCCTGTAAAAATATAGTATAGAAAGGAATGAGCAAAAACTATTGCTCAGCGAGGGCAATTGGTCTCAAGGACGGAGATGAGAGGAGTATGCAATGCAATTAATCAAGCAATTCATACAAATACCATATAGAGATACCACAAAGCCATCAATAAAGCAAACCAAGCATTAAAACTATAAACACTCATTCAAAGGATACGGTACTCTTTCACGAGCAACTTTCAATCACGAACTCGATGACGACGCGCCGGCCCAAACCACCTTATAACACCAGTTTAGAATACCCCGGAAGTATCCATCAATCTACGACCCAAATCTCCCTGGGAGGCAACCCAAGCGAGAAGAGGGAATAGCCATGGAGCTAGAGCAACCAACACTGGCAACTTGAGGCTACCCAGAGAGGCCCATCACTCACGCGCTGGACACTATGCAATGCAAGACTCGATACAAGGCGATAAACGAGCAATAAAGCCACAAGTGAGAGAATAACAAAGTAAGTTACTCTCGCACGCAATAGCAAAAGTTGATAAGCATTTCAATCAGAATCAATTCAAACAAGTATATCAAGTAACCCTAAGCATCCTATAGGCATAATATCAAGAAAACAAGCAAAATCACAAATCGGCCCCAATTATCAAAACACTACCATTTCCAAATGAGCCACGAGTTCTGGAAATCGACTTCGCCAATCCTCCTAGGTCACCATAAGGCACATCTAAAGACTCCGAAACCTTACTTTACCCTAAAATTCGCGCAAAGCCCTGATTTCCCCCTTTGCTCGTTTAAACTACAACTATACCAACCAAATGCCCAACCAACGCCATAATTGCACCAAAAGTGCTTCCATGGTCTCCCGATACAATGCCAACACGCAAAACGAGAAAACACCAAACTCGACCTAAACGACCCCGACTTTCACCAAGGCATATTTCTCATTTTTTTCCATTACGCAACCTAAACAAACCATGCATTTAGGCATTCTAGCATACCTAGCACATTTTCACATCAATAGACAGCATAACAGCGCAACTTCATCGTTTCAAAGGTTTACTATTTATAAATTACTATTCAATTGACATTTAAATTACAATCTCAACATTTAACCGCAGAAAATGTTAAAAAGCTATAAATACATGTTCTACAATTGTCAAGGAACATTCTAGAAGCATCAAAACGATTTAAACAACAATCTACGGATAAATCTCAAAAATCAAAAAGTTGACATACATAACATTTAAATGCGCAAATAACGTGCTTCCCTCACCTTAGGCACTCCTAGTCGCTAGGAAAACAACGCTGGATGGCTCGGTAATAACCCCGCACAAACTCACGCGAAGATTGGAAGTTTTGAAAGTTGAAAATGGTTTTTTTTCTCTTCAATATTTCGGCCAGCTCAAGGACTGAGTTTTCAGCTTTGTCTTTTATTTTTCTTTGTTATTTGCTTATTTAAAAGATGACAACTTGGTCAAAGGTCAAACCCCCTTGGTCAACTAACTTAAAATTGGTCAAATAGCCTATTTTCATGTATTTTTAAGCTAAAACAACTAAGGAAATGTTAATTCTAGCTAACAACAATTAAATTATAAAATTTAAGGCACTAAAATACTAGTTTCACTATTTGCTGAGGACTAGGAACCGCTCTCTAGCTATCGCTCCCTAAATGCAATGCACTTTGCAACAACAAAGAAGTAACAATTAAATCTTAAAGAATTTAAGAAATATAATTTCCAGAAAGATAAGCAAGAAATTCCACATTCCGGGCTCGGGTATTACACCCTCTCCCCCTTAAAACAATTGCGCCCACGCAATTCTTACCTGGTCAACAAACAACTCCGGATACTGATTCTGAACTTGGTCCTCTCTTTCCCAAGTCGCTTCCTCAAACCCATGATGATTCCACAGAACCTTTACTAACGGAATACTCTTCCTGCGAAGCTCCTGAATTTTTCGATCCACAATTCGAATCTGTTTCTCTTCATAAGACAACTTCTCCTCAATCTGCAAAGGCTCTGCTTCAAGTACATGTGAAGGATCTGGATGATACTTCTTTAACATTGACACGTGGAAAACATCATGTAGTCTCGACAAGCTCGGAGGTAAACCTAACCGATAAGCCAAAGGACCTACCTTTTCGGTGATCTTATACGGACCCACATACCTGGGACTAAATTTCCCGCTCTTATCGTGCCGAATCAATCCCTTTCGAGGAGAAATCTTAAGAAACACCCAATCTCCCAAATCAAACTCAAGATCCCGACGGTGCTTATCCGCATAACTCTTCTGATGACTCTGAGCTGTAAGCATACGCTGGTGAATAAGGTGAACATTATCCACCATCTTAATCATCTCAAGTAACACAGTCGGATCAACTGTTCTTATTTCTCCAACCTCTTCCCAATACAATGGGGATCTGCATTTCCGACCATACAATGCCTCGTAGGGAGCCATACCTATAGTAGATTGATAACTATTATTGTAGGTGAACTCCGCTAAAGGCAAAGACTTCTCCCAATTCTTCCCAAAGTCTAGCATACATGCCCGTAGCATGTCTTCCAAGATCCTGATGGTTCTCTCAGACTGGCCATCAGTTTGTGGATGATATGCAGTACTGAAGCTTAACTTAGTTCCCATGGCCTCTTGCAACTTCTGCCAAAAATGAGATCTGAATCTGGGATCTCTATCTAACACTATACTCTGTGGCACACCATGCAATCTCACAATATTAGCAACATAAAGCTCAGCTAGCTTATCAAGGCTATCCTGTTTGTTCACGGGAATAAAATGTGTAACTTTAGTCAAGCGGTCCACAACAACCCAAATAGAATCACATCCTCTCGGAGATCTAGGAAGATCGGTCACAAGGTCCATTGTTATATGCACCCACTTCCACTGCGGAATCGACAACGGCTGTAAAAGCCCGGCTGGCCTCTGATGCTCAACTTTAACCCTCTGACAAGTCAAACATCTGGATACATACCCAGCAATCTCCCTTTTCATATTGTTCCACCAGAAGTGTTGTTTCAAATCTCTATACATTTTAGTACTGCCCGGGTGAATCGTATACCTTGAATTATGTGCCTCGGACAGAATCTCATTCTTCAAAGTCAGATCACCAGGAACACACACCCTGTCCCTGAATCTGAAGATACCATCTGCATGCAATTTAAACTCCGACTCTCCCCCTTTTGATTTTTCTTGGATTTTCAAGATGTGAGGATCAGTCTTCTGTGCCTCTCTGATCTGTGATAGCAACCCTGATTGAATCTGTAAGCTAGCAAATCGAATCCCTACCTCAGTAGCTTCTGGCTTCCATGAACAAATTTCTTCCAAAGTCTCCCAATCCTTGATAATTAAGCTTGCAACAGTAGCCTTTCGGCTCAAAGCATTAGCAATAACATTTGCCTTACCTGGCACGTAGTTTATAGAACAGTTGTAACCACTCAATAGCTCTAGCCATCTCCGCTGCCTCATATTCAAATCCTTCTGTGAAAACAAATACTTGAGACTCTTGTGGTCAGTAAAAATTTCAAATCTGCTACCCCACAAGTAGTGACGCCACTTCTTCAAAGCAAACACAACTGCAGCTAACTCAAGGTCATGTGTAGGGTAATTGACTTCATATGGTTTCAACTTCCTAGAAGCATAGGCAATCACCTTACCATTCTGCATTAAAACACAGCCCAATCCTTCCTTAGATGCATCACTGTAGACAACAAAGTTTTATGTTCCCTCAGGTAAAGCTAGTATAGGAGCTGTAGTTAGTCTCTTCTTCAATTCTTGGAAACTGGACTCACATTTGGCATCCCAGTTGTAAGTAATTTTCTTTCGAGTCAACTGGGTTAAAGGCCCAGAAATTTTGGAAAAGTATTTAACAAACCTCCGGTAGTAACCTGCCAACCCAAGAAAACTCCGAATCTCTGACACCGTCTTAGGTCTCTTCCAAGATGAAACAACTTCAATCTTAGCTGGGTCCACTGAAATTCCTTGATCTGAAATGATATGACCTAGAAAAGATATCTGATTCAACCAGAATTCACACTTGCTGAATTTTGCAAAAATCTTGTTTTCTTGCAAAGTCTGTAGCACAATCTTCAAATGTTGTTCATGTTCAGCCTCATTCTTCGAGTACACTAAAATGTCATCAATAAAGATCACGACAAACTGATCAAGATAAGGTCGAAAAACCCTCTGCATTAAGTCTATGAATGCGGCTAGTGCATTCGTCAATCCAAATAGCAATACAACAAATTCATAGTGGCCATATCTAGTTCTGAATGCCGTCTTTGGTATGTCGTCACTTCGAATTCTGAGTTGATAGTAACCCTGCCTCAAATCAAATTTAGAGTAAACACTCGCACCCTGCAACTGGTCAAACAATTCTTCAATCAACGGCAACGGGTATTTGTTCTTAATCGTGACTTGATTAAGTCCGCTGTAATCAATACATAACCATAGCGTGCCGTTTTTCTTTCTCACAAACAACACAGGCACACCCCACGGCGAAGAACTAGGTTGTATAAACCCTTTCTCAAGCAAGTTCTGAAGCTGAATTTTCAATTCCTGAAGTTCAGCCGATGCCATTCTATAAGGACTCCTAGAAATTGGCGCAGTGCCTGGCACAAGATCAATCACGAACTCAATCTCCCTATCTGGTGGTAAACCCGGTAATTCCTCGGGAAATACACCAGGGAAGTCTCTAACAATCGGAACCTCATTCAAATTCAACTTATCAGTAGGCTGATTGATCAAATAAGCTAAGTAAGCTTCACAACCTTTATTCAACAACTTAGAAGTCTTGATCGATGATAAAAGAGGAATTCGGGCAGCCCTGCAGTTCCCAACAATCTCCAGTACCGGTAGGTCAGGAACCTGAAGATAAACATTCTTTGTTCTACAATCCAATTGAGCATAGTACTTCCCCAACCAGTCCATTCCCAAAATGATTTCAAAGTCACGGAATGGCAATATAATTAAATCAGCAGGAAATTTATGGTTCTCAATGCATATATCACAAGATTTGCAAATAGACTCTGTAACAAATTTTGCACCCAAAGGCGTACTAACTTCAACTTCATGCGGCAGTTTATCAATGCAAACATTCACAGATCGTGCACATGCAGGAGTTATAAACGAATGTGTAGCTCCGGGATCAATCAAAACTTTAACTGGCTGAGTATTGAGAAGAAAGGTACCTTCCACTATAGTTGTAGTATCAGGTAGCTCCTCTGCATCCAGTGCAAAGACCCTAGCATGAACCCTCTGTGCTAGACTTGTACCTGCAGCCCTATTCTGAACACCCTGGCCTCCAGTACGGCCCTGAACATTCCTATACTTAGGGCAATCTCTCACCCTATGGTCATCACTCCCACAACTAGTGCATTTACCACTCTTTCTCCAACAATTTGCCTCAACATGCCCCGATCAATTACAAAAGTTATACTGCTGATTTTGCCTTACAACAGTGTTTCCCGTAGGTGCGGGGGCTCTGGTAGTAGTAGGAACTGTACCTCCCTCCTGGGGTCTAGTCACAGCTGGCCTAGCCTGAATCTGATGTTGTGGCTGATACGGACGTTGCTGAAGAACCTGTGCAGAAGTTTGATACTGCCTCAGCTGACTTTGGCTGCTCTGGCCCAAATACTGCTTCTTACTCGGCTGACTACTCTCAGCTAACATCTCAGCCTTCCGTTTCTTAAACTTCGAGGCTGCTTGGAATGCCTCGGGAAAAGTAGTGTAGGTCTGCCCAGTCAAATGCAACTGTATGTCCATTCTCAGCCCACGAACAAACCTATGAATCATCCTCCTAGCTGGCCGTACCAGCTCAGGCATATACCTCGACAGGCTGACAAACCTAGCCTCGTACTGTGCAATAGTCATGTTTCCCTGCTTCAGGGCCACAAACTCATCTTCCCGCCTTTCCATAGCCATCTCGGGAATATACTTGTCCCGAAACTCACTTACAAAATCATCCCATAAATGTGGAACATCCTCACAATCCCACCTCAACCTGACAGTATTCCACCACTATTCTGCGTCGCCCTCAAACAAGAATGACGCATAATCTATTCTTGCCTCATCAGTGTACCTCAAACCGGTGAAAATCTTCTCAACACGATTAATCCATCTCTCGGCTGCCTCATCATCCGGCTCTCCAAAGAACTTTCCCGGCTCATGCCTCAAGAATTTCTCCAACTAGTTATTCTCAACCCTATACCCCTGTCCACCAGGATTAGCTTGATTTCCCTAGGGATTATTATTCATGTCCTGCCTCTGCTCATGCAGTACCTGGGTAATCCGGTCAACTGCAGTAGTCATAGTAGCCATAAACTGCTCAGGCAACGGTTGCTGACCCTGTTCTGCTGCCCCTTCATCTGCCTCTAGACCTTGAGTACCACGACGTGGCGGCATAATAGCAATTCACAATAGCTGGCAGCATATAAAAGCAGTTTATAGACAGAGATATAGCACATAAGATTAGATAACACTCAAGTCAATAACAATCAAACATTCTAACACGCAATTCACATAACACAAGATTGACATGCCAAACTAATTCACTTTAAACACATAAGCACTCTAAGTTCACAAAGTCATGCTATAACACTTTCTTTCCACTTAACAATTATACAATAACATTCTAGCATTTTGGACCTTTACCCCACAGACCGAGAAACATATCCCGGCTCATGCAAGACTATCATGCTCTGATACCACCTAAAGATGTCACGCCCCGACCCAACCCCGCAAAAAGCCAAGCCCGGACCCGACACACGGACGGAGTCTCCTCTGTACCGCGGACGTTCCAAAACCCTACATTCAATATAATATTCGAGAAACCACAACATTCATTTGAGACAAGCCAACATTCTTTTAGAAACATACATATTTTCATTAACAACTTTGCAACCCAAAAATGATATGCATACTACACAATTATTTATGCCACTAAACAATTAACCATTAGCATGCATTTCCTTACTAGTCACATGAGTATATATTTACAACATTACAACCTTTAATCCTTTAAACATAAGACCATCTAGGCCTCAAAATAGATATTACATACAAGGCTATAAGCCTCAAAATAAAGCGACAACCAAGCATTAAACACATCAAGCATAGCTCGCACAAAAGTCTGGCAACCAACCACCAGCAAAGCAAAGAAGTGCTATCACATAAACACATCCACCTGCTCTTCCTCCTCTATTACCTCAATAGGGTCTGCTTCAACTACTCCTGTAAAAATATAGTATAGAAAGGAATGAGCAAAAACTATTGCTCAGCGAGGGCAATTGGTCTCAAGGACGGATATGAGAGGAGTATGCAATGCAATTAATCAAACAATTCATACAAATACCATATAGAGATACAACAAAGCCATCAATAAAGCAAACCAAGCATTAAAACTATAAACACTCATTCAAAGGATACGGTACTCTTTCACGAGCAACTTTCAATCACGAACTCGATGACGACGCACCGGCCCAAACTACCTTATAACACCAGTTTGGAATACCCCGAAAGTATCCATCAATCTACGACCCAAATCTCCCTGGGAGGCAACCCATGCGAGAAGAGGGAATAGCCACGGAGCTAGAGCAACCAACACTGGCAACCCGAGGCTACCCAGAGAGGCCCATCACTCACGCGCTGGACACTATGCAATGCAAGACTCGATACAAGGCGATAAACGAGCAATAAAGCCCATGTAGGAGAATAACAAAGTAGGTTACTCTCGCATGCAATAGCAACAGTTGATAAGCATTTCAATCAGAATCAATTCAAACAAGTATATCAAGCAACCCTAAGCATTCTATAAGCATAATATCAGGAAAATAAGCAAAATCACAAATCGGCCCCAACTATCAAAACACTACCATTTCCAAACAAGCCACGAGTTCTGGAAACCGACTTCGCCAATACTCCTAGGTCACCATAAGGCACGTCTAAAGACCCTGAAACCCTACTTTACCCTAAAATTCGCGCAAAGCCCCGATTTCCCCCTTTGCTCGTTTGAACTACAACTATACCAACCAAACGCCCAACCAATGCCATAATCATACCAAAAGTGCTTCTATGGTCTCCCGATACAATGCCAACACGCAAAACGAGAAAACGCCAAACTCGACCTAAACGACCCCGACTTTCACCAAGGCATATTTCTCATTTTTTCCATTACGCAACCTAAACAAATCATACATTTAGGGATTCTAGCATACCTAGCACATTTTCACATCAACAGACAGCATAACAGCGCAACTTCATCGTTTCCAGGGTTTACTATTCACAAATTACTATTCAATTGACATTTAAATTACAATCTCAACATTTAACCGTAGAAAATATTAAAAAGCTATAAATACATGTTCTACAATTGACAAGGAACATTCTAGAAGCATCAAAACAATTTAAACAACAATCTACGAATAAATCTCAAAAATCAAAAAGTTGACATACATAACATTTAAATGTGCAAATAACGTGCTTCCCTCACCTTAGGCACTCCTAGTCGCTAGGAAAACAACGCTGGATAGCTCGGTAACAACCCCGCACAAACTCACGTGAAGATTGGAAGTTTTGAAAGTTGAAAATGGTTTTTTTTTTCTCTTCAATATTTCGGCCAGCTCAAGGACTGAGTTTTCAGCTTTGTCTTTTATTTTTCTTTGTTATTTGCTTATTTAAAAGATGACAACTTGGTCAAAGGTCAAACCCCCTTGGTCAACTAACTTAAAATTGGTCAAATAGCCTATTTTCATGCATTTTTAAGCTAAAACAACTAAGGAAATGTTAATTCTAGCTAACAATAATTAAATTATAAAATTTAAGGCACTAAAATACTAGTTTCACTATTTTTTGAGGACTAGGAATCGCTCTCTAGCTATCGCTCCCTAAATGCAATGCACTTTGCAACAACAACGAAGTAACAATTAAATCTTAAAGAATTTAAGAAATATAATTTCCAGAAGGATAATCAAGAAATTCCACATTCCGGGCTCAGGTATTACAATATCCCTCACTGGGCAATTGTGGTTGCTCATACCTCGCTAACATATTTCAAGAGGTGCTGAGGTAGATCCGCAGCTTGTAGTTGTTGAGGAAGCGGAAGAAGAGGTGTAAATTGAAAAGTTGCCTTGATTGCTTGTGCTTGCTTGAGGTTGGAGTGTGCTTGTAGATTATGTGAAGACTTTGTTGCTTTATGTTATGCTCTAGTTTGTGACTATGGGCTTGTATATATGTGGTGTGTGGAAGGATTGTAATAGCTAGGCTAATGTATGCCTTGTATGGTAGTGGACTGTAATAACTTATAACTCTGCTTCTTGTTTTGCTGCATGCTTGGGTGTTAATGTTGCGGACCCAAGATAAAGATTCAAGGATAGTTAATAGCATGCTTGTATGGGTTTATAATGTCTGGTTTTGCTTAAGGCTCGGAGGGCCTTGAAGCTGGTAAATAGTTAGAATTAGAGTTGCTAAAGTTTATTTTGTATTTGTGGTTTTATTTGATGATTGCAGGCAACCAAAATGTTCACGGTATAGAGGAGACTTTGTCCGTTTGTCGGGTCAAACTTAACCTTTTGGTGTAGGGTTGGGTCGGGGCATGACATTGTGTGTGTTAATTTATGGGGTTTATATATAATTTTTCAAATTAATATATACAATCACTTGCCCAAAGGCAGTTATTGTGTGTGTTAATTTAGATTGATGGAGAGTGGTAGTAGAGATGTATAGTCAATGAGGTTTGTTTTGAGATTGTGCGTACTTTACTAGTTTGAGAGAATGCATGACTTAGAGGGGCTTCTCTGCCCAAAGGTGATAAACTTTCTTGAATGTCGACTATTTCTCTTAATTCACCTTCATGATTGGGATACCCATAGTATGTTGTGTCCTCTGCCGAAAGGGGGGATTACAATGATATGCTTGGGTCCCAAGGCCAACTGAGTTTCATTATAAGTTATAGTGATTACCCATGTTCTAATCTAGTTGTGTGTGTGATCAATATAAACAGTCAGAGACTTAGTCAAATGTAAGACATTGTTATTAAGAATATAAGACAAACTCAGTAATTGATGATCCTCTAACCAAAGGTTTAAGACCTATAATGTTAAACAACATGTTGAGATATGGGTAATAGAGGCGTTTGATCCCTTGGATTAGTGGGAGTCTATTATAATATGATATTAGAATAATGACTCTACTTTGTCATGTTTATTACATTTTATATCAGTTGATTAACAAGTTGTTCCATTTTGATGATCATCATTATTACTTGTTATTTTGAAATATCTCCATTATTATTTATTGTTTGAGATCTCGAGATATTTTGATTCGAGATATATTGGCTGGTTGCAATCAAGGGGATTTCACTTGCTATGCATAAAGGTTATGTGGAATGGAAAATTTGAGCTCGTTAGAGTCATTTACTTTCACATGCTAGCCGTAAAGAAAAGTGAAATCAGAACTATAAAGGGCTATACAATTTCACTGCTTATTTATTGAGCATACAGTTGAAGTAAAAATTGGAGGCATGTTGACTCAATGGAGTCAGACAATATCGCTTCCTTAGCTATGAGTTTTAAGCTAGGCAGGTTGAGCGAAATTGTAGAGGACCAATAAGTAAATAGTTATTGTTTTGATCACATGGTTTGCTATTCCTTATTACACTACTAGACTTTGATCCATGTCGATTTGATTGATAATATTTGTGATTGTGGATAGGTCATGTGTCAATGATAAAGGGCATATCGATCACTATAGTCCAATATTAAAGATCAAATTGGACCGGATTGGTTCAAAGATGCTTTCTCAAGACTATTATTTTTGAAATTGTGGCCACGTTAATATTTTTGTTGTTATCAACCCGAGAGTCATTTTTAAAATAAATAAAATTATTTTATTTAAATTCAATTGATTAATTAATGTGCCCCAAGTGAGAAAATGTTAGAAAAAAAATCATAAAGTGTGGGCTTACATTAATTAAATTATTTTTGCTTTCATAAAACGGGTTGATTGATATTCCTTGAGTGGTAAGCCCATATGTAATCATACGGTTATTTGGGCTCAGCATCTTGGTTATTAAAAGTCTAGTTAGGCAGTTAAGTGTAGGCTATTTGTTTTACTGAAACCCGTGATAGGAGGACCTAGTAAAACACCTATCTGAGCTAGGTCCCCTCCCTAACCCTTGCACTATAAAAGGATCTTACACGTTTGTAGTATTATGTTGAGCTAATTCCATTAAAAGCTGTCAGAAAGTAAGAGGATAGGGAGGAAGACCTAGTACGTTGTGTTGCACAACAAATCATCAGATTTCATGGCGCTAACAGCTATGCTTTTCATCTTTTGGATTTGATATTCTAAATTCATATATGAATCCTGAAAATTTCATGATATCGTGAATTACAATAGTGTCATGAATAAATTTTACACAAGGAAGAAGTCCAAGTAGTGCCCAATCATTATATTTCACATTAGTTATATTTCACTTTTTCCCTATGTCTCAACACATCTAGACCCTTCAGTCACTTTTTTTTTTTTTTTTTTTTTGTGTCGCGATCATTAAATAAGTAAAAAATGCGAAAGTTTGTAAAAGCGGTCTAAGTTACACAAACGAACGTGAGCCACGGAATTACAGAATAAAAGGCACTCTAAATACCAAAATATCATGGAGTCATGCAGTACCATTGGTATTGACCTCTTTTAATTATATGGAAAAAGTAAATAAAAGGATAATAATAATTTATAATTGCACCTTATAGTTCATTTTTACACGAGGTACGAGGTACAAGAACTGAAGTAGTATGCATATTTGACGTTTAAACAAATGAATGTATTATGTATTATGAATCTGAATAGCTAATAATATTAATTAATTGTGCGTTCCTCACGTGCTACGTCCTAATTTTTGAAATTTTATTGTGTCGTATCGTGACATTGCCTCATAGCAACATGAATAACTGGATCTATAATATATGGTGATACAACATTATACGCTTGAGTTGAGGCACATAAATTCAAATTCAAATAATTAAATTTCTTACTCGGAAATCACTGAATAAAATAGACGTACAACAACGTAAACTACATTACAAGGCAAGTAAGTAAGTACTTTTGCCTACTTATTGTGACAACAAATCATCACACGAATTGAAACACATATATACGGCACCATACATAAGCGTTGAAGAACACAAGAAAGAGCAATAATAATCTTCTTATTGGAACCGCATCATCTATCCACATCGGAAGCCGGGAGGAATGGTTTTGCCACAAGCACTGACGAGGGCACTAAGTGCTACTGGCACGTTTAAGTTAACTCCTAGCA
The DNA here is from genome assembly GCA_037974665.1 of Ehretia macrophylla. Lineage (NCBI taxonomy): Eukaryota > Viridiplantae > Streptophyta > Magnoliopsida > Boraginales > Ehretiaceae > Ehretia > Ehretia macrophylla. The sequence goes on from CM075773.1 coordinate 77,109,719, forward strand.
CATTGGCCTTAATAGCAGTGCAAAGGCAAGCTGCAACTTCCAAATTAGCAAGGCCTTCAAGCAGAGCACAACATTTGCTTGAAGGGGGTGCTCCAACAACAAGGTTAACTAGTCCAAGAAGGTCAGCACAAACACCTAGCTTCAATGTGTCTCTTGGGCAAAAGGCGTTAGCTGGAGGAGGTGCCTTAGGCTCACATGGACCGCAACCACTGCTACATGTGGCAAACAATAGAAGTGAACAGATCAAAATGGTGGCAGAAATCTTCTTGGCAGCCATGGCAGACTTAGCTAGCTATCTAGAAGACTAGGGTTGGGTATAGGATATGGTGCCCTATTGAAGGGAAGATGCTATCTCTTTATAAAGAAGAATTGTGAGGTTGATGTTACGAGTTTGATTGAGTGGAAGAGAGTGAAAAAAGATGATATTGTAACAGTTGGATTTTTGGAAGCTTGTGTAAAGGTTGTAATAATTGTATGCATGATATATATGCAAAGGTAACTTAATTATGTTCTGTCTTAAAGGTTTCATGCAGTTTTGCTGCTAAATTTATGTCTGTAAATTATTTTAGTCCACCAATAATAATGGATTCTTGAAGTTTAGCTTCTGGCACTTTCCCTTCATAAAGGAACTAGAAATTTTTGTGGTGTACGTACGTAATCAAGTTGTCGCAACAGGACATCAGCAAGAGGGCGTATGCCAGCTTGTGAGCTATAACATCCATTTTCTCAATTTTGGGAAATGATGGACATCTCTTTTTATGTTTCCTTGTCTTTTGTTTCGTCTACTGGAGATAATATCTCAATAATTGAAGCAGCAGGTTTCAGAAAGTTATTTTTATAACTTCTGAGTGTATTATGTATAGTGTGTTAAATTTCATCCATCAAAAGTTGCGGTAGACAGGAGATTCAGGAGTAGCTTAGGCTTCGTTTGGTAGATAGGAGATTCAGGAGTAGCTTAGGCTTCGTTTGTTTATCGTAAATATTTTTTTTTAATCAGATAATGTTTTTTACTTGATTAATTTTTCTATATTATCAAACACTAAAAAATTAAGAAAATATTTTCTTAAAAAGTATTTTACGGAGAACAAACGGAGCCTTAGTAGTGAGCTATTTTTCTTAACAGTTGAAAGATTATAATTCGAATCTCATAAAAGTATTTGCCAGGCGGGGGTAGGGGTAAAGAAAATAACAAATAAAAATCGTTGCGGCATGTGCTGGAGTTTTTTTTTTTTTTTTTATTAAGGATCTGCAGACCAGTGGCTTTGTTTTTCTTTGTCACTAAGTGCACGTTTGGCTTGTCTTAAAAAACAATAAGTGGTTATAACTAATAAACAAGTTTATTTTTTTAAGCACAAAGTGCTTATTTGAGAAGTAGAATTATACGATAATTGCCTTAATCACCCTTTTTTTTTCTTTTTTTCCTTAATCACCCTTGCTTAAAGAGAATGTGCATATAAGCACCAAGGGCTTGTTTGGATTCGCAAGGGAAAAATTAATAAAGGAAATGAAATGAATTAATAGTAAATTAAAGGAAAGGAATATGTAGGATAAAATCTTGTTTAGATTGAGTAAAGTTATAAAGGAATGGTTCGTAAATAATTATGTGTATTCTTTGCTTGGATTGAGAAAGAAATAGATATGGGTGATAAATTTTATAAACAAATTGAATTTTTTAAACTTTTTAATATGCCATACTTTCTTCTGCTTTTTGCTCATAAGGATAGTAAAGTCATTTAGCAATCATTTAAATTTCATCCCAAATCACTCCTTTTGACCCTAATTTTGGGTGATTGTAAAATCACTGAGATGAATTATTTTCCAAATCTTCTCCTAATCCATCCTTCTCTAAACCTCCCAATCCAAAGAAGGAGAGTGATTTAAAAATCATTTCATAAACCAATCATTTCCCCCTCAAAAACCCCAATCCAAATAAGTCCTAAAAAAAAAACCCAAAAGAAACAACTAAAAGTGCTTACAATACTATGAGAAATCAGAAAGCGGGAGACGAAAATGGCGATGGAAAATATTTTCATCGCCAATTTATCATGGATTCCCGACAGATTTTCATAGTTCGTTGTCAACATGCACACCAAAAATTAGCATCATAAACCGGCAACAAATTTAATACCCCTACCAAATGTGAGTCAAAAAAAAATTAATAAATTGTTAAAAAAAGGCCACTTAATGTTATCACCAAAATTAGGCCAACCGTGACTGGTCACTTGACCCCAATCGACGCTAACTATTGCACCAAGGCCCACATACGACGCTATAAGTCGCGGCCTACTCCCTAGATAGGTCCGAAAGAGACCCAAGGCCCTTGGCTAAGCCTGTCACGCCCTAGACCCAACCCTGCGAGGAACTAAGTCTATGTATGACTTAAGATTCAATTAACACTTAAACAAATTTCTAGTTTGTCATTAATTTCTCGAAAAATCAGGCAGCATAACAGTTGTATTTTGGACATTCCATCTTTAACCTGCATAGTAAATGTTCACAAAACCATTTCCAATCTAACGCAACTACAATCCTTCAATCACCCGATAACCAACAATTCAAGCCAACAACATAATTCCCAACATACCAATCCATAAACCAAAATCACAAACTACTTAACAAACCAGCATCTACAAAATTTAAACTTAATTACATATTCAAGTTTCAAAGTTACACTTACATTATGTCTATCGAGTCCGAAACGACCAAAGTACAACCTCTAACTATACATCAATACAAATAGTACATATTATACAAACTTCATCACTAATGATTGATGCTACAAACATATCTCCTTGCATGCAACCAACAAGTATACAATCCATTTGCAGTAGTCTACTTCTAAGCTTCTGTCCCAAACAAGCTGTAATGGTGGGAAAACGGGGTGAGCTTATCACAACTTAAGCTCAGCGAGGGGAAAATATGGGAAGGGTTTTCGAAATCATTTTCTCTTTAAAAACCGTTTGAAAACCAGTGAATGCCATGCACATATTTTACAAGCAAGTCATATACTTTACATAATAATCAACATTTAACCACATGTGAAACAATAACGAGCCATTACTCTTATTCTCCGAGGATCTAGGGCCCAAGCGAGAGTAGATATCCACATATGAACATTTATAAGAAATGAAATCAAACATGATAGCAGGCAAGCAACTCTACTCTCCGAGGATCTAGGGCCCAAGTGAGAATGGAAAATCACATAGTAAAAGGATACGATTGTACGAACATTTATTGGAAACAGCCAGTCTCGCATCACCTGTCAATATCTCTTTCCTAAACACCAAACAAGAGGGTGTACTCCAGATGTACCCCAAATCCTATGACCCGTCTCCCCAAGGAACTGAGGCCTAAGCAAGAATGGGAATGTGGACCATGGTGGTCAAGCGAGACTGACAAGCCCGATACTACCCAGACGTCCCCGACACTACCATGCCATGGAACGGTTGCAACCTTCCGATATCTCAATAGATTATACAGTATATCATATTTCAAGTATTATACCATATGTCACATTAAGTATCGTATCAACTTATACTTACACCACATATCAAGTTAAGATTCATCACATAGATATATGTAATTCTTGGCATGTATCACATGTAATCAAGAACTCATGGTTTATCTTTTGACAATGGAAATCAATAATAGCAACAACCAAACTAGTTTAACATTTCCAAATTTTACAGTAGAAGTTTAACTTTGATAGCTTAGTTCCTAGGTAAACGACCTCCAATCAATTTGATTTTTATATGTACGCGAATCTTCGAGTGTAGATAATCCTAGAATCAAACAGAGCTCAATTATGATCAAATTTGACTGAGTTATGACCAAATTAGTGCAACTATGTCAAACTGTCCAGATTGCATGTTTTTCCTGAGTCATTTTGGAAATGGTAAGTTCAGAGATCTAAAACGTTGTAAGTAGCTTTCGTGCAAAACACAAAGTTTGTTCTAAACTACTTAATTTAGCTATTGTAAAAGTTTCGTTCCATTTCAAGTTCATTTACTATGTCTGAAATGCAATATAAGTGGATAGTAACAATTTGTCTAGAATTTCCTACACAAATATCTTATGTATTTAACTTCTAATTCCACAAACATAACTTCTACTAGCTTCAATAACCTCTACAAGCATTACTTATACACAATCATATGGCTACTCTATCAAGCATAACACTTAAAAAAATTAAACACCAACTCATAGTTAACTTCCACATATTCTTTGATTCAGCTACCCTATGGTTTTTGCATTATCAGAGGTTTTAAACGATTAAATTAGCTCTAGCATCCAAAACAAAGGTTCTTACAAACTAACCAATCTAGTTACCATGAAAATTTCATTAAATTCCAAGCACGTTTACTATGTCAAAAGGCCACTCGAAATTAGATGTACTGCACTATTTAATTTTAAACGAAATTTCAATAGCTCACTAAAACAGGATAATTTAAGCATGATAACGATTTTTCCTCAAAAAACTTTCAACACAAGATTTGTTCCTCTATGAGTCTAGAATAACATAGAATTAATTCATATTTTTATAGCAAGATTTAGCTGTTGAAATAGCTTATACAAGAACACTACACGAATCAATTCTTCAAGAACATGTTCAATGCATATATCTTAGCAATATAATGATAACAACTTATCCAAATATACATATCCATGCTCCTTGAACTTATAAAAATCATTTAGAAAGAACATCTCACCTTAGATTCGTCAAGAAAATATGAAATAACACTTGTATGATTGCTAAAAGATGAATTTCCTAAGCAAAGCTTGTTGAATTGCTCTTCAAATTGCCTTCTTGCGTCTTCTTTCATTAATTTCCTCACAATTTTCTCTCTTTTTTCTTCCTTAGTGCCATCAGGTTTTGGGGGGTTTTTCTCTCTTCAAGATATATACAATATACAACTAAACCTACCCAAGCCCCCTAAAACCTGATGGTACTAAGGAAGAAAAAAGAGAGAAAATTGTGAGGAAATTAAAGAAAGAAGAAGCAAGAAGCCAATTTGAAGAGCAATTCAACAAGCTTTGCATAGGAAATTCATCTTCTAGCAATCATACAAGTGTTATTTCATCTTTTCTCGACAAATCTAAGGTGAGGGGTTCTTTCTAAATGATTTTTATAAGGTCAAGAAGCAAGGGATATGTATATTTGGATGAGTTGTTATCATTATATTACTAAGATATATGCATTGAACATGTTCTTGAAGAACTGATTCGTGTAGTGTTCTTTTATGAGCTATTTCAATAGCTAAATCTTGCTATAAATATCTGAATTAATTCTATGTTATTGTAGACTCATAGAGGAACAAATCTTGTGTTGAAAGTTTTCTGAGAAAAAATCGTTATCATGCTTAAATTATCCCATTTTAGTGAGGTATTGAAATTTCGTCTAAAATTGAATAGTGCAGTACATCTAATTTCGAGAGGCCTTTTGATGTAGTAAACATACTTGGAATTTAATGAAAATTTTATAGTAGCTACATTGGTCAGTTTGTAACAACCTTTGTTTTGGATGCTAGAGCTAATTTAATTGTTTAAGGCCTCTGACAAAGTAAACGTGCATGCACTTAAAAAAACCGCAAGGGCAACCTAAAGGCCACCCAAAGTAGGGCTGACCAGCGTTGGACAACCCACTACCCAACGCTAGAAAATCAGCCAGTCCAACCCCTCAAATTTTGCACTTCTTCGCATTCCCGAGCAATTATGCTATGCTAGATAGGTATGTAAGCATTTATAGACTTCATATGAATGCTAGCAATCAAATTTAAACTCAAATATAGGCATTTAATCCAAGACATAACACACACAAGTCCACTATAACAAGTTATATTTTACACAAGCTAAAACACAAGTAAATGGTTCTCTAAGGTCTACTTAGCAATAATCAGGAGTTATAATAGCAATATATAGCATAAATAATCAAAATGCTTCAACTTTAAACACTTGGTTTAGAAAAGCCCCTCACCGTTTTTGCAAAATATAGGCAAAATAAACTGGTAGAAAGCTAGAACACGCTAAGACGAGCTAAAAACGTTTGGTTTGGCCTTTGATCTTGCTCCTAACTCCTAATTGTTTCTAAAATAAGCTAGGTTTTACTATTTATTTAACTTGGATGGTGCTCGGCTGATGGAGGAGAATAAGCTTTTTGTGCTTTATTTTCGTGTTTTTAGCTTAAGTAGAAGTCAAATGAGGTCAATGTTTGGTCAAATTCAATTAAAAGGGTCCAAATAACTAAGCTAGCCTCCTATCTTGATTCTAATTTCAATTCTGACACTCTAGTAAATGTCTAAGATGTTAAAAGACTAATTTAGGCATTATTTTTAACTAGCATATGCAATTTTAATCCTATGTAGTCAAAGAAGATGAAACGATAATAATTAGCATTTAAATCAGATTTCAAATGCACTTTTAACCTACAAAACATATATAAATCATATAATTGTACATATTAGGTACTAATTTAAATAAACACATAATTTTTGCACATAAAAGTCAAATAAACACATAATTTGTACGAAAATCAAACTCGGATTTCACATCCTCCCCCTCCCCCCTTAAAGAAATTTTGTCCTTGAAATTCTTACTTGCTACTTGGAACAACTTTGAAAATTGATGTTCAATCTGATCCCTTCTTTCCCATGTAGTTTTCTCTATGTCCTGATGATCCTACAATACTTTAACCATCAGAATGTTTTTTGTTCTCAGCTCTCAATCCTTATAATCTAGGATATGAATTTGTCGTTCCTCATATGACAAATTATCACCAAGCTGCAGTGGCTCTGGCTCTAACACATAAGAAGGATCGGAGTGATACTTTCTGAGTATAGAGACATGGAAAACATCATGAATTCTTGAGAGACTAGGTGGTAAAGCCAAGCGATAGTGCCAATTCTGCCAACAATTTCAAATGGCCCAACAAACCTCGGACTCAACTTTCTGCCTTTACCATGTCTTACTGTTGTGTGAATTCTAACGCAAGTGTATGTATCGCAACAAGTAATAAAGTAGTGAATAGAGATCGTTCCTACGAGGACTGTGATTACTAAGTACCGAAATTAATCTAGTTTTAACTTTATTTGGACAATTAAAATTTGAGAGTTTGTAACTAATAACTAAAGAAATTATAGAACTTATAAAAATAACAACTAAAATAATTACGAAATTAACAAAAAATGGTAATTCAATAATTAAGAGGCTCTAGGGATTCTGATTTCACCGAGATTAATCTTATTTGAAACTATTGATTTAAATCAATTGACGTTTATTCCCTACATTGCCAACAATTTCGCTAAGGTATATATTAATCTTTCTCAAGCATCAATAACATATTCCGCTAAGTAAGCTACCTACATCTCTGTGATAACTGTGAACTTATGGAACTCATTAAGCCCTAGAAATTCATGCACTGCACTAGATATCATAACTATCTCTAGCTTATGACGATTTAATGATATTTCACACGTGGTCTAATTCAGTTATCACTTCTCAGTCTCAAACCAAACCACGAATCATGTAATTGTTGGCCAAGCAATCACAAGCATTAAACTCATAATGAAATACTCAACGCATAGATGGAATAGTTCATCAATCAATTAAAATCAAAAGTATTCAAATATTCATAATCTGGCTACATCGTACCCTAGAAAAATAATCTAGAATATCAATAACAAATTAAACAAAATCCCAACTGTAACGTAAATCATGATAAGAGAGATATAGAAAACTAGGATTTAAAGAAGAATTGGGGTAGAAGTCCGTCTCCGGGTCGTTCCTCCGTCTTCAACTCGCCAATCCCTTCTTTATCTCTCTTTGGAACGTTTGTTTTTCTTTTTCTTCCAAGCCGCCTCCCAAAGCTCTGCTAGAAACATTTGTTTTATGCTAGGGCTTTCTCCTATCAGCCAATTGTCCAAAATACCCTTAATGAACTCTTGCGATATAGTACAGCTGCGCTATGACTGCGTTGTGATTAATTTCTCACTAACTACTTCTCAGGTTCAATGCTTGTTAATCCTTGACAATCTTTCTCTCATTTTTGCTCCAAAACTTTGATTTTTTCACATCTTTCACCTGGACCACAGAATGAATACAAACCACAAAAATTGCTTACAAATTACGCGAGAACTAACACAAATTAAGTAAAAATGTGTTGAAATAATATATGAATTGAACACCCAACAAATACCCCCAAACTTAATCTTTGCTTGTCCTCAAGCAAAATAAACAACTATAACAAACACAATCTAACAACTAAAGACTCAACAAATAACTCATAAAAGTAATGCTGCAGGATAGTAAATTGTTCACGGCCTCAGTAGTAGTTTTCAAAACTCAACCACGAAGGATCTTTCCACAATCATGCTCACGAAGAATATCAACTTCAAAATAGATTTTAACTTATTGCAAATCCCATAAGTGTGTGTATGTATAGCCTCTTTCCTAATCAATTATCCCCATATGAGTTTATGCAAGCTAAGTGAATTGTTAATGTCGCTCATTTTCTCTGAATCCATTTCGGAATTCGTAGGCTTACTTTTCACGCCACTCTCTACTAATGTAGGTAAATCATAGCATTAAAGATCATTAGGACTTTACATTTGGTTGTAATGTATGGCTAGGGTCAAGGTAGGATAATGGATATAAATGCACGGCTAAACTACCCATAGCACACAAGCATCCTAGGATGTTTAATGGAGCACATGTCAACTCTACTTCTCACACCCAAAAACTTTCTCAACATATCTCTTTTCTTTCTTATTTCTTTTCACTTCCTTCGCATTCATCCACAACATTTACAAATACATAGAGAATTTACACTCCCCCAAACTTGCATTTTGACATTAATTACAAGGAGTATAGTTCTTTTCTTTTCTTTTCTTTTCAAGCTTCTTTTTTTTTCTTTCTGGAATTAGCAAACAAATTCACCCAGGAATAACACTTCCCACTCTTCAATTCCCGCATAGCTCCACATAAGCATCCTAGAATAATCACATGCTACAAGTAGGAAGGTCATTATCTGGGAAAATAAATTCACAAGGCTAGAGAAGATATTACTGGTTAAAGAAAGAAAAAGGCTAATTCAGGCTCAAAGGGGTAGACCAGGGATATTCAATAATTGCACGGGTTGGCTTAAAAGGCTCAAACGATCCAAAGATAGCCTAAATCATTTCTCTAATGCTATACAACCTAGGATTTCGCCTCGAGTGACAATCAAGCAAGTTCTAAAGTCATTCTCTTTTGTTTTTTTTTTCTTTTTTTTGGTCACTTAAGCTCACATAAACCTTCTCTAAGCAAATAATGTGACTAGGCGAGGCTAAGTGCGCGATAAGTGGGGATTTTTTAGCAAAACAAAATTATTTTTCAGTCAAACATCCTCATTACTAAAATGTCATTCAAGTCTACTCTTCATCAACCTAATTTATCATCCTTTCTGCATCACTTTCAACCTTTTTTTATTTTTTTATATGAATTGATGACATAATAGAAATAACAAAACACATAAAAGGAAAAACACAAAATACGAATGCTAAACAAGAACAAGTTCACACAGGAAACACACACAAGAGAACACATAATAACCACCCCAAACTTTAAAACAAGGCATTGTCCTCAATGTCAAAAGTAAGGAAAAGTAAACCGAAAACTTCCCTGAATATCCATGTCGTTCATTGTTTGAAGGCTCCTCAAATATTTTAGCTCTAATTATGCGAAGTACCTCGTTCTAGTAGATGTTATTGGCATGTTGATATGCTAAACAACTTCTTCCAATTGGCATCACCTAACAAACACAACTTCAACCCCAATCACTTCTCACTCTAACCAATAGCACAACCTTACGCAATCAACACACATCCAGCACCACTATATCGTGCTAATCACAAGACAATATTAAAACATCATACAATCGTAAAACACATAGATATTACTACTTTCCACAACTCAACAAGTATGCCATAACTCACAACTCAAATACACGCAAAGTATGGCACGCCCACCATTATAACATAGCCCGAACAACACATTGTAACCACAATTCACCTAACCACCATATAGGTTCCCAATAGAATCAGTCCTGAACACAACAAAATTTCTACAAATCATTCTGCCTCGTTGAAGACTTTAATCAAATAGTTAGTGTGCAAGCAATATCCACAACTGACTCCACCCAAGAATATATATTACCAATATGCACAACACAACAAAATACCCCAACAACAACAAAGATAACCCCTTCGGACCTAGCTATCCCTTTTTTTTTTAAAGATTTAGCCCCATAACACAAAAACTAAAAGAAGAGCACTTACTACAGCGTGAGAGTCCTCAACCACTTGCAAAATACCACTGGACTCACCTACCACCACTGCCAGCGTCCACCAGTTGGGTAGAGGTGGGTTGTTCTATGATGGATATTGTGTGTTAAAGAGAAATAGTTAGTGCAAGAGATTGTGACAAGAGAGAGATGTGAGAGGGGTAGAGATTGAAAGTCGATGACGTGAGATTTGTTTGGTGTTTGAGAGATTTGGATCTATGGTTTGGATCTGTGGGTTTGGATTTGGGAGGAAGAGATTGAGTATGTTTTGGTGTTTTGGGGCATAGGGTTTAGAAAGAAAGATGAGAGTTTATGTTTAAGGAATGATAGTGGCGGCTGAGAGAAGAGAGTGATTTTCTTTGATTTTTGATTTTTTAACGTCAATTGAAGGACGCCAGCGCAGCTGCACTATATTTTAGCGCAACAACGTTACTCATGAACGTAACTTGGCATCATCGTCAGCGCAGCTGCGCCAAAATTCAGCGCAACAACGCTACCTCACAACTCTATTTTTCTCTGCTTTTCTCTTCAACGCACGTATCCCCCTCAATCCAAATACCTTTTTTTTTTGCATTTTCTCCCTGAATTGACTTGGTAGAACTTTTCTTTAGCTCGTCTTCCCCCCAAACTTGTTCTTGAACCTAACATGACAAGAAAAATTTTAAAAATTAACTACAACAACTATAACTTGGAAATTAACTATAAAAAAACACAACTACTAAAGCAAAAAAAGCAAGAAAATTTGGGTTGCCTCCCGAAAATGGCTTGTTTTAATATCGACAGCCTGACGGCGCAGTTTTTCACGACGAATTGAGACGGACAACAATTTTGTGCTTATCAAACTCATCATTCCAATAAGTCTTCAACCGTTGTTCATTGACCTTGAACGTCCCTTTCTCTAGATGGGTGACTTCGACAACACCATAAGGAAATACTTTAGTCACAACAAAGGGGCCAGACTTCTTGACTTGCGTTTTCCAGAAATCTGTGGGTTATAAAGAAGTATTTGTTGCCCAGGAGATAAATCTTTTCCTAAAATGAGTTTGTCATGTCAATCGTTTGTCCTCTCCTTGTAACTTCTTGCATTCTCATTTGCTCCATTACGGAATTCTTCTAGCTTATTCCCTTGCAAGAGTCGTTTCTCACCTGCAGCTTACACATCCATGTGTAGTTGTTTTGTCGCCCAATATTCCTTGTGCTTCAATCCTACCGGAACAAAAAAGTCATCTTGGAACAGGCTAACCTCCAAGGGATCCAATTGACCCCCATGGTTAGACACTATAGCTTTTACGACATCAATGCGAAAACAACTATCACTTGCATCTGGGTACTTGAAAGCTTTGAACACATTAAAAATCACTTCTTCTTCTTGTACCCGTAGTCGAAGCTCTCCCTTTTGAACATTAATGTGCGCTCTCCCAGTTGCAAGAAATGGTCTTCCAAGAATGATAGGAATTTTTTATCTTCCTCCATATCCAGCACTATGAAATCCACATGGAAGAGGAATTTATCGACTTTGACTAGCACATCTTCAATGACTCATCTAGGGTGTTTTAACGATCGATCAGCTAATTGTAATATCACAGTTGTGGGTCTCACCTCACCCAATCAAAGTTTCCTGAAAATAGACAAAGGCATTAAATTGACACTTGCACCCAAATCACACAAAGCTCGCTCAAAAATAACATTCCCAATTGAACATGGAATGGTGAAACTCCCTGGATCTTTCACTTTTGGCAGCAACTTCTTTTGTAGGATAGCACTGTACTCCTCAGTAAGTTCAATCATCTCATAATCTTGAAGCTTCTTCTTCTTTAAAAGAATGTCTTTCATGAACTTCACATAACTAAGCATATGTTCAAGCACATCTGTGAATGGTATGTTGATGTGAAGTTTCTTGAAGACCTCAAGAAACTTTGAAAACTGCTTATCAAGCTTGCTCTTCTTCATGCGTTGTGGAAAATGAACTTTCAGAGGTGGTTCTTGAAGAGGTTGTGGCTAATCTTCTGCTTTCTCTTCATCTTTCTCCTCATTTTTTGCTTCATCTTTTTTGGTCTTTTTGGGTCTCACAGGTTCCTCTAATTCTTTACCACTTCTTAAAGTGAACGCTTTACAATGCTCGGTGTCATCTCTTCTGATTTGTGCGGATTGGTTCTGGAGGGCAGTTCTAGTTTCATTCATAAATTGAGTTTGCGAAGTCGCTAACTGAGCCAATGCATCCTCCAAATTTACTTTCTTCTCTGGTGGAGGTTTATTCTGCTGAAGCTACAACACATTCTGAGTATTCCTCCAAGACAAATTAGGATGGTAACGCCATGCTGGATTAAATATGTTAGAATATTGATTATGTTGATGCCCATTAGAATTTTCCACATAATGTGCTTGTTCCGCTGCGCCTTGCGCAAATGGATTGATAAACTGATATTCTGCACTATAATGTGGACCATAGAAAAACTCACACACCACTGTTGCCTGAATAGCATTAGTAGTTACTTAATTGTTCTGTATTTGTTTAGCAAGATTGTCAATTTTTGCTACCAAAGCAGTTATGACATCAATTTCATGGATCCCACGTAACACCCCGATCCCTCTCAAGACCGAGAGTTCTATCAATCAATCTAATCACAACCCAATTCCAAACCAGGACAAAAATTTTAGGGAAAGACGGACGAAGTCTTCCCTGTTTCTAGGCAAAATGCAAAACCTGCAATAGCATATAAGTGGACCAGCACCGTGTCCAACCATACAAACACCTACAGGCCATCCGAGCCTTGTTTCTCAACAAATAAACACAATGAGTATATATACATTTCCAGTTTAAAAGCTAACTTATCTATTCTCATCTTTGACAAGTACATTCAAGCTTGACAATTAAACCATACTAACCTATTGCATAAATTAGACTATCATACCATTCTAACTCTTTTCGTTTGGACATTACAAACATGCATTGAAGTTAAACTATACTAACTCTTTCTTTTCGACAATACAATTATGCATTGAAGTTAACTATACTAATTAGATACATAAACTAGCTTATCATTCTACCTCAATTACCTAGTTAAATTTAAATTACATTTCTTTTAACATTAAATACATACAACACATGAAACATGCATCTTTGCATCTTTGACAACTCAAGCCACATAGCACGCGAGACAACTCTTCAAGCATGATCTTTCACGTAACCACGAACTTTCCAACTAACATGGCATTTCCTGAAATGTGATGGTGAGGAGTGAGTATACTCAACACGTATACTCAGTGAGGGCGAGACAGATATCGAGGTGGAGAGAAAGAAAGTCGTGCAATGCAAATAAGTACAGTTAAGTAATATAATCAATAAGAAAGCATTCAATATACACGATAATACAATAAACAATTAAAGAAAGTATTAACACAACCATTTAAAGCTATACCACACTCTGAAGGCTATGGTTCACTCATACGAGCAATGTACCATTCGATTCGATTCCATGAGCATTACATCAATCTCGAGCTTGATGTTGACAACGATGACAATAAGCGCGCAACCACCTTATAACTTCAATTTGGAATACCCCGGGAGTATCCAATCAATTCTACGACCCAAATCTCTCTGGGAGGCAACCCAAGCGAGAATGGGAATAGGACACGGAGCTAGAGCAACCAACACTGGCAGCCCGAGACTATCCAGAGAGGCCCATCACTCACGCACCTGACACTATGCAATGCAATACAAGATACAAGCAATAAACGAGCGATAGCACAACAATACAGATTAGTGGCGATAAACGAGATATCAAGCATTTACAATCGATACTAGCATTCAATTAACTTTTCAAGCATAACTATCACTAATATCAACAATAACATTAATCAAACAAGTAATAGCAGTTCAAACACGAAAATGACAAATATTACTATTCAATCTCTAACTTCCAAAGGCAATTACGAGCAAACGAGCTACAGGATTAGGAAACCGATTTCATTACATTCACTTAGGCACTACAAGGCACGTTTCTATATCACTAAACTTCACTTTTTCACCCGTGGCCCGAAAGTCCACCTACTGCGTTTGAACTACAGCTATGCTAACCGGTCATTCAATCAACACCACAACAGCGCCAAAGGTGCTTCCATGCCCTCAATAGCAAAACCCCCAACTCAATTCGAGCATGGTCAACACTTGGTCAAACGGCCCCTTTTCGTCTAATTTCCAATTTTAACAAAGGCCGATCCGTTTTTATTGCACATTTTATCTTTCTATCACTAATGGCACCTATCAAAATCAAGCAATCGCAATTCGGATCAAAATCTGAAATTCTAGGGTTTTACTATTTAAAATCACTATTTATTGTTCTTTCCCAATTTCAAATGCGCAATTTTAACCGTAAAAATTGCTAAATAACTATTAAACAATGCTCTACGAACTCAAAAGAAGCTATATCAAGCAATTACAGGCATTATAACACATTATATATCAAATCTAAAAATTTGAAACAAAAATCAAATTCGAATTTAAATGCACAAAAGCGTGAAAACCCTCACAGAGATTGAAAACCAAGACCCGCAAGGACCCGAGCCACGACCCCTGAACAATTCCACACACGATTGCACAAGAAAAATGGAAACAAAATCTTTTTTTTCCTCTTTGGAGCATTCGGCCATGGCAAGGACAAAATGGGCATTTTGCAATTTGTTTTTCTTTATTTTTGCCTTGTTTTATTATTTAAAAGGTGACAAAGGGCATTTTGGTCATTTGCAAAATCAAGCTTAAGTTAAAATTGATCAAATAGGCTTATTTTGATGCCATTTAATCTAATTCAAGTTAAAACAATGCAATTTTAATGAAAACCAATTAAAACTAGCTAAATTAAGCTAAAAACATTTTTCACTAAGTCCAAGGAATATTTCTCTAACTCTCATTTTCGAAATACTACGATCAAACGGTCAATAAATGATCGCTAATAAAGTGATGAGCAATAATAGAAAACTTTTAATTTTTTTAAAAAGTAGAATAGTAGAATAGTTTAAAATTCACTCCGACTCGGAGTTACTTTTCTCATTTATTTGAAAACCGAGTAATTTTAATGCAAGACAATTAAAACCGATTATTAAAATAATCAAAATAATCAAAATAATCAATATACATTTAAAATAATTAATTTAACTATTTCTAGAATATTTTAAAGAATTATGAAATTAATGCTAAGATACAAATGAATAAGTTAATATAACCACGTAGTTAAATGCAATTAAATGTTAACATTTAAGATGACACTTAATTAAATATAAGAAAGTAAATCCAATTTCTATAAATAATAAAAATAGGTGATAATCTTTTAATTAATCAATATAAAGATTATTAAATGCTTCCAAAAGAAATATCAAAATAGTGCAAAATGGTTGATTTAACTAATTAAGCATTTAATTAAATGCAGTCAAATGTCATTAAATGCATGCCGGGTACGGGTTATCACATCCCAGCTGTCTTCTTTGGTGTGACTCTCTCGCTCGACCACGGCAAGTTGTTCAGGACAATATCCTCAAGCAACTCATAAACTTCATTCGCTGTCTTATTCATCAGAGCTCCTCTTGTTGATGCATCAATCAAAGTTCTTGTTGAATTTATCAACCCATTGTAGAAATTGTGAACTTGCATCCACTTGGGGGTACTCCATGATTAGGACACTTTCTCAGCAACGCCTTATACTTTTCCTACGCTTCACACAGAGTTTTTTCTTCATGCTGAGCAAAGTTATTGATTTCAATGCGCAACTTCGCTGTCTAGCCAGGTGGGAAAAATATCGACAAAAATTTGTGCACCAAATAATCCCAAGTGGTAATTGAATCTGAATACAACGAGTTCAACCATTCCTTAGCTTGATCCCTCAAGGAGAAATGAAACAAGTGAAGGCGCAAAGATTCACCAGTGACACCATTGTACTTAACAGTTCCATAGACTTCTAGAAAATTCACGATATGTTAATTAGGATCTCCAGTATGCAGTCTGTAACGCCCCGATCCCTCACGGAACCGAGACTGCTATTAAACAAACTATTCTCAATCCAATTCCAAACCTGGGCACAAAATTTTAAGAAAAATGGACGGAGTTTCCCCTATATGTAGGTCTATCTAGAAACCTGCCAACAGTCATATACAAGTCCTGAATCACAATCAACCATTCATACAACCTAACTTTTAAAATTCATAAAGCCAACTAGCTCCTCAAGGCCATCCGAGCCTTGGGACCCAACAACATATCACACAAGCATGAAAAATTAAATCCTTTGAAGTTCTATCTTTTTAATCCACTTATCATACCACTCTATATTATCAATCAAGCTTTCTTATAATTTGTGTCCAACCCACTAACTAGTTTTTATCGTCAACACAAGCATGCACTACTAAGTAATAAAGTTAAGCAAATAGAAGATATTACAAGCCCACTAGTACCTAATCATCAAACAAACTAAAACTTTAATATTACATTCCTTGATATAACATAAATACATACATGGGCACAAAGTCTCAAATATAATACAAGCATATCATGATCACATTCTTCCATGTTTTACACACCGATAGAGCAAGCAGGTCACACAGGAGGCAATCCAGTCTTCAGCTTTTCCTGAAATATGTTGAAAAGAGGAATGAGTAACCAGGTTACTCAGTGAGGGAGGTGATGCAACATACCGGGCGTGCATTATAATATGCATACACAAGAAATCATATATATACAACATAAACCAACAAGGTTAAATAGCCAAGTAAATAATCACATTAAAAAGGATATGGTTTCACTTCAAGTCTTCAATCACGAGCCACGAACTTCACGCAAGTGCCGGCAAATCCAAACACCAACAAGTTGGAATACTCCGGATGTATCCCGATCCTACGACCCATATCTCTCGAGGTAGGTCCGTATGCCCCAACGAGGTGAACCACGCCTCTAGGGTAGGGGAGTATGCCTCAGCGAGAAGGGACTGGAAAACTATGGTAGCCGAGGGAGCACGGCAAGCCTGACGGCTCCCGTGTTACTCGACACTACCATGCCCGAAAATGTTGTACAACCCCGAGTAACGAATCACGAATCTCATATTTAAATCAAGTAGGGAGGTAGCAAGGTAGGCTAGCCCCACCCCATACATATCATATACACATTTGATAACCAAAGAGAGCAATTATAGTAATATAAACAATTACCCTTGTAACTAATTCAAGTAATTTGCAATATAGCATACAAATAGTACATATAAACTTTATCCATTTAGATTAAATCATATAATTACAAGCTAATATGCACAAAATGAATAAAGACTCCCTCACCTCTAGAAAGTCAAGAATCTACTTCAATTGTCCAAATCTCCTTTCATTACCACCCAAAACATCTATCTAAACATAATAACTTCAATTTAACACATAACCCAAGTAATCATTCAAATAATCAAATATTCAAGTCTTATTCATTTCCTCACACAACTATACAACTAACAAGCAATATGAGTAATATAAGCAAGATATAACACCTTCTTCATTGCACCTTTATATACAACTCAACTATTCGCATAGGAAGTTATACATTCATTCTACAAGTGGTTTCCACAAACTCTTCAATTAGCTTGATTATATCTTAGACAAGCATATAAGCACATAACAACACATCTACTAGCTCATACAAGTACAAAGGTGTCCATTTATCACTTTTTTCCTTTTATAACTATACAATTCTTCTTCTATATGAAATTCAAGACCCCAAATCTACAATCTAACCATTCTATATTCCTAAGGAAGCCAAAAGACACTTACCAAGGCCCTGAAAACCCTTTTGGAGACAAAAGTTCAGGAAGGCCCCGAGCGGGTTTTAACTACACCTACCCTATCCGGACTCTAATTTCATGCAACGAAAGCACCAAAAGTGCTTCCATGCCCCAAGGATACCTAATCTAAAGTTCAATTGTGCCCGGATTACGTTATGAGAAAAACTTCATTTTTAAAGTTGGCTAATTTTGCATTTTAACTCAAATTCGAGCAATTCAACGTCACATGAGCTTTCAACTAGTTCCATTAATGTCTAGAGTACTTAAAGGGAGCATCAATTCACTCTAAATAACAAGTTATATCAAAACCCTAAAATTCATCACTATTCATCATCTTCAACAATTAACCACTTGCAAAAATTCACAATCCAAGCTATTCAACATCATAAAACAAGCCTAATAGCTAGTAAACACTAAAATATACAATAATTAAACATTATTTTAACATATGACTTCAAATCTAGAAATTACATAAACATAACTTAAACTTTAAATTGCAAAAATAATGATATCCCTCACCAAATAAGGGTTGTAGATGCAAGGAAATGGTTTGGTGAAGCTAGAAGACCCTTGAACTAGGTTTGTATTGCACCAAATAAAGAAAATTCTAAGCAATATTTCCTTCTTTTTCCTTTCTCTGCCCGTCGGCTTCAAGGAGGCTTTGACTTCTATTTTTTTTTTTTCCTTTTGTTCTCACATCTCAGCTCACCAAAACAACCACTCAATGCTTTGATATCTTACATCACTGACTAGACAACTTCATAGTTAAGCTTAACTAAGACAAAAATAAAATAAATCAAAGCTAATGTATAAAGTTCGGTTGACTTTCTCTTTTTATTATTATTACTATTTTTTTTTGGTTTGTTTACTAAGTGTTACTAATGCAAGAATTATATTAAAACTATAAGAATTATATTGAAAGACTACTTAGACTAGCTAACTAAAATAAATTGAAAACTAAAAAAATTAGGTCTAACCGAATTAAAACTAAGTCCGGACACATTTAAAACACCCAATTCTACCCTCCCAGACATACGATGCACATAAATAACACTAATCGAATTCACAAAATAGTTCACATAAGGCAATTATTAAAGCAGATAAAATAAATAAATTAAACAAAAATCATCTCCGGGCTCAAGAAATATAAATCAATTAAATATAAACAAATGATAAATATAAGTTAATCATTTCTGGTAATTAGATGGAATTCACATAATTACATTTATTGTTAAAAATATTAAGATAGCTCGTTCCAGTCCGGACCAATTAAATAAATGTTTTTACTAAAAATAATAAGTCAGCTCATTTGGGTTCGGGAAAGATAATTAAATATAATTATTAAAATAATAACTAGCTCGTTCAGATCTGGGCCCGGGCTTCTTATTCGAACAGTAAAATAAATTAATAAAAAGACATGTAAAATAATTTAAATAAATAAAATAATAAGATAATGGTCCCGGCAAGTTATATAAATATAATTTAAATAAATACCAATAATAAAAATCATAATTAATTAATTCTCGTATATCAATTAAATACATTTTAAATAAAGGTAAATGATAATAATATTGAAAATAATTATTCCTAGGTCTGGGACTTCAAATTCAAATAGTAAATTTAAATTAATTAAAATGTTATTGAGGTAAATTTTAGTAAATAAAATAATAAAATAGTTATTTTATGTGTTTATTTGTAGATAGAAGATTAGGATTTGGGATTCAGAAGAATCAAGTTAAATAACTAAAGTTAGCCCAAAATAAAGATAAAACACCAAATGGCCCAAAATGCATTCTAGCTTATACTATTCACTCAGGGATACTAACTATTTTATATCTCACGTTCTAGATATGCTATGCATGTACTTTCAGTGCACGAATACTAAATAAATACCAAGTAACATGAGAAAATAAAAGTTTAGAAAAATAGAAGACTTGAAAATTTAACCCGGGCTCAGGTGCTACTTATTCAATTAATTAAAAATAATGTAAACTAGCACCTAAATGTAATATAATAATTTCTAATAATTATTTTACCAAGGTAATTGCCTCATTTAAATTTACTAAATATTATTTGCACGTATTTCAAGAAATATGAAAATAGTGTAAATAAATGAATAAATTAACATAAATATGTAATTATAACTAAACATTTAAAGTAAACACATAAGTACATACAAATAGGTATTATTCGCTACATGCTGGGTCTGGGTGTCACACAGTCCATGGAATGGGATATTCTGAATCAACTGCAGCGTTACTATCTTCAACTCAAAATTATTCGCCTAAATCGCTGGCCGTCTAATCACTGGTTGAATTCCAATGGGTGGCAAAGCATAGTCTCGCAGTGTTTTAGGCGGATTTTCCTGATTAACTGCTTGATTATTTTCATGCTCGCCTACCACGATTTCAACCATGGTTTCTTGTAGATGATGGGTAGTAGTTGTTTTCTCATTTCTATTCTTCCGACAAGTTCGTTCTATCTCATGATCAAAAAGCAACAAGTTGCTACCCCCAACTTTCGCATACACCTAGAAAATTATGTTCCTGAATTGCAAGTAGCACAAAATAAGAAAACGACTAACAAAATAAAATAAAATCCAAAGTAAAATTAAAGTTATTTGGTATCGATATTAATAATTGACATAGTACCCGCTAACGACACCAAAAACTTGTTGTGTAAATTATAACATAAGTGTACGTATCGCAACAAGTAATAAAGTAATGAATAGAGATCGTTCCCACGAGGGCTGTGATTACTAAGTACCGAAATTAATCTAGTTTTAACTTTATTTGGACAATCAAAATTTGAGAGTTTGTAACTAACGACTAAAGAAATTATAGAACTTATAAAAATAGAAACTAAAACAATTACAAAATTAACAAAAGATGGTAATTCAATAATTAAGAGGCTCTAGGGATTCCGATTTCACCAAGATTAATTCTACTTGAAACTATTGATTTAAATCAATTGATGTCTATTCCCTACGTTGTCAACAATTTCACTAATGTGGTTATTAATTTTTCTCAAGCATCAATAACATATTCTGTTAAGCAAGCTACCTACATCTCTGTGATAACTGTGAACTTAGGGAACTCATTAAGCCCTATAAATTCATGCGCTGCACTAGATCTCGTAACTATATCTAACTTATGACGATTTAATGGTATTTCACACGTGGTCTAATTCAGTTATCACTTCTCAGTCTCAAACCAAACCACAAATCATGTAATTGTTGGCCAAGCAATCACAAGCATTAAACTCATAATAAAATACTCAACGCATAGATGAAATAGTTCATCAATCAATTAAAATCAAAAGCATTCAAATATTCATAATCTGGATACATCGTACCCTAGAAAAATAATCTAGAACATCATAAAAAAATTAAACAAAATCCCAATTGTAACGTAAATCATGATAAGAAGGATATAGAAACAAGGATTTGGAGAAGAATTAGGGCAGAAGTCCGTTTCTGGATCGTTCCTCCGTCTTCAACTCGCAAATCCCTTCTTTCTCCTCCTCTGGAATGTTTGTTTTGCTTTTTCTTCCAAGCCGCCTCCCAAAGCTTTGCCAGAAACGTTTGTTTTATGCTAGGGCTTTCTCCTATCAGCCAATTGTCCAAAATACCTTAATGAACTCTTATGATATAGCGCAGCTGCGCTGCGATTAATTTCTCACCAACTACTTCTCAGGTTCAATGCTTGTTAATCCTTAACAATCTTTCTCTCATTTTTGCTCCAAAACATCGATTTTCTCACATCTTTTACCTGGATCCACAGAATGAATGCAAAACCACTAAAATTGCTCACAAATTATGCGAGAACTAACACAAATTAAGTAAAAAGGTGTTGAAATAATATATGAATTAAACACCTAACACGTACCAAGGCTTTATGAGGAGATATCTTCAAGAAAACATAGTCATCGACCTCGAATTCCAAATCCCGTCAGCGTTTATCAACATAACTGTGAAACCCCACTTTTCTGCTTTAACTCGATTTACGTGTTTTATCTCGTTTTGCGTGCATTTGACCTATTTATGTGCTATATGACCTAGAATGTTATAATTTTGATGTCAATACTCCTAATACGTGCTAAATGTGCATTCATTAAATTTTTTATCAAAAACGGGATCAGAAATTTTATCGTCGATTTTCAGTGAATAGTATTTTCGAAACACGTCCGCTAAAATTTTGAAACTAGCCTTTTTAACCCTTCTAGACCTAGACCACGGACTTTAATAGACCTGTGTTTGATTAAAACGGTTTTAAAATCGGCTTAAGAATTTATTAGGATTTTTACACCGACTTTTGCAAAAATCGAGTTTTAAGCCGACTCAGGTGGAATTCTTTGAATGTAAAACTTCTTGTCACCTAAAAATAATCTACTTGACCTATTTTGGGTGTTGAATAAATGTTTTGAACTTTGGTGATCAAGAAAATGCATTTAAAGACAAGAAAACACTAAAAATAATTAGTTTCCACCTTTGACTTTCATTTAATTGTTGACTTTGCTTAATATATCATCAACACACATTAAAAACAAAGCAAAAGACCCCAAAAACACACACAAAACCGTGGCTCCTTGGAGGAGAAAGATAAAGGCATTTTCAAAGCATTTTTCTCATAGATTTTGCGTTTCAAAGCCGAATTGAGTGATTCAAAGCTTGAAATTGATTGTTTGGCATCCATTCTACACATTTCTTGCATCAAAACACATCAAAGGTGAGAGAAAAATTCTAGATCTCAAAACTCATATTTTGTGTTTATGCGTATAAATGATTATTGAACCGTTAGAATTGTAATCTGATGATAGATTATTGCTCCTTGCATGCTAGGGATCGTTTAGTGGTAATACTACGAGTTTCTGTCGGATGTAGCATAATTTTTATTTTTCGAGTATTAAATTTTGATTAAATTGTTCAATGTTGAATTAATTGAGTTGTGTTGATCGAAATCGATTGCCGTCGATTTCTAAATACTTGATAATTACGTGTTAGCACTGTTGTAATGCCGAATTTTTGATTACATTGCTCATGGGAAAGTCTGGAAAATTCAGCCAAGACATCCTAGGGTTTTAGGGTTATCGGGCATGATATGGAGGTGTTATGGTGGATTTTTGAGAGGGCTAATGTAGTAGATTGAATGGGTGGGTGTTTGAAACTGATTTGGAGTTGTTTGGATTAGTAGAATGTAAGATATGATTAATTGAAGTTTAGGTTGTCTTTCTTTAAAATGTTAGATTGAGCCTTAGATGATTGGGTGTGGGTTGAGTGATTGAATTGTGAGTTGTTGATGGGTAAATTAGGGTTCGATTGTGTGTGTAATGCATGTTCGGTTGGATAGCCTACTTTGTCATCTAACTTAGTTATTTGTTGTTAAATTGTTTATTGATGTTATTATGATGATAATATGATTATTGATGATGATAATATGTTTATTGATGATGATTGATGATTATTGATTGATGATTGATGCCGGGAGATAAACAGTTCTGCTAGACTGTCCTCATGTGAATGATTGATGTTTATTATTATTGCTGGGTCTCTAGTATGTGTGTGCCACCTCTCAGGCAGCATTGGGCTGTCGGGTTGATAACGGCATAACTATCAGAGATTGCCTCCAGCTCGCATGACGGAGGTGTCATGGAGGGCGAGGTTATTGGGGGTACCCCGGGTGCGTGAGTAATGGGGAGTTATAAGAAGAACGGTTGAGATCGTGATGGCGTTTGGAGCTACACCAAATAGAGTATCCTTTATTGAATGGTTATATAGTTATGTGATGATAATGTTATTGTTGTTGTGTGTTTACTTGCTCAAAGGACTAAATCCAAGGAGCATAGTGAATACTGTCGAGATCTATCGGATCCTCACTGGGCTTATTTATATAAGCTCACTCTCTATTATTGCATGCTTACAAGTGTTGCAGAGCCGGATTACGGGTACGTGCCTCCTGAAGAGGAAAATATGCCTTACGTGGACGAGTCATATGTCCCAGAGTCTTATCCGTGATTCTGTGCTGTTATTTATCATGTATATTAGCTTAGTAGCCTTTTCTATGCTTTATAGTTCTTGTTGTATAGGATGCTGAAAAGAATATAAATTAGTTGTTACTATTCTAGCAGCTTCTTTTGTCTATGGTTAAGTTGTTAGATGGGTCTCAACTTATTTTTGAAATGTATGATAAGGTTGAGGTATTGTATGTTATGTTGGAACGGAGGCATATAACGAGGACTGTTTATTGTATAATATGGTTATGATGTATGTTGTTATTTTATTGAGGAGTTGTTTGTTGTATGGTTTGTGAAGTTGATGTATGATGTTCTATTGAGATTGGTTTAGAGCCTCGGTGTCCTATTTACTGTCGTTATACTGCCGAAATCTCGTTGCGTCCTGACTGATTGTAGGTGGGGTCGAGTTGGGGCGTGACAATAACTCTTTTGTCTATTATGAGCTGTCAGCATTCTCTGCCTGATTAGATGTACATTCTCAATTTTCTCCAAAAGTTTCAACATCAAAGTTAGATCAACAACTTTCATCTCCCCTACTTCATCCCAATAGAATAGCGATTAGCATTTACACCCGTACAAAGCTTCATAAGGTATCATCCTAATAGTAGCTTGGTAATTATTGTTATAGGAAAACTCAGCCAATGGAAAATGTTTCTCCCAACTCTTCCCGAAGTCTAGCACACAAGACCTCAACATATTTTCCAGAATCTGAATAGCTCTTTCTAATTGGCCATTGGTCTGAAGATGATATGTCTTGCTAAAATTCAATTTAGTACCCAAAGCTACCTGAAGACGATGCCAAAACCGAGAAGTAAATCGAGGATCTCTATCTGATACAATGCTCACTGGTACCCCCATGAAGTTTCATAATGTTCGCCACATAAAGATTCATCAACTTATCAAGATTATCATGCTTATTCATTGGAATAAAGTGGGCAGTCTTGGTCAATCTATCCAACACAACCCAAACCACATTAAACCCTCTTGGTGATCTTGGCAAATCTGTGACAAAATCCATGGTGACATGCTCCTATTTCCATTTAGGTATTGACAACGGCTGAAATAACCCTGCGGGTCATTGATGTTCTGTTTTCACCTGCTAACAAGTCAATCATTTAGATACAAACTGGGCAGCATCCCTCTTCATGTTGTTCCACCAATAGTGTTGCTTCAAATCCCGATACATCTTGTTTCCACCAGGATGAATTGTATATTTAGAATTGTGAGCCTCTTCAAGAATTCTTCTCCTCAAACTTGGGTCATCAGGAACACACACCCTGTTTCGAATCCAAAGCACACCATCATCATGCAATTTGAAGTCTGACTTATCATCCTTGATGTGATCTTTGATTTTTTGTAGCTGCTTATCAAGTTGTTAAGCTTCTTGAATATGAGATAACAGTAATGGTTGAATCTGCACATGTGCACACATCATTCCAACTTGCGTTAATTCTGGTTTTCAGAAACTAGCTTCTCCAAGCAACTCCTACTTTTTGATTGCCAACATCGTAATGCTCGCGTTCCAGCTAAGAGCATCTACCACAACATTAGCCTTCCCCGGCAGATAATTAATTGTACAATTATAATTATCAAGAAGCTCCGTCCATCTCATCTGTCTCATATTCAACTCTTTTTGAGAGAACAAGTACTTCAAGCTTTTATGATCCGTGAAGACCTCAAACTTACTACCCCAAAGGTAATAACGCTATTTCTTCAAAGCAAATACTATGGCCGTCAACTCCAAATCATGAGTCGGATAGTTCTCCTCATATGGCTTTAACTTGCTAGAAGCATAAGCAATCACCCGACCATTTTGCATAAGCATACATCCCAATCCTTCCTTAGATGTATCACTATAGATAACCAAATTCTCTGTTCCCTCTAGCAAAGCAAGTATTAGAGCGGAAGTCAACCTCTTTTTCAACTCTTGAAAGTCATTCTCACACTTCTTATCCCACACAAAACTCGTTCTCTTCTGACTAAGTTTAGAAAGTGTCCCTGCAATCTTACAAAAAGTCATTTACAAATCTGCAGTAATAACTCGCCAATCCAAAGAAGCTACGAACCTATCACGTTCTCCGGTCTTTTCTAAGACATAACAACCTCTATCTTTGCGGGATCTACTGAAATATCACATGACCTCGAAAAGATATCAGCTGCAATCAGAATTCACATTTATTGAACTTCGCATACAATTGGTGTTGCTGAAGCTTCTGCAGGACAAGACGCAGATGTTGCTCATGCTCAGATTCAGTCTTGGATTACACTAGAATATCATCAATGAAGATTACCACAAACTGATCCAAGTATGGTTGGAATGCTCGATGCATAAGATCCATAAATGTTGCAAGTGCATTAGTTAATTGAAAGGCATAACTACAAATTCATAATGCCCGTACCGAGTCCGAAATGCAGACTTTGGAACATCATCTTTACAAATCCGAAGCTGATAGTACCTTTGCCTTAAGTCAAATTTAGAATAAATTGTAGCTCTCTGCAATTGATCAAACAGTTCATCAATAAGCGATAAATGATATTTGTTCTTGATTGTCACCTGATTCAATCCCCGATAGTCAGTGCATAACTGTAGGGTGCCATCTTTCTTTTTCACAAATAATACGGGTACTTCCCACAGTGATAAATTTGGTTGAATAAAACCTTTCTCTAACAACCCCTACAACTAAATTTTCAACTCTTGAAGTTCTGCTGGTGCCATTCTGTATGGTGATTTAGTAATAGGTTGAGTACCTCGAAGCACATTGATCACAAATTCTATCTCTCTCTTCGACGGTAGACCTAGCAACTCATCGGGAAATACATTTGGATATTCCCAAACTATCGGAACTTCATCCAACTTTAGCTTATCAGATAGCTTGTTAATCAGATAAGCTAGATACCCTGAACACCATTTACTCACAAGCTTAATAGCTTTGGTTGATGAAATGATTAAACTCTTCGAAACATCTCGGTTTCCTGCTATTTCAACCACTGGCTGACCCAACAACTGAAACTTCACAACCTTTGTTCTACAATTCAACTGAGCATCATATTTGGAAAGCCAATTCATACCCAAGATAATCTCATAATCTCGGATAAGAAGTAAAACAAAATCAGTAGGAAATTATTGGCCTTTTATATGAATCTTACAATCTTTACTTACCCATTTAGTTACAAATTTAGTGCCCATAGGTGTACTAACTTAAATCTTATAAGATAACTTCTCAGTTTGCACATTTACACGTCGCACACAAGTGGGTGTAATAAAAGAATGAATAGTGCTGGAATCAATTAATACTCTAACCAACTGATTAAGATTGAGAAAATTACCTTCCACAACTGCTGCTACCCCCGGCATCTCCAGCTGATCAATGGCATACACATGAACCTGCACTTGCTGCCCTGGTGCACTACCTGTGGGCATGTTCTGCTGACCTCTGCCTCTAGCTTGAAACTTAGGGCAATCATCTGCCCGATGTTGATCACTACCACATCCAATACATTTTCTTGCCTTTTTCCAACAACTCGCCTCCAAATGACCTTCTTTTTACAAAAAAAGTACAAAGTAAAATTGGGGTAGTGGCACTACTACTTGCTGAACCCTGGGCTGATGATGCTACTGAACTATTCATCTAGGCCCTCACAAATACCTGCCTATACTGGCCCTATGGCTAACTCTGCCTCTCTTGAGATTGGACTTGAACAAACCTTGGCTGGCCTTGCGATAGATACGGCCTCTTACTAGGCTAGCTCGAACTGGCTCCAGCCTCCCCTTTTTTTTCTCAATTCTAAAGGTTGCGTTGAGGGCATCACTATAAGTGGAGAACTGTAGGGGTGCCATGAAATCTTGTATATCGGGCTTCAGTCCCCTAACAAACCTACGGATCCTCTGGCTGACTGATTGCACTATTGTAGGTATATAGTATAACAACTTGTTGAACCGAGCCTCATATTGTGCCACAAACATAGAACCCTGACTAAGAGAAATGAAGTCCTCTTCTCGTCTCTCTCGCATAATCTCCGGTATGTAATTGCTCCTGAAGGCCTGCACAAAGTTCTGCCATAGATACGGGGTATGCTGCTGCTCCCACTGAAGTCTAACGGTCTTCCACCACTGTCTGGCATCCCCGTCTAAAAGGAAAATGACAAATGTAATTTTTCTATCATTTGAGTAGGTAAATGCATCATATATGTTCTAAATTCTTTCTAACCACTCTTTTGCCTTCTCATCATCCGGTTTATCGAAGAATCTCGGAGGATGATACCTGAGGAACCCCTGCAGTGCATTGTCACCGCTATCACCATTACCTTCGTTACCCCCATTGCTTCCCTGATTACCCCAGTTGTTTTGATTGTTACCCGGGATGTTCTGATTATTGCCTTGGTTGTTCTGGTTCTATTGAATCTGTTCATTCTGTCTTTCAAGTACTTGGGCCATTCGGGCCATAGTTCTTCAATCTTCCCCAACACTGGATCATGTACAGGTGGTTGATCCCTTTGTTTACCATCATCTCTACGGGGTCTACACTTAGTGTTCGGCATCTTTAAAACCAAAAAGGGTCACTCATATGTTATATCACATAAATAGTTATAAGCAGTTAATATCACATAAAGAACAAACTTCACATAAAACAAATTGATCACGTAATACACATTAGTTACGTAAAACACATCAAGCACATAAGCATGTCGTTCACATAAAACATATTGACCACATCTAGTTCACTTAGCACATAAGACAAGCATACATGTTTTCAAGACAAGTTCATGTTAAAACCTCTACCCAATAGTCCAAAGGTCATTACCCGACTTACGTTAATCATGCTCTGACACCACTAAATGTCACGCCCTAACTAGATTCCACCTAGAACCAAGTCGAGACGCAACCTAATTTCGGCATTATAATGTCTGTAATATGGACCAAAAACACATAAACCTGCCAAACATTTCATATATCCACAAACAACCAACATTCAACCACAATATAAGCCGACCGCCACACTATTACAACATAAACATAAAGATACAAGCCGCATAATGAATTACATAAGCCTATCCACCTATACAATACAAAAAAGACTTATGAAATTACATTACAGGCCTATTAAATTAAAAGCAAACATCTTGATTTAACATATAATACATAAAGTTAACAAGTCTCCATAATAATAGTTACAACAAGTTTCAAAGTCATTGACATCAACAAGGGAAGCAAACTACTCGGGCTCAACAACAGGATCAGCAGTCACGTACTCTACATATTCCACCACCTCAGGCTCTCCTAAAATGTTAACAAATGGGGTGAGTTTCCACGAACTCAGTGATGGGGGAATAAGGAAGGGTTTTGAAAGCATTTTAGATTTTGAAAACTCCTTTTGAAAACATGACATGAACAAGAACATACAACAAGTAAAAATGTACTATGTAAATAACCACATAATAAGGATACGCTCATTTTGTTGATGTCGATCCCCTATACGCCAACATGAACTCTTCCCCTATACGCCATGCAGATGTACTCCAAATGTACATCAAATCCTATGACCCAGACCCTGTGAACTCTCCGTTCACAACAGGATAGGGATTAGAACCCCAGTAGTCATATCATCACCTGACAAGCCCTATGCTACCCAATGCAACATGAATGCTACCGTGTCTGTTTAAAGGTTGCAACCCTTCGTATCACATCGCATTCGCATCACATTCACACATTCATGACAAATAGGGGAAAATAACAAAGTAGGTTGTTTCCCCGAACACATTCACATACCATGTTCATTTATCAAGTTGTC
Source organism: Ehretia macrophylla (assembly GCA_037974665.1). Classification (NCBI taxonomy): domain Eukaryota; kingdom Viridiplantae; phylum Streptophyta; class Magnoliopsida; order Boraginales; family Ehretiaceae; genus Ehretia; species Ehretia macrophylla. The sequence continues at coordinate 77,139,637 of CM075773.1, forward strand.
AAACATATAACCAAGCACTTAGATCACATTTAGCATGTACACTTCCTCTTCATCTAAGCTAACCACATTGACATCATTACAAGACAACACATTCAACAACCAAAGAAATTAATTCGACATACTACTCAACTCTTAGCAACATTCTAGTCCAATTCTAGCCACATTTAACACAATAACGCAATCACATATTACCCCAATCATCTCCTAGCATTTAAACATCAAAGCATGCACTTAAAACACCGCAAGGGCAACCCAAAGGCCACCCAAAACAGGGCTGACCAGCATTGGACAGCCCATTGTCCAACGCTGGAAAATCAGCCAGCCCAACCCCCCAAATTTTGCACCTCTTCGCATTCCAGAGCAATTATGCTATGCTAAATAGGTATGTAAGCATGTATAGACTTCATATGTATGCTAGCAATCAAATTTAAACTCAAATATGGGCATTTAATCCAAGACATAACACACACAAGTCCACTACAACAAGTTATATTTTACACAAGCTAAAACACAAGTAAATGGTTCTCTAAGGTCTACTTAGCAATAATCAAGAGTTATAATAACAATATATAGCACAATAACCAAAATGTTTCAACTTTAAAAGCTTGGTTTAGAAAAGTCCCTCACCTTTTGTGCAAAATAAAGGCTAAATAAACTGGTAGAAAGGTAAAACATGCTAAGACGAGCTCAAAAATGTTTGGTTTGGCCTTTAATCTTGCTCCTAACTCCCAATTTTTGCTAAAATAAGCTAGGTTTTACTATTCATTTAGCTTGGATGGTGCTCGGCTGATGGAGGAGAAGAAGAGAGCTTTTTGTGCTTTGTTTTGGTATTTTTAGCTTAAGTAGAAGTCAAATGAGGTCAATGCTTGGTCAAATGCAATTAAAAGGGTCCAAATGACTAAGTTAGCCTCTTATCTTGCTTATAATTTCAATTCTAACACTCTAGTAAATTTTTAAGGTGTTGAAAGACTAACTTAGACATTATTTTTAACTAGCATATGCAATTTTAATCCTATGTGGTTAAAGAAGACGAAACGACAACAATTAGCATTTAAATCAAATTTTAAATGCACTTTTAACCATTTGCACATAAAAGTCAAATAAACACATAATTACACATAAATGTCAAACTCAGGACTTCACAGTATATTCCCTTACACAGTTAAAATTCACTAACAAAGTTGAATGTGAAAAACCTGTGAAGAGATTTTTAAATTCATAAAAACTTATTTGGGACTTAATATATTACGGTAACTAAAATAGCTTTTTTTCCGTAATCTCATTATGGACACAAAAGCTTCATGCTTCACAAAAATGACATAATATACTTAACCTTTTATATTTCCCGAAAATATATATATATATTTTTTTAAAAAAGAAAAGAGTCAGAAAGGAGTCAACGAGGATTAAATTTGACTTTTTCAAGTGGTGGTATAAGGACTGACAAAAAAAAAAAAAAAAGTGGTAGCATATTAAGGTGGAAGAAGAAAGAAGATCGAAGATCCACCAATCAACATCAAAGACAGAGAGAAAGAGAAAAACGTGTAGTGGGGGGTGGGGTCTGGTGCCGTTTGCCCAATGTCATTAAACATAAATAAAAAAATCCAGCTCAGCTTTCATGCACTCAATCAATCATTAATGTTTTTGAAATTGAATAACACTCTGTAATTGCCCTAATAAGAGTCAAAGAAACCTTTATCAAAAAGGAAAACCAAAAAACAAAGAAAAATTAATAAAAGATTTGATGGCGATATTGTATGCGCTGGTGGCGAGGGGATCGGTTGTGCTGGCTGAGCAAAGCGCCACCACCACCAACGCCAGTACCATCGCTAAGCAGATTTTGGAGAAGATTAACACCACCGGTAACAATGATACCAACGTCTCCTATTCCCAAGATCGTTACATCTTCCACGTCAAACGCACCGATGGCCTCACCGTTCTCTGTATGGCCGACGATACAGCCGGCCGTAAGCGAACACCTCTCTATTTATCTATTTATTTTTATTTTTATTTCTACCCATGTCTTTTTAAATTTTGATTTGAATTGAATATGTTGATTATGCCTGTCATCCTTGTAATAAAGATGGTTTGAATTGAATATGTTGGTTAAATCAATGATGCAATTACATATGTTAGGGATCATGATTTAATTATAGATAGGTATGAAATGGGGCCACGGATTTCTGAAATTTACTTCAAAAAAAAACCTTGACGCAGGGAGAATTCCTTTTGCATTCCTTGAAGATATTCATCAAAGATTTGTGAGGACCTATGGTCGAGCTGTACTATCTGCTCAAGCTTATGCTATGAATGATGAATTTTCGAGGGTCCTTAGCCAACAAATGGAGTACTACTCCAATGATCCAAATGCAGACAGGATAAACCGACTCAAAGGTGAAATGAGCCAGGTGAGTTGTGGGAATGCTAATATATAATATATTTTTATTGATTTTCTTGGGATGTTTGAATGTCATGGTGTCATGTCACAGGTGCGTAATGTAATGATAGAGAACATTGATAAAGTCTTAGAGAGAGGTGATCGTTTGGAGTTGCTGGTCGATAAGACTGCCAATATGCAAGGAAACACTTTCCGCTTCAGGAAGCAGGCTCGGCGTTTCAGGAACACTGTGTGGTGGAGAAATGTCAAGCTCACGTACGTTTAGTTAAACTAATTCTTTTACAATTTATTTCTTTGCTCAAGCTAGATTAATGAATAAAATTTAATTAACTGAGTACAGATGTATGACTTGCAAAGTGGCATTTTATTGAAAAGTTTTTGGGTAGAGAAACAAAAAGAAATATGAATTATCAATAATTTTGTCTTATAGAATCACCTGAGTGAAAGGGCGAACTCAATTATGCGATTTTTACCATGTAAAAACATTCATTTGGGGTCTGAAATTTTTCCAGTTTCTTTTATTCGGTTTGGGCTAAATTCTCATAATATCTCAATATATGAAGTGGTTTTGCTTCTTTATTTTATTATGTACAATGTCTCTCTTTTTATTTTTTTGGAATCATAGTTGTCTGTTTTTATTAGTATGTTCGTTTTTCTTGCCTTAAATTGGTGGATCATAATTTTTGTCATTTTTTAGTTTAAGTTTTTTCTTCTGGGTAAAGTTTAGTTTAAGTTGGTATATAAAAAATATTCTAATTATCTTTATACATAATCTTTAGCCTGGCCAAACTAAAGGAAGATGTTGTAAACTTATACAAAACAATTTGCCCAAACAGTATCCTCTTCCATTTTTCGATAAGTTAGTAAATTCATCAAGTAATATCACCAATGATGGAAGTCTATCTACAAGAGGAATGATCAGGCAGACAGTACATTACCTCCTTTAAATTGCTGCGGCACATTTTACATCTTTAGTTGTTCTTTCTGTCCATCCCCATGTGAGTTATTATCACAATTCTGGTGACATCATTAATATTAAATCCTCTGCAACTAGAATGTATCTGATGAATGGACATAGCACAAGTTCTATTAATGGAATTGCCAGAAAATGCACTATAGTTTGGTCTGTAATTCCTCTACTCAAGAATGTTGACATCTTGAAAGGATTCGATAATTTCTTTATCTGTAAGTTAGGATTTTATAGTATCTGTAACCAAGGTAACCACATGTAGTTGAGATGAAGCATGTGTTTTAATCAAATCTATTTATTTGTCCTTGCCAATTGGAGAGAAAAGAAAGGAAATTTGATAGAGTTTTCAAAAACCTATTTTTTTTTCCCCCCCTTGTAACTTAAGTAATTGTGACTAGTAAAGGGAAAGCAAACTATGGAACCAATCTGTTTATTTAATTTCTATCCATTTTGAAGACAGTTTTTAGTACAACTTTTGAAAACGATTTTTTTTGTCGCGGTTTCCTGCAGCTTGATAGCACAAAAGAAGTAACTGTAACTAACTTTTTTTTTTTTTTTGGGTGTAAACTGTTGCTAAGTTTGAGGTGGCTTGTTTTGCAGGGTGGCATTGATTTTCCTCCTCTTGGTGATAGTTTATGTTGTTTTGGCCTTTGTTTGTCATGGGCTTGCACTTCCATCTTGTCTCAAGTGATTGCCCTTTTCTCTGATTTTTCTTCATTGCTGGCATATGCGTGATTCTTCTATCTCAGTTCAGTTTCTGATGGTGAAAAGATCTAGCGTGAAAAAGCCTTGAGGTTCATGTTTCTTGATGACCACCTGGGTTGTGTTGTTAATATTTATTATTTATCAATTATCTTCTTTGGGGTCTCCTACCTATTCAGATTGGAAGAACAAAGTGTGGAAAATCATGTCTCCTGCATCTGCATCAGTGTGATAAAAAATTTATTTGGAATTATTTATATGTAACATTAGAGTCTTTTCTTTTTTAAAAGTTTTATGTATAATTTTCCACGCATTCCTGTGTTTAAATGCCAGTTATTTATTGATAAATACTGAACCTTGAGAACACACTAAGAATATGCCAGCAAAAATCTCATTCAAGACTTGACAAATCGAAGAACTTAATGGATCCAACTTTAACTTAGGGTGACTTGGCTCACCAACCGACCGAGTTGGGCCGGGCGTCCTGCAATCTGAAATCTGATAGAATTGTATGAGAGCTGGCATCAATTAGAAGCATAGGAACTAATCTTGCAATCCATTTGCGTTATGACTTGGTTGTTGAGAGGCGTTAGGTCCTTAATTGTTTGGTGGGGACGAGTTCAGCTATTGATTTATTATATTCAAGTGTTTGTTTATAGGCTAATTTCATGTGAGAATGATGAGTTTTCCACATAGCGCCATGTAAAATTGCAGCCCCTAATCAAAGTTATCTCAGCCTTCCCAATTTTGATCTTCAAAACTATTTTAGCCACCTTTAACATCGATAATAAGTTACTAAAAAGACCAGTTTGCTTTACTTCTGGTCTGCTTGGTAAGTGAAATTTAATCTGCATTAGGAGTAGGGTAGACCTTAATAACTCGGGCACACACCCCGAGAAGAACACGCTGACGTCATATACACAGCTACAGGTATGTGTAATTACTGCTCCATCATACGGAACATGTCAAACAATACATTTACACCAAATTTTCATCTACAAGAGTATTTGTTCAACAAATTGTGCAATTCTTGCAATAAAGTAGTATAATGTTGTTGAGATTGTGCCCCTTCTTCAACAACTTGAGTAACACGTTTATACAGATGATTATACCATTGCACAGGATTATTCACATCAATATCACTTACACTTAGATCACCATCATCCATGGAGAATCTGCACTTGTAGTCTTTATTCCAACGCTGTAGTATGTACTGGGATGGGACTTCTTCCACACCATTATAATTGAGCACATTTAACGCGTGCCTGCATAAATAACCTTTGAAATTAAATAAACTGCATATACAACGAATTTCCATTTCAGTTGTCTCATACAGAACCTCATAATGCCTAATCTCCTTCTCATTTCCTTCGACTTCAACTCGCTCTTTGACAACAAAAGTTATTATTGGTCCATTGGCATTCACTTGCCTTGTGTTGAAGCACGAGAACATCCCCTCAACTTCAGCCTGAAACTTCTTAAATATTTCCTTCGTATACAACTTGGAGAGCTGCAACTCAAAGTTACATCTTGTTTTCAATTCAAAGCTTGAGTTCCTAGACTCCAGGTCGGCCATTGCTTCTCTCAGGTGCTTTCTTTGGAGAGCTAAATCATACTTATCAACAAATTCCTTAAATGATGTGTGTTTATGAACATAACCATCAAAAAAGGTGCCCAACCCCTCATTTTCTTTGGTAGGGATCATTTCCACGAAAAGAATGTCTTTTAAATAAACTGGCACCCAGCGTTGTCGATCTTCATACAATGCTTGAAGCCATTTGTTGTCCTCAAGGCTGTGCTGAGTGATCATGTCAGCCCAGGAAGCTTCAAACTCAGCTATCTTCAAGGAATTATAAACGGATCTCTTCAGTTGCCTGTTGATCGTTTCATATCCCTTCAATCCTCCCAACTTCTCAGGAAGACGCTGCATGATATATGACAAGCAGCAACAGTGTCGAGACTCTGGGAAAACTTCTGAAACTGCAATAGACAAGGGTTTGGACTGATCAGTAACAATAACTTGTGGATTTCGCCCTAACATGCATGTAAGCCATGACTTAAACATCCAAACAAAGGACTCTACTGACTCATGTCCAAGAAACCCACATCCCAACAACACTGATTGTCCATGGTGGTTCACTCCCACAAATGAAATAAGAGGCACCTCATACTTGTTTGTCAAGCAACTTGTGTCAATTGCAATTGAGTCGCAGAAGTAACTATATGCAGCACGGGACCTGGCATCGGCCCAGAACACATTTCTTAAGCGCCCTTCTTCATCAAGATCCATCAAGTAGAAAAAGTTTGGATTTGTCAACTTCATGCGACAGAAATAGTTATACACTGCAAGGGCATCCCCTTCTTTTAGTTCCAAATGCTTTGAATGGTCAACCGGATGTCTACATTCATCAGATTTTGTGTATCCATCGCACACAGCATCTGTCGCAGCTGTCCGATATAACTTAATAGTATGTATCTCAGTAACAGGTCCTGACTGCTGTGTTTTCTTGGCAGCAACAATCATTTTCTTATGAGATTTGTAGAACCGTTTAATTTCTGGACTCACTGGGTGATTGTGTTGAAGTTCAACTTCAACTATTCTCCACCTTTGTGAGTCGACAAGTTTAATGACTATCATTGCAGGACATCCAGTTCTTGTTTCTGGCCTTGGATGATTAGCTGCACTTTTTTTCTTGAAACCTGCACTACTGCAGCTAAGTTTTGCTCGGTAACGCTCTTTCCTTTTTGATCTAAACCATGAGTTGCTCACTCTAATGCCAAATCCCTGTTCCTTGGCATAGATATTGTAGAAATCATAAGCTTCATCGAAAGAGTCAAACTCCAAACCAACAGTGGGTGGCAAAGGCTCTTTTTTCAATTGGATTTGAGAAACTTCATCATCATGTTCTACTACTATGCTGCAGTCTCCTCCATCTTCATACACGTCGTCATCATCAAACACAGGCTCACTGTTTAGACAAACTGCTTCCATCTGGAAGATGAAGTTGAACTCAACAATGGGCAATGAAAATGCATTGATAAGTGAAAAGTATATTTATAAGAATTCCTATTGCAGTTCTCAGTGTTCCCTTCTGTTTCAATTAATAAATGACGACAATGAGTCTGTACCCTTTAATAGTTGTTTAGATACGAACTGACAAGTAGCACCATTGTATGATTAAGTTGGCGCACTTTTAAGGGAAAAGAAGAAGAAGCTGACCACAAGATATTATAGGAACCAACAAATAATTAAAAGCTGGGAATTCAGTGTCATTCTCCATCACCAATAAGTTTCTCTTGTTCTTTTCCTTTTCTTGGTAATTCAGGAAAAGTTTCAACCGCAAATGACTTCAATTTGGAAAAAGAAGAAAGTCAAAAAACTTTTGTACAGATCATTGTTTAATTTGGTCCTGCCTGTAGGAAAGTGATAAAAAGGACATACAAATGTCACGAGCCTATTTAATGATGCAACAATTGACCAATCCTTTGAATACGAGACGCTTATAAGCAATATGGTAGAACTGAGGAGCGAGGAAGCATGATAATACAGGCAGATCAAACTTCAGCACCCAAGCTTGCATACAAATCAAAATATGTTAGCTAATTCGACTCTTTTCTTGCTAGACTTCTAGTACTCAAAACAGCAGAGATGAGGTACAAAGCAGATGTATAACATAAGCAAAAACAGTTGTTAAGACCTATGTGTAACCTAAGCATAAATGACCAACACAGAGAAACTAAACTGGTATATTCACTCATCTCCTAAGCATAAATGACCAACACAGAGAAATTGAACAGTTGTATTCACTCGTATGAAGGGAGCTTTTTAACCTAAGGAAGCTCTTAGAACCTCATACCTTCCGAACATGAAAAACTTAATAATTATGCAGCTTGGAGGATTATGAGCTAGTGCTTGAAATTAACTTCAAAACTTAGGGAGATGTAGTGTGGAATTTGTCAATGACTTTTATGAATTTTATCAGAAGAAGGTGACTTTGAAAGGGAAGCATTGTGATAATGTCACTACTATCATCATTAGAAATTCTTTGAAAGGAGCCTGCAATTATTTGTGACACAAATTTTCTTTATCAAGACAAGATTATTCGATTGATTCTGTGGCCAATATTAATATTCTATTAAAGATTGGTGAGTGGGATCATCCTCGCATTCTAACTTCTCCACATAAATTATTTGAATCAGTACTGGAAGAGCTCAACTCAGCCAGTGTTCGAATATATTGGAATCATCGAAGTTTAAGGAACATACAAGCATAACAAGATTATGGTATAAAAATGCTTATTCCGTTAAGAAAATTAAAGGCTCTATGATTCGGCAATATTTGGCAAGAGATATTAATAAAGAAGGCAGGAATGTCACCCTTGAGGACAAAGTTATTTTGAAGGAAGCACGAGGGTTCCCTAACACTATTTCAGTTATACTGCTTTATGAAATTGTTTATTTAGACTTATATTTAAGAGTCCCTTATGGACCAAGAATATTTACTTTCCTCTGATTTATGCATTTATTTAGAGTCCCTAATGGACCAAGGATATTTATATTCCTTATTCGATAGTTTTCAAGTCACATAGGCTAAGGAACTCCTATATAATGTAACACCTATGGGTCTTTTAATTATTCAAAAATAATATAATTTTACTTCTTCAAGAGGCTAATCACCCTCAAGGGACTATTGGAGGCAATCCCCTCAAAGAGATCAAGCCCTAATTTCTAATTTCCAAAACAAATCCTTAACCCTAACCTTAATCCCCAAATTCCAAAAACCTTAGGTTCTTATCACACAACTACCATAGACATTGTTATGACCTATGCGTAACCAAAAACCAAAAATGACCATTCATTAGAATTCAAAGAGTTGCATCCATGAAAGAAAATGAAACTCAATTGTACTTGATATATAATAAAGCAAAATGGAAGTTGGCAAAACTAAGGCTCAGCACTAAGGGTTGATAAAACAAAAAGAGAAAAGCATAGAAGGGAGAAATACGAGGAGGAGAATTAAACAAGGAACCAAGAAAACAACTGAGATAGAAAGAACTGTAATAAACACACTCAAAACATCAACTAGCAACCAAGAGAAACTAATGGTTTGAGCTCTCAGTGGGGTTTATCTACTCTTTTCAATTAGGATTCCCTAATCATCCAGAATGGAAGTGGTTTTTCTTGATCGGCCTAAAGTACATTAAACATGTAAATAAGCAATAGTATAAATTTTGCCCTCATGAACCTCATATAAAATACGCTTATACCTTTCCTTGGCAACAACATCAGTTTTAGTGTTTCCTTCATTGCGACAAATCAATATATAAAAGGATTTTGATATTAGTTAAAAACAATGTGCATTTAGTTAGCAGACTCGAAAGTCATATTCTAGAAACACATCAACGATTAATGTTATTCAACTATAAGCCCTAAAATCTAAATTGAAATATGTAGAACATTATTTCTTTCTTATAGTGTGATCTTCTCTAAAACTACGGCAGTAGAGAAGAAGCTCAATTGACATTTCCATTGCTGAAAAATAACTATTTCTATTACAAGCAGAATGGATCGATGATTGCTTTTCTCAATGGTATATAAATAGTGGCATTTCTCGGAAGAAAGGCATTATTTATTTGTGAAGCTGTGATCTTTAATGGAATTGTGATGATAAAGGCCTCTAACATTATTCTTGACTCATTAACTCTGCATTCACTTCATGAAAACAGTCGATTAGAGGTTATTACTTCCATATATTTCTTTTGGGCTTAACTGAAAAACTATTTTAGTACAGAAAAAGCATACCTAATGGAAGAACAATACAACTTTACATAGCTGAAAAAATCTGTAATTCTTTTTCATCTGGTATGGATAAGCAAACACCTAAGGGGATGACAAATACAAAAGCAATTATCTTCCTTCTGTATATATATATCAGACATAAAGCTACAAGCTTTTAGTTGACTATCCTTCCAGCAATAAAATAAACATCATTGAGTAAAAGTCTTCAAATTTCACAAAGCATTAAGAGGGTGACGTCCAATTGTGGATACTTGAAGTAACAGTATCTTTATAGACAAGTATAGGCAGCAAATATATATATTTTTAAAAAAAAAAAATCAGAGGGAAAAAATATAATATGCCAAAAACTATCAGAACTAGCATTGAAGATGAATTAAAGCACACAATCACCTGGATGATTTTGATTGAATTCAAATTACATGGATAGCAGTAAATGAAATAATTACTGCAAGGATGATATTTGAGGAAAGGTAATCACATTAGTGATGCTGGAATAATCACCTTATTTGGTTCTCTGTTAATATGATTGAATGCAAGACACAAAAAGCTTCGAGATGTCCATTGTAAACTGTTGGATCAGACAACGATCTTCAGACCTTGGAAAAGTTAAAGCACGACCATGAATGCAGCTAGCACTCAGCTTAGTCTTGACAAGACACATAGCTTATGATGTTGATCTTTTGCATACTGCATAGAAGCAAGAAAAATAAAGAAAACTGTGAATTAGAAATCTTATTCTCAAGTTAAGATAAGAACCTTGAAGGAACAGCCATAACTTGCAACTGAGATAAAGATAATGACATTAAGAGGAAGATGAATGATATTCTCGAAAAGAACGAAAACAAATATCGGGTATACAGCACCAAACCCTGTGGTACCACAATTACAGTTTTAGTAACTAAGCTGTTAAAAGGATTGCATATCATCACCACGGAAATGCTAACATATGATGCAAAATGCAACTTTTATTAAGAAGCTCAGTGATTAAAACTGTAATTACGATACCATTTACGTATTAAGGCAACAAAACAAAGACAAGCATCAGTTAAGACATTAATCACCAAAAGAGAAAGATATGAAGCTAATTAACTAGCCTAATTTACAGTAGACCCCACACTGAGTTTGACCACTCCGCAAGAGCTTCCTAGACTGCCCAGTTTCATTCTCAGACTTTTTCAATAAGATTCCCCGAATCCTTTACATAACAAGAGTTTCGTGCATCGTGCTATCCTTTTTCATTTACAAATTTCAAAATTATAATTGGACTTCAGCGTCAGACATTAGTTAATTTGTAATTTACTAATTTCCATATACTAATATTTACCCTTTTGACCCTCTGCAATTTTGCGTGTTATACATCACTGACTATGCTCCTCTCAGATTTGAGAAGCTCAACACGAATTTAACACGTAATGAGTATTATGTACTTGTAATACGTGAGTTTACTAACCTGATCGGAGAAGTTACAAGCAGAGAGATGAGAGAGAGAGGTGCAGTAGTGGAATGCAGCGTAAGTGAGGTGGAAGAGGTGGTGGTGCCAAGTCTGCTACACACACACACATACTGTGTTTATGGTGTAGGATCGGAAAATCGGGACGGCTAATTTGCGATTTGATCAACCATAGAGTATAATGACAAAAACAAAAACAAAAAAAAGGAAAAAAAAAGGGGTAAATTTCACACTTAGTCCCCATTGTTTGTTATTTTTTTTCAAGTTAATCCTTAATATTTTAAAAAATTCATAGAAATCTCTAATATTTATAAAGTGATTCAAAATGGTCCTTATTGTTTAAAACTAACCAATTTAGTCCCTATTGTTTCTCATAATATTTTATTTAGTCCCCAAATAGTGATAACATGCATGTATTGAATTGAATTTTTTTAGAAAATAATAAGGATTAAATTAATTTTTTTGAAAAATAATAGGGACCAAATTGGCTAAGTTTGAACAATAGGGACCATTTGAATAACTTTTGTAAATATTAGGGACCTCTATAAATCTTTTAAAACATTAAGAACTATATTGAAAGAATATTTAAACAATAAGGACTAAGTGTGAAATTTACCCAAAAAAAACCATAGTGTATTATTAGTGGCAATTCCGACCCGAATGTTTTCTTATTATTCCTAATTGGCCCCTCAAACTACCCTAGGGCATGGTTCAGTAATAATGGAGTAAAATTGTTTTTGCGATGTTACGAATTCGACATTCTTTACTACTTTAAAATTTTGCTTTTGACTGATCAGTGCAAGTGTTGGTGTCACGCCCCGACCTAACCTATAGAGGCTAGATTAGGGTATGACCTAAATCATTATCGTTATTTTATAACTTTAACCGTTTGACTATAATTAATGTTTATTCATTAGCCTAGAACTCCAAAACTTTTTGGGAAAATTGGCAGCATAATAACTGTATTTAGGATCTTTGGTTTGACCTATTTTCTAGAACACCTCAAAATTCCAAATCTTTAATTTGCTTACCACTAAAACTCTTGTTTTGTCATTAATCGATATGCCCGCTAGTTTATCTTGAAAGTTTCATTTGGATTAATAAGCCTATCATGACTACATCCCATTTATGAGTACTTTAATGAGTATAGGTAGGGCTAACTTAGTTGATTATTCACCTATTGGTTTAAACACCTAATGATAACTACTATTCATAACGATGAAAGCAAACGACCGAAATAAAAGAGTTAGTCCGGTTTATAGTTAGTACAAACCAAAATTAGATCCTAAATTACAACGGGGGTCGTTTACAACAACAACATAAATAGTCTTCAATTTAAACACAACATCCTTAAATAACATCCATATTCATGAAAAACACGTAATGCACATAGTCACTCCAAAGGTTCATCAACTAATATATTCTCTTCGGACACCTGTTCCAATTCCACTTCACCTGTAATGACATAAAAAGGGTGATTCCTTATGAACTCAGCGAGGAGGGAACAAGTAACGGGACTTTTGAAATTCTTTTCCGGTTAACTTGTGAAAACTCCTTTGAAAACATGTCATGTAATACAAGTAAGTTCATAACATAGCATAAATATAAATGAACACATTTACCATATCATTTCAAATGATACATTACGCTTTCGCTTTCATTTTCACTTTCGCATTCGCATGTAGTGGCTGGCCTTGAATATCATACTCTTTATTACTCCCGCATGGGTGTACTCCGGATTGTACACCAAACCTACAACCTAACTCTCCGAGGGTAACAAAGTTCCAAGCGAAAAAGGGAATACGGACCATAGTAGTCACGGGAGCACCGGTAAGCCCGATGCCGCCCGGCGTTCGTGAATCGCTACCATGCCAAAAGAAATGTTGCAACCTTGTATGCAATGCACATTTATGCCAGTTAACATTTCACATTGGGAGGTCAACAAAGTAGGTTGCCTCCGTGTATGTACATGATCACGTATTAACATATTGGCATATAAGGCACCGTTAGAACATATAATCAATTCATATACCAATTTAATAGCATTTATACATTTACAAGCAGTCACATAATCATATACGATATAAGCCATAGAACGCATTTTGACCATGTAATGAATGCATAAGGAGCATACAAACATGTTATATCATCATATACAAGATCAAGTGCATGAATAACTAACATATGACTTCATAATCAATGTATTTCATGCATAAGATTGTAATAACTTTTCCGGGCAGTCCACAATGTCAATTATACACCAATTTACAAGCCATGCAAAACATGTTCTAGGGCTTGGAAGACTTAGATAGCAATTAGGGTTTTATGGTCATACTCGGGTGCAAGTTTTAACAACTATTAGCCACAAGAAATACCTAAACCATCATCCTACATACTTAGAATTTATTGGACAGTCCTTAAAACACCTAAATCTCTTCATTAAAACCACATGCAAGCCATGATATCAATCGATACGCACACGAAATCACCAAACGACATAATATACGTACATACTAATATGATTCAACAACATTCAACCCTAAACCCATCATGGATCATTCTTCTAAGCATTTAAACATTTCCGGGCAGCCTACTATACAACTCATATAAATCAATTAAAGCCATGCAATTCATAGTGACCACCTCAAACAAGTATTTCAACCGACTAAGGGCTTTAAATATATAACCATATACAATAATAACCACCAATCTTCCAAGATATCATCAAGAATCAAACAATAACATGCTAAACATTTCATGGTCAGCCTACTACATATCATAATAGCATCAAAATACATCATGAATCCAAGGAATTAAACCCCTAACAAGCATAGAATTAACTATAGCCTTCATATACATGGCCATGCTCAAGATTAACCAACATTCACCTTCAAAATCAACTAAGAACATATGAATACTCATCTAAACCAATCTGTCCAGCCTTAAACAATCCATGCAATCCAAGTTCTAAGCAATACAAACACATGCAAAGTAACGCCCTAATCCCTCACGGAACTGGGACCTCTATTAATCATACTATTCTCAACCCAATTCCAAACCCTGGGCACAAAATTTAGGAAAAAACGGACGGAGTTTCCCCTATTTATAGGACTATATGGAAACTTGCAACAACAACATACAACCACAAGACCATAATCCACAATCTTAATCCATTTTATCCTTCAACTTTACCACATCATATTCTGCATTAAAATCATCCAAGCCACAACTTAGCAAAAGTTCATCACACAAGCATGCCAGGCATAACTATTGATATTCTATAGTCTAAACCCACTTATCTTACTACTTCAATATTATTATTTATTTAATTTTCTTATATTTTAAATCATCCAATCGATTCCATTTCATCCATACAAGCATGCAAGTCAACTAGACAATAAAGTAAAACAATAGAAGTTATTACAAACCACTAGCACCTAACCATCACCCAATACTACAACTTTAATATTACATTTCTTAAGATAACACAAATACATACATGACCATAAGGTCTCAAATAGTATACAAGCATATCATGTACACATTCTTTCTTGTTCTACACACTGATAGAGTAGGCAGGCCACCCATGAGGCAATCCAATCTCCAGCTTTTCCTAGGACATGTTGAAAAGAGAAGTGAGCAACAATGTTGCCCAACGAGGGAGGTGATGCAGCATATCGGGGCGTGCTATCATAAAATGCAACAAAGATAATAACATATACAAACCAAAATAACCAAGCTAATTAGACAAGTAGTTAACCATGTACAAAAGGATACGGTTCCACTTTTGTCTTCAATCACGAACCACGAGCCAAGATCTTCAAGCAAGTGCTGGCAAAACCCTTACACCTCCAAATGGGGTACTCCGGATGTACCTTGATCCTACAACCCATATCTCCCGAGGTAGGTTCGTATACCCAACGAGGTGAACCACGCCTCTGGGGTAGGGGAGTATGTCTCAGCAAGAAAAGGACTGGGAAACCATGGTAGTTGAGGGAGCACGGCAAGCCCGATACCGCCCGTGTTACTCGATACTACCAAGCTCGAATAGGTTGCGCAACCCAGAATCAAGTTCACGAGAACCAAGATCATCAAATATCACATAAAAGAGGCGACAAAGTAGGCCGCCCTCGCAATTAGTCACAATATGCACAAAGTAACGATATAAATATAAAAGAGACAAATGACATATTTTTCCACAACTCTTCAATTAGCTCAATTATATCTTAAACAAGCTTACAAACACATCACAACACATCTACAAGCTCTTATAAGCACAAAGGTAGCCTTTTATCTCTTTTCCCCTTTCTTTAACTATGCTATTCTTCTTCTATATGAAATTCAAGACTCCAAAACTATAATCCAATCATTCTATATTCTTAAGGAAATCAAAAGACACCTACCAAGGCCCTGAAAACCAGCTTTGGAGACAAATGTTCGGGAAGGCCCCGAGTGGGTTTTAACTACACCTACCTTATCCGGACCCCAATTTAACGCAATGAAAGCACCAAAAGTACTTCCATGCTCCAAGGATACCCAATCTAAAGTCCAAACGTGCCCGGATTACATTTCATGAAAAACTCCCTTTTAAACGTTAGCTAATTTTGCATTTTAACTCAATTCTGAGCAATCTAACTACATGTGAGCTTCTAACTAGTTTCAATAATGTCTAAAGCACCTAAAGGAAGCATCAATTCACTCTAAATAGCAAGTTATAGCAAAATCCTAAAATTCGTCACTATTCATCATCTTCTTTGTGCAATTCAAGCTTTCATCCATGGAACTTGCTATCAAACTACACAAACATGGTCTATAGATCATAGTAAACATGTATATCACAATATATATGCATATTAATAGCTATAAACAACAAATCATCAAATCTAAAAAAGTTGACAAAATTTTAACATGTATTTAAATGCAATCTCCCTTGCCCAAAATAAGCCAATAGATGCTAGATGTAGACTTGTAGGAGCTTGAATCTACTTCAAGAGAGCTTAGAAGATCACACAAGGCAAGGATTGAAGAATTTCTTTTTTTTTTCTTTCTTTTTCTTTCTTCTTGGCCGTTGGCCCTTCTGTTTCCTTTTCTTTGTCTCTTTTGCTTTTTACTTTATGTTACATATAATATGTATGTATATAGGTCTATATATATGTATATAATATGTATAGTTGGCTTATATGGCTTAGGACATTAATTAAATCTAGTTAAATTGGCCCAAGCAAAGCTAAATTATAAAAACCCAAAATGCAAACTAAATTTTTACTATTTATAAGGGCACTCACATTTTTATATCTCCCGCTCCCCACATACTATGGAAATAAAATTTATGAACCTAAGCCCAAAATTAAGTATATAATAAGGAAAAAATGTGAAATCTGCAAAATAAAATACTTTAATTTTTACCCCAGGCTCAGGGTTCATCTTTAAATGATGAAAATAATTCAGTAAATGTAAGAAAATAATTTCATATAATGTAAATAATAAAATATTAGATTAACCGTGTTATATAATTTAGTTGAACATAGTCTATACATTTTTTCTAAGAAAAATGAAATCATGCTAGAAAATAAATATAAATCACTAAAATAATCACATATACACATACAAACTCTTGAAATGACACATAATTATATGCAATTAAGTATGATATGCTACATGTTGGGTCTGAGTTGTTACAAATTTAGGAAAATATGAAAGCAGATAAAATAAATAAAATAAAAGAAACTCAACTCCGAGCTCGGGATATATAAATCAATTAAATTTAAATAAATAATAAACATAAGATAATCTTTTTCAGTAACCCTTTTAAATTCAATTTAAATAAATATAATTAATATTGAAAGTAATCTAACTCGTTCGGGTCCGGGCTTGGGCTTCCCATTTGAACAGTAAAATAAATTAATAAAAAGGCATGTAAAATAATTTAAATAAATAAAATAATAAGATAATGGTCCCAACAAGTTATATAAATATAATTTAAATAAATACAAATAATAAAAATCATAATTAATTAATTCTTGTAGATCAATTAAATACATTTTAAATAATGGTAAATGGTGATAACATTAAAAATAATTATTCTCGGGTCCGGGACTTCACATTCAAATAGTAAATTTAAATCAATTAAAATGTTATTAAGGTAAATTTTTGTAAATAAAATAATAGAATAATAAAATAGTTGTTTTATGTGTTTATATGTAGATATAAGATTAGGCTTTGGGCTTTAAAGAAATCAAGTTAAATAATTAAAGTTAGCCTAAAATAAAGATAAAACACCAAATAACCCAAAATGCATTCTAGCTTATACAATTCACTCGGGGACACTAACCATTTTATATTCCACGTTCTAGATATGCTATGCACATACTTTCAGTGAACGAATACTAGATAAATACCAAGCAACATGAGAAAAATAAAATTTTAGAAAAATAGAAGACTTAAAAATTTAACTCGGGCTCGGGTGCTACTTATTCAATTAATTGAAAATAATGTAAATTAGAACCTAAATGCAATAAAAAAAAATTTATAATGATTATTTTACCAAGATAATTGCTTTATTTAAATTTACTAAATATTGTTTGCACGTATTTCAAAAAATATGAAAATAGAGTAAATAAATGAATAAATTAACATAAACATGTAATTATAACCAAACATCTAAAGTAAACACATAAGTACATGCAAGTAGGTACTATTTGCTATAAGTACATGCAAGTAGGTACTATTTGCTATATGCCAGGTCTGGGTGTCACATGCAATGACCCGATATGCTTTAAATCACAATTTCTAGCAACCACAACCATAGATCTTCACATGCAAGACCATGGACACACATATAGATATATTCTTATGAACTTTAAAAACATTTAGAAATCAGCTTGAAACCCTCACCTTAGCAATTTTTAAGTAGAAGTGCAAGAATCACTCTTGAAAATGCTTGTAATGCAAAGTAGACTTTTTTTCCAAGCTTGGTCATGTACTTCTCCTTTCTTTCCTTAATTCCTATCTTAGTTAGTGTGTATTGAAGATGTGCAAGTGTTTAAAACAAAAAGAAATGGAAGAGAACTCTTAAAACTCACCTATGGCCGAAAAGTGCACTTTTAGAGCTTGTTTCTTTGTTTTCTTGAGTCTTGAAAGCCCCTTGAAGATGGCTGCCTTGCTAGGTCCAAAAATGGAGAGAAAAAAAGAGAGAATGGAGAGAAAATGAGAGTGTTGGGTATGTTAGGTTTTGAGAGGGATATTTAGAGTGTTGTTTTGTTATTTTGATGTAGTTTGACTTGTTTTTGTGTAGGTGTGTTGCTAGGTCCGAATTTGAGAGCTTGAGTGTGTGTTTTGAGTCATATGTGTGTGTAGTATTTTATATTTCTTGTGTCTAGTATAGGCATGACATGTGTGTGTAGTTTTAGGAGCCTAGGCATTGTATATCTTGTGTATTATGAAGGATGTTTTGATTAGAGTGTAGGATTATTTTATTAGGTAGTGGAGTTTGTAGTATATTGTATTGTAGACAAAGTGTCTAACAATGTTTAGAAGTTAGTAATGTGTATTATAGATAAAGTGTATTGTTAGTGGAGTTTGTAGTATTTTGAATTATATAATATTATATTGTGTAGGTTTTAGGAAAGAATAAAGAATGTTGGAAGACTTTAGTTTTGTCTTCTAGTGAATTTGAATTAGGATTAAAATATAGTATTTAAGAGTTAGTAGGTTTTGTAGAAAAAAGGTAGAAGTATATGTGTCTATGTATCTATGTAAATAGTATATATATTTTATTGGGAATGTTTAGAAGATTGTAAAGTTTTGACTTTTAGTGGCGTTGTTTTTAGAATGGAATAATATGATGTTTAGAAGATGGGGAGTTTTTGTCTTGTAGTGATTTGAATTAGAATAGAATAATGATTAGTGGAAGATGTGGGATTAGTTTAATAGTATTTTAATAGTTAGTGGATTGTGTAGTAGGAATATTCTATTACCTAGTACTTTGTGCATGAATCTTTCTAGATTAGTGTGCAGACACATTTTCTTAGGTTTATGGTACGTACTACGAGGTAAGGCACGTACTTCTAGGTGAATGTACATATTTCAATACAAATGTACACAACCCTAAGTAATGCACATAAACCAATATAAGACATGTAATTCAATGCAATGCACATAAATCAAGGTATGACACTTAAATCTAGGTTAAGGCTCATACTTTGAGACAGCTGCATATATTTTAATAGGAGTGCACGTAACCCAAGGTTAGTCATGTAAATCTAGGTTTAAGGCACGTAAATCGAGGTAAGTGCATGTTGGTCGAGGAAATGCACGTATTCAGGGTTAAGGTACGTATCTCAAGGGAAGTACACGTGAGATAATATATGACATACTAATCGAGATTAGGGCACACTAATCGAAGTAAAACAAGCTATTTGGGGTCAAGCCTCACAGTCGGGGCATACCGTTGCGTCCGTGAGTTTACCAATTAGTGATCGGGCTCCAACCTGAGTTCCCACGTCATCCACAAAAAAAAAAAAAATTGGCCCCTCAAACTTTTATAGATTTCTTGGAAAATAAGTTCTAGAGAAAGTATTTATGATCGTATGAATCAATTTAACCTTTTTTTGTCAATAGATGTTTGCAAATTTGGTTTTTGAGAGCCCAATAGTATAATTATTACTAATAGGGGTACACAAATATAAAAGAACTATCCTATCCCTTTCCTTGAAGCAACTACATACATGCATTGAAGTTAAACTATACCATCTTAATACATAAACTAACTTATCACACCACTCCAATAATCTAGTTAAACTTAAATTACATTTCTTCTTACATTTATTATATACAACTCATAAAAGAAACATCTTTACTACCTACGCCACATAATCATATTGACTCCCAAGCAAAGAGCAATCAACACAAGCATGAACATTCCATCTAGTACTGCAATACCTGAAATGTGGTGCGATGAGTGAGTATACAAAACACGTATACTCAGTCAGGGTGGAACAGATATCAAGGTGGAGAGAGAAGAAGATCATGCAATGCAAATAGAGACAATTATGCAGTGTAATCAATATAAACATTAAAATCAATAAAGGAACAATCAAGGAAAGCATTAACATAACCAACCAAAGCTATGTTGGGAATATTCCCTGCAAGCCAAATCATTCGGTGAAGGATGATAGGGATATTTATGTAACGAAACGATCTTTGTTATAAATTTTTAATCAAATAAAAGTACCATATGGCGTTTACCTTTATCTCTTATACGTTCATATATCGTCTACCTGCATATTACGTATAACTGATAAAGTCCTTGGATATGTCGGTACAGGGTCGAACCATAAGAGCTTATGGTTGATGAGAATCGACACCTAAGACATACCTAAAGCTTGTCCTAGGTCGTAGGATTCATCAAGATTGGGCATTGATGAATCCGGCAAGACTGACATGTAGTTAGCTCTATCTAGGTTGATCTCATCGACCAAGTGACATAAGATGTCAAGGCTAATGCATGGGTGCGTATGGAGATATGTACATCGGACATGATTCATAGAGAACACTCAATGGGGGCTTCATCCACCTAAGTCAATGAGAAGGTTCTCAGGTGATAGTTGTGCAAAGTAATCCTTTGACTCAAGGACATCATAGTAGCTTGTAAGCAACTCATTGTACTTTGGCCTTGGACAAAAGGGAGAAAGATAAGACCTGCTTGAAAGGGGATTCGGGTACAGTCAAGTACTTGCGAAGCTAGTGAGTGTCGCTGTAAGGATCCACTACTTTGGATGAAAGAGAGAATGCCCTATGTCGTCTCATAGAGATGTTGACAGAAATCCATGGCCATGGTGATATGATTGGATTATACAAGAAAAGTCAACAGAACATAGGAGCAAGCTTATTAGGGTTTGACTGACATTGACTATACCCTAAGGCAAGCTCGGGGCATCTAGTGGAAGGAATGGACTATACGTTAATTAGTCACCAAAAGGTTATTCAATAAG
Source organism: Ehretia macrophylla (assembly GCA_037974665.1). Classification (NCBI taxonomy): domain Eukaryota; kingdom Viridiplantae; phylum Streptophyta; class Magnoliopsida; order Boraginales; family Ehretiaceae; genus Ehretia; species Ehretia macrophylla. Next base: position 77,160,948 of record CM075773.1, read on the forward strand.
AAAGCCTTGATTAAGCATTCGAGCCATCTGGTCGTCGGGGAGTGTTGCTAGATGCCAATCTCGATTAGTAGCAGTTAGAAGGAGTTCTAATGGAGATGGGTTAATTGGTACTTATCCCAGCTACTACTGGCTTGGCACTCAAACCTACAGGATCGCACACAAGCTGAAGGGTTAGAACTATGAGGGATAGAATAGAGAAGTCACACTTGTGAAACCCTACTTTTTCATCTTATCTCGTTTTGCGTGCTTTATCTCATTTTGCGTGGATTAACCTGTCTATGTGCTATGTGACTTAGAATGTGGTAATTTGATATCAATACTCGTAGAACATGCTAAATGTGCATTCATGAAATTTTCATAAAAAACGGAGTTAGAAATTTTATCGCCTACTTTTAGTAAATAGTATTTTCGAAACACGTCCGCTAAAATTTTGAAACTGGTCTTTTTAACCCTTCTAGACCTAGACAACGGACTTTAATAGACATGTGTTTGATTAAAACGGTTTTAAAATCGGCTTAGGAATTTATTAGGGTTTTTACACTGACTTTTGCAAAAATCGAGTTTTAAGCCGACTCGGGTGAAATTGTTTAATTGTAAAACTTCTTGTCATCTAAAAATAACCTACTTGAGCTATCTTAGGAGTTGCAATTTTGTTTTGAGCAAGGAGATAGCTAAAATGCATTTAAAAGACAAGAAAATGAATTAAAGGACTAAAATACTACTTTGACTTTGCATTTTATTTATTTGACCAAGCTTTTAAATACATATTGTCATCAACACACACTCAACACAACACAAAACATACTGAAAAAACACATAGGAGGCTGAGAGGAAGAAGAGAGAAAAAGAAAGAAAAAAACTCAAGCTTTTCAACCAATTTTTCAAAGAAAAACCTAGTTTTTGTTCGTAGAACTTCGTGCCGACTTGGATTCTACTTGTTGGGCACACATTGCACGCATTCCTAGGCTTATATAGCATCAAAGGTGAGAGAAAAATTCTAGATCTCAAAAGTTGTCGTTTGCATTTTTGCGTATAAATGAAAATCGAACCGTTAGAATTCTAATCCGATGTTAGATTATTGCTCCTTGCATGCTAGGGATCATTTAGCCGTAAAACTACGAGTTTTTATCGGTTGTAGCATAATTTTTATTTTTCGGGTATTTAAATTTGATTAATTTGTTCAATGTTGATTAAATTGAGTTGTGTTAATCGAAATCGATTGCCGTCGATTTCTAAAAACTTGATAATTACGTGGTAGCGTTGTTGTAATGCCGAATTTTCAATTGCGTTGTCCGTGTGAAAGTTCGGAAAATTCAGCCTTGACACCTTAGAGTTTTAGGGTTATCGGGCATGATATAGAGGTGTTATGGTGGTTTTCCAAGAGGGCTAATGTAGTTGGTTGAGTGGATGAGTGATAGAAACTGATTTGGCGGTGTTTGGATTAGTAGAATGTAGGTTATGAATTTTTGAAGTTTAAGCTGTCTTTCTTTAAATTTTTGAACTATGCCATAGATGATGGGGTGGTGTTGGAGTGATCGAATGGTGAGTTGTTGATGGGTAAACTAGGGTTTAATTATGTATATAATGCAAGTCTGGTTGGATGGCCTACTTTGTCATCTAACTTGGTTATTTGTTGTCTAATTGATTATTGATGCTATTATTGATGAAAAGATGATTATTGATTGATGATTGATTGATTATTGATGATTATTATGGAGTCTTGGTATGTGTGTGCCACATCTCGGGCAGCGTTAGGCTATCGGGTTGAAAACGACGTGACTGCCAGAGGCTATCCCCAGTTCGCATGACGAAGGTGTCATGGAGGGAGGGGCTAGTGAGGTACCTCGGGTGCGTGAGTAATGGGGAGTTATAAGAAGATTGGTTGAGATCGTGATAGCGTTTGGAGCTATACCAACTAGAGTATCCTTAATTGAATGGTTATATAGTTATGTGATGATAATATTATTGATGTTGTGTGTTTACTTGCTCAAAGGATTAGTTCCAAGGAGCTTAGTAAACCTTGCTCGAGATCTATTGGATCCTTACTGGGCTTATTTTTATATAAGCTCACTCTCTATTATTGCATGCTTACAGGTGTTGTAGAGTAAGACTACGGGTACGTGCCTCCTGAGGAGGAAAATGTGCCTTTTGTGGATGAGTCTTATGTCCTTGAGTCTTACCCGTGATGCCATGTTGTTTACTATCATGTATATTAGCTTAATAGACTTTTAACTGCTTTGTAATTCTTATTGTATAAGATGTTGAAAAGATCATGAGTTAGTTTATATTATCTTAGCAGTCTTACTTTTGCCTTTGTTTAGATTGCTAGGCTAGTGTTAATATGGGTTGTAATGTATAACAAAGTTTAAATGTTATGTTGGAACGGAGGTGTATAACTATGAACGGTTGGTGGAAGGAATGATTATTGTTTAATATGGTTATGTTGTATGTTGTTATTCGAATTAAGGAGTTGTTGGATGTATGATGTTCTAATGCGGTTGGTTTAGAACCTCGGTATTCTAATTACTGTCGTTATACTGCCGAAATTTCGTTACGTCCTGACTGATTATAGGTGGGGTCGGGTTGGGGCGTGACATTTAAGTGGTATCAGAGCTCATCACCTTGGGGAGCTCCTATTTTATTTGTGAAGAAGAAGGATGGTACTTTGAGATTGTGTATTGATTACCGTGGTTTGAATCAAGTGACCATCAAGAATAAGTATCCTTTGCCACTGATTGACGAGTTGTTTGATCAACTTCAGGGAGCCAAAGTCTACTCTAAATTTGATTTGAGGCAGGGGTATTATCAGCTTCGGATTCGCACGGAGGATGTTCCAAAGTCTGCCTTCAGGACTCAGTACGGGTATTATGAGTTTGTTGTTATGCCCTTTGGATTAACTAATGCACCGGTAGCATTCATGGATCTTATGCACCGGGTTTTCCAGCCGTATTTAGACCAGTTCATGGTAATCTTTATTGATGATATCTTGGTCTATTCTAAATCTGAATCAGAGCACGAGCAACATCTACGGCTTGTCTTACAGAAGCTGCAGGAGCATCAGTTGTTTGCCAAGTTTAGCAAATGTGAATTTTGGCTGCAACACATATCTTTTCTTGGCCATGTGATTTCACAAAGTGGTATATCTGTCGATCCCACTAAGATTGAGGTGGTGATGTCTTGGAAACGGCCAGAGAATGTTTCTGAGGTCCGTAGCTTTCTTGGCTTGGTGGGTTATTATCGTAGGTTTGTTAAGGACTTCTCGAAGATTGCTGGGCCACTTTCTAAGTTGACTAAAAACGGACTATCTTTAATTGGGATGAGAAGTGTGAGAGTGGGTTTCAGGAGTTGAAAAAGAGGTTGACTACTGCTCCAGTACTTGCTCTACCAGAGGGGACCGATAATATGGTTATTTACAGCGATGCATCCAAGGAGGGCTTGGGATGTGTTCTTATGCAGGATGGCCGAGTTATTGCCTATGCTTCCAGGAAGTTGAAGCCTTATGAGGTGAATTATCCGACTCATGATCTTGAGTTGGCAGCAGTTGTCTTCGCACTGAAGAAGTGGCGTCATTACCTGTGGGGCAGTAAGTTCAAGGTTTTCACTGATCATAAGAGTCTGAAGTATTTATTCTCACAGAAGGAGTAGAATATGCGCCAGCGGAGGTGGATGGAGCTTCTTGGAGATTATAATTGTCCTATCAATTATCTGCCTGGCAGGGCAAATGTTGTAGCAGATGCTCTTAGTCGGAAGGCGAGTATTTCTTGTTTAGCTGTCAAGAAGTGGGAGATTCTTGAGGAATTCACTTATTGGAGACCGGAGTTGACTCAGGTTGGGGTGATATGTTCGCATCTCCGTATTCAGCCTTTATTGTTGTCTTAGATCAGGGAAGCTCAGCAACTTGATGTTAAACTCCAGAAGATCAAGGATCAGATCACGGATGATCAGTCTGACTTTAAAGTGCATGAGGATGGTATTCTTCGGTTTCGGAACAGGGTATGTGTTCCCGATGAACCGGGCTAGAGGCGAGGTATTCTGGAGGAAGCTCATAATTCTAATTACACTATACATCCCGGTGGAAACATGATGTATCGGGATTTGAAGCAACATTACTGGTGGAATAACATGAAGAGAGAGGTTGCTCAGTTTGTATCTAGATATTTGACTTGTCAGCGGGTGAAAGCCGAGCATCAACGACCTGCAGGTTTGTTTCAGTTGTTGGCTATTCCAGAGTAGAAATGGAAGCATATTACGATGGATTTCGTCATTGGTTTGCCTAGAACTCCGAGGGGTAATGATGCAGTTTGGGTTGTCGTAGATCGTTTGACGAAGTCAGCTCATTTTATTTCGATGAGGATGGGAGATGAGGTTACAAAGTTGACGGATCTTTATTTGGATCAGATTGTTAGACTTCACGGGATTCCATCTAGTATTGTCTCAGATCGAGATCCTCGATTTACTTCTCGTTTGTGGGAGAAACTTCAGGAGACCTTGGGTACTCAGTTGAACTTCAGTACCGCGTATCATCCACAGACTAACGGTCAGTCTGAGTGGACTATACAGATTCTGGAAGATATGCTTAGGGCTTGTGTTCTGGACTTCGGGAAGAATTGGGAGAAACATCTACCACTTGCCGAGTTTGCCTATAACAATAGTTATCAAGATACTATTAGGATGGCACCTTTTGCAGCTCTTTACGGTCGTAAGTGCCGTTCACCTTTATATTGGGACGAGGTAGGGGAAATGAAGACTGTTGATCCGACTATTATGCCAGAGCTTCTTGAGAAGATTGATAATGTTCAATTGATCAGGCAGAGAATGCTTACGACGCAGAGTAGATTCAAGAGTTATACTGATAAGCGCCGTCGGGACTTGGAGTTTGCAGTCGGAGATCGGGTTTTCTTAAAATTGTCTCCTCGTAAGGGGTTTGCTCGTTATGGTAAATGTGGTAAGCTGAGTCCGAGATTTGTTGGGCCGTTTGAGGTTACCGGCAAGGTTGGTAAGTTGGCATATCTGTAATACCCGAGCCCAGAATGTGAAAATTCCTTGTTTATTATCTTGAAAATTATATTTCCTTAAATTCTTTGTGAATTAATTGTTACTTTCTCGCCGTCGCAACGTGCATTGCATTTCAGGAGCGATAGCTAGAGAACGATTTTTAGTCCTCAGCAAATAGTGAAACTAGTGTTTAGATGACTTAAATTTTATATTTTAAATGTTGCTAGCTTTAATTGATCTTTCCTTAGCTAAAATGGCTTTAAAATGCACAAAATAAGGGCCTTTGACCAAGTTTTAAGTGGTTTGACCTAGGCTTTTGACCATTTGACCATTTAGCATTTAAATAAGCTTTTAACTTAGCAAAATAAAAAAAAAACAGCAGCTGAAACAGAGAGTCCAGGCCGTGAGCTCCAAGGGAAAAAAAAAACCTTTCAACCTTTCAATCGTTCAATCTTCGCGTGAGCTCGTGCGGGGTGGTTTCCGAGGTGACTAGCGTTGTTTTCCTAGCGACTAGGAGTGCCTAAGGTGAGGGAATCATGTTATTTGCGCATTTAAATGTTTAGTGTATCAACTTTGCAATTTTTAGATTTTATCCGTAGATTGTTGTTTAAAGCGATTTGATGCTTCTAGAATGTTCCTTGGCAATTGTAGAACGTGTACTTATAGTTTTTTAACATTTTCTATGGTTAAATGTTCTGATTGCAAATTAAATTGTCAATTGAATAGTGTTTTGTGAATAGTAAAACCTTGAAACGTTGAAGTTGCGCTGTTATGCTTTCCGTTGATGTAGAAATGTGCTAGGTATGCTAGAATGCCTAAATGCATGGTTTGTTTGGGTTGCGTAGTGGAAAAAACGAGGATTATGCCTTTGGGAAAATCGGGGTCGTTTAGGTCGACTTTAGCGTTTTCTTGTTTTGCGTGTTGGCATTGTATCGGGAGGCCATGGAAGCACTTTTGGTGCGATTATGGCATTGGTTGGGTGTTTGGTTGGTATAGTTGTAGTTCAAACGAGAAAGGGAAAAATTGGGGCTTTGCGCGAGTTCTAGGGTAAAGTAAGGTTTCGAGGTCTTTAGACGTGCCTTATGGTGACGTAGGAGGTTTGGCAAAGTCGGTTTCCAGAACTCGTGGCTCGTTTGGAAATGGTAGGGTTTTGATAGTTGGGGCCGGTTTGTGTTTTTGCTTGTTTTCTTGATTTTATGTCTATAGAATGCTTAGGGTTTCTTGAAATACTTGTTTGAATTGATTTGGATGGAAATGCTTATCAATTGCTGCTATTGCGTGCGAGAGTAACCTACTTTGTTATTCTCCCACGTGTGGCTTTATCGCTTATTTATCGCCTTGTATCGAGTCTTGCATTGCATAGTGTCTCGCGCGTGAGTGATAGGCCTCTCTGGGTAGCCTTGGGTTGCCAGTGTTGGTTGCTCTAGCTCCGCTGCTATTCCCTTTCTCGCTTGGGTTGCCTCCCAGGGAGATTTGGATCGTAGGTTGATGGATACTTCCGGGGTATTCCAAACTGGTGTTATAAGGTGGTTTGGGCCGGCGCGTCGTCATCGAATCCTTGAATGAAAGTTGCTCGTGAAAAGAGTATCGTATCCTTTGAATGAATGTTTATAGTCTTTAATGCTTGCCTTGTTATAATATTGGCTTGTTTGGATCTTTAAATGATAATTGTTTGCATTGCTTGGCTAATTTCATTGCATACTCCTCTCATCTCCGTCCTTGAGACCAATTGTCCTCGCTGAGCAATAGTTTTTGCTCATTCCTCTCTATACTATATTTTTACAGGAGTAGTTGAAGCAGAACCTATCGAGGTAATAGAGGAGGAGGAGCAGGTGGAGGTGTTTCCGTGATAGCACTTTTCTGCTTTGCTGGTGGTTGGTTACTAGATTTTTTGTGCGAGCCTTGCTTGTTATGTATATTGCTTGGATGTCGCTTAATTTTGAGGCTTGTAGCCTTGTATGTATTTTCTAGTTTGGGGCCTCTACGGTCTTATGTTGTATAAGTTGAAAGAATGTAAAGTTGTAAACTTATACCTTGTGACTAGTAAGGAAATGCATGCTAATGGAATTGATTAGTGGCATAAATACTTGTGTAGTATGCATATCATTTTGGGTTGCAAAGTTTATTAATAAGAAATGTATATTTTAAAGAAAGTTGGCTTGTTTTGATTATTTTATGGCTTTCGCAAGTATTATATTGATTTTAGGGTTTTCGGATCGTCCGTGGTACAGAGGAGACTCCGTCCGTGTGTCGGGTCCGGGCTTGGCCTTTTGCGGGGTCGGGTCGGGGCGTGACATCTTTAGGTGGTATCAGAGCATGATAGTCTTGCATGAGCCGGGATATGATTCTCGGTCTGTGGGGTAAAGGTCTAAAATGCTAAAGTGTTTATGTATGATTGCTAAGTGAAAAGAAAATGTTATAGCATGACTTTGTGAACTTGGAATGTTTATGTGTTTAAGTGAAATAGTTTGGCAAGTTGAACTTGTCTTATGTGAATTGTGTGATAGAATATTGGATTGTTATTGACTTGAGTGTTATCTAATCTTATGTGCTATATTTCTGTCTATAAACTGCTTTTAAATGTTCCCAGCTATTGTGAATTGCTACTATGCCGCCACGTCGTGGTACTCAAGGTATAGGATCAGATGAAGAGGCAGCAGAACAGGGTCAGCAGCCGTTGCCTGAGCAATTTATGGCTACCATGACTACTGCAGTAAACCAGATTACACAGGTGCTGCATGAGCAGAGGCAGGACAGGAATAATCCCCAGGGAAATCAAGCTAATCCTGGTGGACAGGGGTACAGAGTTGAGAATAATCAGTTAGAGAAATTTCTGAGGCACGAGCCGGGAAAGTTCTTCGGAGAGCCGGATGATGAGGCGGCCGAGAGATGGATTAATCGTGTTGAGAAAATTTTCACCGCTTTGAGGTACACATATGAGGCAAGAATAGATTATGCGTCATTCTTGTTTGAGGGTGATGCAGAGCAGTGGTGGAATACTGTCAGATTGAGGTGGGATTGTGAGGACGTTCCACATTTATGGGATGATTTTGTGAGTGAGTTTCGGGACAAATATATTCCCGAGATGGCTATGGAAAGGAGGGAGGACGAGTTTGTGGCCCTGAAGCAGGGAAATATAACTGTTGCACAGTACGAGGCTAGGTTTGTTAGCCTGTCGAGGTATATGCCCGAGTTGGTACGGTCGGCTAGGAGGATGATTCATAGGTTTGTCCGTGGGCTGAGAATGGATATTCAGTTGCATTTGACTGGGCAGACCTACACTACTTTTCCCGAGGCATTTCAGGCAGCCTCGAAGTTTGAGAAACGGAAGGCTGAGATGTTAGCTGAGAGCAGTCAGCCGAGTAAGAAGCAGTATTTGGGCCAGAGCAGCCAGAGTCAGCCGAGGCAGTATCAGTCTTCTACACAGGTTCCTCAGCAACGTCCGTATCAGCCACATCAACAGATTCAGGCTAGGCCAGCTGTGACTAGACCCCAGCAGGGAGCTACAGTCCCTACTACTACCAGAGCCCCAGCACCTACAGGAAACACTGCAGTTAGGCAAAATCAGCAGTGTAATTATTGTAATCGATCAGGGCATATTGAGGCTAACTGCTGGAGGAAGAGTGGTAAATGTACGGGTTGTGGCAGTGATGACCATAGGGTGAGAGATTGCCCTAAGTATAACAATGTTCAGGGCCGTGGTGGAGGCCAAGGTGTTCAGAATAGGGCTGCAGGTGCACGTCCAGCACAGAGAGTTCAGGCTAGGGTCTTTGCACTAGATGCGGAGGAGCTGCCCGATACTACAGCTATTGTGGAAGGTACCTTTCTTCTCAATACTCAGCCAGTTAAAGTTTTGATTGATCCCGGAGCTACACATTCGTTTATAACTCCTGCATGTGCACGATCTGTGAATGTTTGCATTGATAAATTGCCTCATGAAGTTGAAGTTAGTACTCCTTTGGGTGCAAAATTTGTTACTGAGTCTATTTGCAAATCTTGTGATATATGTATTGAGAACCTAAATTTCCTGCTGATTTAATTATATTGCCATTCCGTGACTTTGAAATCATTTTGGGAATGGACTGGTTGGGAAAGTATTATGCTCAGTTGGATTGTAGAACAAAGGTCGTTTATCTTCAGGTTCCTGACCTACCGGTACTGGAGATTGTTGGGAATTGCAGGGCTGCCCGAATTCCACTTTTGTCAGCGATCAAGACTTCTAAGTTGTTGAATAGGGGTTGTGAAGCTTACTTAGCCTATTTGATCAATCAGCCTACTGATAAGTTGAGTTTGAATGAGGTTCCGATTGTTAGAGACTTCCCTGGTATATTTCCCGAGGAATTACCAAGTTTACCACCAGATAGGGAGATTGAGTTCGTGATTGATCTTGTGCCAGGCACTGCGCCAATTTCTAGGAGTCCTTATAGAATGGCATCGGCTGAACTTCAAGAGTTAAAAATTCAGCTTCAGAACTTGCTTGAGAAAGGGTTTATACAACCTAGTTCTTCGCCGTGGGGCGCACCTGTGTTGTTTGTGAGAAAGAAAGACGGCACGCTACGGTTATGCATTGATTACAGGGGACTTAATCAAGTCACGATTAAGAACAAATACCCCTTGCCGTTGATTGAAGAATTGTTTGACCAGTTGTAGGGTGCGAGTGTTTACTCCAAATTTGACTTGAGGCAGGGTTACTATCAACTTAGGATTCGGAGTGACGATATACCAAAGACGGCATTCAGGACTAGATATGGCTACTATGAATTTGTTGTTTTGCCGTTTGGTTTGACGAATGCACCAGCCGCATTCATGGACTTGATGCAGAGAGTTTTCCGACCTTACTTTGATTTGTTTGTCGTGATCTTTATTGATGACATTTTAGTGTATTCGAAGAACTAGGCCGAGCATGAGAAACACTTGAGGATTGTGCTTCAGACTTTGCAGGAAAACAAGCTTTTTGCTAAATTCAGCAAGTGTGAATTCTGGTTGAATCAGATATCTTTTCTAGGCCATATCATTTCAGATCGAGGAATTTTAGTGGACCCAGCTAAGATTGAAGTTGTTTCATCTTGGAAGAGACCTGAGACGGTGTCAGAGATTCGGAGTTTTCTTGGATTGGCAGGTTACTACCGGAGACTTGTTAAAGACTTTTCCAAAATTTCTGGACCTTTGAGCCAGTTGACTCGGAAGAAAGTTGCTTACAACTGGGATGCTAAATGTGAATCCAGTTTCCAAGAATTGAAGAAGAGACTAACTACAGCTCCTATACTAGCTTTACCTGAGGGAACAAAGAACTTTGTTGTCTACAGTGATGCATCTAAGGAAGGATTGGGCTGTGTTTTAATGCAGAATGGTAAGGTGATTGCTTATGCTTCTAGGAAATTGAAACCTTATGAAGTCAATTATCCTACACATGATCTTGAGTTAGCTGCAGTTGTGTTTGCATTGAAGAAGTGGCGTCATTACTTGTGGGGTTGCAGATTTGAAATTTTTACTGACCACAAGAGTCTCAAGTATTTGTTTTCGCAGAAGGATCTGAATATGAGGCAACGGAGATGGCTAGAGCTATTGGGTGGTTATAACTGTTCTATTAACTATGTGCCAGGTAAGGCAAATGTTGTTGCTGATGCTTTAAGCCGAAAGGCTACTGTTGCAAGCTTGATTATCAAGGACTGGGAGACTTTGAAAGAAATTTGTTCATGGAAGCCAGAAGCTACTGAGGTAGGGATTCAATTTGCTTGTTTGCAGATTCAGTCAGGGTTGCTAGCACAGATCAGAGAGGCTCAGAAGACTGATCCTCACATCTTAAAGATCCAAGAAAAATCAAAAGGGGGAGAGTCGGAGTTTAAATTACATGCAAATGGCATCTTCAGATTCAGGGATAGAGTATGTGTTCCTGATGATCCGACTTTGAAGAATGAGATCCTGTCCGAGGCACATAATTCGAGGTACACGATTCACCCGGGCAGTACAAAGATGTATAGAGATTTAAAACAACACTTCTGGTAGAACAATATGAAGAGGGAGATTGCTAGGTATGTATCCGGATGTTTGACTTGTCAGAGGGTTAAAGTTGAGCATCAGAGGCCAGCCGGACTTCTACCGCCGTTGTCGATTCCGCAATGGAAGTGGGTACATATAACAATGGATCTTGTGACCGATCTTCCTAGATCTCCGAGAAGATGTGATTCTGTTTGGGTTATTGTGGACCGCTTGACTAAAGTTACACATTTTATTTCCGTGAACAAACAGGATAGCCTTGATAAGCTAGCTGAGCTTTATGTTGCTAATATTGTGAGATTGCATGGTGTGCCACAGAGTATAGTGTCAGATAGGGATCCCAGATTCAGATCTCATTTTTGGCAGAAGTTGCAAGAGGCCATGGGAACTAAGTTGAGCTTCAGCACTGCATATCATCCGCAAACTGATGGCCAGTCTGAGAGAACCATCAGGATCTTGGAAGACATGCTACGGGCATGTGTGCTAGACTTTGGGAAGAATTGGGAGAAGTTTTTTCCTTTAGCGGAGTTCGCCTACAACAATAGTTATCAATCTACTATAGATATGGCTCCCTACGAGGCGTTGTATGGTCAGAAATGCAGATCCCCGTTATATTGGGAAGAGGTTGGAGAGATGAGAACAGTTGATCCGACTGTGTTACCTGAGATGATTAAGATGGTAGATAATGTTCACCTTATTCGCCAGCGTATGCTTACAGCTCAGAATCGTCAGAAGAGTTATGCGGATAAGCACTGTCGGGATCTTGAGTTTGATTTGGGAGATTGGGTGTTTCTTAAGATTTCTCCACGGAAGGGATTGATTCGGTACGGTAAGAGCAGGAAGCTTAGTCCCAGGTATGTGGGTCCGTATGAGAGCATCGAAAAGGTAGGTCCTTTGGCTTATCGATTAGCTTTGCCTCCGAGCTTGTCGAGACTGCACGATGTGTTCCACGTGTCTATGTTGAAGAAGTATCATCCAGACCCTTCACACGTACTTGAACCAGAGCCTTTGTAGATTGAAGAGAATTTGTCCTATGAAGAGAAAACGATTCGAATTGTGGATCGGAAAGTTCAGGAGCTTCGCAGAAAGAGTATTCCGTTAGTAAAGGTTCTGTGGAATCATCATGGGTTTGAGGAAGCAACTTGGGAAAGAGAGGACCAGGTTCGGGATCAGTATCCGGAGTTATTTGTTGACCAGGTAAGAATTGCGTGGGCGCAATTGTTTTAAGGGGGAGAGGGTGTAATACCTGAGCCCGGAATGTGAAAATTCCTTGTTTATTATCTTGAAAATTATATTTCCTTAAATTCTTTGTGAATTAATTGTTACTTTTTCGCCGTCGCAACGTGCATTGCATTTCAGGAGCGATAGCTAGAGAATGATTTCCAGTCCTCAGCAAATAGTGAAACTAGTGTTTAGATGACTTAAATTTTATATTTTAAATGTTGCTAGCTTTAATTGATCTTTCCTTAGCTAAAATGGCTTTAAAATGCACAAAATAAGGGCCTTTGACCAAGTTTTAAGTGGTTTGACCTAGGCTTTTGACCATTTGACCATTTAGCATTTAAATAAGCTTTTAACTTAGCAAAATAAAAAAAAAACAGCAGCTGAAACATAGACTCCATGCCGTGAGCTCCAAGGGAAAAAAAAACCTTTCAACCTTTCAATCGTTCAATCTTCGCGTGAGCTCGTGCGGGGTACTTTCCGAGGTGACTAGCGTTGTTTTCCTAGCGACTAGGAGTGCCTAAGGTGAGGGAATCATGTTATTTGCGCATTTAAATGTTTAGTGTATCAACTTTGCAATTTTTAGATTTTATCCGTAGATTGTTGTTTAAAGCGATTTGATGCTTCTAGAATGTTCCTTGGCAATTGTAGAACGTGTACTTATAGTTTTTTAACATTTTCTACAGTTAAATGTTGTGATTACAAATTAAATTGTCAATTGACTAGTGTTTTGTGAATAGTAAAACCTTGAAACGTTGAAGTTGCGCTGTTATGCTTTTCGTTGATGTAGAAATGTGCTAGGTATGCTAGAATGCCTAAATGTATGGTTTGTTTGGGTTGCGTAGTGGAAAAAATGAGAATTATGCCTTTGGGAAAGTCGGGGTCGTTTAGGTCGACTTTGGCGTTTTCTCGTTTTGCGTGTTGGCATTGTATCGGGAGGCCATGGAAGCACTTTTGGTGCGATTATGGCGTTGGTTGGGTGTTTGGTTGGTATAGTTGTAGTTCAAACGAGAAAAGGGAAATTGGGACTTTGCACGAGTTCTAGGGTAAAGTAAGGTTTCGAGGTCTTTAGACGTGCCTTATGGTGACGTAGGAGGTTTGGCGAAGTCGGTTTCCAGAACTCGTAGCTCGTTTGGAAATGGTAGGGTTTTGATAGTTGGGGCCGATTTGTGTTTTTGTGTGTTTTCTTGATTTTATGTCTATAGAATACTTAGGGTTGCTTGAAATACTTGTTTGAATTGATTTGGATGGAAATGCTTATCAATTGCTGCTATTGCGTGCGAGAGTAACCTACTTTGTTATTCTCCCACGTGTGGCTTTATCGCTTGTTTATCGCCTTGTATCGAGTCTTGCATTGCATAGTGTCTCGCGCGTGAGTGATGGGCCTCTCTGGGTAGCCTTGGGTTGCCAGTGTTGGTTGCTCTAGCTCCGCTGCTATTCCCTTTCTCGCTTGGGTTGCCTCCCAGGGAGATTTGGATCGTAGGTTGATGGATACTTCCGGGGTATTCCAAACTGGTGTTATAAGGTGGTTTGGGCCGGCGCGTCGTCATCGAATCCTTGAATGAAAGTTGCTCGTGAAAAGAGTATCGTATCCTTTGAATGAATGTTTATAGTCTTTAATGCTTGCCTTGTTATAATATTGGCTTGTTTGGATCTTCAAATGATAATTGTTTGCATTGCTTGGCTAATTGCATTGCATACTCCTCTCATGGGTTGAATTACTTATCAAATTGCTGCTATTGCGTGCGAGAGTAACCTACTTTGTTATTCTCCCACGTGTGGCTTTATCGCTTGTTTATCGCCTTGTATCGAGTCTTGCATTGCATAGTGTCTCGCGCGTGAGTGATGGGCCTCTTTGAGTAGCCTTGGGTTGCCAGTGTTGGTTGCTCTAGCTCCGCTGCTATTCCCTTTCGCGCTTGGGTTGCCTCCCAGGGAGATTTGGGTCGTAGGTTGATGGATACTTCCGGGGTATTCCAAACTGGTATTATAAGGTGGTTTGGGCCGGCGTTTCGTCATCGAATTCGTGTTTGAAAGTTGCTCGTGAAAAGAGTATCGTATCCTTTGAATGAGTGTTTGCAGCTTTAAATACTTGCCTTGCTTTATTATTGGCTTTGGTTGTATTTTTATATGACTTGTATGTATTGTTTGGCTAATTGCATTGCATACTCCTCTCATCTCCGTCCTTGAGACCAATTGCCCTCACTGAGCAATCGTTTTTGCTCATTCCTTTCTATACCATGTTTTTACAGGAGTAGTTGAGGCAGACCCTCTCGAGGTAATAGAGGAGGAGGAGCAGGTGGAGGTGTTTCCGTGATAGCACTTCCTTGCTTTGCTGGTGGTTGGTTACCAGTTTTGTGCAAACCTTGTTTGTTATGTATATTGCGTGAAGGACGTTTAATTTTGAGGCTTGTAGCCTTGTATGTATTTTTCTATTTTGAGACCTTTAATGGTCTTATGTTGTAATGGATTAAAGTTTGTAAAGTTGTAAACTTATACTCTGATGACTAGTGAAGAAATGCATGCTAATAGCTAATGGTTTAGTGGCATAAATACCTGTGTAGTATGCATGGCATTTTTGGTTTGGAAAGTTGGATAATAAGAAATGTATGTTTTATAGGAAGTTGTCTTGTTTTGATTATTATATAGCTTTCGCAAGTATTATATTGATTTTAGTGTTTTCGAATCGTCCGCGGTACAGAGGAGACTCCGTCCGTGTGTCGGGTCCGGGCTTGGCCTTTTGCGGGGTCGGGTCGGGGCGTGACATCTTTAGGTGGTATCAGAGCATGATAGTCTTGCATGAGCCGGGATACAATTCTCGGTCTGTGGGGTAAAGGTCTAAAATGCTAAAGTGTTTATGTATGATTGCTAAGTGAAAAGAAAATGTTCTAGCATGACTTTGTGAACTTGGAATGTTTATGTGTTTAAGTGAAATAGTTTGGCAAGTTGAACTTGTCTTATGCGAATTGTGTGATAGAATATTGGATTGTTATTGACTTGAGTGTTATCTAATCTTATGTGTTATATTTATGTCTGTAAACTGCTTTTAAATGTTGCCAGCTATAGTGAGTTGCTACTATGCCGCCACGTCGTGGTACTCAAGGTATAGGATCAGATGAAGAGGCAGCAGAACAGGGTCAGCAGCCGTTGCCCGAGCAGTTTATGGCTACCATGACTACTGCAGTAGACCGGATCACACAGGTACTACATGAGCAGAGGCAGGACCGGATTAATCCCCAGGGTAATCAAGCTAATCCTGGTGGACAGGGGTACAGAGTTGAGAACAATCAGTTAGAGAAATTTCTGAGGCACGAGCCGGGAAAGTTCTTCTGGGAGCCGGATGATGAGGCGGCCGAGAGATGGATTAATCGAGTTGAGAATATTTTTACCGCGTTGAGGTATACCGATGAGGCAAGAATAGACTATGCATCATTTTTATTTGTGGGTGATGCAGAGCAGTGGTGGAATACTGTCAGATTGAGGTGGGATTGTGAGGATGTTCCACACTTATGGGATGATTTTGTAAGTGAGTTCCGGGACAAATATATTCCCGAGATGGCTATGGAGAGGAGGGAAGATGAGTTTGTGGCCCTGAAGCAGGGAAATATGACTGTTGCACAGTACGAGGCTAGGTTTGTTAGCCTGTCGAGGTATATGCCCGAGTTGGTACGGCCGGCTAGGAGGATGATACATAGGTTTGTCCGTGGGCTGAGAATGGACATACAGTTGCATTTGACTGGGCAGACCTACACTACTTTTCCCGAGGCATTTCAGGCAGCCTCGAAGTTTGAGAAATGGAAGGCTGAAATGTTAGCTGAGAGCAGTCAGCCGAGTAAGAAGCAGTATTTGGGCCAGAGCAGCCAGAGTCAGCCGAGGCAGTATCAGGCTTCTGCACAGGGTCCTCAGCAGTGTCCGTATCAGCCACAGTAGCAGATTCAGGCTAGGCCAGCTGTGACTAGACCCCAGCAGGGGGGTACAGTTCCTACCCCTGCCAGAGCCCCAGCACCTACAGGAAACACTGCGGTTAGGCAAAATCAGCAGTATAATTATTGTAATTGACCAGGGCATATTGAGGCTAACTGTTGGAGGAAGAGTGGTAAATGTACGGGTTGTGGCAGTGATGACCATAGGGTGAGGGATTGCCCTAAATATAATAATGTTCAGGGCCGTGGTGGAGGCCAAGGTGTTCAGAATAGGGCAACAGGTGCACGACCAGCACAGAGAGTTCAGGCTAGGGTATTTGCACTAGATGCAGAGGAGCTGCCCGATAATACAGCTATTGTGGAAGGTATTTTTCTTCTCAATACTCAGCCAGTTAAAGTTTTGATTGATCCTGGAGCTACGCATTCGTTTATAACTCTTGCATGTGCACGATCTGTGAATGTTTGCATTGATAATTTACCTTATGAAGTTGAAGTTAGTACTCATTTGGGTGCAAAATTTGTTACTGAGTCTATTTGCAAATCTTGTGATATATGTATTGAGAACCGTAAATTTCCTGCTGATTTAATTGTATTACCATTCCGTGACTTTGAAATCATTTTGGGAATGGACTGGTTGGGAAAGTATTATACTCAGTTGGATTGTAGAACAAAGGTTGTTTATCTTCAAGTTCCTGACCTACCGGTACTAGAGATTGTTGGGAACTGCAGGGCTGCCCGCATTCCACTTTTATCAGCGATCAAGACTTCTAAGTTGTTGAATAGGGGTTGTGAAGCTTACTTAGCCTATTTGATCAATCAGCCTGCTGATAAGTTGGGTTTGAATGAGGTTCCGATTGTTAGAGACTTCCCTAGTGTATTTCCTGAGGAATTACCGGGTTTACCACCGGATAGGGAGATCGAGTTCGTGATTGATCTTGTGCCAGGCACTGCGCCAATTTCTAGGAGTCCTTATAGAATGGCATCGGCTGAACTTCAGGAGTTAAAAATTCAGCTTCAGAACTTGCTTGAGAAAGGGTTTATACAACCTAGTTCTTCGCCGTGGGGTGCGCCTGTGTTGTTTGTGAGAAAGAAAGACGGCACGCTACGGTTATGCATTGATTACAGGGGACTTAATCAAGTCACGATTAAGAATAAATACCCCTTGCCGTTGATTGAAGAATTGTTTGCCCAGTTGCAGGGTGCGAGTGTTTTCTCCAATTTTGACTTGAGGCAGGGTTACTATCAACTTAGAATTCGGAGTGACGATATACCAAAGACGGCATTCAGGACTAGATATGGCCACTATGAGTTTGTTGTTTTGTCGTTTGGATTGACGAATGCACCAGCCGCATTCATGGACTTGATGCAGAGGGTCTTTCGGCCTTACCTTGATCAGTTTGTCGTGATCTTTATTGACGACATTTTAGTGTATTCGAAGAACGAGGCTGAACATGAGCAACACTTGAGGATTGTGCTTCAAACTTTGCAGGAAAACAAGCTTTTTGCTAAATTCAGCAAGTGTGAGTTCTGGTTGAACCAGATTTCTTTTCTAGGTCATATCATTTCAGACCGAGGAATTTCAGTAGACCCAGGTAAGATTGAAGTTGTTTCATCTTGGAAGAGACCTGAGACGGTGTCAGAGATTCGGAGTTTTCTTGGATTGGCAGGTTACTACCGGAGATTTGTTAAAGACTTTTCTAAAATTTCTGGACCTTTAAGCCAGTTAACTCGGAAGAAAGTTGCTTACAACTGGGATGCTAAATGTGAATCCAGTTTCCAAGAATTGAAGAAGAGACTAACTACAGCTCCAATACTAGCTTTACCTGAGGGAACAGAGAACTTTGTTGTCTACAGTGATGCATCTAAAGAAGGTTTGGGCTGTGTTTTAATGCAGAATGGTAAGGTGATTGCCTATGCTTCTAGGAAATTGAAACCTTATGAAGTCAATTACCCTACACATGACCTTAAGTTAGCTGCAGTTGTGTTTGCTTTGAAGAAGTGGCGTCACTACTTGTGGGGTTGCAGATTTGAAATATTTACTGACCACAAGAGTCTCAAGTATTTGTTTTCACAGAAGGATCTAAATATGAGGCAGCGGAGATGGCTAGAGTTATTGGGTGGTTACAACTGTTCTATTAACTATGTGCCAGGTAAGGCAAATGTTGTTGCTGATGCTTTGAGCCGAAAGGCTACTGTTGCAAGCTTGATTATCAAGGACTGGGAGACTTTGGAAGAAATTTGTTCATGGAAGCCAGAAGCTACTGAGGTAGGGATTCGATTTGCTAGTTTACAGATTCAGTCAGGGTTGCTGGCACAGATCAGAGAGGCTCAAAAGACTGATCCTCACTTCTTGAAGATCCAAGAAAAATCAAAAGGGGAAGAGTCGGAGTTTAAATTACATGCAGATGGTATCTTCAGATTCAGGGATAGAGTATGTGTTCCTGGTGATCCGACTTTGAAGAATGAGATCCTGTCCGAGGCACATAATTCGAGGTATACGATTCACCCAGGCAGTACAAAAATGTATAGAGATTTGAAACAACACTTCTGGTGGAACAATATGAAGAGGGAGATTGCTGGGTATGTATCCAGATGTTTGACTTGTCAGAGGGTTAAAGTTGAGCATCAGAGGCCAGCCGGACTTCTACAGCCGTTGTCGATTCCGCAATGGAAGTGGGTACATATAACAATGGACCTTGTGACCGATCTTCCTAGATCTCCGAGAGGATGTGATTCTGTTTGGGTTGTTGTGGACCGCTTGACTAAAGTTACGCATTTTATTTCCGTGAACAAACAGGATAGCCTTGATAAGTTAGCTGAGCTTTATGTTGCTAATATCGTGAGATTGCATGGTGTGCCATAGAGTATAGTGTCAGATAGGGATCCCAGATTCAGATCTCGTTTTTGGCAGAAGTTGCAAGAGGCCATGGGAACTAAGTTGAGCTTTAGTACTGCTTATCATCCGCAAACTGATGGCCAGTCTGAGAGAACCATCAGGATCTTGGAAGACATGCTTCGAGCATGTGTGCTTGACTTTGGGAAGAATTGGGAGAAGTTTTTGCCTTTAGCGGAGTTCGCCTACAACAATAGTTATCAATCTACTATAGGTATGGCTCCTTACGAGGCGTTGTATGGTCGTAAATGCAGATCCCCGTTATATTGGGAAGAGGTTGGAGAGATGAGAACAGTTGATCCGACTGTGTTACCTGAGATGATTAAGATGGTAGATAATGTTCACCTTATTCGCCAGCGTATGCTTATAGCTCAGAGTCGTCAGAAGAGTTACGCAGATAAACACCGTCGGGATCTTGAGTTTGATTTGGGAGATTGGGTGTTTCTTAAGATTTCTCCACGGAAGGGATTGATTCGGCACGGTAAGAGCGGGAAGCTTAGTCCCAGGTATGTGGGTCCGTATGAGATCACCGAAAAGGTAGGTCCTTTGGCTTATCGATTAGCTTTGCCTCCGAGCTTGTCGAGACTGCACGATGTGTTCCATGTGTCTATGTTGAAGAAGTATCATCCAGACCCTTCACATGTACTTGAACCAGAGCCTTTGCAGATTGAAGAAAAGTTGTCTTGTGAAGAGAAACCGATTAGAATTGTGGATCGGAAGATTCAGGAGCTTCGTAGAAAGAGTATTCCGTTAGTAAAGGTTCTGTGGAATTATCATGGGTTTGAGGAAGCGACTTGGGAAAGAGAGGACCAAGTTCGGGATCAGTACCCGAAGTTGTTTGTTGACCAGGTAAGAATTTCGTGGCGCAATTGTTTTAAGGGGGAGATGGTGTAATACCCGAGCCCGGAATGTGAATTTTCTTTGTTTATTATTTTGAAAATTATATTTCCTTAAATTCTTTGTGAATTAATTGTTACTTTCTCGCCGTCGCAACGTGCATTGCATTTAAGGAGCGATAGCTAGATAACGATTTTCAGTCCTCAGCAAATAGTGAAACTAGTATTTAGATGACTTAAATTTTATATTTTAAATGTTGCTAGCTTTAATTGATCTTACCTTAGCTAAAACGGCTTTAAAACGCTCAAAATAGGGGCCTTTGACCAAGTCTTAAGTAGTTTGACTTAGCCCTTGACCAACTTTGACCATTTAACACCTTATAAGCTTATAACTTAGCATAAAAAAAAAAGAGCAGCAAACAGTGAGCAGCAGGCCGTGAGCTTCATTGAAGAAAAAAAAAACCTTTCAACTTCCAAACGATCAATCTTTGCGTGAGCTCGTGCGGGGTGGTTTCCGAGGCAACCAACGTTGTTTTCCTAGCGACTAGGAGTACCTAAGGTGAGGGAAGCATGTTATTTGCGCATTTATACGTTGTATATGTTAACTTTGTCAATTTTTAGATTTATCCGTAGATCGTTATTTAAAGAGATTTGATGCTTCTAGAATGTTCCTTAGCATTTGAAGAACATGTATTTATAGCTTTGTAACATTTTCTGCGGTTAAATGTTGTGATTGCAAATTAAATTGTGAAATGAATAGTGTTTTATGAATAGTAAAACCTTGAAACGTTGAAGTTGTGCTGTTATGCTTTCCGTTGATGTAGAAACGTGCTAGGTATGCTAGAATGCTAAAATGTGTGGTTTGTTTGGGTTGCGTAGTGGAAAAAACGAGAATTAAGCCCTTGGGAAAGTCGGGGTCATTTAGGTCGGCTTTAGCGTTTTCTCGTTTTGCGTGTTGGCATTGCTTCGGGAGGCCATGGAAGCACTTTTGGTGCGATTATGGCGTTGGTTGGGTGTTTGGTTGATATAGTTGTAGTTCAAACGAGAAAGGGGGAAATCGGGGCTTTGCGCGAGTTCTAGGGTAAAGTAAGGTTTCGGGGTCTTTAGACGTGCCTTATGGTGACCTAGGAGGGTTGGCGAAGTCGGTTTCCAGAACTCGTGGCTCGTTTGGAAATGGTAGCGTTTTGATAGTTGGGGCCGATTTGTGTTTTTGTGTGTTTTCTTGTCTTTATGCCTATAGAATGCTTAGAATTACTTGGAATACTTGTTTGAGTTGTTTTGGGTTGAATTACTTATCAAATTGCTGCTATTGCGTGCGAGAGTAACCTACTTTGTTATTCTCCCACGTGTGGCTTTATCGCTTGTTTATCGCCTTGTATCGAGTCTTGCATTGCATAGTGTCTCGCGCGTGAGTGATGGGCCTCTCTGGGTAGCCTTGGGTTGCCAGTGTTGGTTGCTCTAGCTCCGCTGCTATTCCCTTTCTCGCTTGGGTTGCCTCCTAGGGAGATTTGGGTCGTAGGTTGATGGATATTTTCGGGGTATTCTAAACTGGTGTTATAAGGTGGTTTGGGCCGGCGCGTCGTCATCGAATTCGTGTTTGAAAGTTGCTCGTGAAAAGAGTATCGTATCCTTTGAATGAGTGTTTGCAGCTTTAAATACTTGCCTTGCTTTATTATTGGCTTTGGTTGTATTTTTATATGACTTGTATGTATTGTTTGGCTAATTGCATTGCATACTCCTCTCATCTCCGTCCTTGAGACCAATTGCCCTCGCTGAGCAATAGTTTTTGCTCATTCCTTTCTATACCATGTTTTTACAGGAGTAGTTGAGGCAGACCCTCTCGAGGTAATAGAGGAGGAGGAGCAGGTGGAGGTGTTTCCGTGATAGCACTTCCCTGCTTTGCTGGTGGTTGGTTGCCAGTTTTGTGCAAACCTTGTTTGTTATGTATATTGCGTGAAGGACGTTTAATTTTGAGGCTTGTAGCCTTGTATGTATTTTTCTATTTTTGAGACCTTTAATGGTCTTATGTTGTAATGGATTAAAGTTTGTAAAGTTGTAAACTTATACTCTGATGACTAGTGAAGAAATGCATGCTAATAGCTAATGGTTTAGTGGCATAAATACCTGTGTAGTATGCATGGCATTTTTGGTTTGGAAAGTTGGATAATAAGAAATGTATGTTTTATAGGAAGTTGTCTTGTTTTGATTATTATATAGCTTTCGCAAGTATTATATTGATTTTAGGGTTTTCGGATCGTCCGCGGTACAGAGGAGACTCCGTCCGTGTGTCGGGTCCGGGCTTGGCCTTTTGCGGGGTCGGGTCGGGGCGTGACACTGCCTCCCAGGAGATCCTAACTGTCACGCCCCAACTCGACCCCTCCTACAATCAGTCAGGACGCAACGGAATTTCGGTAGTATAACGACAGTAATTTGTGTGAAACACCACTTTTCTGCTTTAACTCGATTTACGTGTTTTATCTCGTTTTGCGTGCATTTGACCTGTTTATGTGCTATATGACCTAGAATGTTATAATTTTGATGTCAATACTCCTAATACGTGCTAAATGTGCATTCATCAAATTTTCATAAAAAACGGGATCAGAAATTTTATCGTCGATTTTTAGTGAATAGTATTTTCGAAACACGTCTGCTAAAATTTTGAAACTGGTCTTTTTAACCCTTCTAGACCTAGTCCACGGACTTTAATAGACTTGTGTTTGATTAAAACGGTTTTAAAATCGGCTTAGGAATTTATTAGAGTTTTTACACCGACTTTTGCGAAAATCGAGTTTTAAGCCGACTCGGGTGAAATTGTTTGATTGTAAAACTTCTTGTCACCTAAAAATAATTTATTTGAGCTAGCTTGGGTGTTGAATAATTGTTTTGAACTTTGGTGATCAAGAAAATGCATTTAAAGTCAAGAAAACACTAAAATTAATTAGTTTCCACTTTGACTTTCTTTTATTTATTTGACCTTTGCTTAATATATGATCAACACACATTAAAAACAATGCAAAACACCACCAAAAACACACACAAAACCGTGGCTCCTTGGAGGAGAAAGATGAAGGCATTTTCAAAGCATTTTTCTCATAGATTTTGCATTTCAAAGCCGAATTGAGTGATTCAAAGCTTGATTTGACTTGTTTGGCATCCATTCTACACATTTCTTGCATCAAAACACATCAAAGGTGAGTAAAATTCTAGATCTCAAAACTCATTTTTTTGTTTTTGCTCATAACTGCATTTTGAACCTTTAGAATGTTAATCTGATGTTAGATTATTGCTCCATGCATGCTAGGGATCGTTTATGTGTATTACTACGAGATTTGAGCCATTGTAGCGAAATTATTTATTTTTGGGTATTTAAAGTTGATAGAATGGCTTTTTGAGGATTATTTTGAGTTGTTGTGGTTGGAATCGATTGCCATTGATTTCTAAAAGTTTGTTAATTACGTGGTAGCGCCGTTGTAATGCCAAATTTTCGATTGTGATATCCGTGCCAAAATCCGGAAAATTCAGCCTTGACACCTTAGGGTTTTAGGGTTATCGGACATGATTTGGAGGTGTTATGGTGGTTTTCCGAGGGGGCTAATGTAGTTGGTTGAATGGGTGGGTGTTTGAAACTGATTTGGAGTTGTTTGGATTAGTAGAATGTAAGATATGATTAATTGAAGTTTAGGTTGTCTTTCTTTAAAATGTTAGATTGAGCCTTAGATGATTGGGTGTGGGTTGAGTGATTGAATTGTGAGTTGTTGACGGGTAAATTAGGGTTAGATTGTGTATATATTGCATGTCCGGTTAGATAGTCTACTTTGTCATCTAACTAAGTTATTGTTGCTTAAATGATAATTGATGCTATCAATGATGAATAAATGATGATTGATTGATGATTGATTGATGATTGATTGATGATTGATGATTATGGAGTCTTGGTATGTGTGTGCCACCTCTCGGGCAGCGTTGGGTTGTCGAGTTGATAACGGCATGACTGCCAGAGGCTACCCCCAGCTCGCATGACGGAGGTGTCATAGAGGGAGGGGCTAGTGAGGTACCTCGGGTGCGTGAGTAATGGGGAGTTATAAGAAGAACGGTTGAGATCATGATGGCGTTTGGAGCTACACCAAATAGAGTATCCTTTATTGAATGGTTATATAGTTATGTGATGATAGTATTATTGATGTTATTGTGTGTTTACTGACTCAAAGGATTATTCCAAGGAGTTTAGTAGACCTTGCTCGAGATCTATCGGATCCTCACTGGGCTTATTTTATATAAGCTCACTCTCTATTATTGCATGCATACAGGTGTACTTTTGCAGGATTACGGGTACGTGCCTCCTGAAGAGGAGAATGTGAAAAACGTGCCTTACGTGGATGAGTCCTATGTTCCAGAGTCTTATCCATGATGTCGTACATGTTTTATTATCTTGTAAATTAACTTAGTAGACTTTTATCTGCTTTGTAGTTTATAATGTATTAGATGTTGATAAGTTAATGAATTAGTTGATGTTGTCTTAGTAGCTTTTCTTTTGTTTATGATTAGGTTGCTAGATTGGCTCAATATGTTTTTGTATTGTATATTAAGGGTTAATGTATTATGTTGGAACGAAGGCATATAACGAGGACTGTTTATTGTATAACATGGTTATGATGTATGTTGTTATTTTATTGAGGAGTTGTTGTTGTATGGTTTGTGAAGTTGATGTATGATGTTCTATTGAGGTTGGTTTAGAGCCTCGGTGTCCTATTTACTGTCGTTATACTGCCGAAATTCCGTTGCGTCCCGACTGATTATAGGAGATGTCGAGTTGGGGTGTGACAATTTGGACACTGAGGCTCTAAACCAACCTCTTCAGAAAATCATACAACCAACTCCACAAACCATTCAACAACCAACTCCTCAATTAAATTAACAACATACAACATAACCATATTATACAATTATCATTCATTCAACAATCCGTTCATAGTTATACGCCTCCGTTCCAACTTCGTACATAAACTATACATACATTTCAAAATAGATTATAGACCAATTTAGTAATCTAAACATGATCAAAAGAAAGACTACTAAACCATCATACATAAGTCTTATAATTGAGTAAGCTGTACAATATGACATATTATAACAACTAAGACAAATCCATGGCAACGACTCCGGCACACAAGACTTGTCCACATAAAGCACATTCTCAGCTTCCCGAGGCACGTATCCATAATCTGTTCTGTAACACTTGTAAGCATGCAATAATAGAGAGTGAGCTTATATAAAATAAGCCCAGTGAGGATCCGATAGATCTCTAACAGTATTCACTATACTCCTTGGAAATAATCATTTGAGCAAGTAAACACACAATAACATCAATAATACTATCATCACATAATCTATAATGACCATTCAATAAAGGATACACTAGTTGGTGTAGCTCCAAACGCCATCACGATCACAACAGCCTTCTTGTGACTCCCATAAACTCACGCACCCGAGGTACCCCAATAACCTCTCCCTCCATGACACCTCCTTCTGGTAGTCATGCTGTTATCAACCTAACAGCCTGATGCTGCCCGAGAGGTGGCACACACATACCAAAGACTCAACAATAATAATAAACATCAATCATTCACAGGAGGACAGTCTAGCAGAACTGCCTACCTCCCGGCATCAATCATCAATCAATAATCATCAATCATCATCAATAATCATATTATCATCATAATAACATCAATAATCAATTTAACAACAAATAACTAAGTTAGATGACAAAGTAGGCCATTCAACCGAACATGCATTAAACACACAATCAAATCCTAGTTTACCCACCAACAACTCACAATTCAATCACTCAAACCACACCTAATCAACTAAGGCTCAATCTAACATTTTAAAGAAAGACAACCTAAACTTCAAATAATCACATCTTACATTCTACTAATCCAAACAACTCCAAATCAGTTTCAAACACTCACCCATTCAATCAACTACATTAGCCCCCTCGGAAACCAACCAAAACACATCCAAATCATGCTCAATAACCCTAAAACCCTAGTGTGTCATGGCTGAAATTTCTGGATTTTGGCACGGACATCACAATCAAAAATTCGGCATTACAACGGCGCTACCACGTAATTATCAAACTTTTAGAAATCGACGGCAATCGATTCCGATCAACACAACTCAAAATAATCAACATTTAATAAATTAATCAACTTTAAATACCCGAAAAATAATAATTATGCTACAACCGTTCAAATATCGTAGGATTACATATAAATGATCCTTAGCATGCATGGAGCAATAATCTAACATCAGATTAAAATTTTAATGGTTCAATAATTATTTATACGCATAAACACAAAATATGAGTTTTGAGATCTAGAATTTTTCTCTCACCTTTGATGTGTTTTGATGCAAGAAATGTGTAGAATGGATGCCAAACAAGTGAAATCAAGCTTTGAATGAAGTGATTTGCACTTGAATTGCAAAATCTATGTGAAAAATGCTTGAAAACTTTTGAAAAATGTCTTCATCTTTCTCCTACAAAGAACCACGGTTTTGTGTGCATTTTTGGAGGTGTTTTGCTTTGTTTTTAATGTGTGTTGATGATATATTAAGCAAAGGTCAACAAATAAAAGAAAGTTAAAGGTGGAAACTAATTATTTTTAGTGTTTTCTTGTCTTTTAATTCATTTTCTTGACTACTCTTGCACAAATTAATTATGCAACACCTAAACTATCTCAAGTAGTTTATTTTTAGGTGACAAGAAGCTTTACATTCAAACAATTTCACCCGAGTCGGCTTAAAACGCGATTTTTGCAAAAGAATGTGAAAAGTCATATTATTTATTTTCAAATGTCTTTTGAATGCACAATTAATCTAAAATCATTTAATACCACATATAAATACATTTATATTAATATATACTAGGTCAATGAAAGTCAATGCAAGAATCGGGTTTAGAAGAAATTACTATTTGGCTCAAAAACGCTACTTTTCGCCCGAAAAGTCTATTAAATTACTATTCTGTTTCAGAATCAATTTTTATCAAACATGGGTCTATTAATAATAGAGGACTAGGTTTTAAGACGTTTAAAACACCCCTGTAAAAATTTTAGCGGACAGGTGTTCAAAAATACTATTCACTAAAACCGACGATAAAATTTCTGATTCCGTTTTTGATGAAAATTTCATGAATGAACACTTAGCATGTATTAGGAGTATTAATCACATAATTATCACATTCTAAGTCATATAACACATAAACAGGTCAAATCACGCAAATCGAGGCAAAGACACGTAAATTGAGGTAAAGACGAAAACCGGGGTTTCACATTCTCCCCTCCTTAAAACAATTGCGTCCGCGCAATTCTCGAACTGACAGACAATTAAATCTCAATCGTTACACTTAACAATACTTCTCTTAGTTTCCATTTATCTCTTAGGATGACACCTAACCAAAGACCTCAAAAGAACAAACTCTGTTGACTGCAAGTTGATGATCATAATTCCAAGACAATCTTCAATTCATAATTCTCTCCTACCTAATATCATATTGCATATGAAAGAAATCGCAACTCCAAAGTCTTAGCATGACACCACTAATTATCAATCATCCCCTACTACACAAAAGAGCTCTATGAACACCATGAGGGTTTAAAAACTCATTCACAATAACATGAATGATTACTGATCAAGGGAATATCTCAAAAGTGACATTTTTCAGAATATGGCTCTTATGAAATTTACAAGGAAATACGAATATGAAAAATCATATTCGAGCCAACAATCAAGTGAACAAGAGGTTAAACAAGTTAGAGAATCAAGAGGTTAATAGTTTAATAAGGAAGCATGATAACTAAGATAAGAAATGTCTCAGCACCTATCAGTTAAATAAGTACGAACAAAGGATGATGACGAGTCAAAACAGTGCTGAGTATGTTGAACAAAAATTCCTGAATAAGTAGACATTTCAATTCTCGATGATTGTTCAAGGAACCAACAAGTAGGTTTTACTTGAGGCGAAATGAAATTAAGAAATAAGAGATGATTAATTCAATAGAAAATATGAATGTCAAGATAATGAGTATCTCAGCATGCAATAACCAAAGAAGTATAAATAAAAAAGGACAATGCTGAGTATATTAAATGAGCAATTACAAGCAAAGTAATGGCTCAAGATTTAATAATGAAACAATAGGATTAACAAGGATCAACAAGAATGACAATGATGTACTTAGGTAGGGAGTACATCAAGCAAGTGGAATTCGAACAAGTAAAATGGTATACCAAAGGAAAAATTACTTTCAAATGAATAGTAATAGGATGAAATGAAATATTGAAATCAATGGCTGGAGATATAGAATGAAATATAGAAGTCTCAAACCTTAACTCCAATAAGTGACATTGCTATAAGAAGCAAATATGAATGTTAAGAATAGAAACAATGTCAAATGAGTATAGGATCCATTAATCCAATAAGCAAAACTTTCAAGAAACAATTGATATGCTAGAAAAGTGTATCTCTTTCTCAAATAAGTGAGAATAGAGTAAAAGATAATAATAAGACTGATAGAATTATGAAGTACAATAAGGGTGTCCCACCTACACACTTAAACACCAACAATTCAAATCCTACAATCTATCTTCCTCCAAAATAAGACACTAAGGAGATCTAGAGAATCCTAAGGAGTCATAACAATCACCAAACAAGATAAATCACTCCAAAATTTTACATTCCGTACCAGACCAATCACTAAACAAGATAAATCACCGATTACCCAACAAGATTAACTAATGAAGACTCCAAAATCTGATAACACAATACAGATTCATACTAACCAATTATAACACAAGAGAATCCCCAATCAACAATTTAGAAAGTCATACCATCTAGAACTCAAAAGCTCAATGTAGGCAAATAAATGTTCAGTCACCAAAATGCATACTTATTTCCTCAAATAATTCTATCTCCCAACAATTACATCTTCGAATAAAGTAACTTTAGTCAGGAATCACTCCAATTGTCTCCAAGGTTTAAAGATCAAAACTTCAAAAATATCCATTAATAATATAGCAATCCCAAATAGTAGAAATACTCACATGTTATACTACACTTCATTCCATTCACAAATATACATCACTAATTCCTCAAATAAATTCATTCTAAAATAACCTCAAGAAAGTATAATCTGAGTTGAGACTCCAAAAGTGTCTAATCACAACCTCACGGAAACCTCAACTTATGATCTATCTCCAAGTAATAACAAGTTAATCATGGCAACAAAAGTAATTATAATCATCAAGATACATTGCTATTTTCTCGAACAACTTCATTCTCACTAAAGGAACATCAAGAATAGATCCATTAAATTGAGACTAAAAATCCATAAACATAACAATTAAAATCTCACTGATAAACTACTAGAACAATAATAATTCAAAATCATGGCCTACCTCTATTTCCGAAAACTCTTGCAGTCATCCTTACTTCACCCAAAAGAATCACCCACAGTTATAGCATATATACAATTATATCTCATGAAAACAAGTACCAACATATTACATGATTATCATATATTACAACATTATCACATAACACACAATTCAACACATAGAAAGCCAATATCACCTAAACAGGTTATAGTACGGCAGTAAGTTATAAACAATTAAAGTCACATAAGCAACAAACTTCACATAAGGCACTTTGATCACATAAAACACAATTGTCACACAATACACATTAATCACATAATGCACATTAATCACATAATGCACATTAATCACATAATGCACATTAATTACAACACATTGAGTACGTATAGCACGTTATCACATAAAACATATTGACCACATTAGTTCACTTAACATACAAGGCATATTGGTCACATAGAAAGTTAGACACATAAGTAAATTAATAACATAAACATATTAACATATGTTTCACTTTTCTTTCACTTAATACATACTTGCATGCTTAGACCACTACCCACATTCCGAGGATACCCCGGCTGACAGCTAACATGCGCTCTGATACCACTTAAATGTCACGCCCCAACTCAACCCCTCCTACAATCAGTCAGGACGCAACGAAATTTCGGTAGTATAACGACAGTAATTTGGACACTGAGGCTCTAAGCCAACCTCTTCAGAAAATCATACAACCAACTCCACAAACCATTCAACAACCAACTACTCAATTAAATTAACAACATACAACATAACCATATTATACAATTATCATTCCTTTAACAATCCGTTCATAGTTATACGCATCCGTTCCAACTTCATACATAAACTATACATACATTTCAAAATAGATTATAGACCAACTTAGTAATCTAAACATGATCAAAAGAAAGACTACTAAACCATCATACATAAGTCTTATAATTGAGTAAGCTATACAATATGACATATTATAACAACTAAGACAAATTCATGGCAACGACTCCGGCACACAAGACTCGTCCACATAAAGCACATTTTCAGCTTCCTGAGCCACATATCCGTAATCTGTTCTGTAACACCTGTAAGCATGCAATAATAGAGAGTGAGCTTATGTCACGCCCCAACACGACCCCTCCTATGATCAGTCAGGACGCAACGGAATTTCGGCAGTATAACGACAGTAAATAGGATACCGAGGCTCTAAACCAACCTCATTAAACATCATACATCCAGCAACTCCTTAATTCAAACAACAATATACAACACAATCATAATATACAATAAACCATCCTCGTTATACGCCTCCGTTCCAACATAACATACAATACCTCAACCTTATCATACATTTCAAAAATAAGTTGAGACATATTTACAACTTAACCATAGACAAAAGAAAGCCACTAAGTTAACACCATTTGGATCATCATCTTCCAACATCTATTACAATAAGAACCACAAAGCATATAAAAGTCTATTAAGCTAATATACATGACATTAAACAACATATAATCATGGATAAGACTCGGGAACATATGACTCGTCCACGTAAAGCACATTTTCCACATTCTCCTCTTCAGGAGGCACATACCCGTAATCCGGCTCTGCAACACCTGTAAGCATGCATTAATAGAGAGTGAGCTTATATACATAAGCCCAGTGAGGATCCGATAGATCTCGACAGTATTCACTACGCTCCTTGGATTTAGTCCTTTGAGCAAGTAAACACACAACAACATAATAACATAAATAAAGCTATCATCACATAACTATATAACCAATCAATAAGGATACTCTATTTGGTGTAGCTCCAAACGCCATCACGATCTCAACCGTTCTTCTTATAACTCCCCATTACTCACGCACCCGAGGTACCTCACTATCCCCTTCCCTCCATGACATCTCCGTCATGCGAGCTGGGGGTAGCCTATGGCAGTCATGCCGGTTTCAACCCGACAGCCCGACGCTGCCTGAGAGGTGGCACACACATACCAAGGCTCCATATTCATCAATCATCATGCAAGCATAAATCGATCAATCAATTGGGAGATCAGCAACAAGAGTGCCCGATTCCCGCATTCAATAATAATCAATCAATAACATCAATATAACATCAATATAACATCAATATTAAATTAAACATCAAACAACGTAGTTAGATGACAAAGTAGGCCATCTAACCGGACATGCATAATATTCATAATTAAACTCTAAATTACTCAACAACAACTCACCATTCATCACTCGAACACTACCCAACCATCTAAGGCATCGTTCAAGAAATTAAAGAATGACAACCTAACTTCTAAAATTCATAACTTACAATCTACTAATCCAAACATTGCCAAATCAGTTCCTATCACTCACCCATTCAACCTACTACATTAGCCCTCTCGGAAATCCACCATAACACCTCCAAAACATGCCCGATAACCCTAAAACCCTATGACGTCATGGCTGGATTTTCCGGATTTCCACACAAACAATGTAATCGAAAATTCGGCATTACAACAGCGCTAACACGTAATTATCAAGTATTTAGAAATCGACGGCAATCGATTTCGAGCAACGCAACTCAATTAAATCAACTTTGAACATTTTAATCAAAATTAAATACCCGGAAAATAAAAATTATGCTATATCCGACAGAAACTCGTAGTATTAGTATATAATGATCCCTAGCATGCAAGGAGCAATAATCTAACATCAGATTTCAATTCTAACGGTTCAATCTTCATTTATACGCAAAAACACAAAAATGACATTTTGAGATCTAGAATTTTTCTCTCACCTTAGATGCGATATAAGCCTAGGAATGCGTGCAATGCGTGCCCAACAAGCAGAATCCAAGTCGGTGCGAAGTTTCACGGACAAAAACTAGGTTTTTCTTTGAAAAATTGATTGAAAAGCTTGAGTTTTCTCTTCTCTTTTTCTCCCTCTTTCTCACGGCAATGTGTGTGTTTGTGGAGTGTGTTTTGTGTTGTGTGAGTGTGTGTAGGTGATAGTATATAATTTAAAGCTTGGTCAATTAAAAAAATGCAAAGTCAAAGTTAGTTTAAATAGGTATTTTTGTGTTTTTAATGACTTTAATTGCATTTTAGTGCTCACCAAGTTAAAAATAATTATGCCACCCCCAAGATATCTCAAGTGGATTATTTTTAGGTGACAAGAAGTTTTACAATCCAACAATTTCACCCGAGTCGGCTTAAAACTCGATTTTCGCAAAAGTCGGTGTAAAAACCCTAATAAATTCTTAAGCCGATTTTAAAACCGTTTTCATCAAACACAGGTCTATTAAAGTCCGTGGACTAGGTCTAGAAGGGTTAAAAAGACCAGTTTCAAAATTATAGCGGACGTGTTTCGAAAATACTATTCACTGAAAATCGACGATAAAATTTCTGACTCCGTTTTTGATGAAAATTTCATGAATGCACATTTAGCACGTATTAGGAGTATTGACATCAAAATTATAACATTCTAGGCCCTATAGCACATAAACAGGTCATATGCACGCAAAACGAGATAAAACACGTAAATCGAGTTAGAGCAGAAAAGTGGGGTTTCACAGCTTATATAAAATAAGCCTAGTGAGGATCTGATAGATCTCTAACAGTATTCACTATACTCCTTGGAAATAATCATTTGAGCAAGTAAACACACAATAACATCAATAATACTATCATCACATAATCTATAATGACCATTCAATAAAGGATACACTAGTTGGTGTAGCTCCAAACGCCATCACGATCACAACAGCCTTCTTGTGACTCCCATAAACTCACGCACCCGAGGTACCCCAATAACCTCTCCCTCCATGACACCTCCGTCATGCGAGCTGGAGGCAGTCTCTGGTAGTCATGCCGTTATCAACCCGACAGCCCGATACTGCCCGAGAGGTGACACACACATACCAAAGACTCAACAATAATAATAAAATCAATCATTCACAGGAGGACAATCTAGCAGAACTGCCTACCTCTCAGTATCAATCATCAATCAATAATCATCAATCATCATCAATAATCATATTATCATTATAATAACATCAATAATCAATTTAACAACAAATAACTAAGTTAGATGACAAAGTAGGCCATCCAACCGAACATGCATTAAACACACAATCAAACCCTAGTTTACCCATCAACAACTCACAATTCAATCACTCAAACCACACCCAATCAACTAAGGCTCAATCTAACATTTTAAAGAAAGACAACCTAAACTTCAAATAATCACATCTTACATTCTACTAATCCAAACAACTCCAAATCAGTTTCAAACACTCACCCATTCAATCAACTACATTAGCCCCCTTGGAAACCAACCAAAAATTATCCAAATCATGCTCAATAACCCTAAAACCCTAGTGTGTCATGGCTGAAATTTCTGGATTTTGGCACGGACATCACAATTGAAAATTCGGCATTACAACGGCGCTACCACATAATTATCAAACTTTTAGAAATCGACGGCAATCGATTCCTATCAACACAACTCAAAATAATCAACATTTAACAAATTAATCAACTTTAAATACCCAAAAAATAATAATTATGCTACAACCATTCAAATCTTGTAGGATTACATATAAATGATCCCTAGCATGCATGGAGCAATAATCTGACATCAGATTAAAATTTTAATGGTTCAATAATTATTTATACGCATAAACACAAAATATGAGTTTTGAGATCTAGAATTTTTCTCTCACCTTTGATGTGTTTTGATGCAAGAAATGTGTAGAATGGATGCCAAACAAGTGAAATAAAGCTTTGAATGAAGTGATTTGGACTTGAATTGCAAAATCTATGTGAAAAATGCTTGAAAACCTTTGAAAAATGTCTTCATCTTTCTCCTACAAAGAACCACGGTTTTGTGTGTGTTTTTGGAGGTGTTTTGATTTGTTTTTAATGTGTGTTGATGATATATTAAGCAAAGGTCAACAAATAAAAGAAAGTCAAAGGTGGAAACTAATTATTTTTAGTGTTTTCTTGTCTTTTAATTCATTTTCTTGACTACTATTGCTCAAATTAATTATGCAACACCTAAACTATCTCAAGTATTTTATTTTTAGGTGACAAGAAGCTTTACATTCAAACAATTTCACCCGAGTCGGCTTAAAACGCGATTTTTGCAAAAGAAAGTGAAAAGTCATATTATTTATTTTCAAATGTCCTTTGAATGCACAATTAATCTAAAATCATTTAATACCACATATAAATACATTTATATTAATATATACTAGGTCAATGAAAGTCAATGCAAGAATCGAGTTTAGAAGAAATTACTATTTGGCTAAAAAACGCTACTTTTCGCCCGAAAAGTCTATTAAATTACTATTCTGTTTCAGAATCAATTTTTATCAAACATGGGTCTATTAATAATAGAGGACTAGGTTTTAAGACGTTTAAAACACCCTTGTAAAAATTTTAGCGGACAAGTGTTCAAAAATACTATTCACCAAAACCGATGATAAAATTTTTGATTCCGTTTTTGATGAAAATTTCATGAATGAACACTTAGCATGTATTAGGAGTATTAATCACATAATTATTACATTATAAGTCATATAACACATAAACAGGTCAAATCACGCAAATCGAGGCAAAGACATGTAAATCGAGGTAAAGACAAAAACTGGGGTTTCACACTAACTTTATGGTTACTTGATGACTACTACTCAAGGTGGTATGTGCGGAGGGGTATGGATGCATGTCTCTTAACCTTGCCTCCCAGGGGATGGCATGTGACACACGCTCACCAATCATATGCACTGTTGATGGTTGACTTATACTCAAACGGTAGATGATCCCTACCTTATAGGGGTCTATGCGGATTCAGGGGCTAAACAAGTTAGGAGATGTATGGAGATGTAACTGGCTAAGCTGACCTACCATTCTGGTATGCATGCCTAGTCCCTACCTCCTAGGGAGTATGTGTAAGCAAGAATGGGTCCTAATCCCACCTTGAGACCTAGAGAGGCTCACGGATACACCATGAGGGTGGTGTGAGTGCCGAAAAACAGTGGGAGACCAATAGGTCAAAGTCCAGACCTTTTGGAGATTAAAACTAACAAGACGCTAGATTTACTTTGTTTATTTTGTATATTTTGATCACTAAATCAAATGGAAAATGCATTAACACTGCATGGTATGAGATACCAACAACCTGACCGGTATCACATAAGATGATTGATATTGTAATTTTGTGAAAAGTATTTCACAAGTATTGCTTACCAAATTCATGATGTCTCATGGAATTATCTTGTTGCCCTTGATTGAGGCTGCAAGTAGAAAGATATTGCAACCTATGAGAAGTACGAGGTTGGTACCAATTGAGGGAGGTATGTAATGCTTAAACCCATCAGCTCTGAACTTCAGAAGTAGCATGAGCTTCAATCCCTAAGATTGATCCATGAATATCATAAGGAGTTGAATGGTGTTGGATGTTGGACGGTTATATATTAGATATCGAAGTCCTTGTTCGGGGTTCAAATGACTGAGGCTTTTCTTATTGGAGATCATATACCCATGATCAGTTACATTGAGGAGAACACCCTTTGGGTTTGATCCCATAGTCGTTACCCGAAGTCTTCTCTCTGTTTGAGGTGATTCTTTACATGAACAAGGTTAACATTGAGTTTTGTTTACTCAATTCGATTGAGCACATTGCAAACTCAATAAGAGAGAATCAATCCATTAAGCTAGTGGGAGATTCTTCTAGGCCAAGAGATACGACAAGTCTTCTAGGAAAAAAAGGGAAATATTCACCTTAAAGCATGATGATAGGATCAAGGGATATCTGTCTAATGCTATATAAGAATAGGAACAAGAACAAGGCTATCAGCTTCTAAATACCAAAAAGGAAGACTATTACATATGAGATATGTGAAAAAGGTATGCAAGAAGTGTCTTGCATTGGTCGCGCAGAGGAAGCATAGTTATGCTTTAGGTTTTGAGATTAGTTCAATAAATCCTAACTTTTTGATTTATAATTCTGCTATAAGGGTATTGGATACCAGTAGCTCTCTTGATGGAACTAGGAAAGAGTAGAAATTTGGAACTAAGGAGAACTATTTACATTGGATGTAAAAGTTATGTCTCCAAGTAGTACTAGATAGGCAGAACATGGTGTTCACATGTATGCCTTAAATCAAACTTGTGACCATATGAAGACCCAGAGATAACGTAGTGAATAAATCCTACATTTAGCACTGTAGACTCGATCATATCAATGAGAATGACTTGAGAGGTTAGCCGAGGAAGAATTCTTTAGGGACTGCATTCATGTGTCCTATGCAACCTACGAGTCATGTCTCAAGGATAACATGATTAAGACACCTTTCTTTCATAAAGGTGGACAAGCTACAGAATTGTTAGAATTGGTACAT
Source organism: Ehretia macrophylla (assembly GCA_037974665.1). Classification (NCBI taxonomy): domain Eukaryota; kingdom Viridiplantae; phylum Streptophyta; class Magnoliopsida; order Boraginales; family Ehretiaceae; genus Ehretia; species Ehretia macrophylla. Next base: position 77,197,650 of record CM075773.1, read on the forward strand.
ATAGATGTATGTGGACCACTTCGAGTACAAGCTAGAAGAGGTTTCACCTACTTCATCACCCTTACAGAAGATCTGTAAAGGTATACATATGTGTTCTTATTGAAACACAAGTTGAAGGCTTTTTGAAGCATTCAAGAACTTAAAGAATGAAGTAGAGAAACGAACATGCAAGAGTATTAAGAAACTTCAATTAGATTGAGGTAGGAAATACTTGAGTGATGAGTTTTTAAGTTATCTCAAAGGGAATGATATTCTCTCATAATGGACTAATCCTGAAGCACCGCAACACATTGGTGTGTCCAAGAGAAGGAACAACACCTTGTTGGACAAAGTGAAGTCCATGATGGGTTTCACTACTCTTCCTGGGGTATGCCCTGAAATTTGCTGCATATCAATCGAATAGTGTTCCTTCGAAATCTATTTCAAGTACGCCATGTGAGAAATGGAAGGGTTGCAGACCGAATCTTGACTACCTCAGGATTTGGGGTTGCAACGCCTACGTTAAGAAACATAAGACAAAGAAAATGGAAGCAAGATCTGACAGTATAGATTTGTAATATCCCAAAGAGATTAGGGGATATTATTTCTACCACACATTAAACTAGAAGGTGCTCATTGGTCAGATATGCCTAGGTCATAAAGAAAAAGTTATTGCAAGTAGGGCATAGTGGGAAAAAAGGTGGAACTTGATAAGATCAAGGGTCCATAACAAATCAGTCAGAAGGAGGAACCTAAAGGCAACACTGACATACTTGTACAAATACCACTGAGAGGATCTGGGAGAATCACTCGCAAGCCGAATAGGTTCTAAGAGTACCTGATCCAGGATAGCGATGTTGTAGAGGTCAGTCAAAGTGACGTATGACCAGCTACATTCTCAGAGGTGATGCAGTATTTGATTGTGAGTAGTGGCTTTAGGCCATGAGATCCAAAATGAACTTCACAAGGGTTAACAATATTGGACATTGGTTGATCTACTTGAGGCTCATTTCCACAAGGTATAAGTGTCTGTTCAAACATGAAATACTATAGTAGATGGCGAGGTTGAAATATACAAGGCACGTCTAGTTGCCGAGGGCTTCTCGCCCAAGGCAAGACATTGATTATAACAAGATCTTCTCGCAAGTAGCAATGTTCAAGTCTATTTAAATCAAGCTTGCTTTAGTAGCACAACATGACTAGTCGATTTCACAGACGGATGTAAAACCGTGTTTCTCAATGGGAAGTTGAGAAGGATATCTACATGGTACAATCCGTGGGTTCTACATTAGGGAATGTTGAGTCCAGGGTATGGAAGCTATAAATAACCATTTATGGACTAAGGCGAGCATCTCACAATTAGAGTTATTGTTTCAACATAAAAGTCAAAAGGGTTTGGCTTGGTCTGAAACAAAAGGGAATACTGCATGTACAAAAGGTTAGTGGGATCAAAAGTCATTTCCTTGATGCTCAATGTAGATGACATATTACACATTTGGAATGCTGTAAGAGCATTAAAGAAATTGAAGATCTGGCTTTACGAAGCAGTTCTCCATGAAAGACTTGGGAAGCATCCTACATACTAAGTATAAAGATCTATAGAGATAGTTCAAGAAGGATGCTAGGCTTATCCCAGTCTACATACATAGATACTATTCGGAATAGGTATCACATGGATAGTTCCAAGAAGAGGTACATACTCATTTGGAATTGGGATCATTCTGAGCATAAGCGACTGTATATGGTCTAATGCTGATGGAGAATGCATGAAATGTATTCCGTATGCTTCGGCGGTCGGCTCCAACATGTATGCCATGAATGTATGAGGGTCGATATAGCTAATTCACTTGGAATGATTAGCGGATATCTGGATGACGTAGATGAGATTCACTCGTAGGTTGATTATTAAGTATTTAGAGAAATACTTAAAACCAATACCTCATTGATGGAGATATAGAATTAAGCTTGAAAGTTTTATGAATTCTAGCTTTAAATTCGACCATGATAGCAGATCAACAACAGTCTTTACATTAACCATTAATGGTGAGCAGTGATTTAGAAAGAGTTCCAAGCAAAACATTGTGGCTGATTTAGTGACCGAGGCAGAATAAGTTGCTACATGCGATGAAGCAATGAAAGTTGTTTGGTTAACAAAGTTCATTTCTAAACTTGTGTGGTTCCTGATAGTGATACACCTGTAACACTATATTGTGATAACATTAGAGCGGTTACTCAGGCCAAGGGACCAAGCTCTCATCAGAAAACCAAACATATTTTGTATCGTTTTCACTTGATCTGAGAGATCATAGAAAAGGGAGATGTACGGATTGAGAAGATAGACAGTAAAGAGAATTTGGCAGACCCATTCACTAAAGCCTTGGGGTTAAAAGAGTTTGACTGCCATAGATCCAAGATACGTATTAGATACCGAAAAGATTGGCTGTGAGTGCAAGTGGGAGATTGTTGGGAATATGCCCTGCAAGCCAATCATTCGGTGAAGGATGATAGGGATATTTGTGTAACAAAACGATCTTTGTTATAAAGGTTTAGTCAAATAAAAGTATCATATGGCGTTTACCTTTATCTCTTATACATTCATATATCGTCTAGCTACATATTATGTATAATTGATAAAGTCCTTGGATATGTCGGTATAGGGTTGAACCATAAGAGCTTATGGTTGATGAGAATTGACATCTAAGACATACCTAAAGCATGTCCTAGGTCGTAGGATTCATCAAGATTGGGCATTGATGAATCCGGCAAGACTGACATGTAGTTAGTTCTATCTAGGTTGATCTTATCAACCAAGTGACATGAGATGTCAAGGCTAATGCATGGGTGCGTATGGAGATATGTACATCGGATACGATTCGTAGAGAACAATCAATGGGGGCTTCATCCGCCTAAGTCAATGAGAAGGTTCTCAGGTGACAGTTGTGCAAAGTAATCCTTTGACTCGAGGACATTATAGTAGCTTGTAAGCAACTCATTGTACTTTGGTCCTGGACAAAAGGGAGGAACATAAGACCTGCTTGAAAAGGGGTTCGGGTACAGTCAAGTACTTGCGAAGCTAGTGAGTGTCACTGCGAGGATCCACTGCTCTGGATGAAAGAGAGAATGCCCTATATCGTCTCATAAAGATGTTGACAAAAATCCATGGCCATGGTGATATGATTGGATCATACAGGAAAAGTCAACAGAACATAGGAGCAAGCTTATTAGGGTTTGACTAATATTAATCATACCCTAAGGCAAGCTTAGGGCATCTAGCGGAAGGAATGGACTGTACGTTAACTAGTTGCCAAAAGGTTCTTCAATAAGAAAGCTTGGATTAAGCATTCGAGCCATTTGGTTGTCGGGGATCGTTGCTAGACGCCAACCTCAATTTGTAGCAGTTAGAAGGAGTTCTAATGGAGATGGGTTAATTGGTACTTATCCCAGCTACTACCGGCTTAGCACTCGGACCTACAGGATCGCATACAAGCTGAAGGGTTAGAACTATGAGGGATAAAATAGAGAAGTCACGCTAGCACGAGGATCTTCTCGTATTCTATCTAGAAGCAATTATATAATGGATTGCATATGGTAAGAATGGGTTTAGGGAAACCATTTGAGTATGCAAGTAAGAGAGAATGTTTGATGGTCAAACATTTGACTCAGAGTCAAAGGCAATTTGGGAAATTGGCTTTTGAATAAGTTGAATTGATAATTAATTGAATGTCAATTAATTATGGGTTAATGTCTAATTAACTTATAATTGATTAGAAAAAAAGGTTATAAGCTGAATTTAAAGAACCCCATAAGGTCTGGGGTCAAGGTGAAAATATTGAAAACTTATAGCACCTTATAAATACAGCTTAAAGTGAAACCCTAGGATAGAACATTAGAAAAATTTCAGCAGCTCTCTCTCTCACAAAAACCTAGCCGCCACTTTCTCTCTTTCCTTGGGAGTTGTGTCATTCCATTGAAGCTCAGGAAAGAGCTTGCTTCGCCTCGTTCTAGCCTCGACGTGGTGTGTATGAGATCATAGAGGGCTGCTACGTTGTGGTCTCCAATCCAAGCAAACAATTCAAAGTCTTCTTTAAGAGGTAATGAATTTTTCAGATTCAACTTTGCTTGGTTTTATCATGTTTTCGGATTTAAATGCATATTTGGATGATTCAATTCTTGGTTCTCTAAATTTTTATAGCTTTATTCTTCATGTTTCAGCTGCGCTATATGTGTTTTACGTGCTAGAGAACCTTCAAGCTATCCATACTTTGAAGGTTACAGTTCGCTCACACGAGCTATTTACCAATTCACAAGCAATACATCAATCTCGAGCTTGATGTTGACAACGATGACAATAAGTGCGCATCCACCTTATAACTTCAACTGGGTGTACTTTAGATGTACCCCGACACATTTACGACCCAAATCTTCCAGGGCGGCATCCCTAGAGAGAATGGGAATAGGACACGGAGCTAGAGCAACCCAACCCTGGCAGCCTGAGATTGCTCAGAGAGGCTCATCACTCACGCGCCTGACACTATACAATGCAATACGAGAAACATGACGATAATCGAGCGAGGGCACTAAAGTGTAGATTAGTAGCAATAATTCAATATAATGAGCATTTACATTAAATAGTAGCAACTAGAACAATAACAAAACAAGCAATACAAGTTCAATACACTAAATCTACAAATAGTACTACTCAATCTCTAACTTCCAAAGGAAATTATGAGCAGACGAGCTAAGGGATTGGGAAACCGTATTCACTACCCTCATTTAGGCATTACAAGGCACGTTTTTATGGCACAAAACCTCACTTTCCCAACCGAAGCCCGAAAGTCCACCTAGTGCGCTTTAAACTACAGCTATGTTAACCGGTCACTCAATCAATGCCACAACAGTGCCAAAAGTGCTTCCATGCACTCTTAAGCCAAACCCCCAACTCAATTCGAGCACAGTCAACACTTGATCAAACGGCCCCTATGTTTCAATGTCTAATTCTCAATTTTAACAAAGGGTAATCCATTTTTATTGCGTAATTAATCTTTCTATCATTAATGACACCTAACCTAATCAAAAAATCGTAATTCGGATCGAAAATCCGAAAATCTAGGATTTTACTATTCAAAACACTATTCATTGTTCTTCCCCAATTACACATTGCATTTCTAACCCTAAAAATCTCTAAATAGCTATCAAACATTGCTCTACAATAATTATAGAACCTAATTCAAGCAACAATAGACATTTAAACAGAATATATAACAAATCTAAGAAATTTATCAAAATTTAAAACTTGATAGAAATGCAACAAATAGCATGAATCCCTCACAGAGATTGTAGAAAAAGACTTGATTGAACCCTAGCCATGCTCCTCATTCAATTCCAAGCAAGATTATAGCTTAAAAATGCAAAAGATTCTTTTTTTTTCCTCTTGAAACTCTTGGCCATGGGAGGGACATGGGGGGAATTTTGGGATTTGTTTTTATGTTTATTTTACTTGGCTTTGTCTATTTAAAAGATGACAAATCAACTAAGGGCAAAATGGTCTTTTACCAAGGTAAAAAATCAAGTTAAATTGGTCAACTAAGGCTATTTAGTTGGCATTTAAACACATTCAAATTAAAACAATACAATTCAATGGAAACAACTAAAAAAACTAAACTAAAAATACTAAATTCACTATTTGCTAAGTCCGAGAAAACAATCCTCTAACTTTCATTTTCAATGCGTTGCGATCGAACGGTCAATATTCGATTACCATAAATATGATAAGGAATAATATAAAAATATAATTTTTGAAAAGTAGAATACTAGAATATTTTAAAACCTACTCCAACTCGGAGTTACTTTTCTATTTTGTTGAAAATAAAGTAATTTAAGTGCAAGAAAATAAATCCGAGTATTGAAAACAATCAAAATAGTTAATATTCATTTAAAATAATTAATGTAAGTATTACTGGAATACTTTTAAAAAGAAGTATGAAATTAATGCAAAAATGAATAAATTATCTAAATTTAACAATCAATTAAATGCATCTAAATGTCATTAAATACGTGCTGGGTTTGGGGTATCACATCCTCCCCGCTTAAAACAATTGGGCTCTCACAATTCTTCTTCCAACAAAACCCTGCCACAACTGAAAACAAACTCTGATACTCTTCATTGATTACCAAGCAGAAATACTAAATCAAATTGCTTGCAGAAAAGCCCAATAAGAAAGTCAAAAGATAGCCTAGTGTAGATACACCTCATGCAAAACTGAATACCGTAAGTAGACCTAAATCAAGCTCCGTAAAAGAATGTAAAGAAGAATACCAAAGGCCAATCGTTAAATGAAATCTTTTAATCACTAAGTCCCTACCATAATTTGCCAGTGAAACACCAAGTCTGGATTCCATGAAGAAGAAGATTAAAAAAAATGCTTGAGCAGAAACACTGTATACCAAGCTAAACTCTGAGGCCTCATCCCCGATTGCCAAGTAAGAATACCATATTCATATGCCAACAAGAAATTCCAAATAAGAATCCTACTTGCGTGAACACCACATAAAAGTAGAATCCCAACTAGGAGTGCTAATAGAATACCAAAAAAGACTAGAGCAAAGGTACTGTAGAGATTACCAATAAGAGACTGAGCTTGAATACAGTAGATGATATCGTATAGAAGTCCGATAAGAATCCCAAGAGGAATGCTAAGGAGGATGCCGTAGAAGAACTCCACGTAAATTCTCGAGCATAATATCATATAACAAACTTAGTAAGTATTCCAAGTACTAGTTCCACCGAGAAGTGCCAATAAGAAAATCCAATTGCGAGCTCCACATAATACCACAGGCAATGTGGAACAATAATTCCTCATAGAATCCCAAATATGAAACTTATTGAAGAGTGCCACAAAGAAAATACCAAAGACAACTCTACTAAGAACCATCAGTAAGAACTCTAAAGGAAGCCATTCATCCAGGATTGCAAAGCATAGAAGAGTACCTTGAAGGAAATCCCAATAACCGAGCTCCAGCTATAAGTACCAACTCCTAAATAAAGGGCTGATTAAATGCCTCTCATTTCCTGCCAATCCATACACCTTGAAAAGCCTACTGCTAATCATTTTTCTTTAGGGGAGGAAGAGGATTTACTTACCATTTCAACAGGACATGTATGAATGCCAAGATATCACATTTATACATATATGCTTTAAACTATTATCCAAGCATGTTTATAAAAGAGTTTATAAAACAGTATCAAAGTCATTCAAGCATGACAATCAATTCAATCATGACATAACCAATTGAAATCATGGCACACCCAATTCAAGAAATTCCAATACACACATTACAAACAATACTTCAAGCAAATAACAGTTCACGAGGTTGATTCGATTCACGAGATCAATTCGATGCACGATTAGCCACTTCGCTTCATTTTGAACACATTTAGCACATAACACATAACTATATCACATTGGTGCACACATTCAATTCAAGACATACAATCTCACATACAGGCACACACTTCCAAAACATACTTAGCAAGCACACTTTCAAGGGTTACTACCCAACAGACTGAGGACCCTGTCCCGATTGAGAGCTAACTAGGCTCTGATACCATTTGTAATACCCCGATCTCTCACGAGACTGGGAATTCTATTAATCATACTATACTCGACCCAAATCCAAACCCGGGCACAAAATTTAGGGAAAATGAATGGAGTTTTCCCCTATTTATAGGACAACAGTTTACCCGCACACAAAATATAAATGGACCAGTACCGTGTCCAAACATTCAACAACTTCTCAAGGCCATCCAAGCCTCAGTTCTCAACAATTAAACATAACACATATACATTTCCAAGTTCCCAGAGTATCTTATCCCTTTCCTTTAAGCAACTACATACATGCATTAAAGTTAAACTATACCATCTTAATACATAAACTAACTTATCACACCACTCCAATAATCTAGTTAAACTTAAATTACATTTCTTCTTACATTGATTATATACAACTCATAAAGGAAACATCTTTACTACCCACGCCACATAATCATATTGACTCCCAAGCAAAGAGCAATCAGCACAAGCACGAATATTCCATCTAGTACTATAATACCTGAAATGTGATGATGAGGAGTGAGTATACAAAACACGTATACTCACTGAGGGCAGAACAGGTATCAAGGTGGAGAGAGAAGAAGATCGTGCAATGCAAATAGAGACAGTTATGCAGTGTAATCAATATAAACATTAAAATCAATAAAGGAACAATCAAGGAAAATATTAATATAACCAATCAAAGCTATACCACACTTTGAAGGTTACGGTTCGCTCACACGAGCTATTTACCAATTCATAAGCAATACATCAATCTTGAGTTTGATGTTGACAATGATGACAATAAGCGCGCATCCACCTTATAACTTTAACTGGGTGTATTCTGAATGTACCCCGATACATCTACGACCTAAATCTCCCAAGGCGGCATCCCTAGCGAGAATGTGAATAGGACATGGAGTTAGAGCAACCCAACCCTGGCAGCCTAAGACTGCCTAGAGAGGCCCATCACTCACGCACCTGACACTATGCAATGCAATACGAGAAATATGACAATAATCGAGCGAGGGCACTAAAGTGCAGATTAATAGCAATAATTCAATATAACGAGCATTTACATTAAATAGTAGCACCAAGAACAATAACAAAACAAGCAATACAAGTTCAATACACAAAATCTACAAATAGCACTACTCAATCTCTAACTTCCAAAGGCAATTACATGCAGACGAGCTAAGGGATTGGAAAACCGTCTGTACTACCCTCACTTAGGCACTACAAGGCACGTTTCTATAGTACAAAATCTCACTTTTCCAACCGAAGCCCGAAAGTTCACCTAGTGCACTTTGAACTATACCTATTCTAGCCGGTCACTCAATCAACGCCACAACAATGCCAAAAGTGCTTCCATGCACTCTCAAGCCAAACCCCCAACTCAATTCGTCCACGGTCAACACTTGGTCAATCGGCCTCTTTACGTTTCAATGTCTAATTTTCAATTTTAACAAAGGGTAATCCATTTTTATTGCGTAATTAATCTTTCTATCATTAATGGTACCTAACCTAATCAAGAAATTTTAATTCGGGCCAAAAATCCAAAAATCTAGGGTTTTACTATTTAAAACACTATTCATTATTCTTCCCCAATTTCAAATTGCATTTCTAACTGTAAAAATCTCTAAATAGCTATCAAACATTGCTCTACGATCATTATAGAACCTAATTCAAGCAACAATTGGCATTTAAATACAATATATAACAAATCTAAGAAATTTATCAAAATTTAAAACTTGATAGAAATGCAACAAATAACATGAATCCCTCACAGAGATTGAAGAAGAAGACTTGATTGAACCCTAGCCATGCACCTCATTCGATTCCATGCAAGATTATAGCTTAAAAATGCAAAACAATCTTTTTCTTTTTCCTCTTGAAACTCTCGGCCATGGGAGGGACATGGGGGGAATTTTAGGATTTGTTTTTATGTTTATTTTGCTTGGCTTTGTCTATTTAAAAGATGACAAATCAACTAAGGGCAAAATGATCTTTTACCAAGGTAAAAAATTAAGTTAAACTGGTCAACTAAGGCTATTTAGTTGGCATTTAATTACATTCAAGTTAAAACAATGCAATTCAATGGAAAAAACAAAAAAAAAACTAAACTAAAAATACTAAATTCACTATTTGCTAAGTTTGAGAAAATAATCCTCTAACTTTCATTTTCAATGCGCTACGATCGAATGGTCAATATTCGATTACCATAAATATGATAAGGAATACTATAAAAATATAATTTTTGAAAAGTAGAATAGTAGAATATTTTAAAAGCTACTCCGACTCGGAGTTACTTTTCTATTTTGTTGAAAATAAAGTAATTTAAATGCAAGAAAATAAATATGAGTATTGAAAACAATCAAAATAGTTAATATTCATTTAAAATAATTAATGTAAGTATTACTGGAATACTTTAAAAAAAATGAAATTAATGCAAAAATGAATAAATTTACTAACTTAAACAATCAATTAAATGCATCTAAATGCCATTAAATGCGTGCTGGGTTCGGGGTATCACAAATAACACGACCACCTTTGTTCTATTCCCTATCCCGAATGGACTGAGTATTCCATAAGGGTCTGGGTCGTAGGAGTCGAGTCAGAATACATCCGAAGTACATCTTGGTATATAGGGGAATGAACATCAATAGAATGAGCATACGTGTTATAAGCGTATATGTTTATTTACTTTACATTTCTCGCTTTAGTGTACGTGTTGCTTATACATTGATCAAATGTTTACTTATCTATATTACTTAAGTTGTTTATACTTGTTACATATTATTCTGTCATGATATATGTCAAAATGAGTTTTCAAAGTTAAAATATTTTCCAAAACCTCCCGTGCATTGCCCTCCCCCTCACTGTGTTTGTGAAACTCACCCCATTTCATAACAACATTTCAGGTTGAGCTGAGTTAGAGCCTCAAAGAGTTTGGAAGTGATAGCTTTGCTTGCATTGCTCTGGATGTTATATATTATTAATTGACGAGTTTATATAGATTATGTTGTAATGTCCATTCTCAGTGTTCATATGTTGTATATATTGATGTATTGAAGAATGAATATTGAGGTGTATTATTTAGGGTTAAAGTGTTGGCAAGAAGATTTGTGATGGTTAAATTTGTGTTTTGGGCCATATTTTAGTCGTTACCATGATAGAATTATGTTGCGTCCTCCCTTGGTATTAATGTATTTGAGATGTTACAATGGGTAGTTGTGTTGTCTTATGGATAATAGTGAGCGGTGTAATATCCCACATCGACTGGTTACAAGCTGGGACTATAGAATATATAGAGGGTTCTCTAATATTCGTGCACGCGCGTTTTCTAGTCCAAGTGGGTTGAAAAGCGACAAACCCATGAGGACATGCTCGTACGTTAAGTGCGGGATGTAACCAAAGCGGACAATACGTGCATAGTAGTTTGCTTGGGTTGTGCCTCTCCCCATTCATGGGATTCGCTTTTCGATGAGCTACAAAGTGGTATCAGAGCGGGTCGATCTTTGTGCTAGCGAGGATGCTGGGTTCCCAAGGAGGGGTGGATGTAATATCCTACATTGACGGGTTACGAGCTGGGACTACAGAATATATAGAAGGTTCTCTAATATTCGTGCACGCGCGATTTCATATCCAAGTGTGCTGGGAAGGGACAAACCGATGAGGGCACGCTCGTACGTTAAGTGCGGGGTATAACCAAAGCGGACAATACGTGCATAGTAGTGTGCTCGGGCTGTACCTCTCTCCATTCGTTGGATTTGCTTTTCGGGGTGCTATATGCAGGCTAATGAAGTGTTCCTTACCGAATTTAGGAGGAGTGGTCTTCTTAAACCTGTGGCATCACGATCCTAGGTTATTTGCGGTATTAGAGATTATATTAGTGATTAAAAAATGGGGTCGTGATAGAGCACGTACTGGATGTGGTAGCATTCAGTACAAGGCAAATGATTGCCCGAAATAGCAGATTATTCAGAGACGGATTCCTAGCGGAGGTCCCTCAGGTAGTAGTACTTCTTCTTCAGTTTTGTTTTGTCATTTTTATAATCACAAGGGGCACGTTGTGGTTAATTCTTGGAAGAGATTCGGAGGGTACACGGTGTTAGGGATATGCCCTAATGCTATAGATTAGATGACCTAATTAGGGTTTAATGAGAATATATGTATTTGTATACATAATGATATTTTTGAATATTCATATTCTCCGCCTTGATATGAATGTGTCCCTAGTGTTTATTGGAGAAGAAAAAAAATATTCTAAAATAGTTTAGAATACTTCGATGTTTTTCTTCAATATGATAAACATTAAGAATTGAATCATAACCCTTCAGATTATTTGACCGGGACTAGAATAATCGAGTACATGTTATCATATGTTATTACCTTTGATTAACATAGTGATGTTAATGATAAATGATGGTATGTGAAGTGCCAAAACAACATAGGATGTGGACTAATATACATATGAGTGATCGTCAGTGTTACGGATCATTGAATGTGATGATAAATAGTAAACTACATGATTTCAGGTTAATAGTTTACTATTTAGTTGAGAATTGTGCAAATTAATCCCCAGACTTGAGAAATTACAGTTGTCGGATATATCAGGGGCTAAATATAGCGTCTGGAATATACCTCCCTTCTATAAGGTGAGTTGCGGCCTTTCGCATTTTAGTCTTGTGATATAGTCTGACAGGTAATTGTCAAGATAGGATCTATTAACCTCCGATGAGAGGCGATGTCCTATGATATCTGAATTCGGTCGGTAAACAAAGAAGTCATTGGCCAAGGCAAGAATGAAATTGATGGAAATGAGTTTTTCTATAGTAGTCAGCTCTCGTTTCGCCATTTTAGATCTATTCATAGAATCGGAAGTGGACTTAACCATTTCATGGTCCTTTTCCGATCGGGACATTTTAATAGATGGATTGGGCTGCACGGTAATTCCCGACAGTAAATAAATTTATAAAAAGACCAAGTCTTCATTATTATATACATTTTCATGGTACTTTTGTTGCTAGTGTGTCACTCATGAACATGAGGGTATTTCAGGTAATGACAGAGATATTCCCGAAATAGATTAAGAGGTTTAATGGTCCCTCATCGGTATGTGGTTATGAATTTAGAAAATCACACACTAATAAGCATCATGAATAAGTTCGTCGGTAGCTTATAAATTGTGGTTGGTGACTTTAAAGTGTTAAGAGTCATCTAGATTGGGCTTTAGGCCAAAAGTATAATTTTGCAAAGTTTTAGGGTCAAAACGTAACTAATAAAAGTTTTGGGGCCAAACTGCAAATATTGAAAAGTTATTTCAATGTAATTATTCTAATAGAGATTAGAATATGCAAACGTAATTAATTATATATATATATATATATAATAAAAGGGATTTGATTTGTGATGTGCCAGCTCATCAATCCTAATCATCAAATAGCAAAATAAATTATTGGATAAAGTAGCACACGTGGCGTGTGACTAGGCTAATAGGATGATTGGATTGTCCATGTCATCTATCCTAGGATTAATCTTATCCAATGATTTGAATTAAGGGTGGAGATTTAATCTTGATTAAATCAAGACACCTTTTTGCCTTTAGATGGTAATGATTGCTTTTGGAACTTGTAGGAGAGAGAAAAAATATAACTTTTGGATTATAATGATTACAATCCAAGGCCATGCATAAGCTTATCTAATCATGCACTCTACTAAAGTTAATTTTGATTGGGTAAGATTATAATAGAGATTATAATAATAAAAGGAAGACAACATTCTCTCTCTCCTATATGTATATACATTGCTATACATAGGAAAGAAAGAGAAAAAATGTTGCCTTTGGATTGTAATGATTACAATCCAAAGCCATGCACAAGTTTATCCAATCATGCACTCAACTAAAGTTAATTTTGACTGGATGATTTTGCATGTAGAATTATAATATAATAGTGATTATATTATAATAATATGAAGAGCACTCTCTTTCTTCTCTATGATACATGACCATAGCTTGCAAAAGGAAGAAGATAACTTCATCTTCTTCATGTGTTGTATTTGGCCATTGTAGCATAGAAGATATAGCTTTGCATTTTTGTTTAAAACCACATTTACATAGCTACAAAGCTTGTAGATATACTAGCACTTTTAGTCTTCAAGTATTGGGTGAGCTTTGAATGCTTGGCGGACCAACTAGAGCCTTCAAGTTAGAAGGATTCAAGAGCTTCATCATCAAGCTTTATCTACAAAGTGACTTCAAGAGGTATACCTTCAAACCTCTTATTCATTATGTATAGTAGATATGTAATTTATATATTGCTAGTTTTATGGACATAATTAGGAGAATGTATGTTGATACATGCTTAGTATGCTTGAAATTTTTGAAATGTACCATGCATATACTTGGCCATAGCATGTTATCCATGACTTTCTTCAACGATCTTGAACCTATGATTTGTTGTATCAAGTACTCTTCAAGTGGTATCTGAGCCAAGTTTAGATGTCGATGAAGTTTATGTATATAGAGCCGTGTGGTATATATGTTAGAATATAGTTTCTTTGAAGTCTACTTGTTTGCATGTGTAGATCTAGGTTAGATCCCAACTTGCATGTGTAGATCTTGAGAATATATGTGTTGTTTTCAACTTGCATGTTTAGATCTATACCTAGTGTTGGCCAATTCTCACATGCATGTTTAGGATAATGGCTCTTCTTGTTAGATAAGTTAATATGTAAAGAAAAATAGTGGATTTGATCTTTGCATGTTTACATATGACCATGGAATAAGAAGATTGTCCTAAAAGATAAAAGGCTAAAAAAGTACTTTTTGAAATGGTTTTTTTTAGCATATTATAAAGTCAATAGTTGAAAAAGACCAAGTCTTGCCTTTTAAATTAATATGGCCGAAAATCTAGGAGTGCAAGAAAGTAGTTTTTGCTATTTTATTAAGTTTGAAAAGTTGATAAAGGTTGCCTAGTACTCAACATGAATATTTGATATATTTGTTGATGATGCATGTGTTGACATGACAGTTTAAAAGATTAGTTTTTAAACTTATTATGGATGTTGACATATGTATAGACTAGTTGATGATTAAAAATGTCTAATGGTCAAAATGCAATGTTTTCCTTTTCATCCTAATATGGCCGAAAATATTACACAAAATGGTGGCAATTTGGTTCTTAACTTAGTTTTTGGAAATAGTCTAAAAGATATATTTAGATATTTCTAAATTTAAGTAAGTCAAAAAGTATTTATATGGTGATATAATACTTTTAAAAGGAACTATTGGGCTAAAATTAATGTGCATGAGCCGAAGGCATATGGATTTGGGCTTGGGCCATGTGTGCATATGTTTATGTTTTAGTATAGCCTATTGGGTCGCTTTGTGTGTTTGGGCTAAGACTTGTGATTTTCCTTTTGGATTTGGACATGCATGTGTAATTATAATAAGATTATAAGTTAATGGGCAACATGACTTGCATTAGTAATGAAATGTGTTTTTCGATTACGTAACTAGAATGGATAGGGTTTGATTATTCATAGGATGAGATAATTAAACTTAATTGCTAGTTAATTTGATTATAATTATTATATTTGATATGAATGATCATATGCATTTTGAAATGGTGAATTTGATCATGGATTTAGGCCTTAGGGTTACTATTTTATTGGGTTATAAATTGAGACATAAGTCTCATTTTTATTCTTGCCTTTTGAGAGAATAATGTAGTGTCACTTATGTAATTCTTCAAGAGATGCTTGCAAGAAGGCCCAATGGACAATCCAAGGAGTTGGAGGCCCAATGAAGATTTCAAGGAGTTGAAGATCTTTATTAGGATAATTTTATTTGTCATGCCCCAATTCGACCCCACTTACGATCAGTCAGGACGCAAAGGAATTTCGGCAATATAACGTCTGTAATATGAACAACAGGACTCTAAACCAATCCTTTATAACATCACACAACCAACTACAACTTCAACCACAACTCCAACAACCATTCATTATACAACCGTACAACATCTCAACCACAAGTCATATGCCTCCGTTTCAACAACATACCACAAGCTATACCATACATATGCGTAATAGATATAAAACTAGTCTAGCAACCTATTCATTTCCAAAAGTAAGACAACTAAACTAGCATTATGTTTTTCACTATCTTTATAACATCTTATACAATACAAACTTTAAAGTAAATACAATACAACTTGTTCTATAATACAAGACAACAAAAGGAGCACTCCAGCAAGGACACCAAGGACAAGACTCTTGCACATTGGACTCGTCCACATAATGCTCGTACTCAGTCTCCTGAGGAACGTACCCTAAATTCGGCTCGGTAACACCTGAAAGTCTGCAAATAGGGTGAGCTTATATAATACAAAGCTCAGCGAGGGTTCAGTAGGATATTTTGGAAACACTTTACTTTACCACTTGGAAAAAAACATCCTATGAACAATAACATATCATAAACTTCATCAACTACATTAATTCAATTAAAGCAACACAAATAACCATTCAATTGAGAAATGATACACTAGTTGATGTAACTCCATATGCCATCACGATCTCAATTAACCATTTTCGCCCACTGATACATTCCGGAAGTACCCCATTCTAGACCCATACACCATGGCATCTCCGCCCATGCGATATAGGGGATAGCACATGATAGTCATGCCATTTTCAACCCGATAGCCCGATACTGCGCAAGAGGTGACACACACTATCATGACTTACAACAATAACATTAAACATTTCATATTATGAGAAGACAACAAAGTAGGTTGTCTTCCAGTACAACAACATTCATCAATCATTAAACAATACTTTAATCAACGCAACAATCAATAAACAATTAAAACAACCAAGTTAGATGACAAAGTAGGCCACCCAACTTATCATACATTTCAACATACATTCTAACCCGGGCCTACTGAACAACAAACCAAGCAACAACTACATAAACACCACAAGGCAATTAAAGACAACATTTAAGCATTTCAAAGAAAGACTACTCAATCTTCCAAACTTCATAACTTACAATCTATCACTCAAACAACCCCTGAACCTTTTCCTACCACTCAACCACACAAGAAACTATATTAACGCCTTCGAAAACCAACCAAAAGCCACTTAAAACAAGCCCAACAAGCTAAAAATGGCAATGCACACATGGCTGATTTTTTCAACTTCTGGTATGGCATTCAAATTGAAAATTTGGCACTACAAGATTACTACACAATAATTAACAAGCCTATAGAAGCAACTACAACTCAATTCCAACCACTATAACAACAATTATTCAAATATAAGCCAAAATATCAATTTAAATACCTGAAAAATAAAAATACATGCTACCACCGTTCAAAATGGCTAAAAATACACAAAGTTGGTCGTTGGCATCTACTTAGCAATAATTTAACATCAATTTAACAAAATATTTGCTAAATATGCAATAATAGGAATTTGACATGAACTTTAATTTCTAGATCTAGTTTTTTTCCCTTACCTTAGATGCCAAGAGAAGCTAGGAATGTGTAGAATGGATGCCCAACAAGCAAAATCTAACCCGAAATGCAAAGATTTGGACTTGAAATGAGTTTTCTCTTTGAAAATTGCTTTGAAAACCTTGAAGAAAAAACTCATCTTTTCTCCTATGGTGCTCACAACAATGTGTGTAAAATGTGGTATTTTTTGCTTTGTTTTAATGTGTGTTGTCATCTTATAAGCAAAAGCCAAAGCAAGACTTCAAGGTCAAAGTTGATAACTTAGTTATTTTAGTTGTTTTTAGTTGTTTCTGGCCAAAAATAGTAATATAAATACTATCTAACTTATACTATATATAGTAGGACTATTTTTTAGTTGACAACATTTATATGTAGGCATATGTAAGCATATATAACCATATATATACGTACAATAAAAATAAAATGCTTATTTTTACAAAAGAATATGAGAAATCCATTTAAATTCCTAATTCATTTAAGAATCGGTTTTTATCAAACATGGTTCTATTAATAACAGAGGCCTAGGTTTTAAAACGTTTAAAAGACCAGTTTCAAAATTCTAGCAGACGTGTCTTCAAACACTATTCACAAAACTCAACGATAAAATTTTCAATGCAAATTTTTATGAAAATTTCATAAATGCTCACATATCATGTAATAGAAGTAATAATCACATAATTAATATATTTTAATTCAAATAACATATAAACAAGTCAAAATACGTAATTTCACATAAAGAGAATTTTGGGGTTTCACATTCTCCCCCCCTTAAAGAAATTTCGCCCTTGAAATTCTTACTTGATGCCCGGAAAAACTCTGGATACTGATGCTAAATCTGATCTCTTCTCTCCCAAGTAGCTTTCTCAAAACCGTTGTATTTCCACAACACCTTAACCATAGGAATCTTCTTCGACCTCAACTCCCGATCCATTTGATCTAGAATACGAATTGGTCGTTCATTATAAGTCAGATTCTCACGAAACTGTAACATCTCTAGTTCTAGAATATGAGAAAGATCCGGATAATACTTCCTCAAAGCAGATACGTGGAAGACATCATGAATATTAGAGAAGTTCTACGGCAAAGCTAACTGATACGTCAACTTGCCCACTCTACTAGTAATCTCAACCGGCCCTGCAGACCTCGGACTCAACTTACTACCTTTACCATGACGAGCAAAACCTTTATGAGGAGACAATCTCAAGAAAACTCGATCCCCGATTGCAAACTCCAAATCCTGATAGCATTTATCAGTATAACTCTTGTATCTTATTTGCGCTGTCAGCATTCTCTGCTTGATCAACTGAACATTCTCAATCTTCTTTAGAAGTTCTGGCATCATAGTTGGATCAATAACCTTCATCTCCCCTACTTTATCCCAGTACGAAGGTGATCGGCATTTACGACCGTAGAGAGCTGCATAATGTGTCATTCCAATAGTCGTTTGATAACTATTGTTATAGGAAAACTCGGCTAGCAGTAGATGTTTCTCCCAATTCTTCCCGAAGTCTAAGACACAAGCCTTGAGCATATCTTCTAAAATCTGAATAGTTCTCTCCGACTGACTGTTAGTCTGAGGATGATATGCTGTACTGAAACTCAACTCAGTACCCAAAGTTTCTTGAAGGCACTCTCAAAATTGAGAAGTAAACCGAGGATCTCGATCAGAGACAATATTGACCGGAATCCCGTGAAGTTTAAAAATTTTATCCAAATAAAGATCTACTAGCTTTACTAGTTTATCCCCATTCCTCATCAGAATAAAATGAACTATCTTCATCAAATGGTCTACGATAACCCAAACCGCATCACAACCTCTCGTTGACCTAGGAAAATCAGTGACGAAGTTCATCATAACATGTTCCCATTTCTACTCTGGTATTGCCAACGGCTGAAGTAACCCTACGAGTCATTGATGTTCTGCTTTCACTCGCTGACAAGTTAAACATTTGGATACAAACTGAGCAACCTCTCTCTTCATGTTGTTCCACCAATAATGTTTTTCAAGTCCCGGTACATCTTGTTTCCACTGGGATGAATGGTGTATTTAGAATTATGAGCCTCTTCCAAAATACCTCTCCACAAACCCAGTTCATCGGGGACACATACCCTGTTTCGAAACCAAAGAATACATTTCTCATGTAATTTGAAGTCAGACTGATCATCCGTAATCTGACCCTTGATCTTTTGAAGTTTTACATCAAGTTATTCAGCTTCTCTAATCTGAGACAACAATAAAGGTTGAATCCGTAGATTGGAACACATCACTCCAACCTGAGTCAACTTTGGTTTCTAGTAACTAACTTCCTCAAACACCTCCCACTTTTTAACTGCCAAACAAGCAATACTTGCCTTACAGCTAAGAGCATCTACTACAACATTTGTGTTCCCAGACAGATAATTAATAGAACAGTTAGAATCTCCTAGAAGCTCCATCTACCTCCGTTGCCGCATATTCAACTCATTTTGTGAGAATAAATACTTCAGACTTTTATGATCAGTGAAAATTTCAAACTTATTGCCCCATAGATAGTGATGCCATTTTTTTAGAGTGAACACAATAGTTGCCAACTCCAGATCATGAGTCGGATAGTTCACCTCATACGGTTTTAACTTTCTAGAAGCATAGGCAATAACCCGACTATTCTGCATAAGTACGCAACCCAAGCCCTCATTGGATGCATCGCTATAAATGACCATATTATCGGTTCCCTCTGGCAATGCAAGTACCGGAGCAGTGGTCAATCTCTTTTTCAACTTTTGAAACCCACTCTCACACTCCTTATCCCACATAAATCTTGTTCGTTTCTAAGTTGGCTTAGAAAGTAGCCCCGCGATCTTAGAAAAGTCCTTCACAAACCTGCTGTAGTAACCCGCCAAACCAAGGAAGCTGCAAACCTTCGTAATATTTTCTGGCCTTTTCCAAGACATCACCACTTCAATCTTAGTGGGATCTACTGAGATACTATTCTGAGTAATCACGTGGCCCAGAAAAGATATTTGTTGTAGTCAGAATTCACATTTACTGAACTTCGCAAACAACTGATGCTCCTGATGTTTCTGTAGGACAAGTCGTAGATGTTGCTCGTGCTCTGACTCAGTCTTAGAATATACTAAGTATCATCAATGAAAATTACCATGAATTTGTCCAAATACGGCTGAAAGACTCGATGCATAAGATCTATGAATGTTGTTAGTGCATTAGTTAGTCCAAATGGCATAACTACAAATTCATAATGCCCATACTGAGTCCTGAAAGAAGACTTTGGAACATCCTCCGTACAGATCAGAAGCTAATAATACCCCTGCTTCAAGTCAAATTTAGAGTAGACTTTGGCTCCCTGAAGTTGATCAAACAACTCATCAATCAGTGGCAAATGATACTTGTTCTTGATGGTCACTTGATTCAAACCACGATAATTGATACATAACCTCAAGGTACCATCCTTCTTTTTCACAAATAAAATAGGTGCTCCCCACGGTGAAGAACTCTGATGAATGAAACCCTTCTCTAAAAACTCCCGCAACTGAGTTTTCAGCTCTTTAAGCTCAGCTGGTGCTAACCGGTACGCTAATTTTGAAATAGGTTGAGTACCGGGAAGTAAATTAATCACAAACTCAATATCTTTCTCTGGTGGTAGTCTTGGCAACTCTTCGGGAAATACATTGGGATATTCCCAAATTATCGGAACTTCCTCCAACTTTAGCTTATCAGATGGCTTGTTGATCAAATAAGCTAGATAACCCAAACACCCCTTACTCACCAGCTTAATAGCTTTAACTGACAACATGATGAAACACGTCTTAGCATCTCGGTTCCCCGCTACTTCAACCACTGGCTGTTCTGGCAACCGAAATTGTACCATCTTTGTTCTACAGTGTAACTGAGCATCATACTTGGCAAGCCAATCCATAACCAAGATAACATTATACTCTCGGATATGAAATAAGATAAGGTTCGAAGGACAATCTTGACCCTTAACATATATTTTACAGTCCTTACATACTAAGCCAGTCACATATTTAACAATCAAAGGAGTACCAATCTCAACCACATAAGGTAACTTCTCAGGTTGCACATTAATACGTTGCACACAGGTAGGTATAATGAAAGAATACGTAGCACCAGAATCAATCAATACTTTAACAAGTTGATTAAGTATAAGAAAGTTACCTTTCACAACTGCTACTGCCTCAAGCAACTCCTCCAAGACAACTACGTAGGCCTGAGCTTGAACTCGTTGCTACTGAGGTGCACTGCCTGCAGGT
The DNA here is from genome assembly GCA_037974665.1 of Ehretia macrophylla. Lineage (NCBI taxonomy): Eukaryota > Viridiplantae > Streptophyta > Magnoliopsida > Boraginales > Ehretiaceae > Ehretia > Ehretia macrophylla. The sequence goes on from CM075773.1 coordinate 77,219,008, forward strand.
CTACCCTGATAACCCTGGGCCTTTGGCTGACCCTCGAACCTCTACCTACTAGGACAATCTCTCACCCTGTGTTGATTGCTGCCATAAACCAAACACTTTCCTGCCTTTACCGGACAATCAGCCTCCAAATGGCCCTTACGTTTATAGTAAGTGCAATACAGTGTTGGGGTACTAACACTGCCTCCCGAAGAAGTAGAAGCTGAATGAGCAACGGTACCGGCTTGCTGATGCCTCATAATATATGACCTGTACTGACTCTGAGACTGTGTCGGCCTCTACTAAGACTGTGACTGATAGGACCCCTGCCAAAACTGGGGTCTGTAAGTACTAGGTTGCCCCTGAGGTCTATAAGAACCCTGCTACACTAGTGGCGTATAAACACTTTGCTGCACTAGAGGCCTATAAACAACCTGCTGACCCTGAGGCTGAAATGGCCTCTTACTGGCCTAACTAGAACTAGCCTGCTCCCACTTCCTCTTCTCCAATCTAGAAGCCTCATTAAAGGCTGCAGGAAACTCATTATACTCTATCAAGGCCATCGAATCCTGAAGCTCTAGCCTCAACCTCCGTATAGACCTCCGAGTCTTCCTTTTCTAGTCCTGCACAAACTCCGGTGCATACCGGGATAGCCTAGTGAAATTGGCCTCATACTGAGCCACCGTAAAGTTACCCTGAACAAGGGACACGAACTCTTTTTCCCTACGCTGCCTGGCAAGCCTCGGAACATATTTGGCACGGAACTCCCGAAGGAAATTAGCCTAGAGATAGGGAGTACCCTAAGCCTCCCAAGCTGACCTCACTGTACGCCATCATTCCTTTGCTTCATCATCAAGGAGAACACGACAAAGGTAACTTTTCTATCATCTGTGTAATCAAGTGGGTCAAATATTTTCTCGATCTTGTTCACCCAAGCCTCAGCTTTTCGATCATCAGGCTCACCTGGAAACCTCGGTGAAAAGTACCCCAAGAATTTCTTTAACATACTACCTCCACGGTAACCACCCTGTATATTGTGCACCTGCACCTGCACATTATGAACCTGAGCAGCCTGCCCTGCCAATATCTGTGCCTGCCCAACAAGAACCTCAGTTAAATGATCCATTGCCACAACTATCCTATCCATTCTCTGATCCCGGCCCTGTTCTTGATTCCCCTAATTATCACTACCTTCCTGAGGCCTATTACAGGTTCTCGGACGTCCAGCCATCTTACTATCAAAGAGTTAGCATAGGTTATAACATGTAGACAGGCTATAGACAGTTAATAACACATAGGAAACGAAGCTCACACAAGGCACGTAGATCACATAAAAGTTAGTCCCATAAACAAGTTAATCACGTAATCACATAATCATATACTTCACATTTTCACTTAATACATACTTTCATGATAAGACCATTACCCATATACCGAGGATAACCCGGCTAATAGCTAAACATGCGCTCTGATACCATTTAATGTCACGCCCCAACTCAACCCTACTTACAATCAGTCAGGACGCAACGAAATTTTGGCAATATAACGTTTGTAATATGGACAACAAGACTCTAAACCAATCCTTTATAACATCACACAACCAACTACAACTTCAACCACAACTCCAACAACCATTTATTATACAACCATACAACATCTCAACCACAAATCATATGCCTTCGTTTCAACAACATATCACAAGCTATACCATACATATGCATAATAGATATAAAACTAGTCTAGCAACCTATTCATTTCCAAAAGTAAGACAACAAAACTAGCATTATGCTTTTCACTATCCTTATAACATCTTATACAATACAAACTTTAAAGTAAATACAATACAACTTGTTCTATGATACAAGACAACAAAAAGAACACTCCAACAAGGACATCAAGGACAAGACTCTTGCACATTGGACTCGTCCACATAATGCTCGTACTCAGTCTCCTAAGGAATGTACCCTAAATTCGGCACGGTAACACCTGAAAGTCAACAAAGAGGGTGAGCTTATACAATACAAAACTCAGCAAGGGTTCAGTAGGATATTTTGGAAACATTTTACTTTACCACTTGGGAAAAACATCCTATGAACAATAACATATCATAAACTTCATCAACAACATTAATTCAATTAAAGCAACACAAATAACCATTCAATTGAGAAAGGATACACTAGTTGACGTAGCTCCATACGTCATCACGATCTCAATTAACCCTTTTCGCCCATTGATACATTCTGAAAGTACCCCATTCTAGACCCACACTTCATGGCATCTCCGCCCATGCGAGATAGGGGATAACACATGATAGTCATGTCATTTTCAACCCATAGCCCGATACTGCGCGAGAGATGGCACACACTATCATGACTCACAACAACAACATTAAACATTTCATATTCTGAGAAGACAACAAAGTAGGTTATCTTCCAGTACAACAACATTCATCAATCAATAAACAACACTTTAATCAACACAACAATCAATAAACAATTAAAACAACCAAGTTAGATGACAAAGTAGGCCACCCAACTTATCATACATTTCAACATGCATTCTAACCCGAGCCTACTCAACAACAAACTAAGCAACAACTACATAAACACCACAAGGCAATTAAAGACAACACTTAAGCATTTCAAAGAAAGACTACTCAATCTTCCAAACTTCATAACTTACAATCTATCACTCAAACAACCCCTGAACCTTTCCTACCACTCAACCACAAAAGCAACTACATTAACCCCCTCGGAAACTAACCAAAATCCACCTAAAACAAGCTCAACAAGCTAAAATGGAAATGCACACATGGCTGATTTTTTTGACTTATGGTATGACATTCAATAATTAACAAGCCTATAGAAGCAACTACAACTCATTTCCAACCACTACAACAATAATTATTCAAATATAAGCCAAAATATCAATTTAAATACCCGAAAAATAAAAATATATGCTACCACAGTTCAAAATGGATAAAAATACATAAGTTGGTCCTTGGCATCTACTTAGTAATAATCTAACATCAATTTAACAAAACGTCCACTAAATATGCAATAATAGGAATTTGACATGAACTTTAATTTCTAGATCTAGTATTTTTCCCTCACCTTAGATGCCAAGAGAAGCTAGGAATGTGTAGAATGGATGCCCAACAAGCAAAATCTAACTTGGAATGAAAAGATTGGGACTTGAAATGAGTTTTCTCTTTGAAAATTGCTTTGAAAACCTTGAAAAAAACTCACCTTTTCTCCTATAGTGCTCATGGAAATGTGTATGTAAAATGTTATGTTTTTGCTTTGTTTTAATGTGTGTTGTCATCTTATAAGCAAAAGTCAAAGCAAGACTTCAAGGTCAAAGTTGATAACTTAGTTATTTTATTTGTTTTTGGCCAAAAATAGTAATATAAATACTATCTAACTTATGTTATATTTAGTAGGACTATTTTTTAGTTGACAACATTTATATGTTGGCATATGTAAGCATATATAAATATATATATACATACAATTAAAATAAAATGCTTATTTTTGCAAAAGAAGATGAGAAATCCATTTAAATTCCTAATTCATTTCAGAATCAGTTTTTATCAAACATGGGTCTATTAATAACAGAGGACTAGGTTTTAAAATGTTTAAAAGACCAGTTTTGAAAATTCTAGCAGACGTGTCTTCAAACACTATTTATAAAACTCAACGATAAAATTTCAATGCAGATTTTTATGAAAATTTCATAAATGCTCGCATATCATGTAATAGAAGTAATAATCACATAATTAACATATTTTAATTCAAATAAGATATAAACAAGTCAAAATACGTAATTTCACATATAGCGAATTTTGGGGTTTCACATTATTTCCTTATACCCAAACCCAAACCCATGATCCACCATTTGTGCATCTTTGTATTCATTTTCTATTATTTGCTATAATTGTGATTATTAGCACGAAATGTGATGAATACATGAATATATGATGTGAACGAATGCAAACTAAAGAACTTCCTACGTGCAAACCAATATTAGATTGATATAAATGGTAAAATGAGTTTTATCGTAGTCCTTCGCCATCCTAGGATTTAATAGAACTTGAGTTGAATACAATCCAACATAGCCACAAAGGTTTGAGGAAATGTTTCACAATAAGTTTATTAAAGTCGTTAGTATCAACATAGAGATGTAATTATCTTCCAAAATCTAACGACAAACATAGCCACAAAGGTTTGAGGTCTATAAAGATTCAATTTGTTGGATAACTAAGAGATGGTGGTTCTGATCTAACTAGATCACTTAATCAACATAGCCACAAAGGTTTGAGACCAAAGTGATTTAGGGACTAAAGTTGACCATAGCCTATTTAGATAAATAGACAACAAAACGTTGTTGACTTTTGGTACTTATATTTCAACATAGCCACAAAGGTTTGAGAAATATGTTTTATCAAAGGAAATTGGTCTTCCCACTTAGAGTTTTTTAATAGATTCACCTTTCTCTTTTAGGGAGTATGAGATTTAAAGAAAATGGTGGGAATATCTATTTTATTTTATGATTTCATAGTTTTGTATATTCTTGTTAGCCTACAATCTTACTTTCTGTTATATTTACTTTTTTGTAGTTTGTATGCTATGGCTTCTTTTATAAATCCTATTGTCTCCATCCTTAACCACGACTACTTAACCGAACCGAACTTTGAAAAATGGTATAAAAGCTTATAAGTCGTTCTCCGATTTGAGAGAATTGAGTATGTTCTGGAATTTGAACCCCTGGCTCCTATTGATGAGACTACACCTGAGGCCGATAGGATCACCTACCATAAATGGGTCCAAGATGACACAGGCTCCAAATGATATATCCTTTCATCGATGAGTGATGATCTACGTTGATATGTTGAGGGCATCTCTCATTCCGTGGATATCATTTGATCTTTGAAGGAGTCCTTTAGTAAGTATAGTTGTGGCATGAGGTATGAGTTGACCCAAGAGCTTTTTAGTATGAGACTAGAAGAGGGAGGTAACGTTAACCAGTATTGCCTTAGGATGATTTATTTGGTAACTTAGCTAGAGACATACGGTTACGTCATAGATCATCAATTTCAGATTAACCTGATCTTGCAGTCCTTGCCATCATCTTACTCTCCCTTGATACTGGATTTCTATGTGCATAGAATTGAGTGCACATTGTTTGAGCTACATGATATTCTGACTAGTTGGCAGACACTTGGTTTGGATGTGGCGCCCACTCCCTATGTTGACTCTTCTTCCTTAGTGGCTGGACCTAGTCATAACAGAAGAAGGAAGAAGATAAGACACAAGAGGAACCCGGTCGCTCGATTCTTACTAGGAGATCTATCTTCAAGAGGGGATTTTTGACTAAGTGTAGCGCCAAAATTATGAACTTCCTTTATGATTTAGTTGTTTTGAGGATCGGCTTGGTAAGCGATCCTGTTTTGAAAAATGTTTGTGAAAAATGATTTGGTTTAGTTTGAAGTTTCTTTTTCTCTTCCTTTTAGATGATAAAATAATAGTGACTATTTTCTCCTATCTTATCTTACTAAGAAAATTTTGGATTTGTCCTATGTAAGAAAAGATTTGTAATTTTCATACAAAATTTTATTATAATAATGACATCTTCGGAATGCACATCAAAAGGAGAATGTCTTCAAATGTAAAACTGCATAAAATTTTTTATTCATAATGTTGCATTTATGAAATGGCTAATATCTAAATAATGACTAAATCTAGATAAGTGAAGTAGTCATGTAAGTTTAAACTTTGAGGAGATCAAGAGTTAAAGACTTGTATAAATAAAGAGCCAAAGTCATTCTTTTTCTATCTAAAAGAGTTTGATAGATTTACTATTCTCTTGGTAAAAGAGTTTGTCGAATAGAGATAGTAGAAGGATATGAATATTGATCCAGAACATAGTTATCACCTTAAGGTCTTTGAATCATCATCATTTTAATGTGTTAAGTTTAGATGAATGATTTATCCATTTAGAGGAATTGTAGGTGATAACAAAGTTAAGCAAAACAAAGGAAGTGCTAATGGAGTCCATTCGTTCCAAAGAGGTTATTGGAAATGATGGGACAATTGAAGAATTTGTTTGGTTATAAAAGACGATTGGGGAATGCCTCTTTTATCACCAAAGTACTTCAAGCCATTTAAAGCTTGTCATTGTTATATTTGTACTATGATTGTAATTCTATGGCATGATAGAATTTAAACTCAATTCATGCATAGATACTTTAGCGAAAGCAACTATGATGAATGGTCAATGAGTTTATATCCAAGAAACAATCTAAGTATAAATGCTCATATGAAATGATGGAGATCGATTTCATAGAAAGCGAAGATAACTTCTGTATTTATAAGAAGGTTAGTAGGACCCTGTGCTCTTAACAAGTCTTATAAATTGGTGAAATCTTCGGATTATAATTATCAAAGTTCACTGAGGTCTAGTTGAATAATTTTACAAAACACCGCAAACATAGGGTGAACCAGTCATATCTTGTAAGATCATTTATGTGAAATACAATGATATGATTATTTAGTTTACCTCACAACCTGTACGCTAAAGTCAAAATCTTAAAATCTTAAGATGAAGGATTCTAAGAAATGAATGGTTTCCAACCTCTAAGGCAGGGTATCCGTCTTTTCTTTTAGACTGCCTTCTGACTTAAGTAAGGAAGGATCACGTACCTTACCCTTTAGCCTTTTGTAGTCTCCTAATAATACAAAGGCAAGTACATAGGACAATATGATGCAAAGGGTTGCATAAAAAATGATCTAAGTATGGGTACTGATAATCTTATTGTGGTAGTAATGATCTCTAATTTTTGTCATAACTGGGGATCTTCATAGTCTGTGGAAATAGTGAAGTTCTTAGAGAAGAATTCACATATTGATGGAAACTTTATTAGTTTTATAGTTGATTTATGAAAAGACTGTAAAAAAGATTGAAAAGAGTTCCGAATAGTAAGTAACCGTTATCCTGTTACTTAACCGTGAATGCATACCTGACTTTTGGATGGTGTTTGGATACAGTATTTTTATCAAAAAAATATAGATGGTTCTATTTATTGTTGGTTATCGATACTTTATTTGGTAACTACAATAAAATTTCCTTGCACAAGCTTATAGAACCCGATCTCATCAAGAATTCAAACATATAAAAAAAGGATTTTCTCACGCTTATCGAGAATTCCTTGAAAAGTAATAGAAAGCCTCCTATATATATATTTTATATAGTTGACCCACTAATCCTATAAAGATAGTTACGTTTGATCACCATCTTAGAGAAGATGAGTATATGGATATGAATGTACTATGCGCTAATCCTATGGTGGATAACATTAGTACAAGTGGGAGATTGTTAGGGATGTGCCCTAATGATATATATTAGATGACCTAATTAGGGTTTAATAAGAATATATGTATTTGTATACACAAGGATGTTTTTGGATATTCATAATCTCCGCCTTGATATGAATGTGTCCCTAGTGTTTATCAGAGAAGAAAAAAAACATTCTAAAAGAGTTTAGAATACTTCACTATTTTTTTTGATATGATAAACACTAAGAATTGAATCATAACCCTTCAGATTATTTGACCGAGACTAGAATAATCGAGTACGGTTATCATATGTTATTAACTTTGATTAACATAGTGATATTAATGATAAAGGATGTTATGCGAAGTGCCAAAACAACATGGGATATGGACTAATGTACATATGAGTGATCGCTAGTGGTACGGATCATTAAATGTGATGATAAATAGTGAACTACATGATTTCAGGTTAATAGTTTACTATTTAGTTGAGAATTGTGCAAATTAATCCTCAGACTTGAGTAATTACAACTGCCAGATATATCAAGGGCCAAATATAGCATCTGGACTATACTTGCCTTCTATAGGGTGAGTTGCGGCCTTTCGCATTTTAGTCTTGTGATATAGTATGATAGGTAATTGTCAAGATAGGATCTATTAATCTTCGGTGAGAGACGATGTCCTATGATATCTAAATTCGGTCGGTAAACGAGGAAGTCCTTGGCCAAGGCAAGAATAAAATTGATGGAAATGAGTTTTTCCATAATAGTCATCTCTTGTTTCACCGTTTTATATCTATTCATAGAATTGGAAGTGGACTTAACTATTTCATGGTCCTTTCTCGATCGGGACATTTTAATAGAAGGATCGGACTGCACGGTAATTCTCAACAATAAATAGATTCATAAAAAGACCAAGTCTTCATTACCGTATACATTTTCATGGTAAGTTTGTTGCTAGTACGTCACTCATGAACATGAGGGTATTTCGAGTAATGATGAAGACATTCCCAAAATAGATTAAGAGGTTTAATGGTTCCTCATCGATATGCGGTTATAAATCTAGAAAGTCAAACACTAATAAGCATCATGAATAAGTTCGCCGATAGCTTGTATATTGTGGTTGGTGACTATAAAGTGTTAATAGTCATCTAGATTGAGCTTTGGGCCAAAAGTATAATTTTGCAAAATTTTGGGGTCAAAACATACTTAATAAAAGTTTTGGGGCCAAACTGCATATATTGAAAAGTTACTTCAATGTAATTATTCTAATAGAGATTAGAATAAGCAAAAGTAATTATATATATATATATATATATATATATATATATATATATATATGTATGTATATATATATAAAAGGGATTTGATTTGTGAAGTGCCACATCATCAATCTTAGTCATCAAATAACAAAATGAATTATTGGATAAAGTAGCACATGTGGTGTGTGACTAGGCTAATAGGATGATTCGATTGTACACGTCATCTATCCTAGGATTAATCTTATCCAATGATTTGAATTAATGGGGGAGATTTAATCTTGATTAAATCAAGACACCTTTTTGTGTTCAGATGGAAATGATTGCTTTTGCAACTTGCAGGAGAGAGAAAAAGGTAACCTTTAGATTGTAATTATTACAATCCAAGGCTATGCATAAGCTTATCCAATCATGCACTCCATTAAAGTTAATTTTGATTGGGTGATTATGCATGCAAAGATAAGATTATAATATAGAGATTATAATAATAAAAGGAAAACAACATTCTCGCTCTCCTATATGTATATACACGGCTATACATAGGAAAGAAAGAAAAAAAATGTTGCCTTTGGATTGTAATGATTACAATCCAAAGCCATGCCAAGTTTATCCAATCATGCACTCAACTAAAGCTAATTTTGATTGGATGATTTTGTATGTAGAATTATAATATAATAGTGATTTTATTATAATAATTTGTAGAGCACTCTTTCTCCTCTCTATGATACACAGCCATAGCTTGCAAAAGGAAGAAGATAACTTCATCTTCTTCATGTGTTGTATTCGGCCATTGTAGCATAGAAGATATAGCTTTGCATTTTTGTTTAAAACCACATTTACATAGCTACAAAGCTTGTAGATATACTAGTACTTTTAGTCTTCAATTATTGGGTGAGCTTTGGATGCTTGCTGGACCAACTAGAGCCTTCAAGTTAGAAGGATTCAAGAGCTCTATCATCAAGCTTCATCTACAAAGTGACTTCAAGAGGTATACCATCACACCTCTTATTTATTATGTATAGGAGATATGTAATGTATATATTGCTAGTTTTATGGACATAATTTGAAGAATGTATGTTGATACATGCTTTGTAAGGCCCCATATTTTGTCTTTACCTCGGTTTGCATATTTTGCCTCGATTGGCGTGATTTGACTTGTTTATGTGTTATATAAGTTAGAATGTGCTAAATATGTAATTTATATTCCTAATACATGCTATGTGTGCATTCATGAAATTTTTATAAAAAACGGATTCAGAAATTTTATCGACGGATTTAGTGAATAGTATTTTGGACGCTTGTCCTCTAAAATTTTTACGAGGGTGTTTTAAATGTCTTAAAACCTAGTCCTCGGATATTAATAGACCCGTGTTTGATTAAAACGGATTTCAAATCGGCTTTAGAATTTTAAAGGTTTTTACACTTTCTTTTGCAAAAATTACATTTTTTTAGCCGAGCCGGGTGAAAGTCTTTGCATGAGAAACTTCTTGTTACCTAAAATAAATTATCTAGAAATAGTCTAAGTGTCAATTTAATGTTTTGAGCAAGAAATAGTCTAAAACTAAATTAAAAGACTAGAAAATAATTAAAAGAGTAAAAATTAACTAAGTGTCAACTTTGACTATTTTATTTTGGTTGACCTTGACTATATGATGCATCAACACACATTAGCAAAGCACAAAAACACACTCACTCACACACACAAGGCCGAGAGCCACATGAGAGAAAAGAGAAAGAAATTTCAAGGTTTTCAAAGGCAATTTTTCATTAGAACTTGCAATCAAAGGCCAAATCTCTTGAACCAAAGCTTGAATTCACTTGTTGGGCACTCATTGCGCATCTTTCTTGCATCAAAATACATCAAAGGTGAGAGAAAAATTCTAGATCTCAAAATGTCAGTTTTATGTTTTTGCGTATAATTGAATTTTGAACTGTTAAAATGTTGAATTGATGTTATATTATTGCTCAGTGCATGCTAAGGATCGTTTATATGTGTTCATATAAGATTTGAACCGTTGTAGCATGAATTTTTATTTTTCGGGTATTAAAATCTAGTTGTTGGCTATTTGTTGAATAATCGGAGTTGTGGTAGTTGGAATCGATTGCTGTTAGCTTGTAAAAGTTTGTTAAATACGTGGTAGTAATGTTGTAATGCCGAAATTTCGATTGTGATATTGGTGTGAAAGTTCAAAAATTTCAGCCTAGGTGCATTGAGGTTTTAGGGTTGTTGGGCTTGATTTGGATGGATTATGGTTGGTTTCCAAGGGGACTAATGTTGTTGATTGAGTGGGTGAGTGATAGAAACTGGTCTGGAGGTTATCGGATTAGTAAAATGTAAGTTATGACTTTTAGAAGTTTGGGTTGTCTTTCTTTAAAATGTCGAATTATGACTTTGGATGTTTGGGTGGTGTTTGAGTGATTGAATTGTGAGTTGTTGATGGTTAGACTAGGGTTTGGTTGTGTGTTTAATGCGTGTTAAGTTGGGTGGCCGACTTTGTCATCTAACTTAGTTGATTGTTGTTTATTTGATCAGTTGTTGTTATGTTGTTGAAATGATGATTATTGATTGATTATTGATAAACCAGGAGATAGGCAACCTACTTTGTTGTCCTCCTGTGATAATTGATTATTGATGAGCTGGGAGATAGTCAACGTGAAAGGTTGTCCTCCTGAGATTTGAATTATTATTATTATTGTCATGAGTCTTGGTATGTGTATGCCACCTCTCGGGCAACGTCGGCCTATCGGGTTGAAACCGGCATGACTATCATAGGCTACCCCCAGATCGCATGGGCGAAGGTGCCATGGAGGGAAGGGTTGGAGAGATACCTCGGGTGCGTGAGTAATGGAGAGTTATAAGAAGAACGGTTGAGATTGTGATGGCGTTTGGAGCTACACCAACTAGAGTATCCTTTATTGATTGGTCGTTATAATTAATGTGTTTATATTGTTATTGATGATTATTGTGTGTTTACTGCTCAAAGGATAATTTCCAAGGAGTTTAGTAAATACTGTTAGAGATCTATTGAATCCTCACTGGGCTTGTTTTATATAAGCTCACTCTCAATTATTGCATGCATACAGGCGTTACCGATCCAAATTACGGGTACATGCCTCCAGAAGAGGATAATGTGCCATATGTGGATGAGTCCTATGTGCCAGAGTTTTGTCCTTGATGTCTAATGTTGTACATTTTGTTATCTTGTATATTAAAACTAGTTGGTTTGTATTTACTTAGAAGTTTATGATGTATAAGATGTTGTAAAGATAATGGATTAAATGTTGCTAGTTTAGTGGTCTTTTTTTAAAATATGATTAGACTACTAGATTGGTTATAGTCTATTTTAGGAAATGTATGTTATATAGTAAATGTATAATGTTGGAACGGAGGCGTATAACCTATGAATGCAATGGTATAAGAATGTTTATTGTATATTGTGGTTGTGTTGTTTAATTGTTTAATTGTTGAATTGTTGTGGAGTTGGTGGTATGAGTTTTGAAGAGGTTAGTTTAGAGCCTCAGTGTCCTGATTACTGTCGTTATATTGCCGAAATTCCGTTGCGTCCTGACTGATCGTAAGAGGGGTCGAGTTGGGGCGTTACATTAAGTGGTATCAGAGCTAATGTTTAGTTGTTAGCCGGGGTATTCTCGGAATGTGGGTAATAGTCTTAGCATGAAAGTATGTATGAAGTGAAAGAAAAGTGAAATATGTATTAATATGATTAAGTGATTATGTGATTATGTGATTTAGTGACTATGTGATTATGTGATCAATTTGTTTATGTGATTGATACTTAAGTGATTATGTGCTTTATGTGAGTTTGTTGTTTATGTGCTAATAATTGTCTATAATCTGTCTATGTGCTATAACCTATGCTAACTCTTTGATTAGTAGAATGGCTAGTAGACCAAGAACCAGAGGTAGGCCTGAGGTAGTTGACGAAGCACCGGATAATGTGGCACCGGGCTGAGATAGAGGTGATAACCGTATAGCTGTTGCCATGGATATGATGAGGGAGATTATGGCAGAGTAGTCACAGTTACTAGCAGGGCAGGCTGCCCAAGCACAGGCATTACAGACTCAGTGAACGCTCAGGGTGGTTACCACGGGTGTGGTACGCTGAAGGAATTCTTGAGGTATTATCCACCGAGATTTCAGGGAGAGCCAGATGATAGGAAGGTAGAAGTGTGGATTAGTAAGATAGAGAAGATATTCAATCCTCTAGACTATACTGACAAGAGGAAAGTTACTTATGTCGTTTACTTGTTTGATGATGAGGCAGAGAAGTGGTGGCGCACAGTGAGAGTCAGTAGGGAGGCAAGAGGTACTCTGTATGTTTGGGATACCTTCCTTAGAGCGTTTCGGGCGAAGTATGTCCTTAGGATTGCACGGAAAAGGAGGGAGGCGGAGTTCCTGTCCTTGGTTCAGGGGGATGCTTCAGTGGCTCAGTATTAGGCCACTTTTGCTAGACTGTCCAGGTATGCACTGGAGTTTGTAACAAATGAGGAACGCAAGTGTAACACCCCGATCCCTCTCGAGACCGGGAGTTCTATCTATCAATCTAATCACAACCCAAAATCAAACCCGGGCAAAATTTTAGGGAAAGACGGACGGAGTCCCCCCTGTTTCTAGGCAAAATGTAAGACCTGTAACAACATATAAGTGGACCGATACCATGTCCAAACATTCAACCACCTCAAGGCCATCCGAGCCTTGGTTCACAACAAGCAAATCACAAGTAAATATACATTCATGCTTAGCAATTAAACTACACCAACCTATTGCATAAGTTAGACTATCATATCTTTCTATCTTTTTTCCCTTGTCATTACAAACATACATTGAAGTTAAGCTTCATTGACTAAATACATAATCTAACTTATCAAACCACCTCCATAATCTAATGAAACTTAAATTATATCCCTTTGGACATTAAATACATATAATACATAAAAGCATACATCTTTACAACTTTGACAACTCAAGTCATATAGGCACACAAGACAACTCTTCAGGCACGAACTTTCACGAAATCACGAACTTTCCAGCTAACATGACATCTCCTGAAATGTGGTGGTGAGGAGTGAGTATACACAACATGTATACTCAGTGAGGGCGAGACAAATATCGAGTTGGAGAGAAAGAAAGTCGTGCAATGCAAATAGACACAGCTAAGCAATAAAATCAATAAAAAAGCATTCAATACAAATGACAATGTATTAAACATTCAAGAAAGCATTAACATAGCCATTCAAAGCTATACCACACTCTGAAGGCTATGGTTCACTCTTACGAGCAATATACCATTTCACAAGCGATACATCAATCTCGAGCTTGATGTTGACAACGATGACAATAAGCGCGCAACCACCTTATAACACCAGTTTGGAATACCCCGGGAGTAACCATCAATTTTACGACCCAAATCTCCCTGGGAGGCAACCCAAGCGAGAAAAGGGAATAGTCACGGAGCTAGAGCAACCAACACTGGCAACCCGAGGCTACCCAGAGAGGCCTATCACTCACGTGCCGGACACTATGCAATGCAAGACTCGATACAAGACGATAAACGAGCGATAGCACAACAACACAGATTAGAGGCGATAAACAAGATATCAAGCATTATCAACAATTGATAAACATTTCAATCAACAATCAACTCTAACAAGCGTAATAAGCATTAACAAGTATTTACAATCAAATATGTAACAAGAACAACACCAACAACATTATCAAGCAATAATAAGTATTCTATAGACATTATAAGCATTCTATAAACATTATAAACATTCTATAGGCAATATAAGCATTCTATAGGCAATATATTATGAAAACACACAAAATTCCAAAAATGACCCCAACTTTCAAACGCTACTACTTCCAAACGAGCCACGAGTTTTGGAAACCGACTTCACTAATCCTCCTAGGTCACTATAAGGCACGTCTAAAGACCCCGAAACCCTACTTAACCCTAGAATTCACGCAAAGCCCCGATTTCCCCCTTTGCTCGTTTGAACTACCGCTATCTCAACCGATCACCCAACCAATGCCATAATCACACCAAAAGTGCTTCCATGGCCTCCCGAAATAATGCCATCATGCAAAATGAGAAAACGCTAAACTCGACCTAAACGACCCCGACTTTCACCAAGGCGTTTTTCTCACTTTTTCCATTACGCAACCTAAACAAATCATGCATTGAGGCATTCTAGCATACCTAGCACCTTTTCACATCAACAGACAGCATAACAACGCAACTTTATTATTTCAAGGGTTTACTATTCACAAAATACTATTCAACTAACAATTTATATTTCAATTTCAATATTCAACCGTAGAAAATGTTAAAAAGCTATAAATACGTGTTCTACGATTGCTAGAAAACATACTTTAAGCCTCAAATCAATTAAAACAACAATATACGGATAAAACCCAAAATTCAAAGTTAATACACAAAATATTCAAATGCGCAAATAACGATGAAACCCTCACCTAAGACGCTCCTAGACGCTAGGAAAACATCGTAGGATGCCTCGAAAACCACCCCGTGCAAGCTCACGCGAAAAATTGAAGATTTGAAGTTGAATTTTCTTTTTTTTCTCTCCTCTTATTTTCGGCCCTGCCCTCTTTCTGTTTCAGCTGTGTTTTATTTATTTATTTTGTGCTATTTAAGCTATTTTAAAAGATGAAAAAGGTCAAAGGTCAAGCCCTTGGTCAAACCACTTAAAAATTGGTCAAACTAGCCTATTTTATGCATTTTAAAGCTAAAACAAGTAACATAAATCCAATTCCAGTTAAATACAACTTAAAACACTAAAATTAAAACACTAAATCCTAGTTTTCACTATTTGCTGAGGACTGGAAATCATTTCCTAACTATCGCTCTCGATATGCTATGCACTTTGCGTCAATAGAAGAATAACAATTAAATCTCAAAGAATTTAAGAAAATATATCATTTTTGGAAAGCATCATAGTTTAAAATTTACTCCGACTCGGAGCTACTTTCCTCATTTATTTGAAAACCGAGTGATTTTAATGCAAGACAACCAAAATCGATTATTAAAATAATCAAAACAATCAAGGTAATCAATATTCATTTAAAATAATTAATTTAACTATTTCTAGAATATTTTAAAGAATTATGAAGTTAATATTAAGTTACAAATGAAAGTTAATATAAACACGTAGTCAAATACAATTAAACTCTAACATTTAAGATGACATTTAATTAATCACAAGAGAATAAATTCAATTACTATAATTATTAGAAATAGATAATAATCTTTTAATTATTCAATTTACAACTACTAAATGCTTCCAAGAGAAATATTAAAATGGTGCAAATTGGTTGATTTAACTAATTAAACATTTAATCAAATGCAGTCAAGTGCTATTAAATGCATGCCGGGTTCGGGTTATCACAGCAAGACCCATAGGTTTATGTTGGGTTTGAGGTCGAAGATTCAAGATGCGATGGCCCTGAATCAATATGATATATTTTCTGAGGCTTTTGATGCGACATCCAGACTTGAAAAGAGGAAAGGGGAGCAGATTGGACCTAGTTAGCCTAGCAAGAGGCCATTTCAGCCGCAGGGCCAGTAGGGTATGTATAGACCTTTAGTACAATAGGGTGGTTATAGGCCTTCGGTGCAGTAGGATTCTTTCAGACCGCAGAGTCAGTAGGGTTACTATCGGCCTCAGTTTCAGTAGGGGTCTTATCAGGCTCAGTCACAGTACAGGCTGACCCAGTCTCAGGGTCAATATAGGCCTAGTGTTATGAGACCTCTGCAGTAGGTTGGTGTGATAACCCGAACCCGGCATGCATTAAATAGCATTTGACTACATTAAATTAAATGTTTAATTAGTTAAATCAACCAATTTGCACTATTCTAATATTTCTCTTAGAAGCATTTAGTAATTGTATATTGAATAATTAAAAGATTATTATCTATTTCTATTAATTATAGTAATTGAATTTATTCTATTGTATTTAATTAAGTGCCATCTTAAATGTTAATATTTAATTGCACTTGATTACATGTTTATATTTACTTGTTCATTCATATTTTGGCATTAACTTCATAATTCTTTAAAATATTCTAGAAATAGTTAAATTAATTATTTTTAAAAGAATATTGATTATTTTGATTGTTTTGATTATTTTAATAATCGATTTAATTGTTTGCATTAAAATCACTCGGTTTTCAAATAAATGAGAAAAGTAACTCCGAGCCGGAGTGAATTTTAAACTATTCTACTATTCTACTTTTCAAAGAATTAAAGTTTTATATTATTGCTCATCACCTTATTAGTGATCGATTATTGACTGTTCGATCGCAGTATTTTGAAAATGAGAGTTAGAGAAATATTCTTCGGACTTAGTGAAAAATCTTTTTAGTTTAATTTAACTAGTTTTAGTTGTTTTTCATTTAAAGGCATTGTTTTAACTTGAATTAGATTTAATGGCATCAAAATAAGCTTATTTGACTATTTTTAATTAAAGTTCAATTTTGCAAATGACCAAAATGCCCTTGTCATCTTTTAAATAATAAAACAAGGCAAAAAATCAATAAAAACATTTTGCAAAATGCCATCCAAGTCCCTTGCCATGGCCGAATGGTCATAAGGAGAAAAAGAAAAGATTTTCTTGCATTTTTCTTCTACAATTGCGCGTGGAATTGCTCGGGGGTCGTGGCTCGGGTCCTTGCGGGTCTTGGTCTTCAATCTCTGTGAGGGTTTTCATGCTTTTGTGCATATTAAATGAAATTTTATTTTTGATACAAATTTTTAGATTTGATATTTAATGCGTTATAATGCTTGAAATTGATTAGAAATGCTTCTTTAGGGTTCGTAGAGCATTGCTTGATAGTTATTTAGTAATTTTTACAGTTGAAACTGCGTATTTGAAATTGGGAAAAAATAATGAATAGTGAATAATGAATAGTAAACCCTAGAATTTTGAATTTCGATCCAAATTGCAATTGCTTGATTTGGATAGGTGCCATTAGTGTTAGAAAGATAAAATGTGCGATAAAAATAGATCGGCCTTTGTTAAAATTGGAAATTAGACAAAGAAACGTAAAGGGGCCGTTTGACCAAAAGTTGTCTGTGCTCGAATTAAGTTGGGGGTTTTGCAATTGAGGGTATGGAAGCACTTTTGGCGCTATTGTGGAGTTGATTGAATGATCGGTTAGCATAGCTGTAGTTCAAATGCAGTAGGTGGACTTTCGGGTCTCGGGTGAAAAAATGAAGTTTAGTGATATGGAAACGTGCCTTGTAGTGCCTAAGTGAATGTAGTGAAATCGGTTTCCTAATTCCGTAGCTCGTTTGCTCGTAATTGCCTTTGGAAGTTAGGGATTAAATAGTGATATTTGTTGTTTTCGTGTTTGAACTGATGTTACTTGTTTAATTGGTGTTATTGTGGCTGTTAATGATAGTTATGCTTGACAAGTTAATTGAATGCTAGTATTGATTATAAATGCTTGATATCTCATTTATCGTCTCTAATCTATATTGTTGTGCTATCGCTCGTTTATCGCCTTGTATCGTGTCTTGCATTGCATAGTGTCAGGGCGTGAGTGATGGGCCTCTCTGGGTAGCCTCGGGTTGCCAGTATTGGTTGCTCTAGCTCCGTGTCCTATTCCCTTTTCTCGCTTGGGTTGCCTCCCAGGGAGATTTGGGTCGTAGAATTGATGGTTACTCCCGGGGTATTCCAAACTGAAGTTATAAGGTGGTTGCGCGCTTATTGTCATCGTTGTCAACATCAAGCTCGAGATTGATGTATCGCTCGTGAAATGGTATATTGCTCGTAAGAGTGAACCATAGCCTTCAGAGTGTGGTATAGCTTTGAATGGTTGTGTTAATGCTTTCAGTAATTGCTTATTGTATTGATTGTTTGTCTTGATTGCTTATTTATCAGTTATATTGCTTAACTGTCTTATTTGCATTGCACGACTTTCTTTCTTTCCAATTCGATATCTGTCTCGCCCTCACTGAGTATACGTGTTGTGTATACTCACTCATCACCACCACATTTCAGGAAATGCCATGTTAGCTAGAAAGTTCGTGATTACGTGAAAGTTCGTGCTTCAAGAGTTGTCTTGCGTGCTATGTGGCTTGAGTTGTCAAAGATGCAAAGATGTATATTCATATGTTGTATGTATTTATTGCTAAAAGAAATGTAATTTGAATCTAGCTAAGTAGTTGAGGTAAATTGATAAGCTAGTTTATGTAATCAGTTAGCATAGCTTAACTTCAATGCATGTTTGTAATGTCCAAAGGAAAAGAGTTAGAATGGCATGATAGTTTATTTTATGCAGTGGCTTAGTATGGTTTAGTTGTCTAGTTTGAATGTACTTGTCAAAAATGATTTGGATAGGTTAACTTTTAAATTGGAAATGTATGTATACTTGCTGAGTTTAATTGTTGAGAACCGAGGCTCGGATGGCCTTGAGGAAGTTTTGTATGGTTGGACATGTTGTTGGTCCACTTATATGCTGTCGCAGGTTTGCTTTCTACCTAGAAACAGGGGAGACTCCGTCCGTTTTCCCTAAAATTTTGACCGGGTTTGAAATTGGGTTGTGAATAGATTAATTGATAGAACTCCCAGTCTCGAGAGGGATCGAGGTGTTACAGTTGGTACAGTTACTTTCTCGGCTTCTAGTTCTTCTAGGGGCAGTGGTAGTGCTTCGTTACCACAGTGTACTTACTGCAAGCGTCAGGGCCATGTGGAGGCCGACTGCAGGGCGAAGGCAGGAACGTGTTTGGGTTGCGGCAACAATCAAAATAGGGTGAAGGATTGCCCTAGATATTAAAGGACTGAGGGTCGGGCAGCGACCCAGGATTATCAGGGCCAACATACCGGTGGTGCACCTTAGCAGCAGCGGGTTTAGGCTCGGGCCTACGCAGTTGATTTGGAGGAGGCACATGAGGATACGACAGTTGTGGAAGGTAACTTCCTTATACTCAAGGAACTTGTTAAAGTGTTGATTGATTCTGGTGCTACGCATTCTTTCATTATGCCTACTTGTGTGCAACGTGTTAACATGCAACCTGAAAGATTGCCTTATGTGGTTGAGAGTATTACTTCTTTAACTGATAAGTATGTGACTGGCTTAGTTTGTAAAGACTATAAAATACATGTTAAGGGTCAGGATTTTCCATCAGACCTTATTTTATTTCCTATCCGGGGGTATGATGTTATCTTGGGTATGGACTGCTTTCAAGGTTTGATGCTCAGCTAAACTGTAGAACAAAGGTAGTACGGTTTCGTTTGTCATATCAGCCAGTGGTTGAGGTAGCAGGGAACCGGGATGCTAAGACGAGTTTCATTATCTCATCAACTAAAGCTATTAAACTGGTGAGTAAGGGGTGTTCGGGTTATCTAGCTTATTTGATCAACAAGCCATCTGATAAGCTGAGGCTGGAGGAAGTTCCTATTATTTGAGAGTATCCTAATGTATTTCCTGAGGAGTTACCAGGATTACCGCCAGAGAGAGATGTGGAGTTTGTGATCAATCTTATTCTCGGTACTCAACCTATTTTTAAATCAGCATACTGGATGGCACCAGCTGAGTTGAAGGAGCTAAAAACTCAGCTGCAGGAGTTATTATAGAAGGGTTTCATTCAGCAGAGTTCTTCACCCTAGGGAGCACCTGTTTTATTTGTGAAGAAGAAGGATGGTACCTTGAGATTATGTATCGACTATCGTGGTTTGAATCAGGTGACCATCAAGAACAAATATCTTTTACCACTGATTGACGAGTTGTTTGATCAACTTTAGGGAGCCAAAGTCTACTCTAAATTTGACTTGAGGCAAGGGTATAATCAGCTTCGGATTCGTACGGAGGATGTTCCGAAGTCTGCTTTCAGAACTCGGTATGGGCATTATGAGTTTGTTGTTATGCCCTTCGGACAGACTAATGCACCAGCAACATTCATGGATCTTATGCATCGGGTTTTTCAGCCATACTTGGACCAGTTCGTGGTAATCTTTATTGATGATATCTTAGTTTATTCTAAGTCTGAATCAGAACACGAACAACATCTACAGCTTGTATTACAGAAGCTGCAAGAGCATCAGTTGTTTGCGAAGTTCAGCAAATGTGAATTTTGGCTGCAACGTATATCTTTTCTTGGTCATGTGATCACACAGAGCGGTATTTCTATAGATCCCACTAAGATTGAAGTGGTGATGTCTTGGAAAAGGCCGAAGAATGTTTCAGAGGTTCGTAGCTTTCTTGGCTTGGCGGGTTATTACCGTAGATTTGTCAAGGACTTTTCTAAGATTGCAAGGCCACTTTTTAAGTTAACTAAAAAACGGACCAGCTTTGTTTGGGATGAGAAATGTGAAAGTGGGTTTCAGGAGTTGAAAAAGAGATTGACTACCGCTCCAGTAGTTGCTCTACCAGAGGGGACCGATAATATGGTTATCTACAGTGATGCATCCAAGGATGGCTTGTGTTTTGTACTTATGTAGAATGGCCAGGTTATCGCATATGCTTCCAGAAAATTGAAACCATATGAGGTAAATTATCCGACTCATGATCTTGAGTTGGTAGTAGTTGTATTCGCACTGAAAAAGTGGCGTCATTATCTGTGGGGCAGTAAGTTTGAGATTTTCACCGATCATAAGAGTCTGAAGTATTTGTTCTCACAGAAGGAGTTGAATATGCGTCAACGGAGATGGATGGAACTTCTCGAGGACTACAATTGTTCATTCAGTTATCTACCTGGGAAGACAAATGTTGTGGCAGACGCTCTTAGCCATAAGGCGAGTGTTTCTTGTTTGGTTGTTAAAAAGTGGGATATTCTTGAGGAATTTAGTTATTGGAGACCGGAATTGACTCAGGTTAGGGTGATGTGTTCACATCTCTGTATTCAATCTTTATTGCTGTCTCAGATCAGAGAAGCTTAGCAACTTGATCCAAAACTTTAGAAGATCAGGGATTAGATCACAGATGATCAGTCTGACTTCAAATTACATGAAGATGGTATTCTTCGGTTTCAGAACAGGGTTTGTGTTCTCGATGAACCGAGTTTGAGGAGAGGTATTCTAAAGGAGGCTCATAATTCTAAATACACCATTCATCCCGGTGGAAACAAGATGTATCGGGATTTGAAACAACATTATTGGTAGAATAACATGAAAAGGGAGGTTGCTCAAATTGTATCTAGATGTTTGACTTGTCAGCGAGTGAAGGCTGAACATCAACGACCCGCAGGGTTACTTCAGCCATTGGCAATACCATAGTGAAAATGGGAGCATATTACAATGGACTTCATCTCTAGTTTTCCTAGAACACCGAGAGGTAACGACGCAGTTTGGGTTGTTGTTGACCATTTGACGAAGACAGCTCATTTTATTCCGATGAGGTTGGGAGATGAGGTTGCAAAGTTGGCAGATCTTTATGTGGATCAGATTGTTAAACTTCACGGGATTCCATCTAGTATTATCTCAGACCGAGATCCTCGGTTTACTTCTCGTTTATGGGAGAAACTTCAGAAAACTTTGGGTACTCAGTTAAACTTCAGCACAGCGTATCATCCACAGACCGACGGTCAGTCTGAGAGGACTATTCAAATTCTGGAGGATATGCTCAAGGCTTGTGTTCTGGACTTCGGGAAGAATTGGGAGAAATATCTACCACTTGCCGAGTTTGCCTATAACAATAGTTATCAAGCGACTATTGGAATGGCACCTTTTGCAGCTCTCTACAGCTGTAAGTGTCGTTCACCTTTGTATTGGGATGAAGTAGGGGAGATGAAGACTATTGATCCAACTATTATGCTAGAGCTTCTAGAGAAGATTGAGAATGTTCAGTTGATCAGGCAGAGAATGCTTACAGCACAGAGTAGATTCAAGAGTTATGCTGATAAGTGTCGTCGGGTTTTGGAGTTTGCAATCGGGGATCGGGTTTTCTTGAAATTATCTCCTCGAAAGGGGTTTGCTCGTTATGGTAAAGGTGGTAAGTTGAGTCCGAGGTTTGCAGGGCCGTTTGAGATTACCGGCAGGATTGGCAAGTTAGCATATCAGTTGGCTTTACCGGAGAACTTCTCCAATGTCCACGATATCTTTCATGTGTCTAATTTACGAAAATATAACCCGGATCCTTCTCATATTCTAGAGCTAGAGCCGTTACAGCTTCGTGAGAATCTGACTTATGATAAGAGGCCGATTCGCATTCTTGATAAGATGGAACGAGAATTGAGATCGAAGAAGATTCCGATGGTCAAAGTATTGTGGAAACATCACGAGATTGAGAAGGCTACTTGGGAGAGGCGAGATCAGATGCAACAGCAGTACCCAGATCTTTTCCGTTCAGCAAGTAAGAATTTCGGGGATGAAATTTCTTTAAGGGGGGAAGAATGTGAGGCCCCATATTTTGTCTTTACCTTGATTTGTGTGTTTTGCCTCGATTTGCATGATTTGACCTGTTTAAGTGTTATATAAGTTGGAGTGTGCTAAATATGCGATTTATATTCCTCATACATGCTATGTGTGCATTCATGAAATTTTTATAAAAAACAGAATCAGAAATTTTATCGACGATTTTAGTGAATAGTATTTTGGACGCACGTCTGCTAAAATTTTTACGGGGGTGTTTTAAATGTCTTAAAACCTAGTCCTCGGATATTAATAGACCCGTGTTTGATTAAAACGGATTTCAAATCGACTTTGAAATTTTAAAGGTTTTTACAATTTCTTTTACAAAAATCGCATTTTTTTAGCCGAGCCGGGTGAAAGTCTTTGCATGAGAAATTTCTTGTCACCTAAAATAAATTATCTAGAAATAGTCTAAGTGTCAATTTAATGTTTTGAGCAAGAAATAGTCTAAAACTAAATTAAAAGACAAGAAAACAATTAAAAGACTAAAAATTAACTAAGTGTCAACTTTGACTATTTTTATTTTTGCTGACCTTGACTATATGATGCATCAACATACATTAGCAAAGCACAAAAACACACTCACTCACACACACAAGGCCGAGAGCCATAGGAGAGAAAAGAGAAAGAAATTTCAAGGTTTTCAAAGGCAATTTTTCATTAGAACTTGCAATCAAAGGCCAAATCTCTTGAACCAAAGCTTGAATTCACTTGTTGGGCACTCATTGCGCATCTTTCTTGCATCAAAACACATCAAAGGTGAGAGAAAAATTCTAGATCTCAAAATGTCATTTTTATGTTTTTGCGTATAATTGAATTTTGAACCGTTAGAATGTTGAATTGATGTTATATTATTGCTCAGTGCATGCTAAGGATCGTTTATATGTGTTCATATAAGATTTGAACTGTTGTAGCATGAATTTTTATTTTTCGGGTATTAAAATTGAGTTGTTCGCTATTTGTTGAATAATCAGAGTTGTGGTGGTTGGAATCAATTGCTGTTAGCTTGTAAAAATTTGTTAAATACGTGGTAGTAATGTTGTAATGCTGAAATTTCGATTGTGATATTGGTGTAAAAGTCCGGAAATTTCAGCCTAGGTGCATTGAGGTTTTAAGGTTCTTGGGCTTGATTTGGATGGATTATGGTTGGTTTTCGAGGGGGCTAATGTTGTTGATTGAGTGGGTGAGTGATAGAAATTGGTTTGGAGGTTATCGGATTAGTAACATGTAAGTTATGACTTTTAGAAGTTTGGGTTGTCTTTCTTTAAAATGTTGAATTATGCCTTTGAATGTTTGGGTGGTGTTTGAGTGATTGAATTGTGAGTTGTTGATGGTTAGACTAGGGTTTGGTTGTGTATTTAATGCGTGTTAAGTTGGGTGGCCGACTTTGTCATCTAACTTAGTTGATTGTTGTTTATTTGATTAGTTGTTGTTGTGTTGAAATGATGATTATTGATTGATTATTGATGAACTGGGAGATAGGCAACTTACTTTGTTTTCGTCTTGTGATAATTGATTATTGATGAACCGGGAGATAGTCAACGTGAAAGGTTGTCCTCCTGAGATTTGAATGATTATCATTATTTTCATGAGTCTTGGTATGTGTATGCCACCTCTCGGCTAGCGTCGGACTATCGGGTTGAAACCAGCATGACTATCATAGGCTACCCCCAGCTCGCATGGGTGGAGGTGCCATGGAGGGAGGGGCTAGAGAGGTACCTCGAGTGCGTGAGTAATGGGGAGTTATAAGAAGAACGGTTGAGATCGTGATGACGTTTGGAGCTACACCAACTAGAGTATCCTTTATTGATTGGTCATTATAATTAATGTGCTTATATTGTTATTGATTATTATTGTGTCTTTACTGCTCAAAGGATGATTTCCAAGGAGTTTAGTAAATATTGTTATAGATCTATCGAATCCTCACTTGGCTTGTTTTATATAAGCTCACTCTCAATTATTGCATGCATACAGGTGTTACCGATCCAGATTACGGGTACGTGCCTCCAGAAAAGGATAATGTGCCATATGTGGACGAGTCCTATGTGCTAGAGTCTTGTCCTTGATGTCTGATGATTTTTTGTTAACTTGTATATTAAAACTAGTTGGTTTGTATTTACTTAGAAGTTTATGATGTATAAAATATTGTAAAGATAATGGATTAAATGTTGCTAGTTTAGTGGTCTTTCTTTGAAATATGATTAGACTACTAGATTAGTTATAGTCTATTTTGGGAAATGTATGTTATATAGTAAATGTATCATGTTGGAATGGAGGCGTATAACCTATGGATGCAATGGTATAAGGATGTTTATTGTATATTGTGGTTGTGTTGTTTAATTGTTGAATTGTTGTGGAGTTGGTAGTATGAGTTTCGAAGAGGTTGGTTTAGAGCCTGGGTGTCCTGATTACTGTTGTTATACTACCGAAATTCCGTTACGTCCTGATTGATCGTAGGAGGGGTCGAGTTGGGGCGTTACATGCTTAGTATGCTTGAAACTTTTGGAATGTACCATGCATATACTCAGCCATAGCAATCCATGACTTTGTTCAACGATCTTAAACCTATGATATGTTGTATCAAGTACTCTTCACACGGGATGCGGCAACGATCTGCATAGGGCTAAGAATCGTTTGATGTTTTAGCGCGTACATGCTTAGGCTGCAAGTAGAGGCAGTTAGGGTAGGATGGCTGGCCATACGTCTGCTAAACGAGTCCAGACTCGAGCGTGTATTTTGGATGATCAGGAGTTGCCTGAGGCAGCGACAATGGTTGAAGTTCGTGGTATTCTCTATAGGTGGTATTCTTAATTGGGAGTATTCTTGTTTGATGGTTTTCTCCATTGTTGGTATTTTCATTTAACAGTATTCTCTGTTGATGGTATTTTTTATCAATGGTATTTTCGTTTGAGGGTATTTTCATTTGTTTGTATTCTTGTTTATTTCAAGATCGAACCCGAATGTGAGCAACATTTTCATCTAGCTTTGTAGAAGCTTCAACAATATCAATTGTATGCCAAGTCTAATAAGTTTGAATTCTGATTGTAGCCAGTATCTTTCTGGATTATGTGATCTCTCAGTGGAATATTACCCTGGAGTTCGGAGTTTCCTTTGTTTAGCAGATTTTTATTTGCAGGGTTGGCAAGTTGACTCATCTATTGGCTTTACCGCTGAGTCTCTTCAGAGTTCTTGATGTCTATCATATGTCTATGTTGAGGTGTTATCATCCAAATTCTCCTCATGTTCTTGAGGCAGATTTGTCTAAAGCTTGGTGGAAATTTATCTTATGAAGAGTGACATATTCGTATTTTAGATCAGAAAGATCGAGAGCAGCATTCGAGGAAGATTCTGATGGTCAAAGTCTTGTGGCATCATCCAAGTATTAGGGAGGCTTCTTGGGAGAGTTGGGATCAGATTGAGCAGTAGTATCTGGTGTAGTTCAAAGGAGTAAGAATTTTGAGGGTAAAATTGTACTAAGGGAGGGGGGAGGGGGGGGGGGGGGGGGGAGGGAGAGGCAGGGGGGATATGAGACCCAAGCATGAACTAATGTGCATTTATCTATTTTAGTTGTCATTTGAAATAATATGTACATTTAATTACCAATTCTATCATTTGAATCTATTTGTGCATTTGAATTTTCATTTAACTTCAATTTGAATTACACTTCATCTAAATTGCCTAGGAGGGTAAGCTTGTCATTTCACTATTAAATATCTTCTAGCTTGGTATAATTACAATTTAAACAAGATAGCAAGGGGTGTTTGGTCATTAGTCAATTAGGATAATTTAACCATCACATTTGACTTAATTTGACATGCATTTAACTTGAATTTGGTTTGGCATTTGACTAACATTTGACCTATACATGTATACACTACACAATGCATACACTTAACAAAACAAGCAAACCAAGAGAAAGGAAGAGAGGGTTGGCGGCTAAAGAGGAGAGAAATAGAAAAAATTGATACTTTGGAATTTTCACAATTTGATGCATTTAGAAGTGGATTTTGGCAAAACTCATCTCTAGCAATCTTATTCCTTGCATCTCTTGCTTTCTAGAAATACCAAATGTGAGGGATTTCTTGTACTCTATGTGTAGATCATGTTGCATATGCTTATAAACTTGTTTTATACTTAGAAGTTGTTTATAATGCAAGAATAACTCTTCTAGTGCTTATTTTATGGTATATATGGAGTAATATATGTTTGTTGCTATGTAAATTTTTAGAGAATGTTTTCTTTGGAGTTGTATCTTGTGTTGGCATGTAGATATTGTAAACCCGAGCCTGACCATGCATTTATTTATATTTATTTCTCTCATTATTCTTGGAAAATGTCCCTTTGTGATTATTTGTTTGCATTTAATTTATAATTAATTGTCTCATTATTTAAGATCAATTTGTATTTTGATTAATAGTAACCTATTAGGTGTTCTTAGTTCTCATAACATGAACTAAGCTTAGGAAATGATATAGCCTTTAGTACATATTAGACCTAGGTGAAAAAAAAAATATTGCTCTATGATAGAATGGTAAAAATGAGAGGGATTGTTATATTAATTAAGTAGTTGAATATACCAAAGTACTCTAAATATATAATAAACCAGAATATGAAATAAGTTATAATAATATGAGGTATAGAGCTAGGTTAACATATTATACCTTCACATGATAAAGATCCTAATATAAAGAAGGAATATATATTTTAATAGATATATTAAATGGTTAAGGGATTATAAATAAATAATAATTTTAACCTATGAAATAAAGGAGTTGGTATGACAAGTGATTAAATTTAGTGAATATAATTAGGTTCAGTACTAAAGTAGGGATGATACAATTGGCTTCACTCTATCTGATTAATTTAACATATGTGGTAGAATCTTAAGAGTGCGGTGACATATTTTTGTTCTTTAGACGTTTATTACTAAGTTAGAAGTGTGGATTTATAGAACTGTTATAACATACATTACTAGTTTCGTTGGGTTCACTAAAGTCTTCTACCATTTCCTACTCAATAATCAAAAATCAACTATTCAATAGCTAAAATATTTTGAACTTAGCACCATTTTGTTTTTGGTCCAATTTAAACAATTCCACTCAAGCCAAGTTATTCTCTTCTCTCTTCATCAACGAGCAACTGCCAGTTAACCTAATTGCTTATCACCACAAGCTCTAAATATTAGCCAGGTGTGCCAGCTATGCAATACGCCATTTACCAATTAAGCCGTAAAACTAAAGCCTAAACACTAGATATTAACGTTGTTCTTTGAACACCTGTTACACCACCACGGCTCCAGATCAAGCTTTATCATCATTGCTACTTCATCTCATTAGTAGGTTGCCACGATTTAATTCTACCGCTGCTTCAAACTAACGTACCAAGCTACCAGTGACTCCGTGCGGCGCTGCCATCACTCAAGGCTGCTCACCACTAAGGATAATCGCTATTGCCTGCACCAAGCAAAGCTATGGATTAGACCATCAATTACCTATAGTTAGTATGTCATCATTGTCAAGCAAGTAGATATACTAAGCCTTGAATCAGCGTTTTTACTATGCTTTGCTGTCACCATGCATGAACGTTTAGCATTGTAGGAACTCATCATCACCACCGCTATCATGCACCACTTAGGACTAAGAAAAGACACTATTTAAAGCATTAAACACTCAGTAATTGGATATACAAACAATGAACACTTCTAGCTTATAAGTATTTCTCTTAAATGTACACGAATGTCGCTAGAAGCAGCTCGCCATTTTTACAAGTTGAAGGTGAGGAGTTTTAAGAAAAATAGCATATAAGATTATTTCCTTTAGACACATTTTATTTGTTATATGATCTCTTGAAAGTAGAAGCTATGTTGATCTTATAAAACTAGTAATGCTTAGTTAGTTTATTAATTTTACTCTGATCGTAGATAAAGATATACAAGTAATATGTTGGATGGTGCTAATCAAAACGTTATCATGTGAGGAAATTTAAATAAAAAACAGCATTTTTGTGAGTATATATATATGTCTGTGGGTTTATTGTTTAGGTATATTAAGTTAACTTATCTATATGACTATATGAGAACATTTTCATGTGAAGTAATTTTCATAAGGCAACAATATATGCATAGGGGCTTTGGTTATACTATAGTTGCATTCTACGCTAAGGGAAATGATAAAAGAAGCCTCGCTACCAAGGATGTCACGCCCCAACTCGACCCCCCTTACGATCAGTCAAGACGTAACAAAATTTCGGCAATATAACGTCTGTAATATGGACATTAAGACTCTAAACCAATCTTTAATAACATCACACAACCAACTTCAAACTTCAACAACAACTCCATCAACATATAACATAACCAATACCATGTATTAAACAACCATTCAACAATTCTACCATAGGTTATATGCCTCCGTTCTAACATCATCCATAACCCAAACTATACATATGCATAATATACATAAGCTAGTCCAGCAACCTATTCATGTTTCAAAAGTAAGACAACTAAACTATCATAATACTTTCCAATACTTTATAACATCTTATACAATACATACTCCAAAATAAATACATTACTACTGATTCTAATATTCCAAGACAACAAAAAGAGGACATCAGCCAATACATCATGGATAGGACTCTGGCACATAAGACTTCTCAACAAAATGCACATTCTCAGCTTCCTGAGTGACATACCCAAGATCTGGCTTAGTAACACCTGAACAAGTAAAAACAAATGAGGGTGAGCTTATATATAACAAAGCTCAGTGATGATTCGAAAGATCTTTTGAAAACATTTACTTTACCACTTGGGAAATCATCCTATGAGCAATAACACACATTAATCATTAATGACAATACAAATTCAGCAATAAAAGTAAACAATCAGTAAGGATACGATACACTTGTTCCTTTGAAGCCATCAGACTCTATCCAATCCTTTCACAAACTTTAACATTCCCACCCTGTTACTCCCACTCAAGAGAATCCAAAAACGCTGATAGTACGACCTAGCACCTATGGATTTCCCCGTCCATACGACTGAGGGAATTGGCCATGGTGGTCGGGTTATCGCCTGGCAAACCCGAGGCTACCCAGGTAACACAACACAACCAAGCCCGATAACAATTGTTATAAATATTCGCATGCACAACTATTCACTCAATCATGCAATCAACACGCTCAGAGAGGACAACAAAGAAGGTCACCCCTCGATTAAATTCAACAATCAATTAATCAGTTAATAATGTAACCCCTCGGATTATCCTCGAGCGCGCTACTAAGAAGGTAATGTCCGCTTTGGCTACACCCCGGATTAACCCCAAGCGTGCTCCTCACGATTTTGTATCAACAATCAATTAAACAACATTTAAACAATCAACAACTATACAATTCTAAATCAGTTAAGCTAGATGACAAAGTAGGTCATCCAACTCAACATGCATTTAAACAAACATTCAAACCCGATCCCTATCAATAACAATCCAAGAATCAACTACTCAAACACTACCCAAACAACCAAAGACAATATTTCAACATATTAAAGAAAGACTACACAAACTTCTAAAAGTCATAACTTACAATTTAGAAATTCAATAACCTCCAAAATACTTTCTATCACTCAACCACACATGCAACCACATTAACCCTATCAAAACTCAACCAAAAACCAACAAAAAGAAACCCAACAACCCTAATTTTGGCAATGCACAAGGCTGAATTTTTCGGACTTTTGCTACGACATGCTAATCAAAAATTCGACATTACAACATTACTACCCCACAATTAACAAACTTTTAGAAGCAACAATCAATCAATTCCAACCACTACAACAACAATTATTCAACAAACAAGCCAAATTATCAATTAAATGCTCGGAAAATAAAAATACACATTACAACCATTCAAAATGACTATAAACTGATCAAGTTGGTCCTTATCAACTACTTAGCAATAATCTATAAACAATTTAACAAAACAACAACTATACATGCATTAAATAAAATTTGACATGAACTTTAATTTCTAGATCTATTTTTTTTCTCTCACCTTTGATGCCAAATGATGTTAGAAATGTGTTCAATGGGTGCCCAACAAGTGAAATCAAGCTTTGAATGACTCAATTCGGCTTTGAAATGCAAAATCTATGAGAAAAATGCTTTGAAAACCTTGAAAATGTTCTTCATCTTTCTCCTCCAAGGAGCCACGATTTTTGGTGTATTTTTGTGGTGTTTTGGCTGACATTTGAGTATATATTAAGTTAAGTAAAAAGTCAATGCAAAAAGAATTAGTCAAAGTTGTCAAAAATTGGATTTTTAATAACTAAAGTCTAAATTAGCCTTTGTTTTTAATTCTAATTGAAATTTTACCTTGGAAAAATATTTAAGATGATGAAATATTTATTTACAATATATACTTGGTCAACAAAAGTCAACGCAAGAATCGGGTTTAGCAGAAATCACTATTTGGCTCAAAACGCTACGTTTTCGCCCGAAAAGTCTATTTTAAATTCCTAATCTATTTCCAAAATAATTTATAGTAAATCATGGGTCTTTTAATAATGGAGGACTAGTTTTTAAAATTTTTAAAAGACTAGTTTCAAAAATTTAGCGAAAGGGTCTTCAAATGCCATTTAACGGCACTTTAAATGAAATTTTCTCCAAAAATATTTATGAAAATTTTATGAATGCACATATATCATGTAACACGAGTAGTATTTAAATAAACCTAGTTTGATCAAATAATATAAAAAGTCAAAGTCAAAGGAGACCAAAAAGTCAACATTTACAAAAAGGCAAAGATGATAAAAATCAACATTTTCTAAAAGTCAAAGTTAATAAAAGTCAACATTTTTCAAAAAGTCAAAGTAAATGAAAGTCAACATTTTTCAAAAGTCAAGGTAGATGAAAAGTCAACGCAATAATCGGTTTTAATAAAGTCAAAGCTAGAAGTCTTGGTCAAAGTTGATATCTTAAGTTATTTTAGTTGCTTTTGCCAAAAATAGTAGTATTAATACTATCCAACTTAAATACTATTTTTGGGGACAACATTTATTCATAAGCATTTAATTACATATAGTCTAGTTATACTACACAATTTTACAAAAGAAAATGAAAAGTCACATTATTTGTTTTTCAAATGTCTTTTAAATGCACATTTAATCCAAGATCATTTAATAACTCACATATAAACATATATACTAATTATAATAGCATTTAAACATGTGAAAATACGTAATTGCAAATACAGCAAATTTTGGGGTCTCACAAAGGGAACATGTAAGCTTTGCTCATATGTGTGTTTGCTGGGTGAGGTTTTGCTTGAAAGAAACGAAGTTGTAATGCATGCATATGTGTTGCTTGTTTTGAGTTAGACAAGTTAAGCTTTGATATTTTAGTTGGAGATTTAAATTAGGAATTAAGAAAAATCTCTATAAACTCATGTTTATATATGGTGATATTGTTAAAAACCCTTTAACTGATTTGGTGATAAATCCAGGAGCAGCTTCATTGCTAGAAAATTTTCAATTGAGTTAGAAACTTAGTTAGGGAGAAATTGATACTAATAATTTAATCAGTTAAATTACAGTAAATATTAAGCACTTAGATAATATTAGCTTTACTCCTTTTGGATTTCATCATTAGTATTAATGAACTTTTCTGTTTAATTGATGGTGCCTAGGAAACTTTTAGATGGGTAAAATATGAATTATAATTGTTAAAATATCAAGGAATGTAGAGTGTACATACATATTTTAACTAAGAGACAATACAGGAGTAGGTAAATAAGATGTAAGTATTGTAATACTATAATAAAAATAGACTAGAAGTTAATATTAGGAGATAGGAGGATATTGCTACATGAATAACTAGGGTTATTTAATATTGGATATCAACTATTAAGTTTAGCTATTGAATTAGAGGGTAAGAACTAGATTTGGCTATTGAACCATTTATTAGTCCTAGAAATTTAACTCACTTCTTTTAAATCCTAAACTAAGAAACCTGGTTGAAACTCCTTCAATGAAATAAGCCTAGAGGATATAGTTATGTGATTATTAAATCAATTGGAACTCTAATACTTTATCTCTCGAACCGTAATGCATGTCCACATTTAGCTACCATTACATGACAATTGAATGCAATTTCTTGTTTTTAGTGACAACAATGAGTTAATTATAATATCTACCTTTACAAACCAATTCTTCAAGATGCCATTAGCTGGATTATTTGGGGTTCGGAAAGTGGACACGTTTAATTGTTATATGTGCTTGACCGGGGACAACCTCTTCTGTTGTACCCCACTTATGTGCTATCAGATCGCGTGATCGTTCCTATCAGTTGTATGTTATAAGACTGCTTGTATTAATGTTTCTCATTGTTAAAGGTACATGTTTGAAGACAACCTCTTTTGTTGTACTCCACCTACGTGTTTATCGAAATATGTGATCATAAATTGCAAATATCATCATATGTGCTCGAGAGACGACCTACTTTGTCGTTCTCTCAAAATGTTATCGATATTGTGTGTTATGTGACAACTTGTGCATGCTTGTGTGCTACTTGAGGGTTGCAACCTCAGGCACGATAGCTGTCACGAACGCCGGGCGGCATAGGGTTTACCAGTGCTCCCGTGACTATCGTGGTCCTATTCCCTCTCCCACTTAGCGATCTCCACCCTCGGGGAGTTGGGTCGTAGATTTCGAGTACAATCCAGAGTACTCTCTTGGGACAGATAAGAAGTTGTGATCTTGATTCGGGGCTGGTCACCTCTGGAAATAACATCGAACCGTATCCTTTTTACTATGTGATTAAGTACTCCCGCTCGGCGATCTCTACCTTCGGGGAGGAAAATATGATTAATTACTCCCGCTTGGCGATCTCCACCCTTGGGGAGAAAAGTTAAATCTATATCTATATATATCGATACTGTTATTGATACGTGATTCAAATGTGATAGTAATCTCTATTGGTTATCATATGTTATTGTATCCTATCGTTTATCAAATGTG
The DNA here is from genome assembly GCA_037974665.1 of Ehretia macrophylla. Lineage (NCBI taxonomy): Eukaryota > Viridiplantae > Streptophyta > Magnoliopsida > Boraginales > Ehretiaceae > Ehretia > Ehretia macrophylla. The sequence goes on from CM075773.1 coordinate 77,252,970, forward strand.
GATGTTATCATACGTGTATTGCATCTTGATTTCTAAAAGGGCCTGACCAAAAATGTTTTTAACACTGTCATATTCCATCCTCACTGAGCTTCCCAAGAGCTCACCCTCTTTTCTCATCCCCATTACAACTGCAGCTTAGCTTGAAATGGAAATTGACATTATGTGCTAAAATGGAATGATTGCATGCTCAAAGCTTCTTGCTTGATATGTTTTGATCCAAATTGTAAAGGTTAAGTTTGTATTACTCTCGGGTAGAAGGGTAGCTGCTGCGGGAACCCTAGTTGGTGGAATAACTGGGTTGAAACCCTAATTTGTACAAGCCTTTTGTACTTTAACTATTGTGTAAAAGATAGATATTGAATAGTTCTCCATATTTTATTTCATTTAATGTTACGAAAAGTTATATATATAAGACCGCATCGACTATAAGTGCAGATTTTGACCTAATCTTGAGAAGGGTTAGGTTGGGGCCGTTACAGATATGGTCTTTTACAAGTGCGCATATGTGTTAGTATGGAGAACAATAGCCTAAAAGTATGTTTCTAGCTTAGGAATCAAAGAGCAATCTGCGCTCTGATTTTGTTTGGCCATTTTGATATGGTAAAGTTAACGAATGAGGCTAATTTTCGAATATGTTATACTAGACTTATAGTAGAACAAACTCTATGTTTGATTCATGTCAAGATTTCGTGGTTAGTTGGCACATTTAGGCCCTTTTCAGAGAGATAAATACATTTAGCATAAATCTAGATGCTTTCCTGCACAGTGATCTTGCATGCTCGATTTGAGGTATCAAATGTTGTTGAAATGGTTTTATTTTTGGATATGTGTTGTATGACTCATTTTAGAGTAAACTTTGTGTTGGGAGTTTCTCTATATTTAGAGGTTAAGATCTTCTTTAAAGGCCATTCCAATAGGTTCCCGAATCTCACATATGCTGGACAGATTTGCGCAATGTTTTTCTTAAGGCCATATCTTTGTGAATATAACTCTGAATGGAGTTCTATTTGATTCTAAAACCATACACACTTAAAGAGCTATGTCTCTGTCCATTTTTAGAGTTTTTAGAGGACTTTGAGTTTGCTAACTGAACTGAGTAAGTCATGCATGTGTTGTCCTGATTTTCCAGTCCATGTGTTTTATGTTGTATGGTGGTTAAATTTTAGCTAATCTTAGTTCTAACTTGAATATGAAGTTTATAAGTATGCATATATGTTTATTGTATAATTTAAGTACTTAGAAGTAAGAGTGGTAGCATGAACAAGCATGAACTAGCCTTGAAGCCAAAACATGATGTCTTTAGTATAGTTGAGCTATCGTGAGGTCTATGATCATGCTATTGAATTCCTATTGAGTTGCCGAAATAAGAGTATGTAAATATGTTAATGTGTGTTCAAATGGTATTGGAAATGAATGAACGTTCTGCTATATTGCTAATGTTATGGTGACCTATTTTGTCACTGTTTAACTATGTTAGTTGATGTTAAATGTATTGAGAAGTAACCTACTTAGTGGTCCTCTCAAAATAATGCATATGTGCATGATTGTTGTTGTACGCATGTATCTGTGCTATGCAATGCAAAGCATTAGGTGGATACCCTTATGCAATTAGTTGAAACCTTTAGTGCATCATGGTAGTGTCATGTCGTGCTGGGCAGCATAGGGCTTGCCGGTAATTGCATGACTACCCTATACTAGTCCATTATCTTGTGTGGTCGGTGAAGGCCATGGGGAGTTGGGTCGTAGATTCGTGTACATCCATAGTACATTCGCAGGAGTATAGGGGAAGAGTTCGTGAAGGAGTTACAAGTGTTGACATCAACAATGTTAAGTGATATCCTTACAATGTGATTATATATAACTTGGTTGAATTCAAATTATAATGCGATGTGAATGCGAATGTGATTATATGTTGTCTCTAATGTGTTTCAAAAGAGTTTTGAGGTTAAATCTTCCCAAAACTCCCGTTTGTCCCTCACTGAGCCTGTTTAGCTCACTCTCTTTATATGCATGATACAGGTGAATCCAAGGATTGATTATGTGCAAGAGAAGAATGAGAATATGACTTATGTTGATATATTTGGATTATGAATACAATGGTTAAGTTTGATTTGTAGTTGTGATGTATGTAAGGCATTTTTGGACCTATGTATTGTATATTTGGCTTAGTGGTTGTATCTTGAAGCCTAGCTTCTCTTGTTGTACTTATATGGTTGGTCATATTGGATCATGATCACTCTAACTAGATTTATATTTTGTGTTTGGAAGTCAAGTATGTTATATGCCTTGTAATGAATGTAACGCCCCAATTCGACCCCTCATAGGATACAAGTCGAGACATGATGGAAATTCGGCATGGTACTGTCTGTAACTAGACACTAGCCCAAATATAAACCTGCACATATAAACTTTCCACAACAGCATACAATCCACAACCAATCATATATAGGCCATTCACATACATTCTAAGTACCCTGTCGTCTGTCTCACTACACTTCACATCATATTACAATCCAAGGGTTCAAAATAACTTTGCAAGTCTAGCACTAATATACATAACAAAAGAGGCTATACAATTTAATCCTCTAATCTTTACAACAACTACTAACATATTTACATATAACATCAATCATAAGTATCAAGCATCGGGTTTGTCCACATTGGCATCAGGCACATATTTCACGTAGGCTAAGTCCGGTTCACCTGAAAGGTTGGAAAATAGGGTGAGCTAACCGACGCATAGCTCAATGAGGGAGAAAAATGCAGGGAGTTTTGAAAATCATTTTATTCTTTCGAAACCATGCTATGCATGACAAAGGCAATAAATAATTAATAAAATAATAATGTAATAAAAGTAACATTCATAAGAATACGCATTAGTAAAGTAAACACATTTAAAAAGGATACTCTTGTTCTGTTGATGTCGAACCCTATACACAATCACGAACATCTTCCCCTATACACCAAGCAGTACGAGGTACGCTGACTCAATCTACGACCCCGTCTGATGTGACTATATTTGCAGCACTCCAACCATTGTATTTGTACTACATTTGCATCTTAACTCTGGAATAAATACAACACTTTGATACTTTCGATGCAATGTAGGAAAATACTGAAAAGTGAAGAATCAGGCCCGAAATGATCCAAATTGCAAGTCAAGAAGTAAGAATGGGGAAGCATAAGAAGCGGTTGAAGAATGAAGCTCATAGAAAAGAAACTTGGCTGAAACTAGCACGAAATCGGACTCGGAACATTGACCCAGATGATCTCAAATAGTGACCCATGTTCGTTTTAGGCAAATCATATCAATTTTTCGGGTGGAAACAGCCTTCTAAGCAAATTTAGCCAAATTCCTTCATTTGGAGGGTCAAAACAGTGAAAAATGCCCAAAAATGCTGCGGTCAATAATCTAGTCAAAGTCAACTATTTCAGAATTTTGCCAATAAATAGAGCTTCAACCCTTTGAGAATTGGAGAGTTAATTTTGGAGTATTATCAATATTTTTTATATAATTCCGAGTTAATTCTATTTAGTTTTAAATTTTAGTTTTAGTTAATTAAGTAGTAGTAGAATATGGGGGAAGTCCAGCCTAGGTAGCTCTTATTCGAGAAAATTTTGCCCGAATAGCTACTTTTAGGGGGAAGTCCGACCCAAGTAGTTATTATCTGGGGAGGTTCTGCCCGAATAGCTTTTAATAGGAAAGATCATATTCGGGGAAAACTCATCCCTAATAGTTCTTATTCGAGGGAAATTAGTTCCGCCCGAACAACTATTTTGTGTCGGACCTCTGCTCAAATTTTGGGAATCAGAAATATGCATTCGTAGATATGGGGAAGCCTTTCTTGACTCTTTTTTATTTACATAACTCGTATTTATTTATGTATGAGTAGATTGATATCTTGGGGTGAATGTTGTAAATGATAGTATTTTAATATATGGTCTCGGATTTAGTTTATTCAATTCGTATTGCAATGCATGGCTTGTTTTAATTCAGTATTTCATACGTAATGTTTTTAAGTAGACGTTATGATTGTTTTACTTTCGCTTCATAAATATTATACTTATAGTTAATATTATGAATGTGTTACTTCAGTGCCATATAATTGTTTTAATCATGAGTCTATAGCTTGTACCATAGACTCCATAAAACTATAGGTTGTACCATAGTTTCTATCTGTAAGGTTAATTCCTTAGTTTGGTTTGTCTTGTTGTACTTGGTTAAAATAAGCTAAGTAAATTAACTAGGTCTATAGCTTTTAGCTTAACCTGGTGTATGCTTGTAGCTTAAGCCCTTGCAGAATTAGATAAATTAGATATCGAACCTATATTAATTGCCTCATTTACATGTTCAAACCCCTAGATCACCACCTCTCGTATTCCACTAATACTTAGTATAACTTAGATAATTTAGTTAATTTAATTTAGTTTACATTTCTCGCACGTTACTAAAACCCACCTTGCGATTTATCACTTAAGCGCTTTAACACTTTCACACTACTTCACTAATTTAAACTAGCGAGCTTCCCTGTGGTACGATTCCGCACTTATAGCACACTACACTACGAAGATCCGTGCACTTGCGGGTATTTTAACTTGGTTTATTTTGCGCACATTTTAACGCACAACCCGATCGCATCAAGTTTTTGGCACTGTTGCCAGGGAAGCACGATATAGTTTAGTTATTGATAAAAGTATTTGTGAACTTTTTTTAAAGTGTTTATTTTATCCGCTTTATTTAAAAAATTAAAAAATAAATTAAAAAATTAAAATAATAATAAATAAAATAATAATAATAATAATAATAATAATAATAAATAATAATAATTATATAAAAAAATTGAAAAATTTTAAAGATTGGGAAATGAGTCATTTTAATGATTCATCTGATTAATGAGTTTTTATCTATTATTGCTTGTAAAGTATATTAGTATTTTTAATCTTGTAATTTTATTTCATATTTAATGTTTATAAGTCGTTGTATGCATGGGCGTCATTCTTTGGATCCAGAACTCGCCCCGTTTGATCCTGAGCTCGAGAAAAATTTGCGTAGGAAGTTAAAATTCGCAATGGCGGATCAACAAGTAAATATCCCGCCTCTTCCTATAGCTTAGCCTGTTAATCAACCTGTGAACCAACCGATGACTTTACGCCAACATTTTTCACCGGGTGATTTTGACCCTGAATTTGCCATAGCCCCACCGACTCTTGGCAATATAAATTTTGAGCTCAAAACATGGACTATTTCAATGTTTCCTTCCTTCTATGGAAAAAGCAATGAAAATCCTCACGCTCACATCGTGTAATTCATTGAAGCATGCACAACGCTTCATATTCCTAATGTGAGCCGTGAAAATATTCACCTGTGTCTATTTCCCTTTTCATTGAAAGATAAAGCCAAACAGTGGCTAAATCATCTAGACGCATGAGTGATCACTTCCTGGGGAGAACTTATTCAAAAAAATTTACATATGTTCTTCCTAATGGCTAAGACTACTACTATGCGAACAGACATAATGACATTCGCATAGTCAGACTTAAAGTCGTTTCATGAATCGTGGAAAAAGTTTAACGATCTTAAGAATCAATGTCCTCATCATGGGTTTGATTGTCCCGAACTCTTGCATTATTTCTTCAAAGGTCTTATCCCTCATAATAAGATGATAGTTAATGCAATGAGCAATGGAGGTTTTTATAACCTAATAGCAGACAAAGCTTGGAGAAGAATATAAAATATTGCTGAAGACTCTCTCCAAAACACTGCTAATGACTGAGAGAGTAAAAGCACCCATAATCCCCAAAAGAGGGCATTGTTTGAAGTTAACTCTAGCTCCAATTCCCAATTGACTGACAAAGTAGATGCCCTAGCACAACAACTGGAAAAATTCATCTCTCTACGGTCTTCTTCTTCTTTAGCTCCTCAGATCACGGAAGTTTGTACTGTATGTTCTGTAGTAGATCACTATAATCTGGACTGTCCAATCGGTTTTCAATTTCCTGAATTCATGCAAGAACAAGTCTGCGCTGCCCAAGGATATACAAGGAATTACAATCCGTATTCTAACACGTATAATTCTGGCTGGCGAGACAACCTCGCATTTTCGTGGTGACAAGGGAATCAAGAGACTCAGTTTCCTCAACATCAATATAAAAAAAGACAAGGAAACTATGAGCCTTATCAACAAAGTCAGTAGGGAAATGTTGACAATCGATTCCCTCAACAGCAATATCAGAGGTCACAAAATAATAACCCTCCTGGTTACTACCTAATCCAACAGGACAATCCATTCAGAACACAACGGAACAATGTCCCATTTCTTCCTCCTGCACAATCATCATCTGATAACAAATTTGAGAAACTTATGCAAATGTTCCAAGTTCAGCAACAGTCTATTGCTAAACTTGAAGGACAAATTGGGCAGATGGCCCAAACTTTAAGTCAGAGATACGAGGGTAAGCTTCCATCTCAGACTGTGGTAAATCCACAAGGACAGTGTAGTACTGTCCAAACTGAGATAGTACAAGAACAAGCCAAGGCTGTAGTTACCCTTAGGAGTGGTAAAACCATTGATAACCAGGTTAGAGTAAAGGTTAGGGATGTTCCAGAAGAAATTGAGGAATTTGAGATTGAGGTTTTAAATAAAGATGTTCAAAACTGCTGTAAGAATAAAAACCTAACGGTGGAGCCTATAGTTGAACCATCATCACAAGCACCTTTCCCCACAGCTCTGTCCCATCCAAAGCCGACTGATGATCCTAAACAACTCAAGGTCTTAGAGCATCTGAAAGATATTAAGATCAATTTGCCATTAGTTGAGGTAATACAACAGATTCCAGCCTATGCCAATTTTTTGAAGGATTTGTGTGTGAAAAAAAGATGGACCAACTTCATTCCTAAGAAGGTCCGTCTTACTGAAAAGGTTAGCAATATCTGCACTAGAGGACTGCCTCAAAAGTGCAGTGACCCAGGAGCTTTCACCATTCCATGCTTAATTAATGACCAACGCATAGAAAGTGCCTTGCTAGACTTAGGATCTAGTGTTAACCTCATCCCTTATACAGTCTACCAAAGGTTAGGTCTTGGAGTGTTAACATTGACTAATGTGACCCTCCAACTGGCAGATAGATTTGAGCGAAGACCTCGATGTATTGTAGAATATGTGAATATTAGAGTAGGAGAATTCTTGCTCCCAGTGAACTTCATTGTGTTAGATATGGACTTAGGTCCTAATAACAAAAATACCACTCCCGTTTTACTAGGCAAACTATTCCTAGCAACAGCTGATGCTGCTATGTATTGTAGGACGGGTATAATAGAACTAACATTTGGGAACATGAGAACTAAGCTAAGGGTTGCTGATGCAGCCAACAAATTGAATCAAGATGAGGAAGAAGAATGCTTTCATGTTGATACCATTGACTCATGTATAGATGAGTTTGCCCAATCGATTCTAACTCCTAATCAAGAAATAGCTGAGTTAGAACGACTTTTGTATGAATGCGACATTTCTTCTGAAATGGTTGCCTCCACTTCCATTGTTGTTCATCCAAATAAGGACGATCAAGTAACAACTCATTTCCTTGAAGTTTCAGACTGTCCCACAATTGAGTCCCTACCAGTTTTGGAACTTAAAACCTTGCCCCAGCGTCTTAAGTATGCCTACTTAGGACCTGATGAGACTCTTCCAGTCATCATTGCCTTGAATTTGACTCCTGAGAATGAAGACAGACTGTTAAAGGTCCTAAGTACCCATAAACAGGCGATAGGTTGGACGATTTCTGACTTGAAATGCATTGATCCCTTTGTGTGTATGCACAAAATTCATCTCGAGGAATGAGTTACGCATTCTCGAGAATTTCAAAGAAGACTAAACCTAAAGATGGGTGATGTTGTCCATAAGGAGATCATTAAGTTGCTTGATGCGGGTATTATATACCCAATTTCTTATAGTCCATGGGTAAGTCCAGTACAAGTGGTACCGAAGAAATCTGGGATTACTGTGGTTCCGAATGATAAAGGTGAGCTAATTTCTACACGCACTACAACAGGGTGGCGTGTATGCATTGACTATAGAAAGCTCAATTCCAAAACAATGAAAGACTACTTCCCTTTACCCTTCCTTGACCAAGTCCTAGATAGAATAGCTAGACAAGGCTACTACTGCTTTTTGGATAGGTATTCAGGATATAACCAAATACCAGTCTTTCCTGAAGATCAGGAAAAGATTACCTTCATATGCCCTTATGGGACCTTTGCATTCCGATACATGTCTTTCGGTCTTTGCAACGCTCCTGCAATGTTTCAAAGATGTGTGATGGCTCTATTCTCAAACATGATCGAAAAGTTCCTGGAAGTCTTCATGGATGACTTCTCAGTATTTGGAACTACCTTCGACAAGTGTCTCACACACCTTTTTCTAGTGCTAGACCGATGTGTTGAAACAAATTTGGTTCTAAGTTGGGAAAAGAGCCACTTCATGGTTAGGCAAGGTATAGCTCTGGGTCATGTTGTTACACGGGATGGAATCCATATGGACCCAGCCAAAGTCGAGCTGATAGAAAAGCTGCCCGCACCCAAGACAGTGCGTGATATCCGATCATTCCTTGGTCACGCCGGTTTTTATCGACGTTTCATCAAGGATTTCAGCCATATAGCCCGACCACTCTCTAGTCTTCTAGCAAATGATTCTGAGTTCAAATTTCATGACAAGTGCTCAGAAGCTTTTGAGAAACTCAAATCTTTACTATCCTCTGCTCCTATCATCCAACCTCCTGACTACAGTCTCCCCTTTGAGATAATGTGGAATGCATCAGACTATGCAGTGGGAGCTGTATTAGGACAGCGTAGGGATAAACTGCCTAGCATAATATATTATGCCAGCAAAACTTTGGACGATGCACAAAATAACTATACAACCACTGAAAAGGAATTGCTGGCTATAGTGTTCTCATTGGACAAATTTAGATCTTACGTCCTAGGATCCAAAGTAATAGTATACACGGACCATGCGGCTTTGCGGTATTTATTGACCAAAAAGGATACAAAGCCCTGTCTAATCCGTTGGCTATTACTCCTTCAAGAGTTCGACCTTGAGATCAAGGACAAGAAAGGAAGCGAGAATTCTGTTGCCGATCATCTATCATGTCTTATACGTGATTCTCCTATTGACTCTTTGCCTTTCAAAGACACGTTCCCTGATGAACAACTTTTTGCCATCTTACATAAGACCCTATGGTATGCCAACATTGTCAATTTTTTGGCTGCCCAAGAGTTTCCAACTCACTGGGGTAAAAGAGAAAGGGAACGGTTCAGGGCACAAGTCAAGTACTTTATCTGGGAAGATCCTTGTCTTTTCAAGATTTGTGCCGATCAGGTCATTAGAATATGTGTTCCTGAGGAAGAATTTGACAGCATACTCTAATTCTGCCACTCTGAAGCATGTGGTGGACATTTTGGAGGAAAAATAACTGCTGTCAAAGTCCTTCAAAATGGGTTCTTCTGGCCCACTCTTTTCAAAGATGCCCAACAAATGTGTAAAAATTGCCCACAATGTCAACAAGCTGGCTCTATCTCAAGAAGGGACATGATGCCCTTACACTTATCCTCATTTGTGAAATATTCGATGTGTGGGGTATAGACTTCATGGGTCCCTTCCCTCATTCCTCAGGCTATTCGTATATTATTGTTGGTATGGACTATGTGTCCAAATGGATAGAAGCAGTGGCAACCCGAACAAATGGCCACAAAGTTGTGGTCAAGTTCATTAAAGAGAACATATTTTCTCGATTCGGGGTGCCACGTGTGCTTATAAGTGACGGAGGACAACATTTCCGTCACAGATTACTAGAAGCCTTATTGAGAAAATATTATATCCACCACAAGATAGTAACGGCTTACCACCCACAAACAAGTGGGCAAGTAGATGTATCGAATAGGGAGATTAAGTCAATTCTTCAGAAAACAGTTAGGCTCGATCGCAAAGATTGGTCAAGTCGTCTGCATGACGCATTATGGGCCTATCGTACTGCTTTCAAAACTCTCATCGGCATGTCCCCATATAGATTAGTATATGGTAAAGCTTGACATCTTCCTGTTGAATTAGAGCATAAAGCCTATTGGGCTATTAAGGCCCTGAACTTTGACTTACAATAGGCAGGTGAAGGTAGGAAGCTGGCGTTGAGTGAACTGGAAGAGCTTCGTTTCGAAACTTATGAGAATGCCAAACTCTACAAAGAGAGAATGAAAAGGATTCATGATAGATCTATTTTAAGAAAAACCTTCTCTCCTTCTGATAAAGTTTGGTTGTTTAACTCCAAATTGAAGTTCTTCCCAGGAAAGTTAAGAACAAGATAGGATGGTCCTTATGAAGTGCTTAAAGTATATCCTTCTGGAGTTATCTTAATTAAAAATCCCTCGGATGGGCATGTCATCACAGTCAATGGACAAAGATTGAAACATGCATTCAATCCAAATGAATCTATAGAACTTTAGGACCTTGCAGGTATTCCATAAATGAGATTTTGCCAAGCTAAAGGCATTACAACTCAACACAATCGTCTGGCTAAAGACGTTAAACTTAGCGCTACTAGGAGGCAACCTAGATTTTTAAAAATGCTTATGTGTGTTTATTTTCCTTTGTCTGTGTGATTTTATGATTTCCTTAGTCCTCTGTATTTACTTTATTTATGTATTTATAGATAACTCTTGAACCCCAGAAAAGAGGTTAAATGGTCTAGGTAGTTAAATTAGTTGCTTAGTATATTAGTTATTTTCCATGACCATATTTCTTTTTGATTTCTCCCATATATATTTGTTTGACTATTTTTAGTATAGCTAACTATTTTTTTTTGTTGTGTTGATAATCTGTAAAATGCTTTGTCTACTAATCTTTAATTGCAGAATGATACATCTTTTGGCAAAAGTTAGTAGAAATGCTTTGACATCAACATAAAAATGCTTTACATCAGGTGATATCTTTTCTTACTACATTTCCCTTTATACCTAATCAACATGCGCTATAGAGTAAGCAAACCATAGGTTTAGGGATGTAGCATTTGTCATTATGTTCTTTCTTGCATATTATACTCTCACTGTCTTACATTGCTATTTGTTTGAGGACAAGCAAAGTTTTGGTGTGGGGGTGCGTGTATTTCATGAAAATCTTTTTAAAAATATGCAAGAAATACACTATTTGTGTTCATGAGAAAGAGTATTTTGCTACCTTACTTATTTAAAGGAAGATGATTTAGATGATTTGAGAACTTTTATTGTTAGCTATGTATTGTGAAAAACTCTGAGAAAACTCTGTAAGAAAAACTTTGGGGTATTGTATTCATGAGTAAACCTAGTTGTTCTTCTTTTCTTCAATTGATAGTTATGTGATTATGAAAGGACTGAGATAGGATTACCGTTGGTTATAAGAACTTCTTGCGATTGAAACCTGAACCCTTATGTTATGTCTGTACAGTATGTTATGTTATTATGTCTGTATGTACACTCTGAAAAAAAAACAATGAAAAAAAAGAAAAAAAGAGTTGTACATACCTTTACTGTTGAATAAAATTTTGGTATAAATATATTGTAAATCTCTAAGCACCACTATCCTAAATATTGTAATTTCGAATATGTGTTATAGTGTAAGGTTTCAAGCCTAGATATCTCGATTGATTAAAGCACGTAGGGGTCCCTTTGAAACCTGGCAACCTTAGTCATAATGGCGGGGGATTGTTGGCCTTAAAGCCTGCTACATGGGATATTCAGAAAACAAATGAAACTGAACACTATATAGAGGTATTATTAGTTGTACTTTTATATTTATGGCAAATGTTAAAGGGTTAAGGCATGATCAAGAGTTTGATTACAAATGTAGGTAAGAATATCAAGGTCCAATCTATTTGCATAACTTGAAAGTTGAGAATTGTATGAACTTAATCTGATTAGTTTATTTCTAAATATGTACCCCGAAGCAATCAATAGTCGATTTCCAATAAGAGTACCTATTTGAGAAAAATTTGCAAAAGGTTCTCTTATCATGATTATCATTAACTGCTAAATAGGTTTAAGATAGTGAATTGCATTTCTCATGCTACATGTTGAAATTTTTTTGACAAAAGGTTAGGATAGATGCATTCACTTGTTTTAACTTGCAAAATTTTCTAAAAATTTCACTTTGAAACTGTTTTAAAGACAGTCTTGCTTGAGGACAAGCAATGTTTAGGTTTGGGGATATTGATGTGACTGTATTTGCAGCACTCAAACCATTGTATTTGTACTACATTTGCATCTCAACTCTGGAATAAATGCAACACTTTGATACTTTCGATGTAATGCAGGAAAAAACTGAAAAGTGAAGAATCAGGCCCAAAATGATCCAAACTGCAAGTCAAGAAGTAAGAATGGGGAAGCACGAGAAGCGGTTAAATAATGATGCTCATAAAAAAGAAACTTGGCTGAAACTAGCACGAAATCGGACTCGAAACATTGACCCAGATGATCTCAAATAGTGACCCATGTTCGGTTTTGGCAAATCATATCAGTTTTTCGGGTAGAAACAGCATTCTGAGCAAAACGCGGGATTGTCATGCGCACGGCATGATTTTAGCCAAATTCCTTCGTTTGGAGGGTCAAAACAGTGAAAAACGCCTGAAAATGTTACGGTCAATAATCTGGTCAAAGCCAACAAACGGAAAAAAGTCAACTATTTCAGAATTTTGCCTATAAATAGAGCTTCAACCCTTTGAGAATTGGAGAGTTAATTTTGGAGTATTATCAATATTTTTTATATAATTTCGAGTTAATTCTATTTAGTTTTAAATTTTAGTTTTAGTTAATTAAGTAGTAGTAGAATACGGGGGAAGTCCCGCCTAGGTAGCTCTTATTCGGGAAAATTTTGCCCGAATAGCTACTTTTAGGGGGAAGTCCAACCCAAGTAGTTATTATCCGGGGGAGGTTCTGCCCGAATAGCTTTTAATAGGAAAGCTATTATTCGAGGGAAACTCATCCCTAATAGTTCTTATTCAAGGGAAATTAGCTCCGCCCGAATAGATATTTGGCGTGGACCTCTACTCAAATTTTGGAAATTAGAAATACACGTTCGTCGATATGGGGAAGCCTTTCTTGACTCTATTTTATTTACATAACTCGTATTCATTTATGTCTGAGTAGATTGATATCTAGGGGTGAATATTGTAAATGATAGTATTTTAATATATGGTCTCAGATTTAGTTTATTCAATTCATATTGCAATGTATGACTTGTTTTAATTCAGTATTTCATACGTAATGCTTTTAAGTAGATATTATGATTGCTTTACTTTCGCTTCATAAATATTATACTTGTAGTTAATATTATGAATGCGTTACTTTAGTGTCATATAATTGTTTTAATCATGAGTCTATAGCTTGTACCATAGACTCCATGAAACTATAGGTTGTACCATAGTTTCTGTCTGTAAGGTTAATTCCTTAGTGTAGTTTGTCTTGCTGTACTTGGTTAAAATAAGCTAAGTAGATTAACTAGGTCTATAGCTTTTAGCTTAACCGGGTGTATGCTTATAGCTTAAGCCCTTGCATAATTAGATAAACTAGATATCGAACCTATATTAATTGCCTCATTTACATGTTCAAACCCCTAGATCACCACCTCTCGTATTCTACTAATACTTAACTTAGATAATTTAGTTAGTTTAATTTAGTTTACATTTCTCGCACATTACTCAAACCCACCTTGCGATTTGTCACTTAAGCGCTTTAACACTTTCACACTACTTCACTAATTTAAACTAGCGAGCTTCCCTGTGGTACGATTCTGCACTCATAGCACACTACACTACAAAGATCCGTGCACTTGTAGGTATTTTAACTTGGTTTATTTTGCACACATTTTAATGCACAACCCAATCGCAACACCGTCCCTCATGGATTCACTTCGACCAGTCCATTTGGGATAGGGATTAGCACATCGGTGGTCGAGCCATCACCTGGCAAGCCTGATGCTGCCCAGGGTAACACAAACCAACCGCAGCTATTTGGTTGCAATCACGCATCGCATCGTATTCAAGGCATAATATATAAAACACATAAACGCATTCGCATTAACACATTCAAATAAAAGTAATTAAAACATATAAGGAAATCAACAAAGTAGGTTGATTCCCGACAACCTTCACATTACATGCATTTACTAACTAGTTAAACAGTAACCAAGCACATAAACCAAGCAAAAAACTTATATAAACAAGACATGCCTTCATTTAACTCACAACTAGATATACAAGCAATAAGACTATACCAAGCTATTCTACTTAACAATTAGACACTGCAATTTCTATCGAACTATCTATCTAACCAATTAAATATGCCTTAGACATAAATTAAGTTCAATCAATTCAAGCCACTACTTAGCGATTCATGAATATACTAGGCATACTTTAGCTATAACACCACTTAGCTTACAACACACACTCTTATACAAGGCAACACACTCAACTATGCAAGGAAAACTCACCCACACATACAATTCGTCCCTTAGGGGTCTACACACACACAGACACACCAAGTTCAAATCTTATCTTAGCCATTTAACACACATTTCTAATCTCTACAACACTTATGACACCTAAACAAAACATTAAACTAGACATTTAACCCAAAACCTACAATCACCCCTTTATGTTCAAACAATTCTAACTAAGTTCTAATCACTTCCTCACTAATTTAAGCATCAATCTAGACATTATATCATTTATGGCACCTATTCCAATCATTAAAACAAGGCTATAAGTCCTAATTACACAAATCCCTTCATACACACACAAAGAGACATAAATTTTGACGTTAATGAAACTTGATAAATTTTATCAAGTAACACTTTTAGCATCCCTAGAGCATATATCTAGCACTAAATCGAGTATTGAAGCAAGAATTCAATGGTTTGCATGAATAGTTCCACATATCAACTTTGTTAAATTCAATTTATACATACATCATATAAATACATGAAACAACCTTGAAAGTATGTTCTCCTAGTCCTATGGACACAATATATAGCATCAATATGATTTATAGCAAACATATATACTATAACCAATTTTTGACATAAACTACATACAAGTAAAAATGTATTTTTAAAAGAATCCCTCACCAATTACAGGTTAGAAATGCTAGGTAGAAGCTTTTGGATGGATGGAATCAACTCAAACAAGCATGGAAAGATCAATTGGCCATAACCCTAAGTTGAATTTCTCACATTTTTTCTCCTTCCTTGGTCGTTGGCATCCCCTCTTTTTCTCTTGTTTTTTTTCTTTTTTCTTTTTATGTGTATATATGTAATATATGGGTTTTGGGTTAATGGGTTGGGCTTGGGTTGCTTTAAGAAAATAGTTTAAGTTGGTTAACTGGTCCAAAACAAAGTTATAATGCAAGAAGCCCGAAAAATGCAACATAGATTTTACTATTCACACGATACTAAAAAAAATTTGTAATTCACTCACCCGATGTGCTATGCTCGAAATTTCAGTGAACATTTACTAAATATAAGTCAAGTTATAAGGGAAAAATGTGATATCCAAAAAATAAAATAGTAAAAATTTTGGTCCAGGATTGTGTTAATTTAAAAATATTTTGAATGCAATTTTCTTTAAAAGTCTTGATAAAAATAATTTGAATGCACATTTATCATTTTCTAAAATAAATAATTTCACAATTTTTATATTAGAAGTTAATTAAACATGTTATTTCACGTAAAAAGGCAAATAAGCATTTAATTGTACATCTATGAAAGTAAACATTTAAGCAAGTAAATGCATAAAATTTATGCAATTATATATGACATATGCTTGCTCTAGGGCTCGGGCATCACAATGAAAACCTATCCTAATTGCTATGAATGGATTCTAGAGATTTTATAGTTTATTGCCTTTTATCATCATTTGTATGGTGTATATTTTTAATTATCATTGGAGGAATGCCCAAGCTTGATCTTTCAAGCGTTCAATGAATGAGCGTAGTTGCGTCTTGAACTTGGTTCCCAATGGACCAGGTTTGGGGTGTGACATTGCTTGGTAATGTAAGTTAGGAAAGGTGGTGACAAAGTGTTGTTAAACGTGGTTGTAAGTATGGTTAAATGTTGATATTAAGTGTTGATTGAATTTTGTGGTGTAAGGGCTGCCTTTCTTCGTGGATTATTTGCTTGCTTTGCTTCCTAAATGTTAAGTATATGCTTGTATATTTGTGTTACATTATAAGTTATAATGTATGTTGATAAATGTTGTTGCTAAAGTGTTATTACTTGTTGTTAAAGTATTTACTAATGGTTAGGTAACCTACTTTGTTACCTAACATACGTGTTATTGAATGTTGAATGTTAAATGTGATTAAGGAACAACCTACTTTGTTGTCCTCTCAAAGGGAATATGAATGCGTGATATGTGATTAAATGCAAATATGAATGTTTAAGCGTGGCATGGTAGCGTCATGTTGCACCCGTACGACATCGTGCTTGCCGGGCGATGGCATGACTACCATGACTATTCCCTATCTCTCGTGGACAAAGTGTTCCATGGGGTGTGGGTCATAGATTTTGGTATACATTCGGATTGCACCCAACGGGAGTGACAAGAAGCGGTAGAGTTTATGATGGTGGTATAAGGAGCAGCATCAACAATGTTTAGTGTATCCTTCTTGAATATTTATATAAATTTGTTGTTAATTGAGTTAATTGTGCTTTTTGTTGATATATTGTTTCAAAGTGTGTTTTCAAAGGGATTTTCAAGTAAAAGATTTTCAAAACCTTCCTTTTTCCCCCTCACTGAATTTGTGAAACTTACCCTACTTTAACAACATTTCAGGTGAACCCGAGGTTGAGTACATGCCTCAAGAGAATGAGAATGAGCCTTATGCTTGACTTTCCTTGTTGGATGTGGTTTATGTTGTTATGAAGTTATGTAGCTTATGTTGTAATGAAGACTTACTTTGAATCATGTAATATATGTTAAGTCTAAGTTGTCTACTTTAAAGTTTGGAAGACTTTTGTTGAAAGGTTTTAAGTCTACTTTGGCCATGTATATATTGCTAGACTTTTGTTAGTCTATTTTGGATCATTGTACCTATTATGACCATGTCTAAAGTAGGTCTCCTAGGTGGCTTTGTAAACTTTATTATATGTGAAATGTCCAGATTGCATATTGTGTAATTTCTATTATTGTTAAATGAGTTATTGTACAGGTATATTGTCATATGTGCCATATTTCAGGCGTCATCATGCTCGTTTTCCATCGCGTCCTGACTTGGTCCTAGGCCGAGTCGGGTTAGGGTGTGACAATGTGGGTTGAACCATAGTCATAGCACGTGAGCCTAGGCTTAGACGCGTGGGGCTAGGTGTCAATCCCTAGGGTGGGACACCTAGGATAGTATGAACGCAAGGTGGAAGAATTTTTCATTATACTTGGAAATTAAATGATAATTCAAAGTCCTAATCCTTTACCTCTTTGGATTCTGATTAAGACTGAACTACCTTGCATATTTTTACTTATATAAAGGCCGCTACCCTAAGCTCTACAATTATACCATCTCCTTTGAGGTCTCTCTATTTTACAAGTAAGCTTTAACTCTTTGAAGAAACTCAAATAGTTTTTCTTTTAGTTTAGTTTAGCAAGGTCAAGTCCCACAACTTGATCAATACTTAAGCTAGGATTTGGGATAGAGAGGAAGATCAAAGTTGAGGAGTGAAAGTAGTGCTCCAGGCATGTGAGGCATTCTCTTCAGCAAATAAGAAATTTCTTCTTTCGTTCTTCACGATAAAGGTATTCATGAAAACTTTATTTTCTTTCATAATTAAATGATGAACAGTTTAGATGTTCAAGTAATTATTTCATGCTTTATTCGTTTTAAAGATCCATGCATGAATATTTCTGCCTTATTCTTGTAATTATAGAATTTGATTAATGCGATATAACGATTCCCTTCAGTTGGTGTTAGCTTACTTTGAAGATTAAAGAGCTTGCATGAAGAATTTTTGAAGAGAAAAATTATTTTCTCTTTTTCTCCTCAATTCTGTGACCATGGAGAGAGAATAGAGAGGTTGGTTGTGTTTGCTATGTTGTGTGTGTTGTATGTATTGCAAAAGTAAGTAGACTTAGATATTTTCTAAGTCTTGCATTACATACATATAGTACACATACATGATAGCCTATCAAATATCCATCATGTGTGTAGTATTCAACTCTAGCCACATATTCAAACTAGTTAGTGGACTTTGATGATGTGGCAAATTGTGGACCAAGTTAAGTGCTCTTTAACTTTTTGGAAGATATGCATACATACATATATAATATATAGATAATATGTTAATCTTCTAACTATACAAATAATTAATTTAACATAATCACTATTAGTTCAAATTATGGAAATAACTTTTTCATATTTGCATATTGGCCCCAACAATTATCGATAGTTACATATTTTCCCCATTAACTATTAATGGTCAATTACAACACCGTTAACACCTTAACCTCTCAAAACAAAACACAAGCACAGTGGAAACCTATTAACAGGTGTTTTATTATGTGTGACATCCTAGATTCACCGACAGATAGCATTGAAGAAACATTGAACCCTTTCAATATTAATCGAACCCTTTTTGATTTGTTTAGAGAATGTCTCCCATCATTCTCAAAACATCCTCAAGGTTCTTGAGTGATGTTCTAGTAACTTGTAAGGTACAATAACATATATGCAACAACACAACAATTTGTTAAAGGATCTTTAGAAGTAAGCATGCAAATCACAACATTATGGTCGAAACTACATGGATGGCATTTCAAAACTTTTCATTCCATAAAATTTGTATTTACATGTTATCTCCAAGTGATGTCCATAAAATAATCATAAATTTCATCATATATATGATATATATATATATATATATATATATATATGATATATATATATATATATATATATATATATATATATATATATATATATATATATATAAAATAAAGCAAGATAGAAAGAGAGTTATACCTCACGTAGAATGCCAACAAGCTTGTAGAGACTTCTTGATGATGCATACTAGCTCTTCCTCAAGTGTGAAGGATCTAGGCGGAAACACCGAACATCCAAGAGAGATATACGCTTGAAACTATATGTGCTAGCTTTTTTTCAAGTGTACAAAGCTTGTATGTGCATTTAAACAACAAAAGAAAACATATTCTCTTTCTTTTTAGTTAGGCTGTAAGCTCCTTTTCAATGGGGGAAGATGAGTTCTTGCAATGGTGTGTTGGTTAGATGGTTTGGCCGTGTATGAGAGAGAAGAGAGAAGAGAGATAATGATCTTCATCTTAGCCCTTAATCTTGTCTTGATAATCTAATTAGTTTGAGTGTAAAATTGGATAAAAGTTTTTCTCTCTCTTGCAAGTTGTTTTTGTAATGATTACAAAAGCTAGCCATGCAAGGGGTTACTTTTCAAGATCAAATCTTGGCCATTCTTTTTGAGTTAGTGGAATGTGATATCATCAAAAGATGAATATGATTGATGACATGGCTATTCTTTGCCATGTAATCCAATCTTCTTTTTACACATGTATGTACACACCACATGTCCACCAATCATATGCAATTAATTAATTAATTAATTCACATCTTTATTAGAATAATTAATTAGAAACACTTTTCAATAATTGCAAAATGACCCCGAAGCTTTTGATAATTACTCAAATGGTCCGATTGCCTTTTAAATAATTATGTTAACATCCAATGTGCAAATAATTAATTAATTTTAATCTCCATTAGAATAATTCATCTAGAAATATTTTTCTATAATTGCACAATGACCCCAAAACTTTTAATAATTACTCAAATGGCCCAATTGCCTTATTAAGTAATTATTCAAACACCCAATACTCTTATTAATTATCACAAGACCCGGCCATACACTTTTACTATTTACATAGTCGGTCTAATACTTTCAGTATTTGCACAATTGGCCCATCAACTCGTAATGACCAAAAGGAATGACGTTAACTCTTTAACGTTCTTTCCAATTCATATATTAGCTCGTCGATTATTCTATTCATGATGTTCTTTAGTATGTGACCTTCTAGATTTATAACCGTATAGTAATGAGGGACCATTAAACTCTTTTAATCTATTTCGGAAAATATCTCTGGCATTCTGCGAAATACCCTCACATTCAAGAGTGACACCTAGCAACAGATGTGTCAAGACAATTTATACGGTAAATGAAGTCCGACTTATATGAATCCATTTACAGTCATGAATTAGCGTGCAGTCCGATCCTTTTATTATTATATCCCGATCGTTGTGGGAATTATAATACTATTAAATCCACTAAACGATTCTATGCATAGATCTAAACGGTGGAACGAGAGATGACACTATGGAAAAACCCATTTTCCATCAATCACTCACGTCTTGGCCAAGGACTTTCTCGTTCTACGACTGTAATAAGATCGCATATGACATCTACTCACGTCAGAGGTTAACAGATCCTATTTTTACAATTACTTGTCGGTCTCTATATCACAAAACTAAACTGTGAGAGGCCATATCTCACCTTTATGAATGCAAGCTTTGTCCAAACGCTATATTTAGCCCCTTATATATCTGACAGCCGTAATTTCTCAAGTCAAATGATTAATTTATACAATCTGCAACAGATAACAAACTATTAATCCGAAGTCAAATAGTTTTGTTATCTACATTACATTCAATGATCCATTCAACTAATGATCACTCATATGTAAGTTAATCGCATCTCTATGCTGTTATGGCACAAGTCTCACCATCCTTTATTATTAACATCCCTATGTTAATCACAAGTAACTACATATGATAGCTCATACTCGATTATTCTAGTCCTGGTTAAATAATCTAAGGGCTACGAATAAGGTTTTTAGTGTCTATCATATCGAAGAAATATGTTGATGTATTCTGTAGCGACCAAATTTTTCACTGAATCGAGTCCCCGATCCAAAACCTCAAGGCACGAAAAATGAGAAAAAACGGACGGAGTTTCTCCTGTTTCTAGGACTAACCAAAACATGTACGAAGAAGAAAACACACAAATAACATTCACAGTATAAATAATTATACATCCTTGGTCCTCAAGACGGTTCTGGCCTTGCCTTTCCCTCGAGTTACATGCCTACTCAGCTAGGTGCTAAAGGAAACTAAGCAGTTACCTAGTTCTATTACATACCCCGAAAGTTTAATTCATCAATACACTTATCATACCGCTCTAACTATAGCTCATTACATTTAATAGTTACATACAAACCCAAAATATCGATACGCTTATTAATACAATACGTAAAACATTCAACTTCTATTATACACTTGAAACTTGTTCCTCTACTCCTTGCTATGCAATCCCTGTCTTGCCTGAAAGGTGTTAGAAAAGAGGGGTGAGCTTACAATACATGTATACTCAGTGAGAAGGGAACAATTAATCGGGATGTTTTCGAAAATGGTTTCATGCAATGCAACAGTTAAAAACAAGTATAGCAGTTAAACATTTAAAGTATCGAATAAACAATAAGATACCACACACTTTAAAAGGATATGATCGATAACCCTTATCCCTCCAACTCTTCGTTTCACGAACCACGAACCTCGATCTCAATCTCGATATGCCGGCATCCCTTTACACCAATGGGTACTCTGGATGTACCCGATCCTACGACCCACACCCCCTGGCATACTCTATACCAGGCAAGTAAGGGACTAGGGTACGGAGCTAGAGCAACCAACATTGGCAAGCCCGATATCGCCCAGAGAGGCCCATCACTTCTGTCCTAAACGATAAGGTTGCACATCTAACAATTCGATCACACAAACAACAATGATAAAGCAGAATAATAATATTAACCAATTATCACATAATTGAGGGTCAACAAAATAGGTTACCCTCATACAATTACAATCAATAGGCAATACAATCAATGTAAAATTAATGCATTCTAGTCGATACATAAATGAGCACACAATAATACAAGTAAGATAAATAAACAATATATTGGAAATTCAACTATAATCATTCAATATAAGCTAAGCAGGCATGCATTTCACTTTATGAAACTAATCCGATTAGTACCTTAATTCATTCAATCTCATCTAAAGACTTAACTAGTCAAGTTTAATTCAAAAACTAACAAGAATTCTAACATTCTCAATATTGGCCCTTTATACTTTTTAACGCATGAACAACTTATTAAGCATCAAGGTGACACTATAAGCTCACTAACCATTCAACCATCATTTATGAACCATAACTAAACTTTGATAGTATACACACGGATCAATTCGCACAAAAGGCCCTCTTTTTATGTTCAATAATTCCTAGCTATGTTCCAATCACATTTTAACTCATTTAAGCACTAATCTACACATTTAAACACTTATGGCATCTAGTACAGTCATTAAAACACACATTTGACCATAAAACACAACCTAGGCATAAAGGCACCATTCATTATACTTAAGTCAAATTCTTATAATACTAACATAGCACATAGACATTAACATATCATATAAACATTACATTCTTTAATAGACATGCCTAGGCATTACATTCTATTCTTTAGCATTCACTTAGGCACTTAACAAACAACTCTACTACATCTTTGTACGATCATTCAAGACAATTAACATTACATGCAGGAACAATCCATATTTTATACGCTTACTCTATGACAATGCACATATTAGCAAGATAATCAACTAGAATGCATATATGGATGAATCCCTCACCTCAAAAAGTCATGAACTTGTCCAATCTCCCCCTCGCGCCCAAAACTAGCAATTCACATAAAATTCACAATTTAGTTCAACACAACACAACTAAACACTTTATAACAAGTAACAATATAACATTTGATATTAAAGCAAGGTCACATACAAGTAGCATACCATCTCCTAACCCACATAATCCACAATTCAACCACACTAATCACTTCCAAACACTTCATGACGCCTCTCAACCATGTGAAACCACATTTTAACCCAAGTCTAACTTTAAACTCCAAGCAGCCCCTTAGTCCAATTCAAACTCACTCCAAACCAAAATCATGCAAACCAAAACCTAACCATTCAATCACCCTAAGAACACTCTTTGAACCCCTTTTCAACCAAAAACATCCACTTTTAACCATTTCTACCACAGAAGCCCTTTATACAAAATCAACTCTTTTAAAGTCCTAGCCACATTCTAGTCACTCCAAACATAGACCGGCTAGAGGCTAAAGATGCCACAAGGAGGAGGGTGGTTTTCGCCAGGGACCACAATTAAAGATCAACAAATGGAATTGCGAAAAATGAGAGATCTAGAATAGAAAGCACACCAAGGCGCCGTGCTTGTAATCCCCAAAAAGCCACGCCCTAAGGAAATGAATTCCTTTTAATTCAAAGTATGAAACTGGGGCTGAGTCCGTTCCTCAAGCTTAAGAGCTACGAGGATACCGCATTTCAAGGCACTCTAAAATCGGCAATACCTTCATTGTCAATTAAGTGTTCGACCTATTGTTTAGTCTAGTCATTCCAATACTTATGGTACCTATTACAAGTATCGAATGAGCATTTAACAATCAATTCACTAAAATATTATTCAATTCCCCAACGTTTACAAGCTATCATAGCCAAACTAACAACGAGACTTGAAATCTGATTTCACCACTCAATCCTAATCACTTTATGACACACCTAAACCCCACGAAAATACACTTTAACACGCATCCACCCAAAAACCCTGATTTGCCTATTAGCACGTTTAAACTACAACTATATAAACCAATCATCCAATCAAGATTAGAATTGCACCGCACTTACTTCCTAGCATATCTAATGCCATCCAATCACTCAAAACGCGCCCAGTCCACACTTCGTGCAAACGTCCCCTTTTGGCTCCAAACTGAATTTACCTATTTCATTAATGTAAAATTCATTTAAATGCCACATTTAGGCTTCTAAACACTTATGGCATCTAACTAAACCATTAGAACACAATTTAGATCAAAAATCCAAAAATTCAAGGTTTTACTATTAATATTACTATTCATCATCTCCTCCAACTCCATTTTCAACCATTGAAATCTCTAAATAACCCTAAAAAAATGTACTACGAACTTATTAACGAGTAACATGAGCAATTTGAACCAAGTTTAACATCAATTAAAGCAATTTAGGCATAACTCAGTTACTATTCACTCCAAAAATAAAATACGTTAAAATTAAATTCTAAAACGGTAGAAAGATGCCATAACATGTAGACAACAAGGGGAAAATACTAATTTAGACATAGAATGCAAGAATCATGCGATTTAAAACGATTTTAGAAAGGGCCCTCACAAATTTTTCATTTCAAAACGCGAAAAACAATTAGTAGAAAGATGGAGAACATCAAGACGAGTCCGAACGTGTTTGAGGTAGCCCGAGCAACCTTCGTTTCTGTCACGCCCTAACTCGACCCCACTTACGATCAGTCAGGACGCAACGAAATTTTGGCAGTATAACGACAGTAACATGGATATCAGGGCTCTAAACCAACCCTCATAATTCCATATAACCAACTCCAAAGATCAACAACAACTCCACAACCAAACCAACAACATACAACACAACCATTCCCATATATTAAACATTTATTCATCAATTCATTCATATGTTATACGCCTCCGTTCCAACATCAACCATAGGACATATCATACATTTGCAAAATAGATTATAACTAGTCTAACAACCTAATCATGTTCAAATGAAAGACTACTAAACTAGAGTTATATAATTCTTTATCTTTAAGTAAGTTATACAATACATCATACAACAAAAGCTAAGACAACCTCATGGATATGACTCCGGCACATAAGACTCCTCCACAGAAGGCACATACTCAGCTTCATGAGGAACGTACACAAAGTCTGGCTTAGTAACACCTGAATGCAGATAACGAATGAGAGTGATCTTATATAAAACAAGTCCAGTAAGGATTCGATAGATCTTTACAAGTATTTACTATACTCCTTGGAAAACATCCTTTGAGTAGTAAACACATAATAAACATCAATAACAATATAAGCATGACAATAATAATAACCAATCAACAAGGATACTCTAGTTGGTGTAGCTTCAAACGCCATCACGATTTCAACCATCTTCTTATAACTCCCCATTACTCACGCACCCAAAGTACCTCACTAGCCCCTCCCTCCATGGCACCTTCGCCCATGCGAGCTAGGGGTAGTCTATGATAGTCATGTCGTTATCAACTCGACAACCTAACGCTTCCCAAGAAGTAGCGCACACATACCAAGACTCATGACAATAATAATAATCATTCATATCATATGAGAATAACAAAGTAGGTTGCCAATCTCCTGGCTTCATCAATAATCAATCAATTAACATCATTTCAACAACATAACATCAATTAATCAATTAACAACTCAACAACTAAGTTAGATGACAAAGTAGGTCATCCAACTTAACATACATTAAACCACTCAATCAAACCCGAATCTAACCAACAACAACCCATGATTCAACCTCTCAAACACCACTCAAACAACTAAAGACATTATTTCAACATTTAAAGAAAGACTACTCAAACTTCTAAAAATCATAACTTACAATCTACTAATCCAATAACCTCCAAACCAGTTTTTATCACTCACCCACTCAAGCAACTACATTAGCCCCCTCGGAAACCAACCACAATTCATCCAAAACAAGCCCAACAACCCTAAAACCTAAATGCTCCATGGCTGAAATTTTTGGACTTTCACCACGACATCACAATCAAAATTTTGGCATTACAACATTACTACCACGTATTTAACAAACTTTTAGAAGCTAACAGCAATCAATTCCAACTACCACAACTCAATTAAATCAACAACAAGCCAATAACTCAATTTTAATACCCGAAAAATAGAAATATATGCTACAACTGTTCAAAACAACTATAGACCCATATAAATGATCCTTAGCAACTACTGAGCAATATTCTAACATCAATTCAACATTTCAATGACTAAAAATTCAATTATATGAATTGACATAAAAATAGCATTTTGAGATCTAGAATTTTTTTCTCTCACCTTTGATGCAAACTAAGGTTAGAAATAGGTAGAATGGATGCCCAACAAGCAATTTCAAGCTTTGAATGAAGTGATTTGGACTTGAATTGCAAAATCTATGAGAAAATCACTTGAAAACCTTAGAAAAATGCCTTCTCTTTGCTTCCCTTGGCATTTTCGGTTATGTAGGTGTTTTTGGAGGTGTTTTTGTGCTATTTTAGTGTGTGTTGATGATATAAGCTCAAGGTCAACAAAAATAATAAAAGTCAAAGTTGATTTTATAGTCTTTTAATTAGTATTTGTAGTCTTTTAATTGTTTTTCTTGACTATTTTGCTCACCAACATGCATTTAACACTTAGACTATTTTTAGGTAGTTTATTTTAGGTGATAACAATTTTCATTTGCATACATTAACACCCGACTCGGTTAAAAACTCGATTTTTGCAAAAGAATGTGAAAAGTCATATTATTTGTTTTCAAATGTCTTTTGAATGCACAATTAATCTAAAATTATTTAACACCACATATAAATACATTTATATTAATATATACTAGGTTAACGAAAGTCAATGCAAGAATTGGGTTTACCAGAAATCACTATTTAGCTCAAAAACGCTATTTTTCGTCCGAAAAGTCTATTTAAATTCATATTCCGTTTCAGAATCAATTTTTATCAAACATGGGTCTATTAATAATAGAGGACTAGGTTTTCAAATCCTAAAAACACCCGTGTCAAAATTTTATCGGACGTGCGTTCAAAACACTATTCACAAAAATCGACAATAAAATTTCCAATGCCAATTTTGATGAAAATTTCATGAATGCACACATAACATGTAATAGGAATATAAATCATAGAATTAGCACATTCTAACTTATATAACACATTAACAGGTCAAAACACGCAATTCTATGCAAATGTAAAATCTGGGGTTTCACATTCTCCCCCCCTTAAAGAAATTGCATCCGCACAATTCTCGAACTGACAGACAATTAAATCCTCTATCGTAACACTTAACAATACTTCTCCTAGTTCCCATTTATCTCTTAGGATGACAGCTAAACAAAGACCTCAATTAAAATAAACTCCGTTGATTGCAAGTTGATTATCATAATTCCAAGACAATCTTCAATTCATAATTCTCTCCCACCTAACATCATATTGCATATGAAAGAAATTGCATCTCCAAGGTTTTAGCATGATACCACTACTTATCAATCATCCCCTACTACACAAAAGAGCTCTACGAACACCCCGAGGGTTTAAAAACTCATTCACGATAACATGAATGATTACTGATCAAGGGAATATCTCAAAAGTGACATTGGTCAGAATATGGCTATTATGAAATTTACAAGGAAATAAGGATATGGAAAGTCATATTCAAGCCAACAATCAAGTGAACAAGAGGTCAAATGGGTTAGAGAATCAAGAGCCTAATAGTTTAATAAGGAAGCATGATAACTAAGATAAGAAATGTCTTAGCATCTATCAGTTAAATAAGTACAAACAAAGGATGATGACGAGTCAAAACAGTGCTGAGTATGTTGAACAAAAATTCCTGAACAAGTAGACATTTCAATTCTCGATGATTGTTCAAGGAACCAACAAGTAAGTTGTACTTGAGGTGAAATGAAATTAAGAAATAAGAGATGATTAATTCAATAGAAAACATGAGTGGCAAGAGTATCTCAGCACGCAATACCAAAGAAGTACGAATAAGAAATGATAACAATAGGACAATGCCGAGTATTTTGAGTGAGCAATTACAAGCAAAGTAATGGCTCAACATTTAATAATAAAACAATAGGATTAACAAGGATCAACAAGAATGACAATGATGTACTTAGGTAGGGAGTATATCAAGCAAGTGAAATTCGAATAAGTAAAATTGTCACGCCCCGACCCAACCCCCAAGCTAAAGGTTAAGTCCGGACCCGACACACGGACAGAGTCTCCCCTGTACCGTGGACATTCTAAAAACCTGTAAACACTTAAACAAGGTCCCAATAACACATACAAACTTTTCTTAATTAAACAATAAAGCTATAAGGCCATCTGAGCCTTATAGTACACAATATCTCCAAAACACACAAGCATGCAAGAACTGGTTGTCAGCATAGTCTTATAATCATAACATTCTAGGAAATCAATAAAACAACTTAAGGGATGAAGCATTCTACATCAACCATCCACTCCCAAGCATGCAAGGAAATAAGGCGAGAAATAAAAGTTATTACAGTTCATAGACTTTCAAAGCCATAACCCAACCAACTAATCTTCAACTTATACAACAAGCATATACATAGCCCTTGGGCTACAAAATAGTACATAAAGTAATCAGATGAGTCTTCCACATAACAGCAAAATCATTAACCACCTCAAGTTATCAGACACAGCAACTAAGGTAAAGGCTCGATCTGAACTTCTTCTTCCTCAACTAAATCAACAAGCTGGGGATCACCCTCAGCGTCTCCTGAAACAGATATCGAGGTATGAGCAACCACTGTTGCCCAGTGAGGGATATAGTCCCGGGGCGTGCAATGCAACATGAAATACAATTACACAACAATAGCACTTTAACAATTTAAGAAACAATGATAACTTAAATAACCACACAATTAAAAGGATACATTTCAACAATCCCCTATACACCAATCTTCACTGGTCTTCAATCACGATCCACGAACCACGAGCACGATCACGATCACGATAAGCCGGCATAACCCCAATCACTCCAGTGGGTGTACTCCGGATGTACCCCGAATCCTACGACCCAACATCCCCTGGCAATCTCCGGACCAGGCGAATGAGGGAATAGGGCACGGAGTTTGAATATCCACCGGCAAGCCCTCTGCCGCCCAGCCGATATTCAACACATCCGCCCCGACACTATGGTTGCGCAACCACTATGCAATGCACTCAACGATGGCAAGTTAATAACAATAATATAAGCATTAACACATATGAGGATCAACAAAGTAGGTTGACCTCGTTGCAATTAGGATAGAAGCAAGGATAGAAGCTAATAAGCAGTTTACAAATGAACTTATACCATATAAGCATAGAATCATTCCAAAAGCTCCAAATCAATTTAAAATCATATATAAACACTTAAGAAGCCCTGACATGGGTTTAGAAGTGTGAGACAACTTAAATTGCACCTAAACCCCTTTGTTTTTCGATCTATTTCTCTTCTAAACCAAAGTTAATGATTTCATTTTCAAAGGAAACTCTCCCAACCTTCTAACTAACCCCCAAGATACCCTCTCAACCCTCGAACTCAATCAAATATCCGCGTTTACCCCGAAAGCCCCAATTTCCCTCTTTTAGCTTTAACCCACACCAACATTGTCCGGGCTTCAAACAAGGGATATCAAGGCATCTATAGCACCTAGGTAGCCTAAGGATACTAGAATTGAAGCCCGAATCCACCCGGATTTGCATTAACACCGAAAGCCCCAACTTAAGTCGGCTATTTTCCATTTTTAGGCAATTTAAGGGCAATGCAAGTGTACGGGGCTATTTAATTATCTTCACTAGTACCTAAGGCATCAATTAGAAGCGTTAATTCAAGTTAATTCGAGCAATTACCCAAAACCCTAAAAAAAATGTCACTATTCACCCTAAAAATCAAACTAGCGATTCTAACCGTTTAAATTGCGAAACGACGGTTCAAAAGTGTTCTCTAGCATTCATATAGATAGTATAATAGCATAGATAACAATTACAATGGCATATAATCATATTTTCAACAAATCAATAAATGAGCAACTATTTAAAAATGCAAAAACAAGTCGTGAAATCCCTCACCACTACGCGTAGGAGCACCTAGGGACCTTGCAAACACCCTACACTAGTTGCTCAAGGCTTGGAGAGGCTTGGTTTGAAGAGTTGAAGAAGAAAAATCTCTCCCAAAGCTGCTGCAATGTTTCGGCCCTGCTACAGTGCAATTCAGCTTTTATTTTTTGTTGTTGTGTGATATATGAGCTAAAGTGTGAGATGTTTTGGTTTTATAAAAGGTGGGGTCTAGTTTGGGCATTTAAATGGCTTCTAAAATGTGCGTTGAAAGCTTAGAAACGAGCCTAAGGTGGTAAAATACATGCTAGCTAATTAATTACCTAAGTTAGTTACGTAACACTATTCACTCAACTACTAAAGTCATTTTCTAAACGAGCCTTCCTAACGCCTTAAGCTCAAATGCACATTTTTCCCTCTACTTTTACAATTAATATGATTTAATAAAAATGCTAATTAATTAATAGAAGACAGTTTAGAAATGGAATGAATAGTAACCCAATAAGGCAGTCAATAATGCACAGAAGGAATGCGCAAACAAAGATGCAACAGTAATTAAATGCATGGCTAAATCTCGGGCGTCACAAAAATGGTATACCAAAAGAAAAATTACTTTCAAATGAATAGTAATAGGATGAAATGAATAATTGAAATCAATGGCTGGAGATATAGAATGAAATATAGAAGTCTCAAACCTTAACTCCAATAAGCAACATTGCTATAAGAAGCAAATATGAATGTTAAGAATAGAAACAATGTCAAATGAGTATAGGATCCATTAATCCAATAAGCAAAACTTTCAAGAAACAATTTATATGCTAGAAAAGTGTAACTCTCTCTCAAATAAGTGAGAATAGAGTAGAAAAGAATAGTAAGACCAATAGAATAGGAAGCACATAAGGGGTGTCCCATCTACACACTTAAACACCAACAAGTCAAATCCTTCAATCTATCTCTCTTCAAAACAAGACACTAAGGAGATCTAAAGAACCTGAGGAGTCATACAATCACTCCAAAATTTATTTTCCGCACCAGACCAATCACTAAACAATATAAATCACCGATTACCTAACAAGATTCAGTGATGAAGACTTCAAAATCTTATAACACAATACAGATTCATACTAACTCATTATAATATAAGAGAATTCCCAATCAACAATTTAGAAGGTCATACCACTTAGAACTCAAAAGCTCGATGTAGGCAAGTAAATGTTTAGCTACCAAAATGCATTCTTATTTCCTCAAATAATTCTATCTCCCAACAATTACATCTTAGAATAAAGTAACTTTAGTTAGGAATCATTCCAATTGTCTCCAAGGTTTAAAGATCAAAACTCCAAAATATCCATTAATAATATTGCAATCCCAAATAGTAGAAATATTCACATGTTATACCACACTCCATTCCATTCACAAATATACATCACTAATTCCTCAAATAAATTCATTCTAAAATAACATCAAGAAAGTATAATATGAGTTGAGACTACAAAAGTGTCTAATCACAACCTCACGGAAACCTCAACTTATGATCTATCTCCAAGTAATAACAAGTTAAACGTAGCAAAAAAAGTAATTATAATCATCAAGATACATTGTTATTTCATCGGACAACTTTATTCTCGCTAAAGGAACATCAAGAACAGATCCGTTAAACTGATACTAAAATCCATAAGCATAATAATCAAGATCTCAATGATAAACTATCAGAATAATAATAACTCAAAATCACAGCCTACCTCTTGTTCCAAAAGCTCTTGCAGCTTCCCTTGGCATTAAATGGTCACTCACGAGTTAAACAAGTATGCAACTACATCATATGAAAGACAAGTACAACGTAATACGCAATTATCATACAATACAACATTATCACATAACGCATAACTCAGCACATAGGAAGCAAATATCACCTAAGCAGGTTACATCACGTAAGCAAGTTATAAGCAATTAAAGTAACATAAGCAACAAATTTCACATAAGGCAAGTTGATCACCTAACTCACATTAGTCACTTAAAGTACATTGAGCACCTAAAGCACGTTGTTTCACATAAGCTAGTTATAAACAATTAAAACCACATTAACAACTAACTTCACACAAGACACTTCGATCACATAAAACACATTTGTCATATAATACACATTAATCACATAATGCACATTAATTACAAGACATTGAGTACAAAAGGCACGTTGTCACATAAAGCATATTGACCACCTTAATTCACTTCATACATAAAGCATATTGATCACTTAGAAAGTTAGTCACATAAGTAAATTAATCACATAAACATATAAACATATAATTCTCTTTACACTTAATACATGCATTCATGTCAAGACCACTACCCATATTCCGAGGATACCCCGGCTGACAGCTAAACATGCGCTCTGATACCACTTAATGTCACGCCCCAACTCGATCCCACTTACGATCAATCAGGACGCAACGGAATTTCATCAGTATAACGATAGTAACACGGACATCAGGGCTCTAAACCAACCCTCATAATTCTATATAACTAACTCCAAAGATCAACAACAACTCCACAACCAAACCAACAACATATAACACAACCATTCACATATATTAAACATTCATTCATCAGTTCATTCATAAGTTATACGCCTCCGTTCCAACATCAATCATAGGACATATCATACATATGCAAAAGAGATTATAACCAGTCTAGCAACCTAATCATGTTCAAATGAAAGACTACTAAACTAGAGTTATATAATTCTTTATCTTTAAGTAAGTTATACAATACATCATACTACAAAAGCTAAGACAACCTCATGGATATGACTCCAGCACATAAGACTCCTCCACAGAGGGCACATACTCAGCTTCATGAGGAACGTACACAAAGTCTGGCTTAGTAACACTTGAATGCAGATAACAAATGAGAGTGAGCTTATATAAAACAAGCCTAGTGAGGATTCGATATATCTTTACAAGTATTTACTATACTCCTTGGAGATCATCCTTTGAGTAGTAAACATATAATAAACATCAATAACAATATAAGCACAACAATAATAATAACCAATCAATAAGGATACTCTAGTTGGTGTAGCTTCAAACGTCATCACGATCTCAACCATCTTCTCATAACTCCTCAATACTCATGTACCCGAGGTACATCACTAGCCCCTCCCTCCATGGCACCTCCGCCCATGCGAGCTGGGGGTAGTCTATGATAGTCATGCCGTTATCAGCCCGACAGCCCAATGCTGCCCGAGTGGTGGCATACAAATACCAAGACTCATGACAATAATAATAATCATTCATATCACAGGAGGACAACAAAGTAGGTTGTCTATTACCCGTCTTCATCAATAATCAATCAGTTAACATCATTTCAACAACATAACATCAATTAATCAATTAACAACTCAACAACTAAGTTAGATGACAAAGTAGGCCATCCAACTTAACATGCATTAAACCTGTAACACCCTAATCCCTCTCGAGACCGGGAGTTCTATCAATCGATCTAATCACAACCCAAACCAAACCCGGGCATAATTTTCAGGAAAAACGAACGGAGTCTCCCCTATTTCTAGGCGAAATGTAAAACCTGCGATAGCATATAAGTGGACCAATACCATGTCCAAACATTCAAAACCACCTCAAGGCCATCCGAGCCTCGGTTCTCAACAATTTAAACTCAGCAAGTATACATACATTTCCAATTTAAAAGCTAACCTATCTCTTTTCATTTTTGACAAGTACATTCGAACTAGACGGTTAAACCATACTAAGCTACTGCATAAAATAAACTATCATGCCATTCTAACTCTTTTCCTTTGGACATTACAGACATGCATTGAAGTTAAGCTATGCTAACTGATTACATAAACTAGCTTATCAATTCACCTCAGCTACTTAGCTAAATTTAAATTACATTTCTTTTGACAATAAATACTGTAACACCCCGATCCCTCTCGAGACCGCTAGTTCTATCTATCAATCTAATCACAACCCAAATCCAAACCCGGGCAAAATTTTTAGGGAAAACGGACGAAGTCTCCCCTGTTTCTAGGCAAAAAGCAAACCTGCGACAGCATATAAGTGGACCAATACCATGTCCAAACATTCAACCACCTCAAGGCCAACCGAGCCTTGTTCTCAACAAGCAACCACAGGCAATTATACATACATTTCCAATTTAAAAGCTAACCTATCTCTTTACATTTTTGACAAGTACATTCAAACTAGACAATTAAACCATACTAAGCTACTGCATAAAATAAACTATCATGCCATTCTAATTCTTTTCCTTGGGACATTACAAACATGCATTGAAGTTAAGCTATGCTAACTGATTACATAACTAGCTTATCAATTTACCTCAACTATTTAGCTAATATAGATTACATTTCCTTTAACAATAAATACATACAATACATAAAAGCATACATCTTGCATCTTTGACAACTCAAGCCACATAGCACGCAAGACAACTCTTCAAGCACGAACTTTCACGAAATCACGAACTTTCCAGCTAATATGACATTTCTTGAAATGTGGTGGTGAGGAGTGAGTATACACAACACGTATACTCAGTGAGGGCGAGACAGATATCGAGTTGGAGAGAAAGAAAGTCGTGCAATGCAAATAAGACAGTTAAGCAATATAACTGATAAATAAGCAATCAAGACAAATAATCAATACAATAAGCAATTACTGAAAGCATTAACACAACCATTCAAAGCTATACCACACTCTGAAGGCTATGGTTCACTCATACGAGCAATGTACCATTTCACGAGCGATACATCAATCTCGAGCTTGATGTTGACAACGATGACAATAAGCGCGCATCCACCTTATAACACCAGTTTGGAATACCCTGGAAGTATTCATCAATTCTACGACCCAAATCTCCCTGGGAGGCAACCCAAGCGAGAAGAGGGAATAGCTACGGAGCTAGAGCAACCAACACTGGCAACCCGAGGCTACCCAAAGAGGCCCATCACTCACGCGCTGGACACTATGCAATGCAAGACTCGATACAAGGCGATAAACGAGCGATAAACAAGATATCAAGCATTATCAACAATTGATAAACATTACAATCAATAAACAACTCTAACAAGCGTAATAAGCATTAACAAGCATTTACAATCCAACAAGTAACAAGAACAACACCAACTAACCTTATCAAGCAATAACAAGTATCCTATACGCATTATAAGCATTCTATAAGCAATATAAACATTCTATAAGCATTATGAACATTCTATAAGCATTATAAACATTCTATAAGCATTATACTAAGAAAACACACAAAATCCCAAAAATGACCCCAACTTTCAAACGCTACTACTTTCAAACGAGCCACGAGCTTTGGAAACCGACTTCACCAATCCTCCTAGGTCACCATAAGGCACGTCTAAAGACCCCGAAACCCTACTTTACCCTAGAATTCATGCAAAGTCCCGATTTTCCCCTTTGCTCGTTTGAACTACAGCTATACTAACCAAACACCCAACCAACGCCATAATTGCACCAAAAGTGCTTCCATGGCCTCCTAAAACAATGCCAACACGCAAAACGAGATAACGCCAAACTTGACCTAAACGACCCCGACTTTCACTAAGCCATTTTTCTCCGTTTTTCCATTACACATTCCAATTAAACCACACATTTAGGCATTCTAGCATATCTAGCATCTTCCTACATCAACAGAACGCGTAACGGAGCAACTTCATCGAAACGGAGGTTTACTATTCATAATTTACTATTCATTACACAATTTATATTTCAAATTCGATATTCACCCGCAGAAAATGTTAAAAAACTATAAATACATGTTCTACAATTAACAAGGAACATTCTTTAAGCATTAAAACGATTAAACTAACGATCTACGCATAAAATCTAAAAATTAAAGTTTAGATACAAATATTTCAAATGCGCAAATAACGATGAAACCCTCACCTTAGACGCTCCTAGACGCTAGGGAAACCACGCTGGATGCCTCGGAAACCACCCCGCACAAGCTCACGCGACGAAATGAAGATTTGAAGTTGAAATGTTTTTTTTTTTTTTCCGCCATGGTTTCAGCCATGGCTCTTTATTTTTCTGGTTTTTGCTTTTTTGTTTCGTATTTCATACTTAAATAAAAGATGACAAATGGTCAAAGCTTCGGTCAACCCGCTAAACCAAAACAGCTATGCGCGACCTTACAAAAACGGCCATAACTTCTTCTAAAAAACTCCAATTCACGAACGGTTTGAAGCCTCAGAAACTAGACTCATAGAGCTTTCCAACCATATATAATTTGCTACCTAACTCTTCCCCAATTGGTTCAGATTTAATTCCAAAGTTGACCCAAAATTTGACTAACTTAACATTGCATTTTTTTATTTCTAATCCCAAGTTTGCCCTTTATTAAACATTTCAAAAATTCTCACCTTATCCTAGTTGGTCAATGTAGATGAAAAGTCAACTAGTTTGGTCAAAGAAGGTGAAAGGTCAATAAAATGTAATTTAAATGAACTTTAAATGCTATTGAATACATGCCAGGTTCGGGGTATCACAAATACAAACAACATATGAACATACATCTTGACAAACTTTGACACTCAAGCCACATAGGCACGCAAGACAACTCTTCAGGCAACGAACTTTCACGAAATCACGAACTTTCCAGCTAACATGACATTTCCTGAAATGTGGTGGTGAGGAGTGAGTATACACAACACGTATACTCAGTGAGGGCAAGACAGATATCGAATTGGAGAGAAAGAAAGTCGTGCAATGCAAATAAGACAGTTAAACAATATAACTGATAAATAAGCAATCAAGACAAACAATCAATACAATAAGCAATTACTGAAAGCATTAACACAACCACTCAAAGCTATACCACACTCTGAGGCTATGGTTCACTCATACGAGCAATGTACCATTTCACAATCGATACATCAATCTCGAGCTTGATGTTGACAACGATGACAATAAGCGCGCAACCACCTTAGAACACCAGTTTGGAATACCCCGGAAGTATCCATCAATCTACGACCCAAATCTCCCTGGGAGGTAACCTAAGCGAGAAGAGGGAATAGCTACGGAGCTAGAGCAACCAACACCTGCAACCCGAGGCTACCCAGAGAGGCCCATCACTCACGTGCTGACACTATGCAATGCAAGACTCGATACAAGGCGATAAACGAGCGATAGCACAATAATACAGAATAGAGGAGATAAACGAGATATCAAGCATTATCAACAATTGTTAAACATTTCAATCAATAATCAACTCCAACAAGCGTAATAAGCATTAACAAGCATTTACAATCAAACAAGTAACAAGAACAACACCAACTAACATTATCAAGCAATAACAAGTATTCTATAGGCAACATAAGCATTCTATAAGCAATATAAGCATTCTATAAGCAATATTCTATGAAAACACACAAAATCATGAAAATGACCCCAACTTACCAAACTCTACTACTTTCAAACGAGCCACGAGTTTTGGAAACCGACTTCACCAATCCTCCTAGGTCACTATAAGGCACGTCTAAAGATCCTGAAACCCTACTTAACCCTGGACTTCACGCAAAGTCCCGATTTTCCCCTTTGCTCGTTTGAACTACAACTATACTAACGAAATACCCAACCAATGCCATAATCGCACCAAAAGTGCTTACATGGCCTCCCGAAACAATACCATCACGGAAAACGAGAAAACGCTAAACTCGACCTAAATGACCCCGACTTTCACCAAGGCATTTTTCTCATTTTTTCCATTACGTAACCTAAACAAATCATGCATTTAGGCATTCTAGCATACCTAGCACCTTTCACATCAACAGACAGCATAACAACGCAACTTTATCGTTTCAAGGGTTTACTATTCACAAAATACTATTCAACTAACAATTTATATTTCAATTTCAATATTCAACCGTAGAAAATGTTAAAAAGCTATAAATACGTGTTCTACAATTGCTAGGGAACATACTTTAAGCAATGAAACGGACAAAATAACAACCTTCAGTTAAATCACAAAAATTAAAGTTTATGTTCAACATTTTCAAATGCGCAAATAACGATGAAACCCTCACCTTAGACGCTCCTAGACGCTAGGGAAACCTCGTAGGATGCCTCGGAAACCACCCCATGCAAGCTCACGCGAAGATTTGATGATTTGTTTTGAAATTTTTTTCTTTCTTTTTTCTCTTTCTTTTCCTCATGGCTTCAAGCCTTTCTTCTCTATTTTTTCATTTGCATTCTGCTTATTTAGGAAAAAAATGACAAGAAGTCAAAGGTCAAAGATTCGGTCAACCCGCTAAACCAAAACAGATATGCGCGACCTTACGAAAACGGCCATAACTTCTTCTAGAAAACTCCAATTCACGAACATTTTGAAGCCCCAGAAACTAGACTCATAGAGCTTTCTAACCATATATAATTTGCTACCTAACTCTTCCCCAATTGGTTCAGATTTAATTCCAAAGTTGACCCAAAATTTGACTAACTTAACATTGCATTTTTTTATTTCTAATCCTAAGTTTGCCTTTTATTAAACATTTCAAAAATTTCCACCTTGTCCTAGTTGGTCAATGTAGATGAAAAGTCAACTAGTTTGGTCAAAGAAGGTGAAAGGTCAATAAAATACAATTTAAATGAACTTTAAATGCTATTGAATACATGCCAGGTTCGGGGTATCACATCCTTCCCCCCTTAAAACAATTGCGTCCTCGCAATTCTTCTTCCAATAGAACTCGGCATCATCTGAAATCCAATTCTGACTAATCTTCATCGGTTGAAGAATCCCGTTGACATGAATACCGAAGAAGAATAAAATTCCAACCAAAAGCGCCGAGATAATACCAATAAAGACCTAAGCAAAGATACTGTAGATAAAATCACATCACATATTAATGATAAGAAGAATACCCCACGCATGAATCTCCAATAGAAGTCTAACTATTACTGCCTGAGAATTCCCAAACAAGAAGCCAAATAAAGGCTCAAACAAAGGTTCCATCCAGAGGTCCAAATAAGTACCCCACTGGTCATGAATTTCATAGAAGAATTCTCTGATAAGAGTGCTGAAGAAAATACTAAGAAACCTAATCAAATATACTTCAAAAGTTCCAAAGAAGCCTTCCAAATATTAACCCCATAGGACAACCCATTAGATTCCGAGTATCGCTATCAAATGCTGAGAAGAATGTCTAAGGAAATACTAGAGAAAATATAATGCGCCCAATAAGACAACCAAGTTGAATAACAAACATAGTTTCCCACCAAAACCAAACTCTGAGGCCTCTTCACTATTTGCCAAGTGAGAACTTCATACAATCTTGCCAATAAGGAAAATACCAGTAGAACGCCCAATAAGAATTTCAAAGAATACCATAAGTAGTATTATACAATAAGTCTGATAGGAACTCCAAATACCAAACCTACTGAGGAACACTGAAGAAGATATCCGAAACAATGCTCCAAAAAGAAAGTAGCCAAGTTTGCCTAATAAGTAAATATTAAATAATTGGCCACTGAGAATTCCAGAAAATACCATTGAAGAATTTTCAATCAGGGATGCCAGTTTCACACCAATAAAGACCGAGACATATATACCCTAGATAATACTGTGCAGTAAGGCCAATTGAAATCCCAATAGCCAAATCCACCAAGAAATGCCAACAGAAGTCTCCAAAGAATACCCATTAAGAAAACCAAAGAATGCTCCAAAGAACAACCAAATAAAACCCCAAGAGAAAGCTGCTCTTTCACAACTGTTAGGCACAGAGGAGGACCATAGAGATTCGCCAATAACCGAGCTCCAAAAGCAAACACCAATTCCCAAATAAAGGCTAGTCAAATACCATTCATTTCCTGCCAATCCATACACCTTGAGAAGCCAGCTGTGAACCACTTTCTTCAGGGGAGGAAGAGGACTAACTTACCATTTCCATAAGACATGTATGGATGCCAATATATCACAGTTATACACATGCCTTAAACTATTATGCAAGCAAGTTTACAAAACAGTTTATTCAACAAAGTCACTCAATCACGACAATCAAGTCAAGCACAACATAATTAATTCAAATCACGACATAGCTAATTCAAGACATTCCAATACACACATTACAAGAAATATTTCAAGCAAATAATAATCCACGAGGTCGATTCAATTCACGATGCCAATTCGATAGGAAAATTCAATGCACAACTGGACATTTCACCTTACTTAGCACACAATTAACACATAACACATAACTATATCACATAGGAGCACACATTCAGATCAAGACACACAATCTCACATACAAGCATACACTTTCAAGACACACTTAACAAGCACACATTCAAGGGTCACTACCCACCAAACCAAGGACCCTATCCCGGCTTATGAGCTAGACAAGCTCTGATACCACCTGTAACACCCCGATCCCTCTCGAGACCGGGAGTTCTATCAATCGATCTAATCACAACCCAAACCAAACCCGGGCATAATTTTCAGGGAAAACGAACGGAGTTTCCCCTATTTCTAGGCGAAATGTAAAACCTGCGATAGCATATAAGTGGACCAATACCATGTCCAAACATTCAAAACCACCTCAAGGCCATCCGAGCCTCGGTTCTCAACAATTTAAACTCAGCAAGTATACATACATTTCCAATTTAAAAGCTAACCTATCTCTTTTCATTTTTGACAGGTACATTCGAACTAGACGGTTAAACCATCCTAAGCTACTGCATAAAATAAACTATCATGCCATTCTAACTCTTTTCCTTTGGACATTACAGACATGCATTGAAGTTAAGCTATGCTAACTGATTACATAAACTAGCTTATCAATTCACCTCAGCTACTTAGCTAAATTTAAATTACATTTCTTTTGACAATAAATACAAACAACATATGAACATACATCTTGACAAACTTTGACACTCAAGCCACATAGGCACGCAAGACAACTCTTCAGGCAACGAAATTTCACGAAATCACGAACTTTCCGGCTAACATGACATTTCCTGAAATGTGGTAGTGAGGAGTGAGTATACACAACACGTATACTCAGTGAGGGCGAGACAGATATCAAATTGGAGAGAAAGAAAGTCGTGCAATGCAAATAAGACAGTTAAGCAATATAACTGATAAATAAGCAATCAAGACAAACAATCAATACAATAAGCAATTACTGAAAGCATTAACACAACCATTCAAAGCTATACCACACTCTGAAGGCTATGGTTCATTCATACAAGCAATGTACCATTTCACGAGCGATACATCAATCTCGAGCTTGATGTTGACAACGATGACAATAAGCGCGCAACCACCTTATAACACCAGCTTGGAATACCCCAGAAGTGTCCATCAATCTACGACCCAAATCTCCTGGGGAGGCAACCCAAGCGAGAAGAGGGAATAGCTACGGAGCTAGAGCAACCAACACTGGCAACCCGAGGCTACCCAGAGAGGCCCATCACTCACGCACTGACACTATGCAATGCAAGACTCGATACAAGGCGATAAACGAGCGATAGCACAATAATACAGAATAGAAGAGATAAACGAGATATCAAGCATTATCAACAATTGTTAAACATTTCAATCAATAATCAACTCTAACAAGCGTAATAAGCATTAACAAGCATTTACAATCAAACAAGTAACAAGAACAACACCAACTAACATTATCAAGCAATAACAAGTATTCTATAGGCATTATAAGCATTCTATAGGCAACATAAGCATTCTATAAGCAATATAAGCATTCTATAAGCAATATAAGCATTCTATAAGCAATATTCTATGAAAACACACAAAATCATGAAAATGACCCCAACTTACCAAACTCTACTACTTTCAAACGAGCCACGAGTTTTGGAAACCGACTTCACCAATCCTCCTAGGTCACTATAAGGCACGTCTAAAGACCCCGAAACCCTACTTAACCCTAGACTTCATGCAAAGTCCCGATTTCCCCCTTTGCTCGTTTGAACTACAACTATACTAACGAAACACCCAACCAACGCCATAATCGCACCAAAAGTACTTCCATGGCCTCCCGAAACAATACCATCACGCAAAATGAGAAAACGCTAAACTCGACCTAAACGACCCCGACTTTCACCAAGGCATTTTTCTCATTTTTTCCATTACGCAACCTAAAAAAATCATGCATTTAGGCATTCTAGCATACCTAGCACCTTTTCACATCAACAAACAGCATAACAACGCAACTTTATCGTTTCAAGGGTTTACTATTCACAAAATACTATTCAACTAACAATTTATATTTCAATTTCAATATTCAACTGCAGAAAATGTTAAAAAGCTATAAATACGTGTTCTACGATTGCTAGGGAACATACTTTAAGCAATGAAACGGACAAAATAACAACCTACGGTTAAATCACAAAAATTAAAGTTTATGTTAAACATTTTCAAATGCGTAAATAACAATGAAACCCTCACCTTAGACGCTCCTAGACGCTAGGGAAACCTCGTAGGATGCCTCGGAAACCACCCCGTGCAAGCTCACGCGAAGATTTGATGATTTGTTTTGAAATTTTTTTCTTTCTTTTTTCTCTTTCTTTTCCTCATGGCTTCAAGCCTTTCTTCTCTGTTTTTTCGTTTGCATTCTACTTATTTAGGAAAAAAAATGACAAGAAGTCAAAGGTCAAAGATTCGGTCAACCCGCTAAACCAAAACAGTTATGCGCGACCTTACGAAAACGGCCATAACTTCTTCAAGAAAATTCCAATTCACGAACAGTTTGAAGCCCCAGAAACTAGACTCATAGAGCTTTCCAACCATATATAATTTGCTACCTAACTCTTCCCCAATTGGTTCAGATTTAATTCCAAATTTGACCCAAAATTTGACTAACTTAACATTGCATTTTTTTATTTCTAATCCCAAGTTTGCCTTTTATTAAATATTTCAAAAATCCCCACCTTGTCCTAGTTGGTCAATGTAGATGAAAAGTCAACTAGTTTGGTCAAAGAAAGTGAAAGGTCAATAAAATGCAATTTGAATGAACTTTAAATGCTATTGAATACATGCCAGGTTCGGGGTATCACAAAACCACTCAACCAAACCTTAATCTAACCAACAACAACCCATGATTCAACCTTTCAAACACCACTCAAACAACTAAAGACATTATTTCAACATTTAAAGAAAGACTACTCAAACTTCTAAAAATCATAACTTACAATCTACTAATCCAATAACCTCCAAACTAGTTTCTATCACTCACCCACTCAAGCAACTACATTAGCCCCCTCAGAAACCAACCACAATTCATCCAAAACAAGCCCAACAACCATAAAACCTAAATGCTCCATGGCTGAAATTTCCGGGCTTTCACCACGACATCACAATCAAAATTTCGGCATTACAACATTACTACCACGTATTTAACAAACTTTTAGAAGCTAACAACAATCAATTCCAACTACCACAACTCAATTAAATCAACAACAAGCCAATAACTCAATTTTAATACCCGAAAAATAGAAATATATTCTACAACCGTTCAAAACAACTATAAACCCATATAAATGATCCTTAGCAACTACTGAGCAATATTCTAACATCAATTCAACATTTCAATGACTAAAATTTCAATTATATGAATTGACAAAAAAATAGCATTTTGAGATCTAGAATTTTTCTCTCACCTTTGATGCAAACTAAGGTTAGAAATAGGTAGAATGGATGCCCAATGAGCAATTTCAAGCTTTGAATGAAGTGATTTGGACTTGAATTACAAAATCTATGAGAAAATCACTTGAAAACCTTAGAAAAATGCCTTCTATTTGCTTCCCTTGGCATTTTCGGTTATGTAGGTGTTTTTGGAGGTGTTTTTGTGCTATTTTAGTGTGTGTTGATGATATAAGCTCAAGGTCAACAAAAATAATAAAAGTCAAAGTTGATTTTATTGTCTTTTAATTAGTATTTTTAGTCTTTTAATTGTTTTTCTTGACTATTTTGCTCACCAACATGCATTTAACACTTAGACTATTTTTAGGTAGTTTATTTTAGGGGACAACAATTTTCATTTGCATACATTAACACCCGACTCGGTTAAAAACTCAATTTTTTGCAAAAGAAGGTGAAAA
Source organism: Ehretia macrophylla (assembly GCA_037974665.1). Lineage (NCBI taxonomy): Eukaryota > Viridiplantae > Streptophyta > Magnoliopsida > Boraginales > Ehretiaceae > Ehretia > Ehretia macrophylla. The sequence continues at coordinate 77,296,978 of CM075773.1, forward strand.
GTCATATTATTTATTTTCAAATGTCTTTTGAATGCACAATTAATCTAAAATCATTTAACACCACATATAAATACATTTATATTAATATATACTAGGTCAACGAAAGTCAATGCAAGAATCGGGTTTAGCAGAAATCACTATTTAGCTCAAAAACACTACTTTTCGTCCGAAAAGTCTATTTAAATTCCTATTTCGTTTGAGAATCATGTTTTATCAAACATGGATCTATTAATAACATAGAACTAGTTTTCAAACCCTAAAAACACCCGTGTCAAAATTTTAGCGGACATGCGTTCAAAACACTATTCACAAAAACCGACGATAAAATTTTTAATGCCGATTTTGATAAAAATTTCATGAATGCACACATAGCATGTAATAGGAATATAAATCACAGAATTAGCACATTCTAACTCATATAACATATAAACAGGTCAAAACACGTAATTCTATGCAAAGGTAAAATCTGGGGTTTCATAGTTTCGACCTTGAAAGAGCAACTTTTGCAAGATAAATATTATTCCCGTAGGTCCTATTTTTTGGCTGATTTAAGGACTTTTGGCTGAATTTTGGCAATTTTGGGGTATTTTTAGCCTTTATGTATTATTTAAAAAGTCAACAAGGTCAAAGGGAGACTTGGTTGGGGTTTTTCTTACTATTTCGCTTTAAAATGTTACTTTTTCTAGAGAAAAGTCTACTTAAACTTTTTGGTTTGTTACTAAATTAATTTTACAAAGTCATGGATCAATAAATAATAATAAACTAAATTTTAAAATATTTAGAAGATTAGTTTTATAAATTAGAAAAACAAATCAATAAATGAAATATAAAAGTCCTTCAAATACTATTTTCACTTAAAAATCTTTATGAAATAATATGAATGCACATTTATTATATACTAAAATAAATAAATACTTAATTTTGCTAATAGAAGTTAATTGAACACTTAATTGCACGTAAAAATCAAATAACCACATATTTGCACATTTTATGCCAAAAAGTTTATTAATCAACACTATTAATTTGTTACACAAAACAATTTATTAATGCATGTTCCTGAAATGCTATGCATCTAATTCTAATTTTCTCATGCCTCCTAAATGTCAAATATCATGGAAAAAATGCAAATTTAGAAAAATAAGACGGTCGAAAACGCTTGTGAATAGTAACTATTTTAAGAAAACCTTTAAACAGGTAAATGCATAAAATATATGCAAGAAAAGAAATTCAATTGATGCAAATCTCAAAATAATAGTTTATTTATTTTATATGAATTAATTAAATATGATTTGCATATTTTTAAAATATGAAAAGTATTTTTAATAAAAGAATATAATTTTATTAATGTAAATAATCATTTACATACAAATACTTAATTAAATATACAAATGTATGCATATGACAACTATGGTCTATATACTAAGTCTGGGATGCCACATATTCTAAACCCTTTTAAAATATATTTACCCTCTGAAGAAACAGTCATGTCACGCCCCGACCCGACCCCGCGAAAGGCCAAGCCCGGACCCGACACACAGACGGAGTCTCCTCTGTACCGCGGACGATCCGAAAACCCTAAAATCAATATAATACTTGCGAAAGCTATATAATAATCAAAACAAGCCAACTTTCTTTACAACATACATTTCTTATTAACCAACTTTCCAAACCCAAAATGATATGCATACTACACAAGTACTTATGCCACTAATCAAATCCATTAGCATGCATTTTCTTACTAGTTACAAGAGTATAAGTTACAACTTTACATTCTTTCAACTTATACAACATAAGACCATAGAGGCCTTAAACTAGGAAATATATACAAGGCTATAAGCCTCAAAATTAAGCGACCTCCACGCAATATACATAACATGCAAGGTTCGCACAAAACTGGTAACCAACCACCAGCAAAGCAGAGAAGTACAATCACGGGAACACCTCCACCTGTTCCTCCTCCTCAATTACCTCGAGAGGGTCTGCTTCAACTACTCCTGTAAAAACATAGTATAGAGAGGAATGAGCAAAAACTATTGCTCAGTGAGGGCAATTGGTCTCAAGGACGGAGATGAGAGGAGTATGCAATGCAATTAGCCAAGCAATACATACAAATCATATAGAGATACAACCAAAGCCAACAATAAAGCAAGGCAAGTATTTAAAGCTGCAAACACTCATTCAAAGGATACGATACTCTTTTCACGAGCAACTTTCAAACACGAATTCGATGACGACGCGCCGGCCCAAAACCACCTTATAACACCAGTTTGGAATACCCCGGAAGTATCCATCAACCTACGACCCAAATCTCCCTGGGAGGCAACCCAAGCGAGAAAGGGAATAGCAGCGGAGCTAGAGCAACCAACACTGGCAACCCAAGGCTACCCAGAGAGGCCCATCACTCATGCGCGAGACACTATGCAATGCAAGACTCGATACAAGGCGATAAACAAGCGATAAAGCCACACGTGGGAGAATAACAAAGTAGGTTACTCTCGCACGCAATAGCAGCAATTGATAAGCAATTCAATCCAAAACAACTCAAACAAGTATTTCAAGTAATTCTAAGCATTCTATAGGCATAAAGACAAGAAAACACACAAAAACACAAATCGGCCCCAACTATCAAAACGCTACCATTTCCAAACGAGCCACGAGTTCTGGAAATCGACTTTGCCAACCCTTCTAGGTCACCATAAGGCACGTCTAAAGACCCCGAAACCTTACTTTACCCTAGAACTCGCGCAAAGCCGCGATTTCCCCATTTCTCGTTTGAACTACAACTATAACAACCAAACACCCAACCAACGCCATAATCGCACCAAAAGTGCTTCCATGGCTTCCCGAAGCAATGCCAACACGCAAAACGAGAAAACGCCAAAGTCGACCTAAACGACCCCGACTTTCCCAAAGGCTTAATTCTCATTTTTTCCTCTACGCAACCCAAACAAACCATACATTTTAGCATTCTAGCGTACCTAGCACATTTCTACATCAACAGAAAGCATAACAGCGCAACTTCAACGTTTCAAGATTTTACTATTCACAAAACACTATTCATTTCACAATTCAATTTGCAATCACAACATTTAACCGCAGAAAATGTTACAAAGCTATAAATACATGTTCTACAAATGCTAAGGAACATTCTAGAAGCATCAAATCGCTTTAAATAACGATCTACGGATAAATCTAAAAATTGACAAAGTTAACATATACAACGTATAAATGCACAAATAACATGCTTCCCTCACCTTAGGTACTCCTAGTCGCTAGAAAAACAACGTTGGTTGCCTCGGAAACCACCCCGCACGAGCTCACGCGAAGATTGATCGTTTGGAAGTTGAAAGGTTTTTTTTTTTCTTCAATGAAGCTCACAGCCTGCTCTCCTGTTTTGCTGTTGTTTTCTTTTTATTTTGCTTAGTTATTTTAGCTTATAAGTGTTAAATAGTCAACAAGTCAAAGGTCCAAGGTCAAACAACTTAAGGCTTGGTCAAAGGGCCCTATTTTGCGCGTTTTAAAGCTATTTTAGCTAAGGTAAGATCAATTAAAGCTAGCAACATTTAAAATATAAAATTTAAGTCATCTAAATACTAGTTTCACTATTTGCTGAGGACTGGAAATCGTTCTCTAGCTATCGCTCCTTAAATGCAATGCACGTTGCGTCGGCGAGAAAGTAACAATTAATTCACAAAGAATTTAAGGAAATATAATTTTCAAAATAATAAACAAAGAAAATTCACATTCCGGGCTCGGGTATTACACCCTCTCCCCCTTAAAACAATTGCGCCCACTCAATTCTTACCTGGTCAACAAACAACTCCGGATACTGATCCCGAACTTGGTCCTCTCTTTCCCAAGTCGCTTCCTCAAACCCATGATGATTCCACAGAACCTTTACTAACGGAATACTCTTTCTGCGAAGCTCCTGAATCTTCCGATCCATAATTCTAATCGGTTTCTCTTCATAAGACAACTTTTCTTCAATCTGCAAAGGCTCTGGTTCAAGTACATGTGAAGGGTCTGGATGGTACTTCTTCAACATAGACACATGGAACACATCGTGCAGTCTCGACAAGCTTGGAGGCAAAGCTAATCGATAAGCTAAAGGACCTACCTTTTCGGTGATCTCATACGGACCCACATACCTGGGACTAAGCTTCCCGCTTTTACCGTGCCGAATCAATCCCTTCCGTGGAGAAATCTTAAGAAACACCCAATCTCCCAAATCAAACTTAAGATCCCGACGGTGCTTATCTGCATAACTCTTCTGACGACTCTGAGCTGTAAGCATACGCTGGCGAATAAGGTGAACATTATCTACCATCTTAATCATCTCAGGTAACACAGTCGGATCAACTGTTCTCATCTCTCCAACCTCTTCCCAATATAACGGGGATCTGCATTTCCGACCATACAACGCCTCGTAGGGAGCCATACCTATAGTAGATTGATAACTATTATTGTAGGCGAACTCCGCTAAAGGCAAAAACTTCTCCCAATTCTTCCCAAAGTCAAGCACAGATGCTCGAAGCATGTCTTCCAAGATCCTGATGGTTCTCTCAGACTGGCCATCAGTTTGCGGATGATATGCAGTACTGAAGCTCAACTTAGTTCCCATGGCCTCTTGCAACTTCTGCCAAAAACGAGATCTGAATCTGGGATCTCTATCTGACACTATACTCTGTGGCACACCATGCAATCTCACAATATTAGCAACATAAAGTTCAGCTAACTTATCAAGGCTATCATGTTTATTCACGGGAATAAAATGTGTAACTTTAGTTAAACGGTCCACAACAACCCAAACAGAATCACATCCTCTCGGAGATCTAGGAAGATCGGTCACAAGGTCCATTGTAATATGTACCCACTTCCATTGCGGAATCGACAACGGCTGTAGAAGTCCAGCTGGCCTCTGATGCTCAACTTTAACCCTCTGACAAGTCAAACATCTGGATACATACCCAGCAATCTCCCTTTTCATATTGTTCCACCAGAAGTGTTGCTTCAAATCTCTATACATTTTTGTACTGCCCGAGTGAATCGTATACCTCGAATTATGTGCCTCGGACAGGATCTCATTCTTCAAAGTCGGATCACTAGGAACACATACTCTGTCCCTGAATCTGAAAATGCCATTTGCATGTAATTTAAACTCCGACTCTCCCCCTTTTGATTTTTCTTGGATCTTCAAGATGTGAGGATCAGTCTTCTGAGCCTCTCTGATCTGTGCTAGCAACCCTGACTGAATCTGTAAACTAGCAAATCGAATCCCTACCTCAGTAGCTTCTGGTTTCCATGAACAAATTTCTTCCAAAGTCTCCCAGTCCTTGATAATCAAGCTTGCAACAGTAGCCTTTCGGCTCAAACCATCAGCAACAACATTTGCCTTACCTGGCACATAGTTAATAGAACAGTTATAACCACCCAATAACTCTAGCCATCTCCGCTGCCTCATATTTAGATCCTTCTGTGAAAACAAATACTTGAGACTCTTGTGGTCAGTAAAAATTTCAAATCTACAACCCCACAAGTAGTGACGCCACTTCTTCAAAGCAAACACAACTGCAGCTAACTCAAGATCATGTGTAGGGTAGTTGACTTTATAAGGTTTCAATTTCCTAGAAGCATAGGCAATCACCTTACCATTCTGCATTAAAACACAGCCCAAACCTTCCTTAGATGCATCACTGTAGACAACAAAGTTCTCTGTTCCCTCAGGTAAAGCTAGTATAGGAGCTGTAGTTAGTCTCTTCTTCAATTCTTGGAAATTGGATTCACATTTAGCATCCCAGTTGTAAGCAACTTTCTTCCGAGTCAACTGGCTCAAAGGTCCAGAAATTTTAGAAAAGTCTTTAACAAATCTCCGGTAGTAACCTGCCAATCCAAGAAAACTCCGAATCTCTGACACCATCTCAGGTCTCTTCCAAGATGAAACAACTTCAATCTTAGCTGGGTCCACTGAAATTCCTCGATCTGAAATGATATGGCCTAGAAAAGATATCTGATTCAACCAGAACTCACACTTGCTGAATTTAGCAAAAAGCTTGTTTTCCTGCAAAGTCTGAAGCACAATCCTCAAGTGTTGCTCATGCTCAGCCTCATTCTTCGAATACACTAAAATGTCGTCAATGAAGATCACGACAAACTGATCAAGGTAAGGCCGAAAAAAGCTCTGCATCAAGTCCATGAATGCGGCTGGTGCATTCGTCAATCTAAACGGCAACACAACAAACTCATAGTGGCCATATCTAGTCCTGAATGCCGTCTTTGGTATATCGTCACTCCGAATTCTAAGTTGATAGTAACCCTGCCTCAAGTCAAATTTGGAGTAAACACTCGCACCCTGCAACTGGTCAAACAATTCTTCAATCAACGGCAAGGGGTATTTGTTCTTAATCGTGACTTGATTAAGTCCCCTGTAATCAATGCATAACCGTAGCGTGCCGTCTTTCTTTCTCACAAACAACACAGGCGCACCCCACGGCGAAGAACTAGGATGTATAAACCCTTTCTCAAGCAAGTTCTGAAGCTGAATTTTTAACTCCTGAAGTTCAGCCGATGCCATCCTATAAGGACTCCTAGAAATTGGCGCAGTGCCTGGTACAAGATCAATCACGAACTCAATCTCCCTATCCGATGGTAAACCCGGTAATTCCTCGGGAAATACACCAGGGAAGTCTCTAACAATCGGAACCTCATTCAAACTCAACTTATCACCAGGCTGATTGATCAAATAGGCTAAGTAAGCTTCACAACCCCTATTCAACAACTTAGAAGTCTTGATCGCTGATAAAAGTGGAATGCGGGCAGCCCTGCAGTTCCCAACAATCTCTAGTACCGGTAGGTCAGGAACCTTAAGATAAACGATATTTGTTCTACAATCCAACTGAGCATAATACTTTCCCAACCAGTCCATTCCCAAAATGATTTCAAAGTCACGGAATGGTAATATAATTAAATCAGCAGGAAATTTACGGTTCTCAATACATATATCACAGGATTTGCAAATAGACTCAGTAACAAATTTTGCACCCAAAGGAGTACTAACTTCAACTTCATGAGGCAAATTATCAATGCAAACATTCACAGATCGTGCACATGCAGGAGTTATAAACGAATGTGTAGCTCCGGGATCAATCAAAACTTTAACTGGCTGAGTATTGAGAAGAAAGGTACCTTCCACTATAGCTGTAGTATCGGGTAGCTCCTCTGCATCCAGTGCAAAGACCCTAGCCTGAACTCTCTGTGCTGGTCGTGCACCTGCTGCTCTATTCTGAACTCTTTGGCCTCCACCACGGCCCTGAACATTATTATACTTAGGGCAATCTCTCACCTTGTGATCATCACTGCCACAACCCGTACATTTACCACTCTTCCTCCAGCCGTTAGCCTCAACATGCCCTGGCCGATTACAATAATTACACTGCTGATTTTGCCTAACCGCAGTGTTTCCCGTAGGTGCCGGGGCTCTGGCAGGGGTAGGAACTGTACCTCCCTGCTGGGGTCTAGTCACAGCTGGCCTAGCCTAAATCTGCTGTTGTGGCTGATACGGACGCTGCTGAGGACCCTGTGCAGAAGCCTGAAACTGCCTCGGCTGACTCTGGCTGCTCTGGCCCAAAAACTGCTTCTTACTCGGTTGACTGCTCTCGGCTAACATCTTAGCCTTCCGTTTCTCAAACTTCGAGGCTGCCTGAAATGCCTCGGGAAAAGTAGTGTAGGTCTGCCCAGTCAAATGCAACTGTATGTCCATTCTCAACCCACGGACAAACCTATGTATCATCCTCCTAGCTGGCCGTACCAACTCGGGCATATACCTCGACAGGCTAACAAACCTAGCCTTATATTGTGCAACAGTCATATTTCCCTGTTTCAGGGCCACAAACTCATCTTCCCGTCTTTCCATTGCCATCTCGGGAATATATTTGTCCCGGAACTCACTTACGAAATCATCCCATAAATGTGGTACATCCTCACAATCCTACCTCAATCTGACAGTATTCCACCACTGCTCTGCATCACCCTCAAATAAAAATGATGCATAGTCTATTCTTGCCTCATCGGTGTACCTCAAAGCAGTGAAAATCTTCTCAACTCGATTAATCCATCTCTCAGCCGCCTCATCGTCCGGCTCCCCGAAGAACTTTCCCGGCTCGTGCCTCAGAAATTTCTCTAACTGATTGTTCTCAACTCTGTACCCCTGTCCACCAGGATTAGCTTGATTACCCTGGGGATTATTCCGGTCCTGCCTCTGCTCATGTAGTACCTGTGTGATCCGGTCTACTGCAGTAGTCATGGTAGCCATAAACTGCTCGGGCAACGGCTGCTGACCCTGTTCTGCTGCCTCTTCATCTGATCATATACCTTGAGTACCACGACGTGGCGGCATAGTAGCAACTCACAATAGCTGGCAACATTTAAAAGCAGTTTATAGACAGAAATATAGCACATAAGATTAGATAACACTCAAGTCAATAACAATCCAATATTCTATCACACAATTCACATAAGACAAGTTTAACTTGCCAAACTATTTCACTTAAACACACAAACATTCCAAGTTCACAAAGTCATGCTAGAACATTTTCTTTTCACTTAGCAATCATACATAAACACTTTAGCATTTTAGACCTTTACCCCACAGTCCGAGAATCATATCCCGGCTCATGCAAGACTATCATGCTCTGATACCACCTAAAGATGTCACGCCCCGACCCGACCCTGCGAAAGGCCAAGCCCGGACCCGACACACGGACGGAGTCTCCTCTGTACCGCGGACGATCCGAAAACCCTAAAATCAATATAATACTTGCGAAAGCTATATAATAATCAAAACAAGCCAACTTTCTTTACAACATACATTTCTTATTAACCAACTTTCCAAACCCAAAATGATATGCATACTACACAAGTACTTATGCCACTAATCAAATCCATTAGCATGCATTTTCTTACTAGTCACAAGAGTATAAGTTACAACTTTACATTCTTTCAACTTATACAACATAAGACCATAGAGGCCTTAAACTAGGAAATATATACAAGGCTATAAGCCTTAAAATTAAGCGACCTCCACGCAATATACATAACATGCAAGGTTCGCACAAAACTGGTAACCAACCACCAGCAAAGCAGAGAAGTACAATCACGGGAACACCTCCACCTGTTCCTCCTCCTCAATTACCTCGAGAGGGTCTGCTTCAACTACTCCTGTAAAAACATAGTATAGAGAGGAATGAGCAAAAACTATTGCTCAGCGAGGGCAATTGGTCTCAAGGACGGAGATGAGAGGAGTATGCAATGCAATTAGCCAAGCAATACATACAAATCATATAGAGATACAACCAAAGCCAACAATAAAGCAAGGCAAGTATTTAAAGCTGCAAACACTCATTCAAAGGATACGATACTCTTTTCACGAGCAACTTTCAAACACGAATTCGATGACGACGCGCCGGCCCAAAACCACCTTATAACACTAGTTTGGAATACCCCGGAAGTATCCATCAACCTACGACCCAAATCTCCCTGGGAGGCAACCCAAGCGAGAAAGGGAATAGCAGCGGAGCTAGAGCAACCAACACTGGCAACCCAAGGCTACCCAGAGAGGCCCATCACTCACGCGCGAGACACTATGCAATGCAAGACTCGATACAAGGCGATAAACAAGCGATAAAGCCACACGTGGGAGAATAACAAAGTAGGTTACTCTCGCACGCAATAGCAGCAATTGATAAGCAATTCAATCCAAAACAACTCAAACAAGTATTTCAAGTAATTCTAAGCATTCTATAGGCATAAAGACAAGAAAACACACAAAAACACAAATCGGCCCCAACTATCAAAACGCTACCATTTCCAAACGAGCCACGAGTTCTGGAAACTGACTTCGCCAACCCTCCTAGGTCACCATAAGGCACGTCTAAAGACCCCGAAACCTTACTTTACCCTAGAACTTGCGCAAAGCCCCGATTTCCCCCTTTCTCATTTGAACTACAACTATAACAACCAAACACCCAACCAACACCATAATCGCACCAAAAGTGCTTCCATGGCTTCCCGAAGCAATGCCAACACACAAAACGAGAAAACGCCAAAGTCGACCTAAACAACCCCGACTTTCCCAAAGGCTTAATTCTCATTTTTTCCTCTACGTAACCCAAACAAACCACACATTTTAGCATTCTAGCGTACCTAGCACATTTCTACATCAACAGAAAGCATAACAGCGCAACTTCAACGTTTCAAGGTTTTACTATTCACAAAACACTATTCATTTCACAATTCAATTTGCAATCACAACATTTAACCGCAGAAAATGTTACAAAGCTATAAATACATGTTCTACAAATGCTAAGGAACATTCTAGAAGCATCAAATCGCTTTAAATAACGATCTACGGATAAATCTAAAAATTGATAAAGTTAACATATACAACGTATAAATGCGCAAATAACATGCTTCCCTCACCTTAGGTACTCCTAGTCGCTAGAAAAACAACGTTGGTTGCCTCGGAAACCACCCCGCATGAGCTCACGCGAAGATTGATCGTTTAGAAGTTGAAAGGTTTTTTTTTTTTTTCTTCAATGAAGCTCACGGCCTGCTCTCCTGTTTTGATGCTGTTTTCTTTTTATTTTGCTTAGTTATTTTAGCTTATAAGTGTTAAATAGTCAACAAGTCAAAGGTCCAAGGTCAAACAACTTAAGGCTTGGTCAAAGGGCCCTATTTTGCGCGTTTTAAAGCTATTTTAGCTAAGGTAAGATCAATTAAAGCTAGCAACATTTAAAATATAAAATTTAAGTCATCTAAATACTAGTTTCACTATTTGCTGAGGACTGGAAATCGTTCTCTAGCTATCGCTCCTTAAATGCAATGCACGTTGCGTCGGCGAGAAAGTAACAATTAATTCACAAAGAATTTAAGGAAATATAATTTTCAAAATAATAAACAAAGAAAATTCACATTCCGGGCTCGGGTATTACAAGTCATATATAGTATAGACGGAGAATATGAATGTCCACTAAATGCCAATATAAGAGGTACATATGCATATCAAAATATCCCTGTATAGGTCATCTAACTATAGCATTAGGGCATATCTCCAACAATCTCTCACTTGCACTAATACTATCTCCCATAGAATAAGTGCATCATATTTAATGCCCCGATCCCTCACGGGACTAGGACCGATATTCATTCCACTAATAACAACCTAACCCTAACCTTGGGCACGAAAAATGAGAAAAAATGGATGGAGTCTCCCTTGTTTCTAAGCCTATCCACAAATCTGCACTCAAAAGAAATAGAACACAAATAGCAATACCACATACATAAATCGTATACAGCTCTCTTTTGACATAACGATCCAAGTTCTTAAAGCCATCCGAGCCTTCAACCTCAGCAAGATAAACATTCATGCATTGGACTTAACAATACTAACCTAGTACAAATACTAGCTTATCATGCCACTCTAATACTTTAAATTAATCTTATTATAAATTCTGACTTACAACAACTATATACAAGGTCAACAAAATAGAACCTATACTTATATCACTAAATATACTTTATATATATATTACTTTACAATTCAACGAATAATACACACATGACAACCAAAGAAAACTCTTGAGCTTCTCTTCCTCTAAGACTTGAAGGACCAACCCTATTTCACCTGAAAAATGTTAGATGAGAAGGGTGAACATACACTTATGCTCAGTGAAGGAGGGAATATAAAGGGAGGATTTTGCAAACCTTTTTGTGCCATGCAAATAAGACATGTAATAGCAGTAAACTAATATTATAAGCTGTGCAGAAGATAAACACTTAACATGATAAGCATCAATCATTAAAATGCTAAGTAAACACTTTAAAATGGATATCGCTAACCCCATGGAACACTCTGTCCATGCAAGCTCACTTCTCTTCCATTGCGCTTCTCTTTTCCCCTGACTCTTCACTTGCCAGAATCCCTTATCGCTCCGCTGAGTTTACTCTAGATGTACCCTGATTCCTATGACCCACGTCCATGGAATACTCCATCCATGTGACTAGGGAATAGTCCATAGCAGGTTTGAATCCACTGGCAAGCCCTCTACCGCCCAGTGTGTAACACCCCGATCCCTCTCAAGACCGGGAGTTCTATCAATCAATCTAATCGCAACCCAATTCCAATCCCGGGCAAAATTTTAGGGAAAGATGGACGGAGTCTCCCCTGTTTCTAGGCAAAATGCAAAAACCTGCAATAGCATATAAGTGGACCAGCACCGTGTCCAACCATACAAACACCTCAAGGCCATCCGAGCCTTGGTTCTCAACAAATAAACACAAGTAGTATAGATACATTTCTAGTTTAAAAGCTAACCTATCTCTTCTCATCTTAGACAAGTACATTCAAGCTTGACAATTAAACCATACTAACCTATTGCATAAAATAGACTATCATACCATTCTAACTCTTTTCCTTTGGACATTACAACCATGCATTGAAGTTAAACTATACTAACTGAATAAATAAACTAGCTTATCATTCTACCTCAATTACCTAGTTAAATTTAAATTACATTCTTTTTAACAATAAATACATACAACACATGAACATACATCTTTGCATCTTTGACAACTCAAGCCACATAACACGCAAGACAACTCTTCAAGCATGATCTTTCACGAAACCACGAACTTTCCAGCTAACATGGCAATTTCCTGAAATGTGGTGGTGAGGAGTGAGTATACACAACACGTATACTCAGTGAGGGCGAGACAGATATCTAGGTGGAGAGAAAGAAGATCGTGCAATGCAAATAGATACAGTTAAGCAATATAGTCAATAAGAAAGCATTCAATATAAACGACAATACAATAAACAATCAAAGAAAGCATTAACACAACCATTCAAAGCTATACCACACTTTGAAGGTCACGGTTCACTCATACGAGCAATGTACCATTTCACGAGCGATACATCAATCTCGAGCTTGATGTTGACAACGATGACAATAAGCGCGCAACCACCTTATAACTTCAGTTTGGAATACCCCGGAAGTATCCAGTCAATTCTACGACCCAAATCTCCCTAGGAGGCAACCTAAGCGAGAATGGGAATAGGACACGGAGATAGAGCAACCAACCCTGGCAGCCCGAGACTGCCCAGAGAGGCCCATCACTCACGCGCCTGACACTAATACAATGCAATACGAGATGCAAGTAATAAACGAGCAGTAGCACGAAAGTGCAGATTAGTGGCGATAAACGAGATATCAAGCGTTTACAATCAATAATAGCAATCAATTAACTTTTCAAGCATAACTATCATTAATAGCAACAAGAACACTAATTAAACAAGTAACAGCAGCTCAAACACGAAAACGACAAATATCAATATTCAATCCCTAACTTCCAAAGGCAATTACGAGCAAACGAGCTACAGGATTAGGAAACCGATTTCACTACATTCACTTAGGCACTACAAGGCACGTTTCTATGTCACTAAACTTCACTTCCTCACACAGAGCCCGAAAGTCCACCTACTGCATTTGAACTACAGCCATACTAACCGGTCATTCAATCAACGCCACAATAGCGCCAAAAGTGCTTCCATGCCCTCAATAGCAAAAACCCCAACTCAATTCGAGCACGGTTAACACTTGGTCAAATGGCCCATTTTCGTTTCATTGTCTAATTTCCAATTTTAACAAAGGCCGGTCCATTTTTATTGCACATTTTATCTTTCTATCACTAATGGCACCTATCCAAATCAAGCAATCGCAATTCGGATCAAAATCCAAAATTCTAGGGTTTTACTATTCAAAATCATTATTCATTATTCTTCCCCAATTTTAAATACACAATTTCGGTCGTAAAAATTGGTAAATAACTATCAAACAATGCTTTACGAACTCAAAGGAAGCTATATCAAGCAATTACAGGCATTATAACACATTATATATCAAATCTAAAAATTGGAAACAAAAATCAAATTCGAATATAAATGCACAAAAGCGTGAAAACCCTCACAGAGATTGAAGACCAAGACCCGTAAGGACCTGAGCCACGACCCTCGAGCAATTTCACTCATGATTGTAGAAGAAAATGCTAGCAAAATCTTTTTTTTTTCTTGGGAGAGTTTCGGCCATGGGGGGGACTTGGGTGGTATTTTATTTTTGTTTTTTTGATCATTTTGTTGATTTTTGGCTATTTAAAAAAAAAATGACAAAGTTCAAGGGCAAAATGGTCATTTAGCAAAGTCAAAATTCAAGTTAAATTGGTCAACTAAGGCTATTTTAGTTATCATTTGGTCTAGCTCAAGTTAAAACAATACAATTAGATGGAAAAAAACTAAAACTAGCTAAATTAAATTAAAAACATTTTTCACTAAGTCCGATGAATATTTCTTTAACTCTCATTTTCAAAATACCACGATCAAATGGTCAATAAATGATCGATAATAAAGTGATGAACAATAATAGAAAACTATAATTTTGAAAAGTAGAATAGTATAATAGTTTAAAATTCACTCTGGCTCAGAGTTACTTTTCTCATTTATTTGAAAACCGAGTAATTTTAATGCAAGACAATTAAAACCGATTATTAAAATAATCAAAACAATCAAAATAATCAATATTCATTTAAAAATAATTAATTTAACTATTTCTAGAATATTTTAAAGAATTATGAAGTTAATGCTAATATACGAATGAACAAGTAAATATAAACATGTAATCAAGTGTAATTAAATATTAACATTTAAGATGACACTTAATTAAATACAAGAGAATAAATTCAATTACTATAATTAATAGAAATAGATAATAATCTTTTAATTAATCAATATAAAATTACTAAATGCTTCTAAAAGAAATATCAAAATAGTGCAAAATGGATGATTAACTAATTAAACATTTACTTAAATGCAGTCAAATGCTATTAAATGCATGCCGGGTTCGGGTTATCACACAGTGAATGATCACCACATCTAGGACGACGTTTAAGGTTGCAACATTCGCTACGCTGAATACTTGTTAGCATTGTTAGTTCGTTGGAGATAGTTTATAGCACATAACATGTTTCCATGTTGAAGCATTTAGACATTAGAACATAGTAGATGCACGTAAGTGAGAAGTGACAAAAGAGGCCACTCTCATGCACATAGTCATTCACATGCTCTAAGATCATTATGTGTGCGCTAAACTACTTAAAACTATTTAACAATTATTATAATACACTTGAGTCCACGTATTTAGCATTCATTCTCCAACCATCCACTTAGTATACACAGGATTCTAAAGTTCCTAGAATCAATAAACACATTCATAAAGCTAGAAATACTAAGCTAACACTAATAGAACACTTAAAATACTTATCATAGAACTTTTACAACTTTAATCAACATGTCATTTAAACCCAACAGTAGCATTTCTAATCTTTCTAGCATGCTCGGGACACAAGGAAGGTCAAAATAACCTCGACAAAGTGCAATTCTACAACAATGCCCATTGGGCCGAAACCTAGACCAAATCGGCCCAAAGGCCCACACACACACACCAGGCATTTAAGCTTAATTATAACTATATTTAGCATATATTTAACTTATTAGACACTTGTAGAATTACAATTAAGCACAAGAACATGAATTTAACATCAAATCAACATTTTTAAGTAAAATACTATTCATTATCTTCTTCCTTGCAACCACACACATATTTCAAGCTACACATGCATACTAAGCTCAAAAGTTTATTCTACGTTATCACTAGCTACCATATAAAGCATTAGAAGCATCAAAACATCAATAAGTAACAATATCAACATTTTACCATAGCTAAATTTCAAGAAAAATATGCACATAAACCTGACTCCCTCACCTTGAAGAAGCTTCTAAGCACTAGAAACTAGCTAAACCACCATGCAAAACCTTTGGATTGAACACAAATTACAAACCCTAGCTTGTTTTCTTTTTCTCTTTTGTTTTGTGTTGGCTCTATTGTATATATATGTATATATTATAAGTGTATAAGTATACATAATGTGTGGATTGGCTTATAAAAAAATGGTGTTGGGCTAGTATATAATAGCTAAAACTAATTAAAAGTTCAAATGGTCCAAAACAAATTAAACTACCACTATTCACTCGAAGACACTAATTATTTTCTATTTCGTGCTCGGAGCATGCAATGCACATAATTCAAGTGAACGAATACCTTAAATGTAGTGTATAATGTGGAAAAAATGTAAAATTTGAGAAATAAAATAGTTAAAAATTTTCTCCGGGCTCACGTGAAACATAGATTTTAAACAAATAAAAGTAAGGAAAATAGCAAATAAGGCAAATATGCAAATAAAACAATTAAATAAAGTAAATTTAAAAGTCCCTCTAGGCTCAGGCATTACATCATACATTCGTATCATATACTCATCTTCTCTAAGATAGTGATCAATTGTGACTAACTCACAGGATCAGTGGGTCAACTACATTTTCAATGTAGGAAACTTTTTGCAAAATATTATATTCTTTCAAGCAATATTTTCTCGAATAATATGAAAAACCCCTTTTTCATGTGTTTGGATATTTGATGAGATCTGGGTTTCTTTAGTTGGTGCAACAACCTCATTGTTATCGCTGACAACATTTCAATGATTAAAATCACTTCTAGTTCAATTAAGAACTTTTCTTATCCAAACTTTTGTTGATGCAACATTAAATGTTGTTATGTGTTCGGCTTTAGTAATAAAGTCAACAGTCACTGGCAGTTTAGAACTCTTTCAACTTACTGCTTCTTAATTTCATATAAAACAATTCCAAACATTAGCTTTATAGTTTTCTGTATCTATATATACAATAGAATCAATAAATTTGTCCCCACGAAATTCATTATTTCCATAAGATCCTTAGTTTTACACTCAGATCAGACTGATATCTGCTCGTATCATTTTACAGCAGGATCTATATCAGACTATGTACATCCCATAGTACAAATAGGAGACTGACTATGGTTTGAAGCATAAGGAACATGACCTATTCATTGCCTTTTACACTTCATTTAATATTGGAGACATTCTAAAAGAATAGACGGATACCCTGCCTCAGAGGCTGGAGACCAAACAATTCTTAGAATTCTCCTTCTTGAATTTCTTCAAGATTTATTCAATGTACCCATAATGAGATAAGCCTATTTTAGTTCTTTTGCTCTATCCCCATAGACACAAACAACAGGCTCGTCTCAAGTTTTATGGAATATTATTCAACTGGACTCAAGTCTACATGAACAACTCTCTTTCCCATTTTCAATGTATCATATGTCATCAAGTATACAATCACCGGTAAGCGGTCATACTCCCACTAACCTTATTTTAAACATACAGGATTCATCTTCATATCCGATGAAAGTAATCTCTATTATTTCATCACTATATAAAATGTTCTTTAGTATGTGAAGCTTACATACTCGATCATATTTGGATTTAAAATTCATAATCATTCCATATAAACATTTTCTCTAAGACAACTATATGGGACGTAGTTTTAATATCCATATGTCATATGTAATAATCATAGTATGTGACAAACCCAAGTTCGAGCCTTTATGGAGTAAAGTAACCAACAATCAAAAGTTTCATCAAAACCAATCTCTAATTTTGATGACAATCCTTTTATTACTAGTCTTACTTTATATGTCTTTAACATCTCCATCTTTTTCAAAACACATTTGGAACCTATGGAGTCCATTTTTACTTGCATTTTCTGCTTCTAATCCTCGAAATATATACATCAATATCTATAAGTAGTAAGATTATTGATATAGTTATTATCCCTATTATAAACAACTTTTGTACTTCCTCAAGAAGATATACTTATCTTTCTTGAGAGCGAGATATACTACTTAAAAAGGAGGAATCCACATTGACGACTATGTTCCGGATTTCGTTAATCAGTCTCAAGATCATAATTTGGATCTTTTCTTAAAGTATTAGATAACGCTTCCTCTATTCTAACTTTCCTCCCACTACTTCTTTCTTGAACAAACTCCAATTCAAGAAAAATAGCTTCTAGGTTTGATCAACAACTTTTGATCATTAGGAAAATAGGAACTTCATCCTATAATGATCGGCTTTTCATTAAAGCCTTAAACCTTTGAACTTTTCAAAGTTTTAGACTTACACTTCCAAGTATTCATAATTACACTATTGACCATTCATTAGTAAAACTATGAGGTAATCATTGTAATCCATTTCTCCAAATGATTTACACATGATAAAACGTTTCAATGTTAACAATCTAATGGCACCAAGCGTCCCTGTTACAAATAAAAGTGACTTTAATCATTTCACAAGAATACAATGACTCACATATAAGATTGGGCTAACATCCCATCAAACCAAATGGTTTATACATGTTAATCATTTATTGTTATTATGATGAAATCTTTGAGTGTCGTAGTTTGTATTACATTGATATGATCACTTATAGTATGGTTCTTTTTGAATAAAGTAGATGTTACATGCTCACTTTAGTTTTTGTTTTAAAGACAAGTTTTTCAAAATGAAATTTGCAAAAGTTTCATTTCATCTTAA
Source organism: Ehretia macrophylla (assembly GCA_037974665.1). NCBI lineage: Eukaryota > Viridiplantae > Streptophyta > Magnoliopsida > Boraginales > Ehretiaceae > Ehretia > Ehretia macrophylla. The sequence goes on from CM075773.1 coordinate 77,315,551, forward strand.
TAAACTTTTTGCGTATACACATCTTACATAGGAATGAACTTTCCTAAATAAGATCTGAAAAACATTTTTCTAAAACATTTAAAAACAAGTAACTAAAACACCAAGCAAGCATTCATCAAACTTTCTTAAGGTCGCGACCAGCCATCTTTTAAAAGAACACATAAAAGACAACCAGGCCTCATCCAAGACTGACTCTAGGATAGTGGTAACAAGCTCCCACTGGCCTTACATCATCCCTTCCTGGCTCAGCTAGACTCCCTGGAATGTACTGAGTAGAGCAGTTCCTTATGTTCCATTTCTTCATCCTCCTTCTGGTTCTCAATTGCCTGACACTAGAGGAAGAAGAAATAGTGTCCAGAGCATTCTCTACAACATTAGCTATGTGCTTGGATTGCCAAGCAATCAACACATTAAGAAGCTCGGGTAAAGTACAAACCAAGCCATGCATATGAAAATCCATGATCAAAGGGGAATAAGATGGTAGCAAAGACTACAAGATCAAGTCAGTTTGGAGCTAAGGATCCATGATGAAACTGTATGCCTCAAGCTGAGTCATCAAATAGATCATTTGAAGACAATGCTGGTTCAAATCATTTCCCCCATCCATCTTACGACTGAATATGTAGCCCCAACTCGACCCCTCCTAGGATCCAAGTCAAGAAGCGACGGAAATTCGGCATGGTACCGTCTGTATCTAGACACTAGCCCGAATATAAACCTGCACGCAGAAACTTTCTACAACAGTATATAATCCACAACCAATCATATATAAGCCATTCTCAAACATTCCAAGTACCCTACCGTCCGTCTCACTACACTTCACATCATATTACAAACCAAGAGTTCAAAATAACCATACAAGTCTAGCACTAATATACATAACAAAATGAGGCTATACAATTTAATCCTCTAAACTTTGTGACAACTATCTAGAAAAATACATTAAAAGTCCTCAAAACTATATAATAAACCATTCAACATATTTACAGATTCTAATAAAGTCTTTAACATTTAAGTAAACTACACAACCAGGTTCGCATATAAACACATCTACAAGCATCAATCCTCGGGTTTGTCCACATTGACATCGGGCACGTATTCCATGTAGGCTAAGTCTGGTTCACCTGAAAGGTTGGAAAAGAGGGTGAGCTAACTATTATCTAGCTCAGTAAGAGAGAAAAAATGCAAGGAGTTTTGAAAATTATTATATCTTTTGAAAATCTCTTTTGAAATCATGCTATGCACATCCAACGCATTAAGTAAGAATCACTTAAATAATAAAATAAGTACGCATTAATAAAGTAAACACATTTTAGAAGGATACTCTCATTCTATTGATGCCAAACCCTATACACCATCATGAACATCTTCCCCTATACACCAAGCAGTACCATCGAGTACGCTGACTCAACCTACAACCCAGACCCTCATGAATTCACTCCGACCAGTCCATTCGGGAAAAAGATTAGCACATTGGTAGTCGTATCATCGCCTGGCAAACCCGACGCTACCCAGAGTGACACAAACTAACCGCAGCTGTTTGGTTGCAACCACGTATCGCATCGCATTCATGGCATATAACATATAACATATAACACATGTTCGCATGCGCATCACGCCTCATTCATGCATACAAGTACAAGTATTAAGACAAATAAGGGGAATCAACAAAGTAGGTTGATTCCTGACCACATTCACATTAATCATGCATATTACTAGCTAACTAATCCAAAAACTAGGCATATGAACTACATTAGACACCAACTCAAGTTAATCAATACTTTAAACACAAAAGGACTTCAACATATTAGACATCATTTTCTAAGAAATCACGTATTTCACTAACTAGAATCCTAAATCTGCAATACATAATTACAAGCATTTATGAATCAATTAGGCAAGATATCCAATACTTAATTCACATCTAGCATGCACATTTCCCTTTTTACCTAATCCAAGCCACATTAACCCCAATTCAAGACATTACAACATTTTCACTTAATAAACATGCTATACTACATTTTAACGAATCTTCTAACATTAAAACACAAGCTAATTTACTTTTCTCCTCAAATCAATCAAAGCCCCGATTCCTACCCACATTTCATCTAACATTTAACATCCCAAAACACACATTTATAGCATATATGGACAGTCCAACGATTATACTACTTATAGCCACAAAACGACAATAACAACGCATAATCATTAAAAATTCAGCCAAGTCATCTTGCCCAATTTTGCATTTTCAAGCTATCATACTATGTTAGGTTGATACATTAACACATATTAACCATTATGAACATCAAATATACACTAAGAACCAAGATTTAACATCAAATTATGCATTTCAACATTTAACACATCTACTATTCATCATGAAAATAAAGTACATTATAAATAAATTCTAAAACAATAAACATGTGCCATAACACCTAAATAGCAAGTATAAAATGTAAATTTAATGATACAATAACTAAACGATACATTTTAAAGCAATTTTGAAAAGAGTCCTCACAAATTTTTTGCTTCGAAAGTTGAAAAACGAATGGTAGATGCGAAGTAGAAGTTGAGACAAGTTCAAAAATTGTCTGGGTTGGCCTTTGGAACCACCTCCTTCACCTTCAAATAGCAAATTTTAGCTAAAAATTACTATTCACAGAGGAAGGCTTTTGGCTGATTTTGGGCATTTTTTTGGCTGATTTTGCAATTGTATGGTGTTAAAATGAAGTCAAAGGGTCAAAGGTTGATATATGTGAGTGAAACATCACTATTTAGCCTAGGATAATATTTTAAAAGGCCAAAAGTCCACTTTAACCTTGCATTTTTGTTCTAATTTCAATTTTTGCAAGTCAATGGTTAGTCAACAATGGTAGACTAAGTGTTTAAAATAAATAAAAGACTAGTTTTAAAACTTTTAGAAGAAAAGTCAATAAATAAGTTTAAAAGACCTTTAAATGTAATTCTCACTAAAAATTCTTTATGAAAATAATATGAAGGCACATATATTAAATACTAAAATAAATAAACACTTCATTTTGCTAATAAAAGTTAATTTAACATGAAATTCACATGTAAACTTCAAATATATACATAATTGCACTTATAGTCATAATCGGGGCACCACATAATAACTTTTTAGGCAGCACGTATCTCATAATACGACTATGCTTACCCAGTTGTACCCGCAAAGCATGAATAATGTCTGCAGCATGAGACATCATCTCATAGTACAGTTGCAGATACTTACTCATTGATGCAAGGATATAGCTTCTAGCTCGCATATCGTGCTCAACCCATCAATCATAAATCTCATAGTCTGCCTCAGTGGCCATGGCAAATAGGGAATCCAGAGGGGAACAATCTAGAACATACTCAATCTTCTCAAAATGCAGAACTATTCTTAAATTTTGATACCATATAGGGAAGTTGGGTCTTGTTAAACAATCATCATCAAGAATAGGAGCTATCGAATTTGTAAATGAAGCCATGAACATAAACTGCAGGAAAATAAATATTTCAGAAAGTAAGAAAACTAGTTGATGTAATAATGCAAAAAACTATTTAAATATGGATTTTTAAATAAATAGTTCATCCCACTATTCTTATCAAATCTCATACTCCCTAAATGAGAAGCGTGAATCTTTAAAGACTCTTAGTGGGTTGACCAAATTCACTTAACACAAATAACCCTCAACCTTTGTGGTATTCTTGAGATATAGGTGTTAAGAGTCAACAACTCTTTGTTGTCTATTTCCCTAAATAGGCCATGTTCAATTTCATTTTGTCTCTAAATCACTTTAATCTCATCTTTAGTGCGTTCTTGACTAAGTGATCTAGTTAGATTAAGACACGCCATCTCAGTTATCCAACAAATTAAATCCAATGACCTCAACCTTTGTGGTATTCTTAGTCATTTGATTTTGGAAGATAACTACATCACTATGTTATACTAGCGACTCAATAAACTTAAGTTCCTTTAAGTCCTAGGATGGCAGAAGACTATGATAAAACTCTTTTTATCATTCTTTTATCGATGTAATATTAGTTTGCACATAGAGAGGTTTAGATTGGTTTGTCTGAGATCTCATCAAGCACACAAAGCTAATTATAAGCAACTACCATATAGAGCAAATAAACTAGCATGCATGCAGCATAATAGAATGGTGGATCATGGATTTGGGCTTGGAATCAAGAATAAAGAAACTAAAGACTATCTTAAAGCACATCACTATGTCTTTATAGCCTTCAATTTCTTGAGCCCACCAATGGTCCTCCAACTCCTTGGAAGCCTCCAAACGGTCCTCTTGCATTCCATTCTTGAAAGATTACATATAGTCCTCACTACATAATTCTCTCATTGCAAGAATAAAAAAAAAATGAGACTTATGTCTCAATTACAAACCAAATGATTATAAAGCCCATCCAATTCCAAATCCATGATCAAAACCACCATTCAACCATCCATATATGCTTATATGCTAAGATTAAACATATCCAATATAATAATCCAAGCAAGACAAGCTAGTTAACACTTAATGCATCATATACACAAAGTTAACTAAACATTTATTCTTTAAACCTAGTTAACAATACTTTGTTAACTACGTATGCAAGATCCTTTTTGATCACTTAATTATAACTCATTATAATATACATGCAAGCTTAGATTACTTCATTATAGCAAAGCACTTGGCCACCTAGAAGCTAGCAATCATTCGACCATAATTCATAAATTAGGCACACAAGTTTTTCACAATGCAACATTATATCCACATATAATATTCATAAAGTAAAAGCAACCAAAACTCATTTTAGTCCTTAAACTTTACAATATGTTTTTCAAATCCCAAGCCCATATGCTATAGGCCATTTGGCCATGACAAGAAAACAAGGCATATGCACACATTATCATGCTATATCAATATATAACACAATATACACAAAGTTAAATCATCTAAAACACCTTTTTAGCTTTTTCAACTTTGTAGCATGACTTTTAGCCTTCCTCATTTTCATGTAACCAATTCGGCCATACCAAGGAAAAAGGCAACAAGGTACTTTATCATGCAATATCATATCTAATATATAATATACACAAAGTCAAGATTTCTAAAAACACCTTTTTTTAGTTAATCCAACTTTGTTAATCATGATTCAAGACTTCAACTTTTTCCTAGCATACATTCGGCCATACCAAGAAGAAAAGTATGACTTGTTATTTTAACATATTACACTATATAATCATGTAATATACTCAAAGCTAAAAGGATTTAAAATACCTTTTAGCCCCTTTTGAACTTTTCATGCTAGATCTTTTGTATTCAAGCACTTTCACATGGCCAACTTAAATCAAACATTCAAACTCATATGTAATCATGGTATATATATAAAATCTAGTAATCTTTACATGCATGCAAGGATCAACAACTATTCTCATTGATCTACACATACAAACAAGGATCTAAGCTAGATCTAAACATGCACTTCAGTAGACATTGAAAAAACATTATTCTTGCATATATTAAAGACTATACACATGTCCAAATGCACATATACTTCATGGGCATCACAACTTGGCTTGGATACCACTTGTAAGGTGCAATAACATATATGTAACAGCACAACTGTAATGCCCCATTCCCTCACGAGAACAGGAGCTCTATATATATCCACTAAACATAACCCGATCCAAAACCCAAGTCACAAAATACGAGAGGAAACAGACGGAGTTTCCCCTGTTTATAGGACAAATAGTTTACTTGCACATAACATATAAATATACCAGTACTGTGTCCAAACATACAACAACTCCTCAAGGCCATCCGAGTCTTAGTTCACAACAAGTATACACAACAAATATAGATTTATAAGTTCCACAACTATCCTGACCCTTTTTTCATTTAAACAACTCCATACATGCATTGAATTCAAACCTCATTAAGCTATCGCATAAACTAGGTTATCAAAGCACTCTATGACCTAGTTAAGCTTAATTACATTTCTCTCCTACATTGAGTATATACAATTCATGAAAGTAAAACTTTACAACTTTTACAACTCAAGCCACATAACACGTAAGGCAACTCTTCAAGCACGAACTATCACGTAATCACGAACTTCACTTCCTTTGGCTATAGCCTGAAAGATTCATGATGAGGAGTGAGTATACAAATAATGTATACTCATTGAATGAGGGGAACAGTTACGGGAAACATTTATAAGGAGATTCGTGCAATGCAACATTTAAATACAAATAAAACAGTTAAGTATTTAAAGTATGAATAAACAATAAAAAATACCACACATTAATAAGGATACGATTCACTTTCTCTTCAATCATGAACCACGAGCCACGAACTAAAATCCCGATGTAATAAGACACTAATATCGATAAACCAGCATCTTCTTATAACTCCAAATGGGTGTACTTCGGATGTACCGCGAAATCCTACGACTCAACTCTCCTTGTGCGGTATCCCAAGCGAGAGAGGGACTGGGCAACTATTTGGGCAATTCTAACTTAACTAATTATGCAATCTCAACCCACAAAGATAGAAGCTATACAATCACTTGTTTATTCCACATTATTACATAGTTCAGGTAGTCATATAAATAACTAACAATGGTAGGTGAACAGTGGCACATAGGAAATGAGTAAGGCTAGTAACTATTAGCCAAAGTTAACTTTAGATATTAACAACTAATTCTTACATTTCGTTACACATCCACGAATCCAAGTTGAACACTCTAAACATAGCAAATTAACCAATCAATAGAGTTTCTAGTTTACATATAAAGTTATCTCACATGAAGTAGTAATCAATGGAAAAGATACAATAGAAACAACTAGTGCTAATCACATATTAATCTAATACAAGTTCAATAATTATTTAATCTATAATTAGCAACATCTTTAAAGTTAAGGTTTCTCATTTAGCGATTAAGGTTAAGAATAAAAGATAACTTTACAAGTCAAGAAAGAGTTGTCTGACTATTACACCGAAGTTGGTCCTTTGAATTAAAGACTAGTTAGTACTACCAATACAAGTTCATAAGTTGCTCAAGGTTCCTTTACTTTACATTGGTTAATAACTTGTATATGAAACTAGTCCAACTCCACTTATTCCTTAATCAGCTATTAACTTAATATAAAAGTAATTCTCTTAAGGTTTTAAAGCTAATCAAATCTAAGTTCCAAAAAGGTTCAAATATTACATTCATTAGCAATGGCTTCCGAACATTTACTACCTTAAAAGTTTTATAACTATACATTATCTTCATTCTACTGATTAACAACACAACCAAGGCTACAACTATAACACTCACTCATTAACATTACTCTTAACTATAAGTTATAAACTATAAGCACAAGGCAAAGGGAAAGGGAAAGGGAAAAAAAAGTCACGGTGGCTGCAGCTAGGTAAAACTGTCCAGCTCATGTCTAATCATATGCCTCTTGGATACCATCCAAAAACGAGTACCTAGAGCCAGAATTTGGCCAAGCCTTAGAAATACACTTTTATTCTACTATGAATCTACTACAACATATCCAAAATTCAGCTAATTTTGTCAACGTTTGCTAGGTCAAATTGGTCCTACAACTCAGACATGCAAATCTGTCCAATTTCCAGATTTCGTAACTCATGTTTTTTTCCCAACTATTTCACTATAAAAACTAATTTCAAAGCTCTACTACACATGAATCAGCATATATATTCATGTACAACATATTAACAAGATACTACAACATTTAAAGCAAGGAAAATCTAGCTAGCAAACAACACTTAAGCATTACTTTATCTTCATGAAAATTAAGCTAGTATGCATTTAGTTCACTAATGCTCATAACTCTTTCTAGCTAGCATTACTTATGGTTCCATCATTCTTTAGTTCTCTCGGCTATCATTACCTTCATAGTACCAACTAAGTTGGACTTTTAAAAACTTAATTTAAACAATCCCCAACTCAACTACTAAAATGTGCTCTAAAACACATTACCATACATTGCATTCTACTAACAAGAGTTACATTCTACATACTTAGGTATTCTGTAACTCCAAAACTTGCAATTAGGCTTAATCCAATGCTCATTAAATACAATAGCTTCAAAATACCTTTAAATCCCCAAAATCTTAACTAACAAACTAGGTTTTTAACTTTAACTTATCCAATTATTGCATATCACATACTAGAGATCAAAACTTCTAAAAGATTATCGAACAACAAGTTCTAAGCCTAACTAGTCATCAACGTCTCAAGAATTCCAAAGAAGCATAAAGGGGCCGAAAAACATATGCATAAATTACTTGAATTTCTTACTCAATTCTTAGTTCCTAAGTTATACTAGACATAATATCATCCTCAATCACTTCATTTAAGCAAATAATCAAACACTTGGTCTTCAATATATACATTACTAACTAATCTTTGGTCTAATATGAAAATAACCATAAAACTTCTAAACTATCAAAATAATGCTCTTACTCAATTATGAACTCTAATATATAAGATAGATATGCAATACAACACATAGCAAATAGAACCTCACGAAAACATGCCCATTTCTAACTCTTCTAATAGAATCCTAACTTTATCAAATTCATTACCTATGTTTTTGTCCTCTAAACTTTCTGATTTTTACATAGAAATGAAGCTCATCGAGTGTAGATTACTCTAGTCTCAAATGGAACTCAATTCTGATCTAAATTCCTCAAGATACACCCATTTCTGTACTACTATGCATGTCTGCCCTGCACCAGCGATTTTCATAACACATTTATACAATAGCTAGATCGGAGGCCTAAAACGTTAAAATTAGCCTTAGCCCTAGAAATCAACATTTGCTTTAAACTTCCTAATCTAGCTTCTGTAAAAATTTCATTAAGTTTTAAGCCCGTTTACTATGTCAAAAAGGCTCTAGAAAACAGGTAACGTTTTCAGTCCAGAAATTGCACCTTGTACCTTTGTTGTTTCCTTGCATTTCTAGCTAGCTTTTGCACTTGTTTTGCCATGATTTACTTCTATTACTTCTTTTAGACAATAATACAAACACTTAATCCACATCTAAAATTATAACTCGAGTTCCACCAACATACAACTAAACCTAACACCAGTATTAGTTATACAAGCAACAACAACCTAAAAGATTACATATACAACCTCAACAATTAGAAAATATGCATCTAAAGCTCAAATATCATCTATCCACATATAGTCAATATTCAATCTAACTTTAGATCAACAAAATAATGCACATAGATAGTTTTCCCTCACCTTCAAGAAGCCAAAAAATGGTGGAAATATGCAAGGAGACTCTTTGGTTCTTGCTAAAATTGCTCAAGAAAGATGAAAGACCAAGCCCTAGCACATTTTTTCCCTCTCTCTCTCTCTCTATCGATTTTCTTCTTCTTTTGTTATGTTATGCTTTGTTTATTTTGTCTAATATATGTGTATGTATGTATGTGTTATAAATAAATGGCTTCAAATGTTTGGGCTTATAATATAATGTAATTGGGCTATATAAATTAAGTAAAACCAACTAAAAGTCCAATAGCCTACAAACAATTAAACTAATACTATTCATTCGAGGACACTAAATACATTTTTCTATCTCGCACTCGGGACGTGCAATGCACATTATGTCTATGAACGAATATATTATATATGAAGTATAATAAAGGAAAAATATCAAATTCAGAAAATAAAACAGTTTAAAATTTAATTCGGGCTCGAAGCCCTTTAAGCAAATAATAGAATTTAAGTAAATAATGCAAGAAAATAAAGCTAATTAATACAACTATCAAAATAATATGTTATTTATTTTTATATAAATTAATTAAATATACTTTGCACATTTTAAGAATTACGAATAGTATTCTAGCTAATAAACGTAATTTGTTAAAGGAGACACATAATTGCATTCAAACACTTAAACATACATTTAAATATATGTAGACAAGTACTATTTACTACATGCTGGGTCTGGGGTTTCACAACAACACTTTGTGAAAGGATCTTTAGAAGTAACAATGCAAATCACAACATTATGGTCGAAACTACATGGATGGCATTTCAAAACTTTTCATTCCATAAACTTTGTATTTGCATGTTATCTCCAAGTGATGTCCATAAAATAATCATACATTTCATCATATATATATATAATATATAAAGAGAGTAATACCTGACATAGAATGCCAACAAGCTTGTATAGACTTCTTGATTATGCAACCTAGCTCCTCCTCAACTGTGAGGGATCTAGGCAGAAACATCAAACATCCAAGAGAGATCTACATTTGAAACCTAAATGTGTTGGCTTGTTTTCAAGTGTATAGAGCTTGTATGTGCATTTAAACAACAAAAGAAAACATCTTATCTTTCTTCTTAGTTGGGTCGTGAGCTCTTCTTCAATAGAGGAAAATGAGCTCTTGCAATGGTGTGTTGCTTAGATGGTTTGGCTGTGTATGAGAGAGAAGAGAGAGAAGAGAGAGAAGAGATAATAATCTTCATCTTAGCCTTTAATCTTGTCTTGATAATCTAATTAGTTTGAGTGTAAAATTGGATAAAAGTTTTTCTCTCTTGCAAGTTGTTTTTGTAATGATTACAAAAGCTAGCCATGCAAGGGGGTTACTTTTCAAGATCAAATCTTGGCCATTCTTTTTGAGTTAGTGGAATGTGACAACATCAAAAGATGAATAGGATTGATGGCATGGCTATTCTTTGCCATGTAATCCAATCTTCTTTTTACACATGTATGTATACACCACATGTCCACCAATCATATGCAATTAATTAATTAATTATAATCTCTATTAGAATAATTAATTAGAAATATTTCAATAATTGTAAAATGACCCCAAAGCTTTTGATAATTACTCAAATGGCCCAAATGCCTTTTAAATAATTATACTAAAATCCAATGTGCAATTAATTAATTAATTCTAATCTCCATTAGAATAATTCATCTAGAAATACTTTTCTATAATCGCACAATGACCCCAAAACTTTCAATAATTACTCAAATGGCACAATTGTCTTTTTAAGTAATTATTCAAACACCCAATACTCTTATTAATTATTGATATGGCTATAAATGCAACACTCAAACCATTGTATTTTTACTACATTTGCATCTTAACTTGTAGAATAAATGCAACACTTATATGCTTATGCTGCAATGTAGGATGATCTTGAAAAATGAACAAACCATACCCCAAACGATTCGAATTGCAAGTCAAACAGTCAAAAACCAGAGAAGACTCAAGGATCAGTGGTTTAAATGTGCACGTAGAGGAAGCATTTGGCCAAACCAATCGCAAAATCGAACTCAGAACGTTAAAAATGCCTGAAAAACCTTGGTCAAACAGCGGCCAAAATTGACAACGAAGGGCGCTCTAGCGCGCCCTCATGGGCACTCGAGTGCCCTCACCAAAAGCTTCCACGGCTCTTAAAATGGTCCACATGGACCACCAAAACATTTTGATTGGACCACTATAGCGCTAAGTGGCGCGTTTTGATTGGCTAACCAAAGGCGTGCAGCGCCACCATCTTCCACCACATTTGCGAATGCAACATCCTGCTAATCCATCGAAGTAGCAGAAGAGCACTCGAGCGCGCCTCTGATTTCTTGCCTATAAATACCCCCCAACCCCCAGCGGAAATATAGAGAAAATAAATTAGAAAATAGTTTTTAATTGTTTTTAGTTATAAAATTAAGTAGTTTTAATTATGTTTTTGTAAATAGTTTAGTAGTTAGGTAAAATATGGAGGAGGTAATGCCTGAATTACTGAGCAGAGAAAAGGGAAGAATCTCATAGCTGTGGTCAAGAGCCCGACCTCGGACTTGATATCGATTTCATTTATGGGGGAGCATATCTTTAATCTCTTTTATATTTGAATGTCGTAATTACTGTTATAATGCTCGTGTAATTCGTGTTGATGATTATGCATTAATGGTCTTTTGGTTTACCGATTTTAGATCTAGACTGATTTAATTTGATGTTATATATGGCTTGGTGTTATTTCAGACTACCTGTCATTTCATTATACTTGTAGTTAATGTAGTGATAGGTATGCTTACGTGCCATATATTCATGCTTTAATAGTGAAAGTACTAGTTGTACCATAACTTCCTAGAAATTATAGGTTGTACCATGATTTCTACTTTCGAGTTTATTAATTGTCATTTTTAGTTGTTATCCTGGTCACTTGTGATTACAAGGACAGATCTATACTTCGGCTATATAACGGATTTGAAGATAGAACGACACTTATAATCAAGGTTCAACCGGTAATTAACTAGACTTAGATAATTAATAGGATTAAGAGCTTGTAGCCTAATCCCAACATCGAACTAGAGAATCCTATTTCTGAGACTAGATCATTTGCCTTAGTACTAATCCAAGCTTTAATATTGTAATACCCGAGCCCGGAATGTGAAATTTTCTTGTTTATTATTCTGAAAATTATATTTTCTTAGATTCTTTGAGATTGAATTGTTACATCTTAGTTGTTGCAAAGTGCATTGCATTTCGGGAGCAATAGCTAAAGAGCGGTTCCTAGTCCTCAGCAAATAGTGAAACTAGTATTTTAGTACCTTAAATTTTATAATTTAATTGTTGTTAGCTAAGAATAACACTTCCTTAGTTGTTTTAGCCTAAAAATAAGTCATTTGACCAACTTAAGCTATATTGACCAAATGCTTGACCCTTTGACCAAAGACTTAACACCTTAATAAGCTAAAACAAAGCAAAATAAAAAAAAAACAAAGCTAAAAATAGCTTGTGCAGGCCGAGACATAGAAGAGAAAAAAAAACCATTTCAACTTCCAATCGTTCAATCTTCGCGTGAGCTCGTGCGGGGTGGTTTCCAAGGTAACCAGCGTTGTTTTCCTAGCGACTAAGAGTGCCTAAGGTGAGGGAAGCACATTATTTGCGCATTTAAATGTTATGTATGTCAACTTTGTGATTTTTGAGATTTGTCCGTAGATTGTTGTTTAAAGCGTTTTGATGCTTCTAGAATGTTCATTGGCAATTGTAGAACGTGTATTTATAGCTTTTTAACATTTTCTGCGGTTAAATGTTGAGATTGCAATTTAAATTGTTAAGTTGAATAGTAGTTGTGAACAGTAAACCCTTGAAACGATGAAGTTACTCCGTTATGTTGTCCGTTGATGTAAAAAGGTGCTAGGTGTGCTAGAATGCCTAAATGCATGGTTTGTTTAGGTTGCGTAATGGAAAAAATGAGAAATATGCCTTGGTGAAAGTCGGGGTCGTTTAGGTCGAGTTTGGCATTTTCTCGTTTTGCGTGTTGACATTGTTTCGGGAGACCATGGAAGCACTTTTGGTACGATTGTGGCATTGGTTGGGTGTTTGGTTGGTATAGTTGTAGTTCAAACGAGCAAAGGGGAAAATCGGGGCTTTGCGTGAATTCTAGGGTTAAGTAGGGTTTCGGGGTCTTTAGACGTGCCTTATGGTGACCTAGAAGGATTGGTGAAGTCGGTTTCCAGAACTCGTGGCTCGTTTGGAAATGGTAGTGTTTTGATAGTTGGGGCCGATTTGTGATTTTGCTTGTTTTCTTGATATTATGCCTATAGAATGCTTAGGGTTGCTTGATATACTTGTTTGAATTGATTCTGATTGAAATGCTTATCAACTGTTGCTATTGCGTGCGAGAGTAACCTATTTTGTTATTCTCCCACGTGTGGCTTTATTGCTCGTTTATCGCCTTGTATCGAGTCTTGCATTGCATAGTGTCCAGCGCGTGAGTGATGGGCCTCTCTGGGTAGCCTCGGGTTGCCAGTGTTGGTTGTTCTAGCTCCTTGCCTATTCCCTCTTCTTGCTTGGGTTGCCTCCCAGGGAGATTTAGGTCGTAGATTGATGGATACTTCCGGGGTATTCCAAACTGATGTTATAAGGTGGTTTGGGCCGGCGTGTCGTCATCGAATTCGTGATTGAAAGTTGCTCGTGAGAAGAGTATCGTATCCTTTGAATGAGTGTTTATAGTTTTAATGCTTGCCTTGCTTTATTGATGGCTTTACTTGTATCTCTATATGATATTTGTATGTATTGCTTGACTAATTGCATTGCATACTCCTCTCATCTCCGTCCTTGAGACCAATTGCCCTCGCTAAGCAATAGTTTTTGCTCATTCCTTTCTATACTATATTTTACAGGAGTAGTTGAAGTAGACCCCATTGAGGTAATAGAGGAAGAGGAACAGGTGGAGGTGTTTCTGTGATAGCACTTCTTTGCTTTGCTGGTGGTTGGTTGCCAGACTTTTGTGCGAGCCATGCTTGATATGTTTAATGCTTGGTTGTCGCTTTATTTTGAGGCTTATAGCTTTGTATGTAGTATCTATTTTGAGGCCTAGATGGTCTTATGTTGTAAAGGATTAAAGGTTGTAATGTTGTAAATAAATACTCATGTGACTAGTAAGGAAATGCATGCTAATGGTTAATTGTTTAGTGGCATAAATAATTGTGTAGTATGCATATCATTTTTGGGTTGCAAAGTTGTTAATGAAAAGATGTATGTTTTCTAAAAGAATGTTGGCTTGTCTCAAATGAATGTTGTGGTTTCTCGAATATTATATTGAATGTAGGATTTCGGAACGTCCGCGGTACAGAGGAGACTCCGTCAGTGTGTCGGGTCCGGGCTTGGCCTTTTATGGGGTTGGGTTGGGGCGTGACATCTTTAGGTGGTATCAGAGCCAGGTTAGTCTTGCATGAGCTGGGATATGTTTCTCGGTCTGTGGGGTAAAGGTCCAAAATGCTAGAGTGTTATTGTATGATTGTTAAGTGGAAAGAAAGTGTTATAGCATGACTTTGTGAACTTAGAGTGCTTATGTGTTTAAAGTGAATTAGTTTGGCATGTCAATCTTGTGTTATGTGAATTGCGTGTTAGAATGTTTGATTGTTATTGACTTGAGTGTTATCTAATCTTATGTGCTATATTTCTGTCTATAAACTGCTTTTATATGCTGCCAGCTATTGTGAATTGCTACTATGCCGCCACGTCGTGGTACTCAAGGTATAGGGTCAGATGAAGAGGCAGCAGAACAGGGTCAGCAACCGTTGCCTGAGCAGTTTATGGCTACTATGACTACAGCGGTTGACCGGATTACCCAGGTACTGCATGAGCAGAGGCAGGACAGGAATAATAATCCCCAGGGAAATCAAGCTAATCCTGGTGGACAGGGGTATAGAGTTGAGAATAATCAGTTGGAGAAATTTCTGAGGCACGAGCCGGGTAAGTTCTTCGGAGAGCCGGATGATGAGGCAGCCGAGAGATGGATTAATCGTGTTGAGAAAATTTTCACCGCTTTGAGGTACACTGATGAGGCAAGAATAGATTATGCGTCATTCCTGTTTGAGGGTGATGCAGAGCAGTGGTGGAATACTGTCAGGAGGAGGTGGGACTGTGAGGATGTACCGCATTTGTGGGATGATTTTGTGAGTGAGTTTCGGGACAAATATATTCCCGAGATGGCTATGGAAAGAAGAGAAGACGAGTTTGTGGCCCTGAAGCAGGGAAACATGACTGTTGCACAGTATGAGGCTAGGTTTGTTAGCCTGTCGAGGTATATGCCCGAGCTGGTACGGCCAGCTAGGAAGATGATTCATAGGTTTGTTCGTGGATTGAGAATGGATATTCAGTTGCATTTGACTGGGCAGACCTACACTACTTTTCCCGAGGCTTTCCAAGCAGCCTCGAAGTTTGAGAAACGGAAGGCTGAGATGTTAGCTGAGAGCAGTCAGCTGAGTAAGAAACAGTATTTAGGCCAGAGTAGCCAGAGTCAGCCGAGGCAGTATCAGACTTCTGCACAGGTTCCTCAGCAACGTCCGTATCAGCCACAGCAGCAGATTCAGGCTAGGCTAGCTGTGACTAGACCCCAGCAGGGAGGTGCAGTTCCTACTACCGCCAGAGCACCAGCACCTACAGGAAACACTGTTGTAAGGCAAAATCAACAGTGTAACTATTGTAATCGATCGGGGCATATTGAGGCTAATTGTTGGAGAAAGAGTGGTAAATGCACAGGTTGTGGGAACGATGATCATAGGGTGAGAGATTGCCCTAAGTATAGGAATGTTCAGGGCCGTACTGGAGGCCAGGGTGTTCAGAATAGGGCTGCAGGTGCACGTCCAGTACAGAGGGTTCAGGCTAGGGTCTTTGCACTGGATGCAGATGAGCTACCCGATACTACAGCTATAGTGGAAGGTACCTTTCTTCTCAATACTCAGCCAGTTAAAGTTTTGATTGATCCCGGAGCTACACATTCGTTTATTACTCCTGCATGTGCACGATCTGTGAATGTTTGCATTGATAAACTGCCGCATGAAGTTGAAGTTAGTACGCCTTTGGGTGCAAAATTTGTTACTGAGTCTATTTGCAAATCTTGTGATATATGTATTGAGAACCGTAAATTTCCTGCTGATTTAATTATACTGCCATTCCGTGACTTTGAAATCATTTTGGGAATGGACTGGTTGGGGAAATATTATGCTCAGTTGGATTGTAGAACAAAGATTGTTTATCTTCAGGTTCCTGACCTACCGGTACTGGAGATTGTTGGGAACTGCAGGGCTGCCCGAATTCCTCTTTTATCATCGATCAAGACTTCTAAGTTGTTGAATAAGGGTTGTGAAGCTTACTTAGCTTATTTGATCAATCAGCCTACTGATAAGTTGAATTTGAATGAGGTTCCGATTGTTAGAGACTTCCCTGGTGTATTTCCCGAGGAATTACCGGGTTTACCACCGGATAGGGAGATTGAGTTCGTGATTGATCTTGTGCCAGGCACTGCGCCAATTTCTAGAAGTCCTTATAGAATGGCATTGGCTGAACTTCAGGAATTGAAAATTCAGCTTCAGAACTTGCTTGAGAAAGGGTTTATACAACCTAGTTCTTGGCCGTGGGGTGCGCCTGTGTTGTTTGTGAGAAAGAAAGACGGCACGCTACGGTTATGTATTGATTACAGGGGACTTAATCAAGTCACGATTAAGAACAAATACCCCTTGCCGTTGATTGAAGAATTGTTTGACCAGTTGCAGGGTGCGAGTGTTTACTCCAAATTTGACTTGAGGCAGGGTTACTATCAACTCAGAATTCGGAGTGACGATATACCGAAGACGGCATTCAGGACTAGATATGGCCACTATAAATTTGTTGTGTTGCCGTTTGGTTTGACGAATGCACCAGCCGCATTCATGGACTTGATGCAGAGGGTTTTTCGACCTTATCTTGATCAGTTTGTCGTGATCTTTATTGACGACATTTTAGTGTATTCGAAGAATGAGGCTGAACATGAACAACATTTGAAGATTGTGCTACAGACTTTGCAAGAAAACAAGCTTTTTGCTAAATTCAGCAAGTGCGAGTTCTAGTTGAATCAGATATCATTTCTAGGCCATATCATTTCAGATCAAGGAATTTCAGTGGACCCAGCTAAGATTGAAGTTATTTCATCTTGGAAGAGACCTGAGACGGTGTCAGAGATTCGGAGTTTTCTTGGGTTGGCAGGTTACTACCGGAGGTTTGTTAAAGACTTTTCCAAAATTTCTGGACCTTTGAGCCAGTTGACTCGAAAGAAAGTTGCTTACAACTGGGATGCCAAATGTGAATCCAGTTTCCAAGAATTGAAGAAGAGACTAACTACAGCTCCTATACTAGTTTTACCTGAGGGAACAGAGAACTTCGTTGTCTACAGTGATGCATCTAAGGAAGGATTGGGCTGTGTTTTAATGCAGAATGGTAAGGTGATTGCCTATGCTTCTAGGAAGTTGAAACCTTATGAAGTCAATTACCCTACGCATGATCTTGAGTTAGCTGCAGTTGTGTTTACTTTGAAGAAGTGGCGTCATTACTTGTGGGGTAGCAGATTTGAAATTTTTACTGACCACAAGAGTCTCAAGTATTTGTTTTCACAGAAGGATCTGAATATGAGGCAGCGGAGATGGCTAGAGCTATTGAGTGGTTACAACTGTTCTATTAACTACGTGCCAGGTAAGGCAAATGTTGTTGCTGATGCTTTGAGCTGAAAGGCTACTGTTGCAAGCTTAATTATCAAGGATTGGGAGACTTTGGAAGAAATTTGTTCGTGGAAGCCAGAAGCTACTGAGGTAGGGATTCGATTTGCTAGTTTGCAGATTCAGTCAGGGTTGCTAGCACAGATTAGAGAGGCTTAGAAGACTGATCCTCACATCTTGAAAATCCAAGAAAAAGCAAAAGGGGGAGAGTCGGAGTTTAAATTACATGCAGATGGTATCTTCAGATTCAGGGACAGGGTGTGTGTTCTTGGAGATCCGACTTTGAAGAATGAGATTATGTCTGAGGCACATAATTCGAGGTATACGATTCACCCGGGCAGTACTAAAATGTATAGAGATTTGAAACAACACTTCTGGTGGAACAATATGAAGAGGGAGATTGCTGGGTATGTATCCAGATGTTTGACTTGTCAGAGGGTTAAAGTTGAGCATCAGAGGCCAGTCGGGCTTCTACAACCGTTGTCGATTCCGCAATGGAAGTGGGTGCATATAACAATGGACCTTGTGACCGATCTTCCTAGATCTCCGAGAGGATGTGATTCTGTTTGGGTTGTTGTGGACCGCTTGACTAAAGTTACACATTTTATTCCCGTGAACAAACAGGATAGCCTTGATAAACTAGCTGAGCTTTATGTTGCTAATATTGTGAGACTTCATGGTGTGCCACAGAGTATAGCGTCAGATAGAGATCCCAGATTCAGATCTCGTTTTTGGCAGAAGTTGTAAGAGGCCATGGGAACTAAGTTAAGCTTCAGTACTGCATATCACCCACAAACCGATGGCCAGTCTGAGAGAACTATCAGGATCTTGGAAGACATGCTTCGAGCATGTGTGCTAGACTTTGAGAAGAATTGGGAGAAGTTTTTTCCTTTAGCGGAGTTCGCCTACAATAATAGTTATCAATCTACTATAGGTATGGCTCCCTACGAGGCGTTGTACGGTCGTAAATGCAGATCCCCATTATATTGGGAAGAGGTTGGAGAGATGAGAACAGTTGATCCGACTGTGTTACCTGAGATGATTAAGATGGTAGATAATGTTCACCTTATTCGCCAGCATATGCTTATAGCTCAGAGTCGTCAGAAGAGTTATGCGGATAAGCACAGTCGGGATCTTGAGTTTGATTTGGGAGATTGGGTGTTTCTTAAGATTTCTCCTCGGAAGGGATTGATTCGGCACGGTAAGAGCGGGAAACTTAGTCCCAAGTATGTGGGTCCGTATGAGATCACTGAAAAGGTAGGTCCTTTAGCTTACCGGTTAGCTTTGCCTCCGAGCTTGTCGAGACTGCACGATGTGTTCCACGTGTCGATGTTAAAGAAGTATCATCCAAATCCTTCACATGTACTTGAACCAGAGCCTTTGCAGATTGAAGAAAAGTTGTCTTATGAAGAGAAACCGATTCGAATTGTGGATCGAAAAGTTCAGGAGCTTCGCAGAAAGAGTATTCCGTTAGTAAAGGTTCTGTGGAATCATCATGGGTTTGAGGAAGCGACTTGGGAAAGAGAGGACCAAGTTCGGAATCAGTATCCGGAGTTGTTTGTTGACCAGGTAAAAATTGCGTGGGCGCAATTGTTTTAAGGGGGAGAAGGTGTAATACCCGAGCCCGGAATGTGAAATTTTCTTGTTTATTATTCTGAAAATTATATTTTCTTAGATTCTTTGAGATTTAATTGTTACTTCTTAGTTGTTGCAAAGTGCATTGCATTTCGGGAGCGATAGCTAGAGAGCGGTTCTTAGTCCTCAGCAAATAGTGAAACTAGTATTTTAGTACCTTAAATTTTATAATTTAATTGTTGTTAGCTAAGATTAACACTTCCTTAGTTGTTTTAGCCTAAAAATGCATAAAAATAAGTCATTTGACCAACTTAAGCTATATTGACCAAGTGCTTGACCCTTTGACCAAAGACTTAACACCTTAATAAGCTAAAACAAAGCAAAATATAAAAAAAAACAAAGCTGAAAACAGCTTGTGCAGGCCGAGACATAGAAGAGAAAAAAAAAACCATTTCAACTTCCAATCGTTCAATCTTCGCGTGAGCTCGTGCGGGGTGGTTTCCAAGGCAACCAGCGTTGTTTTCCTAGCGACTAGGAGTGCCTAAGGTGAGGGAAGCACGTTATTTGCGCATTTAAATGTTATGTATGTCAACTTTGTGATTTTTGAGATTTGTCCGTAGATTGTTGTTTAAAGCGTTTTGATGCTTCTAGAATGTTCATTGGCAATTGTAGAACGTGTATTTATAGCTTTTTAACATTTTCTGCGGTTAAATGTTGAGATTGCAATTTAAATTGTTAAGTTGAATAGTAGTTATGAATAGTAAACCCTTGAAATGATGAAGTTGCTCCGTTATGCTGTCCGTTGATGTAAAAAGGTGCTAGGTGTGCTAGAATGCCTAAATGCATGGTTTGTTTAGGTTGCGTAATGGAAAAAACGAGAAATATGCCTTGGTGAAAGTCGGGGTCGTTTAGGTCGAGTTTGGAATTTTCTCGTTTTGTGTGTTGGCATTGTTTCGGGAGACCATGGAAGCACTTTTGGTGCGATTATGGCGTTGGTTGGGTGTTTGGTTGGTATAGTTGTAGTTCAAACGAGCAAAGGGGAAAATCGGGGCTTTGAGTGAATTCTAGGGTTAAGTAGGGTTTCGGGGTCTTTAGACGTGCCTTATGGTGACCTAGGAGGATTGGCGAAGTCGGTTTCCAGAACTCGTGGCTCGTTTGGAAATGGTAGTGTTTTGATAGTTGGGGCCGATTTGTGATTTTGCTTGTTTTCTTGATATTATGCCTATAGCATGCTTAGGGTTGCTTGATATACTTGTTTGTATTGATTCTGATTGAAATGCTTATCAACTGTTACTATTGCGTGCGAGAGTAACCTACTTTGTTATTCTCCCTCGTGTGGCTTTATTGCTCGTTTATCGCCTTGTATCGAGTCTTACATTGCATAGTGTCCAGCGCATGAGTGATGGACCTCTCTGGGTAGCCTCGGGTTGCTAGTGTTGGTTGCTCTAGCTCCGTGGCTATTCCCTCTTCTCGCTTGGGTTGCCTCCCAGGGAGATTTGGGTCGTAGATTGATGGATACTTCCGGGGTATTCCAAACTGGTATTATAAGGTGGTTTGGGCCGGCGCGTCGTCATCGAATTCGTGATTGAAAGTTGCTCGTGAGAAGAGTATCGTATCCTTTGAATGAGTGTTTATAGTTTTAATGCTTGCCTTGCTTTATTGATGGCTTTACTTGTATCTCTATATGATATTTGTATGTATTGCTTGACTAATTGTATTGCATACTCCTCTCATCTCCGTCCTTGAGACCAATTGCCCTCGCTGAGCAATAGTTTTTGCTCATTCCTTTCTATACTATATTTTACAGGAGTAGTTGAAGCAGACCCCATTGAGGTAATAGAGGAGGAGGAGTAGGTGGAGGTGTTTCCGTGATAGCACTTCTTTGCTTTGCTGGTGGTTGGTTGCCAGACTTTTTTGCGAGCCATGCTTGATATGTGTAATGCTTGGTTGTCGCTTTATTTTGAGGCTTATAGCCTTGTATGTAGTATCTATTTTGAGGCCTAGATGGTCTTATGTTGTAAAGAATTAAAGGTTGTAATGTTGTAAATAAATACTCATGTGACTAGTAAGGAAATGCATGCTAATGGTTAATTGTTTAGTGGCATAAATAATTGTATAGTATGCATATCATTTTTGGGTTGCAAAGTTGTTAATGAAAAGATGTATGTTTTCTAAAAGAATGTTGGCTTATCTCAAATGAATGTTGTGGTTTCTCGAATATTATATTGAATGTAAGGTTTCGGAACGTCCGCGGTACAGAGGAGACTCCGTCCGTGTGTCGGGTCCGGGCTTAGCCTTTTGTGGGGTTGGGTCAAGGCGTGACAAATACTACCGTCCCGTATTTGCAATTCCAACTCTAGACTAGTTACCTTTCTTTTCCTTTATTTTATAAACCACCCAATCTATCTGTTACTTTTCAAACATCACTTAATCACTTTTCACACACACTTCTTCACTGAACTAACTTAGAAGCCTCCCTGTGGAATTTGACTCCGCACTCAAAGCACACTACATTATACTGATCTGTGCACTTGCGGGTTATTAATACTTGGTTATTTTACACGCTTTTTATACACCGACCGAGTAGCGATCAATTATCACAAGACTCGGCCATACATTTTTACTATTTACATAGTCGGGCCAATACTTTCAGTATTTGCACAATTGGCCTATTAACTCTTAATGACCAAAAGGAATGACGTTAACCCTTTAATGTTCTTTCCAATTCACATATAAGCTCGTCGATTACTCTATTCATGATGTTCTTTAGTGTGTGACCTTCTAGATTCATAACCGTATAACGATGAGGGACCATTAAACTCTTTTAATCTATTTCGGAGAATGTCTTTGGCATTCTGCGAAATACCCTCACGTTCAAGAGTGATGCCTAGCAACATACGTGTCAAGACAGTTTATACGATAAATGAACTCCAACTTATATGAATCCATTTACAGTCGCGAATTAGCGTGCAGTCCGATCCTTCCGTTATTACGTCTCGATTGTTGTGGGGATCATGATACGATCAAATCCACTAAACGATTCTATACTTAGATCTAAACAGTGGAACGAGAAATGACACTATGGAAAAACCCCTTTCCATCAATCACTCATACCTTGGCCAAGGACTTTCTCGTTCTACGACCATAATATGATCACATAGAACATCTCCTCATATCGGAAGTTAACAGATCTTATCTTGACAATTACCTATTAGTTTCTATATCACAAGACTAAACTGCGAGAGCCTATCTCTCACCTTTATGAAGGCAAGCTTTGTCCAAACGCTATATTTAACTCCTAATATATCCGACTGTCGTAATTTCTCAAGTCAAATGATTAATTTGCACAATTCGCAATATATAATAAACTATTAATCCGAAGTCATGTAGTTTTTTTTATCTACGTCACATTCAATGATCCATTCAACTAATGATCACTCATATGCATCTTTATGTTGTTATGGCACAAGGTTCGCCATCCTTTATCATTAACATCCCTATGTTAATCAAATGTAACTACATATGATAGCCTATACTCGATTATTCTAGTCCTGGTTAAAAAAATCTAAGGGCTACGAATTAGGCTTTAGTGTCTATCATATCGAAAAAATATGTCGATGTATTCTAAACCCTTTTAGAATATATTTCTCCTCTGAAGAAACACTAAGGACACAATAATATATATTATAGACGGAGAATATGAATGTCCACTAAATGCCATTATAAGAGGTACATATGCACATCAAAATATCCCTATATAGGTCATCTAACTATAGCATTAGGGCATATCTCTAACACAACTAACGTATCAAGACAATTTATAAGGCAATAAAGTCCAATTCAAGTGAATCTATTTATAGTCGCCGATTACCGTGCAATCCAATCATTCTATTAATCATCACGTCAAGCATGAACCATAATACAATTAAGTTCATAAACTCGATACTATGCATAGATCTAAATGGTGTAATGAGAGATGATACATGAAAAACTGTTTTTCCATCAATCATACCTCAGCCAAGGATTTTCTCATTAAAAAATCAAACTTAGATCGCATAGGACATTGCCTCACGACGGAGGTTAATAGATCCTATCTTGACCACTACTTGTCAATCACTATACCGAACGAATAAAATTGCAAGAGGAAGCATCTCACCTGTTTGCCATCGGAACACGCATTATCCAAATGCTAAAATCAAACCCCAACATAGATGATAATCATAATGTCTCAAGTCAAAGGATTATATACACAATTGCAATTAAGAACAAATTATTAATCCGAAGTCATGTAATTTGTTATTCATGTCACATTCAGTGATCTATTCAACTAATAATTACCCACATGTTTGTTAATCGCATCCCCATGCTATTATGGCACGTGACTTACCATCTTTTATCATTAATATCCCTATGTTAATCAAAGGTAACAACACATGTGATAGTCCGTAATAGATTATTGAAGTCCCGATCATATAATCTAAAGACTATGAATACTTTAAGTAGTTATCATGCTAAAGAAATATGCCAACATATTCCAAACCCTTTTAGAATATATCTCTCTAATGAAAAACACTAGAGACTCATTCATATACAGAAAGAAGGATAATATGAATATCATAAACATCTCAATATGTAAACAAACACATAGACAATATTGCCATATAGTACAAGTTAATGTCAAAATGCCTCAAAATATGTCATCCAAATATGTAGCATTAAGATATATCTCTAACATAGCCATTATAAAAAATTGGCTCACACTAAACAAGTTATGCTTCAATCCTTCCATTAGAAACACATTGTGAATAGACATGGAATTTTGTTACCAATAGTACCTCTTCCAATAATATTTCATTTTCTATTGTCACCATAACTCATACATCCTCTCACCTTCTCATTTAGTTTGTAGAAGAGGGATCTATTTCCAGTCATGTATCATGAGCATCCACTACCAATTACCAAACTTTCTTCATGATTGGTCCTTTCTTGTGATACCTACATACAAATAATGCAATTTTTCTTTTTAGGTGCCCAACTTTAATTGGCTCCTTTCATGTTAGTGTCATCCCCTTACACATCTAACAATCCAATTAGGTTTAAGCTAAGAAGGGATTTTTGAATCTCTACTAACCATGTTCCTATATTTGCAATGTGAAGTAATATGACCGTGTTTTTAACAATAAGTGTAAGTTTTCTGTGACCCATTTTCATGTAGAAGCTTCATTTGAAGATGATGATGCTTTAACAAAACAATTTTTGAGAAACTTATGTTTTGTAAAATGTTAATAACTAATGCTGCTTTTATCAAAATCAATTTTTTCAGATCCTAGCATTTTATCTGAAATCTCTTTTCCTTTTGTAAATTTGGCTAGGCTCATATTCAATCCCAGAAGTGCCACGAGCTTAGTACTACCCTTTTGAAGCATTTCTAGAATGGTTGCCTTTGTGAACCCTACAACTTTCTATTGGCTTTTCTCATCTCCTGACCTTGGCTCGATCAATTAGGGCTCCTTAATGACCTGGCCCTGATAATCTCAAGGTACCTTTCTTCTTCACAAATAAGACAGGTGTTCCCCAGGGTGAAGAACTCTGCTGAATGAAACCCTTCTCAATTAACTCCTACAACTGAGGTTTTAGCTCCTTCAACTCAGCTGGTGTCATCCAATACGCTGATTTAGAAATAGGTTGAGTACCAGGAATAAGATTGATCACAAACTCCACATCTCTCTCTGGCGGTAACCCTGACAACTCCTCGGGAAATACATTGGGATATTCCCGAATAATAGGTACTTCCTCCAACTGTAGCTTATCAGATGGCTTGTTAATCAAATAAGCTAGATAACCCGAACACCCCTTACTTACCAACTTAACGGCTTTAGTTGCTGAGATAACAAATCTCGTCTTAGCACCCCGGTTCCCTGCTACCTCTACCATTGGCTGATCTGGCAACTGAAACCATACTACCTTCGTTCTACAGTTTAACTGGGCATCATACCTAGAAAGTCAATCCATACCCAAGATAACATCGTACCCCCGGATAGGAAATAAGATAAGGTCCGAAGGAAAATTATACCCCTTAACATGTATTTTACAATCATTACATACAAAGCCAGTCACATACTTATCAGTCAAAGATGTACTAATCTCAACCACATAAGGCAGTCTTGCAGGTTGCATATTAACACGTTGCACACAAGCGGGAGTAATGAAAGAATGCATAGCACCAGAATCAATCAACACTTTAACAAGTTGATCAAGTATAAGGAAGTTACCTTCCACAATTGCAGTCTCCTCAGGCATTTCTTCCAAATCAATTGCGTAGGCCCGAGCCTGAACCCGCTGCTGCTGAGGTGCACCACCAGTAGGTCGACCCTGATAACCCTGGGTCGCTGCCCGACCCTCAGTTCCTCGATATCTATAGCAATCTTTCACCCTATGCTGATTGTTGCCGTAACCCAAACACGTTCCTGCCTTCACCCTGTAGTCGGCCTCCACATGGCCCTGACGCTTGCAGTAATTACACTGCAGTAATGAAACACTGCCACTGGCCCTAGAAGAACCAGAACCCAAGAAAGCAGCTATACCAGCCTACTGCTAAGGTCTCACAACACTAGGCCTATATGGACCCTGAGACTGGGCTGGCCTAAACTGCGACTGAGCCTGATAAGACCCTTGCTGAAATTGAGGCCGATAGTAGCCCTGCTGACCCTGCGGTCTAAAAGAACCCTGCTGCACTGCAGGCCTATAACCACCCTATTGTACCGAAGGTCTATACATACCCTATTGACCCTGCGGCTGAAAGGGCCTCTTGCCAGGTTGACTAGGTCCGATATGTTCCCCATTTCTCTTCTCTAACCTAGAAACTGCATCAAAGGCCTCAGTAAGTATATCATACTGATTCAGGGCCATAGCATCCTGAATCTCGGGCCTCAAACCCAACATAAGCCTACGAGTCTTGCGTTCCTCATTAGCCACAAACTCCGGTGCATACCGGGATAGTTTAGTAAATATGGCCTTATACTGAGCCACTGAAGCATCCCCCTGAACTAGAGACAGAAACTCAGCATCTCTCCTCTCCCATGCAATCCTCGGGACATACTTCGCCCGGAAAGCTCTCAGAAAGGTATCCCAGACATACGAGATACCCTGGGTCTCCCAACTAAATTTCACCGTGCGTCACCACTTATCTGCCTCATCATCAAACAAATAAACGGCAAAGGTGACCTTTCTTTCATCAGTATAATCCATAGGGTCAAATATTTTCTCCACTTTATTAATCCATGCCTCGGCTTTCCGATCATCTGGTTCCCCCTGAAACCTTGGTGGACAGTACCCTAAGAACTCTTTCAGTGTACCACGCCCGTGGTATCCACCCTGCACGTTCAGTAACTGTGCCTGCAAAGTCTGAGCTTGGGCAGCCTGCCTTGTTAGCAACTGGGCCTGACCGGTCATAACCTCTGCAATCCTATCCATGGCTGATTCAAAACGATCATCACCCCTTTCTCGGCCCGGTGGCACATTACCCGGAACCTCATCAACTGCTTCGGGCCTACCTCTCGTTCTCGGTCTACCAGTCATTCTACTAATCAAAGAGTTAGCACAAGTTATAGCACATAGATAGGCTATAGACAATTATTAGCAAATAAGCAACAATTCACATAAACACATAAATCACTTAAGTATCAATCACATAAACAAATTGATCACATAAGCACTAAATCACATAATCACTTAATCATTTAATCATATTAACACATAGTTCACTTTTCTTTCATTTCATACATACTTTCATGCTAAGACCATTACCCACATTCCGAGAATACCCCGGCTGACAGCTAACATGTGCTCTGATACCACTTAATGTCACGCCCCAACTCGACCCTACCTACAATCTGTCAGGACACAACGGAATTTCGGTAGTATAACAACAGTAATTAAGACACCGAGGCTCTAAACCAACCTCTAAAAAATATCATACAACTAACTCTACAAACCATTCAACAATCAACTCCTCAATTAAATTAACAACATACATCATAACCATATTATACAATAATCATTCCTTCAACAACCCATTCATAGTTATACATCTCCGTTCTAACTTAGTACATAGGCTATACGTACAATTCAAAATAGGTTATAACCAACTTCGTAATCTAATCATGATCAAAATAAAGACTACTAAATCATCATACATATGTCTTTATATTAAGATAGGTTATATAATACATTGTTTTACAACAACTAAAATAATCTCATGGCAATGACTCCTGCACATAAGACTCATCCACATACGGCACATTTCCCTCTTCAAAAGGCACGTACCCATAGTCAGAATCAGTAATACCTGCATGTATGCAATAATTGAGAGTGAGCTTATATAAAACAAGTCCAGTGAGGATCCGATAGATCTCTAACAGTATTTACTATACTCCTTGGAAATGATCTTTTGAGCAGTAAACACACAATAAACATTAATAACAATATAAACACATAACTATAATGACCAATCAATAAAGGATACTATAGTTGGTGTAGCTCCAAACGCCATCACGATCTCAACCAACTTCTTATCACCCCCATGACACACACACCCGAGGTACCTCACTAGTCCTGCCCTCCATGGCATCTCCGCCCATGCAAGATGAGGGTAGCCTCTGATAGCCATGTCGTTTTCAACCCGACGGCCCGATACCGCCCGAGAGGTGACACACGTATATCAAGACTCAGCAATAATAATAAACAATCAATCACAGGAGGACAACTTTTTTCGTTGACTATCTCCCGATTCATCAATAATCAATATTCAATAATCAATAATCAATAATCAATAATGCATCAATCAATTAATAACATTAAAACAACACAACATCCATTAATCAATTAACAATTAAACAACTAAGTTAGATGACAAAGTAGGCCACCCAACTTAACATGCATTAGACACACAACCAAATCCTAATCTAATCATCAACAACTCATAATTCAATCACTCAAACACCACCCGATCATCTAAAGACATATAACAACATTTTAAAGAAAGATAACCTAAACTTCAAATAATCATAACTTACATTCTACTAATCCAAACAACTCCAAACTAGCTCCTATCATTCACCCACTCAATCATCTACATATCCCCCTTGGAAACCAACCAAAATACATCCAAATCAAGCCCAACAGCCCTAAAACCTCAATGCACCTAGGCTGAAATTTCTGGATTTTCGTACCAACATCTCAATCAAAATTTCGGCATTACAATGGCACCACCCCGTATTTAACAAAATTTTACAAATCGACGGCAATCAATTCCAACCACTACAACTTAAAATAATCACCAAATAGCTAATAACTCAACTTTTAATACCCGAAAATAAAAATTCTTGCTACATCGGTTCAAATCTTATATAAACGTATATAAACGATCCTTAGCATGCACTGAGCAATAATATAACATCAATTCAACTTTCTAACTAGTCAAAATGCAATTATACGCAAAAACATAAAAATGATACTTTGAGATCTAGAATATTTCTCTCACCTTTGATTCGAAAAAATACTAGATATGCGTGCAATGCATGCCCAACAAGCGGAATCCAACTCGGTTTGAAAAGCTATGGACAAAAACTAGGTTTTTCTATGAAATTTTGCTTTGAAAAAATGTTGAACAAAGCTCTCTTTTCTCTCCTATGGCTCATGGCAATGTGTGTGTGTGTGATGGTGTTTTGTGTGTTTTCTATTGTGTGTTGATGCAATATAAGCTAAGGTCAAACAATTTAAAAGAAAGTCAAAGTAGTTTTATTTAGTCTTTTAATTATTTCTAGTCTTTTAATTCATTTATTGACTATTTCTTGCTCAACTATTAAATTGACACCTAAATTAATTCTAGACATTATATTTTAGGTGACAAAGAGTTTTACATTAAAACATTTTCACCCGAGTCGGCTCAAAACTCGTTTTCTTGCAAAAGAAAGTGTAAAAACCTTTAAAATTTCAAAACCGATTCTAAATCCATTTTAATCAAACACGGGTCTATTAATACCCGAGGACTAGGTTTTAAAGTATTTAAAACACCCCTGTAAAAATTTTAGAGGGTAGGTGTTCAAAAATACTATTCACTAAAACCTGCGATAAAATTTCTGATTCCGTTTTTTATAAAAATTTCATGAATGCACATATAGCATGTATTAGGAATATAAATCACATTTGGAACACATTCTGACTCATATAACACATAAACAGGTCAAAGCACACAAAACGAGGCAAAACACACAAATCGATGTTAGGCAAAATATGGGGTCTCACAGGTAACCCTCCCTAGGGGATGAAGTATGGAGTTCCCTTGGGAAAACTCTGGAACTATTGGTTTCACGACTAATAATAGTCAACGATCACCTCTTGTAGATTGTTGTACATCTATGCCATCATGACAAATTACGAGTTTTCCCCAACCTAATGCGTTGGAAGAGCTACTCGGCCAAGTGGAAAGGCATATATTTTTTAGGGATTTCCATATGCATATCCTCTTAAACTGGGGCCTCATCAAGAATCCTCGATTAACGAGGTCTCGAGGGTTGGCTGTGGCTTCTTGTTGTCACTATGATGGGATTTCAGTGGGATGATCAGCTCGTTCCCACAGACAGTGCCAATTTGTTAAGGTAAAAATAATCTAGGTTAGATATCGGGTATGTGTAGACCTGCGAAATGAATATTCTCGTGGGATAACTCTGACACCCAAGTTAGTAAGCTTGGAAAGAGGACTCGTGCCCGAGGTATCCGAGTTGGGTAATTAATAAGTATTGTATTTAAGTAAAAGCTTTCAGAAGTGGAAAATGAGTTATCTTCATTTGATTGGGTGGGGGGAATTTATAGCAACTATAGATGAGTCTTGTCTTATCACTGTTTAATTACGCTATGCCTGTTGGATGCAAAATGAACAATATCAATTGACATTGGGCTCAAGGCAGTAGTCCCATCAAGATCGTCGTTGCCTAAGGTCCCAACATCCCAACCTCTGAGCTCGAGGTCTGGGATATAGACAATTTTCGTCATCTTTTCTTAGTTGTATTGATGCTCGGAAGAGGTTGACAAGGTTGGTCATTAATTGAGGTCAAGAGGTCGGGAAACCCCCTGTCATATATGTATAAGGGTGTAACAATTATGCATCAGGAAACTTAATTGCTACATATAGGCATGAATCCTACTATAGTATTGGTAAAATTAAAATATAATTACAGATGATGTAAACCCAAAAAACAAAGGGTAATTAGATGAGAATTGTTGGTATTTATCGATTTTCTCACAAAGTAAGCACAAAAAATTTCTTTTATTAGTTTTTTTAACAGAAAAATGAATCGTTTATTAATAGAAGGGGTGTGGCACTCATATATTAAAAAATGTAAAATTTAAGTCATACTTATCAAACGTGCAACAACTGTCAACCAAAATTACCCATTTTACTATTCTTGGGTGGTAAATTCAATTATCATGTTATCTTCTGGCCTTAGTGAAGTTAAACCTGTCAGCTATTGTAAAAAGTTGAGTTAATATAAAAACTTGATAAAAAATCTGGGTTTAAACTGTCTACAACAGCCTCTCTATAATGACTCTTTAACCATTATAGGGAGGCAAAATTACAGAAATGCTCCAACAGGCTCCTTACATAGGGCTCCCTACAATTGGGAGCCCCTATTCAGCAAAAGGGGCTTGCTGGATGTAGAGATCCAAAAGTTGGCTCTCTACATCCTCAAAAGCTCTCTAACCACCAAATAAAAAAACCCAAAATTTTGAAATCCAAAGAAATCCGAAAAACAAAATCAAGTAAAAATGAAACCAAATTCGGAGAAAAATACAAAATTTGAAGATAAAAGTTATTGATGTTTTTTCTTACATTTTTCTTTTCATGACAGTTCTCTATGGTTGTAGGTAGTAGTGTCTACTGGTTGAAGTGGTGTCTGCCATGGTGCCTGCTGGTGAAAATGGTGGCTGCCATGGTGATGGTGATTGAGAAGGGAAATGAGGGGCTGGGAGACGCTAATACGCTGATAAGGGGAGGGTTTTTTTTTCTTTTTTTTTTTGTCGTTGGGAGAGGGGCTTGACAGATACCCAATGTGTTGTTGGGGGGGGGGGGGGGGGGGGAGAGGGTTTGTTGGGTAGAATTGTTTTATATTAGGCTTTTTTTTATCAACGTTTTATATTGTTTAGGATTATTTTTTCTTACATTTTTAGTTTTATAAAATATGGTTAGAGTTGTTTTTTTATTTTATTGACATTAATTAGGTTAAAAATTAGTAAAATATATTTTTAATCTAATAATTCTTTTATTTGTACTATAATTAACTTTTAGTTTTATTTTTATTTTTTATAATTTTTTAATTATGTTTATGTTACCATTATTTGAATTATAATTTCTTTACTAATGTTATAATTTTCTAGTTTTTTTTTATATTGGAGTAAAATGAAAATAAAGAGTCTATAAAATAAAGAAGTTATTGAAATAAAACTGAAATAGAGAACCTTAAAATAAGAATAAATTAAAAGTAAAAAGACTGTTGAAACAAAAATTAAAATAAAAAATCCCTAAAAAATAAAGAAGCAAATTTAAATTCTCTAAATATAAAAAATTAAATAAAAAAGTTATTAGAGTTAACCCGAAATTCATAACCCAAAATCCACCACGTGAGTGCGTTTCACCTAATTTGCGATGGTGCCACAACACCGACCAAGAAAACAAAAAGAAAAAGAAATGGTGCCACAACAACACATGTGTTCAAAACACAAGCCTAGCCCTTGGGACACCGCCCGAAAAATTTCGCCCATCTGGGAAATCAAATCCTACGGTTGGGATCCTCCCGGACTTCAACCTCCTAATCAAATCCACCTTTGAATCCCTCCGGATTATTAAATAATATTTTTTTTTGCGCCCATCGTACCATAAACTCAGCAACAAATCTAGAGAAACACAGAGAAAGTGCAAGAGAAGTATAGGATAGAGAGACGGCCCACCAATCAGTTCAAACCCCAAACTCGTCCAGCTAGCAGCTTTATACATACATTCCTCTCTATCTCTATCTTTCTCTTTGCCTCTGTGTGTGTGTGTGTGTGTGTGTGTGTTTTGTTTCTTGACAACAAGATCTGTTAATTTGAAGCCAGATATCGATCACACATTTATCTAAATGGCTAGATCTATCTAGTATTGTTAACATCAAAACGATTTAGTTGCATCTATAGATCTATCTCTTTACTATCACTATTATTTATTTTGCAAGTTTTTCATGAACTTGGGTTAGAAGAGAAGAGAAGAGAAGAGAAGAGAAGAAAAGAAAAGAAAAGGAAAGAAAAGAGAAGAGAAGAAAAGAAACGAAAAGAGATGGCGCCTAGCACCATACGGAAGGCGATCGGAGCAGTGAAAGACCAAACAAGCATAGGCATAGCCAAAGTGGCAAGCAACATGGCACCTGAGTTGGAAGTAGCCATCGTGAAAGCCACAAGTCACGATGATGAACCAGCTTCTGAGAAGTACATCCGTGAGATCTTGCACTTGACTTCCTACTCCCGTGGCTATGTCAGCGCTTGCGTTTCCGCAATTTCTAAAAGATTAGGCAAAACCCGCGACTGGATCGTTGCCCTCAAGTGTCTCATGCTCGTCCATCGTTTGTTGAATGACGGCGATGCTGTGTTTCAACAAGAACTCATGTATGCTACTAGGAGAGGCACCAGGATGCTCAACTTGTCCGATTTTCGTGACGAGGCACATTCCAATTCCTGGGATCATTCTGCTTTTGTAAGGACTTATGCTTTATATTTGGATCAGAGATTGGAGCTTATGGTTTATGATCGAAAGCAGCACCAAATTGGTATCGGTGATGGGTCTGGTGCTGGATCTAGAGAGGCTGAGCGATTTCGATCTCCGCCTTATGGCTACGATTACGACAACAGGGATGAGCCCGTTTATGGGATGAGGAGATCCAGATCATCTGGTGATGTAAGAGAGGAAAGGAAAGATGCTACAACCCCGTTAAGGGAAATGAAGCCTGAGAGGATTTTCGGTAAGATGAGTCATTTGCAGAGGCTCTTGGACCGTTTCTTAGCCTGTCGTCCCACCGGTCTAGCAAAGAATAGTAGGATGGTTTTGGTGGCTGTGTACCCTATGGTGAAGGAGAGTTTCAAGTTGTATGCTGATATCTGTGAAGTGTTGGCTGTTTTATTGGATAAGTTTTTCGATATGGAATATCAGGATTGTGTTAAGGCTTTCGATGCTTATGCTAGTGCAGCCAAGCAGATTGACGAGCTTGTGGCGTTTTATAATTGGTGTAAGGATATAGGTGTTGCGAGGTCATCTGAGT
Source organism: Ehretia macrophylla (assembly GCA_037974665.1). Classification (NCBI taxonomy): domain Eukaryota; kingdom Viridiplantae; phylum Streptophyta; class Magnoliopsida; order Boraginales; family Ehretiaceae; genus Ehretia; species Ehretia macrophylla. Next base: position 77,349,499 of record CM075773.1, read on the forward strand.
ATCCTGAAGTCCAGAGGATTACTAGTAAATTGTTGGAGACACTGGAGGAGTTTGTGAGGGATCGGGCAAAGGCCGTCAAGAGTCCTGAGAGGAAAGTGGATGTTCAGCCGGTGGAAAAGGAGGAGGAACCGGTGCCTGATATGAATGAGATAAAGGCGTTGCCTCCACCGGAAAATTATGCTCCTGAGCCTGAACCTGAGCCCGAGCCCGAGCCTTCTCAGCCCGTGGTTCAGCAGACTGGGGATTTGGTGGATTTGAGGGATGAAGGGGTGACTGCGGACGATCAAGGGAATAAATTCGCTTTGGCATTGTTTGCTGGACCGGGCACGAGTAATGGGAATGCATCTTGGGAAGCATTCCCGTCTAACGGGGAACCTCAAGTTACCTCTGCGTGGCAGAATCCGGCTGCTGAGAGCGGTAAGGCTGATTGGGAATTGGCTTTGGTGGAGTCAGCGAGTAATTTATCCAAGCAAAAGGCTGCATTGGGTGGTGGGCTTGATCCGCTATTGTTGAATGGCATGTATGATCAAGGAATGGTTAGGCAACATGTGAGCAGTGCTCTGTCAACTGGCGGAAGTGCTAGTAGCGTGGCACTGCCAGGGCCAGGAAAGAGTACAACGCCGGTGTTGGCACTTCCTGCGCCTGATGGATCAGTCCAGACAGTTGGACAAGATCCATTTGCTGCATCATTGAGCGTTCCCCCGCCTTCCTACGTACAAATGGCTGAAATGGAAAAGAAACAGCAATTGCTAGTGCAGGAACAGATGGTGTGGCAGCAGTATGCCAGTGCTGGTATGCAAGGCCAAGCTAGTTTGGCAAAGATTAGTGGCGGTGGATACTATGCTCCGGGGCAACCATCGATGATGATGCCGTATGGGATGCCGCCCGTAAATGGAACGGGTGGACTACCACCTGCCGGGTATCACTATGCTCCTCTCTGATCTTGCCGGATCTCTCTCTCTTTCTATATATATACAATTTTTCTTATTTCGTTTTTTTTTTTTTTTTTCTGTTGTTCAATTAGTGTTTCAACCAACGTTTTTGCCACTGTATTCTATTTGTATGATGTTTATCTTACGATTTGACGTGCCACTCGGGAGGGGAAGAGGAAACATGAGCTGAAGAGATTGGGTAGGGAGTGGGATTTTCATGTAATTTCAGTCTTTAACGTGTCCTTTATTATGTCTTGTAATATTCGATATTCTTGTCAACTTTTCATGTGTGTGGATTTGAAACAACAACTGACTCCATTGAATTTATCTAGTGTTATATATATATATGATTGATTGATTGATTGTTTAGTATTGATTGATTACTTACTTAACAATCTCCAGCCCATATATCCTCCCTCTGTTGCTTTAGTCAAAATGTGTTTGAACATAGTTTCTTTGCTATCTATCTAAATGCAATTCTTGTTTTGTGATTGTGATGTATCTCTTTGTTTTATTTGGAAGTCTTGCTTAACCAACGAGTAAGAGACCAAAAAAAGGTATATAATAATCATTTTTTATTTTTTATTTTTTATTTTTTAACTTTTCCTTTATTGATTTGGAGGAAGATTTTACGCTACTTTTCTTGAAGCATTGTTGGTGAAAGTTTTTGGGAAACTTTTATAAAAGAATCACACTCTATTGCTATTGAGAAATGCACGTCTCTTTATCATTGAATGCTAGAGAAAATGGTAAGACGACTTGTTTAAGGAAAAGCTACTGTATTACGTGTACTCTTTGATTGATATAAATCTCCCACAATTAAGGGAAGGGCATAAGATTTCCTCACTTGCTTTACTAATTAAGGAGACTTCATATAGAGATCAATCAATATACATTGGAAGGGGTACGTACTTGTTTTGAGAAAAGGGATATAATGAAAAGGCCAAATCATAAGTCGATGTGTATGTGAAAGAACAAATTAACGCTCTCTATCGGCAGGCACCACTAATGAATAACATGTAGAAATCGTTGGTTCAACGGCAATAGCAAGAGATCTGTTTTGGCTTCTTATTCTTATTACTAAAAATATTTACTCTTTGAGACATTCTGACCAGTTTCTGAATTTTTTAGCCGTCTCTTGTCCAATATGATAATATCATCAAAGTTACTATCTCAGACGGTTGTTTTTATGATAGATAGCAATGTTTATGTTACATGCCCACAAGGAAACGTATATAGTCCCCCAGATTCCACAAATCATATTATACAACACCCATGTTTCTAAGTTTCTTTCTACTTTAGCTTTTTTAGTTTGGGAAAAGTCTTGGGCATGATTGAGTCAGAAAAGAAAATTCCACTTGAGATGGCACTAATGTTAATTTGATATGCAACTTTTTCGTAGCTTTAGACAATGTTGCTTTTGTTTGTGGTGTTCATTTTTATTCCGCATTTTTTACCCTAATTGTGTTTGGGTGGGTGGGTAGGATCATATTATTTTCTAATTCTCTCTTTAAAAAGTAAATAAAAATTAAATAATGGGTCATCAAATTTGACCCTTTAAATCTCAAATATCGGATCTGAACTAATAAACTAATAAAACTCTCTACATTTATGAAAAATGTGCTTAAAATAAACTTTAGAATGAAAAGATGAGATTTCAAGGAACAAAATTGATAGTTTCTAATTGTGTTGGGGGGTGGGGGTGTTTGTTTGATAGGTTAGTGTTTTGTTTATAGGCGTGACAACCAAGTCCCAGGGTAAGTGAGGTCTTGGAAGTTTCGGAAAGGCTGGTTTTGACAACGTGCCAGCTGCGGTATGAGATGTTCTGACGAAGGCCTTACATTTTAATAATTGGAATTCTGCGTTAATTAATTGATTTAATTATGGAGGGGTTGAAGATGATATAGTAGGCGTTTGAGGGTGGATCATACTCATCCAGCTACATACCCTTCGTGTAGCATCCACATCATTTTCTACAACAATTAACTACCTTTCTCTTTGCACGTATCAAATAATATTATGAGATAAATTTAATAATTATAAATTATCAACATCATTCATATTTTATAAAGTAACAATTTTTAATCCTTAAAATATGGATTTGACAAACTTTAATATAGCTTTGTGTAGTAATTGTAGTCTAAAATCTTAGGTAACCTAATTTTCCGAATTCAGCTACTCTGTAACTTTGAAATTTCATTGTACTCCAACCAAAACACCCACCGCCCCGCCCTCGGAATAAAAAAGGAAGAAAATAATCACGGATGCTGATAAGGTAGAAATTTGGTTATCTTGACCTGAGCTCGCTATCTATAAAAGAAAAGAACTACGGGGTTGTTTTCTGGGGATCTTCTTTAATGATCAAGTCAATTATTGTACCGAACACAAAAGTAAAAACAATACGAAATTTAAGAAATTTTAGACAAAACAATAAGTTACATTTCATCACTATTCATGTGCTATTTATACTATTAGGTAAAGGATCTTGAGAGATATGCAGTGGTCCTCACAAATATGGGTGAATCTCTGTGGCTAACGTCATCATAAGTTGTTTAGGATGGGTCGGATGTACATTGGTCCCGAAGAAGTTGGGGCTCAGGTTCAAGATGTTATGTCAAGCTCTATTCATCAATTTGATCCTGTTAAGGTAAAATCTGACCGTCCCAAGCTGCTTCCTGGGTTGGACGAAATCCTGCAAAACAGAAGAACCAAAGGGGCTCCCCAAGGTTCCCACTCTGACGCTCAAGTCAGTTATGTGAGAAAAATAGCTCTAAGGCTGTAAGAGTGTAAAGGTTTAACTGCGGGTCAAGCCCAGTGTTCAGCCCTTGTGCTCTATCCAATTAATTATTTATTTATTTAATCCTATTTTCTGTCAATTGTTAAAATAGAAACTCATTCCAAGAATGGAAAGTCTACTTAGTTGCCAATGGATTCTTCTCTACTATCATATTTAGTAACACCCAAGTTTAGAAATGACACTTATAAGGTAAATGGTTAAAAAGGGGACCAAAGACATAATTATCCTTCCACTAAAAATGACCAAAATACCTTTGCTAGTTTCCTAACAATATTTTGTCATTTTAATTTCAGTATATTCCACTAAAATACTATGACTGCATTATAGGATAACGACTGTATGTACAGGAGTATTCCACACAAAGTATGACATTTAGTCTTTAGACCAACTAAGTGATAATAACCGTATTGCCCCTATATACTCACTCATATAGCCAAGACAGGTTTACCACTTGTACTATTTGTCACGACCCCATTTTTTTTCTTTATATCGCTAATGCAATCTCTGGTACCATAATACAACCATAAACATCCCTGGGATCGTGATGCCACAGGCTTAAGAAGATCGCTCCGTCTAAGTCTGCTAAGGCACAATTACAATAATTCGAGCACTACTAACCACTATTAAAAATTTCAAGACTATTAACTAATTACTTTCCAATTACTAAAATTCTAAATTATCCTAGTCGAGCGGCTAAATCTGGTTATACCTTAGTTGATTCAATTACCAATCCATACTTAGTCAATTTTTCATCTTATTAATAGTTTCCTCGAAAATTGGGCAGCATAACGGTTGTAATATGGACAAAACAATTTTCTTTTCCTTCAATTTGCAAACAGAAAAGCCACAATCTACTACTCCCAATCTTTCTCCTCAACATCACAATTCCAAACTCCAACACAATTCATCCATTCACCAACATACTATAATCAATTGAAAGATAATATAAAAATACACACCTATTGCTTGCATTATAAAGAGATTTATCAACATCCATGTTAATTCCTATCTGCTGTAATGTAGCCAAGTGCCCAAAAACAAAACCGGCTACGTAAGTCACTTGTATAATGGCTAACTAATTCATTAAACCAATTTCTTGTCGAATTATAACCAATGACTAAGTTAGTTCACTTATACAAGATCATGATATTAAAACTACCCATATACACAAAATAATATATACATTTAATTGTTCAAGTCATATAAGTCAACAATACACCCAAGAAAGGTATATATCACATATCGGGCACTTCTGGTTGACCACAATAAGGGTAAGTCTCATGGTTTTGAACGTTATCCTTTTCATCACCTGAAAGGGGGAACAAAGAGGGTGAGCTTATAACAACACTAAGCTCAGCGAGGGGGGAATCTGGGAAGGGTTTTTGAATACATTTTTCCTTTTCATAAACCTTTTCCTAAATCAATGGATGCAATGTAAGCAAGATCTGCAGTCAAGAAATAGTTCAAGTATACGTATTCAAGTCATGTATCACATACGTAGTAAAAAACAAGTTACTCTTTACAAGCGAGTCTGATTCAAGCAATAGTAACTGAGATGTTCAACATCTCATTCCTTATCTCACCCAAATAGAGTATTCCGGATAATACTCGAATCCTACAACCCGATTCTCCAAGAAAATCAAAGTTCACGAGCGATAGGAAAATACGGACCATGGTAGACATAAGATCACCGACACCCAGAGGATGTCCGGTGTAGTATGCACACTACCATGCCAAGACTAGGTGGTTGCAACCCCTTTTAAACACCAATTAAATCCAAGTTCATGAAAACAAGCAAGATAGCAATCCCGTTGGCATCGAGTGCACAACTAACACATACTAGTACATTTATAGCATATCGGGTAAATCAACGGGTAATCAAGCAATAAATTCCATATAAATGATTCCAACACATTTAAAGGTCATCTAACATCAATATAAATTAGTGGAACAAATAACTTAGCCATTCAATTAATAACAATTTACATTAATACCAAATTAAGTAGCCCAAAGCAGTTTCGACGCTACTCCATTAGCCTAATTTTGTCAAATTATTTCTCTACCTTCCCGAACTCCAAATAACCTAAATTTGGTATATAATTAAAACTCTTCGAGTGTAGATAATCCTAGAACCAAACGAAACTCAATTTCAATCTAAAATGACTGAGTTATAACCTATTTCGTGTAACTACGTTTTTCTGTCCAGATTGCAAGTTGTTCTAGCGTCATTTCGGGAATGAAAAATTTAGAGCATTTTAACGATAGAATTTGATGATCCAAAAAATACGAAGTTTGTTCCTAACGGCCTAATATAGCTACTGTGAAATTTTCGTTCAATTCTGAGATTGTTTGCTGTTTTTAATATGTAAAAGAAATCAAAGACAGTGAGCTGTTCAGATTTAGCAAAAATTTCGTAACTTACTTCCTAGTGTGTGTTTGAGCATGAAAACAATTTTTTCTCATAATATGGCCAACTGAAGAAATATTCCTCTATGAGTTTTCTACAATTCCTGAATTTTCCAGATTTTTATAAAATCATCCAACCATAAAAAAGGGGCTCTGGTTGGACAAATATGTCCAGTAAAGTCATTCCTAAAATTCTTGCATGTTCTTGCTTCTAAATCATCAATATCAACTACTATACAACCAAACAACCTCTAGCAGCCTAAATAAGCAACAATCAACCATATTTACATAGCTAAATACAAGCTTCATCATCAAGATCATTCAAAAAATTCCAACAACAAATCTTTGATTCAAACCATCAACAACAAGCTCCAATAACATTTCAACCATGGATTTGCAATTATAACTCCATACAAGCCTCATAAAACCATCAATATGCATTTATATATCATAAATACTCATTTTGAAAGAACCCTCACCTTTGGTTTTGGTTGGAAATGCAAGAACTACCTTGATAATGCCTTATGACCACCTAGCAAGCTTCGAATTCACCTTAGTTGTTGTTCTTCTTCACAAAGTCTTGCAAGGAAAATGCTCAAAATGCTCTCTAAACTCCTAGGGGGGGGAGGGATAACAAGAGTCTTCTTATATTCCTCTTGGAAGCTAGGTTAAAAGATTATTGTCTAATTGCCTTTTAGCCCTTTTGTTTCTTCTTCTTTATAAGTTGACCCCTAATTTGCCTAGCTTTAGTTGTGGGGCCTCTTAGGTAATTAGTCAACTTAAATTCTAGCTGTAATGGCAATCTTGGTCCCTAAATTTATCTTTTGGTATTTGCAATTTAGCCCCTAAAGTTTGTAAGTTTTGCTAGTCGTCCCCTCGTGTTTTTCTAAAATGTAAAAGTTTCTCTGTTCCCTCTCTAATTCGACCGGGGTATTCCTTGTACAATTTAGTGTATGCAATATCCAGTTTAAAATTCCAAACTTGGTCTCCGAGTATTAGTTCTCATAATCACATTTTGACCCCAAAAATTCCAAAGTCGCCATTTATGTCCCTAACTTTTAAAGAACTCTTGTTCTTGGCTTTTTTTTTCTAATTTCCTATAGTCTTAGGGTTCTAGTGGGATTTTGGAAATGTTAATTCTTGATTTTGGTTATTTAATTGGTGTTTGGGTGAATTTTAATTAATTATACTTTGGCCCTGAAGTTTTCCAATATTACAAAGTTACCCCATAGTTTTTTCTACTTAGTTCGTTTTCTTCTAGCTTATTTCCTAGCCTAATACTATTGTATCCAGCACGCATTTAGGGTTTACAAGTATTTAATATATATACATACATATAACATGGAATTACACGTAATTACACATAGTAGAATAGTAATGCATATGCAGTTGGGTCAGGGTCCACACTACCACCTCTTTGACTATATATTTCTCCTTTGAACCTCTAACCTATAATTTAACCATTATCCGGAAGTTATCCACTTATACATGGGAGCTACTCATAAGTGTAACAACCAATACAACATACAAACTATGTTACTATGCATAGATTGAGGATGATCAACTTGGATCTTTCTAAGGGAATGATTATTGTATAGATTCCTTATTACATATGCATGTCCTTTCTAATCAAGTCCAGACACCCAAGTCACAAAGTTATTGACCCACACAAGATCTCACCCATAGTGACTCAAAGTGCAAGAACTTGACTTCGTTAGTTCATCCATATATGCTCAAGATTAAGAGCACTGACCCACTTAGAAGCTAGTAGGTATAATTGACCTTTTTCTTTGATAGTACCTGTTTAAAGATCATACCTACGGTGGCCCGTCCAAGGCATATACATGTATTGTCCCTTGATTGAACCTAAGAGGGGAGGGGGTGAATTAAGTTATATAGGCAATAATACTACTTTACCAATTAGGTAATATACTAGCAATGATTAATAAAAAATAATCTTAAATAAATATGCACTCAAGCAATAAAAATTGTAAGTGAGGCAATTTATCAAACATTTAGTGTGCAAAAAATAATGCAAAGAGAGAGTTGAGAGAGAGAGAGATTGCAAATCGTTATTTAACATGGTTCAGCCCCCGCCTAAGTCCACGACCTAAGCTCCCTGCTTAGGATTTCAACAATCTTCACTATGGTGGCTCTTCAAATGTTTGTGAGTCCACAAACCAACTACAATGGTAGTTTAAGCTTTTACAATAGAAAAATCATTCTCAATACAAAGCTTTAGCCCGAACACCTTTGACAAGGAATTCCTCCCTTTCAAAGTGTTAACTCTCTCTTTTGATAGTATTTGAGATTCACAATAAAAGCCATCTTTTAGGATAAATGAATACAATGAATGCTTCTCTCAATATTGCTCACAAATTCTTGCTCAAGTATAGCACAATGATGATTCAAAGATGAAGTTGGTGTTAAAAATCAATAGTAAAATGCTTTGAATCAATTCAATTGAAGTTTTTCAATTGAGAGGCATTAATAGAGTTGAAAATCTGTGTAATTAATGCATCACAATGTTCATAAAATGATAATATTTTGAATCAGCGTTTTGGCCTGACCGGTCGACCCCTTTGTCACCAGTCGACCGATCGAGAAACCCTCATCCGGTGGACAGGCCTCGGGCGGACGACCCTTTGGCCACCGGTCGACAGGTCGCCATAGGGTCGTCCGGTGGGATTAAAACTGCTAGGGTTGGGTTTTTAAAAGCATTTCTTTTAAGCATCTTTTGTAAGACATTTTTCGAATATTTCAAAACAATATTTGAGAATCATTATTGAGCATATACCATTTGCAAGACCCAAACCCCGGTCAATTCCCAACCGGTACCCCTTATGACTTTCGTCTCCATCCTTATAGCTCCATCTTCATTCTTCGATTCTTTACAACTTGAGGTTTGTAGAGATCTTGACAAAAAGACACTTAAGCTTGATCATGTTGAGCTCTTCATTTTATCTTCATGATTAAATCACTTGAGCTTGATCAACATCATTCTTCATGAACTTGCTCTTGAGCTTGTATAACATTGATATTCACAAAGTGCTTTGATCATCTCTTCAATCTTCCTTCTTTAGGATAAGATCTTAGCTAGGATGTTCACATCTTGAATCTTCATAGATCTTGACCATTAGAGTGCTTTGATCTTCAAGTTGGAGGATGTCTTTTGTTTGATAATCACTTTCCATGAGTTTTACTTAATATGTTGAATATCCTTCAAGCTTTGACTAATTCTCAAACAATAAACTCATTACAATAAATGATTAGTCAATAGATCAATTTCATAATCAAGATTTAGTTATCATCAAAATATAGGATTAAGGCCTTCAGGCTAACAATCTCTCCCTTTTTTATGATGACAAAATCTTATACAATTAAGCACAATAGGAATTTGATATCAAGGCATAAGTAAGATTTTCAAGTAAACAAAGTAAAGTTCCCTCTTACTATATGCATATCAAAATTTTCATGTTCAAAGTTTCACCCCCATTATTGTATCCTATATGATCTTCCTCATATTTTCTCCCCCTTTGGCATCATCAAAGTGAGTTAAACATAAGAGAGTCAAAATAACATCACAATGGGATCTTGTATGAAAATATCATCTCAATGGGATATTGAACATCTTTCCTTTTTGAAAAATACTACAAAAAAGCTTTCCCTTGCTAAGTGCATATCATAAAAAGCATTTTAACTTGGAGCATATGATTCAAGCACAAACTATAATATGCATATGATATCATTGTGTTACTTAGCAATTTGATATCAAGTTCTCAAAGTATGTAAGCTCACTTTAAGGATATATATAGGTGAGAAAATGATAAACGCATAAAGTCCTCCTTGACTATATTGCACAACTCTCCATATCTTATATTGTATCTTGGTCATAAGACAGCATCTCGATGTGATCTTATCTAAAAAAACACTACAGTTGGATTTTTGGGAAATAACATAACAATGGAATTTCTATGAAAATAGCAACACAATAGTCATTTTCACCAAGTCTCCCCCATACTAAGTGCATAATAAGAATAAAGAGTTCCCCTTTAGATCATGCATCAATCACATATCTCTATCCCGTTTTGTAATCACATATCTCTATCCCGTTTTATAATTTATATGCTTGTAGGATAACATTTCTTGCTCAAGACTCAATCATCATATTGGTTAAACTCACATAGACTCAAAGCTTGAAGCATGCATTTGTTTTCTCCAAAACTCTTCTTCTTTAATGCATTGTTATCATTTCATTATTCTTTATCCCCCCTTTGGTACTCAACCAAAGCATATGACACTTCTAGCACAAACAATCTATTTTCTTGTTCACAAGAGCAATGCATAAGGATGATTTCATTCAAACAAATAAGTTTTCCCTTTTTGTAGGTATTCAACCAAAGCATATAAGAAATTTTGCACTATAAGAAACAAATGGTATTCAAGGTATTCATCATAAATTCCAACTCTTTTATGGTTTTCTCATATTCTTGATTTGGCATGATATTCAATTTCTCAAATTCGTTTGACATTTCATCCATGTTGATATCAGGCATACTTCTCCTTTATGATGATCATCATGAACAAGTAATGAGCATATTAAGGAGCAAGGAGTAAGAATACTTAAAAGATTATGATGAAAGCCAATTCATGAAGGAACACAAGTTTTGTTACAAGAGAATAGTCAGAATCCATGGAAAATAATCTAGAGATGGTAATGGTGTGTATGTTCAATAATATTTTCTTGTCAAGGTACAGATCTCTATACAAGTACATGTCATATTTCCATACAATCAAGACATTCTTATAAATTTTTCTTCAAAATCTTCATCTCAAGCATGTCTATGTTATTCTCATATGAGTATAGAATACATGCTAGACCCAAGTATCTCAATGTATTATAATGATTTGTTAAGCACCATGGACATTTCATATTAGGAACCATAACTTGGACTTTCTATACGTAACCACCATGCACCCAAGTCAATACTTGAAGCAAGGACCTTACATACATACATACATACATACATACATACATACATACACACATACACACATACACACACACACACACACACACACACACACACACATATATATATAAATCAATCACACAAGAGAGAAACATGCTCATAAAACAAGATTACATTAATTATTCATTGCAAATATTCAGATACATGATGAAAAAAATGCTAGTGGTCTTTTAGGCATACCCTAATCCCAACATTTTAGCCTTCACCAATTTTTTACCTTAACAACCACCAAGGAATGAGTTCAGCCTAGTGGCAATGCTTTTCTTTTTTGAAATGGGTGACCTGAGTTCGAGTCATGGTAGTATCAATTTTAAGGCTTCCTAAGCATTTGGGGTAGCAAAAATATAATTAATTTAAGTGATTTTAGGATTTTTGACTTTAGTAGTTAGTCTATTTTAACAGAAAAATAGACAGAATAGTCAAAATAAAATTTAGTTGGTCAACTAATGGTCTTTTTAGGGCTAGAAATAGTTTAACGACCAAAATAGGACTCAAAAAATAGTTTAATGACATTAAATATATTTACCCTTCTTTATAATTTGCACTAAAGAGAATGATATGTAATTTCGTTAAATTCTTTCCAATCAGTAGTTTGGACTTATAATTATGTTTTAAAGTACTAGTTTATACTTTATATTTATTTAAAACGTGTTAAGCAAAAATTATAAGTTATATGATCATTTTCAAAATTAATTACTAAATTTCGTAGCTAACTCATCGCAATATAACCTACAGAATATTGAGCCAATCCAAGTAAAAATTATAAGTTCAAATGCTTTTTTCAAAATCAATTACTAAATTTTGTAGCTAATCCATCACTATCTAGCGACAAAATAACAACAAAATGTGACTTTGCAACAAAATAGCCACGACAATTCAAATTCCATCACTAAGTTTGGTGACTAGACTAGCCACATAAATTTATGTCGCCAAGTCACCTTCCGTTGCTATTCTATAGCTATATAACGACAAATTAGCTACAAAATTTCTCTGTAAAATTTTTCGTCACCTTTCTGTCACTTTTCATAGCGACCGAATATATTTCATCACAATTTGGTGACAAAAATAAATTTGGTTGCTAAAATCCGTCATTGGCGCCAACATTTTGTAATAAAACTTTAATGAATTTATGTGCAAACAATTACACATAAATCATTATATTGCGTAAGAACTTAAGAACTTCATGACTTTCACAGTTTCGTAGAGAGATGTGTACTTTGATCTATTGTAGTTTTTTAATGCAGATTTTTATTCTATAATTTAGAAGAATACTGATTTCTCTCACTTTCTCACTCACTCTGTTATGTAGTTTATTTATGCAAAAAAAACATGCGTTCTATCATCAGTGCAGAGAGAGGACCAGGTCTTATATATAAAGCACGAATAGGTGTCTTTCATCAAGACACACCCAATCATAAAATACATACCTCTTTATTAGCCAATAGAATTTAAGAATTTACTTTATTTATTAAACTCAATAAAAAATTAGATAAATAATTATCTAAATAATATTAACAAGACCCTTTTATGTACACGTGAACCACATAAATTCGAACACATTTCTAGTAGTGCCTTCAAAAAATACTCTCATGTTCTTGTCCAGTTTTAATGTCAGACAGACCAATTATATCACTCTTTTTATAATAATAAAGATTAATTGTGTACTTTTGTAACATCAAAGACTAGATTACTAATCATAAGATTTGGCCAAAGTATTACAGCGAGAGATTCCATGATTACAGGGGCGCGCTAACATAGTGGAACACGAGTCGTCTTGAGCGCGCGTGTGAAGAAGAGCTGAATAGCCCATCATCAACCAAAATAAACTGTCTTCATATTTTCTCCCCGCCAATACCATACGGGGAAAGAAGAGAAAGAGAGAACGAGGAAAAAAGAATCGATACTCTTTCTCTCTCTCTCTCTCTCTCTCTCTTTCTCTCTCTCTCGAATTTTCTTCCGACAAAAGCGATATCCTTACCCTTCCTCTTCAACAAAGAATCCTGGGAACCAAAAATATCAAACAAACATAACAATCATCAAATACACAAGAAAGCAAAAAGCCTATATATAAATGGTGTGCCACGACATTGTTATCGTCGTCAATTGAAACATAGAGAGAGAGAGAGAGAGAGAGAGAGAGAGAGAGAGAGAGAGAGTTGTATTTGAGTATGCAGATTTTGGAGGAGGACGAATTTTATGAGGCTAGTAAGGTTCCTTCATTTCAGAGGAATGGATCATTGGTGTGTCTTTCTCCATTGTTGTTGATTGATAGCTTCTCCAGGAAAAGCATTTCATACAATAAGCTTCCTCAGGAGCCCCTCAGGCTCAGCGTTCTCAAATTGGACGGCACCACTTTCGGTACGTACCATCATTATTTATTTTCTCTTTCTTGGTTTTTAAAATACATTTTTGTAATGCATTTGGTTTTTTTTTTTTTTTAATCTATAGAAATTGAAGTGGCAAAGAATGGGACGGTCGCAGAGCTGAAGCAGGCTGTGGAGGCTACCTTTAGGCATTTGCCGAATGTTTCATGGTAACAGTTATTACCCAATTTATTCACATAATCAATTTCACATGTATGTGTTTGTTGTTGTGTTTTCAAATGTGATAGGCCTTCTGAATTGTATGTAATTTCAAGAAAATGGTTGGTTTAACTTCAGTAATATGACCATTTCGGGTGACGTTTGCTCCATTTTCCATCGGGGTTTTGGTTTCCAACTTTGATCAATTGTTAGCATCATCAAGAAGAATAGCCATAATTCTAAATCATTTGAGGACTGTTAAACCTTCTCGAGTTTGTTTCAGTTGTACCGAATTATCTGGTGCCTTCTCCTTTGTGGTCTTAATAAACCATCAAGCCCATTTACCAACAAAGTAATCCAAGATTATCAAGATTATTACACGTTCTGTCTTTTGGGAATGGATATTTTAGAATTGAAGCTAACTCGTTATTCTCTGATCTCATTAGCACATGCGAAATTTTTTTCCTTTTCTTGTTTGGGTAAAATATACATCCCAGTTTGAAATCTGAATTTTTTCAAGCAGGTTGCCTTTGCGTGTTGTTCTCATTGTTTGTGAATTCTAACTTGGAATCTGTTCTAACAGGTCACATGTTTGGGGGCATTTTTGCTTATGCTATGATGGCCAGAAACTACTCACTGACACTGATGATATAGGATGCTATGGGATGAAGGATGGTGATCAGGTTCGTTAATCTTTGGAAGTTGTGTTTTTGTCAACATATTTTTCTGTTTTCTTTTCTGTGCCATACCGTGTACACACTCACTATGCTGGTCATGCTATGAGAAGGGGATCAGATAGGATATGGTAAAGATTTCAAAGTATGTCCAACAAGATAAGACATCTTCTAGTCTTGTATGTTTTTGAAGTCTAAGTTGCATCAGGGATTTCGGTATTATATTCTTGCCAATTAATAGAGCTATATTAGTAGAGTTAGAACCAAATGTAATTTAATCAGATTCTATGCCATCTTCTCAATTGAATAATTATACTTAAAAAAATGGGATAAAACAAAGGTGGGTAAATGCGGGTTGAACAGAGGGAATGGACAGTATTGACAATAGAATAAAATGGGTATGTCCTTGGTCCAAAATTTCTTCTTTGCAAGTATTTCCATCAAGAAGTGCAGAATGTGTCTATGCAAATATCTATACAGTCCTCAAACCAAGGGAAGATGATTTCGGTTGAAGTTGATTTTCCTATACTTTTGTGGGATATTCTGGAAGTTCTTTGATGTCAAAGGTTCTGTTACTTGGGTCTTGTAGTTGTGATGCACTGCTGATCTCAAAAGAAAACTATGGTTGCGGTGGGTGAAAGAAACAATAACATGTTTTAAACCATTTATCAGAATACAAGTATTCTGGAACAGCACTGGTGAGGCTAACAATGGTGTTACCAAATTTGAGGTAACACTCCAATTAGGTCATGACACGTAGGTGGTTAATGAGTCTGTATGCGCTGGCAACACCTTTCAAAAATTACATGTGGCTTAACTTGATTGGAGAGTTACCAATTTGTTGGTAACAAGCTTGTTACCCCATCACTACCCATCCTGGAATAATGGTGTGCTTATAATACTAATTTCTGCAATACCGTAATTTTTGAAGATTGACAAACTTCTAATTTAACATAGTGATATGGACCTGATTCCGGTGATAAGTGAATTTGACTGCGAATTAGATGAAACATGAATTCAGAAAGTCATTTATGTGAGTAATCTACACTCGTGTGGATTCTCTTTGATGAGACTTTCAATAAAGATATTCTTTGATATAAAAGATATTAGAGATCTAGCGGAAGGATTCTGTTTACAATATCTGTGACATGGTCCTCTTATGCTCTTAATAAACTGAAAAAAGATTGATTGTTAAAACAATAAAATAAGGAAGAAAGTCTAATCTCACTTGAGAATAGAAGTTTTTCTTTCATCCAGGTTATGGAAATGTTGAGAAAAAGGATTGGTAGTGTACACATGATTAAGGTTCATCCACATACTATCAAAGAACTGTATCTTCTAATCCACGCAAGTTCTGAGTCTTGTGGTTTAGACTCCTGTTTTTTGTAAGGAGAGTTCATTTTTAATTTGGATGTTTTAATGTTTAAGTTGCTGTCAAGGATCTGTTCTTTGTCCAGTACATCTGTTTCAAGCTTTCTGAGTTATAAGAACAGAAAGTTCCTCCATTTGACAATTAAAACGACTGGTCCAACAAGTGTGTTTTTAACAAATTCAAGAATTTGGTTCATACTTCGAGCTTACGAATTCTTTTCATTCTATTCTGTCACTGCTGCTTTTATGACCTTAGGCTGGATTTACAAATCATGATCACTTTCTTTCTGGTTCATTCTAGCTGGAAATGATTTCTATGGTTCTATAAAACTTGTTATCTGCAAATTTCTTCAAGCTCTGAAATCATATTTTTTAATTTGCAGCTTGAATTTATTCGGCATGTCTCAATCAATTACAACATGAGAAGGACAAAATCAGAAAGAGAATTACCCAATATGGAGGAACCGACTATGTAAGTTCTCTCCACGACCTCGTACCCTTGTAATATTTTCTATATTGAAGTTCTTGTTGGCTTTCTATTGTGTACTGCGTGCCATCTTCTACAGAATGTTTGTGCAGTGTAACAATACATATTAGTTATTCTTTACTGAGAACCATGAAAGTAAAAGAGAATTACGCTATTTGTTATTAGGGAATTCATGTGTCTTTTGTGAGATGGCGTAAATTTCGCTTCTAGGATATATCATAGCTTGCAGAAGCAAGATTTAGTGGCTCTTTTTAGGCAACAGGTTTACAACCCGTTTCTGAACTTGTTTGTCCATTAATTTTACCTAGAGCCTCTATATCGTTTGTGTTTACATTCTGTCCATTCTTCCCCACCTTTTAATTTCTAGAGAATAGTTATATGTTTAGAGAAAACAGAATTTTCCTCATGCCATATATGCTAAGGTCCAGACTCTGGTTCTCTTTGTGTGAGATCTGGAGTGTATAATCAGCACTGCAGGTTTTTTTGTATGAACTGATAATTAACATTGGACAAATGTAAGAATTAACTATTTTATGCATGATCATTCTCCAGTTCAGATGGTTGTGAGGGTGAACAACAAAATTGTGTGGAGCATCAGTATCGTGAAGAAAACATAGAACACCGTAAATCTAGTGATGATGATGACACTGATGATGAGGAAGAGGATAATGGTGTCATTATGACTTGTGAATACAAGTTGGCTCACTTACTTAGAGGCTGGTTTTCATATCGCAAACTGAGCAACTCAGACTTGAGTACAGAATCGAAGAGCAGTTCATCAAAATCTTCCAACAGCTTTTTAGGAAGTTTTAAAAATGTCATACGTCTTCATACTAATAAGTACGATTCTTCTCAAAGAGAGACTTGGAAGGCAGAGTAATATATCTGGTACATTTGCACCTCCCGGGATCTGGTATGACCTGGTGTAGTAAGCTGTTTGGAACTTTAGTTGGCCTTGAATTTCATTGGATCTCCAAATCCATAACCTTCTCATGATCATTGCCTCAGGCAAAGGATGTTGACTTGTTAATAAATATAACGATCATATACAGGAAATAAACTGCATGATAAGCATCATTTGACATCTGATGGCTGCCTCAGGCGGCTGGAATGGCAACTCAGGGCGTAATGGATTTCATCAAGATAATGAAGGGTATTGCCAATGATCATGACAGTTCAATTGGTCGCACGCAGATGGAATTGGTTGCCTTGAAGTAGGATTTGGAGTGAAGCTCGTGTTCAAAGAAATCCAAGTTAGACAATCCTGGTGTATACAATATAGGATGTTTGTCATTAGCCTCGGTGTGAATGAGCCAAGCATTAAATGTCTTGGGAAGAAGAGAGAGAAGCCCTTGACAGTTTGCTAGGCTACCTCCAAGGTGAAACCTAACTTGGTTTCCATGTATCATTTTTGCTCTTATGGAATATATTTTTTTTTCATTTTTATGTTCACCCTTTTTCTTTTTCAGATCACACGCTTTAGAAGATGTATAAAATTGGTTCAAGTTGTACTATATTCTTCAAGTCAATCCTCTTTCCAATTTTTTTGTAAACGTGAAGTAGAGTAAGATAGTCTTTTGGTTTTCATTTTCATTTTGGTTTTTTCATCGAGGAAGAAACAAGAGAAATAAGAAGAGAGAAGGGAAAATAGTAAGATAACAATCAGTAAGAAAATGTTATGAAGCATTTTAGAGAACAACTTGTTGGCTTCACTCCTCGATGAGCGGAGATTTGAAAATGAAAGACGGAATACATAAGAATTTTAGTTGAATTTTTTATTCCAATACAATTTGATGACGCAATATATGTTAGTCAATTTACAAGCATCACATTATTGACAGGTAAATGATATTGAACGAGATAACGGAGACCTGATAATCAAAATAACCTCTATTTCGACCATTCAACTACTTAAACTCCCAACACATCTAACATCCTTACAAAAAGATTTATGCACTCTCCTAAAAAGGCGAAAATTGAAAGAAACACAAGGTTTTTAGCTAAATTTTATAATTCAGCAAAATTATGTTTGGAAATTCCAAAAGTGTTTGTTCTCGGGATATTTTGCCAATGGTCTCTATTCTTTTTTTCCTTCAAGTTAGTCTCTATTGTTCCAAATTAGTCTAATTCATATTTAATATTTTCAAAAAATTATCAATTTAGTCCATACTGTTAAATATTTTACAAAACATGTGTAAAATTACTACACTACCCTTGCAAAATTAATGAATTTCCCAACTTGTCTTTTACCTCCCCCCAACCCTACCCTCCCAACTCCCACCCCATGAACCCCAACAATTGCAGCCCCACCCCCAACCTTGATGCACTCTCCTAATACGCCAACCCCTTTACCTTCCCTCTTATCCCCTGCACCCCTACCCCTACCCTACCCCTCGTACCTATTGCACCCTCTACCCTTATGAACCCAACTCTACCCTCATCCCAGTTGTATGCCCCAAACCCCTACACCTTCCGCCCATCCTTCCCCTTGATGTATGCTAACCTCTACCCCTTGTGCTCTACCCCCCATGCCCCTACCTTATTCACCTTTTTCCCTACCCCCTACACCCGATGTGATCCCCTGCCCTACACCCCATTCATCTACCCTCGTAGCAGTATCCATGTTTGTTTTGTATGTGTATATGTATGTGTGGTGTGTGTATGTATGTGTGATGTGTTTGTCCTTGTTTTATTTGTGCCATGTGTATATATGTATATTGTGCATTGTATGTGTACTTGTGTGTATGATCTGTGTGGGAGTGTGGAGGTGATGGGTGTATATAGAGGTAATGGAGGAACAAGATAAAAATGAATTAAGAATGAAATTGAAATGTTTTGTATGTTTGGGGACTAATTTGAATTTATTTTTCAAGTTTAGTGACTATATTGAATTTATTTATAAAACTTAGGGACTACATTGATTTTTTTTTTTTTGAAAATATTATAATACATTTTTTCATTTTACCCACGTACTATTGTTTATTTTCGTCAAATTTAAAAACTATTTTTAACGTCTGAGACAAAATTAACCACTTTTTGAAAAATAATAAGGATTGATTTGAACTGTTTGAAACAATAAAAACTGACTTAAAAAGACATTCAAAACAATAAGGACCATTTGCATATTGGAAAAATTGCATAAATAGTCCTTATTATTTACCTAAAATTTTAAATTCGTCTCTATTGTTCAAAATTGTCAATTTAGTCCCTATTATTTCTAAAAAGAAAATTAATTTAGTACCTATTGTTAAAATTTTAGTCAAATCTAACGAAAAATTGGTCACGTGCAGGTTTGGAAGACAAATTTGAAAAAGGCTTAAATCCACTTTGTATCCCATAACTTTAAGGTTGCTGACACTTATTAACCCTGATGAATAATTTTTGCCACTTATTAACCTTCTGTGAAGATGACATTAGAAAAACGCCGTTTGTGTACTAATCACTAGATTGTTTCATTTTTTCGGACAAAAATACCCTTGAACTGACTTTGAAAACAATCAGATTCTTGCTCTCTCTCTCTCTTGACCTTTACGTGTCATTAAGCCTTAAACAATCTTGAACCCCCCAAAAGAAGGCCTAGAATAGCCAAAAAAATATGAAGAAAAACACTAGATTACAACCAGCAACGAAAATTACAATGAATTTCTTTGTTATTTCAATATAAAATCCATAGCAACAATGAAAAAGAAAAATTGAAATCCACTACTATTTAAACCAGCAACTACATCAAAACAATCATTCAAGAGCATGCTAATACATATATATTGTAAATTGTTCCTCCATACAACAGATTTAGTTTGGAGGGATTTTTTTGCCATCTAACACTATCCAAATCATCTAACAAAAAAACCATCCAAACTATCTCAAAAATTGAACCATAGCAAAAAAGATGGGTCTAGAGTTGATAGCAAAAAAGATGGACTTTCCTAAAGTATTATAACTTCACAAGTCTTTCCATAAAAATTATCATTCAACCAACCATAGCAAAAAGAATGGAGGAACTCTCAAACTTGAAAGGTAGCAATACTATGAAGATTTGCCCTTGTCTTGGTTGACATGGGCACCTGAAGATGATCCTTGGCTGGACAAGAAGACTTCCCCAAACCTGGTTTCATGTCTTTGAAAATGTGGTCGTTGATGAGTGCTATTTGGACCAGTTACCACACTTGAACTTGAACTCGGATTGCCTTGACTTGTAGAGAACAACTGGTACCAAAACACACACAAAAAAAAGTAAGCAAAAAACCAAAAAAATGTCAATAAATAACTATAAATTTTTGTTTAAGAATGTTTAAAAGTTGTATAACACTGAACCAGGGGTGAAAATTGACATCCCTTGACCATTCCAATTGCTAATGCCACAAGATGGACCATAGTTTTGGCCTCTTGTTCTACCTCTTCCACTACCATTATAGCCTTGTTCTCTCACTCCTATGCCCCTTCCTCTACCTGCCCTAATCCTTCCTCTACCTGTAGATGTAGCAACCACATTGACACTTCTACTGGATATATTTTCAGTCCTAGCTTCTGCCCTACCCCTTCTTTTACCTGTAGATTCAACACCAACATCCACATTTCCACCAGGTATATTGCAAGTCCTTGCTCTCTTGGCTGCACTTGTTACTTCACACGCAACTCTATTTTGACCCTACAATTGCAATAATAATTAGGTTTAAACAATGTAATTAAGAAGTTCATTAAATATGAAATAACATATTCAAAGATCACATGGTTTGAGGAAGCTTTTCTCTTTGCTATGACAGGTCCTTTACATGTTCTAGAGTTGTGCCCAGTTGATTTACACTTAGAGCATTGTCCCTTATACCCTTTCCTGCTGATTGTGTGGGGATTCTTGGGCTTATCTGGGCCTCTTTTTCGAAGATTTTTGGGCCTACCAGGTTGTATGTGGACTGCAGATGGCATGATAGTTTCTGAATTTGTCTTTACCCATTGGCTTTGATATGGTATTGGAAAAATTTTGCAACCGTAAGCCATTTTATAAGTCTGAACCCTATAACAAGCTGCCACATAATTAGTTGGTTCCCTCCTTTCTGATATGATTACAGTTAACGCATGCACACAAGGGATTCCGGTCACATCAAACTCTCTACATGTGCATGAAGCAGCTGGTAAATTAACTACATGGGTCTTATACAAATCCTTCACTTCTCAAATATTATCACCTGCTAATATGGCCTCTACATTCTTAATCTTCTCTAGTTTCTCATTTAACCTTGATTCAATCTTAGGGCATAAAGGACTTGTAACTCTCTCAATCCAAGCTCTCTTTTGTTGATATCTACCCATGAGCTGCCACCTAATGGTTTTCATCATAGTCAAGACAGGTTGATGTCTTGCCGCCTTGACCCACTGATTGAAGGATTCACAAATATTGTTACACAAAAGATCACACTTCAATCTGGTTGACATCCTTGACTTAGTCCATTGCTCAGGTGGTATCCTCATAAGCCACTCATATGCTTGTTTATTCCTATTCTTTAACTCATCCATTTTCTTGTTAAAACCTTCCTCAGTATATGATCTTGTAGCATCCCACATGATATCCATCAATTCTTTGTCTTTGAATTGCAACTTAAAATTGGCATAAAGGTGTCTGACACATAACCTATGCTCAACATCAGGCATTTTCTCCCCAGAAATAAACACCCAACCACTAACTGCAGCATATTCAAATTGATTTTCCAGTAACTCAAGAAACCAACACTAGCTATCCTTGCACTCAGCCTCAACCACTGCTGTTGCAATGGGGTACATCTGATTATTAGGATCCTTTACCACAGCTGTCATAAGTTGGCCCCCAAAATATGTCTTCAAATGGCAAGCATCCAAACCAATTACAGGTCTACAGCCTGTTAGGAAACCTCTTTTTTGTGCCTCAAACATCACAAACATCATTTTGAACATAGGTGACTGATACAAAGGAGAAGTTTCTAGAAGTAACATGGCAGCAGATCCTGGATTTGTCTCCAATATTGTTTGGCAATAGTCTCTAAGTCTCCAATACTGTTTTGGCCATTCACCAATGATTAACTTATTGGCCTTATCTCTTGCCCTATATGCCTTTCTGTCAGAGATAATGAGTTTTTTCGTTTGTTTGACATGTTTTTTGAAATTTTCAAGTTCCCATTTTTCATTGTTAGCCAACTCCAGTAAAAAATGTCTTGGCTAACCAAGTAGAATATGCACTAGAGTTATTGAATACCCGCGGACACTTATGATTTGCAGGACCCTTCAAGCTCTTAATCTAAAATGCACTAGTTTTTCTGAAGTAGCTTGCATGTATCCTCTATCCACATTCATTATCACACTTTGTTGTTGTCACGCCCCAACCCGACCTATAGAGGTTAGACTAGGGAGTGATCTAAACATTCAAGTCATTTCACGTACTTAATCGTTCATGAAGGTTTAATACTTAACGTTTAGCCTAAACTCCACAAATTCTCCAGAAAACCGGCAGTATAACGGCTGTAATTGGGCTCTTTAATTTTGACCTAATTCTCTAAACGCCTCAAAATTTTCAATCTCAATTTCATTTCCAACTAAGATTACTATTTATCACCAATCGAAACGCCTACTAGTTATCTCAAAGTCTCGTTTGATTAACAACCTAGCATGATAACTCTGTCTCGTTTATTTGTCAATCTAGTTACACCGGTACCTGTTGATCTTAGCTTAACAGTGAGTACCTGCTTAAGATTGGATAGATTCATTTTACTTAATCATTTACCTGATATTTCATAAGCCTGCGATAGATACTAACAGTAGCGATAGCAAAAATGACTATAAGAGTGTCTATCTAGTTATGATCAGTACAACCCAAAATTAGACCCCAAATTACAACGGGGGTCATTTACAATACAACAACAAGCAATCATAAGAAATAGTCTTCAAGCAACATAAAATTCACAAAATGGCCATAGTTAAGTAAGACACGTAGGGCAAGCAATCATTCCAAGGAGTCATCAATAGGCACGTTGTCCTCGGGTACCTGTTCCTGGTCTTCTTCACTTGAGATGATAAAATAGGGTGAGTCCTTATGAACTCAGCGAGG
This sequence comes from Ehretia macrophylla, assembly GCA_037974665.1. Classification (NCBI taxonomy): domain Eukaryota; kingdom Viridiplantae; phylum Streptophyta; class Magnoliopsida; order Boraginales; family Ehretiaceae; genus Ehretia; species Ehretia macrophylla. The sequence continues at coordinate 77,372,793 of CM075773.1, forward strand.
GGGAACGAGAAATACGTTTTGAAACTCTTTTTCCGGTTAACTTATGAAAAACTCCTTTTTGAAAACATGTCATGTATTACAAGTAATAAGGTACGCAAGGTATAAGAATCAAATTGAACAACATATACAATTACCAATCATTTCAAGGATACGGTGAGCATTTGCTCTCAATATCGATTTTGATACGATTGTTGTGGCCGACTTCAATAATCCACTTATCCCTCCCATTTGGGTGTACTCCGGATGTACCCCAAAAATCTACGACCTAACTCTCCGAGGGTAGAATGCCAAGCGAGAGAGGGAATTGGACCATGGTAGTCACGGTAGCACCAGCAAGCCCGATGCCGCCCGGCGTGCGTGAAACGCTACCATGCCACAATGAAAGGTTGCAACCTTGTATACAATGCAAATTTATAACATTTAACATATCACGTTAGGAGGACAACAAAGTAGGTTACCTCCGAGCAGTTATAAGATCGCACGTTGACAGGTAAACACGCAAGGCATGCTATGACAGGTAATTTCACTTGTAAAACGCATGGAGTTATATGAATATTAAACGGACAGCCTTGTAACACAAGTGAATCAAGTCATGTAACTCATTTCGGGGTTCACGCAATCAAATAATAAGATGATACAACATGTAACGACATCTACGTGAGACCGGATACAAGAAAGGTCTACTTGTCAACATGTAATCATCGGAATCACATTTAGGGCTATAAGGGAAACTACGGGCAGCCTACTAATCATATAATTAAACACGATATCCATAGGATCAACACTTAGCGAGTTTTTTTCTAGTCACTAAGGTTTCAATTCATGCTCACCCGTGCGATTAAGCCATAAATTGTCACGTAATTAAACTCAAGGCATGCATCGATTAATTAAAACACCCTCAAGCATTCAAAACAGTCCACACAGCATCCAAGTGCCACAATCCCAAGCATTTAACACAACAAGAGAAGTTACAATAATTTTCAAAGCATATCACTAGATGAAAACCTCACTGCAATAGATTGTTTTCTCATAATCATTGAGACAAGCAAACAATCTTCAATTCTAGTGAACACAATTTCAAATTAAATCTTAAGGAGTGAACTAAAACTAGAAACAAACCTCGCATCATTTGAAGTTCGGATTCAAGAGTTATAGCCAAAACCGTGAGACTACGCAAAACTGTCCAGATTTGTACACATTTCAATACTTGTCATTTTTGAGGACCTTAGGGTCAGATTTAGCCTTAGTCTATTTCTGACCAAAATGTCCAAAACTGAAAAATATAGCAGAATACCAAATTTCATGCATTTTGTACATCATGTACTAAGTCAAAACTGGTTTGTTCTACAAGGACAGTGAATCTGCCAAAACCTGCTTCATTTTCCCAGATTCTCCAGATTTGGACACCTTTCGATATTTTTCCATTTTGGGGACCTTAGAGTCAAAATTTTCTTTGTCCTATTTCTACAAAAAATGCTCAGAACTGGCAAAAATAGTCTTCTACCAATTTTCAGGCATTTTCAACATCATTTACCTAGTCAAATTCACTTCGCTCCAACAAGTCAGAAGACTGTCATTTACGCGATTTCACTTAGAGGTAAAAATAGACATTTAAAGGCATGCATGTGGTTTTTGAAAGCTTTTCAAAAGAGTTTTAGCCCTCACCTTAGCAAGACAATAATGAAGATGCACAAAGCTCTTGATGATGCACAAGATCGACTTTTCTCCTTGCTAGGCCGAGAGATAACTTGAGATTCTCTAATTCCTAGCTTAGTAACCATGTTCTTAGTATGTGCAAGTGGCTAGAACAAAAAGAAAATGAAATAGGAGCTATCAAACATACCTAAGGGCCGAATGAGTGTTCTATGAGCTTGCATGCATGTTTCTTTGCCTCTAGCTTGCTTGGTCGAGTTCCTTAGTGGCTTGAATGACTTGATGAACCTTAGGATGATGAGCTTAAGCTATGGAGTCTATAATTGCAGCCAAGGCCGAGAGAGAGAGAAGAAATGAGAGAATGAGAGAATGAGAGAATGAAATGAAAGGCTTGAGCATTTGGTCGGCCTTGAGCTTCACAAATTCTGATTTTGTGTCTTCAAGAGCATATTTTTGAATCACCTTAGCATGGGCAATTGAGTGGGCCGAGGTTGTGTGCATTGGGTAGGGTTTTAAGTCATTTTTTTATGCTTTGTTTTATGTGTTGTTGTCATAGAATGTCTAGGTATAATCTTTGAAATATGCAATGCTTGTTCAAATGCATTATGTGGTTGTCCAAGGCTTGCAAAATTCTGAATTTTTGTCATGTTTTGAGCATTATTATATTGTGTGTTTGGGATGTGCAAAAGAATAAAGAATAAAGAATAAGAATGTCTAGCTTTTTGTGAGATTTCGTCTTCTAGTGAGTTGAATTAGCATTTTAATATTAGTTAGTGGAGTTTGTAGGATTAATTAATGATCTAGTGCTTCGTGTAAGATGCTTTCTTGATTAGCGTGTGGGCACGCTTACCTAGGTCTAGGGCACGCACTACGAGTTAAAGCACAAACTACGAGACTAATGCACATTTTTCAAGTAAATGCACGCAACCCTAAATGAATGCACGTAATTCAATACAAGGCACACAAAACGAAACACGACTCTTAAACCTAGTTCAAGGCACGCAAATTTAGGTTAGGACACACGAAATGAGGTTTCGCACGCAAATCGAGATCGGGCCTCACAGTTGCTACCCTGTTGATTTGATTTGTTATGTATTTCAATTGAAACCCTTCATTGATAGAGTATTCTTTTAGTGCAGCTCTAAAGATAGACTTGGAAGAAAATATGAGTCCTTTAAAAAGCTTAGGTTTTCTCCATGTCCCTTTCCTCATTAAATTATGGAAACTCTACACTATCCTCGTTAGATTGAGATTTGGGGCTGTCAATTATGTCAGGGTCACTTAGAACTTCATCCTCCAAAACTATATATTTTCTGACAACCCCAGTCTCTAAGTTGGGGGTATCATCATGAACTTGGTTAACTTCAAGTTCACCACTCTCAAGCATCTCATTGTTATCACTTAATGCATCACCATCCAAAAAGTAAGTCAAGTCCTCTTTACTTATGCTGTTTTCACTCTCATGCTCATTAGGTATACAATCACTATCATCCATAATGCTTGAGTATAGTTAACATAAACAATGAAATTATATCAATATTTAAACTAACACTATAACTAATGTGAAATAATAATTAATCCAAATAGTACAAGACTTACCAATTAAAAATAAGATTAGTTAATGGGGTACTAATTATTTATTAAGGTACTAATTAAATATTAATCCAAATAGTACGGATTCATTAATTTAAGCGATACGAGACATGTGCACAAAAAAGCCCTAAACTTTTGCCTCAATCAGATCATTAATCATCTCGAATTATGACAAAAAATCAGCCAAGTTTAGAATCACGTAGACAGTAATTGCTTGATTAGATGATATCGCAACAAGAGTTAATGTTGTTGTATTATCTCACGATAATAGTATTGGGAGGAACACAACAATGATTCTGATGATTTATATATTCACCTTTTCCTTTTTTCTTTCTTTCATCAATTAAATAATTTCTTGCATGGATTAATGGTTGACAGCAAAAGCAGAAACACTACATAGGGCCAAAAACTAAACATTTACCTGCTCTTGAATTTTCAATACAAAGTGTAGACTAAGTGTCTAATCACAACATAGATGAAAGAAAAATATGAGTTAATGCTTCTTATCCCACCGAAACCAGGAAACATTGGCACAATCAATAGCTTTTGTGTTTTGTTTAGTGTGCATTTTTCAATTTTATTGTACATCACACTTTAACAAGAAATAAGAATGTCTCAATCAAAATACCGCACCATGCATAACGTATTAGCATAAGCAAAAGCCCTATAACAATTGCAGAATAATCAAAAACCTAATTAAAACCCTAAGCTATTGTTCAACGTAACTGATGCTAATCAAACAATCATCTGGCTCAAATCCCATGTTTTATAAATCAGTTTCATGAGTAAACTACACAAAATAGCCACAAATTCCTATACATACTTACATAACACAAACTATATGTGATTACAGACATAGATACACATATATCGAACATATGCAACGAAAAGTAAGCAAAAAATCTGAAAATTTTAAACTAAAACAGAAGAAAATGAAGAAAGACTAACTCACAGATCTTATAGATTGGAAGTACTCATTGATTGCTTCGTTAAATCAGGATTTTGATATTAAAAATTAACTTAAAATGAATGATTTTTTAGGCAAAGACAGAGAGATGAGATAGAGAGAAGAAAGAGAAAGAGACTCGTGGTCTGGAAGATGAAAGGACATGAAGTGATAAGCCGTATAATGGAGTTGCATAGGGAGGCGAGATTTTTCCCTCCAAGTGAATGGGCAAATATGTCTTTTAAGCTTTATTAGGGGGTTATTTTAGTTATTAAATTTCTCCTGTTAACAGAAGTGTCTTTCCGTTAAAATTGACTGATGTCAAAGGTTAATAAGTGGCAAATATTATACGTCAGTGTTAATAAGTGTCAGCGACCTTAAAGTTAAGGGATACAAAGTGGATTTAACCTTTTGAAAAACTATTAAGATGTTCAATTTACTCTCTATTATTTTCATATAAAGTTCAAAGTAGTCCTCAATGTTTAACAAAAAGTTCATAATAGTCCTCAAAGTTTTGCATATATATCAATTTTATCCTTATTGTTCGACAATTTTTTTAGTTTAATCCAAGTTATTAAAATAGTTAAAAAAAACCCTAAATATTTGTTAGCCTTGCAAAAACAAAACAAATTCCCATCCTTAATTAAAAAAAGACATAACAATAATATAAAACAAATTCATTAAAATACATATAAATATAAAAAGTCATCATCATAAACATACATAGAAGAATAACATCGATGAAGGTGTATCCGTGCAGTATTTTGTGGTGGAGATTGTAACTTTCCATAAATTTTCTATTTGTTAGTTTATTTTTCATATTTTATTAAATTGGACTTGTCGTTTGCTTTTGCGTGTGTGTGTATATGTATATGTGTGGTTATGTGTGTGTGTTTTTGTAATAGGGACTAATTGGAATCTTTTGTGGAAAAATAAAGGACCAATTTGAATATTTTGTGAAACAAAACAATAGGAATGAATATGATATATGTTCAAAAAATATGTTGGTAATTTTGTTAAGGAAAAAAGTCATTTTAGTCCCTCAAGTCTTGACAAAAGACCAAATCAGTCCCTCATGTTTAATAATTACCCATTTTGGTCCCTCCATTAAATGGAGGGGCGTCTAGGTTAACGATTGGAAGGGCAATTTTGTCATTTTGTCTTGTTTAAAAAAATAATAAATTCATTTTTTCCTTTTTTTTTTAATTCTCTTCTTCTCCTCCCTCAACCTTCCACTTACCACCACCACCATACACACCTAATCTTCTTCTTCCTACATCTTCTACACACACACACCAATACCACTACCACCACCAACACCATACACCACAAACAACACTACAAACTAACACCAACAACAAACTACCGACACCACAAACCACCATCGCTAACACCACTCACCAACACCATAAACCATCACCACCAAATCATAACCACACTACACCTACCACCACCAAACTGCCAATACCACAGACCACCACTACCAAATAGCCAACACCACAACCACCACTAAAAGAGGTCATGATCTTCCACCCCTAGGCCTAGGACGATGTTCAAGTATATCTCTGTATCTATATCTATATATATATATACACACACACACACATTTATAACATTTGTATATATTTGCTAAAAATAAATAAGTTTCTTTTTATTATTGCTTTTGCAGATGGAGCTTAGATGAATTATTGATTATTTTAAAAAATTAAAGTATGGATGGTTATGAATAAAGAAAAAGATTTAGCTTCTATTTTTTTTGCTATTGAAAATGGGAAAGGAGCAAAAGGGATTATAAAGGTTAGATCTTATTTAGATTATTAAAATATAGACATAAGAAAATGTTGAATAAGTGCCAATTTGGATTATATAACAATTTCTATAAACATGGAACCCGTAAACTGAATAGGGATTTAGAGATGTAGTTAGGGATAACTACTAATTGGTGGTGAGAGTTTTTTGTTTGCAAGTATATACTTCTAAATTAGTGCATTTGCTTGTAGAAGTTGATGGTTTGGTGGTGGTGGTGGGATTTGTGGTGTTGGTGGTAATGGTATGTGGTGTTGTTTGTGGTGTGTGAGGTTGGTGGTGGTGGTGGTGGTTTGTGTCACGCCCCGACCCGACCCCGCAAAAGGCCAAGCCCGGACCCAACACACGGACGGAGTCTCCTCTGTACCGCGGACGATCCAAAAACCCTAAAAACAATATAATACTTGCGAAAGCTATAAAATGATCAAAACAAGCTAACTTTCTTTAAAATTTACATTCTCTTACTAACCAACTTCCAAACCAAAAATGATATGCATACTACACAAGTACTTATGCCACTAAACCATTAGCCATTAGCATGCATTCTTCACTAGTCATCCGAGTATAAGTTTACAACTTACAAACTTTAATCCATTTCAACATAAAACTAATAAAGATCTCAACTAGAAAATATATATACAAGGCTACAAGCCTCAAAATTAAGCGTGCCTCACGCAATATACATAACAGCAAGGTTTGCACAAAACTGGTAACCAACCACCAGCAAAGCAGGTAAGTGCTATCACGGAAACACCTCCACCTGCTCCTCCTCCTCAATTACCTCGAGAGGGTCTGCCTCAACTACTCCTGTAAAAAACATAGTATAGAGAGGAATGAGCAAAAACTATTGCTCAGCGAGGGCAAATGGTCTCAAGGACAGAGATGAGAGAAGTATGCAATGCAATACCACGCAATACATACAAATCATATAAAGATACAACCAAAGCCATCAATTAAGCAAGGCAAGTATTTAAAGCTGCAAACACTCAATCAAAGGATACGATACTCTTTTCACGAACCACTTTCAAACACGAATTCGATGACGACGCGCCGGCCCAAAACCACCTTATAACACCAGTTTGGAATACTCCGGAAGTATCCATCAATCCTACGACCCAAATCTCCCTGGGAGGCAACCCAAGCGAGAAAGGGAATAGCAACGGAGCTAGAGCAACCAACACTGGCAACCCAAGGCTACCCAGAGAGGCCCATCACTCACGTGCGAGACACTATGCCATGCAAGACTCGATACAAGACAATAAACAAGCAATAAACAAGCGATAAACCACACGTGGGAGAATAACAAAGTAGGTTCCTCTCGTACGCAATAGCAGCAATTTGATAAGCAATTCAATCCAAAACAACTCAAACAAGTAATTCTAAGCAATCTATAAGCATAAAGACAAGTAAACACACAAAAACACAAATCGGCCCCAACTATCAAAATGCTACCATTTCCAAACGAGCCACGAGTTCTGGAAACCGACTTCGCCAACCCTCCTAGGTCACCGTAAGGCACGTCTAAAGACCCCGAAACCTTACTTCACCCTAGAACTCGCGCAAAGTCCCGATTTCCCCCTTTCTCGTTTGAACTACAACTACAACAACCAAACACCCAACCAACGCCACATTCGCACCAAAAGGGCTTCCATGGCTGCCCGAAGCAGTGCCAACACGCAAAACGAGAAAACGCCAAAGTCGACCTAAACGACCCCGACTTTCCCAAAGGCTTAATTCTCGTTTTTTTTCACTACGCAACCCAAACAAACCACACATTTTAGCATTCTAGCATACCTAGCACGTTTCTACATCAACGGAAAGCATAACAGCGCAATTTCAACGTTTCAAGGTTTTACTATTCACAAAGTACTATTTATATCACAATTCAAGTTGCAATCACAACATTTAACCGCAGAAAATGTTACAAAGCCATAAATACATGTTCTACCAATGCTAAGGAACATTTTAGAAGCATCAATTCGCTTTAAATAACGATCTACGGATAAATCTAAAAACTGATAAAGTTAACTAACACAACGTATAAATGCGCAAATAACATGCTTCCCTCACCTTAGGTACTCCTAGTCGCTAGGAAAACAACGTTGGTTGCCTCGGTAATCACCCCGCACGAGCACACGCGAAGATTGATCGTATAGAAGTTGAAAGGTTTTTTTTTTTTTTTTTTCCTCTCTAAAGCTCTCGGCCTGCTGCTGCTGTTTGCTGCTATTTTTTTTCTTATTTTGCTTACTTAATTGCTTAATTAAAGGTCAAAAGGTCAAAGAGTCAAAGGTCCAAGGTCAAACCACTTAAAACTTGGTCAAAGGGCCCTATTTCGCGCGTTTTAAAGCCGTTTCAGCTATGGTAAGTTCAAATAAAGCTAGCAATATTTAAAATATAAAATTTAAGTCGTCTAAATACTAGTTTCACTATTTGCTGAGGACTGGAAATCGTTATCTAGCTATCGCTCCTTAAATGCAATGCACGTTGCGTCGGCGAGAATGTAACAATTAATTCACAAAGATTTTAAGGAAATAAAATTTTCAAAATAATAAACAAAGAAAATTCATATTCCGGGCTCGGGTATTACACCCTCTCCCCCTTAAAACAATTGCGCCCACGCAATTCTTACCTGGTCAACAAACAACTCCGGATACTGATCCCGAACTTGGTCCTCTCTTTCCCATGTCGCTTCCTCAAACCCATGATGATTCCACAGAACCTTCACTAACGGAATACTCTTTCTGCGAAGCTCTTGAATCTTCCGATCCACAATTCTAATCGGTTTCTCTTCGTAGGACAACTTCTCTTCAATCTGTAAAGGCTCTGGTTCAAGTACATGCGAAGGGTCTGGATGATACTTCTTCAACATAGACACGTGAAACACATCATGCAGTCACGACAAGCTCGGAGGCAAAGCTAATCGATAAGCCAAAGGACCTACCTTTTCGGTGATCTCATACGGACCCACATACCTGGGACTAAGCTTCCCGCTCTTACCGTGCCGAATCAATCCCTTCCGTGGAGAAATCTTAAGAAACACCCAATCTCCCAATTCAAACTTAAGATCCCGACGGTGCTTATCCGTATAACTCTTCTGACGACTCTGAGCTGTAAGCATACGCTGGCGAATAAGGTGAACATTATCTACCATCTTAATCATCTCAGGTAACACAGTCGGATCAACTGTTCTCATCTCTCCAACCTCCTCCCAATATAACGGGGATCTGCATTTACGACCATACAACGCCTCGTAGGGAGCCATACCTATAGTAGATTGATAACTATTGTTGTAGGTGAACTCCGCTAAAGGCAAAAACTTCTCCCAATTCTTCCCAAAGTCAAGCACACATGCTCGAAGCATGTCTTCCAAAATCCTGATGGTTCTCTTAGACTGGCCATCAGTTTGCGGATGATATGCAGTACAAAAGCTGAACTTAGTTCCCATGGCACCTTGCACCTACTCCCAAAACCGAGATCTGAATCTGGGATCCCTCTCTGCCACTATACTCTGTGGTACTCCATGCAATCTCACAATATTAGCAACATACAATTCAGCTAGCTTATCAAGGCTATCCTGTTTGTTCACGGGAATAAAATGTGTAACTTTAGTCAAGCGATCTACAACAACCCAAACAGAATCACATCCTCTCGGAGATCTAGGAAGATCGGTTACAAGGTCCATTGTAATATGTACCCACTTCCACTGCGGAATCGATAACGGTTGTAGAAGTCCAGCTGGCCTCTGATGCTCAACTTTAACCCTCTGACAAGTCAAACATCTGGATACATACCCAGCAATCTCCCTCTTCATATTGTTCCACCAGAAGTGTTGCTTCAAATCTCTATACATCTTAGTACTGCCCGGGTGAATCGTGTACCTCGAATTATGTGCCTCGGACAGGATCCCATTCTTCAAAGTCGGATCACCAGGAATACATACTCTATCCCTGAACCTGAAGATGCCATCTGCATGTAATTTAAACACCGACTCTCCCCCTTTAGCTTTTTCTTGGATTTTCAAGATGTGAGGATCAGTCTTCTGAGCCTCTCTGATCTGTGCTAGCAACCCTGACTGAATCTGTAAACTAGCAAACCGAATCCCTACCTCAGTAGCTTCTGGTTTCCATGAACAAATTTCTTCCAAAGTCTCCCAGTCCTTGATAATCAAGCTCGCAACAGTAGCCTTTCGGCTCAAAGCATCAGCAACAACATTTGCCTTACCTGGCACATAGTTAATGGAACAGTTATAACCACCCAATAGCTCTAGCCATCTCCGCTGCCTCATATTCAGATCCTTCTGTGAAAACAAATACTTGAGACTCTTGTGGTCAGTAAATATTTCAAATCTGCAACCCCACAAGTAATGACGCCACTTCTTCAATGCAAACACAACTGCAGCTAACTCAAGATCATGTGTAGGGTAATTGACTTCATAAGGTTTCAATTTCCTAGAAGCATAGGCAATCACCTTACCATTCTGCATTAAAACACAGCCCAATCCTTCTTTAGATGCATCACTGTAGACAACGAAGTTCTCTGTTCCCTCAGGTAAAGCTAGTATAGGAGCTGTAGTTAGTCTCTTCTTCAATTCTTGGAAACTGGATTCACACTTGGCATCCCAATTGTAAGCAACTTTCTTCCGAGTTAACTGGCTCAAAGGTCCAGAAATTTTAGAAAAGTCTTTAACAAATCTCCGGTAGTAACCTGCCAATCCAAGAAAACTCCGAATCTCTGGCACCGTCTCAGGTCTCTTCCAAGCTGAAACAACTTCAATCTTAGCTGGGTCCACTGAAATTCCTCGGTCTGAAATGATATGGCCTAGAAAAGATATCTGATTCAACCAGAACTCACACTTGCTGAATTTAGCAAAAAGCTTGTTTTCCTGCAAAGTCTGAAGCACAATCCTCAAGTGTTGCTCATGTTCAGCCTCGTTCTTCGAATACACTAAAATGTCATCAATGAAGATCACGACAAACTGATCAAGGTAAGGCCGAAAAACCCTCTGCATCAAGTCCATGAATGCGGCTGGTGCATTCGTCAATCCAAACGGCAAAACAACAAATTCATAGTGGCCATATCTAGTCCTGAATGCCGTCTTTGGTATATCGTCACTCCGAATTCTAAGTTGATAGTAACCCTGCCTCAAGTCAAATTTGGAGTAAACACTCGCACCCTGCAACTGGTCAAACAATTCTTCAATCAACGGCAAGGGGTATTTATTCTTAATCGTGACTTGATTAAGTCCCCTGTAATCAATGCATAACCGTAGCGTGCCATCTTTCTTTCTTACAAACAACACAGGTGCGCCCCATGGTGAAGAACTAGGTTGTATAAACCCTTTCTCAAGCAAGTTCTGAAGCTGAATTTTTAACTCCTGAAGTTCAGCCAATGCCATCCTGTAAGGACTCCTAGAAATAGGCGCAGTGCCTGGCACAAGGTCAATCACGAACTCAATCTCCCTATCCGGTGGTAAACCCGGTAATTCCTCGGGAAATACACCAGGGAAGTCTCTAACAATCGGAACTTCATTCAAACTCAACTTATCAGCAGGCTGATTGATCAAATAAGCTAAGTAAGCTTCACAACCCCTATTCAACAACTTAGAAGTCTTGATCGCTGATAAAAGTGGAATGCGGGCAGCCCTGCAGTTCCCAATAATCTCTAGTACCGGTAGGTCAGGAACCTTAAGATAAACGATCTTTGTTCTACAATCCAACTGTGCATAATACTTTCCCAACCAGTCCATTCCCAAAATGATTTCAAAGTCACGGAATGGTAATATAATTAAATCAGCAGGAAATTTACGATTCTCTATACATATATCACAAGATTTGCAAATAGATTCAGCAACAAATTTTGCACCCAAAGGAGTACTAACTTCAACTTCATGAGGCAAATTATCAATGCAAACATTCACAGATCGTGCACATGCAGGAGTTATAAACGAATGCGTAGCTCCAGGATCAATCAAAACTTTAACTGGCTGAGTATTGAGAAGAAAGGTACCTTCCACTATAGCTGTATTATCGGGCAGCTCCTCTGCATCCAGTGCAAAGACCCTAGCCTGAACTCTCTGTGCTGGTCGTGCACCTGCAGCCCTATTCTGAACACCTCGGCCTCCACCACGGCCCTGAACATTATTAAATTTAGGGCAATCCTTCACCCTATGCTCATCACTGCCACAACCCGTACACTTCCCACTCTTCCTCCAGCAGTTAGCCTCAATATGCCCTGGTCGATTACAATAATCACACTGCTGATTTTGCCTAACCGCAGTGTTTCCTGTAGGAGCTGGGGCTCTGGCAGGGGTAGGAACTGTACCTCCCAGCTGAGGTCTGGTCACAGCTGGTCTAGCCTGAATCTGCTGCTGTGGCTGATACGGACGTTGCTGAGGACCCTGTGCAGAAGCCTGATACTGCCTCGGCTGACTCTGGCTGCTCTGGCCCAAAAACTGCTTCTTACTCGGCTGACTACTCTCAGCTATCATCTCAACCTTCCGTTTCTCAAACTTCGAGGCTGCCTGAAATGCCTCGGGAAAAGTAGTGTAGGTCTGTCCAGTCAAATGCAACTGTATGTCCATTCTCAGCCCACGGACAAACCTATGTATCATCCTCCTAGCTGGCCGTACCAACTCGGGCATATACCTCGACAGGCTAACAAATCTAGCCTCATATTGTGCAACAGTCATGTTTCCCTGCTTCAGGGCCACAAACTCATCTTCCCGTCTCTCCATTGCCATCTCGGGAATATATTTGTCCCGAAACTCACTTACAAAATCATCCCATAAGTGTGGAACATCCTCACAATCCCACCTCAGCCTAACAGTATTCCACCACTGCTCTGCATCACCCTCAAATAAAAATGATGCATAGTCTATTCTTGCCTCATCGGTATACCTCAAAGCAGTGAAAATTTTCTCCACTCGATTAATCCATCTCTCGGCCGCCTCATCATCCGGCTCCCCGAAGAACTTTCCCGGCTCGTGCCTCAGAAATTTCTCAAGCTGGTTATTCTCAACTCTGTACCCCTGTCCACCAGGATTAGCTTGATTACCCTGGGGATTAATCCGGTCCTGCCTCTGCTCATGTAGTACCTGTGTGATCCGGTCTACTGCAGTAGTCATGGTAGCCATAAACTGCTCAGGCAACGGCTGCTGACCCTGTTCTGCTGCCTCTTCATCTGATCCTATACCTTGAGTACCACGACGTGGCGGCATAGTTGCAACTCACAATAGCTGGCAACATTTAAAAGCAGTTTATAGACAGAAATATAACACATAAGATTAGATAACACTCAAGTCAATAACAATCCAATATTCTATCACACAATTCACATAAGACAAGTTTAACTTGCCAAACTATTTCACTTAAACACATAAACATTCCAAGTTCACAAAATCATGCTAGAACATTTTCTTTTCACTTAGCAATCATTCATAAACACTTTAGCATTTTAGACCTTTACCCCACAGACCGAGAATCATATCCCGGCTCATGCAAGACTATCATGCTCTGATACCACCTAAAGATGTCACGCCCCGACCCGACCCCGCAAAAGGCCAAGCCCGGACCCGACACACGGACGGAGTCTCCTCTGTACCGCGGACGATCCAAAAACCCTAAAAACAATATAATACTTGCGAAAGCTATAAAATGATCAAAACAAGCTAACTTTCTTTAAAATTTACATTCTCTTACTAACCAACTTCCAAACCAAAAATGATATGCATACTACACAAGTACTTATGCCACTAAACCATTAGCCATTAGCATGCATTCTTCACTAGTCATCCGAGTATAAGTTTACAACTTACAAACTTTAATCCATTTCAACATAAAACTAATAAAGATCTCAACTAGAAAATATATATACAAGGCTACAAGCCTCAAAATTAAGCGTGCCTCACGCAATATACATAACAGCAAGGTTTGCACAAAACTGGTAACCAACCACCAGCAAAGCAGGTAAGTGCTATCACGGAAACACCTCCACCTGCTCCTCCTCCTCAATTACCTCGAGAGGGTCTGCCTCAACTACTCCTGTAAAAAACATAGTATAGAGAGGAATGAGCAAAAACTATTGCTCAGCGAGGGCAAATGGTCTCAAGGACAGAGATGAGAGAAGTATGCAATGCAATACCACGCAATACATACAAATCATATAAAGATACAACCAAAGCCATCAATTAAGCAAGGCAAGTATTTAAAGCTGCAAACACTCAATCAAAGGATACGATACTCTTTTCACGAACCACTTTCAAACACGAATTCGATGACGACGCGCCGGCCCAAAACCACCTTATAACACCAGTTTGGAATACTCCGGAAGTATCCATCAATCCTACGACCCAAATCTCCCTGGGAGGCAACCCAAGCGAGAAAGGGAATAGCAACGGAGCTAGAGCAACCAACACTGGCAACCCAAGGCTACCCAGAGAGGCCCATCACTCACGTGCGAGACACTATGCCATGCAAGACTCGATACAAGACAATAAACAAGCAATAAACAAGCGATAAACCACACGTGGGAGAATAACAAAGTAGGTTACTCTCGTACGCAATAGCAGCAATTTGATAAGCAATTCAATCCAAAACAACTCAAACAAGTAATTCTAAGCAATCTATAAGCATAAAGACAAGTAAACACACAAAAACACAAATCGGCCCCAACTATCAAAATGCTACCATTTCCAAACGAGCCACGAGTTCTGGAAACCGACTTCGCCAACCCTCCTAGGTCACCGTAAGGCACGTCTAAAGACCCCGAAACCTTACTTCACCCTAGAACTCGCGCAAAGTCCCGATTTCCCCCTTTCTCGTTTGAACTACAACTACAACAACCAAACACCCAACCAACGCCACACTCGCACCAAAAGTGCTTCCATGGCTTCCCGAAGCAATGCCAACACGCAAAACGAGAAAACGCCAAAGTCGACCTAAACGACCCCGACTTTCCCAAAGGCTTAATTCTCGTTTTTTTTCACTACGCAACCCAAACAAACCACACATTTTAGCATTCTGGCATACCTAGCACGTTTCTACATCAACGGAAAGCATAACAGCGCAATTTCAACATTTCAAGGTTTTACTATTCACAAAGTACTATTCATATCACAATTCAAGTTGCAATCACAACATTTAACCGCAGAAAATGTTACAAAGCCATAAATACATGTTCTACCAATGCTAAGGAACATTTTAGAAGCATCAATTCGCTTTAAATAACGATCTACGGATAAATCTAAAAACTGATAAAGTTAACTAACACAACGTATAAATGCGCAAATAACATGCTTCCCTCACCTTAGGTACTCCTAGTCGCTAGGAAAACAACGTTGGTTGCCTCGGAAATCACCCCGCACGAGCACACGCGAAGATTGATCGTATAGAAGTTGAAAGGTTTTTTTTTTTTCCTCTCTAAAGCTCTCGGCCTGCTGCTGCTGTTTGCTGCTATTTTTTTTCTTATTTTGCTTACTTAATTGCTTAATTAAAGGTCAAAA
Source organism: Ehretia macrophylla (assembly GCA_037974665.1). Lineage (NCBI taxonomy): Eukaryota > Viridiplantae > Streptophyta > Magnoliopsida > Boraginales > Ehretiaceae > Ehretia > Ehretia macrophylla. The sequence goes on from CM075773.1 coordinate 77,388,290, forward strand.
GGTCAAAGGTCCAAGGTCAAACCACTTAAAACTTGGTCAAAGGGCCCTATTTCGCGCGTTTTAAAGCCGTTTCAGCTATGGTAAGTTCAAATAAAGCTAGCAATATTTAAAATATAAAATTTAAGTCGTCTAAATACTAGTTTCACTATTTGTTGAGGACTGGAAATCGTTATCTAGCTATCGCTCCTTAAATGCAATGCACGTTGCGTCGGCGAGAATGTAACAATTAATTCACAAAGATTTTAAGGAAATAAAATTTTCAAAATAATAAACAAAGAAAATTCATATTCCGGGCTCGGGTATTACACCCTCTCCCCCTTAAAACAATTGCGCCCACGCAATTCTTACCTGGTCAACAAACAACTCCGGATACTGATCCCGAACTTGGTCCTCTCTTTCCCATGTCGCTTCCTCAAACCCATGATGATTCCACAGAACCTTCACTAACGGAATACTCTTTCTGCGAAGCTCTTGAATCTTCCGATCCACAATTCTAATCGGTTTCTCTTCGTAGGACAACTTCTCTTCAATCTGTAAAGGCTCTGGTTCAAGTACATGCGAAGGGTCTGGATGATACTTCTTCAACATAGACACGTGAAACACATCATGCAGTCACGACAAGCTCGGAGGCAAAGCTAATCGATAAGCCAAAGGACCTACCTTTTCGGTGATCTCATACGGACCCACATACCTGGGACTAAGCTTCCCGCTCTTACCGTGCCGAATCAATCCCTTCCGTGGAGAAATCTTAAGAAACACCCAATCTCCCAAATCAAACTTAAGATCCCGACGGTGCTTATCCGTATAACTCTTCTGACGACTCTGAGCTGTAAGCATACGCTGGCGAATAAGGTGAACATTATCTACCATCTTAATCATCTCAGGTAACACAGTCGGATCAACTGTTCTCATCTCTCCAACCTCCTCCCAATATAACGGGGATCTGCATTTACGACCATACAACGCCTCGTAGGGAGCCATACCTATAGTAGATTGATAACTATTGTTGTAGGCGAACTCCGCTAAAGGCAAAAACTTCTCCCAATTCTTCCCAAAGTCAAGCACACATGCTCGAAGCATGTCTTCCAAAATCCTGATGGTTCTCTCAGACTGGCCATCAGTTTGCGGATGATATGCAGTACTGAAGCTCAACTTAGTTCCCATGGCCTCTTGCAACTTCTGCCAAAAACGAGATCTGAATCTGGGATCCCTATCTGACACTATACTCTGTGGTACTCCATGCAATCTCACAATATTAGCAACATACAATTCAGCTAGCTTATCAAGGCTATCCTATTTGTTCACGGGAATAAAATGTGTAACTTTAGTCAAGCGATCTACAACAACCCAAACAGAATCACATCCTCTCGGAGATCTAGGAAGATCGGTTACAAGGTCCATTGTAATATGTACCCACTTCCACTGCGGAATCGATAACGGTTGTAGAAGTCCAGCTGGCCTCTGATGCTCAACTTTAACCCTCTGACAAGTCAAACATCTGGATACATACCCAGCAATCTCCCTCTTCATATTGTTCCACCAGAAGTGTTGCTTCAAATCTCTATACATCTTAGTACTGCCCGGGTGAATCGTGTACCTCGAATTATGTGCCTCGGACAGGATCTCATTCTTCAAAGTCGGATCATCAGGAACACATACTCTATCCCTGAACCTGAAGATGCCATCTGCATGTAATTTAAACTCCGACTCTCCCCCTTTAGCTTTTTCTTGGATCTTCAAGATGTGAGGATCAGTCTTCTGAGCCTCTCTGATCTGTGCTAGCAACCCTGACTGAATCTGTAAACTAGCAAACCGAATCCCTACCTCAGTAGCTTCTGGTTTCCATGAACAAATTTCTTCCAAAGTCTCCCAGTCCTTGATAATCAAGCTCGCAACAGTAGCCTTTCGGCTCAAAGCATCAGCAACAACATTTGCCTTACCTGGCACATAGTTAATGGAACAGTTATAACCACCCAATAGCTCTAGCCATCTCCGCTGCCTCATATTCAGATCCTTCTGTGAAAACAAATACTTGAGACTCTTGTGGTCAGTAAATATTTCAAATCTGCAACCCCACAAGTAATGACGCCACTTCTTCAATGCAAACACAACTGCAGCTAACTCAAGATCATGTGTAGGGTAATTGACTTCATAAGGTTTCAATTTCCTAGAAGCATAGGCAATCACCTTACCATTCTGCATTAAAACACAGCCCAATCCTTCTTTAGATGCATCACTGTAGACAACGAAGTTCTCTGTTCCCTCAGGTAAAGCTAGTATAGGAGCTGTAGTTAGTCTCTTCTTCAATTCTTGGAAACTGGATTCACACTTGGCATCCCAATTGTAAGCAACTTTCTTCCGAGTTAACTGGCTCAAAGGTCCAGAAATTTTAGAAAAGTCTTTAACAAATCTCCGGTAGTAACCTGCCAATCCAAGAAAACTCCGAATCTCTGGCACCGTCTCAGGTCTCTTCCAAGCTGAAACAACTTCAATCTTAGCTGGGTCCACTGAAATTCCTCGGTCTGAAATGATATGGCCTAGAAAAGATATCTGATTCAACCAGAACTCACACTTGCTGAATTTAGCAAAAAGCTTGTTTTCCTGCAAAGTCTGAAGCACAATCCTCAAGTGTTGCTCATGTTCAGCCTCGTTCTTCGAATACACTAAAATGTCATCAATGAAGATCACGACAAACTGATCAAGGTAAGGCCGAAAAACCCTCTGCATCAAGTCCATGAATGCGGCTGGTGCATTCGTCAATCCAAACGGCAAAACAACAAATTCATAGTGGCCATATCTAGTCCTGAATGCCGTCTTTGGTATATCGTCACTCCGAATTCTAAGTTGATAGTAACCCTGCCTCAAGTCAAATTTGGAGTAAACACTCGCACCCTGCAACTGGTCAAACAATTCTTCAATCAACGGCAAGGGGTATTTATTCTTAATCGTGACTTGATTAAGTCCCCTGTAATCAATGCATAACCGTAGCGTGCCATCTTTCTTTCTTACAAACAACACAGGTGCGCCCCACGGTGAAGAACTAGGTTGTATAAACCCTTTCTCAAGCAAGTTCTGAAGCTGAATTTTTAACTCCTGAAGTTCGGCCGATGCCATCCTGTAAGGACTCCTAGAAATAGGCGCAGTGCCTGGCACAAGGTCAATCACGAACTCAATCTCCCTATCCGGTGGTAAACCCGGTAATTCCTCGGGAAATACACCAGGGAAGTCTCTAACAATCGGAACTTCATTCAAACTCAACTTATCAGCAGGCTGATTGATCAAATAAGCTAAGTAAGCTTCACAACCCCTATTCAACAACTTAGAAGTCTTGATCGCTGATAAAAGTGGAATGCGGGCAGCCCTGCAGTTCCCAATAATCTCTAGTACCGGTAGGTCAGGAACCTTAAGATAAACGATCTTTGTTCTACAATCCAACTGTGCATAATACTTTCCCAACCAGTCCATTCCCAAAATGATTTCAAAGTCACGGAATGGTAATATAATTAAATCAGCAGGAAATTTACGATTCTCTATACATATATCACAAGATTTGCAAATAGATTCAGCAACAAATTTTGCACCCAAAGGAGTACTAACTTCAACTTCATGAGGCAAATTATCAATGCAAACATTCACAGATCGTGCACATGCAGGAGTTATAAACGAATGCGTAGCTCCAGGATCAATCAAAACTTTAACTGGCTGAGTATTGAGAAGAAAGGTACCTTCCACTATAGCTGTATTATCGGGCAGCTCCTCTGCATCCAGTGCAAAGACCCTAGCCTGAACTCTCTGTGCTGGTCGTGCACCTGCAGCCCTATTCTGAACACCTCGGCCTCCACCACGGCCCTGAACATTATTAAATTTAGGGCAATCCTTCACCCTATGCTCATCACTGCCACAACCCATACACTTCCCACTTTTCCTCCAGCAGTTAGCCTCAATATGCCCCGGTCGATTACAATAATCACACTGCTGATTTTGCCTAACCGCAGTGTTTCCTGTAGGAGCTGGGGCTCTGGCAGGGGTAGGAACTGTACCTCCCTGCTGAGGTCTGGTCACAGCTGGTCTAGCCTGAATCTGCTGCTGTGGCTGATACGAACGTTGCTGAGGACCCTGTGCAGAAGCCTGAAACTGCCTCGGCTGACTCTGGCTGCTCTGGCCCAAAAACTGCTTCTTACTCGGCTGACTACTCTCAGCTAACATCTCAGCCTTCCGTTTCTCAAACTTCGAGGCTGCCTGAAATGCCTCGGGAAAAGTAGTGTAGGTCTGTCCAGTCAAATGCAACTGTATGTCCATTCTCAGCCCACGGACAAACCTATGTATCATCCTCCTAGCTGGCCGTACCAACTCGGGCATATACCTCGACAGGCTAACAAATCTAGCCTCATATTGTGCAACAGTCATGTTTCCCTGCTTCAGGGCCACAAACTCATCTTCCCGTCTCTCCATTGCCATCTCGGGAATATATTTGTCCCGAAACTCACTTACAAAATCATCCCATAAGTGTGGAACATCCTCACAATCCCACCTCAGCCTAACAGTATTCCACCACTGCTCTGCATCACCCTCAAATAAAAATGATGCATAGTCTATTCTTGCCTCATCGGTGTACCTCAAAGCGGTGAAAATTTTCTCCACTCGATTAATCCATCTCTCGGCCGCCTCATCATCCGGCTCCCCGAAGAACTTTCCCGGCTCGTGCCTCAGAAATTTCTCAAGCTGGTTATTCTCAACTCTGTACCCCTGTCCACCAGGATTAGCTTGATTACCCTGGGGATTAATCCGGTCCTGCCTCTGCTCATGTAGTACCTGTGTGATCCGGTCTACTGCAGTAGTCATGGTAGCCATAAACTGCTCAGGCAACGGCTGCTGACCCTGTTCTGCTGCCTCTTCATCTGATCCTATACCTTGAGTACCACGACGTGGCGGCATAGTTGCAACTCACAATAGCTGGCAACATTTAAAAGCAGTTTATAGACAGAAATATAACACATAAGATTAGATAACACTCAAGTCAATAACAATCCAATATTCTATCACACAATTCACATAAGACAAGTTTAACTTGCCAAACTATTTCACTTAAACACATAAACATTCCAAGTTCACAAAATCATGCTAGAACATTTTCTTTTCACTTAGCAATCATTCATAAACACTTTAGCATTTTAGACCTTTACCCCACAGACCGAGAATCATATCCCGGCTCATGCAAGACTATCATGCTCTGATACCACCTAAAGATGTCACGCCCCGACCCGACCCCGCAAAAGGCCAAGCCCGGACCCGACACACGGACGGAGTCTCCTCTGTACCGCGGACGATCCAAAAACCCTAAAAACAATATAATACTTGCGAAAGCTATAAAATGATCAAAACAAGCTAACTTTCTTTAAAATTTACATTCTCTTACTAACCAACTTCCAAACCAAAAATGATATGCATACTACACAAGTACTTATGCCACTAAACCATTAGCCATTAGCATGCATTCTTCACTAGTCATCCGAGTATAAGTTTACAACTTACAAACTTTAATCCATTTCAACATAAAACTAATAAAGATCTCAACTAGAAAATATATATACAAGGCTACAAGCCTCAAAATTAAGCGTGCCTCACGCAATATACATAACAGCAAGGTTTGCACAAAACTGGTAACCAACCACCAGCAAAGCAGGTAAGTGCTATCACGGAAACACCTCCACCTGCTCCTCCTCCTCAATTACCTCGAGAGGGTCTGCCTCAACTACTCCTGTAAAAAACATAGTATAGAGAGGAATGAGCAAAAACTATTGCTCAGCGAGGGCAAATGGTCTCAAGGACAGAGATGAGAGAAGTATGCAATGCAATACCACGCAATACATACAAATCATATAAAGATACAACCAAAGCCATCAATTAAGCAAGGCAAGTATTTAAAGCTGCAAACACTCAATCAAAGGATACGATACTCTTTTCACGAACCACTTTCAAACACGAATTCGATGACGACGCGCCGGCCCAAAACCACCTTATAACACCAGTTTGGAATACTCCGGAAGTATCCATCAATCCTACGACCCAAATCTCCCTGGGAGGCAACCCAAGCGAGAAAGGGAATAGCAACGGAGCTAGAGCAACCAACACTGGCAACCCAAGGCTACCCAGAGAGGCCCATCACTCACGTGCGAGACACTATGCCATGCAAGACTCGATACAAGACAATAAACAAGCAATAAACAAGCGATAAACCACACGTGGGAGAATAACAAAGTAGGTTACTCTCGTACGCAATAGCAGCAATTTGATAAGCAATTCAATCCAAAACAACTCAAACAAGTAATTCTAAGCAATCTATAAGCATAAAGACAAGTAAACACACAAAAACACAAATCGGCCCCAACTATCAAAATGCTACCATTTCCAAACGAGCCACGAGTTCTGGAAACCGACTTCGCCAACCCTCCTAGGTCACCGTAAGGCACGTCTAAAGACCCCGAAACCTTACTTCACCCTAGAACTCGCGCAAAGTCCCGATTTCCCCCTTTCTCGTTTGAACTACAACTACAACAACCAAACACCCAACCAACGCCACATTCGCACCAAAAGTGCTTCCATGGCTTCCCGAAGCAATGCCAACACGCAAAACGAGAAAACGCCAAAGTCGACCTAAACGACCCCGACTTTCCCAAAGGCTTAATTCTCGTTTTTTTTCACTACGCAACCCAAACAAACCACACATTTTAGCATTCTAGCATACCTAGCACGTTTCTACATCAACGGAAAGCATAACAGCGCAATTTCAACGTTTCAAGGTTTTACTATTCACAAAGTACTATTCATATCACAATTCAAGTTGCAATCACAACATTTAACCGCAGAAAATGTTACAAAGCCATAAATACATGTTCTACCAATGCTAAGGAACATTTTAGAAGCATCAATTCGCTTTAAATAACGATCTACGGATAAATCTAAAAACTGATAAAGTTAACTAACACAACGTATAAATGCGCAAATAACATGCTTCCCTCACCTTAGGTACTCCTAGTCGCTAGGAAAACAACGTTGGTTGCCTCGGAAATCACCCCGCACGAGCACACGCGAAGATTGATCGTATAGAAGTTGAAAGGTTTTTTTTTTTTCCTCTCTAAAGCTCTCGGCCTGCTGCTGCTGTTTGCTGCTATTTTTTTTCTTATTTTGCTTACTTAATTGCTTAATTAAAGGTCAAAAGGTCAAAGAGTCAAAGGTCCAAGGTCAAACCACTTAAAACTTGGTCAAAGGGCCCTATTTCGCGCGTTTTAAAGCCGTTTCAGCTATGGTAAGTTCAAATAAAGCTAGCAATATTTAAAATATAAAATTTAAGTCGTCTAAATACTAGTTTCACTATTTGCTGAGGACTGGAAATCGTTATCTAGCTATCGCTCCTTAAATGCAATGCACGTTGCGTCGGCGAGAATGTAACAATTAATTCACAAAGATTTTAAGGAAATAAAATTTTCAAAATAATAAACAAAGAAAATTCATATTCCGGGCTCGGGTATTACAGTTTGTGGTGTATGGTGTTGGTGGTAGTAGTGGTATTGGTGTTTGTGCGTGAAAGGCGGAGGAAGAAGAAAAGAAAGTGTATGGTGGTAGTGGTGTGTAGAATGTTGGGGAAGAAGAAGATAATTTTAAAAAAATGTAGAATGTTGGGGAAGAAGAAGATAATTTTTAAAAAATTATTAATTATAAGGGTAATTAGGTAATTTTGCTAATTAGATTAAGGGTGTTATGGTCTTTTTACTCGATCAAAGTTGTTAACCATTAAATGTTGACAAACGAAAGTTAGATAAAGGGACCTTTTCAGATAATTACCAAACATAAGGGACTGATTTGGTCTTTTGTAAAGACTTGAGGGACTAAAATGACTTTTTTTTCCATTTGTTCATTATGTAAGGGCAATTTAGACATTGTATATATTTTTCGTTAAACTTAACTAAGACTATAGAAATTAAATTAATAATATTTTAAAAATAATAAAAATTAAATTATTTAACTTTTAAATAATAAGGACAAAATTAAAATTTTAAAAAAATAATAGAAACTAATTGCGTCATTTTCCGTATGCATTGTTCTCATATAAGTTGCAAAAAAATAAATAGAGAGGTTGAATCACGTGAGGGGCAAATCCCCATTACAGTCCATCCAAGATATTGATTTGAGGGTGGGGGAAAAACAGAAAATTGATGACAGCCTCACACTAACTTGTGTGGTATACATTTAGATAACCTTTCTGAGATCGATCTCCCTTCTTCACCAACAAAAACGAAAAACCCCAATAACACTCCCTAAAGCAGTGTACTCTACTACTCTACTCTACTACTACTACTACTACTACTAAGAAGAAGAAGAAGAAGAAGAAGAAGAAGAAGAGCAGCAGCAGCAGCAGTAATAGTAGCAGAAGAGCCATGGCCAACAACATGATCATGGCCTCCTCCAAAGCCCTAATCACCTGCTCTTCCTCATCAACCCCTCCTACTCCAATGCTAGTCAAACTTCCCCAAAGTTCCCTTCCCAAATTACCCTTACCCAAATTCCAAAATACCCATCAACTACTCAAACTTCCAAAATCATCATTGCCCATAATTCTTGCATCATCACTCGCCATGGCACCTCCTTCATTTGCGGAAGAAATTGAAAAAGCATCTCTCTTTGACTTCAACTTAACACTACCCATCATCATGGGAGAGTTCTTGCTACTCATGTTTGCTTTGGACAAAATCTACTTCAGCCCATTGGGTAAATTCATGGATGAAAGGGATGCTGACATTAGAGAGAAGCTCAACAGCGTCAAGGACACTTCTGCTGAAGTTAAGCAACTCGAAGACCAGGCTGCAGCTATCATGAGGGCCGCCAGAGCTGAGATTTCTGCTGCTTTGAACAAGATGAAGAAGGAAACTCAGCTCGAAGTGGAGCAGAAATTGGCTCAAGGAAGGAAGAAAGTTGAAGCCGAATTGCAAGAGGCTTTGGCTAATTTGGACAAGCAAAAGGAAGAGACCATTAAGTCTCTTGATTCTCAGATTGCTGCTCTCAGTGAGGAGATTGTCAAGAAGGTCCTCCCTGTTTCTTAATCCGAATCCGTCTCTTCTCTTCATGATGGGCTTCATTTTCTTGTAATTTTATTGAACATATTCATATATATTTGTAATCAGAAGAAACAGCCTTCATAATTAATTGTCACATACTCTCGCTTTAAGTTTCTTTCTAATTACTGAGCTTATTTTTATGTTTTCATCTATTTCGCGGCCATTTCTTTCTTCAATTTGTTCCCATCTTATATGCGTAGGGTGTTATTTCAGTTATAGCTTATATAACTTACTACAGTTTTGTTGAGAGTGCTTATTATCATCCATTGATAGATGCTAATTGTAAGTTGTATGCACAATTTATCATTAACATTGTCGTCTCTGAATACGAAGAAAAATGTTAAGGTTGTCCATGTAATTAGTCAGGGTGAGTGTTTTTCTAATTAGCGATCGGGTGCAAGTAAAGATTAAACTCGCATGAATTCCTAATGAAGCTCCTAAGGGATCTTTCCCACCTAGATTTCATGTCATGGGTGCTTCTAATAGCTATATATTACTCTAATTGTTGATTTCTGGCATGTGGGGTGTGTGTTTCTGTACTTGAACTTTAATGAATATAAATTGTGATACTTTTTTTCTCTATTGGAAGGGAAATGTTGAATCCAAAATGGTGCATTAGTAGTGAGATGCATGAGAGGAGCCATTGATTTTGTGGTACCATCCTTTGAATGGTTAATTATTGGTTATATTGAGATGGAAATAACTGTGAAAGAGTTGTCCAAATGATTGATTTTAGGAGCCATTGATTTCTATCCTGTGTCTGGTTTAGTCTTTTTCTTGAAATCCCGGTGGTCTGTCTGTTGTGCATCAGCCTTGAGTCTCTATTCATTCTTTTTGAGGTGTTTATGGGTGTAATGGAGTTGATGGGGCTTCTCTGCTAATTCTGAATTCGAGTAGTTTTCACAGAAATCCCATTTTCTGATCTTCCATATAGATACTGTATACTAGTTGTTGTAGATGTTTAATAATTCATCACATTGTGGTAATTGTTACCATGTAATGACAGTGTCATGATCTAAAGTTAGCAAAATTAACCAGTAGTTGTTGTTGTAGTCGATGTAATAATAGTGCTGTATAAATCGGAAGGGCTTCGGTTAATAGAGGCCTAATATTAGCGTGAGTAGGGAATCTGTTTAGAAGTGACAATTGTGAAATTCATGATGAGAATATGGCATAAAATGAGCCAATCATCCTACCAAATTCGATCTATTGGTGGAATAGGCGAGTTATTTTCTTGAATTTTATTCTGTTTTCTTCCCTGCAGCTTCACCATGGAATCATTTGCCATTCTTATAGTCTAAGAAGATTATACGAGCAAAATACTAGTTACATCTCAATATGGCGTATGCCTTGGATGTACATGTGCGTGTTGAACTTAGTCAGGGGAGTGAATAATGTTCCCCGAAAATCTTGACATATAAGAGGAACCTTGTACAAAAATCAGACTTTAAATCTCAGGAGTATTACAGAAGTGAAATCTCAGGAGTATTACAGAAGTGAAAATTCTTAGAACAGTTCGGGTTGACCAAAGAAATTTTCTGTAGTGTTTAAAATTATACATGGAAATATGAAGAAATTACAATGTAAGTTTCAGTACTATAAGTGTGTATGCAGAGGTTTTGCAAAAAAAATAAGTTGATTTGGGGAATATGATTAGCAAATGAAAGCTCAACTAATTCTTGTGCGTATAGACTTGAAAGAATGTTGTTGTTATATTGTGTTTGCCCTCATGTTTCTTTCTCTTTGGCATTTCCTGAATAACAAGTCTTTGGAATCCAGTAGCAAGATTAGGTAGGTTGTCAATAAGGCTCACCAATTGAGCAAATAGAATTGCTTTGCTTTCTCTCAATGCTAGTAGGGTTTCACCATCAAGGCCATCATCTAACTACAAAACACCCTTTGCATCACATTGCCATGAAAATTCCTGAATAACAAATTAAGTCATGAGACCATTTATTTGTTCAAAAGATTAGCTCTAGAGTTTTTATCATTTTGGATGGATGTATATATATATATATATTAGACATTAATACAAGACGAGATATGATGGTCGTTGTCTTGAAAATTCATCCATCCACCTATATATGATATCTTTAGTGCACCGTTATATATATATATATAGACCGTGACTATATATATATATATATATATATAAATATATATATATATATATATATTTTTTCTTTTTCTTGTCCGAAAAAATATGCATTAATTAACAAATGAGTAGTACAATTGTTGGACTCAACCAATTGGGCTCAAATAAACTAGACCGTGGGAATGGACCTTGACATATTTCACAGCATGCAAGATAATCTTAATTTTAGCAGTAAAGTGTAAAGATAGTGATGAGGGGGTACCCGAGCTGAGAACAATGTAACTAGGTCATCTCCCGACCTGAAGCGCCTAACCCGATCAGTACTTGACCCATGTGAACCCCGACGATTGTGCTAGTCGTCCAGATGGGACATAAAGTAAGGTACCCGGCTCGAACCAGCGGATAATGACTTTATCTATTGGGTAATAGCTTTGTCCAACAGATATACAGCGCGAGCAGTCGGTGGCGTGTCGGACAGCATTAGGCATTAATTGCAGCCCGGTTCCGAGATTAGTATAAATAGAGCCCATCCCCGCATTATGGAGGTAACTCGTATCATTAATACTTTCAACTACCATTGCTCAGCTCGGACAAATTAATCATTCTCACGCCCGAGAAAAAAACATGGGTCATTACCCCCGCTTTTCCTTCTCTTCTTTGTGTAGGTCCAGGTGCTGAGGTCGGATTATGAGCTCGGGTAGTAGGGAGTTTCCACCCTCAATAGTTTGGCAATGTCTATGGGAACGGATAGTAATCCTATTCTCTTCCCACCACCCACTGAGAAACCATCATGGTACAGACTAGGAGTCACAGCGTGCCGGTAGAGGACTCACCCACCTCAGATGTAGGGCTTGAAACTGCCCAAGCACCTAGCCAAAACCTAACCCAGATCGACGTTGGCGCGAGCCAATGCATACAAGTCCTCACAAACTATCCCACCTGGAGATGTCGATTTCACCGCCAACATGGCCCTGGAAATGAAGTTGATGTTCCAGATGTCTGAAGAGCTCAAGGAACAGGTAACATGATTAGCGGCGGACTAATCAGTGTCACCACTGCGCCACCCCAGCAGGATCGGCCCCAGTTATAATACCCCGATCCCTCATGGGATTAGGCCCTTATTCATTCCACTAATAACAACTCGTACTTAACCCTGGGCACGAAAAACGAGAGAAAATGGACGAAGTCTTCCCTATTTTTAGACCAAACCACATACCTACACTCAGAAGAAATGGACCACAAACAACAATTTTCTATTCATAAATCATCCACACTCTTCTTTTGACATATCCTACCATGTTCTTAAGGCCATCCGAGCCTTCTATCTTAGCAAATAAAACATTCATGCATTAATATCCAATAACTTCTAGTATACTAGCGCCACAATTATGCTTATCATACCACTCTAATATCATTTACTTATCTATCATAGTTATTAAGGCATATTACATACAATTCTCATACACTTTAACCTTAATACATCTTGTACATACATTACATACAAAATCAATCAAAGTAGAACACATATACCATTCACCAACCACACTTTGCATTTTATTACATGAAAATTCCACCTTCAATTATATACTTGATCTTACTCTTCTATTACTTGAGAAGTAGTCTCTGCCTTTCTTGAAAAGGGTGAGTATACACTTATGCTTAGTGAGGGAGGGAATAAGCGGGAAGCTTTTTGAAAACCTTTTCGTGCAATGCATATAAGACATTTAAATAAAATCTAGCTAAACATTATAAGCTATACGAAAAAGTAACACTAACATGATAGGCATTAAAGCATTATAGGTGCTAATTAAACACTTTTAAAAAGGATATTACTAACCATGGAATGCTCCGTCCATGCGAGTTCACTTCGCTTCTACCACGCTTATGTTGCGCTTGACACTTCACTAGCCGACATCACTTATCGCTCCGCTGGGTGTACTCCGGATATACCCCGATTCTTATGACCCATGCCCATGGAATGCTCCGTCTATGCAACTAGGGAATAGTCCACAGCAGGTTAACACCCATTGCCAAACCTTCTGCCACCCAGTGAATGATCACCACATTCAGGCCGACACTTAAGGTTGCAACATTTGCTACGCTGAATACTTGTTAGCACTGCTAGTTCGCTTGAGACAGTTTATAGCACATAACACATCGCCACGTTGAAGCACTTTATCATTAGAATATAATAAATGCACGTAAGCGAAAAGTCACAAAAGAGGCCAATCTCATGCACATCATCATTTTCATGCTCTAGAATCATTAAGCATGCACTAAACTACTTTAAACTATATGACTTGCAATTATGACACTCTTTAATTCACTTATCTTGCATTCATTCTTGAGCACATCACCTAGCAAGCTTGGTGTTTCTAACACATCTAAGTTCACTAACACATTAATTACACTTTAATTTCTAGGCTAAAGTATCTAATCCACTTAAATAGCTAAGTTCAATTCAATTTCTGACAAGTATTCTAACTTTTTTTTATATTGGCTCTTTTTGCTTTCTAGCAAATTAACAACCTATCAAGTATCGAGGTGACACTACAAGCTCACTAAACATTCAACCCTCATTTATGAACCACAACTAAGCTTAACACACACAACACACACACGACTCAAATTGCACAAAAGACCCCTTTATGTTCAATAATTCCTAACTATGTTCCAATCACATTTTAGCATGTTTAAGCATTAATCTACGCATTTGGACATTTATGGCACCTAATACAAACATTAAAACACACATGTAGCCATTAAAACACAAAACTAGGCATAAAACACTATTAATTGTCTTCTACCTTGCAACTATGCTCAAATCTCTTGCTATACATGTGCAAGAAGCTCAAAAGTCTAATCTACAACACTTTAAACTACTAAAGAATGCACTAGAAGTTACAAATTAACATTTAACAACAATAACAACATTTCACCATAGCTAGAATTCAAGAAAATATGCACATATAAATGACTCCCTCACCTTGTTTATGCTAGAAATGGAGAGATCATGCAAGAAAACACCTTAATCCTTCTCAAAATGGCTCATAAACGCAAGAAATTACCAAGCCCTAAGTTTCTTTTTCTTCTCTGGGGAACCCGTCGGGTTCAAGCTTTCTTTTACCTTTGTGTTGTTCTTTTCCTAGCCAATATGTATTATGTATATGTATATGTATATAATAAGTATATGTAGATATATAATGTAGGTTGGGCTTTTAAAATAAGGTTTGGGCTTGGTTTATATAACTAAAACTAACTAAAGTTTAAATGACCCAAAGATAAATTAATTGTTACTATTCACTCGGGGATACTAACTATTTTCTATCTCGCGCTCGGAGCATGCAATGCACAAACTTTCAATGAACGAATACATTAAATATAAAATATATTGAGGAAAAAATATAAAATTTAGAAAATAAAATAGTTTAAAATTCACCTTGGGCACATATGAAACATAGAATTTCAACAAACAAAAGCAAGATATAAGTTAAATAAAAGTAAATATGCAAATAGAAAACTTAAATAAATTAAATTAAAGATCTCTTCGGGCTCAAAAATACAAGTCAATTAAATGTAGACATATAGTAAAATAATAAATTATTTACTTCTTGTAAACTATTTAGATGTAATTAAATAAATATAATTATTAAAAATAATAAACTAGGCCGTTCAGTTCCGGGCTCGGGCTTTTATTTGAACAGTGAAACAAATTAATTCAGTTGTAAGTAAAATAAATTTGAATAATTAAAATGGTAAAAGAAATGTCTCGAGCAAATCAATTAAATGAGAAATCAAATAAAAATAGATAGATATGAATGCTCGTTTTCCAAGAAATGCTAATTACTAAAGTAATTAAATGTAAATTAATAAAATAGATGCACGGTCCAGCTCGGGTGTCACATTCTCCCCCCTTAAAACAATTTTGCCATCGCAATTCTTCTTCTCAAAAGAATTCCACATTAAACTGCAACAGATGAATATCAAAGACTATACTCTGATTACTCATCCCCGAGTGGGAGCACTGTACAAAATACTAATGAGAAAGCCCCATTAGAATACCATCAAGAATTTTCATAAGAATACCATGGAGGATTCTGAGAAAATACCAAAAAGAATACCATATGCGAAATCCCGAATAATAAGACCAAATAAAGGTCTATATTAGGAACACCAGCTAAGTACATTCGAACAAGAATTCATTTGAATAGAAGTACCACACAAGAATTCCAAAAGAATACTCAACAAGAATTCCATCAGCTGAATGAGGGCTCTGAGCGAAACACTATCTACAAAACTAAACATTGAGTACAAGCCCAAATCATAGTTCTGTAGAGGATTATTGAAGGACAATACCAACAAGATTCTGGAGAAGATCACCCAATAGGAATACCAAATGTGAAAGCCTATTACTGAATTCTGAGTACTAATCTTTGATGGTTGATTATTAGAGGAGAGAGGGAGGAATGGGCTATAAAAGACATGGTTACTATGCAATGCAACACTATTATCTCATGAAATACATATTTCACATATTCAAAAGTGTTTAGCACATTACAAACACTTAACACAGGTTACAGGCACAACTAAGTAACATAGATACACATATCACATACTTTTCACATATTATGCAAATATGCCACATAAGCTTACACACATTGCACATTTTCCATTTTTTTATTCAAGTATAACACATAAGTGCAGATTGTCATTCAAACACACATAGGTCTCACAGACAAGCACTCACCTATTCAAGATACATTTCACATGCACGCACTCATGGTTTGCTACCCGATATACCGAGGACCCTGTCTCAGCTGAGAGCTATCTAAGCTCTGATATCACATGAAACACCCCGATCCATCATAGGATTAGGGCCCTTATTCATTCCACTAATAACAACCCGTCCCTAACCCCGGACACGAAAAATGAGAGAAAACGGATCGAGGTTCTCCTGTTTCTAGGCCAAACCATATACCTGCACTAAGAAGAAATGGACCACAAACAACAATATAGCATTCATAAATCATCCACACTCATCCTTTGACATAGCCTACCATGTTTTTAAGGCCATCCGAGTCTTCTATCTTAGCAAATAAAACATTCATGCATTAATATCCAATAACTTCTAGTATACTAGCGCCACAATTATGCTTATCATACCACGCTAATATTTTTTACTTATCTATCATAGTTATTAAGACATATTACAGACCATTCTCATACACTTCAACCTAATACATCCTGTACATATTTTACATACAAAATCAATCAAAGTAGAACACATATACCATTCACCAACCACACTTTGCATTTTATAACATGAAAATTCCATCCTCAGCTATATACTTGATCTTACTCTTCTATTCCTTGAGAAGTAGTCTCTGCTTTTCCTGGAAAAATTGTTATTAAAAAGGGTGAGCATATACTTATGCTTAGTGAGGGAGGGAATAAACGGGAAGCTTTTCGAAAACCTTTACGTGCAATGCATATAAGACATTTAAATAGTATCTAGCTAAACATTATAAGCTATACGGAAAAGTAACACTAACATGATAGGCATTGAAGCATTATAGGCACTAATTAAACACTTTTAAAAAGGATATTGCTAACCCCATGGAACGCTCTGTCCATGCGAGTTCACTTCGCTTCTACCACGCTTCCGCTGCGCTTGACACTTCACTAGCCGGCATCACTTATCATTCCGCTGGGTGTACTCCGAATGTACCCGAATTCCTACGACCCATGCCCATGGAACGCTCCGTCCATGCGACTAGGGAATAGTCTACGGCGGGTTACCACCTACTGGCAAGCCTTCTGCCGCCCAATGAATGATCACTACATCCGGGCCGATACTTAAGGTTGCAACATTCGCTACGTTGAATACTTGTTAGCACTGCTAGTTCGCTTGAGACAGTTTATAGCGCATAACACGTCACCATGTTGAAGCACTGCTAGTTCGCTACGTTGAATATAATAAATGCACGTAAGTGAGATGTGACAAAAGAGGCCACTCTCATGCACATCATCATTTTCATGCTCTAGAATCATTAAGCATACACTAAACTACTTTAAACCACATGACTTGCTATTATGACACTCTTAAATTCATTTGTCTTGCATTCATTCTTGAGCACATCACCTAGCAAGCTCGGTGTTTCTAACACATCTAAGTTCACTAACACATTTATTACACTTTAATTTCTAGGCTAAAGTATCTAATCCACTTAACTAGCTAAGTTCAATTCAATTTCTAACAAGTATTCTAACTTTCTTTATATTGGCTCTTTTTACTTTCTAGCAAATTAACAACCTATCAAGCATCGAGGTGACACAACAAGCTCACTAAACATTCAACCCTCATTTATGAACCACACTAAGCTTTGAGAACACACACAACACACACACAGCTCAAATTGCACAAAAGGCCCTTTTATGTTCAATAATTCCTAACTATGTTTCAATCACATTTTAGCATGTTTAAGCATTAATCTATGCATTTGGACATTTATGGCACCTAATACAAACATTAAAACATACATTTAACCATTAAAACACAAAACTAGGCATAAAACATTATTAATTGTCTTCTACCTTGCAACTATGCTCAAATCTCAAGCTACATATGTGCAAGAAACTCAAAAGTCTACTCTACAACACTTTAAGCTACTAAATAATGCATTAGAAGCTACAAATTAACATTTAACAACAACAACAACATTTCACCATAGCTAGAATTCAAGAAAATATGCACATATAAATGATTCCCTTACCTTGTTTATGCTAGAAATGGAGAGATCATGCAAGCAAACACCTTGATCCTTCTCAAAATTGCTCCTAAATGCAAGAAATTACCAAGCCCTAAGTTTTTTTTTTCTTCTCTAGGTATCCCGTCGGGTTCAAGCTTTCTTTTTCCTTTGTTTTGTTCTTTTCCTAGCCAATATGTATTATGTATATGTGTATGTATATGTATATAATAAGTATATGTAGATATATAATGTAGGTTGGGCTTTTAAAATAAGGTTTGGGCTTGGTTTATATAACTAAAACTAACTAAAGTTTAAATGGCCCAAAGATAAATTAATTGTTACTATTCACTCGGGGATACTAACTATTTTCTATATCGCGCTCGTAGTATGCATTGCACAAACTTTCAATGAACGAATACATTAATATGAAGTATATTGAGGAAAAAATATAAAATTCAGAAAATAAAATAGTTTAAAATTCACCCCGAGCACATATGAAATATAGAATTTCAACAAACAAAAGCAAGATATAAGTCAAATAAAAGTAAATATGCAAATAAAAAATTAAATAAATTAGTTAAAGATCTCTCCGGGCTTGGGAACTACAAGTGAATTAAATGTAGACATATAGTAAAATAATAAATTATTTACTTCTTGTAAACCATTTAGATGTAATTAAATAAATGTAATTATTAAAAATAACAAACTAGTCCGTTCAGTTCCAGGCCCGGGCTTTTATTCGAACAGTGGAACAAATTAATTCAGTTGCAAGTAAAATAAATTTGAATAATTAAAATGGTAAAAGAAATGTCTCGAGCAAATCAGTTAAATGGGAAATTAAATAAAAATAGATAGATATGAATGCTCATTTTCCAAGAAATGCTAAAGTCACGCCCCGACCCAACCCCACGTAAAAGGTTAAGTCCGGACCCGACAAACGGACAGAGTCTTCTCTGTACTATAGACATTCTGAAAACCTGTTAACGCTTAATAAAGCCACAACATAATTGGACATGTATTTATAACTGAAGTTCAAAGCTTCAAGGCCATCCGAGCCTTAAGATATATGATAGTTCAGATTCACACAAGTATGCATCCAACTTAATTTCTTTACAAAAGACGCTTATCATACCATTCTATGGTAGCAATTAAACATTCTTAGAAGTTAAGGACAACCATTAATTCACCCCCAAGCATGCAAGTTGGCTAGAAGTAGAAAACATAAGTTATTACATGCCAAAGTTTCATAACTTCTACTATGATCATCTATCTTTCAACTTACATGCTACACAACATATACATAGCACTTAGGCTACAAAATAGAACATAAAGTAGAACAAGCAGGTTCTTCACATCAACAAGAACATAATCCACCTCAAACAACAAGACTCAGCAACTAAGGCTACGGATCAGTCTGCACCTCCTGTTCTTCCCCCTCAACCAAGTCAAGCTAGGGTTCAACCACATCATCTTCTAAAACATGTTAGCGAGGTATGAGCAACCACTATTCCTAGTGAGGGATAAAGACCACCCGGGACGTGCAATGCAACAATTATAGCAAATAAACAATACAAGAAAGTAAATGCAATAGCATTAGCTAGAGATCACACATATCAAAGGATACGATACACTTAACCCCAACACTCCAGACTTCTCTTGTTTTTGATCACGAACCACGATCCACGAACCACGAACCATAATCAATGTGCCGGCATAACCTCAATCACTCCAGTGGGTGTACTTCGGATGTACCCCGATAGTCCTACGACCCAACACCCCCTGGCAATCTCCGGACCAGGCGAGTGAGGATATAGGGTATGAAGATTGAATATCCACTGGTAAGCCTGCTGCTGCCCAGTTGATATTCAATACAACCGCCCCTGAGACTATAGTTGCGCAACCACAATACAATGCACTTAACCAAGACAAGTCAATATCAATAATATAAGCAATATTACGTGGGAGGATCAACAAAGTAGGTTGACCTCGAAATAGTTAGAATAGAAGCATTTTATATAAGCAATTAAATAAATTACAAAGAGGCATATTCAAGATTCACATAGAACTGTACCAAAAGCTCCAAAACATCTTGAAACCACTTTTAAACACACTAGGAGTCATGTCAAGGTCTTAGAAGTGTGAGACAATCGAATTTGTACTTAAACCTTTTTGTAATCCAATATGTTTTCCTTCCAAACTCATGCCATTATTCCAGATTCATAAGTGGTCTATTCAATGCTTCTAGTTAATCTACTAGACACCCTTAGGACCCTCAAAGTCATGCAATTACCCGTATTCAGCCCACGAAAGCCCCAAATTCTCTCTTTTAACTTTGTACTACAAGTACCTCACCTGAGACTCAAACGAAGGCTGGCAAAGCATAATTAGGGTCTACTTAGCCTAGGAACACCAAAAGTAAAGGCCAATTTTACCCGGATTCGTGATAACCCCGAAACCCATTTCTAAAAGTCGGCTATTTCATTCTTTTGCTAGGTTATGAGCAATTAAACCCTACGGGGCCTTTACACTACTTTAATTAACATCTAAAGCACCTATTAGAACCATTAATTCAAGCTATAAAGTTCGATTACGCAAAACCCTAATTTTTTTGTCACTATTCATGCCCTACGATTAACAAGCGATTTCAACCGTTTAAACTATGAAACAATAGCATAAATTAGGTCTCTACTACATATATACAACATATCTAAGCATATTCAAGCATTACAATAGCATTTGTTAACAAATCTAGGAATTCAAGAAATGAGCAACAATTTCAAAATGCACAAACAAGCATGAAAACCCTTACCAATGCACGTAGGAACTACTAAGAGGCTAGTAGACACCCTATGTCACTTGCTCCTAGCTTGGATTAGCTTGAAAGGTGGAATTGAAGAGCAAAATTTCTTCCCTAAGCACAAAGAGGGATATTGGGTTCTATTGTCTCTTTTTTCAGCTTTTTATTTTTTTTTCTTGTGTTTTATGAGCTTATTTTGCCTTATGTTGAGTAGGATAAGTGTGGGGTCAAATTGGGTGTTTAAAAGGTCTTCTAAAATGAGTCTAGTTAGCTTTAAAATGAGTCAAATGCGCATAAATTAAGTTAGCTAACTAAAACACTTGGTTAAGTCACGTAACACTATTCATTAGATTGGCAAAACATTTTCTAAACGGGTGTTCCTATCGCTTTTAGCTCAAATGCACATTTTTCTCATTCTATAACAATTATTATGATTTATGAAAAATGCTAATTCATGGAATTTATGCAGTTAAAAAATAGAGTGAATAGTAATCAAAGAAAACAACAAGTAAGCACGGAAGAATGTGCAAATAGTAGATGCAATAGTTAAAAAAATGTATGACTAAAAACTCGGGCGTCACAGCTAATTACAAAAGTAATTAAATGTAAATTAATAAAATAGATGTACGGTTGGGCTCGGGCGTCACACTAGTTCTGTATCCTCGCCCCGAGATAAACCCAGGCGTAGAACAGCGAAGAAGGTTCTCCAGAGCCAGTTGGTCGACACGAGGGAATTAGGAGTAAAAGGGGTGTACCTATCTATCCCGGGCAGGCAAAGACTACGACAACCATAGCCAAAGACATAAACCAACTCGACGTCAGTCCTTTCTCTCCTAAGGTCCTAGCTACACCCTTGCCTACGGGCAACCAGATGCCTCACCTGGCGATGTATAATGGGGACAGTGACCCCGCTAGTGAACTTTGACCATCACATGACTCTCCACGACATGACGGACCTCATGAAGACGAAGGCATTCCCGACCAAATTGGTGGGCAATGCATTGGACTGGTTCCAGAAACTTTATCTCGGCTCGATTGAGAGTTTTCATTAGATGGCCAAGGCGTTTCTGTCCTACTTTGCCGAGAGCCAACGTGTAACCCACCATACATCATCATTGGTGTCGGTGAAGTAACAGAAGGGAGAAAACTTCAGAGCTTATACTGCCCGATTCAATAAGGAGTCCCTCAGAATTCTTAACCTGGATGATTCCATGGCCTTGATGGCCTACCAGAGCGGGCTCAGGTCGGGGCCTTTCACATCCTCTTTGGCCATCGATCTGGTGGACACAGTCGCAGAACTGATGGTAAGAGCTAAGGGGTACATTCATTCCAAGAAGATCCACCAGGCCAAGAGGGATGATGATAAAGAGAAAGAAGGTGGGAAGAAGGGGGAGTCTTTATCCAGGGTCCAGCCTGGGAACAAGGTACATAATGACCAAGGCAAACAGCAGCAACAGAAGCAAAGCCTGGGGTTCATTAAGTTTACACCGCTCAACACTCAAAAGGAACAGATCCTGATAGAGGTCCAATACCAAAACCACCTGCCATCGGTACCTAAGATGCGGGGTTGGCCTGAGAAGTGCAATAGAACTAAATATTACCGCTATCACATGGATTATAGGCACACCACCGACGAATGCAAGAATCTGAAGTAAGAGATCGAGGCTTTGACAGCCCGAGGTCACCCTAGGAAGTACATTGACCAACGGCCGCCCCGAAATCCAAACCAGGGAAGGGGCATAGATAGAGAAAGAAGCCCACCAAAGCACCCTATTGGAGGAGAGCACCTAGTTGTGGTTGAAACGATTGCAGGAGGACTTGTATCAGGCGGTGAAACCTTGGCGGGTAGGAAATAGTATGTTCGAGTCGGACGTGAGTATGGACCCACGATGTGGTTGACCAAAGGATCAGAGAGAATCACTTTATCCTCGGATGACCTTGAAGGGGTAATACTACCCCATGATAACCCCTTAGTGATCAGTGTTGAGATCGCCAACATAACCATGAGAAGATTGATGGTGGACACAGGGAGCTCGGTAGAGGTCATCTTACTAAAGGCCTTTGAGCAGATGGGGTTGGACAGGAACCGACTGCAACTGTTGAAGGGGACTCTTGCAGGATTCACCGGGCACGACCACAAGACTGAATGGGTCATCAACCTCCCACTGACTTTGAGAGATGGTAGTAAATATGTTTTTATGCAGGCCAATTTCATTGTCATGGATTGCAGTTCAGCCTATAACAGAATCTTGGGACGGGTCGCCCAAAACCACTTCAAGGTGGTCCCCTCCACGTACCATCAGGCCTTGAAGTTCCCGACTCCACAGGGCGTTGCCATCATAAGGGGAACCCAACTCTCAGCTTAGGAATACTATGAAAGCTCTTTCTGACCAAAATATCAAACAGGTTGAGGCCCAGACCTACTCGAGGAAAAGAGGGATGAAAAGTGGGGAAGCCCGGCTAAAGACTCGCAGGAGATTGAGCTTTTAGAAGAAAACAAGACGGCCAAGATCAGGAGTGAACCTTCGGAAGATCTCAAGCAAGGTACAAGTCAATTCATTCTGAAAAATAAACGTATCTTTGCTTGGTCTGCTACTGACATAACAGGTATTGACCCGTCCGTAATTAAGCATCACCTGAATGCCGATCCTGACAGCTATCCAGTAAAACAGAAACACAGGGACTTTCACTATGACAAGCAAAAGATCATTGCTAAGGAGATAGACAAATTGGTTGATGCCGACCACATACGGGAAATCTTGTACCCAACCTAGCTGTCCAATGTGGCATTAGTTGCCAAGACAACTGGGAAATGGAGATTGTGCATCGATTTTACCGACCTCAACAAAGCTTGTCCAAAGGATTGCTTCCCCTTGCCTCGGATTGACCAATTAGTAGACGCCACCTTGGGGTTTGAGTTACTATCTTTCATGGATGCCTTCAAAGGCTATAACCAAATAAAGATGGCACTCAGAGACAAAGAAAAGACAGCCCTCATCACCGATAAGGGTCTCTATTACTATGAGGTCATGCCCTTTGGCTTGAAGAATGCTGAAGCCACCTATACTCTGATGGTAAGAAAAGTCTTTAAGAATCAAATCAGGCATAACATGGAGATTTATGTTGATGACATGCTAGTCAAGAGCAAGAGAGTGGAAGACCATGTAACTGACCTGTCAGAGGCCTTCGTTGTAATAGAGTAGTTCGGAATCAAATTGAATTTGGAGAGATGCGCATTCGGCGTTAAGGCGGGGAAGTTTTTGGGCTTCATGGTCATAGCTTGAGGTATTGAAGCCAATCCGGAGAAGATTCAGGCGATATTATATTTTTCACTGTCGCCTTACATGAATAACGTCCAAGTGCTCACCGGGAATGTAGCAGTATTGAGCAGGTTCATGACTCGGTCGGCCGATAAGTGTGCACATTTGTTCAAGGTTCTGAGGATCCCCAAGAACTTTGAATGAACTGAGGAATGCCAGAATGCCTTTGATGAACTAAAAAAATACTTAGCCTCGCCGCCCCTACTTTCCCGACCCGAGGTGGAGGAGGAGTTGGTACCATATTTGGCATGCTCGGGAACAGCAGTAACATCAGTACTAGTTCGAGAAGAAGGTTGAGATCAGAAACCAGTCTACTATGTTAGTATGACTCTCCATGGAGCCGAGATGAGATACTCCTCATTGGAAAAACTTGCCTTTGCGCTCATGATCACGACCAGGAAGCTAAAACTATACTTTGATGCCCACTCAATCAGGGTCATGACAGATGCCTCACTTAAGTCCATCATGCACAAGCCAGAAGCCTCGGTAGGCTGCTCAAATGGGCGGTCGAGCTAAGTCAATTTGATATCACTTACCAATCAAGAACAACCATTAAAGCCCAGACAATTGCAGACTTCGCGGTAGACCTGACAATAATGTTAAGCTTGTGGCCGTTCTACCAGTGGGGCTTAGACATCATCGGCCTACTACCAAACAGCGTCGGTCAAAAGAAACATGTTTTTGTAGCAGTTGATTATTTTACCAAGTGACCTGAGGCTGAAGGTACTGCTAGAATAACCGAAAAGGCAGCCTGGGACTTCTTATGGAAGAATATCATTTGCCAATTCGGAGTGCCTAAGGTCATAATCACTAACCACGGCAAACAGTTCGATAGTACATATTTTCGAAGAAAATGTGTTGAAGTCGGGATCGACCTTAGATTTTTATCTATTGCTCATCCTCAAAATAACGGCCAGGTCGAGAGAACTAATCAAATTATTTTGCAAGGCTTGAAAACAAAACTGGAAGAGGCAGATGACTAGTAGACAACGATCCTTCCCAAGGTACTATGGGCTCAGCATACCACCACCAGCTCGGCGATGGGAGAATTACTATTCGAATTGACCTTCGGTACTCAAGTGGTGCTGCCGGTGGAGATTAGGTCTCCTACAAGTAGGACCTCTACCATGATCTAGAAATAAACGGAGCCCAAATTCGAGAAGAGCTAAACCTGGTTGAAGAGTTGCGAGCCAAAGCTCAAGTCAGGATGTTGTCTAGAAAAGCCGCCACAGAATAAGCCTTTGCCAAGCAAGTCAAGCCTAAATCTATCAAGGTCGGCGACCTAGTCCTATGAAGGGCTATCTTTTTTCCACGCTCAAGAGGTAAGTTCTCCCCACCTTAGGAAGGGCCATATAAAGTCGTGAAGGAAATCCGACTTGGAACTTTCTACCTTCGCGACAAGTATGGGAAGCAGTTGAAGAATGCCTGGCAGGCAGAGCATCTTAAGCGCTATTTTGTGTAAGGCCTCGAGCCAAGCAGTGTTTTGTCAAAAGCTCCTAAGCTTATGTACTCCTGATGTACCAAAACCTCAATGAAGTTTGTGTTTTCTTATATACGTGTTGATCCACCTCGGATCCAAGCATCCCAATTAAACTAATCAGCTTCTCAGTACTTACAACAAAACCAAACTAACGCATAAAGGTAGCCATGCTTAGTCTTAGATTGAATAGGCTAAAACCGCGCCTAAGACTATATTATAGGTTCAATTTAATCGATCCAAGGATACAAGTACACTTTTCGATTGATACCAAGTTGGCTGGTTCGGATTAACAAAGTCCAGCTCAGTCCAGTCAACATAACTTGACTCATCTTACCAGTTTGGGCTGATGAGTCCAGCTCGGTTTAATCAACACATTTTGATTTATTAATTCCATCATGGCTCTTAGTTTGAGCTTACTTAATTTAAGTTCCTACAAAGGGGACAAACTCCCGCTACTTAAAGATTTTAAAAAAAGAAAAGGCACAGTCGAGCACGGCTTGGTAAATGTGTAGCAACTTTTAAGCAAATCGAAAAGAATGTTCAACCAAACATTGATGAATACTAAAATAGTTCTTTCATTAAGTTAATAAAGGAAAGATACTAAGAGCCCACCTCGGGCGTATTACAACTCGAAAAAAAAAGATGATGTACTAGAAATTCAAGATGAGGGAGGAACTCCGGTAATAGAGGTTGCTCCATCCCCAGTGGTCTGACCGCCTTCAACACGGGGAGACTCGTCTGCAGCAAAGTCTATCTCCGACCTGATACGATCTCTAATCTTATTCGCTTCATCCTTCAGGTAAGTGGGCAGCCCTGGAATCTCCCAAAACTCCTGAGGTGGGATCTCTACGATCTCCGAGCAGTCGTGGGAGGGAAGAAAAGTGTTCGCCCGATCACAAACAACGAGTTGCCCTCAGAAGAAGAATTCTAGCTTGGCAAATTTGGTCATCACCTTTCCTTCTTTGATTAACCAATCCACGCCTGCATCACCGGACTTGAAGGCTTCCACAACTTTTTCCCCACTAGGCCCGACCTTCTCAACGAGCTCCCAGAGTTTTGTTTCGGCCTCACGCTTCTCGGACTTGAGCTGATCTACGTCATTGCTCGCTGCGGTCTGCCTAGATTTCTGGAGCTTAAGCTCCTTGTCCTTAGCCTTTAATTTATCTTGGAGGTGGGTGATCGTTTCACCATCTTCCTTGAACCTCTTATCCGCCTTCTTCCTCTGGGCCTCCAACTCTGCTTGAGTCTCGTTGTATTTGTGCTCGAGCTTGATACAACGGACCTACACCTTAGTGATGAGGTCGGGAATGGAGAAAACATGTGACTCAACTTGCAAAAGATAAACACACAGTCAGGTAAATTGAAAGCTGGATCACAGAAAGTACAAAAAACTTGATGCTTATAGTAGCAGTGGATGTCCATAAGTCAAAAGCGAGTTGGTCCATGGGGACTTTCGCTAGCTTTGGGTCGCGAGGAATAAAGACAGTGGCCTCGATGACCTAATCCTTTTTAGAGCGGATCACCTCCACTTTTTTCCCCCTGCCGATATCATCGGCCTGG
Organism: Ehretia macrophylla; assembly: GCA_037974665.1. Taxonomy (NCBI): domain Eukaryota; kingdom Viridiplantae; phylum Streptophyta; class Magnoliopsida; order Boraginales; family Ehretiaceae; genus Ehretia; species Ehretia macrophylla. The sequence goes on from CM075773.1 coordinate 77,415,404, forward strand.
GGCCTTATCCTGTGGCTTGTGGTGTCTGGGCGAGAGCTGGAGCGCTCGGTGGTGGTTATGCCCAAAGCAGGCTTCCTTTTGGATGGGGAGTCAGAGACCTTGTTCTTTTTGGAAGAAACCTTCATCCCACCCTCAGCCTCTTGGTCGCTGGTCGTCTTTCGGGATCCCTGGGGAGCTTAGGAGACTCCGGGTACTAAGCCCTCCCCGCTCACCTCGGTCTTCCTCATTTTGGCATAGGCGATCTCAGCTGAAGACTTCATATCTGAAAACCAAAAGGGAAAGGATTAGCAACAACTAAGATAATAGATAAAGGAATAATAAGGTGAAGAGCTTGGGGGAGCAAGGTCGGATTTGATCCCAAAATTGACCGTCTTTTGGCACATCTTCTTCTTCTTTCTCATTCTCCAGCTCAAGAAGCAGCCCAAGGTATGTCTTGGCCAGGTCGGGCATTCTCAGGCCAAATAATTTGGAATCCCAGATCCTATCCCACTTGAGCAAATTGTCAATGTCTATCAGCTCATCTTGCCCCAGCTTGAGTAGCTCGGCGTTGCAGAGCTCCGAGTCAGACAGTGTGGGCGGATCATTGACTTTCTACTTCAAAGAAGGAGTCTATTCGCTTCTGCACCTTGTGGCAGCTGTAGATTCCACCTAATAGAACTTGTTGTGCCAACCCTTGTTGGGGGAGTGCTATTTAGTGAAGAGAGCATGGTCCTTCTGGGCCGCGAAATAAAGCTACCCCAAAAATTTGGGATTTTGCTTGCAGACAAAGAACTATCTGAACAGGTTGAAGGTCGGCTTCACACTCTTCTCGAGGCAAAACAAATAGAATGCCACAATCATGGCCCAGCCATTAGGAGCCATGTGACCTGGGTTGAGTTGAAGTAGTCCAAGATCTTAGTGATAAAGCTAGGAAGCGGTAATTGGATTACGTCAAAAGCTAGGTCATAAAAGGTGAAATGGTCGACTGGAAGATTGCAGGCATAGTTAAACTGACCTGGAATCTTCAGCTTATATGTCCAATCAACCGACCAGTTTTTCAACCTACCATTTGCGAGAGTTAGGGTGGAGCGGCACTCACGCTTGCAACAGGCAAATAGTTGCTGGATTTTCTTTCCCCGACTTGAGTAACCACTGGCTGTATGTGTAAGGATCGATTCTCGGAAATGTGTGATTCCCAACATAAAAGAGTTAAAATGGAAGCGTTGAGCATTTTAAAATTTTCAATATCAACTTTTGTAATCACAAACATTCCCAAAGCTTAGTCCATGACAATCAACATGCAACATAAAATATATCAAATATACAATAAAGTAAACGAGAGATAAAACGGCATACCTCCCGTTTATAGCCGAGAGAAGGTGGAATCATGACGGAGATGCTACGGCGTGAACAAGCCCCCTTCACACATGCAAAGGCTCTATATCGAAACACACAAACATCCAAATGTTATTTCCACAAACTAAGTAAATGTGCTAGATACTTAGTAGTAGATTAGAGCTTGCATAAAGATATAAAGCAAAAAGAATAACACTTATCTTTTTCTGTGCTTTGGCCGAGAACATCAAGGAAGAAAACATAGTTCTCATCTTTTTCTTCATTCCCGTTGATGGCCGAAAAGATGATAAAAACAAGATGGCGTGGACTAGCCTTCTCCACAAGTGTAAAGGTCATAGATCGAAATACACGAGCATCCAATGGCAAACACCACCAACCAAGTATATGTGCTAGCTTCTCGGTGATAGATCTAAGCTTCTATAAAGTTAGAAGGCAAGAGAAAAATCCTACCACCCTATCTTCACTATGGCCGAAAATACCATGAAAGAAAGGGAAGAATTTTGTCATCTTTTTGCTCGTGTTGGCCGAAAAAATTATCATCAAAAGAGTAGAATAGTTGGCCTTTATATAGAGTCTTGAGTTGTGTAGGATTGTGACAAATGACATGTTATGTCTTCTCAAGACATCATCCTTTTGCCAAGTGTCAATCATGCACATACTCAAGCCAACTTGTTATTTGTCTTTTTGTACAACTTGTTGTTTGTCCTTTAGTGTTTCGTCCACTAGTGTTTTGTCTTCTAGTGTTTCGTCTACTAATGCAAGTTGTCTTTTGTCTTCTGGTGACAACTTTCCAATAATTAATTCTAATCTGCATTAGAATAATTAATTAGAATTAGACCCTAATACTTTTAGTATTTATAATTTGGCCTAATACTTTCAGTATTTGTACTTTTACCCCAATACTTTCAGTATTCGCACTTTGCCCCAATACTTTCAGTATTTGCACTTTTGGTCTACTTAACTATTAACATCCAAAATAAACAACGTTAACTCTTTAACGTATTTTCAACTTAATATCAAGCTCGTTAATTGCCTTATTCTTGATACTCTTTTTGTGTGTGACTTTCTAGATTCATAACCGTATAGCGATGAAGGACTATTAAACGCTTTTAATCTATTTCGAGAATGTCTCCGTCATTCTCCTGAATACCCTCATGTTCAAGAGTTACGTCTAGCAACATACGCGTATCATGACAATTTATATGGTAATGAAGTCCAACTCTTATGAATCTATTTATATTCGTAAATTAGCGTGCAGTCTGATTCTTCCATTAAATATGTCTCGATCATTGTGGGGACCATGATACGATTAAGTTCACTAAACGATTCTATGCATAAATCTATTCGGTGGAATGAGAGATGACACCTATGGAACCTTTTTCATCATTCCATTTGTTATGTACCCCGGCCGAGGACTTCCTCATTCAACAACCGAAATAAGATCGCATAGGATATCGCCTCACGTCGGAGGTTAATGGATCATATCTTGACAATTACCTATCAATTCATACCACAAAACTAAAATGCGAAAGGCCATAACCCATCTTTTGGAAGACGGGTATTGTCCTAAAGCAGTATTTAGCCCCTGATATAACCGGCAGCTGTAATTTCTCAAGTCAAAGGATTAATTTGCACAATTCACAACGAATAATAAACTATTAATCCAAAGTCATGTAGTTTGTTATTCTGGTCACATTCAGTGATTCGTTCAACTAACAATCACCCATATGTAAGTCAGTTGCATCCCTATACTGTTATGGCACAAGGCTCACCATCCTTTATCATTAACATCTCTATGTTAATCAAAGGTAACTTACATATGATAGTCCGTACTTGATTATTCTAGTCCCGATTGAATAATCTGAGGGCTATGAATCATTTTGAATGTTTATCATATCAAAAAAATATGCCAACGTATTCCAAACTCTTTTAGAATATATTTCTTCTCTGAAAAATATTAAGGACACATTCATATAATGGGAATGACAGAGAATATGAACGTCACAAACAAGTTAATATGTAAACAAACATATAGACGTAAATGCCATTAGAGCATTTAACTATATAGTATTAGGGCAAATCTCGAACAATCTCCCACTTACACTAATGCTATGATATATATATATATATATATATATATATATATATATATAGTATTAACGCAACACACAATGATATCACATATCAATCTTCACAAGACGTTGACCTAGCTATGACAAATTCATGGCTAAGGTAAGTGGGTCAACTACATTCGATGTGGCCGTTTTTCCGCAATGACATATCACAATATTGATATAGGCTACAGATACAATATATGAAAATGGAAACACCTTTCCAAATCTTTGGACATACTGTGAGACCCTGGTTCTTTTAGCTTGTGCAATAGCTCCATTATAGTCGTAACGCAAAAGCATCACAACTAAATGATAAGAACCATTATCAACTTGTATGATTACCTTGATACAAACAAATTCTTTTGTAATATTACAAAAGATATAATATACATAATGGGACACACAGTTCATTCAGAACCTTTCTAACTAATTGTGGTCCATTAATCATGAACATGAACCCCGAAATAGACATTCTATTATTGGTTTCAAATCAAAATTCCAAACTAATAAATCCGTCACCACGGATTTTATCTTCTCCATAGAATATATTTTAAGTGCTTCAGAAGTAATTTAAATATATGCAAATATTATCCAACATTCTCAATTAGGATAGGATTGACATTCACTTGTAACACTTAAAAGTTTATGCAATGTCAAACGTTGTACTTAGCAACTAATGAAGTCATCTATTACTCAAGCATATGATGATTTCATCCCAAGCTTTCTATGCTGCTAGAGTTTCTCGAAAATCATTCGTCGGAGATGGATTCATTGTCTCAAGGACAATAATTTCTTTCTTTGATGTCTTTTCGAAAAACCATCTTGAACACCTTCAAGATCACTCTAGGTACAATATTTGGAATATGTTAAGTAATCTCCTCGTACTATCACCATAGCTACGAATTCGCGAGATACTAAAAACATCTTCCAAGTATGGAGAACATTTAATATGACTAGACTTTAACTGACATCGCATCACTTATATCATCAACTATGATAGACAAGTCATCAACATACAAATTAGGAATAGTGGTTGCGCTCCCACTAACTCTGATGCAAATACAAGGTTCATCCAAGTAATCATTATCTCAAAGACACAAACCACTTTTGTGCATCCAATAGAAGATATTCCCATATCCTTCAAAGGATGAGATACGCTACTAGATTTGCAAAGATCTTGTATGATGACATTTCAGACCGAATTGAATAGATTCAATATTTTGGTTTAGGTGATTTTGTGACTTAGAGGACACTTCCTCAATTTTTATTTAGTTAGAATGCATCAACCTTCTTGAACAAAACCTTTTCTTCAAGAATGATGACAATCTAACGAATCAATAGAACTTGATCATACAATAGAAATTATATCCTATAAAACAAGGACATAACACGAAATTACCTTTCAACCCCAAACTCCCACTCGTCCTTTAAAACTTTTCAATAAAAGTAGGACAATCCAATTATTACCTCCTTTAATATTTGGTTGCTATCCAACTCTTATCACATATAAAGTTCTAGCAAATGTAGGAATTTAACTATTCAATAAAAGAAGTAAGAAAAGTACAACCCACAAGTAAATAGTATGATTAGTCCAACTAATTAACTTTTGCATAAAACATAATTTCTTCACTAAGAAATTTCTGTTTAATTGTAGTGCATCGGGTGTTGTTAATTTCAATACTGTACTGAAGAATTGAGATACTTATCCAAATAGTACTCAAGTATTTTAGAATCATGATCACATCATAATGCAACAATACCTTTTTCCCATATGGTTTTTCTACTTTAGTCTAATGCTCTTTGAATCATTCAAAAACTTTAGACATGTTCTTCAACAAGAACATATAACGTTACTATGACAATCATTAGTGAGGTTATATAAAGGAGAAAATACAGTTGAAGCTTATTCACAAAAAAAAGCTTGTACATCACAATGTATTAATCCAAATAATTTAGTATCTTTATCCCTTTATCAAACAAAGGGTGACTCGGTTACCTTCCCAAAATAAGATGTATAAGTCGATCCAAAAACCAACTTACTCAATATCTTAATATTGGAACTAACTAAGTCATAAAGAAACTACAACTGACTTGGATTACAAAATTTTATCTCAAAATATATTCGGTATGTGGTTAATCAGTTAACAAAATATTTGTCTTTAGCTAATGCAACAACAATTGTTCCATTTGCTAACACTGAAACCATTCCACGCTTCCAAAGCATACTTTGGTTAAGATTCTTTCAGATACACATGCACTTACGTCACAAAAGAATCAAAACCATAAAGTAATAACAACCATTAACAAAGAAGATTTACCATTCATTATAGCTTCATAGCCTTGCCATTCAAGCTATAAAGATATATTGAATAAATCCTCCTTTTAATGTCCGATTTATCAGTTATGTAAACACTTTTACATATACCTTTACATTCCTTAATTATCCTTTAGATTATGCTCCCACTGGCTTAATAGAAATCATCTAATTCATGTCTTTCTTTTTTGCATTACGGATAATTAAAATGAAACACGACCATGAATTGACTTCCTATATTATGCCAATGAAATATGCTTACTACACAACTCTTTGTAGGTTTAAAATCATATTCCTTTCATATCCTGTATACTATTATAGAATCAATAAAAGAATATAACTAGCATATAAAAGTTCTTTTACTTATCAACCATAAGTATCACACGTTTTCCTTTTGATGCATTATCAAGAAGGAAACCTAAGAGCATTCCAATCTAATCATATGATTAAGTTTCTAAGAATTATTCTCATATATTTAATCAATAAAGTTTGGTCCGATTCATGTGATATAAGTCTAGAATATTAAGATAAAATGGGTTCATACATGTAGCCATAAACATGCGGAAAAATAAGATTGCTAGTTGACTTTAACTCGTTTAATCATTTAACTTGGTCTTTAATTAAATGATAGCTCCCACTAATTTTATCGAATCTCACACTCCCTGAATGAGAGACGTGAATCTGTTAAGATTCTTTAGTAGGTGACCAAATTCTCTTAATCATTTGTATACCTCAAACCTTTGTGGCTATGTTGGAATATAAATATTAAGAGTCAACAACGCTTTATCGTCTATTTCACAAAATAGGTTATGGTCATTACTAGTCCCTAAATCACTTTGGTCTCAAACCTTTGTGGCTATGTTGATTAAGTGATTCAGTTAGATCTGACCCGCCATCACATAGTTAACCAACAAATTGAATCAATAACCTCAAGCCTTTGTGGCTATGTTGGCCTTTAGATTTTGGAAGATAACCACATCACTATGTTCTACTAGCGACTTAATTAAACTTATTACGAATCATGTGTGACGCCCGAGAATATTTTCATGATTCATTAACTGTTTCATCTACTGTTTGTGCATTTTCACTATCCATTTATTTGTTGCTTTACTTGGTTACTATTCATTACGTTTTTCAACTATCTATTTTCTTCGAATTAACATTTTTTTTTAAATCATATTAATTGTTATAGGAATGAGAAAATTGTGTATTTGAGCTTAAAGCGATAGGAGCGTTCGTTTAGAAAATGATTTGTTAAAGCTAATGAATAGTATTACGTAGTGTAAACATTGTTTTAAAACTAGTTAGCATTTAAATTGAGATTTAGCATAGTTTGACAAAGATTTTGTGGTAATTGACTTAAGCTAAATATACAACACATATATATATATATACATCATATACCATATATGCATACAAATACTCAAACAAATAAGCCAAAAATGCCTTAAAAAGCCAAAAAACCCTATACGGGAATAGTAATTTTTCTTGCAAATTTTGCTTAATTTGATCTTTCAAGCTCTTCCAAAGGATTTTAAACCATCAAAAAGCTTCTCCTTTGCTCCTACATCTCTAATTTGGTGAGAGAGTTAGCTAAAAATTGTATTTTTTTTGAGTTTATGTCTATGTTTTGATTTTTCTTGATTTGTTAATTTCGGCCTATATAATGCTCCAATCTTGTATAATATTGTGTTTACATGTGGTAGAGACTATATTTGTGTAGTTTATGAGCTTATTTATGAATTTATTGCACAAGGTGAAATGTGAAAGATGATGAATAGTAAAAATGTGAATAGTAAACTCTTGTGTTCTAGCTTAATTTATTGCTTCAAACATGCTTAAATAAGTATGTAGAGCAAACTTTTGAAGTTAGTTAACTTCTTGATTGGCTAGAAATGCAAAATGCAACTTGGAAGAGATGATGAATAGTATAGTGAATAGTAAAATTCGAAAATTTAGGATTTTTGATATAATTTGTTAATTAGATTGAATTGAGGCTTCCTTTAGGTGCTTAGACATTAGTGAAACTAGACAAAGACTCACGTGAGGTTGAATTGCCCGAAAATGAGTTAAAATGCAAAATTTGTTAACTTTAAAAAAGGGGATTTTTCACATAATGCAATCCGGGCACGTTTGGGCTTTAGATTAGGTATTCTTGGGGCATGGAAGCACTTATGGTGCTTTCGTTGCGTGAAATTGGGGTCCGGATAGGGTAGTCATAGTTAAAACCTACTCGGGGCCTTTACAAGCTTTTGCCTCCAAAGCAAGTTTTCATGGCTTTAATAGGTGACCTTTGATATCCTTAGGGATGTAGTATGGTGGGTTTATAGGGTTGGAGTTTTGAATTTTGTATGGAAGTAGAATTGCTTAGTTGAAAAAGAGGACTTTGGAACGAAGGTTTGAATTTGTCATGTTTGGATAGCTAGATGACCTTAGACGTGTTAGAAAGCCTCTAAAATGTATTTATGACGTGGTTTGGTTAATCGAATTAGGTAATTGTAGTTCAAATCACTTAAGGAGCTTTTTGGTATTTTTGTGTAATTATGCTTGGAAATGTGGGTTTATGGCATTTAGGTGTATCAAAATGTGGCTAAATGAGATTGGTAAAGTTAGATTTGAAGTTTCATATCGTACGTGAAGTTTAGAACCTAATTCGTAAGCAATTGGAAAAGAGTTTTGTTAGAATTTATATGAATTGGTTGAACTTGTTGCTTAGTTAGTTAATTGGACTACTTAATCGCTATATTTGATTTTTAATTGAGTTATATATGTTGTATTGAGTAAATAAGCATGATAATGACTCTTAGAACATGTTATAGTTGAATTATATTTAAGTGTTAAACTAGTTGTCTTGATTGGAAGTTTAACTTGATATTCCTTGTGGTATAAACAAAGTTAAGTTAAGTTAGAAATTAATATAGATAATTTCTAAAGTGCTAAACTTATATGACCACGCTAGGGTACATGTCCAAGCTAGTTCGAGGAGGTTGGGGTAATCGGAGCTATTTTCTTGCATATTTAGTCGGATCCAAGGTGAGGGAGACTTCATTCTTATATGCATAATAGTTTATTTACTTGTACTTAGATTATGTGCACTTATTGTCTATATATTGTGTGTGAGGGCAACCTACTTTGTTGTCCCTCAATCATGTGTTTATTGGTGTATTCTATTGTTATCATTTTGAGTGCATTGCATTGTGGTTGCGCAACCATTTGGGCATGGTAGTGTCGTGGAAACCGGGCGGCATGGGGCTTGCCGGTATACCTCGGCTACCATGGTTACCCAGTCCCTCTCTCGCTTGGGATGCCGCCCAGGGAGAGTTGGGTCGTAGGATTTCGGGATACGTCCGGAGTGCACCCATTTTGGAGTTATAAAGGGATACCAGCTTATCAATAACAGTGTCATTATTACATCGGGATTTCAGTTCGTGGCTCGTGGTTCGTGATTGAAGAACAAGTGAATCGTATCCTTTTTAATGTGTGGTAACTTGTTGTTTCAATTGTCCTTTGTTTGTGAAATGCTTTATTTGTACTAACTATTGCATTGCACGTCCCCAGTAGACCTTATCCTTCACTGGGTAATTGTGATTGCTCATACCTCGCTAAACATGTTTCAGGTGGTGCAGTTGGAGGAGTTGACCTGATTGCTGTGTGCTATTACTTGAGATTTGAGTGATTGCCTGCTAAACTGTGGAAGACCTTAATTGTTCTACTTTCTATTCTATTTTGGAGCCTAGGGGCTTATGTATATATATTTGAGTAGTTGCAAGTTTGAAAGCTAAGTGGATGTAGTAAGTGTTATGCAATTGTGGCATGTAATAACTTTTGCTTCTGCTTCTAGCTACGTTGCATGCTTAGGTGTGAATGAACGGGTGTATGGTTGGCTTTAATTTCTAAGAATGTTCAATGCTATCATGGAGTGGCATGATAAGTGGTTTTGTAAAGAAGTTAAGTTATGAATGCATGCTTGTCATGCCCCGACCCAACCCCCAAGCTAAAGGTTAAGTCCGGACCTGACACACGGACAGAGTCTCCCCTGTACTGTGGACATTCTGAAAACCTGTAAACTCGCAAATAAGGTAACTACAAGGTAATCAAACTTTTCATGGCTATATATATTTAAATATTCAAGGCCATCCGAGCCTTGAAGCAAATAACAGTTTCAAAACCACACAAGCATGCAAGTAACTTGTTCACAACATAGTCTAATAGCCATGACATTCTAGGAAAACATTAAAACATACTTAAAAGATAAACATTCTACATTAAACCACTCACTCCCAAGCATGCAAAGTGAATAAAAGCAGAAACATAAGTTATTACAAGTCATAGGCTTCCAAATCTACACCACAATCAACTATCTTTCAACTTTATACAACAAGCATATACATAGCCCTTAGGCCACAAAATGGGACATAAGATAAACAGATGGGCCTTCCACATGGCAGCAAGAACTTAAACCACCTCAAGCTATCAGGCATAACAACTATGGTAAAGGATCAGTCTGAACTTCCTCCTCCTCAACTAACTTAACAAGCTGGGGATCACCCTCAGCGTCTCCTGAAACATATATCCAGGTATGAGCAACCACTGTTGCCCAGTGAGGGATATAGTCCCGGGGCGTGCAATGCAACAGATAATATAGTTATGCAACAATAACACTTAGACAATTAAAGAAACAATGATAACTTAAATAACCACACATTTAAAGGATACATTTCACATAACCCCTATACACTCCAGTGGGTGTACTCCGGATGTACCCCGATAATCCTACGACCCAACATACCCTGGAAATCTCCGGACTAGGTGAATGAGGGATTAGGGCACGGAGTTTGAATATCCACCGGCAAGCCCTCTGCCGCCCAGCCGATATTCAACACATCCGCCCCTGACACTATGGTTGCGCAACCACTATGCAATGCACTTTACAATGGCAAGTTAAAAGCAATAATATAAGCATTAACACATAGGAGGATCAACAAAGTAGGTTGACCTCGAGGCAGTTAGAATAGAGCAATTATATAAGCTAATAAGCAGTTTTACAAAGGGACATATACAAGATACGCATAAAATCATACCAAAAGCTTCAAATCAACTTGAAACCACATATAAACACTCAAGAAGTCATGCCATGGGTTTAGAAGTGTAAGTCAATCGAAATTGCACCTAAACCCCTTTGTTTTTCAACCTATTTCTCTTCCAAACCAAAGATAATGATTCCAATTCAAAGGGAAGCTATACAAATCTTCTAACCAACCCTCAAGGAACCCTTCCAACCCTCAAACTCATACAAATGCCCGCGATTATCCTAAAAGCCCCAAATTCCCTCTTATGGCTTTAAACTACACGTACCACATCCGGGCTTCAACCAAGGGTTATCAAAGCTTCTATGGCACCTAGGTAGCCTAAGGATACTAAAAGTGAAGCCCGAATCCACCCGGATTCGCATTAACCCCGAAAGCCCTTTGTTAAAGTCGACTATTTTACGTTTTATGCGATTTTAGGACAATGCAAGTGCACGGGGCTATTAGACTACCTTTACTAGCACCTAAGGCATCTATTAGAAGCATTGAATCAAGTTAAAACGCGCGATTTCACAAAACCCTAGAATTTTTGTCACTATTCACCCTAAAAATCAAACTAATGATTCTAACCGTTTAAAAAGCGAAACGATGGCTCAAATGTGTTCTCTAGCATTCACATACATGGTATAATAGCATAGATAATCAATACAATAGCATTTGAACACATTTTCAACAAATCAAGAAAATAGCAACTATTTAGAAATGCGAAAATAAGCCGTGAAATCCCTCACCAATGCGCGTAGGAGCACCTAGGAACCTTGCACACACCCTAATCCACTTGCTCAAGGTTTGGAGAGGCTTGGATTGAAGGATTGAAGGATTGAAGGATTGAAGAGCAAAATTGATTTTTTCCCACTGTTTGCTGCTGTCGGCCTTCATTGCTTCTTTTCAGCTTTTTTTTTTCTTTTTCTTTTGCATTTTATAAGCTTAAATGACTATATATTGACTAAGCTAGGGTGGGGTCTTGTTTGGGTGCTTAAGTGGTCTAATATAATGCGCGTAGTAAGCTTAAAACGAGCCTAAAGTGAAGGATGTGAGCTAGCTAATTAAATCTCTAAGTTAGTTACGTAACACTATTCATTCAACTACAAAAATCATTTTCTAAACGAGCTCTCCTATCGCCTCTAGCTCAATTGCACATTTTTCCCACTACTTTAACAATTAATATGATTTAATAAAAATACTAATTAACTAATAGAATGTAGTTTAAAAACGGAGTGAATAGTAATTTAAGAAGACAGTTAATAAAACACAGAAGGAAATGCGCAAACTAGGGATGCAACAGTAATTGAATGCATGGCTAAATCTCGGGCGTCACAATGCTTGTGTGTATCTAAACTGTTTGTATGTCTTAAGGCTCAGATGGCCTTAAAGCCAAGATCTTTAGTTATAAATGAATGTCTTGTTATGTTGTGGCTTTATTGAGTGTTTACAGGTTTTCAGAATGTCCACGGTACAGGGGAGACTCTGTTCGTTTTTCCTAAAATTTTGAGACCGGGTTTGGGATTGGGTTGAGAATAGCATGGTTCTTAGAGCCTTCGGTCTCGTGAGGGATCAGGGCGTTACATCATGTCTATCTACCTTTGGGTAAGACCGGATATGATCGCTTTGGGTTCATTAAGTCCTAGGATGGCGGAGGACTACAGATCTAATATTAGTTTGCACATAGGGAGACTTTGTATTTGTTAAGGTCTCACTTTGGACATTAGTTTATTTATAAGCAAATAGCACATATTAGCAAACGAATAAACACATATGCAAGAATCATACATTAAGATATCATCATGCACACAAGGCTACTTATAGGCTATTATCTCATAAAACAAATAACATAGCATGCATGCAAGCAACACAAACGAATGGTGGATCATGGACTTGGGTTTAGAATAAGGAAAATAAGATTATCCTAAAGCACATCCAATGTCTTCAAGTTTTTCAACTTCTTTGAAATCTCCAAAGCCCCTCTAACTCTTTGGATGCCTTTATTGGTCATCTTGCACTTCTTTTGAAAGATTACAAATAGTCCTTACTACATAATTCTCTCAATTGCAAGAAAGTAAAATGAGATTTATGTCTTAATTACAAACCACCAAGTCCATGATCAAGTTCACTATTCATCTACCCATACAAGCTCATAAAGCCAAGATTAAACATATCGCATATATAATCCAAGCTAAACAAGTAAGCTAGCAACAATCTTATGCATCATATACAAAAGACAACACAACCATCTAATCTTTAATATCAATTAGCAACAACTTGCCAATCTGTATGTAAACCAATAGATTTCGTGATCATAACACCTTATAACACAAATGCAAGTTAAGATCAATCATCGTGGCAAGTACAAGCAATATAGCAACAACTTTTCAACCTCTACAATCCTAAGAAGACTCTTGGCCATGGCAAGGGAAAAAGTACTCTACATTCATGTTCCATGTTCTATCATATATGACGTACATTACACATGGAGTGGTATTTTCCTCAAACACCAACCTCAAGACCAAAAAGAAACGGCCAAGGCTAGGAGAAAAGACTCTACTCACATGTTCCATGTTTCATCGTATACGATGTACAATACATATAAAGTGGCACATTTTTCAACCATCCAAAAGCCTAGTGTCTCTCAGCCATGCCAAGGGAAAAATATTGTACTTGCTTGTTTCTCGAACCATCATTGACAATCATAGATCTTTACATGCATATGCTTAGAATCATGAGATAAGGCCATTTTACATACTTTAATGATTAGATCCACGGCTATACATGTGATTTCATGGATTTTAGAAATCATGGCTCTGATACCACTTGTAAGGATCGATTCTCGGAAACGTGTGATTCACAACATAAAAGAGTTAAAGAGGAAGCATTGAGCATTTTAAAATTTTCAACATCAACTTTTGTAATCACAAACATTTCCAAAGTTTAGTCCATGACAATCAACATGCAACATATAATATATCAAATATACAATAAAGTAAACGAGAGATAAAACAGCATACCTCCCGTTTATAACCAAGAGAAGGTAGAATCATGACGGAGTTGCTACGGTGTGAACAAGCCCCCTTCATACATGCAAAGGCTCTAGATCGAAACACACAAACATCCAAATGTTATTTCTACAAACTAAGTAAATGTGCTAGCTACTTAGTAGTAGATTAGAGCTTGCATAAAGATATAAAGCAAAAAGAAAAACACTTATCTTTTTTCGTGCTTTGGCCAAGAACATCAAGGAAGAAAACATAGTTCTCATCTTTTTCTTCATTCCCGTTGATGGCCAAAAAGATGATGAAAACAAGATAGCACGGACTAGCCCCCTCCACAAGTATAAAGGTCATAGATCGAAACACACGAGCATCCAATGGCAAACACCACCAACCAAGTATATGTGCTAGCTTCTTGGTGATAGATCTAAGCTTGTATAAAGTTAGAAGCAAGAGAAAAATCCTACCACCCTATCTTTACTATGGCCAAAAATACCATGAAAGAAAGGAGAGAATTTTATCATCTTTTTGCTCTTGTGTTGGCGGAAAAAATCCTCATCAAAAGAATAGAATACTTGACCTTTATATAGAGTTTTGAGTTGTGTAGGATTGTGACAAATGACATATTATGTCTTCTCAAGACATCATCCTTTTGCCAAGTGTCAATCATGCACATACTCAAGCCAACTTGTTGTTTGTCTTTTTGTACAACTTTTTGTTTGTCCTCTAGTGTTTCATCCACTAGTGTTTTGTCTTCTAGTGTTTCGTCCACTAGTGTAAGTTATCTTTTGTCTTTTAGTGCAAGTTATCTTTTGTCTTCTGGTGACAACTTTCCAATAATTAATTCTAATCCCCATTAGAATAACTAATTGTAATTAGACCCCAATACTTTTAGTATTTATACTTTGGCCCAATACTTTTAGTATTTGTACTTTTGCCCTAATATTTTCAGTATTCACACTTTTGCCCTAATACTTTTAGTATTTGTACTTTTGGCCTGCTTAACTATTAACGTCCAAAATAAACAACGTTAACTCTTTAATGTGTTTCCAACTTAATATGAAGCTCGTTAATTGCCTTATTCTTGATGCTCTTTTGGTGTGTGACTTTCTAGATTCATAACCGTATAGCGATAAAGGACTATTAAAAGCTTTTAATCTATTCCGAGAATGTCTCCGTCATTCTCCAGAATACCCTCATGTTCAAGAGTTATGTCTAGCTACATATGCGCATCATGACAATTTATATGGTAATGAAGTCCAACTCTTATAAATCTATTTATAGTCGCGAATTAGCGTACAGTCTGATCCTTCCATTAAATATGTCCCGATCGTTGTGGGGACCATGATACGATTAAGTCCACTAAATGATTCTATGCATAGATCTATTCGGTGGAATAAGAGATGACACCTATGGAACCCTTTCCATTATTCCATCTATTATGTGGCCCAACCGAGGACTTCCTCATTCAACAACCGAAATAAGATTGCATAAGACATCGCCTCACGTCAGAGGTTAACAGATCATATCTTGATAATTACCTGTCAGTTCATACGACAAACTAAAACGCGAAAGGCCGTAACCCACCTTTTGGAAGACGGGTATTGTCCACACGTAGTATTTAGCACCCGATATAACCGCATCTGTAATTTCTCAAGTCAAAGGATTAATTTGCACAATTCGCAACAAATAACAAACTATTAATCCAAAGTCATGTAGTTTGTTATTCTGGTCGCATTCAGTGATTCGTTCAACTAACAATCACCCATATGTAAGTCAGTCGCATCCCTATGCTGTTATGGCACAAGGCTCACCATCATTTATCATTAACATCTCTATGTTAATCAAATGTAACTTACATATGATAGCCCATACTTGATTATTCTAGTCCCGGTCAAATAATCTAAGGGCTATGGATCATTTTGAATGTTTATCATATCGAAAAAATATGTGTAACGCCCCGATCCCTCACGAGACCAGAGGCTTTTTACCAGTCACAATCATAACCTTACACATATAATACAATTAACAAGCAATATAACCAATATAAACTAAATATAATCATTTTCATTCAATCTTTGACAAGTAACAGGTACTTCAACTTACGAACTTCTCTAAATAGATGAACATGCTATGCAGGAACAATTAAACACTTATCCAATCAATTAATGAGTCAATTAACAACAATTATCAACATGGTTCATAATAGTTCCTTTAGTCCTCTTTCAAGTTCATACTAAACTAAAGTCATGCAAACCAAATAACTTAATTCACAAAACTTCACTACTATGATACGTATACTACAAAAAGGCATATAAACATTTAATTACTCAATTATAAAGCAATTATCACAAAGGGGTCAATATTATACTTTTTCCAACACTTTACCACAAGCTCACACATGCCTCAAAACTGCATTTAAACACTCAAGAAGCAACTATAAGGAAATACAAGTACTAAAACAATTAATTCATTCATTTCCCCTTTGTTCAACTTGGCTATTTTGCTTCCTACCGGAATTCAAGGATCAAGTTAAGCTAGCTAACCATCCTACCAATCTAAGGATACCTAAATACCTCATTTAGAACCTCCAAATCATAACCTAGAGCACAAGTACACGAAAACACCGAAAATGCCTCTTTGTGGGTTTACACTACAAGTACTAATTCCGGAACCCAAACAAGCAAAACGAAGGCGCTTCTAAGGCTTCAATACTTAATAAAGACTAGCCATAATCTCAAAATGTGCCCGGATTCAAGTTAATCCCGAAACTCATTAAAGTAGGCTATTTTGATCAAATTACCCAATTTTTGTGCATAGCAAGCGCAACTAACATTTTTCCTACGCTCATGGACCTAATTAGCAACTACTAGAAGCCTCGAATCGAATTAAATTATAACTTTTTTTGGAAACCCTAGTTTGACACTATTCATCATCTTCATCATGTAGATTCTTGCTAAAAACTTAGTTCTAAGCTATACCAATGCATACACAAGGTCTATAGCATGTAATAATACTATATAGAACAAGAAAAAAACAACTTATGGCATGGAACAAGCAAAATCCGAAAATTCAAAATCATGGCATAAACTTTAAAAAGCTGAAAGATGAAACTCCCTTATCAAATTAGAGATGTAGAAGTAAAGGAGAAACTTTTTGATGGTTTGAAATCCTTTGGAAGAGCTTGGAAGATCAAATTGAGCAACATTTGCAAGAAAAAATACTATTCTCGTAATAGGATTTTTTTGGCTATTTTTAGGTATTTTTGGCTTATTTTGAGTATTTGTGAGTATTTTTAGCTATTATATATATATGATAAATGATATATGGGTTTAGTTGTGGTTAAATTTATGCATATGGATCAAGTTTTGTGCCAAATAGGTCAAGTATTCTAAGTGAAAAAATGCTAAAAAATTACTGAAATTTTTTACTATTCATTACGTTCACTTACAATTTTTTTTTCGTTGATCCCGATATGCTATGCACGCAAACTCAATAGATGTATGCATCTAAAATAGCAAGTATTAAGGAAAAAAATATGAAATTCAGAAAAAGAAACATAAAATTTTTCATGTTCGGGCTCATGTTATTTAAACAATTAATGGGAAATAATGGAATCTAGCACTTAAATACAAAAGAATAAATTCTAATAATTATAATATTAAAATAGTTACCTTATTTAATTTTACTAAACTCTATTCACATGTATTTCGAAAATATAATAAATAGTACTATTAATGATTGAATTAAATTAAGTTATTCACTTAATCATAAATAAACTTTTAAAGTAACACATAAATAAATGCAAATATGTATTGTATGCTATATGCTAGGTTTGGGTCGTCACAATATGCCAACGTATTCTAAACACTTTTAGAATATATTCCTTTTCTGAAAAATATTAAGGACACATTCATATAATGGGAATGACGGAGAATATGAACGTCACAAACAAGTCAATATGTAAACAAACATATAGATGTAAATGCCATTAAGTACAAGTTAATGCCAAAATATTCTCAAAATAGGTCATCTAACTTTATAGCATTAGGGCATATCTCCAACAGTATGGAGCGTGGGGGTGGCACCGCCTTCACGGGCTTGGCATCTATTACCTTGGCCTTGAAAGACTCAACTATAAACTTGTGAGGCAGCTCAAGTCCCACCAGTTGATTAAGGGGTGAGCTATCCCTGGCCTCTCTCAACTTATTAAGGCTGGACAAGGGATCCGTCTCGGTTTTTTCTTGTACTTGCCTTACCCTAATGATATGACACTCATCACCGCTCCCTGCACGGGCAGACCTGCGTTCCGACTCCTTTTCCTAGGAAACGCTCGAGCTATCTTTCACTGGGTATTGCCCTGACGATGACTTTGGGCTCGAGAGATTTTCATCTTCTCCCCCATATGAGTTGGCCTCCATCTCTTGGGAATCCTTAGACTCCGATCTCTCCATCATATATATATATACATATATGGAATGAAATATGTAAAAGTATCTAAAGGAAGTTGGGACGTACCTCAAGGGATCTAGTAGGCAGTTCTAAAGGGTCCAAGCTGGTAAGTCTGAGCTGACTGATCTTCGTGCTCACTGATCTCCTAGCTCACTATTCTCCGAACTGAATGTTCTGAGCTTAAGTGCCTTAGGATTCTTGAGAACTTGGATACAAGAAGTGAATGAATTTTAAAACATTTGAGCCCTATTTATAGGCAGAAGGTGTAACCGTCTCGAGAACACCAAACTTCGCTTCTTGTCAGAACTAAGGCATGACGTGTCGGTCTCATAGGAAAAACACCATCATGACGTGGCATCCCATCCACCTTAGGTCAGTCAGCCCCAACTCAGGCATATACACCCATAATCTAGTGCCCCCTTCCCGGCTCTAGACTTGGGGAGGGGGTTAACGAGGTGGTACCTGAGCTGAGAACAACATAACCGGATCACCTCCCGACCTGAAACGCCTGACCTGACCTGTACTTGACCCATGTGAATCTTAACGATTGGGCCAGGCGTCTAGATGGGACATAAGTAAGGTACTCGGCTCGGACCAGCGGGTAATGACTTTATCCATTGGGTAATAGCTTTGTCCAGAAGATATACATCGCGGGCAGTCAGTGGCGTGTCGGGCAGCATTAGGCATTCATTGCTGCCCGGTTATGAGATTAGTATAAATAGAGCCCATCCTCGCATTTATGGAGGTAACTCGTATGATTAATACTTTCAACTACCATTGCTCAGCTCGGACAAACTAATCATTCTCACGCCCGAAGGGAAAACACCAATCATTACCCCCACTTTTCCTTCTTTTCCTTGTGCAGGTCCAGGTGCTAAGGTTGGATTCCGAACTCGACTAGTAGGGAGTTTCCACCCTCAATAGATAGCAAGAAACTGATTAAAAGTTAACATGCCAAAGTCTTTCCACAAGTGGTGTGGGTGCTCTTTGACACCAATTACAAGTTCAAAGGTGATAGTTCCAAAGAGCAACAATCAAGGTTAAAAGAAAAATGAAGGCCAGAATTTGGAGTTCCAATACTTTGACTGTGAAACCCCCACTTTTCTGCTTTAACTCGATTTACGTGTTTTATCTCGTTTTACGTGCATTTGACCTGTTTATGTGCTATATGACCTAGAATGTTATAATTTTGATGTCAATACTCCTAATACATGCTAAATGTGCATTCATGAAATTTTCATAAAAAACGGGATCAGAAATTTTATCGTCGATTTTCAGTGAATAGTGTTTTCGAAACACGTCCGCTAAAATTTTGAAACTGGTCTTTTTAACCATTCTAGACCTAGACCACGGACTTTAATAGACATGTGTTTGATTAAAACGATTTTAAAATCGGCTTAAGAATTTATTAGGGTTTTTACACCACTTTTGCAAAAATCGAGTTATAAGCCGACTCGGGTGAAAGTGTTTGATTGTAAAACTTCTTGTCACCTAAAAATAACCTACTTGAGCTAGCTTGGGTGTTGAATAATTGTTTTGAACTTTGGTGATCAAGAAAATGCATTTAAAGTCAAGAAAACACTAAAAATAATTAGTTTCCACTTTGACTTTCTTTTATTTATTTGACCTTTGCTTAATATATGATCAACACACATTAAAAACAAAGCAAAACACCACCAAAAACACACACAAAACCGTGGCTCCTTGGAGGAGAAAGATGAAGGCATTTTCAAAGCATTTTTCTCATAGATTTTGCATTTCAAAGCCGAATTGAGTGATTCAAAGCTTGAAATTGATTGTTGGGCATCCATTCTACCCATTTTTAGCCTTAGTTTGCATCAAAGGTGAGAGAAAAATTCTAGATCTCAAAAGTTGTCTTTTGCATTTTTGTATATAAATGAAAATTGAACCGTTAGAATTCCAATCTGATGTTAGATTATTGCTCCTTGCATGCTAGGGATCATTTAGCTGTAATACTACGAGTTTTTATCGGTTGTAGCATAATTTTTATTTTTCGGGTATTTAAATTTGATTAAATTGTTCAATGTTGATTAAATTGAGTTGTGTTGATCGGAATCAATTGCCGTCGATTTCTAAATGTTTGATAATTACGTGGTAGGCCGTTGTAATGCCGAATTTTTTATTATGATGTTTGGGTGAAAATCCGAAAAATTCAGCCTTGACACCTTAGCGTTTTAGGGTTATCGGGCATGATTTGGAGGTGTTATGGTGGTTTTCCGAGGGGGCTAATGTAGTTGGTTGAATGGGTGGGTGTTTGAAACTGATTTGGAGTTGTTTGGATTAGTAGAATATAAGATATGATTAATTGAAGTTTAGGTTGTCTTTCTTTAAAATGTTAGATTGAGCCTTAGTTGATTGTGTGTGGGTTGAGTGATTGAATTGTGAGTTGTTGGTGGGTAAATTAGAGTTTGATTGTGTGTTTAATGCATGTTCGATTAGATGGCCTACTTTGTCATCTAACTTAGTTATTTGTTGTCTAACTGATTATTGATGGATATATGATTATTGATTGATGATTGATTGATTATTGATGATTGTTATGGAGTCTTGGTATGTGTGTGCCACCTCTCGGGCAGCATTGGGCTGTCGGGTTGATAACGGTATGACTGCCAGAGGCTACCCCGAGCTCGCATGACGGAGGTGTCATGGAGGAGGGGTGAGGTACCTCGGGTGCGTGTGTAATGGGGAGTTACAAGAAGAATGGTTGAGATCGTGATGGCGTTTGGAGCTACACCAACTAGAGTATCCTTTATTGAATGGTTATATAGTTATGTGATGATAGTATTATTTATGTTATTGTGTGTTTACTGACTCAAATGATTATTCCAAGGAGTTTAGTAGACCTTGCTCGAGATCTATCGGATCCTCGCTGGGCTTATTTTATATAAGCTCACTCTCTATTATTGCATGCATACAGGTGTACTATCGCAGGATTACGGGTACGTGCCTCCTGAAGAGGAAAATGTGCCTTACGTGGATGAGTCCTATGTTCCAGAGTCTTATCCTTGATGTTGTATTGTTTTACTATCTTGTATATCAACTTAGTAGACTTTTATATGCTTTGTAGTTCATTATGTAAAAGATGTTGAAAAGATAACGAATTAGTTGATGCAATCTTAGTAGTCTTTATTTTGTCTATGTTTAGGTTGCTGGATTGGCTCATTATGTTTTGTAATGTATATTAAGGGTTCACGTATTATGTTGGAACGGAGGCATATAACGAGGACTGTTTATTGTATAATATGGTTATGATGTATGTTGTTATTTTATTGAGGAGTTGTTTGTTGTATGGTTTGTAAAGTTGATGTATGACGTTCTATTGAGGTTGGTTTAAAGCCTCGGTGTCCTAATTACTGTCGTTATACTGTCAAAATTCTGTTGCGTCCTGACTGATTGTAGGAGGGGTCGAGTTGGGGCGTGACATTGACCATTCACGGGCTATAATAGCTTTTGTCATGGTACATGTAACACCATGCTCTTACCTATAGCAAACAATGATATTAGAAAAATATCAATTGTTATTCTAAAAACAAATTTTGGATGGGGATGATGGCAGGTAGGGTATCTATACTGATAGCAAAATTGATGGAGTATTCCTTAAAATTTGATTTTTATAAGAGAAAATCAAAAAGTAATTCGATAAGTTTTGATATTGGACTTTTAAAAAAGTCAAAATTTGAAAAAGCTAATTATTGATTTTTATATATATATACATACATATAATGTGTGTATACACATACAGACATATGTACACATTACATGTATATAATATAATGTTCAAAATCGATACAAAATAATCAATAACATTTTTCTTTATATTAGCCTCATAAATTAATATTTATTGCTAATAATAGGGGTGGAACTTGAGCCTGGGAAAGGTCCAACGTATGGGGCTGGGGGTAGTTCTGCTAAATATCATGACATGGGCTCCCATGGAGCACAGGACATCCTGTAGGGGCGAGAGAGCCTTTGGTTAAGGATAAGCATGATCGGAAACAACCTAGATTGGGATGGACTCTTGATGCATGATCTTAGGGATTTGCCCTTATCGGGGAACCCGACAATCTTCATGTATAAAAATAAGAGGAATCCTATGGTAAAAGGTACACAATTCTCACCAGAACACTTTACATTTCTCGGAGCCTTTGACCAATTCCTTACATTAACTGACAAGATTATTGGAGTGGGAACCAAGGGAAACCCCCTCGGTTCTTCTATTTTGCAAGAACCTGTTCAGCCCAGACCATTGTTAGGAATTTATGCCCTAAAGACCACTACCACTAAGACATCTTAATGAAGGGATATTATAACAATTAATAATCAGTGCATCTTACATGAACATCTCTATACTCTCATTATATTCTCTCTATATATGCATGCTAAGGCTCCTTGATTTGAGTGAATGACATAGGTACGTGGTAATCCACAAAGAATGTATATGCATGAGGTTGGAATCTAAACTATCAGTTCATAACCGTATAGTGAAGTTGAGCACTTGACTATGAAAAATTATAATGAGAGAGTCTCCTATTTGGTAGGGTGACCTACCTTAGTCATTGGATGGGCTTTCTAGACTTTTCTCATTAGTGGACAAGAGTGCATTGAAATGGACCATGGTATATGTGATCTCTGTAAAAGTACTATCGCTCGTATGAGATTAGAAACATCTCAAGCTACTAAGAGACCAATGCTCTAGTTCTTGAGCATATATGGATGACCAATGAACTCAAGGACATGTCTTTTACTTTAGATGAGATCTTATATGGGTCAACAACTCTGTGTTTTTGATACATAGACTTGACTAGTTGGCACATGCATATGTGTCAAGTCATTCCATGCCATCTTAATTGGTGGGTTATAACCCCTTTGTGACATCCTATTAATTATCGGAACCTAAGTACATCAGGATTATATTTAGATATTGAACTTGTGGGTCGCTCCCTGGATCAAGAGAAAAATATCTAGATGATGATTATTGGAGGATTAGAGGCACAAAGTATAGAAGTTGTGAAACCCCACTTTTCTGCTTTAACTCAATTTACGTATTTTATCTCATTTTGCGTGCATTTGACCTGTTTATGTGCTATATGACTTAGAATGTGGTAATTTTGGTATCAATACTCCTAGAACATGCTAAATGTGCATTCATGAAATTTTCATAAAAAACGGAGTCAGAAATTTTATCGTCGATTTTTAGTGAATAGTATTTTCGAAACACGTCCGCTAAAATTTTGAAACTGGTCTTTTTAACCCTTCTAGACCTAGACCACGGACTTTAATAGACCTGTATTTGATTAAAACGGTTTTAAAATCGGCTTAAAAATTTATTAGGGTTTTTACACCGACTTTTGCAAAAATCGAGTTTTAAGCCGACTCGGGTGGAATTCTTTGAATGTAAAACTTCTTGTCACCTAAAAATAATCTACTTGAGCTATCTTAGGAGTTGCATTTTTGTTTTGAGCAAGGAGATAGCTGAAATGCATTTAAAAGACAAGAAAATGAATTAAAGGACTAAAATACTACTTTGACTTTGCATTTTATTTATTTGACCAAGCTTTTAATTGCATATAGTCATCAACACACACTCAACACAACACAAAACATACTCCACACACACACAAAGGGCCGAGAGGTTGAGGGAGAAAAAGCCAAAGAGAATTTCAAGGTTTTTCAATCAAATTTTCAAAGAAACACCTAGTTTTTGTCCGTAAAACTTTGCACCGACTTGGATTCTGCTTGTTGGGCACACACTTCACGCATTCCTAGGCTTATATCGCATCAAAGGTGAGAGAAAAATTCTAGATCTCAAAATGTCATTTTTATGTTTTTGCGTATAAACGAAATTTGAACTGTTAGAATTGTAATCTGATGTTAGATTATTGCTCCTTGCATGCTAGGGATCGTTTAGTGGTAATACTACGAATTTTTGTCGAATGTAGCATAATTTTTATTTTTCGGGTATTAAATTTTGATTAAATTGTTTAAAGTTGATTTAATTGAGTTGTGTTGCTCGAAATCGATTGCCGTCGATTTCTAAATACTTGATAATTACGTGTTAGCGCTGTTGTAATGCCGAATTTTCGATTACATTGCTCGTGGGAAAGTCCGGAAAATTCAGCCAAGACATCCTAGGGTTTTAGGGTTATCGAGCATGATTTGGAGGTGTTATGGTGGATTTTCCAGAGGGCTAATGTAGTAGGTTGAATGGGTGAGTGATAGAAACTGATTTGGCAATGTTTGGGTTAGTAGAATGTAAGTTATGAATTTTTGAAGTTTAGGTTGTCATTCTTTAATTTCTTGAACGATGCCTTTAGATGATTGGGTGGTGTTTGAGTGTTGAATGGTGAGTTGTTGATGAGTAATTTAGGGTTTAATTGTGTATATAATGCATGTCTGGTTAGATGGCCTACTTTGTCATCTAACTAAGTTATTGTTGTTTAAATGATAATTGGTGCTATCAATGATGAATAAATGATGATTGATTGATGATTGATTGATGATTGATGATGATTATGGAGTCTTGGTATGTGTGTGCCACCTCTCGGGCAGCGTTGGGTTGTCGGGTTGATAACGGCATGACTGCCAGAGGCTACCCCCAGCTCGCATGACGGAGGTGTCATGGAGGGAGGGGTTAGTGAGATACCTCGGGTGCGTGAGTAATGGGGAGTTTTAAGAAGAACGGTTGAGATCGTGATGGCGTTTGGAGCTACACCAAATAGAGTATCCTTTATTGAATGATTATATAGTTATGTGATGATAGTATTATTTATGTTATTGTGTGTTTACTGACTCAAAGGATTATTCCAAGGAGTTTAGTCGACCTTGCTCGAGATCTATCGGATCCTCACTGGGCTTATTTATATAAGCTCACTCTCTATTATTGCATGCTTACAGGTGTTGCAGAGCCGGATTAAGGGTACGTGCCTCCTGAGGAGGAAAATGTGCCTTACGTGGACGAGTCATATGTCCCAGAGTCTTATCCGTGATTCTGTGCTGTTATTTATCATGTATATTAACTTAGTAGCCTTTTCTATGCTTTATAGTTCTTGTTGTATAGGATGCTGAAAAGATTATAAATTAGTTGTTACTATTCTAGCAGCTTCTTTTGTCTATGGTTAAGTTGTTAGATGGGTCTCAACTTATTTTTGAAATGTATGATAAGGTTGAGGTATTTATGTTATGTTGGAACGGAGGCAGATAACGAGGACTGATTATTGTATATTATGATTATGTTGTGTGTTGTTATGTTGTTGAGGAGTTGTTGTTTGTATGGTTATGGAATTGGATGTTTAATGTTATTAATGAGGTTGGTTTAGAACCTCGGTATTCTATTTACTGTCGTTATACTGTCGAAATCCCGTTGCGTCCTGACTGATTGTAGGAGGGGTCGAGTTGGGGCGTGACGGAAGTAATCAAGAAAGGTTGATAGTACAAGGTTAAGACCTAGTATTGATTACGGGTTCTACATAGAAGGAAATTTTGGTCATTTTGCTTAGTAGGTCAAAGACAAAGGTCAAACATTGTTTGACTAGCTTCTGGGGAATCAATATTCGTTCTAGAGTGTAGTGATAACTCTTTAGTGGAATGAACTAGGGCTAAAATGAATTAAATGCAACTAGGGTCTAGCAGGGGGCATTTTAGTCATTTTGGAGCTAGGGCGAATATGTCTTTTGGTCCCACTTCTAGCTAATTTTCATATTGGTAAGTACATTTTCATTTACTCTATGAATGGTGTGTAAAGTGTGTAACGCCCTGTTCCCTCGGGGAATTGGGCCCCAATCCCAAACTCCAAGTCACGAAAAATGAGAAAAAACGGACATAGTCTCCCCTTTACTTAGGCCAAACCAAAATCTGCACGCAGAAGAATACAACCACAAACACCATTCACAATATGTACAAAGTTTCCTTTCTTTAGTAAGATATAAATATTCATGCATGCTAAGCTAGGTGTAAAATAAAACTAAGTAATTACCTAAGTCTATTACATGCCAAGAAAGTTAAGCCATTAATATACTTATCAAACCACTCTAACAAGTCTTAATTTAAACTCTAATTACAATATCTACATTCTTGATTTACAAAATAAACTACAAGCCATGCTCCAATATAACTTTACATAAGTCCACATAAAATATCCTACCAATACTTTAGACAATCATGGGACACTTGATCTTCTTCTACCACCCGATGGCTACCTTCACCAAGCATGTAAAATGTTAGAAAGAGTAGTGAGCAAAACACTATTGCTCAGTGAGGGAAGAATGAATGCAGGGAGGTTTTGAAAACTCTTTTCGTGAATGCATATAAGTAAGATATATTAAAAGTCATAAGTAACTCATTTTAGGCACAAAGAAATACTTTAGCAAGAATAATATGAAAGGGTGGGATCGGCTCCGAAACATGTAATTCACAACATAATAGAGTTAAAGCAGAAGCGCTGAGCATTTAAAAATTTCAACATAATCATTTGTAATCACATACATTTCCGAAGTAAAGTCCATGGTAATCAACATGTAATACATAATATATCAAATATACTATAAAGTAAACGAGAGATAAAACGGTATACTTCACGTTGATAGCCGTTTGGAGATGTTGAAGCCAAAAGGAAAATACTACGGCATGGTCAAGCCTCCTTCACAAGTGTAAAGGTCATAGATTGAAACACGCGAGCATCCAATGGCAAACACCACCAACCAAGTATATATGCTAGCTTCTCGGTGATAGATCTATCATGACAATTTATACGGTAATGAAGTCCAACTCTTATGAATCTATTTATAGTTGTGAATTAGTATGCAGTTTGATCCTTCCGTTAATATATCCCGATAGTTGTGAGGACCATGATACGATTAAGTCCAATAAATGATTCTATGCGTAAAACTTATTCGGTGGAATGAGAGATGACACCTATGGAAAAACTCATTTCCATCATTCCATCTTTTATGCCCCGGCCGAGGACTTGCTCATTCAAACTACCGAAATAAGATCACATAGGACATCACATCACGTCGGAGGTTAACGGATCCTATCTTGACAATTACCTGTTGGTTTCTATATCACAAGACTAAATTGCAAGAGGCCGTACTTCACCTTTATGAACGCGAGCTTTGTCGGAACGCTAAATTTAGCCCCTGATATATCCGACAACCGTAATTTCTCAAGTCAAATGATTAATTTGAACAATTCGCAATGAATGACAAACTATTAATCCAAAGTCATGTAGTTTTAGTCATTTCTTGTCACAGTCAGTGATTCGTTCAACTAACAATCACTTACATATAAGTTAGTCGCATCCCTGTGCTGTTATGGCATAAGGCTCACCATCCTTTATCATTAACATCTCTATATTAATCAAATGTAACTTATATATAATAGCCTGTACTTAATTATTCTAGTCCCGGTCAAATAATTTGAGGGCTATGAATCAGTTTGAATGGTTTATCATATCGAAGAAATTTGCCAATGTATTCTAAATTTTTTTTAGAATATATTTGTTCTCCGAAAAAACATTAAGGACACATTCATATAATGGGAATGACGGAGAATATGAATGTCACAAACAAGTCAATATGTATACAAAGATATAGATGTAAATGCTATTAGGTACAAGTTAATGCCAATATATCCCCAAAATAGGTCATCTAAATACATAGCATTAGGGCATATCTCCAACAATCTCCCACTTGCACTAATGCTATGATATATATTATAGTATTAACGCAACACACAATTATATCACATATCAATCTTCACAAGACGTGGACCTAGCTATGAATGATTCATGGCTAAGGTAAGTGGGTCAGCTATGTCAAGAGATGTGGTCGATTTTCTGCAATAACATATCACAATATTGTTATAGGTTATAGATACAATATATGAAAATGAAAACACTTTTTCAAATGTTTGGACATACTGTGAGACCCTAGTTCATTTAGCTTGTACAATAGCTCCATTATAGTCGTAATGCAAAAACATCACAACTAAATGATAAGAACCATTATCAACTTGTATGATTTCCTTAATCCAAACAACTTCTTTTGTAACATCAAATATTACGAAAGATATAATATACATGATAGGACATACAGTTCGTTCAGAACCTTTCTAACTAAATGTGCTCTCACTAAATATGAACATGAATCCCGAAATAGACATTCTATTATTGGTTTCAGATCAAAATCTAAACTAATAAATCCATTACCATGGATTTTACCCTTTCCATAGAATATATTTTAAGTGCTTCATAGGTACTTTAAATATATGCAAGTATTATCCAACATTCTCAATTAGGATAGGATTGACATTCACTCGTAACACTTTACAGTTTGCACAATGTCAAATGTTGTACTTAGTACAACAACTTATGAAGTCATCTATTGTTGAAGCATAAGATGACTTCATCCCAAGTTTACTATGCTGCTAGAGTTTCTCGAAAATCATTCGTCGGAGATGGATTCATTGTCTCAAGGACAATAATTTCTTTCTTTGATTTCTTTGCGAAAAACTATCTTGAATACCTTCAAGATCATTCTAGGTACAATCTTTGGAATATGTTAAGTAATCTCCTCGTACTATCATCATAGCTACGAATTCCCGAGATACTAATGACATCTTTCAAATATGGAGAACATTTAATATGACTAGACTTTAACTGACATCACAACACTTATATCATCAACTATGATAGACAAGTCATCAACATACAGATTAAGATTAGTGGTTGCGTTCCCATTAACTCTGATGCACACAAGGTTCATCCAAGTACATAATGAAAATAGACTTAAGCATAACGATTGGTAAAAGATTCCATCCACTATGCTCTCTTTTGGAATATGCCTCCCTACCTTTGGGTAAACAAAGACACCATCCCAATCAAGCACATGATATCTTTCAATAAACCAATCTAGCTGTAAAAGGTCATAAACCCTTTTCCATAAACTTCAATCTTCATCTCGAAAATCACTATTCAGATAAGATTGAATTGTATGAAGTATAATCATTACGCATTTCACTAAAATATATTTCTTGGAGTAGATATCACATATCAATTCTTTACAAATCATTTAAATAATCATTATCTCAATGACACAAACAACTTTTGTGCATCCAATAGAAGATATCCCCATATTGTCTAGAGGATGAGATACACTACTAGTTTTGTAAAGATCTTTTGTGATGACATTTCGGACCGAAGTGAATAGATTCAATATTTAAGTTTAGGTGATTTTGTGGCTTAGAGCAGACTTCCACAATTTCTATTTGTTGTTTGAGCTTCCTTATACTTCTTCAAATCATTTCCAAGAGCTAAGGTGATGAAGTTTTGCATGTTTTTGACATTATAAAGTTTATGCTCAAGTTATAGCTTTTCTTGATTTGTTGTATTGGCTTATATAATGCTCAATTATTGTATAAAATACCTTCTACATGCTTTGGAGACCTTGTTTGTGGAGTTTAATAGCTTGAATCATGGATTAATGCAAATGATCATATGTAAGAGAAGATGAATAGTGTCATTCTTAGGGTTTTGTCAAAATTTGCTTGTGGGATTGAATTTGTGCTATCTATAGGTGATTTTAGTGTTAATAAACATAGATTAATTGTCGTATGTGATTTGGTTGCTCGGACTTTCGCTAAAAATGCTAAAATGGCTTAGTTTACAAAGGGGTTTCAGGTAATTTGTGAATCCGGGTGCAATCCAGTGTCATGGCTAGTATTTAATAGGTAGGGAAGTATTAAAAGTAGGTTTATGTCACCAAGTGAGTATTGGTTAGGGTACTTGTAGTTCAAACGCATAAAGGGGCTTCCGGGACTTTTGCGGTAATTGCGGGTTAAAGGGTGGTTCCAAGGGTCCTATAGGTGTCATAAAGTATCATTATAAGAATTGAATAGGCCGTTTGAGAATCTTAAACCTCGTCCTTCTATTGTGAGTCAAATAGTGTTAGTAGACAAAGGGGACATTTTGGGTAATTTGAGTGTTTTGGCTGCTTATAGAGCTTCATTGTGGTTGGTTGGTGGTTAATGAATGCGTAGAATACTCGTAGTGTCCTTCTGTTGCTTGGAAGATAGCAATTTAGTTATAATTGGAAAAGGGGTCGTTTGACCAAGTGTTGACCGTGCTCGCTTTGAGTTGGGGGCTAGTCTTGTATGTTCATGGAAGCACTTTTAGTGCAATTGTGGTGTTGATTGGGGGTTCGGTTAGTATAGCTGTAGTTCAAATGTTCTAGGTAGACTTTCGGGGTTCTATTGGAAAAGTGAGGTTTCGTAGCATAGAATCGTGTCATAATGTGTCTAAGAGTGGGTAGTGAAGGCGGTTTCCCAATCTCGTAGCTCATTTGGTTGTAGTAGCCTTTAGAAGTTAGAGTATGCATATTATTTTTGGTAGTTTTCTTGCATTGAGTTAGTATTGCCTACTTAGCTATGGTTATTGTTGTTATTATTGGCTATGAATGACATTGCTTAGTTGAATTGAAGTTTTATGTATGTTGATAGCTTTGGACTTAGTTGTTAGCATTCTTAGTTTATATATTGATTGTATAGATTGATTCTTATATGTTAAACGGTGGGTCTAGCAAGATTATAGAGTAACCTTGTGCTTATATAACTTTTTTAATGGTTAGAAAATGTAAAAAGTTTAGTTTAAGATAATTGAATTAGTGGTTGATAATTATCTTGAAATTGACTAGCTATGCGTGTGAAACTCCAGATTTTACCTTTGTATAGAATTGCGTGTTTTGACCTGTTTATGTGTTATATGAGTTAGAATGAGCTAATTCTGTGATTTATATTCCTAATACATGCTATGTGTGCATCCATGAAATTTTCATCAAAATCGGCATCAGAAATTTTATCGACGGTTTTTGTGAATAATATTTTGAACACAAGTCCACTAAAATTTTTACACGGGTGTTTTAAATGTTTTAAAACCTAGTCCTCGAATATTAATAGACCCATGTCTGATTAAAATGGATTTCAAATCGGCTTTGAAATTTTAAAGGTTTTTACACATTCTTTTGCAAAAATCGCATTTTTAGCATAGTCGGGTGAAAGTCTTTGCATGAGAAAATTCTTGTCACCTAAAAATAAACTACTTAAAATAGTCTAAGTGTTGCATAATTATTTTGAGCAAAAATAGTCTAAAATAGAATTAAAAGACTAGAAAAATATTAAAAATTAACTTGTTTCAACTTTGACTATTTTATTTTGTTGACCTTGGCTATATAATTCATCAACACACATTAGCAAAGCACAAAAATACCTTATTTTGCACACACATGGCCGAGAGCCATTAGAGAGAAAAAAGAGGATTTTTCTTCAAGTTTCAAGGCAATTTTTCATTAGAAGTTGCAATTCAAAGCCAAATCTTGTCATCCAAAGCTTGAATTTACTTGTTGGGCACGCATTGCATGCATTCCTAGGCTTGTATTGGATCAAAGGTGAGAGAAAAATTCTAGATCTCAAAATGTCATTTTTATGTTAATTCATATAATCGAATTTTTAGTCGTTGAAATGTTAAATTGATGTTATATTATTGCTCAGTAGGTGCTGAGGATTGATTATGTGTGTTTATATAAGTTTTGAACCGTTGTAGCATGAATTTTTATTTTTCAGGTATTAAAATTGAGTTGTTGGCTATTTGTTGAATAATTGGAGTTGTGGTGGTTGTAATTGATTGATGTTAGCTTCTAAAAGTTTGTTAAATACGTGGGAGTAATGTTGTAATGCCGAAATTTTGATTACGAAGTTGTGGTGAAAGTCCAAAAATATCAGCCATGGTGCATTGAGGTTTTAGGGCTGTTAGGCTTAATTTGGATGGATTGTGGTTGGTTTTCGAGAGGGCTAATATAGTTGTTTGAGTGAATTTGGATGGATTGTGGTTGGTTTTCAAGGGGGCTAATGTAGTTGCTTGAATGGGTGAGTAATAGAAACTGGTTTGGAGGTGATTGGATTAGTAAAATGTAAGTTACGACTTTTAGAAGTTTGGGTTGTTTTTGTTTAAAATATTGAAATATGCATTTGGTTGTTTGGGTGGTGTTTGAGTGATTGAATTGTGAGTTGTTGATGGTTAGATTAGGGTTTGGTTGTGTGATTAATGCATGTTCAGTTGGATGGCCTACTTTGTCATCTAACTTAGTTGTTGAGTTGTTAATTGTTTAATTGATAATATGTTATTGAAATGTTATTAATTGATTATTGATTATTGATTATTGATAAGCCGGGAGATAGGCAACCTACTTTGTTGTCCTCCTGTGATAATTGATTATTGATGAGCCGGGAGATAGTCAACTTGATATGTTGTCCTCCTGAGATATGAATGATTATTATTATTGTCATGAGTCTTGGTATGTGTGTGTCACCTCTCGGGCAACGTTGGGCTGTCAGGTTGATAACGACATGACTATCATAGACTACCCCCAACTCGCATGGGCGGAGGTGCCATGGAGGGAGGGGCTAGTGAGGTACCTCGGGTGCGTGAGTAATGGGGAGTCATAAGAAGATGGTTGAGATCGTGATGGTGTTTGGAGCTATACCAACTAGAGTACCCTTTATTGATTGGTTATTATTATTAATGTGCTTATATTGTTAATGATGTTTATTATGTGTTTACTGCTCAAAGGATGATTTCCAAGGAGTATAGTAAATACTGTTAAGAGATCTGTCGAATCCTCACTATGCTTGTTTTATATAAGCTCACTCTCAATTATTGCATGCATACAGGTGTTACAGAACATGAATACGAGTACGTGCCTCAGGAAGATGAGAATGTGCTTTATATGGACGAGTCCTATGTGCCAAAGTCTTGTCCTTGATATCTGAGATGTAGTTCTCTTTTGTTATCTTGTATATTAAAACTAGATGTTTTGTATTTACTTAGAAGTTTATGATGTATAAGATGTTGTAAAGATAATGGATTAAATGTTACTAGCTTAGTAGTCTTGTTTTGGAATATGATTAGATTGCTAGATTGGTTATAATCTATTTTGGAAATATATGTTATATAGTAAATGTATGATGTTAGAACGGAGGCGTATAACCTATGGATGCAATGGTAAAATAATGTTTAATATATGGGAATGGTCGTGTTGTATGTTGTTGGTTTGGTTGTGGAGTTGTTGTTGATCTTTGGAGTTGGTTATATGGAATTATAAGGGTTGGTTTAGAACCTTGATGTCCGTGTTACTGTCGTTATACTGCTGAAATTCCGTTGCGTCCTGACTGATCGTAAGTGGGGTGGAGTTGGGGCGTGACAATGTGTTTAGTTGTATTTGTGTAGAATGCGTATCTAATTAAAGGAGTTTCATGAATTGATTAGTTAAGTGTTATATGCCTTTGTATAGAATGTTACCTTGTTAAGAATTGAGAGAATATGCTTAATTCTTGTCTGTATTGCTAGCTTCAGTGCAAGTGGAAAATGTTTGAATAAGGGTTGGCAAATTAAAGGTGAAGGATTCTTCATCCCTTTTGTGCATCATAGTTTACTCTATTGCTTATAAAATTGCATGATTAATATAAATTCTTGAGTTTATATGTACTCATTGTTTGCTATGTTTAGCACGAGGACAACCTACTTTGTTGTTCCTCTTTATGTGTTATCGAGATATTATCTATTGCTTGTTTACGCTATGTTGTGATCTCGTGTCAATGGTTGCGCAACCTTAGCATCGTACAAATGTGATGAGCCTCTCTGGGCGGCATCGGATTTGCCATAATGGTTGCTCTAGCTCCGTAACTATTCCCACTCTCTCTAGGGAAAGGTGTTTACCCTAGGGAAGTTGGTTCGTAGGATTTGGGGTACATCCGGAGTACGCCCACTGCAGTTATAAGGGATGTCGGCTTAGCGTTAGCATTACTAATATCAATTTAGGTTCGTGGCTCGTGGTTCGTGGATAGTGGTTCGTGGTTCGAGGCTCGTGCTTGTGATCAACCTTGTATCCTTTTAAATAAATAACCCTTGCTTGGGCCCTAAGTCTTTGGAGAGTTACATATGTTTGTATCGTTGCTTAAGTGTTACATATTTGTGTTGTTAGTTGAGTATATGGTTAAGCTTCTATTGTTTGTATAAAGTTTGTCACTTTATTAATTTGGTTTAATAATTGTCTAACTAGTGATTCTTTGACTTATTTGCATTGCACGAAAGGTTTTCAAAACTCCTAGATACTTGTTCCCTTCTCACTGAGTATACATGTATTGTATGCTCACCCCTCTTTCTAATATTTTTCAGGTTTAGTACGAAGCAATTGAAGTGGCTACAAGCTGTTTGGACTCCTGTGCATTGAAGTGTTGCTTGCTCGAGATAGTATATTTTGAAAAGTAGAAGTCCTGTGTGTATTTGAATTATGTTGTGGAGGGTTGTAATAAAGTCTGAAAAAATCGTTGGCTTGTAATAACTTAATGGTTTACTTTATCACTTGATTGTCTTGCATGCTTGTTTGGGTTAAAGAAGATTGGTTGGCGGACTTAATTCATAAGAAAGATAGATAGAGAATATTAGAGTGGTATGATAAGTGGAATTAAAAATATAGACTTTCAACAGTTAATGAATGCTTGCTTGCGTGTCTTTAATGTCGTAGACTAAGGCTCGGATGGCCTTAGTATTGGAAAAGTTGTATGGTTGGAGTTTGGAGTTGTTGAGAATGTTGTAGTATGTGGATTGTGGCTTTATCTTTTGTTACAGGAAACCAGTTAGGCCTAGAAACAGGGGAAACTCCGCCTGTTTTCCTTTGTTTTTCGTGCCATGGGGTATTGGATCGGGACTCCGGTCTCGTGAGGGATCGGGGTGTTATACTTTGATCAAGAACACATTCAACGAAAAAACTAGAATATCCTAAAGCACATCAAATGCCTTCAAGATCTTCAACTTCCTTGTGTTCTCCATTGGACCTCCGACTCCTTGGATGCCTCCATTGGTTTTTCTTGCAAATCTTCTTGAAAGATTATACATAATCCTCACTACAAGATTCTCTTAATTGTAAGAAAGTAAAGTGAGACTTATGTCTCAATTACAAACCATTGAATGAATCAAATAATTACAAAAACCCTTTTTGGAAATTACAACCATTTAATTACCAAGTCCATGATCAAATTTACCATTCAACCAACCATTCATACTCATAAAGCCAAGATCATGCATATCCAATATACAATCTAAGATAAACAAGCAAGCTAGAACATATATCTTATGCATCACATATAGAAGACAACACAGCCATCTAATCTTTAACACTCATTAGCAATATCTTGCTAATATGCATGTAAACTCATAGATTGCATGTACTATCATATACAATGTACAATACACATGAAGGTGCTCGTTTCTCTAAAACCAACCTCAAAGCCAAAAATAAAAATGGCTAAGGCTAGGAGAAAGTGCTCTACTAGCATGTTCCATGTTCCATGTTCCATTGTATATGAAGTACAATACACATGAAGGAGCTCATTTCTCAAAAACCAATTTTAAAGCCAAAAATAAAAACGGTCAAGGCTAGGAGAAAGTGCTCTGCTTGCATGTTCTATGATTCATTGTATATAATGTACAATACACATGAAGGAGTTCGTTTCTCAAAAACAAACCTTAAAGCCAAAAATAAAAACGGCCAAGGCTAGGAGAAAGTGCTCTACTTGCATATTACATGTTTCGTTGTATACAATGATAGATGTTTACATGCATATATGGAAAATCATAAGACCAGCCATTTTACATACTTTAAAGATTAAATTTTTGGCTATAAATGTGACTTCATGGACTTTAGAAACTGTGGCTCTGATACCACTTGAAAGGGTGAGATCGACTCTGAAACGTGTGATTCACAACATAATAGAGTTAAAGCAAAAGCGTTGAGCATTTAAAAATTTCAACATAATCATTTATAATCACTTATATTTCTGAAGTAAAGTACATGGTAATCAACATGTAATACATAATATATCAAATATACTATAAAGTAAACGAGAGATAAAATGGTATACCTCACGTTGATAGCCGTTTGGAGATATTGAAGCCAAGAGAAAAATACTACGGCGTGGTCAAGCTTCCTTCACAAGTGTAAAGGTCATAGATTGAAACACACGAGCATCCAATGGCAAACACCACCAACCAAGTATATGTGCTAGCTTCTAGGTGATAGATCTAAGCTTGTATGTGTTTGAAAGTGCAAAAGAAAAATACTTAGGTATTTTTCTAGCTTGGGCTGAGAGGTAGAGAACAAGAGTAAATGGAGAGAATTTTTCTTTTCTTGCTTTCTAGTGTTGGCCGAAAAATCACCAAGCATGGAGGAGAAGAGTTGGCCTTTATATAATGTCTTGAGTTGTGTTAGCTTGTGACAAGTGGCATGATATTTCTTCTCAAGACATCATCCTTTTGCCAAGCGTCAAACATGCATATATTCAAGACATCTTCCTTTGCCAACTTGTTCTTTGTCCTTTAGTTCTTTGTCTTCTAGTGTTTCGTCCACTAGTGTTTTGTCTTCTAGTGTTTCGTCCACAAGTGTCAACTTATCTTTTTTCTTTTAGTGACAACTTGTCTTTTGTCTTCTAGTGACAACTTTTTAATAATTAATTCTAATCCCCATTAGAATAATTAATTGGAAATTGATCTTTCTCTCTATTTATACCTTGGCCCCAATACTTTCAGTATTTATACTTGGCCCCATTATTTTTAGTATTTATCCTTTAGCCTCAATACTTTTCAATATTTATACTTTTGGCCCGCTTAACCATTAGCGTCCAAAATAAATAACGTTAACTCTTTAACGTCTTTCTAACTTAATATCAAGCTTGTTAATTGCCTTATTCTTGATGCTCTTTTTGTGTGTGACTTTTTAGATTTATAACCGTATAGCGATGGGGGAATATTAAAAGCTTTCTATCTATTCCAGGAATATCTCCGTCATTTGATGGAATACCCTCACGTTCAAGAGTGACGCACTAGCAATATACATATTATGACAATTTATACGGTAATGACGTCCAACTCTTATGAATCTATT
This sequence comes from Ehretia macrophylla, assembly GCA_037974665.1. Classification (NCBI taxonomy): domain Eukaryota; kingdom Viridiplantae; phylum Streptophyta; class Magnoliopsida; order Boraginales; family Ehretiaceae; genus Ehretia; species Ehretia macrophylla. Next base: position 77,452,697 of record CM075773.1, read on the forward strand.
TATAGTCGCGAATTAGCGTGCAGTTCCGATCCTTCCATTAATATGTCCCGATCGTTGTGGGGACCATGATACGATTAAGTCCACTAAACGATTCTATGCGTAGAACTTATTCGGTGGAATGAGAGATGACATCTATGGAAAAACCCCTTTTTATCATTCCATCTTTTATGCCCCGGCCGAGGACTTCCTCATTCAAACAACTGAAATAAGATCACATAGGACATTGCCTCATGTCGGACGTTAATGGATCCTATCTTGACAATTATCTGTCGGTCTCTATATCACAAGACTAAACTACGAGAGGCCGTATTTTACCTTTATAAAGGCGAGCTTTGTCCAAACACTAAATTTAGCCCCTGATATATCCGGCAGTCGTAATTTCTCAAGTAAAAGGATTAATTTGCACAATTCACAACGAATGACAAACTATTAATCCAAAGTCATGTAGTTTTAGTCATTCTTATCACAGTCAGTGATTCTTTCAACTAACGATCACCCATATATAAGTTATTCGCATCCCTATGTTGTTATGGCACAAGGCTTACCATTCTTTATCATTAACATTTCTATGTTAATCAAATGTAACTTACATATGATAGCTTGTACTTGATTATTCTAGTGCCAGTCAAATAATCTGAGGGCTATGAATCAGTTTGAATGTTTATCATATCGAAGAAATATTCCAACCTATTCTAAACCTTTTTATAGAATATATTTCTTCTCCGAAAAATATTAAGGACATATTCATATAATGAGAATGACGGAGAATATGAACGTCACAAACAAGTCAATATGTAAACAAACATGTAGACGTAAATGTCATTAGGTACAAGTTAATGCCAATACATCCCCAAAATAGGTCATCTAAATATATAGCATTATGGCATATCTCCAACATAATCATTTAGGCTTAATAACTATGAGACACACAATAAAAGGATACGAACTCGGTCACGTTCACGAACCATGAACCACGAACCACGGACCACGATCATAAGCACAAGCATGAACACGATATGATAACGATAACTCGGCATCCTATATCACTCCAGTGGGTGTACTCCGGATGTACCTCAAATATCCTACGACCTAACTCTCCCAGGGCGGCATCCCTAGCGAGAGAGGGAATAGAGTATGGAGGTCGAACAATCACTGGCAAACCTAATGCCGCCTAAAAAAGCCCAATCCAATGCAAAATGGTTGCGCAACCACGATAGCAATAACGATAGATATGAGTTTACACTCGATAGTATCTAGGAATCCAAGGAAAATCAATTTGATAAACACATAAAGTGAGCATCTAAATGCTACATTAATACAAATATTACATGTTATACAAACTTTATCACTATTTGTAATGTCCCTCAAGCAATTAACCACTTAAAGCACTTTAAAGCATATTCATGAAGTACGTAATATAATTAGAAGTAGCTCTATGGAAAGGCTACAATTAAGCAACTAGAAATGATTGTTGTTTAACAAGCACATAGCACAATATCAACTTAACTTACCATTAGCTAATCACTTAAAGTTAGAAGCTTCTCATTAATGAATTTAGAGTAAAAAGAAAAACAAAAAGATAACTTAACTACTCAAGAAGGGAATGTTTCAACTAGAATACTAAAGTTAGGTGCATTTAAGTTAAAGTATAGCTAACCCAAGATAACACAATACCATACATTGTTCATGACCTTCTTCACTTACATTAGATAATAACTTATCTATAAAACTAGTTCAATTCCATTTAACATTAACCAACTATTAACTCATTTTAAAACATTTCCTCTTTAGGATTCTTTTAAGCTAATATAGATTAAGTTCCTTTAATGTTCAAATAATACATTCATTAACAATGGCACTTTTAATTTATTTACTACCATAGTAGAATTCTGATTCATGTATTCTATTTCTTACCAAATTTAATCGCTTGCACATAATACTAGCTTAACTACATACTTAACAATCACTAAATAACAATCACAAACCAGTAGCATTTCACTTAGGAAATTAAAAGCTAAGAACAACCTAACTATAACCATAACTCTAGCTAATATAACAAGCAATTTTACAACACATAAACTCTTTTAATTCACAAGAGGGGCAAGGGGTAAGCAGCTGCATTCCATACTAACTCATGATTTCTAATTGCTCATATATCACAATTTACATAACTATAAGAGCTCCAGTATGTTCTAATCATCCAAGGACACTACACAATAGAGTCTTGATTGGATACATCCAATTAGAGTTGAAATATATCATCACTTTAGCAAAATAACAACACAATTCAGATTCTCGCGTAATAGGGCAATTCCGACATATCTCATCAAAATGGTCATAACTTATTCTAAAAAACTCCGATTAATGCACTGCAAAAAGAATTAAAAACTAGACTCGTAAGGCTTTCTAACGGTATATAATTCAACCCCTAATCCTTCTCTAATTAATACAGTTTTAAGCTTGAAATTGCCTCTGTTTTGCTGAAAAAAAATCTGGACAACCACGGTTGAACACACACGTGCACACATGAATTTTGCTTGGTTCCCTTGTATTCCTTTAGCTTTAAACATTATTCAAGCATATATAACTATTGCATACTTTATTGAGGACTTTTATCAAACATCTAGCCTACACATATGTCCAAAGATAGCAAATTAACAACAACAAATATAACATGGAATCCTCCAAATTTAGTTAATGAAAACAACTACTTCACAACTAAACATAATGATCTTATTATCTAGTTGAAAAAAAGCTAAAGAATAATTTATTTCAACATTACATAAACTACAATCACAAGAAAATTCAAGAAAAACACACTACTATGCAACCCCTTACCTCAAATTGGCTATAAAATGTACTAAAGAACTAAAACTTGAGCTAATATGGAAAAAATCATCATTTTCCTTCTTCTTTTTCTTCTCGGCAGTCAGCTCTTGAACTCTTTTTTTCTTGTTTCCTTTGGTCCGATTATGGTGGTGGTGATTGTGTGTTGTTTGCACTTTTTTAATGTTAGTTTTTTTGTTTGTGTGGTGTATACATGTGCCGAATGTGTGTGTGTTGTGTTCTTTTTTGTTTTTGTATGTTAAAATGAATGGTTGAAAGAAAAGTCAACAAGCCAAACAAATAAAAATGAACTAAGGCAAACAATAAAAATAATAAGATAGTTTATTTCATGTAGATCGTTTAGACGTAACTTAGATAATGCAATTGTAAAAAATAATATAAAGCTCGTTCAGTTTCAGGCCCAAACTTCTTATTCAAGTAGTGAAATGAGTTAGTTAAAAGGCATGTAAAATAATTTAAATAAATAAAATAGCAAAGTAGTTATCCTGGGCAAGTCATTTAAATATAATTTAAATAAATACAAATAATGAAAATAATAATTAATTATTTCTTGTAAATCAATTAAATACAATTTAAATAAATGCAAGTGGTGATAACAATAAAAATAATTTTTCCCGGGTCTAGGCTTCTGTGATAACTCGAACCCGGTATGCATTTAATAGCACTTGACTGCATTTAATTAAATGTTTAATTAGTTAAATCAACCAATTTGCACTATTTTCATATTTCTCTTGGAAGCATTTAGTAATTGTATATTGAATAATTGAAAGGTTGTTATCTACTTCTATTAATTATAGTAATTGAATTTATTCTCTTGTATTTAATTAAGTGCCATCTTAAATGTTAATATTTAATTGCACTTGATTACATGTTTATATTTATTTGTTCATTTGTAACTTAACATTAACTTCATAATTCTTTAAAATATTCTAGAAATAGTTAAATTAATTATTTTAAATGAATATTGATTACCTTGATTGTTTTGAATATTTTAATAATCGGTTTTGGTTGTCTTGCATTAAAATCACTCAGTTTTCAAATAAATGAGGAAAGTAGCTCCGAGCCGGAGTAAATTTTAAACTATGATGCTTTCCAAAAATGATATGTTTCTTAGATTCTTTGAGATTTAATTGTCACTTCTTTGTTGACGCAAAGTGCATAGCATATCGAGAGAGATAGTTAGGAAATGATTTCCAGTCCTCAACAAATAGTAGAACTAGTATTTAGGTGACTTAAACTTTATATTTTAATTATTGTTAGCTAGAATTAAAATTGGTGATGTTATTTTAGCTTTTAAATGCATGAAAATAAGTCTAATTGACCAAATTTTAAGTGCTTTGACCAAGAGGCTTTGACCCTTTGAATTTGTGTCACCTATTATGCATTATAAAGTACAAAATAAAAAAAGAAGCTGAAAACAGTGAGGAAAGGGCCGAAAATATGAAGGAGAGGAAAAAAAAGATTTCAAATTCAAATCTTCGATTCTTCGCGTGAGCTTGCACGGGGTGGTTTCCGAGGCGTCCTACGAGGTTTTCTTAGCGTCTAGAAGTGTCTAAGGTGAGGGTTTCATCATTATTTGCGCATTTGAAATATTTGTATCTAAACTTTGATTTTTGGATTTTATGCGTAGATCGTTAGTTTAATCATTTTAATGCTTAAAGAATGTTCCTTGTTGATTGTAGAACATGTATTTATAGCTTTTTAACATTTTCTACGGTTGAATATTGAAATTGAAATATAAATTGTATAATTAATAGTAAATTATGAATAGTAAACCCCCGTTTTGATGAAGTTACTCCGTTACGCGTTCTGTTGATGTAGGAAGGTGCTAGATATGCTAGAATGCCTAAATGTGTGGTTTAATTGGATTGTGTAATGGAAAAACAGAGAAAAACGCCTTGGTGAAAGTCGGGGTCGTTTAGGTCGAGTTTAGCATTTTCTTGTTTTGCATGATGACATTGTTTCGGGAGGCCATGGAAGCACTTTTGGTGCGATTATGGCATTGGTTGGGTGATCGGTTGAGGTAGTTGTAGTTCAAACGAGCAAAGAGGAAAATTGGGACTTTGCATGAATTCTAGGGTAAAGTAGGGTTTCGGGGTCTCTAGACGTGCCTTATGGTGACCTAGGAGGATTGGTAAAGTCGGTTTCCAAAGCTCGTGGCTCGTTTGGAAGTAGTAGCGTTTTGAAAGTTGTGGACATTTTTGGGATTTTGTGTGTTTTCATAGTATATTGCTTGTAGAATGTTTATAATGCTTATAGAATGTCTATAATGTTTATAGAATGCTTATAATGCCTATAGAATACTTGTTATTGCTTGATAATGTTAGTTGGTGTTCTTCTTGTTACTTGTTTGATTGCAAATGCTTGTTAATGCTTATTACGCTTGTTAGAGTTGATTATTGATTGAAATGTTTAACAATTGTTGAATAATGCTTGATATCTCGTTTATCTCCTCTATCTGTGTTATTGTGTTATCGCTTGTTTATCGCCTTGTATCGAGTCTTGCATTGCATAGTGTCCAGCGCGTGAGTGATGGGCCTCTCTGGGTAGCCTCGGGTTGCCAGTGTTGGTTGCTCTAGCTCCGTGGCTATTCCCTTTTCTCGCTTGGGTTGCCTCCCAAGGAGATTTGGGTCGTAGAATTGATAGTTACTCTCAGGGTATTCCAAACTGGTGTTATAAGGTGGATGCGCGCTTATTGTCATCGTTGTCAACATCAAGCTCGAGATTGATGTATCGCTCGTAAAATGGTATATTGCTCGTAAGAGTGAACCATAGCCTTCAGAGTGTGGTATAGCTTTGAATGGTTGTGTTAATGCTTTCAGTAATTTCTTATTGTATTGATTGTTTGACTTGATTGCTTATTTATCAGTTATATTGCTTAACTGTCTTATTTGCATTGCACGACTTTCTTTCTCTCCAATTCGATATCTGTCTCGCCCTCACTGAGTATACGTGTTGTGTATACTCACTCCTCACCACCACATTTCAGGAAATGTCATGTTAGCTGGAAGTTCGTGATTTCATGAAAGTTCGTGCCTGAAGAGTTGTCTTGCGTGCCTATGTGGCTTGAGTGTCGAAGTTGTAAAGATATATGCTTTCATATGTTGTATGTATTTATTGTTAAAAGAAATGTAATTTAAATCTAGCTAAGTAGTTGAGGAAAATTGATAAGCTAGTTTATGTAATCAGTTAGCACAGCTTAATTTCAATGCATGTTTGTAATGTCCAAAGGAAAAGAATTAGAATGGCATGATAGTTTATTTTATGCAGTAGCTTTGTATGGTTTAATTGTCTAGTTGAATGTACTTGTCAAGAACGAACATAGATAGGTTAGTTTTTTTTTTAATTAGAAATGTATGTATACTTGCTGAGTTTAATTGTTGAGAACCGAGGCTCGAATGGCCTTGAGGTAGTTGAATGTTTGGACATGGTATTGGTCCTCTTATATGCTGTCGCAGGTTTGCTTTTTGCCTAGAAATAGGGGAGACTCCGTCCGTTTTCCCTGAAAATTTATGCCGGGTTTGGTTTGGGTTGTAATTAGTTTAATTGATAGAACTCCCGGTCTCGAGAGGGATCGGGGTGTCACAGGTGGTATCAAAAAAAAAAAAAAACTCGGAATCTAATTGGTTGTCCCATGGGGTTATTATTTGGAAGGCTTCTTTGGAACTTTGGAAGTATATTTGATTGGGTTTCTTGGTATTTTCTTCAGCACTCTTAACAGGGAATTCTTCTATGAAATTCAAGACCAGCGGGGTACTTCTTTGGACCTCTAGATGGAACCTTTGTTTGAGCTTTTATTTGGCTTCTCGCTTGGGAATTCTCGGGCAGTAATAGTTAGACTTCTATTGGAGATTCGTGCGTGGGGTATTCTTCTTGTCCTTATTGTGTGGTATTAATGACATCTACAGTATCTTTGCTTTAGTCTTTATTGGTATTATCTCGGCGCTTTTGGTTAGAATTTTATTCTTCTTCGATATTCGTGTCAACGGTATTCTTGTACGATATCTACATTTGAGCCTTTATTTGGCGTTACCACTTGGCATTTCTACTTGAATTTTTCCTATTGGTCATCTTGATTAAATACTTGTTCAGTAGCTAATGAAGACTAGTCAGAGTTGGATTTCAGTGGATGCTGAGTTCTATTGGAAGAAGAATTGCGAGGACGCAATTGTTTTAAAGGGGGAAGGATGTGATAACCCGAACCCGGCATGCATTTAATAGCACTTGACTGCATTTGATTAAATGTTTAATTAGTTAAATCAACCAATTTGCACTATTTTCATATTTCTCTTGGAAGCATTTAGTAATTGTATATTGAATAATTGAAAGGTTGTTATCTACTTCTATTAATTATAGTAATTGAATTTATTCGCTTGTATTTAATTAAGTGCCATCTTAAATGTTAATATTTAATTGCACTTGATTACATGTTTATATTTATTTGTTCATTTGTAACTTAACATTAACTTCATAATTCTTTAAAATATTCTAGAAATAGTTAAATTAATTATTTTAAATGAATATTGATTACCTTGATTGTTTTGAATATTTTAATAATCGGTTTTGGTTGTCTTGCATTAAAATCACTCGGTTTTCAAATAAATGAGGAAAGTAGCTCCGAGTCAGAGTAAATTTTAAACTATGATGCTTTCCAAAAATGATATGTTTCTTAGATTCTTTGAGATTTAATTGTCACTTCTTTGTTGACGCAAAGTGCATAGCATATCGAGAGAGATAGTTAGGAAATGATTTGCAGTCCTCAGCAAATAGTAGAACTAGTATTTAGGTGACTTAAACTTTATATTGTAATTATTGTTAGCTAGAATTAAAATTGGTGATGTTATTTTAGCTTTTAAATGCATAAAAATAAGTCTAATTGACCAAATTTTAAGTGCTTTGACCAAGAGGCTTTGACCCTTTGACTTTGTGTCACCTATTATGCATTATAAAGTACAAAATAAAAAAAGAAGAAGCTGAAAACAGTGAGGAAAGGGCCGAAAATATGAAGGAGAGGAAAAAAAAGATTTCAAATTCAAATCTTCGATTCTTCGCGTGAGCTTGCAGGGGGTGGTTTCCGAGGCGTCCTACGAGGTTTTCCTAGCGTCTAAGAGCGTCTAAGGTGAGGGTTTCATCGTTATTTGCGCATTTGAAATACTTGTATCTAAACTTTGATTTTTGGATTTTATGCGTAGATCGTTAGTTTAATCATTTTAATGCTTAAAGAAAGTTCCTTGTTGATTGTAGAACATGTATTTATAGCTTTTTAACATTTTCTGTTGTTGAATATTGAAATTGAAACATAAATTGTATAATGAATAGTAAACCCCCGTTTCAATGAAGTTCCTCCATTACGCGTTCTGTTGATGTAGGAAGGTGCTAGATATGCTAGAATGCCTAAATGTGTGGTTTAATTGGATTGTGTAATGGAAAAATGGAGAAAAATGCCTTGGTGAAAGTCGGGGTCGTTTAGGTCGAGTTTAGCGTTTTCTCATTTTGCGTGATGGCATTGTTTCGGGAGGCCATAGAAGCACTTTTGGTGCGATTATGGCATTGGTTGGGTGATCGGTTGAGGTAGTTGTAGTTCAAATGAACAAAGAGGAAAATCGGGACTTTGCGTGAATTCTAGGGTAAAGTAGGGTTTCGGGGTCTCTAGACGTGCTTTATGGTGACCTAGGAGGATTGGTAAAGTCGGTTTCCAAAGCTCGTGGCTCGTTTGGAAGTAGTAGCGTTTTGAAAGTTGTGGACATTTTTGGGATTTTGTGTGTTTTCATAGTATATTGCTTGTAGAATGTTTATAATGCTTATAGAATGTCTATAATGTTTATAGAATGCTTATAATGCCTATAGAATACTTGTTATTGCTTGATAATGTTAGTTGGTGTTCTTCTTGTTACTTGTTTGATTGCAAATGCTTGTTAATGCTTATTACACTTGTTAGAGTTGATTATTGATTGAAATGTTTAACAATTGTTGAATAATGCTTGATATCTCCTCTATCTGTGTTGTTGTGTTATCGCTTATTTATCGCCTTGTATCGAGTCTTGCATTGCATAGTGTCCCGCGCGTGAATGATGGGCCTCTCTGGGTAGCCTCGGGTTGCCAGTGTTGGTTGCTCTAGCTCCGTGGCTATTCCCTTTTCTCGCTTGGGTTGCCTCCCAAGGAGATTTGGGTCGTAGAATTGATGGTTACTCCCGGGGTATTCCAAACTGGTGTTATAAGGTGGATGCGCGCTTATTGTCATCGTTGTCAACATCAAGCTCGAGATTGATGTATCGCTCGTGAAATGGTATATTGCTCGTAAGAGTGAACCATAGCCTTCAGAGTGTGGTATAGCTTTGAATGGTTGTGTTAATGCTTTCAGTAATTGCTTATTGTATTGATTGTTTGACTTGATTGCTTATTTATCAGTTATATTGCTTAACTGTCTTATTTGCATTGCACGACTTTCTTTCTCTCCAATTCGATATATGTCTCACCCTCACTGAGTATACGTGTTGTGTATACTCACTCCTCACCACCACATTTCAGGAAATGTCATGTTAGCTGGAAGTTCGTGATTTCATGAAAGTTCGTGCCTGAAGAGTTGTCTTGCGTGCCTATGTGGCTTGAGTGTCGAAGTTGTAAAGATATATGTTTTCATATGTTGTATGTATTTATTGTTAAAAGAAATGTGATTTAAATCTAGCTAAGTAGTTGAGGAAAATTGATAAGCTAGTTTATGTAATGAGTTAGCACAGCTTAATTTCAATGCATGTTTGTAATGTCCAAAGGAAAAGAATTAGAATGGCATGCTAGTTTATTTTATGCAGTTGCTTTGTATAGTTTAATTGTCTAGTTGAATGTACTTGTCAAGAACGAACATAGATAGGTTAGTTTTTTTTTAATTAGAAATGTATGTATACTTGCTGAGTTTAATTGTTGAGAACCGAGGCTCGAATGGGCTTGAGGTAGTTGAATGTTTGGACATGGTATTGGTCCTCTTATATTTCTCGTTTAACAATTGTTGAATAATGCATTTCCCGCGCGTAAGGAAATGATTGCCAATGGTTAATTGTTTAGTGGCATAAATAATTGTGTAGTATGCATATCATTTTTGGGTTGCAAAGTTATTAATGAAAAGATGTACGTTTTTGAAAGAAAGTTGGCTTGTTTTAATTGTTTTATGGCTTTCACAAGTGTTATGTTGATTTTAGGGTTTTCGTATCGTCCGCGGTATAGAGGAGACTCCGTCCGTGTGTCGGGTCCGGGCTTGGCCTTTTGCGGGGTCGGGTCGGGGCGTGACATCTTTAGGTGGTATCAGAGCATGATAGTCTTGCATGAGCCGGGATATATTTCTCGGTCTGTGGGGTAAAGGTCCAAAATGCTAGAGTGTTATTGTATGATTGTTAAGTAGAAAGAAAATGTTATAGCATGACTTTGTGAACTTAGAGTGCTTATGTGTTTAAAGTGAATTAGTTTAGCATGTCAATCTTGTGTTATGTGAATTGCGTGTTAGAATATTTGATTGTTATTGACTTGAGTGTTATCTAATCTTATGTGCTATATTTCTGTCTATAAACTGCTTTTATATGCTGCCAGCTATTGTGAATTGCTACTATGCCGCCACGTCGTGGTACTCAAGGTCTAGGGTTAGATGAAGAGGCAACAGAACAGGGTCAGCAACCGTTGCCTGAGCAGTTTATGGCTACTATGACTACAGCAGTTGACCGGATTACATAGGTACTGCATGAGCAGAGGCAGGACAGGAATAATAATCCCCAGGGAAATCAAGCTAATCCTGGTGGACAGGGGTATAGGGTTGAGAATAACCAGTTGGAGAAATTCTTGAGGCACGAGCCAGGTAAGTTCTTCGGAGAGCCGGATGATGAGGCAGCCGAGAGATGGATTAATCGTGTTGAGAATATTTTCACCGCTTTGAGGTACACTGATGAGGCAAGAATAGATTATGCGTCATTCCTATTTGAGGGTGATGCAGAGCAGTGGTGGAATACTGTCAGATTGAGGTGGGATTGTGAGGATGTTCCACATTTATGGGATGATTTTGTAAGTGAGTTTCGGGACAAGTATATTCCCGAGATGGCTATGGAAAGGCGGGAAGATGAGTTTGTGGCCCTGAAGTAGGAAAACATGACTGTTGCACAGTACGAGGCTAGGTTTGTCAGCCTGTCGAGGTATATGCCCGAGCTGGTACGGCCAGCTAGGAGGATGATTCATAGGTTTGTTCGTGGGCTGAGAATGGATATACAGTTGCATTTGACTGGGCAGACCTATACTACTTTTCCCGAGGCATTCCAGGCAGCCTCAAAGTTTGAGAAACGGAAGGCTGAGATGTTAGCTGAGAGCAGTCAGCCGAGTAAGAAATAGTATTTGGGCCAGAGCAGCCAGAGTCAGCCGAGGCAGTATCAGACTTCTGCGCAGGTTCCTCAGCAACGTCCGTATCAGCCACAGCAGTAGATTCAGGCTAGGCCAGCTGTGACTGTCACGCCCCAACTCGACCCCACCTACGATCAGTCAGGACGCAACGGAATTTCGGCAGTAACGACAGTAAATAGATTTCCGAGGTTCTAAACCAACCTCGTTAATAACATTAAACATTCAAAATTCCATAACCATACATACAACAACTCCTTAACAGCATAACAACATACAACCTAACCGTAGTATACAATAATCAGTCTTCGTTATCTGCCTCCGTTCCAACATAACATACAATACCTCAACTTTATTATACATTTCAAAAATAAGTTGAGACCCATCTAACAACTTAACCGTAGACAAAAGGAAGCCACTAAGTTAACATCATTTGGATCATCATCTTTTCAACAACTATTACACTAAGAACCGTAAAGCATATAAAAGTCCATTAAGCTAATATACATGACGTTTAACAACATAGAATCATGGATAAGACTCAGGAACATATGACTCATCCACGAAAGGCACGTTTTCCACATTCTCCTCTTCAGGAGGCACGTACCCGTAATCTTGTGAAAGTACACCTGAAAACATGCAATAATAGAGAGTGAGCTTATATACATAAGCCCAGTGAGGATCCGATAGATCTCGACAGTATTCACTACGCTCCTTGGATTTAGTCCTTTGAGCAAGTAAACACACAACAACATAAATAATGCTATCATCACATAACTATATAACCAATCAATAAAGGATACTCTATTTGGTGTAGCTCCAAACGCCATCACGATCTCAACCGTTCTTCTTATAACTCCCCATTACTCACGCACCCGAGGTACCTCACTAGCCCCTCCCTCCATGACACCTCCGTCATGCGAGCTGGGGGTAGCCTATGGCAGTCATGCCGTTATCAACCCGACAGCCCGACGCTGCCCGAGAGGTGGCACACACATACCAAGACTCCATAATCATCAATCATCAGTCAATCATCAATCAATCAATCAATTGGGAGATCAGCAACAAGAGTGCCCGATTCCCGCACTCAATAATAATCAATCAATAACATCAATATAACATCAATATTAAATTAAACAACAAACAACGTAGTTAGATGACAAAGTAGGCCATCTAACCGGACATGCATAATATACATAATTAAACTCTAAATTACTCAACAACAACTCACCATTCATCACTCGAACACTACCCAACCATCTAAGGCATCGTTCAAGAAATTAAAGAATGACAACCTAAACTTCTAAAATTCATAACTTACAATCTACTAATCCAAACATTGCCAAATCAGTTCCTATCACTCACCCATTCAACCTACTACATTAGCCCTCTCGGAAATCCACCATAACACCTCCAAATCATGCCCGATAACCCTAAAATCCTAAGATGTCATGGCTGGATTTTCCGGATTTTCACACAAACAATGTAATCGAAAATTCGGCATTACAACAGCGCTAATACGTAATTATCAAGTATTTAGAAATCGACGGCAATCGATTTCGATCAACACAACTCATTTAATTCAACTTTGAACATTTTAATTAAAATTAAATACCCGGAAAATAAAAATTATGCTATATCCGACAGAAACTCGTAGTATTAGTATATAATGATCCCTAGCATGCAAGGAGCAATAATCTAACATCAGATTTCAATTCTAACGGTTCAATCTTCATTTATACGCAAAAACACAAAAATGACATTTTGAGATCTAGAATTTTTCTCTCACCTTAGATGCGATATAAGCCTAGGAATGCGTGCTATGCGTGCCCAACAAGCAGAATCCAAGTCGGTGCGAAGTTTCACGGACAAAAACTAGGTTTTTCTTTGAAAAATTGGATTGAAAGCTTGAGTTTTTCTCTTTCTTTTTCTCCCTCTTTTCTCTCGGCAATGTGTGTGTGTGTGATGGTGTTTTTGTGTTGTGTGAGTGTGTGTTGAGGACATTAGCTTATAAGGTCAAATAATTAATTAAAGTCAAAGTTAATTTAAATTAGTATTTTTGTGTTTTTAATGACTTTAATTGCATTTTATTGCTCACCAAGTTAAAAATAATTATGCAACCCCCAAGATATCTCAAGTGGGTTATTTTTAGGTGACAAGAAGTTTTACAATCCAATAATTTCACCCGAGTCGGCTTAAAACTCGATTTTCGCAAAAGTCGGTGTAAAAACCCTAATAAATTCTTAAGCCGATTTTAAAACCGTTTTCATCAAACACAGGTCTATTAAAGTCCGTGGACTAGGTCTAGAAGGGTTAAAAAGACCAGTTTCAAAATTATAGCGGACGTGTTTCGAAAACACTATTCACTAAAAATCGACGATAAAATTTCTGACTCCGTTTTTGATGAAAATTTCATGAATGCACATTTAGCACGTATTAGAAGTATTGACATCAAAATTATAACTTTCTAGGTCCTATAGCACATAAACAGATCATATGCATGAAAAACGAGGTATAGCACGTAAAACGAGATAAGCAAGAAAGTGGGGTTTCACATTCTCCCCCCCTTATAGAAATTTCGTCCTCGAAATTCTTACTTGATGTACGGAATAGATCTGGGTATTGTTGCTGCATCTGATCTCGTCTCTCCCACGTAGCTTCCTCAATGCCGTGATGCTTCCACAACACCTTAACCATCGGAATCCTCTTCGACCTCAACTCTCGGTCCATCTGATCTAGAATACGAATCGGACGCTCGTCATAAGTCAAATTCTCTCGAAGCTGTAACGGCTCTGGCTCAAGAATATGAGAAGGATCCGGATTATATTTCCGCAAATTAGACACGTGAAACACATCGTGGACATTAGAGAAGTTCTCCGGTAAAGCCAACCGATATGCCAACTTACCAACCCTGCCAGTAATCTCAAACGGCCCAACAAATCTCGGACTCAGCTTACCACCTTTACCATAACGAACAAACCCCTTTCGAGGAGACAATCTCAAGAAAACCCGATCTCCAACTGCAAACTCCAAGTCTCGACGACGCTTATCAGCATAACTCTTGAATCTACTCTGCGCCGTAAGCATTCTCTGCCTGATCAACTGAACATTCTCGATCTTCTCAAGAAGTTCTGGCATAATAGTCGGATCAATAGTCTTCATCTCTCCTACCTCGTCCCAATATAAAGGTGAACGGCACTTACGACCGTAAAGAGCTGCAAAAGGTGCCATTCCAATAGTAGCTTGATAACTATTGTTATAGGCAAACTCGGCAAGTGGTAGATGTTTCTCCCAGTTCTTCCCGAAGTCCAGAACACAAGCCCTAAGCATATCTTCCAAAATCTGAATAGTCCGCTCAGATTGACCGTCGGTCTGTGGATGATACGCGGTACTGAAGTTCAACTGAGTACCCAAAGTCTCCTGAAGTTTCTCCCACAAACGAGAAGTAAATCGAGGATCTCGATCAGAGACAATACTAGATGGAATCCCGTGAAGTCTAACAATCTGATCCAGATAGAGATTCGTCAACTTTGTAACCTCATCTCCCATCCTCATCGAGATAAAATGAGCTGTCTTCGTCAAGCGATCCACGACAACCCAAACTGCATCATTACCCCTCGGTGTTCTAGGCAAACCAGTGACGAAGTCCATCGTAATATGCTCCCATTTCCACTCCGGTATAGCCAACGGCTGAAGCAAACCTGCTGGTCGTTGATGCTCGGCTTTCACTCTCTGACAAGTCAAACATCTAGACACAAACTGAGCAACCTCCCTTTTCATGTTGTTCCACCAGTAATGTTGCTTCAAATCCCGATACATCTTGGTTCCACCGGGATGAATAGTATATTTAGAATTATGAGCTTCCTCCAGAATACCTCGTCTCAAGCCCGGTTCATCGGGAACACAAACCCTGTTCCGAAACCGAAGAATACCATCCTCATGCAGTTGGAAGTCAGACTGATCATCCGTGATCTGATCCTTGATCTTCTGAAGTTTAACATCAAGTTGCTGAGCTTCCCTGATCTGAGACAACAATAAAGGCTGAATACGGAGATGTGAACACATCACCCCAACCTGAGTGAACTCTGGTCTCCAATAAATAAACTCCTCAAGAACCTCCCACTTCTTGACAGCCAAACAAGAAATACTAGCCTTCCGGCTGAGAGCATCTGCCACAACATTTGCCTTTCCAGGCAGATAATTGATAGAACAATTATAATCTCCAAGAAGCTCCATCCACCTCCGCTGGCGCATATTCAACTCCTTCTGTGAGAATAAGTACTTAAGACTCTTATGATCAGTGAAAATCTCGAACTTACTGCCCCACAGATAATGACGCCACTTTTTCAGTGCGAAGACAACTGTTGCCAACTCAAGATCATGAGTCGGATAATTCACCTCATAAGGCTTCAACTTCCTGGAAGCATAGGCAATAACTCGGCCATCCTGCATAAGAACACATCCCAAGCCCTCCTTTGATGCATCACTGTAAATGACCATATTATCGGTCCCCTCTGGTAGAGCAAGTACTGGAGCGGTAGTTAACCTCTTTTTCAACTCCTGAAATCCACTCTCACACTTCTCGTCCCAATTAAAGATAGTCCGTTTCTGAGTCAACTTAGATAGTGGCCCCGCAATCTTTGAGAAGTCCTTGACAAACCTACGGTAATAACCCGCCAAGCCAAGAAAGCTACGGACATCAGTAACACTCTCTAGCCGCTTCCAAGACATCACCGATTCAATCTTAGTGGGATCTACAGAAATACCACTCTGTGTAATAACATGGCCAAGAAAAGAAATCCGTTGCAGCCAAAATTCACATTTGCTGAACTTGGCAAACAACTGATGCTCCTGCAACTTCTCTAATACAAGCCGTAGATGTTGCTCGTGCTCCAATTCAGATTTAGAATAGACCAAGATATCATCAATAAAAATCACCACGAACTGGTCCAAGTACGGCTGAAAGACTCGATGCATAAGATCCATGAATGCTGCCGGTGCATTAGTCAATCCAAAGGGCATAACAACAAACTCATAATGCCCGTACCGAGTCCTGAAGGCAGACTTCGGAACATCGTCTGTGCGAATCCGAAGCTGATAATACCCCTGCCTCAAATCAAATTTAGAATAGACTTTGGCTCCCTGAAGTTGATTAAACAACTCATCAATCAGTGGCAAAGGATATTTATTCTTGATAGTCACCTGATTCAACCCACGATAATCTATACATAACCTCAAGGTGCCATCCTTCTTTTTCACGAACAAAACAGGAGCTCCCCAAGGTGAAGAACTCTGCTGAATAAATCCTTTCTTCAATAACTCCTGTAACTGAGTCTTCAACTCCTTCAACTCAGCTGGTGCCATCCGGTACGCCGATTTAGAAATAGGTTGAGTACCGGGAACAAGATTAATCACAAACTCTATATCCCTCTCAGGCGGCAACCCTGGCAACTCCTCGGGAAATACATTAGGATATTCCCGGATAATAGGGACTTCCTCTAGCTGTAGCTTATCAGATGGCTTGTTGATCAAATAAGCTAGATAACCCGAACACCCCTTACTCACCAACTTAACGGCTTTAGTTGCTGAGATAACAAAACTCGTCTTAGCACCCCGGTTACCCGCTACCTCAACTACTGGCTGATCTGGCAAACGAAACTGTACTACCTTGGTTCTACAGTTTAACTGGGCATCATACTTAGAAAGCCAATCCATACCCAAGATAACATCATACCCCCCGATAGGAAATAAAATAAGGTCCGAAGGAAAATTATGCCCCTTAACATGTATTATACAATCCTTACATACTAAGCCAGTAACATACTTATCAGTCAAAGAGGTACTAATTTCAACCACATAAGGCAATCTTTCAGGTTGCATTTTAACACGTTGCACACAAGCAGGAGTAATGAAAGAATGCGTAGCACCAGAATCAATCAATACTTTAACAAGTTGATCAAGTATAAGGAAGTTACCTTCCACAACTGCAGTCTCCTCAGGCATCTCCTCTAAGTCAACTGCATAAGCCCGAGCCTGAACCCGCTGCTGCTGTGGTACACTGCCCGTAGGCCTACCCTGGTAACCCTGAGTCGCTGCCTGACCCTCAGTCCTCGCATATCTAGGGCAATCCTTCGCCCTATGCTCGCTGCTACCACAACCCAAACATGTCCCTGCCTTTACCCTGCAGTCGGACTCTACATGCCCTGGGCGCTTGCAGTAATTACACTGCGATGATGTGGCACTAACACTGCCCCTAGAATAACCAGAAGCTGATGAAGCAGCTGATACAGCCTGCTGCTGAGGTCTCACCACACTAGGCCTATACTGACCCTGAGACTGCGCTGGCCTATACTGAGTCTGAACCTGATATGGCCTCTGCTGAAACTGAGGCCGATAGTAACTCTGCTGACCCTGTGGCCTATAAGAACCCTGCTGGGCTGGTGGCCTGTAGACAACCTGCTGTACTGGAGGCCTATATATAACCTGCTGGCCCTGTGGCTGATACGGCCTCTTACTAGGCTGACTGGAGACAATCTGATCCCCTTTCCTCTTCTCTAACCTAGAAGCTGCCTCAAAAGCCTCAGTGAAAATATCATATCGATTCAGAGCCATCACATCCTGAATCTCGGGCCGCAACCCCAACATAAACCTGCGAGTCCTCCGCTCCTCGTCTGCCACATACTCCGGTGCATACCGGGACAATCGAGTAAATGTGGCCTCATATTGAGCCACTGTAGCATCTCCCTGGACCAAGGCTAGAAACTCGGCCTCTCTCCGTTCCCTGCAAATCCTCGGGACATACTTTGCTCGGAAAGCCATCAGAAAGGTACCCCAAACATAAGGAATACCCTGTGCCGCCCAGCTAGTCCTTACCGTGCGCCACCACTCCTCTGCCTCGTCATCTAACAAATACACGGCAAAAGAGACTTTCTGCTCATCAGTATAGCCA
This sequence comes from Ehretia macrophylla, assembly GCA_037974665.1. Lineage (NCBI taxonomy): Eukaryota > Viridiplantae > Streptophyta > Magnoliopsida > Boraginales > Ehretiaceae > Ehretia > Ehretia macrophylla. The sequence goes on from CM075773.1 coordinate 77,470,863, forward strand.
AGTGGATCATAAATCTTCTCCAACTTGCTAATCCATGCCTCCGCCTTCCTATCATCCGGCTCCCCCTGAAATCTCGGTGGGTGATATCCTAAAAACTCCTTCAGGGTACCACGCCCGTGGTTACCACCCTGAATATTCAGAAGCTGAGCCTGCATAGCCTGATTCTGGGCAGCCTGCCCTGCTAATAACTGTGCCTGACTAGCCACTAACTCTGCAATCCGCTCCATAGCTGCTCCTAATCGGTCATCACCCCCGTCACGGCCCGGTGCCACGTTACTCGGAGTCTCATCAGCCATCTCAGGCCTACCTCTGGTTCTCGGTCGACCGGCCATTCTACTAATCAAAGAGTTAGCACAGTTATAGCACGTAGACAGGTTATAAACAACTATTAACACATAAATAACAAACTCATATAAAACACATAAACAAATTGATCACATAATCACATAAGCACTTTAATCATATAATCACTTATCACTTAATCATATTAACACATATTTCACTTTTCTTTCTTTTCATACATATTCCATGCTAAGACCATTACCCACATTCCGAGAATACCCCGGCTGACAACTAACATGAGCTCTGATACCACTTAAACTGTCACGCCCCAACTCGACCCCACCTACGATCAGTCAGGACGCAACGGAATTTCGGCAGTAACGACAGTAAATAGATTTCCGAGGTTCTAAACCAACCTCATTAATAACATTAAACATTCAAAATTCCATAACCATACATACCACAACTCCTTAACAGCATAACAACATACAACCTAACCGTAGTATACAATAATCAGTCTTCGTTATCTGCCTCCGTTCCAACATAACATACAATACCTCAACTTTATTATACATTTCAAAAATAAGTTGAGACCCATCTAACAACTTAACCGTAGACAAAAGGAAGCCACTAAGTTAACATCATTTGAATCATCATCTTTTCAACAACTATTACACTAAGAACCGTAAAGCATATAAAAGTCCATTAAGCTAATATACATGACGTTTAACAACATAGAATCATGGATAAGACTCAGGGACATATGACTCATCCACGAAAGGCACGTTTTCCACATTCTCCTCTTCAGGAGGCACGTACCCGTAATCTTGTGAAAGTACACCTGAAAACATGCAATAATAGAGAGTGAGCTTATATACATAAGCCCAGTGAGGATCCGATAGATCTCGACAGTATTCACTATGCTCCTTGGATTTAGTCCTTTGAGCAAGTAAACACACAACAACATAAATAATGCTATCATCACATAACTATATAACCAATCAATAAAGGATACTCTATTTGGTGTAGCTCCAAATGCCATCACGATCTCAACCGTTCTTCTTATAACTCCCCATTACTCACGCACCCGAGGTACCTCACTAGCCCCTCCCTCCATGACACCTCCGTCATGCGAGCTGGGGGTAGCCTATGGCAGTCATGCCGTTATCAACCCGACAGCCCGACGCTGCCCGAGAGGTGGCACACACATACCAAGACTCCATAATCATCAATCATCAGTCAATCATCAATCAATCAATCAATTGGGAGATCAGCAACAAGAGTGCCCGATTCCCGCACTCAATAATAATCAATCAATAACATCAATATAACATCAATATTAAATTAAACAACAAACAACGTAGTTAGATGACAAAGTAGGCCATCTAACCGGACATGCATAATATACATAATTAAACTCTAAATTACTCAACAACAACTCACCATTCATCACTCGAACACTACCCAACCATCTAAGGCATCGTTCAAGAAATTAAAGAATGACAACCTAAACTTCTAAAATTCATAACTTACAATCTACTAATCCAAACATTGCCAAATCAGTTCCTATCACTCACCCATTCAACCTACTACATTAGCCCTCTCGGAAATCCACCATAACACCTCCAAATCATGCCCGATAACCCTAAAATCCTAAGATGTCATGGCTGGATTTTCCGGATTTTCACACAAACAATGTAATCGAAAATTCGGCATTACAACAGCGCTAATACGTAATTATCAAGTATTTAGAAATCGACGGCAATCGATTTCGATCAACACAACTCATTTAATTCAACTTTGAACATTTTAATTAAAATTAAATACCCGGAAAATAAAAATTATGCTATATCGAACAGAAACTCGTAGTATTAGTATATAATGATCCCTAGCATGCAAGGAGCAATAATCTAACATCAGATTTCAATTCTAACGGTTCAATCTTCATTTATACGCAAAAACACAAAAATGACATTTTGAGATCTAGAATTTTTCTCTCACCTTAGATGTGATATAAGCCTAGGAATGCGTGCTATGCGTGCCCAACAAGCAGAATCCAAGTCGGTGCGAAGTTTCACGGACAAAAACTAGGTTTTTCTTTGAAAAATTGGATTGAAAGCTTGAGTTTTTCTCTTTCTTTTTCTCCCTCTTTTCTCTCGGCAATGTGTGTGTGTGTGATGGTGTTTTTGTGTTGTGTGAGTGTGTGTTGAGGACATTAGCTTATAAGGTCAAATAATTAATTAAAGTCAAAGTTAATTTAAATTAGTATTTTTGTGTTTTTAATGACTTTAATTGCATTTTATTGCTCACCAAGTTAAAAATAATTATGCAACCCCCAAGATATCTCAAGTGGGTTATTTTTAGGTGACAAGAAGTTTTACAATCCAATAATTTCACCCGAGTCGGCTTAAAACTCGATTTTCGCAAAAGTCGGTGTAAAAACCCTAATAAATTCTTAAGCCGATTTTAAAACCGTTTTCATCAAACACAGGTCTATTAAAGTCCGTGGACTAGGTCTAGAAGGGTTAAAAAGACCAGTTTCAAAATTATAGCGGACGTGTTTCGAAAACACTATTCACTAAAAATCGACGATAAAATTTCTGACTCCGTTTTTGATGAAAATTTCATGAATGCACATTTAGCACGTATTAGAAGTATTGACATCAAAATTATAACTTTCTAGGTCCTATAGCACATAAACAGATCATATGCACGAAAAATGAGGTATAGCACGTAAAACGAGATAAGCAAGAAAGTGGGGTTTCACAGTGACTAAACCCCAGCAGGGAGGTACAGTTCCTACTACTGCCAGAGCCCCAGCACCTACGGGAAACACTGTTGTAAGGAAAAATCAGCAGTGTAACTTTTGTAATCGATCGGGGCATGTTGAGGCAAATTGTTGGAGAAAGAGTGGTAAATGCACTGGTTGCGGGAGTGATGACCATAGGGTGAGAGATTTCCCTAAGTATAGGAATGTTCAGGGCCGTACTGGAGGCCAGGGTGTTCAGAATAGGGCTGCAGGTGCAGGTCCAGCACAGAGGGTTCAGGCTAGGGTCTTTGCACTGGATGCAGAGGAGCTACCCGATACTACAGCTATAGTGGAAGGTACATTTCTTCTCAATACTCAGCCTGTTAAAGTTTTGATTGATCCCGGAGCTACACATTCGTTTATAACTCCTGCATGTGCACGATCTGTGAATGTTTGCATTGATAAACTACCGCATGAAGTTGAAGTTAGTACGCCTTTGGGTGCAAAATTTGTTACTGAGTCTATTTATAAATCTTGTGATATATGCATTGAGAACCATAAATTTCCTGCTGATTTAATTATACTGCCATTCTGTGACTTTGAAATCATTTTGGGAATGGACTGGTTGGGGAAATATTATGCTCAGTTGGATTGTAGAACAAAGATTGTTTATCTTCAGGTTCCTGACCTACCGGTACTGGAGATTGTTGGGAACTGCAGGGCTGCCCGAATTCCTCTTTTATCATCGATCAAGACTTCTAAGTTGTTGAATAAGGGTTGTGAAGCTTACTTAGCTTATTTGATCAATCAGCCTACTGATAAGTTGAATTTGAATGAGGTTCCGATTGTTAGAGACTTCCCTAGTGTATTTCCCGAGGAATTACAGGGTTTACCACCGGATAGGGAGATTGAATTTGTGATTGATCTTGTGCCAGGCACTGCGCCAATTTCTAGGAGTCCTTATAGAATGGCATCGGCTGAACTTCAAGAATTAAAAATTCAGCTCTAGAACTTGCTTGAGAAAGGGTTTATACAACCTAGTTCTTCGCCATGGGGTGCGCCTGTGTTGTTTGTGAGAAAGAAAGACGGCACGCTACGGTTATGTATTGATTACAGGGGACTTAGTCAAGTCACGATTAAGAACAAATACCCATTGCCGTTGATTGAAGAATTGTTTGACCAGTTGCAGGGTGCGAGTGTTTACTCTAAATTTGACTTGAGGCAAGGTTACTATCAACTTAGGATTCGGAGTGATGATATACCAAAGACGGCATTCAGGACTAGATATGGCCACTATGAATTTGTTGTATTGCCATTTGGATTGACGAATGCACCAGCCGCATTCATGGACTTGATGCAGAGGGTTTTTCGACCTTACCTTGATCAGTTTGTCGTGATATTTATTGACGACATTTTAGTGTACTCGAAGAATGAGGCTGAACATGAACAACATTTGAAGATTGTGCTACAGACCTTGCAAGAAAACAAGCTTTTTGCTAAATTCAGCAAGTGTGAATTCTGGTTGAATCAGATATCTTTTCTAGGCCATATCATTTCAGATCAAGGAATTTCAGTAGATCCAGCTAAGATTGAAGTTGTTTCATCTTGGAAGAGACCTGAAACGGTGTCAGAGATTCGGAGTTTTCTTGGGTTGGCAGGTTACTACCGGAGGTTTGTTAAAGACTTTTCCAAGATTTTTGGGCCTTTAAGCCAGTTGACTCGGAAGAAAGTTACTTACAACTGGGATGCCAAATGTGAATCCAGTTTCCAAGAATTGAAGAAGAGACTAACTACAGCTCCTATACTAGCTTTACCTGAGGGTACAGAAAACTTTGTTGTCTACAGTGATGCATCTAAAGAAGGTTTGGGCTGCGTTTTAATGCAGAATGGTAAGGTGATGGCCTATGCTTCTAGGAAGTTGAAACCATATGAAGTCAATTACCCTACACATGATCTTGAGTTAGCTGCAGTTATGTTTGCTTTAAAGAAGTGGCGTCACTACTTGTGGGGTAGCAGATTTGAAATTTTTACTGACCACAAGAGTCTCAAGTATTTGTTTTCACAGAAGGATTTGAATATGAGGCAGCGGAGATGGCTAGAGTTATTGAGTGGTTACAACTGTTCTATAAACTACGTGCCAAGTAAGGCAAATATTGTTGCTGATGCTTTGAGCCGAAAGGCTACTGTTGCAAGTTTAATTATCAAGGATTGGGAGACTTTGGAAGAAATTTGTTCATGGAAGCCAGAAGCTACTGAGGTAAGGATTCGATTTGCTAGCTTACAGATTCAGTCAGGGTTGCTAGCACAGATCAGAGAGGCTCAGAAGACTGATCCTCACATCTTGAAGATCCAAGAAAAAGCTAAAGGGGGGGAGTCGGAGTTTAAATTACATGCAGATGGTATCTTCAGATTCAGGGACAGGGTGTGTGTTCCTGGTGATCTGACTTTGAAGAATGAGATTCTGTCCGAGGCACATAATTCGAGGTATACGATTCACTCGGGCAGTACTAAAATGTATAGAGATTTGAAACAAAACTTCTGGTGGAACAATATGAAGAGGGAGATTGCTGGGTATGTATCCAGATGTTTGACTTGTCAGAGGGTTAAAGTTGAGCATCATAGGCCAGCCGGGCTTCTACAGCCGTTGTTGATTCCGCAATGGAAGTGGGTGTATATAACAATGGACCTTGTGACCGATCTTCCTAGATCTCCGAGGGGATGTGATTCTATTTGGGTTGTTGTGGACCGCTTGACTAAAGTTACACATTTTATTCCCGTGAACAAACAGGATAGCCTTGATAAACTAGCCGAGCTTTATGTTGTTAATATTGTGAGACTTCATGGTGTGCCGCAGAGTATAGTGTCAGATAGAGATCCCAAATTCAGATCTCGTTTTTGGCAGAAGTTGCAAGAGGTCATGGGAACTAAGTTAAGCTTCAGTACTGCATATCATCCACAAACTGATGGCCAGTCTGAGAGAACTATCAGGATCTTGGAAGACATGCTTCGGGCATGTGTGCTAGACTTTGGGAAGAATTGGGAGAAGTTTTTGCGTTTAGCGGAGTTCGCCTACAATAATAGTTATCAATCTACTATAGGTATGGCTCCTTACGAGGCGTTGTGTGGTCGTAAATGCAGATCCCCATTATATTGGGAAGAGGTTGGAGAGATGAGAACAGTTGATCCGACTGTGTTACCTGAGATAAATAAGATGGTAGATAATGTTCACCTTATTCGCCAGTGTATGCTTACAACTCAGAGTCGTCAGAAGAGTTATGCGGATAAACACCGTCGGGATCTTGAGTTTGATTTGGGAGATTGGGTGTTTCTTAAGATTTCTCCTAGAAAGGGGTTGATTCGGCATGGTAAGAGCGGGAAACTTAGTCCCAGGTATGTGGGTCCGTATGAGATCACTGAAAAGGTAGGTCCTTTGGCTTATCGGTTAGCTTTGCCTCCGAGCTTGTCGAGACTGCATGATATTTTCCACGTGTCTATGTTAAATAAATACCATCCAGATCCTTCACATGTACTTGAACTAGAGCCTTTGCAGATTGAAGAGAAGTTGTCTTATGAAGAGAAACCGATTCGAATTGTGGATCGAAAAATTCAGGAGCTTCGCAGAAAGAGTATTCCGTTAGTAAAGGTTTTGTGGAATCATCATGGGTTTGAGGAAGCGACTTGAGAAAGAGAGGACCAGGTTCGGAATCAGTATCCAGAGTTGTTTGTTGACCAGGTAAGAATTGCGTGGGCGCAATTGTTTTAAGGGGGAGAGGGTGTAATACCCGAGCCCGGAATGTGAAAATTTCTTGTTTATTATTTTGAAAATTATATTTCTTAAATTCTTTGAGAATTAATTGTTACTTCTTTGTTGTTGCAAAGTGCATTGCATTTCGGGAGCGATAGCTAGATAGTGTTTTCTAGTCCTCAGCAAATAGTGAAACTAGTATTTAGGTGACTTAAATTTTATATTTTATTTGTTGATAGCTATAATTAAAATTGGTGATGTTATTTTAGCTTAAAAATGCATAAAAAATAAGCCTATTGACCAATTTTAAGTAGTTGACCAAGTGCCTTGACTATTTGACCAAGTTGTCATCTTTTAAATAGGCTAAAACCTTGCAAAATAGAAATAAAAACTAGCTGAAAACAGAACAAGCAGGCCGTGGCTTTGAGGAGAAAAAAAAAACCATTTCAACTTCCAATCGTTCAATCTTCGCGTGAGCTCGTGCGGGGTGGTTTCCAAGGCAACCAGCGTTGTTTTCCTAGCGACTAGGAGTGCCTAAGGTGAGGGAAGCACGTTATTTGCGCATTTAAATGTTATGTATGTCAACTTTGTGATTTTTGAGATTTATCCGTAGATTGTTGTTTAAAGCGTTTTGATGCTTCTAGAATGTTCCTTGGCAATTGTAGAACGTGTATTTATAGATTTTTAACATTTTTTGTAGTTAAATGTTGAGATTGCAATTTAAAATGTCAATTGAATAGTGTTTTGTGAATAGTAAACCCTTGAAACGATGAAGTTGCGCTGTTATGCTGTCCGTTGATGTAAAAAGGTGCTAGGTGTGCTAGAATGCCTAAATGCATGGTTTATTTAGGTTGCGTAATGAAAAAAATGAGAAATATGCCTTGGTGACAGTCGGGGTCGTTTAGGTCGAGTTTGGCATTTTCTCGTTTTGCGTGTTGGCATTGTTTCGGAAGGCCATGGAAGCACTTTTGTTGCGATTATGGCATTGGTTGGGTGTTTGGTTGGTATAGTTGTAGTTCAAACGAGCAAAGAGAGAAATCGGGGCTTTGCGCGAATTCTAGGGTAAAGTAGGGTTTCGGGGTCTTTAGACGTGCCTTATGGTGACCTAGGAGGATTGGCGAAGTCGGTTTCCAAAACTCGTGGCTCGTTTGGAAGTAGTAGTGTTTGATAAGTTGGGGTCGTTTTGAGATTTTGTGTGTTTTCTTGATATTATGCCTATAGAATGCCTAGGGTTGCTTGATATACTTGTTTGAATTGATTCTGATTGAAATGCTTATCAACTGTTGCTATTGTGTGTGAGAGTAACCTACTTTGTTATTCTCCCACGTGTGGCTTTATTGCTCGTTTATCGCCTTGTATCGAGTCTTGCATTGCATAGTGTCCAGCGCGTGAGTGATGGGCCTCTCTGGGTAGCCTCGGGTTGCCAGTGTTGGTTGCTCTAGCTCCGTGGCTATTCCCTCTTCTCGCTTGGGTTGCCTCCCAGGGAGATTTGGGTCGTAGATTGATGGATACTTCCGGGGTATTCCAAACTGGTGTTATAAGGTGGTTTGGGCCGGCGCATCGTCATCGAATTCGTGATTGAAAGTTGCTCGTGAAAAGAGTACCGTATCCTTTGAATGAGTGTTTATAGTTTTAATGCTTGCCTTGCTTTATTGATGGCTTTGTTGTATCTTGATATGATATTTGTATGAATTGCTTGACTAATTGCATTGCATACTCCTCTCATCTCCGTCCTTGAGACCAATTGCCCTCGCTGAGCAATAGTTTTTGCTCATTCCTTTCTATACTATATTTTTACATGAGTAGTTGAAGCAGACCCTATTGAGGTAATAGAGGAGGAGAAGCAGGTGGAGGTGTTTCCGTGATAGCACTTCTTTGCTTTGCTGGTGGTTGGTTACTAGACTTTTGTGCGAGCCTTGCTTGATATGTATATTGCTTGGATGACGCTTTATTTTGAGGCTTGTAGCCTTGTATGTAGTATCTATTTTGAGGCCTAGATGGTCTTATGTTGTAAAGGATTAAAGGTTGTAATGTTGTAAATATATACTCATGTGACTAGTAAGGAAATGCATGCCAATGGTTAATTGTTTAGTGGCATAAATAATTGTGTAGTATGCATATCATTTTTGGGTTGCAAAGTTATTAATGAAAAGATGTACGTTTTTGAAAGAAAGTTGGCTTGTTTTAATTGTTTTATGGCTTTCGCAAGTGTTATGTTGATTTTAGGGTTTTCAGATCGTCCGCGGTACAGAGGAGACTTCGTCCGTGTGTCGGGTCCGGGTTTGACCTTTTGCGGGGTCGGGTCGGGGCGTGACACTTTCCACTGCATGCATGTATCCCCCTTCGAACTGGTAAGTAAACTCTCCCCTATAAAGAGATGATTAGTAGCGGCTTACTTGAAGACGTGGACCAACAGAAAGAGGGAGTGTTGATCAGTTGATTATCAGTAGTTAGAGAAATGAATTCAGTGCTCGGAAGGTTACAATCAGTAGTCAGCCCTTGAAGTTCATTCTCAATATTCTTCTTCAGTATTTTCCTATGGAATTCCTACACGGTATTATTTTCGGTATTCTCTCCAGGATTCTTATTAGTATTTTCATACGGAATTCTATAGCAGTATTCTTATTGGGACTCTTGTTGGCATTCTTACTCAGCATTTATATATGAATGGTTTTCTTCGGGATTTCTATGTGGGGATTCTCAATTGGTGAATCTCTTTAGGCATTCTTTGTGGCGTCTTTCTGTGGTATTCACTTGGATTTCGTATTGATATTTTCTCGGCACTTCTAACTGACATTCTTATTTGGACTTCAGAATGGCATTCTTAAGCGGAGCCTTTATTTGGCCTCATTGCTCAGGGTTTCGTATGAGACATTTCCTTGGTATTTTCGTTGGGCTTTCTTATTGGTAATCTTATACAGTGCTCCCATTCGACAACTGGTAATAGGCAAATACAGTTGATACTTTGTGATTTGTTGGCGGATTTGAGCTAGAGTTCTTGTCGTAGAATGAAACTTTCTTATGAATAAGAATTGCGATGGCACAATTGTTTTAAAGGGGGAAGGATGTGACGCCCGAGCCCGAGTGCACAGATATGACATTCATTTGCATATATTTGTATACAATTATTACTTAAAATGCTTACTTAGAATAGTTACTATTCACTAAGATTTTTGACTACTTTATTTTCCGATTTAACATTTTTCCCATGTTACGTGATATTTATTTTGTATTCCTCCATTGTCATTACGTGCATTGCATATCGGGTGAGTGAGATAAAAATTGTTTAGTGTCCTCAATGAATAGTAAAATTCAGCACACTAGTTTTTAGCTTTTAATTGTCTAGCTTTTTAATTGACCAACTATTTGAACCTAGCATAAATTGGCTTGATCCAAGCACTTGACCCATGACCCAAACCCATTTGTTATCTCTTATAACCCAACCAAAGCAAAACAAAGCACAAAAAAAAAACAAGGCAAAGAACCCGTTAGCCCTTTGAGCAAGGAAAAAAGAAAAAATTTCAAAAGTCTTGCAAAAATTGATCCTTGAGCTTGGAGTTGGAGTGTTCTTGTGCATCCTAGAGCTTCTTCAAAGCTTCTTCATCTTACTAAAATGAGGAAAATTCATCCTATTTGCATTTCAAAGTTTACCTAGTTTTCAAGATTTTAAGATTTGTTATGTATTGCTTTTTTTATGGTTATAAATGCTTAAATTACTCTTTATTGTGTATGTAGAACAATCTTTTCTAGTTAGATAACAATTGTTATGGCTAAAAATGGTGATTGGTGCATTAAAGAAGATGATTGAATAGTAATGAATAGTAATTTCTTCAAAATTTGTTACTTTGAATTGTGTTTTATCGCTTTTGTTAGGTGTCATAAACGTCTAGGATGCTAAATTTAAAGTTTAAATGCTTAGAACATAGTTGGAATTCGAAATTGATTATTGACAGCAAAATGGGCCAATTGTGCGAAGTGTTGACTGGGTGCGTTTGGGCGTGTCGGATAGTCTTAGATAATGTAGATAATGGTTATGATATATTTATGACGTTGAATTAGTGATCGGGTTTGGTAGTTGTAGTACAAATGAACTAAGGGGTTATTTGGGGTTTAGTGGTAGACGTGGGTTAAAGTATGGTTTTGCATGGTTGAGAGGCGTCATAAAGTGTCTAGAAGTGATTGGCATAGTTGAATTGGGGGTTGGATGGCTTAGGAGTTGGTATGCTACTTGTATGTAAGTCTTGCATTAATATCGAATGTTGTAGTTGTTAATTTGAGTGTATGGACTAGTTAAATGAGCATGAATAGAATTGGTTAAATACTACTAATATGTATCTAATTGAAGGAGTTTCATGAATTGAATTGCATGTATAATTTCTTATGTAAATAGTTGATTGTATTATATAGTGGTAATTGAAAGGAATTGGTGCTTTGGAGATGATTTGGAGGGGTTCTTGGCTAGACTTCTACATGTTTGGCTTTCTAGAGGTGAGGGATCATTCCTATGTGCATTTTAAATACTTTACCTTGCTTTATGCTATATGTCATGGTTGTAGATAAATAATCTTTTCAAGCTATGTAATATAAGAAATGTTTTCGAGTATTGAAAAATAAAGAATGTTTTAGTAGTTAAGCTTTCTATATATGTTAGCTTGTTGAAGTATGTGTAATAAATGTCTTCAAAGCGTGACACTTAGCTCAAGTAATGTAGTGCATGATTAATGATGTTGGAGCATGTTAAAGTATGTGTGCATGAGGGTGGCCTCTTTTGCCACTTCTTACTTTTGTGCATTTATTATACTCAATGTCTAAGTGTTTCAACGTGACTACGTGTTATGTGATATAAACTGTCTCAAGCGAACTAACAAGCTAACGAGAATTCTAGCGTTTTCGAGTTTTCATGGTTGCAACCATCGCGTTGGCCCGGAAGTGGTGATCACCCATTAAGCGGCAACGGGCTTGCCAGTGGGTGCTAACCCTCTATGGAGTATTCTCTCGTCGCATGGACGGAGCATTCCATGGGCGTGGGTCGTAGGATTATAGGTGCACCAAGAGCCCATTGGTGTATAGGGTTGCCGGTATTTGTAGCGTTAAGAGTAGAGAAGAGAAAAGAAGTGAAGAGAAGTAAAGAGAAGTAAACTTGCATGGACGGAGCATTCCATGGAGTTTGCACACGATATCCTTTTTATGTGTAACTCTCGTTGGGCTCTAAGTCCTTGGAGAGTTACTGGTTATCCTTTTAAATGTAATTACCTAGTATTTCAATGCCTAAATGATTTGATACTATAGTGTTTTAAAGGTTTCATGTTTGAATGCTTTTAATTGTGTCATGTTACTTCTATTCTCTCGCGTTACCTAAATGTTAGTTAATGTTTGTATAAATGTCTTATTTGCATTGCACGGAAACGTTTACGAAAACCTTCCTGTTTATTTCCTCCTTCACTGAGTATAAATGTATGCTCACCCTTTTCTTCAACAACTTTTCAGGTATTGCAGAGATAGAATGAAAAGTTCGAGAATTCGTTGATAGCTTGTTGCTTGGGAATGAAGTCATGTGTGAATTATTAGCTAAATGTAAAGTAATGTATATAATTATAAGGTGTATTTAGTGATTTAAATGTGTTCTCTTTGTTGACCTTGTATATATTTGTTGTAAGTAAGAATTTGTAATAAGTTTAATTTGAAGTATTAGAGTGGTATGATAAGCTATTATTTGTGTTAGGTTAGTATTGTTTAAGTCCAATGCATGAATGTTTATCTTGTTGTGGTAGAAGGCTCGGATGGCCTTAAGAATTTGGATAATTATGTCAAAAGAGAGTTGTATATGATTTACGAATGTTGTATTGTGGTTCTTGTGGTGAATTTCTTCTGCGTCAGGTTGTGGTTTGGCCTAGAAATAGGAGAGTTCCGACCGTTTTTCCTCATTTTTCGTGACCTTGGGATTTGGATCTTGGCTCCGGTCTCGTGAGGGATCGTCGGAGGGTTACATGACTGGTCATCCTAAGCGGGTTTGATATCGCCAATGGCTTGGCTTCTTATATGATCCACGTTGGTTTCTCAATGGGATGATCAAGTCGTTCACACAAACAGTGCCAAACTATTAAGGTCAGATTTGGATTGGGCAGCAAGAGTTGGGCATAATCTTCGTTTCCGTGCCTAACAGTTACAAATCCGAGTTGGATGCAAAACAAGAACCCCTAAGGGTGTGCCTGGGGGTCCCCTCTCGCGCTCAAATCAGCATGGTAAGGATTGCCTAAAGATGCATGGTGGTGTTATGCAGCAAGGCAAGCGGGCAGTGATAATTGATGATTTAATGGCGACAGGTGGGACACTTTCAGCAGCAATAAAGCTTTTAGGTAAGTTGATGCCTTTTTAGGGGTTCTATAATGATCTCAGCATCATTTCTCTTGCAAATTGTCTCACAAACAAAGTTGTGCTGCTTTCTCAAGAATGTGAGGGGGCTGAAGTGGTAAAAGAAATTAGCATTTGTGTGTTTTTTCTGTCCTTTTGTTTTGTATCCTGGTATGTTTAAATGGTAGCCTGAATGGTGTTGTACTTTTTTTTGCTTTTCTATGGATTTCAAGAGCAAAACATGTTGAATGGAAAGCCACTCTATATTCTTGTGGAGCCTAGCCTCGGGAATTAGAAGACGAAGAAGAGTGTTGTTGAGATATGATCGATGATGTCCTTGTACTAGTACATATAAAGAATTTAGTCCTCTCAGACAAAACTTATGGATTGCTGGTTATCTCTCTCTCTCTCTGCCTTTGTTTCTTCTTCATTACTTGGTTTCCCATTAACGTCTCATTTCTTGGCACCAATTCAGTTTTATTTCTCATTGTATTACATGAAAATTAATTTTGGACAAAGCCAGATTCATTATTATTTTATTATTTTTTAAAATGGAGATTGAAGTCTATATATATATAAATAACGTCTCTGGTTCATGGTAACTCAAACAAAGTTGTGCAATTAGTATGCAATTAGTGCATTCCGTGTGACTTCAGACTCCCAATTAAGCACTCGGGATATAAAGAAACTGCATTCCGTGACTTTGCATTACTCTTCCAGAAGGCACTTCACCTCATCACCCACATGCATTCATATGAATTTGAAATACTAGACTAGAAAGCAGCATCAACATTATTAACATTTTAAAACAAAATAGCATTGCTTATACTAGAGGCAACTTCACAACACCATGTTTCAAAGCTGTTGGTGAAAACAACCAACTGCACGGTCAATATCACTTTGCATTTTCTTCTTTTTCTGTCTACAAAATTCAAACCAAAAGGAAAAAAAAAAAAAAAAAAAAAAAAACTTTTATAACCTGGTATACAAAGCCATGAAATTACAGATAACAGCTGCCCAGAACCGTTAAATAATTATGAACAACGTTTCTTTATGACTCGAGGGCGGGCCTTGATCCCATATATATATATATATCAAAATTTACACTTCTTCACCATGTTTTTATCTATTTAATGTTTTGCACTATCTTCTTCAATTGACGGAGCATCACAGGCATCATTCCCAGATGACATTTTCATCTTTATTGCATGACGAATAAGAGAATTCACCTGTTTTCTCAATTCAGCATTACCGAATATCATATCTCTCAGCATCTTCCTCAACTCCTCATCCGTGTTCCTCGTGTCATCATCCAATTTGTTGATATTATCAGAAGAAGCAACTGAGTGGACAATCTCCTGCTGTAAGCGCTCTGCCTGAATTAAATTTTGAGACCAAGCATTAACAAGCTTATATTCCAACCACAAGTGGCAGAATAAAAAAGGGGGTTGGGAAAGTCGAAGAGTAAGCAATCAAATAAATTTCATAATCAAATGCAGTATTCAACAATTCCCATCTGGGAAAGACAATGCCAGCATTTACTTCAATAGATAATTGGTGAATCATGAAAGGGAGAGGCTACATTTATTTATTAATGCTAGTATTTTGCTACAGACTTGCTACTACAGTGATTGGATCTTTGTGCGTATAACTGTCCTAAATTTCACACTACACTAAAATATCTGCCATGTTTATGAATTTCATATGCAATCCAATGGATCTATGGTGAGTGAGACTAGCATTTCGAAAATCTTCAACGGTGTGGATGTGATTCAAAAGTACCACCTGCGAGATGTCCAGCATGTTTGCAATTTCCACTGCAGTATAAGGAAAGTAAAAAACAAAACAAAAAACAAAAATAAATGAAAGAAGATTCCCTTTGCAGTTGATATGGGCTTAAAATCATAGTGATCTACATCTTCGTTCACTACAGCTTCTTGTTCATTTTAACTGTCAATGCATGTTCTAAAGCAGAAGTGTCTATGAAGAATGTTGATATATGTCAATATCCACCTCTTCATAATAAGTATCGTTAATTATATGATAGCATAAATTAATGATTCCGACTTAAACGTCGATGAGGTCAAAAGAGATCGCGATGGCTACAAGAAAGAAGTTCGGGAATTTGGAATTACCTAAGATGACGTCGGGTTGATGCAATGCTAAAGTTAGCCAATTTGACCAAAGGAAACTTCCTAGAAGTTGACTTGGATACTAGCCACCCATGTGGTCAATTGTAGCCACCTATGTGATAAATATGGGTGGCTAATACTTTGAACATGGTTGGTAAAGCCAACCAAGATTGAAATGTTTGATAGGAAAGTCTCCTATGGCGGGCTAGCTGAATTCTATAAATAGGCATGCATTAGTTCATCATTTTCATCCACAACACAATTCCAAACACAATCCTAAGTTAGTCTTTCTTTCTTGTATTCTTCTTGTAAGTCCAGAAGCCATTGAAGCTCTAATCTAGAGAGCGCACGGTGGGACAATTATCTTGTAAGTGTTATATTGAATTGTTATAAAGAGTAGTGTTGTCTTTCTACTTGATTGTTGTTAAGACGTTTCTGGGAAATTGGTTATATTCTTACATGGTATCAAGAGCTTAAGGGGCTCTTAACAACAATCTTGTCTAGTAAAGCTCAACAACTATGACTACTCAAGGTGCTAGTTCTTCTTCTACCAGTTCTAGTTCCGGTTTAGTACCGACAATTCGTATCCGTCCCCCTACCTTCACAGAAGGAAAACTTGATGGCACGAACTATCTTTTGTGGAAGTTCAAAATCACTACAGTTCTGGACTCCTACGAACTCCTTGATACAGTGTTAGGCACAGATGCAGAACCAGTTGCAGTCCGTGCTGAAGATGACACAAAAAAGGTCACACCTCCAGATCCTCAGCTTGTCAAAGAATGGAGGAGACGAAATGCTGATGCACTTTGTGCAATTGTAACAAGTGTTCAGGATTCTGTCCTTACTCTAATTCAACACACAACCAAGGCAACTGAAGCTTGGAACATACTGAGAAATCAGTATGAAACAAGGAACCAGACTCGCATTCAAAACTTGGAGAATCAGTTAGCTGCTGAGAGATTAAGTGAAGATGAAGCAGCTGAGTCATTTATCAGTAGGATGAAAAACCTACGTGATCAAATGGCTGCAGTTGGTATTGCCAAATCAACCGAGGAACTAGCTCGAAGGTGCATTAGAGTGTTGCCTCCAAAATTTGACGGCCTTGTGACAGCACTCAATACACAAGTTCGCATTCCTCCTTTGACGTTTGAAGAATTCACTGCCATGTTGATGGAGGAGGAGATGAGGCTGAGGAGCAGAGAAAATCAACTTGACTCTGCCTTTACAGCCAAGGCGAGGAGTAACCAAGAAGAAAAGAAGAAAGCAAAGAAGAAAACGTTCTCTGGATCGTGCTAATACTGCAATAAGAAAGGTCATGCTGTCAAAGATTGCAGGAAACGAATCCATGACGAGAAGAACGGAACTTTAAAGCCAAATTGGAGAAATAAAGAATCTGCCAATACGGCTGAAACGGAAGTGCATCTGTTTACTGTAACAGATGTATCGGAGGAAACGTGTACTAGCGTACATGTACATCAAACAAGTGCATGGGTGTTAGATAGTGGAGCTTCCCGACACATGATCAGCAAGAAGGAGTTATATGACTCCATAAAACCTCTACAAGAACCAATGAATGTTGTCGTCGGGAATAATGCGAGGTGTCCTGTTGAGGGCACTGGAACCATCTCGCTCGTGTCTCAAGATGGAGGAAGCAAGAAGCTGTCCAACGTACTCTTTGTACCCCAGATCACCAGAAATTTGCTATCTGTAGCTGCTATTACAGATAATGATCTAGAAGTGCGGTTCAAGAAGACGAAAGCTTTGATTCTTGACAAGGATCAAAATATCGTAAGTAAAGGTATTCGCAAAAATAATCTTTACGAAATCAGCTCTCTTTCTGCTGTCGTGGATGCCAAAATAAGTCAACTTTGGCATGAAAGGTTCGGGCACATTTCCTATCCTGTGTTAAAGGAAATGCAAAAGAAGAAGATGGTGGCCGACTTGCCTTCAATTGAAGAAATTGAAGGACCATGTGAAGCTTGTATGCTGGGCAAGCAACATAGACAGTCATTTCCCAAAGAGAGTCATAACCGATCAAAGGCTCCTCTAGAGTTGGTACATGCTGACCTCTGCGGAAAAATGACTACGACGGCGTTGGGAGGATCTTCCTACTTTATGCTGTTAGTCGACGATTATAGTAGGAAGATGTGGGTGTACTTCCTTCGGGACAAGGCTGATGCTCTTGAAAAGTTTAAAGTGTGGCACAAACTTATGACAAATGAGAACACAACTCAGTTGAAGAAACTTCGTACCGATCGTGGGGGGGAATTCTGTTCTACAGAGTTCACCAACTACTGCAACAAGCTTGGGATTAAGCGCCAATTGACTGCTCCATACACACCACAACAAAATAGAGTTGTGGAACGAAGAAATCAAACAATTGTAGAAATGGCTCGATGCATGTTGAAAGGTGCTAGCCTACCTGACACATTCTGAGCTGAAGCAGTCAACACAGCGGTATACATCCTCAATCGGTGCTCAACTAGGGCATTCAACGATAAGACTCCTAATGAGGCTTACTATGGTACGAAACCTTCTGTGTCTCATTTAAGAAAATTTGGGTGTGAATGTTTTGTACACATTCCAAATGAAAATCGAAATAAATTGGATGACAAGAGCAAAAAGGGCATTTTCTTGGGATATAGTGAAGAGTCTAAAGCATACAGACTCTATGATGTAGAGGCCAAGAAGGTGATCATAAGCCGAGATGTGGTGTTTAATGAGCGACCACACTCAATGGAGGATAGCGGTCCTGCCATTTCGTCATCAACTGATGAAGTAATCCACCAAGTGCCTGAACAACGACCGTTGAACAATGAAGAAGTCTCTAATGATGAGGAGACTGAAGACCAACCTGTTGTACCCACAAGGAAGCCACAACCGAAGTGGTTCCAACAGCTCTTTGATGGAAGAAATCCAGGAATTACTGATGATAGTCCACGTCCTGATGGACTAAAACGATCAAAGAGAATAGAGGAGCAGAACAGATCAGGACAACAACTAGTAAACATGGCTTTGATGACCCAAATCATCAAGACGGTAAAAGAACCGGTAACTGTGGAGGAAGCCATGTCAGATCCAAATTGGAGAGCAGCTATGCAAGCCGAGTATGATAGTATCATGAAAAATGATACTTGGGAGATCGTTGAAAAGCCACCGAATAGAAAAATTATCGGCACCAAATGGATCTGGAAAGTGAAGTACAAGGCAGATGGAAGTCTTGAAAAATACAAGGCACGCCTTGTAGCACAAGGATTTTCGCAAGTCGAAGGTTTCGATGTATATGAAACCTTTGCTCCAACAGCAAAAATGTCAACAATCAGGCTAGTTGTTGCAGCTGCCGCGCATTATGAATGGATTGTACATCAAATGGATGTCAAGTCAGCTTTTCTTAATGGGCAACTTGAAGAAGAAGTCTACGTTGCACAACCCCCTGGCTTCCAAATACCAGGTGAAGAAGAAAAAGTCTGCAAATTGAAAAAGGCTTTATATGGGTTAAAGCAAGCACCACGAGCTTGGTACAAACGTATAGACTCTTTCTTCTTGCAACATGGTTTCTGTAGAAGCAAATCAGAGGCCAACTTGTATGTTCTAAGTGAACAAGGAAAGAAGGTAATTGTAGTCCTATATGTGGATGATCTTGTAATCACTGGTGACCATGAAGATAATATTCGGAAGACGCAAGAATGGTTGAGCCAAGAATTTGAAATGACAAGTGTTGGTCTTCTTCATTATTGCTTGGGAATCGAGGTATGGCAAAAACCTCATACTATCTTCATCTCGCAGCAACGATATGTTCGTGAGCTTCTGATTGCATTTGGTATGTCCGAGTGCAAATCAGTTGTCACCCCGATGGAAGTGAATACAAAGTTATCAATTGACGATCCTTCAGAACAAGTTGATAACAAGCTCTACAGAAGATTGGTGGGAAGTTTAATCTTCCTTTGTAACACAAGACCTGATATTAGTTATGCTGTGGGAGTTCTCAGTCGGTTTTCAAATAAACCGAAACAAAGTCACTGGCAAGCAGGGATGCGGATCCTCAAATATCTCAAAGGCACGTTGGAGTATGGGATATCATACAAGTCTGGAGATACTTTCTCTGGGTACTGTGACTCAGACTGGGCTGGTGACATTGACTCAAGAAAATCTATTACAAGTTACGTATTCACATTCAGTGGTGAAATCATCTCATGGGCTAATAAGAAGCAACCCACCGTTGCACTTTCATCAACGGAGGCAGAATACAAGGCTGCTTGTGTAGCATCCTGTGAAGCTGTTTGGCTACGACACATCATGATTGATATTGGCATTCTAATAGAGGAAGCAACAATGTTGAAATGTGACAGTCAGAGTTGTATAGCCATGTCAAAGAATCCGGTATTTCATGCTAGAACAAAACACATAGAGATTCAGTATCACTATGTGAGGGAACTGATCGAGGAAGGTGAAATCTACATGGAGTACTGCCCTACAGAAGATAATTGTGCAGATATCTTCACTAAAGCGTTAGGGAGCGTCCAATTGAGCAAGCATCTTCAAACATTGGGTGTTGGCCCAATAGTTTAGTCAACATGAGGTGAACATTGAGGGGGGGTGTTGATATATGTCAATATCCACCTCTTCATAATAAGTATCGTTAATTATATGGTAGCATAAATTAATGATTCCGACTTAAACGTCGATGAGGTCAAAAGAGATCGCGATGGCTACAAGAAAGAAGTTCGGGAATTTGGAATTACCTAAGATGACGTCGGGTTGATGCAATGCTAAAGTTAGCCAATTTGACCAAAGGAAACTTCCTAGAAGTTGACTTGGATGCTAGCCACCCATGTGGTCAATTGTAGCCACCCATGTGATAAATATGGGTGGCTAATACTTTGAACATGGTTGGTAAAGCCAACCAAGATTGAAATGTTTGATAGGAAAGTCTCCTATAGCGGGCTAGCTGAATTCTATAAATAGGCATGCATTAGTTCATCATTTTCATCCACAACACAATTCCAAACACAATCCTAAGTTAGTCTTTCTTTCTTGTATTCTTCTTGTAAGTCCATAAGCCATTGAAGCTCTAATCTAGAGAGCGCACGGTGGGACAATTATCTTGTAAGTGTTATATTGAATTGTTATAAAGAGTAGTGTTGTCTTTCTACTTGATTGTTGTTAAGACGTTTCTGGGAAATTGGTTATATTCTTACAAAGAAGACCTCTTGAACATCGAGAGGATCTATCCTATGATTACCACATGGGCCTTTTGTCCCTCATGCATTAGGCAATTACTGGAACAAATGATGGGAAGTATAACCTGATCAAGATCCCTTGTGCTTGATTTTGCTATCTGACATCTCTGTGTTCCTTTAACCTCTTTATTCAGAGTTAAATGATTCTATGATCTATCATTTGCCGTCTCAATCTATTATACCTCAATGCCCTCTATCAAGACCTCTTATATCTACAATATACATTTTTTATCTTCCCCGAGTCCAAGAACTTTACCATGGTCAAAGTTGGGAGATCGATAAAAAGAAAAAAAACCATCTAACAGTATAAGTTTGACATTTACCCCCTAGGTGCATATTAATAAAATTTATTCACTTCTTGAAAAAAAGAAAAAAAAAAGTATAAGTTCGACATTGCATTTGCAGTCATTTATACAAAAACCAGAAAAATAATGCCTCCAAGTATTGCTCACTAATTAGTGTCACTGACATTCTCCATTGTCAATTCAAAAGAACAAGACCTTCAGAAACTCGAGAACAGCACCCCATGATCAGCGAATTCAAGGTGGATTCCAATTAGTCTCCTACTTGACAAACTAATAACTCCCAACTACATTTCTTATTCTAAAGTAGAAGATACCAAGAAAAGTAGTGACTTTCAGCTATGTATCTGATATGAGTTCTTCAATTTATCCTAAAGAAACTGTCAAAGCAACATAGATGAGTATGGCGTCTGCAATGGACTCGTGTTATGTATGGAATTGAACAAGGAAAAGAAAGAAGAACTATAAAGAGAAGAAGCAATAAAGGAAGAATTAACAACAGAGAAAGCGGAAGAAACAAAAGGAATCAAGATAGTCTTATGTCGCACCAAATCATTTTCTTTTTTTGAGAAGTGAATAAATGTAATTGATATGCACCAAAAGAGTGTAGCCCAAAACTATTTACATCAACAACATAAAGTATCTATACAATCTTGTATACTATCTAGATCGACCTTGCAAGATCCTTCACTCCAAAAACAAAGATCACACTTTATCATTTTCTTATACTACCCTCTCTACAAACAGAAGTTCTGATCTCATATATTCAGTTTTTTTACCCAACAGGACATTCATAAACTCACAGCTCGAATAAATTTTTGCCAAATGTTGCGATTTCAATTTAATCTGTGTCCCTTTAAACAAAAATGATATTTTACAAAAGACTAACATGCATTTCACTCCCAATATTTTTGGGAATCCTGCATCCTTAAACCAGATGATTAGGCAACTTTGACACCTCACACTGACAGCCCTGCCAATTTACTGCATCCAATGTCCATATGACAAAATTTAGCAGTTTTCTCAGGAGAACAAACTACTAGGATTACGAACTTGATGTAACCAATGATAAATTAAGTTAGGATGCCAAACAAGATGGACGCTGCTATTGAAATCAAATGAACCCTTTACATCCAGGAAATGATGGAGGCTGCACCTTTTGCCACGAGGCCTGAATTTTCTGTATGGATTTCCTTTCTACCATATATGAGAGGAATAAATAACACAAACATCTCATCAGACAATTTATCCAAGCTGACATGGAAAATATTTCTCCAGTTAGCATCAGAGAAAAAACTCAACTCCAAGAGGACATAGCATTACTTTAATACTAATGTCACATATCTTAATAGCTATTCACCCTGGCAGGGCATAAAGCATCGAGGGTCATTTTAATATATTTCCCCTTGACAGAGTGCATCCTTTTCAATCTACTAACACGATATGTTGATGTATCCAGTTTGTAACATGATAAGTACCACTTTGTATTTAACTTCAAGGGCGAAGTGAGTTGCAAGTTCTCTGTGAAAAGCCTTCCATTACATCTTAAGTGTCTAGGGATGACAACGGGTATCTACTCTATCTGAAACTGACGAATAACTGCCCAATAAAAACCCGATAACAAAAATCAATGGAGAATCCGTTAGGGTTTGGATTTTGTAAGGAGAAACCGACAAATAAACTGATAGGTTTTGGCTTTTGACGTTAAAAAAACCGAAATCCGAAACTCGATTATTAATTTACGATATATATATAAATATATATACATGTATATCAACGTATATAATAAATATTTAAAGTTTAGAAAATAATAAAAAGCACTATATTTTTAAAAGTTTTAGACTAAGCCCAATATACCATTTTAAAAATTAAAAACTAAAAGAGTCCAATACTAATAATATATTGTTGACTTATTCTTTTAAGTAATTGTACAGTCATTGTCAACATTAACTTTCATCACCAATTTTAAAAGGTACAACTTTTTTTTTTTGGTCAAAAAAGGTACAACTATTCAAAACATAGAAACTGACTCTTTTTATAAGGGCCCTTTCGACCTTTTGCTTAATTCCCAACAAAAAAGATCAAACATCAATAATCCCTTTCCCTCTTTATACACACACCACATACACATACGCAAAATCAAACAGCGATGGATAGTGAAGCGAATCTAATCAATGTTGCTCGTCTTCGCCATTGACACCATTTCACTATCCAATCGATGTTGCTTGTCTTCGCCATTGACACCAACAACGCTATTATAGTGTCCACCACTGGGTCTAACTATTACGTCAGGATTTTGAGTACTATTAACCCGGAGCTGCTTAAGCCCTCCGCTTCCGTCGTGCTTCACCACCGCTCTAATGTGCTTGTGGATGTGTTGGCTCCTGAGGCGGATTCGAGTATGTCGTTGCTTAGTTAGTCCGAGAAGCTTCTTGTTACTTACAATGTGAGTTTTGGGACTTTTCGATTTGAGCTTTTAGGATTTTTCTTTTTTAAAAAAAATTGTTTGCTGAATTAGGGTCTATATTGGAAAATCTAAGATTTTGGAGTTTCGTAGCTTTTGATTGTTGAATTTGGGCTCATATTGAAATATTTGAGATTTTAGTTTTTTATTTTTTAAATTATCGGTTTCGGATTCGGTTATTTGCAGTTTTTTTAAATTATTTTTTGGTTTCGGTTTTGGATTGTAATTTCTAAAACCGTCGGTTTTCAGTTTCGGTTTCGGGTTTAGGTTATGTTAAAGGGTTTCAGTTTTTTCAAAAACTATGGTTAACCAAAATGTTGCCATTCCTATAAGTGTCCCTATTAACTGTTTACTACATGCTTGTAGGGCACCTCCATCTTTTCCATACATTCTCAAATTGCAATGTCTCACCTGCTTAAACTGGCATTATTTCAACCATCTCTCACATCCATCCGAAAATAAATGTCATCAAACCAATAGTAATACTCCATCATTCTTCACTAGAGGCAATTCTTGTGCTTGAGTTATAAGACCATGATAGTAGGGACATTATGATAACGAACTGCTTTAGCAGACAACCCCCATGTCCATGTTTTGTTTAGACTAGAGTACTGACTAGGTTAATCTTCCAATTATACCTCTTAAAAGTGGCCAAACTCCCACTTGATAGCTTCTACCATATTACGAAAAGCCTAAAATAACAGCAGGTACCAGACACGATTTTAGCATGAGATTAGAAAGGCTTCTGGAAGGAAATATCTCAATCAGAAACAATAGAATATCCATCAATTTTCAGAAATATTCAATTTTTATATTCTTGTGTCTATATTCAGATTTAATTAAAACATTTTACATAAGGAGTCTATTACATGAAGTTTCTGAAATCACGGGAATGGTAGTAGTCATCTTCACCTTCTAGAAGGCAAAATTACAGGTCAAACATTTACTGAAAACATTATTGAACACGTCTTAATTCACTACCAGCATATCAATTCAAACAAAATAGGTTAAAATAGATAGTCACAATAAATTACTGTTTCACATGGGCTTGTAGCTAGTTGATCAACTATTACTGAGGTCAGTTAGACTCATCACTTCAGTAATTTTTTCATCTCTCCAGTAAATTGTGCATCTGAACAACTCAATCGTCAAAAAACGTTAAGTCTAGTACTGAGTGCATAACTAAGTAATTTAAGCATAGTGTATACAATATATGATTTTTCTCTAAACAAAGAAACCATATTCCCCATATACACAAATCAAATGCCCTAGTTTCAAGTGAACGTGTCTACATCTTATCAATGCGCATAGAAGCCATAAGTCCAATTAATTTTGTTGACATGTTTTTCAAGGTTTAGCTTTTTGATTCCCTTCCCTCCTTAAAGAAACAATGTCTAATTCTAGAAAAAGAGCAACAAGGAGCAAACCTGGATGGTATTCTCAGAATAGATATTGCATATATATATTGGAATGGCAAGCTGAAAGGAGATGCTAAAAAGGAAAGAGTGGGAAACAGATGGGCTCAGAAGTACCTTGTCAAGGAGTACATCTATTTTATTGTCAGAGGTTGCTAGGAGATCCAAGGCATCAGACAGTGATGGAATATCTGTAACTACATTTTCACCATTCTCATTCAGCAAGTTGACCTTGCACTCATGCAGCTGGTTAAGAAGATCCTCGCATCCAGATAGCCACTTCCTCCAAGAGGTTCTTGTCTGCTCACTATTGAGTTTTTCTTGTTGAAGGAGTCCCTGGACAGGAATATACAATTTCAAGGAAACAGAACAAGTTTTCAAGAATACAATTGTCATAACCTTAAGAACATTTATCATTGAATGAATTCACAAGAGAAGGAAATCTATCCTTCCTACCCCTCAGTAAATTTTCTCAAGTTTTTGCGAACAAATAAAGCATTAGACTCAATACATTGGAAATGGCATTAAGATATGATGGGCCAATATATGATTCCTTTTAGTATATTTGCAACTGCAATAGCGTGGAAGAAGCTAAGCAAATATCTGAAATTAGCAACTTATGCTCTTCAAATTGAAAAAATAAATAACATCTTTCAAAGAGAAGACTTGGTAAAATCATAAGAATATATTCTATGAAATGAATACCATGTATTTGATGCTTTCAAGTACTTAAGACTATACCTGAATTTCAGATTTCTCCTGGAGTGATTGATGAAACTTCTGCTTTAACTCTGCTTGAGAACTTCTAAGTGATTTAACTTCCTTTACAAGGACTTTGATATCAGCTTTTGATTTTACTTCTGACTCTTGATGTCGCTTCAATAAATCTTCCAGTTCCTTTCTTGTGGCAATCAACTCCTGCAACAGCTCATCATTCTCCTCATTGACAGATACTTTAGTAGACCCTGTATTACGCTTCTGGTCCTGGAAGTTTTTCACATTAGTTATAGTCATAAGAGACAGAGGTAAAAGCATAAGTGAGACAAGGCACGTCAAATGTACAACCTCTTGAGAGTTTAATCTCAACTCCATTTCCATTGATTTCCGTCGAAGTTCTTCCATATCCCACTGCATTTGGGTAATTCTTGCCCTTTCAAGCAAGACAGCTTGCTCAAGGTTTTCTTTAGCTTTTTGTTTAGTAGTTTCAAGTTCAACTTCCAAATCCTTGACCTGGGAAATACAGAAAATTTAAGAAAAATAATAGTAGGTCCCTTCATAGAATTTACCATGACAATGCACCAATATAATATTCCCATATTGTGGGAAATACTTGAAGTCCAAAACGATTTACACGAGCATAAATATTGCATAAAATAGATGACGATGAGTTCTAATTCTTCTGTAGGAAAATACAGAAAGCCCCCATAGACAAATTTTCTGCCCTAAAAATCCAACAAAATACGTTTCTACCTAAAAACCTCAAGCAACAAATATATGATCCTCAAAGATGACCTATAAACCTTCCTTTAACAGCAAAAGTAAAAATAAATGAACAAACTAAAATGCCCTATAAAAATCTATTTTCTTAAAATAAAAACTTTTCTAAGTAATCCTCGGAATCCAACTCGGGAATAATTACCATGAACTCTGTATCTAATCAACTTTAAGGTAGGACACCTTAGGACGATGAGGATTACTGACTGAGTACCAACTCATGCAGCAGATCATGGACGAAAATAGATGCAAAATTAGTACGGGAAAGAAATACAAGAATACTCTTTTGAACAAGGATATTTGTCTGGCTTGGAACTTTGATGAGAACACACTTTCTTAGTTTTGCGTATTTTAGGAATCCCATTCTATAGATTATCCTTACTAGGATCCATGAAATTTTTGGTTTAGAATGAACAAAATCACTTGCTTATTTAGACCAAAAAACAAAAAAGGTGTTTTACAATGTTTTGAATTGCTTTAAAGTATTTAGCATAGGAGCATTTGCCAGCAATGTGAAGCGCCATCCGTACTAATTATTCACTACTAGTTATAAGGTTATTTTGGTCCAAGAAGTGAATTCTGTTTGATAGTGCCAAAGAAGAGTTAGAAGATATGATTATCTGATATTTTCATGGAGTTTTCAAATTAAAATGTATTTTCTTGGGTTTTTTGGATAGAAAAAATTTTGTAGGGGCTTTTTGGTGCTATTTCCTTCTTTTCTTTGTGTCAGCTTCTTTAGCTCAAGTGCCTGATTGAATTTGTAACAACCATTTACATCACTTAAATTATATATCTCAAAAATATCTATCAACATTTATCACAGATCCAAATTCATGGCCTTGTTACAATAAAGCATTGATCTCCGATTCAATAGGTACAAATTGTTAAGGAGGTATGAGAAACTTCATATAAATAGTTCGCCTTATACACAATCATTTTCGAAGCAAAAAATTAGGCTAGTGTCCTGGTATAGCTTACCAGCCTAAATAAGGGAGCTCAAATAACCAATTTGTGGTGATCAAGAGTCCTGTACACTGCATTGACAATTCCAACTTGTCCAATTTAAGATTTGTTGTTACCATGTGGTTCAGGTGATCCATACTTGAGTTCTTGAGCAGTTCAGATAATGGGACTTTAATTTCATTATAATGAATAAACTTATTTTATTTGTGGTATTTAATTGGACTTTTCACTAGCAACCATACACAGAACCACCCCATTCATAGGCCTCAAAAACTACCTTTCTCAATTTAGTAAATATTCCCATCCAAAGCCATAGACATAGTCACTTGGGGCTCCAGCAAATCAAGATTCTGTACTCTATCCATAAATCTGGGATAGCTGCTTCCATGGGTTCTAAAGTGTCAGAAACTGAAAGTGGCCAGATGTGCTTCTAAGTCAAGTTCAAAAATAAATTGCCATTGCCCTTTTCTGTTGAAGGGATTCCTGAATGTACAAACTCTCATAAACTCTATGTTTACATAAAAGCACCCTCATACTGTCTGCTCATATTAATATATGTTATGTTCAACTAAAAGGTTTTTGTGATACATGACTGTTATCATATCACTCAATTTAATACAGAATGTAAAGATGTAATTCTTAGGATCCACATACCTTTGTAGTAAGATAATCTTTCACCGCTATTTCCTGATATAGTCTCGATATAAGATCCTCCATGTCATTTTTTGCAGTGACTAGTCTCCGCTGCATGGTCAAAAGTACCCCATTCAGTTTCTGGCGCTGATCAATTGGAAGAAGAAGTTGCACATCATTCTGAAGTCGTATATCTGTGTTTCCAATAAAATCAATGTTTCCTGAGACATCAGCCCCTTGAGGAAGGTGAATGGACCCATCCCCAAGTGAATTGGGCAATGCCGAAGTTGATGCTTCACTGCCTCTTTGAGAGCTCATATCACTTCCAATACTCTCTGCTGAAAGCTTTCGAGCATGACGAATCATCTTTCCGTGCTCTGACCGTGACAAAAGCTCCGTCATATTTTCAGTAAGATAAGATGCATTTGAAGTATTTCCATTACTCACATTATTTTCCATAACCTTAATATTCTCTCTAGCATTCATCTTATACCTAGGAAAATTTTCAAGTTGCTCCAAAATAGCCTGTCCCATGAACAAACCCTCGTCAATATTGGACATGCCATACTTCATAAACCTGTCAATTGGACTTGTCAGATCCACATCCAGTGACAAATCCTCTGTCCCTGCTTCTGAATTATTATCCCTTCCAAGGCTTGGTGTTCCAATCTCAGATGTCTGGTAAGCAGTGTCACTCCCATACTCTGATGTGAGCGATGAACTGCCGCCTGCCTTGAACAAGCTTAAATTTTGTTGAACTTGAAGTGAAGAAACTGTGCCATCAACAAGAGAATTCGGTTCTGAAGAGTGCTGGTTTTCATCTTGGAATGCTGAAAATAATTATTAAGGAGAATCCATAAAACTGTTAACAAACATAAAAGAGCATTCAAACAAAGTTGAAAAGAATACAGTTCCACATTTTAAGAAACATTTAACTTTTATCTTATGTCCAAATTACATTCAAATGTAACAGTGCCTAAAGGACGAAAGTATGCTGTGATAGCTGACATACAAGTCCTAGCAGCAGCTTCCAGTTCAAGAAATGACGCCACTGGAACACTTCTCGATACATCAATATCAGATAGTAATTTGCCCATCCAGTCCTCCAAAGAACGCCGTCTCTGTGAAAAAGATAAGCCTTTTATTATGATTAATCATCAATTGAGAAATCCATCAGTAGAATTTTTACTTGCTCGCAGGGTATCCTTATGTCAAAAACACGAGAATATGGTACGTGACTTATCAGTTCTAATAAACTCCAGACAATGACTTAATTATCCTTCAGATTTAGGAAGAATTTTAGCATATTCATTAGCTTGCAATGAATAAGATAAGTAAAAGGAAAGTACAGACGTAGCCTCCAATGTCTTAGATGAGAAAATTTAGAACAGCAATGTTACTGGCAGTAATCAAGGTAGCACTGACATACACTGTATAGCTCTTATCAATTAATAGGCATTCGTGAATAGAGGATAGTCCTTTAGAACTTTGTTCAAGTTTCAGTAAAGATACCTTGCCTTATCCCAAGTATGAGGGAAATGGCGAAAGTGAGAACAATAATGGTTACCTCTTCTAACAAAGCTCTGGTCTTCAACTGCAAGAATCCCTTTGGAGGTGCTGGTGGAAGATTTTTCCTCGGAAATGCTTTCTTGAGCTGCCAAAGATAGTTGACAATGACATGCTTTAGGAAATGGCTACCAGGTTGTCTAATTGGCAAGCAACATGTAACTTCTCAAATTTCCTTCAGATTAAAAGTGAAAAGACATCCATGATGGTGTCAAGCTAGACATGAATTTGTCAACTTACTGCAGCCATAAACTTCAAGAAGTCATTAAATCTTCTTAATATAGCCCGTGAAGTTGTAACACCTTCTGGTGATTGTATGCCAACCAAAACCCTGTAAAACTGCCCCATAAGCATGTTAACATTAGACAAGCCTAAAGATGTCGTCGTATAATACAACAGGAACTTAGGAGCAAAAATTTGGGTAAAATATAACATAGCGGAAATCGCGGAAATCTTAAATGACTATTATTATCCATATCCTGCATGTGAATCAAAAACGGAACTCATACAAAATCTATTCTAGAAGATGACATTTAATGCTTGTGTTATTATTGAAAAAGATTAATAGTTTGAGTACCACTATGGGATCAGAATCTCGTGATTTTGGAAGGACAACCCAAGAAGG
Organism: Ehretia macrophylla; assembly: GCA_037974665.1. Classification (NCBI taxonomy): domain Eukaryota; kingdom Viridiplantae; phylum Streptophyta; class Magnoliopsida; order Boraginales; family Ehretiaceae; genus Ehretia; species Ehretia macrophylla. Next base: position 77,500,824 of record CM075773.1, read on the forward strand.
AATTGTGACACAATAACTCCAGCCTGTGCGATGATCATGTGGCCAAACAGTCTCCCGCTCAGCCTACAGGGTACATATGTATATTAGAAGGAAAAGTACCAGGAGTTTAGAGTAACAAAGGAACCACAGAACGTCTGAATAGCAAAACAGTAAAATGGGTCATTTGTAACAGAAGAAATATATATGGTTATTTCCTCTTGTTGTACAGATATTGAAGACAACTAGAAAGAGAATTGCCCAGAGCAAAAACGCACCTATCATGCATCTTAGCAGACCTTTGTTAAGATATAAAAATTTCCTGGTTTTCTTTTGTGTCTTGTGCTTGATATCAATATTAGAAAATTATCTTAGCTGTTGCATTTGGATTTTGTACTTTAGACTAAACTTCGTAGAAAATTGATTTCAGTAATTAATAAACAAGAAAATATTATTGGTCTACATAATATTTGGCAACCGAAGCCAGTAATTTTTCATAGTGTACCCATGAACTCATTAGCGTATCGAAGAGGTCTACCCTATTGTATCCTATAAACTACTAAGAGTCAGTATCAAAACTCGTACCACGAATTAGAACGTACTCCGAATTTGGTAACTATGTTATGGACCCAAATAGTAGAAATGAGCATATTTTTACCATATCCAATTGTCACATATTTAGGTGTATTACAAGGAGCAATACATCAAAGTTGTTGAGCATTGAATAACAAAATTAAGTTTATCTAGTACAAAAAGGAGTTAGTGTGGATCAAGATTAAGCTAATCAGCAATCAAATTGAAGTGAAAAAACATAAAAATAAAATAAAATAGAGAAGCCCTTTTTTATATTAAGTAGAGAGAGAAGAGTGGTGGGTACCCAAATTTTAGGGGGAGGACTCCAATCCATACCCAGAGGCAAAGGAGAGGTGCCATCGTGCCTGTGCTTAGGAGGGCTCTTCTGCCTCTTCTCCATCCCTCTTTTTTCTGTGTATCAATCGCTATGCGTGTGTGTGTATCGCATAGGTGATCTGATCGGGACAAGAACAAGGAGAAGAAGAATAACTTGTAAAGCGTGTTTGTGAGAGACGACAGGTGGAATTCCAGCTTGAGTGAATCCGTACAAATTTCGGTTCTTTTTGGCCTTCGATTTTTCTATGCGCACTTGCGGTAATTGCAATTCCTTCCTCATCATAGTACTTGGAAACAATTCATTTATAAATAAATTTTATGAGTATTTATATTTATAAATTAATTTTTTTGTTTAAAATTATAAAATAATATTAAGTCAATCATATTATTTATAAATTCAAATTATATTTGAAACACATATAAAATTAAAATTAATAACTATATTTTATTTAAATACCTCTCATTCTATTCAATTGAAATTAAACTATTATACAAGTGTTATTTTCTAATTTCATTATTGATTATGGGTATTATCATAAAATTGGCCAAAAGAAAAATTATTTAAAAAAAAATTAAACATTATGAGATAATCTTTAATTCAACAATATCCTAATTAATTAATTTCTCACAATTAGTCTTGCATGTGACTTTGTTGATTAATTCAGTCCATATGAGTTTATATTTTCTTCATTTTGTCCTTTTTTCCTGCTATAGCATTATCCATGTACGTAGCATGAATTTTTACTGTCACTACTACAAGCATATATACACCAATAGTTGTCTATATGCATAGCATACAATAAGACTCATAACATATTTAAGTCATCCCATTATATTAACAATGTTTCCCCATACATATATCTTGCAACTTAATTTATCTTTTGAATTAAAGCTACTTAGTACCACCTATATATATATATATATATATATATATATATATATATATATATATATATATATATCACTATCAATAGTGCCTATAACATTATTTTATTATTCAAGAACAGGGTTCTACATACAAGATAATTAGGTAAGGATACATATTGCACAATAAAGTTATTAATTTGATAATAAAAGAGAAATCGCGAAAAAAATTTATAAGGAAAATCAAACAAATATCTTAAAGAGAAAAAGTGAAGCGTATGCTTAAAAGGTTTGTCTGTTGAAAGTGAAGTAATGGAAGATATCGACTTTTTTTCTTCATAGAGAAGTAGGAAGAAACGTTGGTTTTTTAAGGTTTTGACTATGTAATTTAGAAAAGTTAATCACTTAAACCTGAGAATAGTTTTGTCATCAAAAGATTAGTAACAGATTTGGAAAATGTGAATTTGTAAATTCCACCTGTTTTGCTCAGATTTAAGTAAAGCTTGTGAAAATCCAAGAATTGTAAATCTTAGATTTCAAATTTTTTTTTAAAAGGTGCAACCAAACACAAACACTTGAATTTATAAATGAATTCCACAAAATTTTGTGAAATTTATTTATTCCAAACAGTCTGTTAAGTATAATTAATTAACTATGTGAAGCCCCGCACGAAACATCATATGCATATCATATAATTACATATGTGTTTATATTGATTTACGTGCATTTGAGTGATTTTATATGAATTTGCATCGTTTTATGTGCACTAGTATCATTTTACGTGCATTTGCGTTGTTTGACATGCATTTACGTGACTTAATTATCGTAGGTAATAATTAAAATTTTACTACACTACAATAGCTAACCAAATTAGTTAGAAACTAGCAAAGTGGCAAACTAGTAGAATACATTTAGTTAAAGGGGCAACTTGGTTATTTGACCATTCTAAATATCTCCTACCTACCCCAATTAAAATAAAAACACACACAACACAACACCATATACACATATACACAACTCAAACACACACACACACACACATCAGATTACACACACTAAACCACACGACCCAGGAAGAGAAAAGAAGAAAAAGAAGAAAAGAGAAGGAAGAAGAAGAATAATCAAAGCATTTTCAAGCCTTATTCTTGCTCCTACAAGCTTTATCTTCCATTTGTTGCATCATTAGAGGTGAGGGAAGTTTTCTAAATATTTTATAAGACATATAAAGTATGATTGATGAGTTATATATGTGTATTGAGCATAATGAAGATATATATATAAGCTTGCTTTGTGAATTTGAGCTTTGTATGTTCATCTAGGGTTTCAAGATGATTGTGGTAGTATTGTTCTTGGCTTGAACTAGATTCTTATAGCTTTTGATGATCTTGATGAGTTAGATGGTGTTTTGTACATGTGTTTGATGGTTTGAGTTGCTTGAAATAAATAAAATGGAAGTTAAGAACATTAGGGCTTAAATGGTGTCTTGAGTGTTCTTTGATCTATTGGTTGATTCATGAGTAGTATGACTCTTGAGTTGTTTATGTGCTTAGCAATGTTATTTGATTGTATAACATGTTTGGCTAATGTTTGGAACAAAAGCACAAGTTTAAGAGCAAAATGCCATGTTTCCATTTGTTCTCGGACCTCCATCCGGAAGAGTGGATCTGGTCGAGTTACTTGTCAGGATTTACTGGTCCGGATGCTCACTGCCACTCATCCGGAAGAGTGGATCCGGTCGAGTTACTCGACCGGATTTACTCGTCCGGATTTTTGACAGATTTGCGCAGTGATTTTTTGGAGGTCATATCTCATTTGTTTCAACTCCGAATTGAGATCCATTTGATTCTAGAACTACCTACATTCGATAAGCTTCAATTCTGTACTAAAATCAAAGTAATTGGAGTTCAAAAAAATAGGGACATTAACTGGTAAAGTTAGGCTAATGCGGGAGCATTGAAGTTGTTAGTCGTATCCAATGGTTGTTAGTGGTAAAGTTATTGTTTAAATGGCCAACATGAAAGCTCTTATTATTATGTACTAATACTAAAGGAGCTTACATGAAAGATATTATAATTGTTTACATGTTTATACATTGGAATATGTTCAAGGTTATGTACATGCACATGAATGCATGATGTTCTATATGATCAAATGTTTGAAATACTTGTATATGATTATATGAATGGAGGCAACCTACTTTGTTGCCCTCCAAATGTGTTCCTATTGTTATCAATGACGGGCGCGGTGGTATGTACCAAACTTCATGGGCATGGTATAGTTCGTTATCTCTGGACAATATCGGGCTGCCAATCGATATCGACTACTATGAACCGCTGTGTATATCCAGATAATACCTAATGTTGGCGAAATGGGAAAATATTGATTGAAGACTCGAGACTAGCTATGTCACGCTCCGACCCCGACCCATCGCTAGGCTAAAGCCGAAACATGATATTCGTAACTCCTATTCCTGAGATTAACAACTTAATAGGTTTAAAACCTGTGAATAATAATTTAATAACATGTACATCCATTAAAATACCACGAGAAGTTACCAAAAGACCTCCAACATTTTTTTTCCAAAAACATCAGTCTTACAGGATTATAACATCTGTTACAAATTCACAAGACCTAAATCCACCTGTTCAACATTTCCAAACCTAGGTCTCGAGAGAATAGTATTCAGTCTTAACTAGGCATCTAATCTACCAAAATAATATTACAACATAATACTTGATCAATTTACAAAAATAACTTGTTACAACAATAAGCTAAAACTCCACGAGCAAGCACGTAGGCCAACTAAGGTAGAAATCTATCACAACACACCAATATAGCTTGCAACCACATGGGAGCTTGCTCGGGCTAATCATCACCTGAAACTGTTAGAAAGGGAGGTGAGCTAGATCCTCGCATATAGCTCAGTGAAGAGGAAAACAAGGAAGGGTTTTCGAAAAGGTTTTATCTTTTCACAATCAGTTTGATAAAACATGTCACACACACAAGAACTCACAAACGAGAATACAAGATATGCAATCAAGATTCAATAACAATTAAATAATCTAACTCTCCCAAGATATCATTGGGTCCCGACTTGTAGGAGGATCAATGAGTCTTGAAAGAGAAGAAAGAGTTTTTACAAATGTTTTTATCTTTTCGAAATCAGTTCATGAAACATGTCATGCACATAACCACACAAAAATACCCTTAATACAAACCTTCAGTCAATAATGAGAGGGTAGAGATATACCGGCAAACCCGGAGGTCTCGTCACTTCCTTTATTAGTAATGGGAGGGTCGAGATATACCAGCAAATCCAGAGGTCCCGTCACTTCCTCTATTAGTAATGGTTATAACCATCGCGCATATACAAATCGAATGCATTTGTACTTATCAATAGATGTCAAGCAATCATATAATAATCATACGTATATAGAAATTTTAAGCCTAAAAAATTTCTAAGTACCATAATATAGCGAGGAAATATCAATAGATTATGTAAAACGACAAGAAAATGCAAACACAAGTGGAACTATGGAGCCATTTCAATGCTTCTACATTAGTCTATCTTAATCAAGTAATTTACCTACATTCCCAAGCTCCAATTAATCTGATTTTGGCTTATAATCGAAGCTTATCGAAAGTAGATAGTTTTAGAATCAAACAAAACTCAATTCGGAGTTGAATTGAGTGAGATATGGCCTTCAGAAAAACATTGCGCGAATTTGTCAAAAATCTGGTCAGGTAAATCCTGTCGAGTAACTCGACCAGATCCACTCTTCCGGATGAGTGGCAATGAGCATCTGGATGAGTAAATCTGGTCGAGTAACTCGACCAGATCCACTCTTCCGGATGGAGGTCCGAGAACACGAAAACATGACATTTTTGCTCTTTTGCTTGCTATCTTGCCTCCAACTCATCCAAACCTTTTGCACACTCAAAGAGGTCTTCTATGCAACATTCTTAAGCTCAAGAACAACACCATAACATTCTCAAATCAAACAACAACCCAAGAACACTTCAAGAGCTCTCAAAAACCTCAAGAACACCAAGAATAGCTACTAAGCATCAATGTGCTTAGCTTCCAATTCCTACCTTACCACAAGTTCAACTAGCTCTATTCAAGCAAGAATCACCACACAACTCATAAATTACAACCCGTTAGATCAAGCCCCTAGCTCAACATACAAGATAACCCTCAAACCTTACAATAAATCTACACATATTCCTTATCAAACATATTCATAACCAATCATATTCATAACCAATATCATGTTCAATACATCATTAAAACTCATCAATCAAGCATAATATGCCTTTGTAAAATATTTATAAAACTTCCATCACCTTAGCTTTGTGATTGAATACAAGAAATGGTGCTAGGAAGCTTGAAGATGACTTGAAATGTCTCCCCTCTTCTTTCTCCTTCCCTTTTCTTTAATCTTTCTCTCGTTTCTATGGTGGAAAATCTGAATGTGTGTAGTGTGTGGGTTTGTGTCGTGTGAGTGAGTATGTATTAGTGTGTGTTGTACTATTTTAGTGTGTGTGGATGGTGTAGTGTGTGTTGATAGATAATATCTAAATTGCCTAATGACGAGAGTGCCCTCCAACTAGATTGTGTTTTACTAGTTTGCAATCCTAGTGTTAATTCTAATTATCTTGGTTTTAGTTTAGTTACTCTAGTTAGTTCCAATTACTAATTACACGATATAATTTACTCATTTGCACGTTAAATGATGAAATGGACGTAAATCGAGATGAATGCACATAAAATGATTTAATTATTGCTTACGTCATCTAAATTATTCAAAGACACATAGTTGGATTTAAATACACGTTAAACGAGACATGTGCACATAAAACGATATAAATGTACAAATTTTGAAATAAAAGCAAGTGAATCAAGATAAATACATGTTAATTGATATAATTGTACATTAAATGATGAAAAATTTATGAAATGCTATAAAATGCACACAAGCTCTATACGGCCACGGTACGGGGTCTCACAACATCTCTTCCTTAACAGAATTGCACCCTCGCAATTCATTCTTTATTATAAGGCTATTAGAGCTCAATCATCAAAGAAAATCCTCAACATATGGTACATGATTTCACTCACTAGAGGAAGTGTTACTTCTTATTTGTAAGGCTTGCTAAATACTGCAAAGGCATTCTCCGATCATTGTAATAGTAACTCCATCATCAACCTACAAGAATATTTCTAATACTATAAAGCGGAAGTAGTTTCTACACTTATCAAATAGCCTCAAAATAGATGTCCAAGCTCTCAAAACCTATTACCTTCAAATATTAATCAAGTATAGCTTAATGTTTCTAGCATACACAATTATCTACTTTAATCAATCACTTAAGCCAAGAACCCATTCATCACCTTTTCTAAATTTTCACTAATCCTAACACTTCTACCCTTTTCAAAACCAAGCAAAGAGTCTCCTGCCCATCAAGTAACACATAGAGTTCATCAAGATACCATTTAACACCGAGAGGCTTTGAACTTTTATCCTTATCTTCTCACACATCTAAATTACGTATAAAGCCAGTAAGATACCTTATCTAACTAGGATTCTCAACTCTTTAGCACAATATAACACTACAATTCTCCAAACTCAACTGATATATCCTAATAGCCTCGAGGTGAATTATTCAATTTTTAAAACCTTTACTCCACTTCAAGAGAACTTTCAATTATGAATCAACCTCACCTAATAATATTACACCTTTTAAACCACCGCAATTATAGTTGCGGGTACCCTTACTGTCAATAAATTCTCCAAGTCCGAATCCATCAAGTTATAATTAACACCCATAGCCTATGCTTAAAGATCCCAACGAAGAGTTTTTGTGAGACTAGTGAGTAACACACAAAGTTTACTAGGATACCATCTAGCACCAAGTGGCTTTGAATGCTTACCCTTAATCCCTCAAATGATTTCATCTCTTACCATTAAATAGGTAGGTAAAGGCCCTTAGTCATAGATTCATCCAACTATGACTCCTAGGTTTAAGAGTTAAACTCTAAATGGACTTTGATATGTCGATCCCAATCAATAGTAATATGCATACCTTATATTACAACTTATTTCATTCTTATACGCATATCAATAATATTTCAGTTGGATTCATTCTAGAATAACCTCAAGTTCCAACCCCTTATCCAAGATTAAATTCCACGAGTACAATAATCAAGATCCCAAGGATACACTAGTAATACAATGATAATTCTAAGATCACGGCCCATCTCACCACAGCCTAACCTTCACGATTTCACTCTTATAACGACGCGCAACTACTTCCAATTAATCTATTAACATCCGAATAACTTGTCACTTCAATCAATTTCAGGGAGATAACTTCAATAAACAATTATTCTATCCTAATTAATTTAGCTCTTGCAACTAAATATCATTGGCTTCACTTCCACAATTCACTTTCTAGATACCAAATCATGATCTTAACATCGACTTAGTAAAACTGGAATGAAACCCAATGACATCTATATCACAATCCATAAGCAATTGCAGTACAATTATAAGTTACACATATAAGGCTAGCACATAAGGTCGGAGGTTTTATTCAAGTCCAAATTCATATTTATCACTCTATGTCTATTATTCCTCAAGATGTCTTAGTACCGATAACATTTGTCACCTACAACCAAGAGTCATTGTAACACCCCGATCCCTCTCGATTCCGGAAGTTCTATTAATCAATTTAATCGCAACTCAATTCTAAACCCAGGCATAAAATTTAGGGAAAACGGACGGAGTCTCCCCTGTTTCTAGGCAAAATGCAAACTTGCGACATCATATAAATGGACCAGTACCATGTACAACCATTGACAATTCCTCAAGGCCATCCGAGCCTCGGTTCTCAACAATTAAACACAACAATTATATATATATCCTAGTACCCAGACTATTCTAACTCTTTTCCTTTGGACATTACAAACATGCATTGAAGTTAAACTATACTAACTAGATACATAAACTAGCTTATCATACCACCTCAATAACCTAGTTAAACTTATATTACATTCTTTTTAACACTAAATAGATACAACACATGAAAAACATACACCTTTGCATCTTTCTACCACTCAGCCACATAACACGCAAGACAACTCTTCAAACACGAGCTTTCTAGCTAACACGGTAACTCCTGAAATGTGGTAGTGAGGAGTGAGTATACATAACACGTATACTCAGTGAGGGCGAAACAGATATTGAGGTGGAGAGAAAGAAAGTCGTGCAATGCAAATAAGACAGTTAAGCAATATATCCAATAAGAACAACAATCAATATAATCAACAATACAATAACAATTAAAGAAGGCATTAACACAACCAGTCAAAGCTATACCACACTTTGAAGGCTATGTTCACTCATATGAGCAATGTACCATTTCACGAGCGATACATCAATCTCGAGTTGATGTTGAGAACGATGACGATAAGCGCGCAACCACCTTATAACTTCCACTAGGTGTACTCCGGATGTACCCCGACACATCTATGACCCAAATCTCCCAGGGCGGCACCCCTAGCGAGAATGGGAATAGGACACGGAGTTAGAGCAAACCAACCCTGGCAGCCCGAGACTGCCCAGAGAGGCCCCATCACTCACGCGCCTGACACTATGCAATGCAATACGAGATACAAGCAATAAACGAGCGATAGCACAAAAGTATAAATTAGTGGCGATATACGAGATATCAAGCATTTACAATCAATATTAGTATTCAATTAACTTTTCAAGCATGATTATCATTAACATCAACAAGAGCATCAATTAAACAAGTAATAGTAGTTCAAACACGAAAACGACAAATATCACTATTCAATCTTTAACTTCCAAGGGCAATTACGAGCAAACGAGCTACGGGATTAGGAAACCGATTTTACTACCTTTACTTAGGCACTACAAGGCACGTTTCTATGTCACGAAACTTCACTTTCTTTCCCGAAGCCCGAAAGTCCACCTACTGCGTTTGAACTACAACTATGCTAACCGATCGCTCAATCAACGCCACAACAGCGCCAAAAGTGCTTCTATGCCCTCAATAGCAAAACTCCCAACTCAATTCGAGTACAGTCAACTCTTGGTCAAATGGCCCCTTTACGTTTCTTTATCTAATTTTCAATTTTAATAAAGGCCGGTCTATTTTTATTATACATTTTATCTTTCTAGCATTAATGGCACTTAACCAAATCAAGAAAACGCCATTCAGATCAAAAATTCAAAAATCTAGGGTTTTACTATTCAAAAACACTATTCATTATTCTTCCCCAATTTCAATTTGCGTTTCTAGCTGTAAAAATTGCTAAATAACTAACAAGCAATGCTCTACGATCCCTAAAGAAACAATTCCAAGCAATTTCAGTCATTATAACGCATTAAATATCAAATCTAAAAAATTAAATCAAAAATCAAATTCGAATAAAAAATGCACAAAAATGTGAAAACCCTCACAGAGATTGAAGAGAAAGGCTTGCAAGGACCCGAGCCACGATCCCTGAGCAATTTCACGCATGATTTTAGCTTAAAAATGCAAAACAATCTTTTCTTTTCTTTTTCCTTGAACTTTCAGCCATGGGGGGGACATGGGTGGAATTTTGGTTTTTGTTTTTATGATTATTTTGTTTGATTTTTTGGCTATTTAAAATGATGACAAAGCTCAAGGGCAGGAACTCTTCTAAGCAAAGAAGGATGAGGATTCAACGAAGAAGTCCTCGGGGGGACATGTTAAGGATAAAGGAAAATGTGACACCCGTCCTCACAAAGTTGGGAGAGGAAAGCAGGAGGAGTTAGGGGCACTCAGGTAGAACAACTTCACTCCATTAAATAGACCTCGGGCAGAAATCCTTGCAGAGATCCAAAATAGGTTTGGCTTGCCAGTACCCCTAAAGATGAGATCTGACTCTCAGAAGAGGCCCCATGACAAATTTTGTCAGTACTATAATGACCACAAGCATGATACAAATAACTGTAATCAACTGAAGAATTAGATTGAAGCTTTAAGTCGAAAGGGGCACTTTGGCGCATATGTTAGGCGCAACAATCCCCCAGCCTCGAGAAGGGGTCGGGAAAGGAGTCCCCAATTAGAAAGAGAAAGGAGCTCGAGACGTGAGCAGGGAGGCCTAGTTTGGGAAATTGAGATGATCACCGAAGGCATGGCCTTGGGTGGAGAAAATCTGGCTGCTAGGAGGAACTACCGGAGGTCAGGTAGGGGAGAGCCTCTGCTAAAGAGGCTGAGAGTGGAGGAAAGTATATCGTTCACCGATAGAGACCTAAAAGGTCTAATTTTGCCACATAATGATCCACTTGTGATAACTGCGGATGTTAGCTGATTGATTTTGAGAAAATGGCGTTCAGGAGAGACTAGTTGAGGCCCATGAAGGGCATTTTATCAGGTTTTATAGGGCACGAGTTCAGGCCTGAAGAAGTTATCACCCTGCCAGTGACTCTCGGGCAAGGGGAGCGAAAAAATTGTGAGCTGATTGATTTCATAGTTGTAGATTGTGAGTTAGTGTATAATGGGATTTTGGGGAGAGTGCCTCTGGGAAAGTTTCGAGCCGTGGCATTAACCTATCACCTCGCTTTAGAGTATCCAACTAATCATGGTATTTTCACACTACGTGGTGATTAGAGGAGGGATCAAGAATGTTATGCCGCGTCCCTGATGCCACAGTAGGATGGGTCGAAGCTGGTAGAGATCCCCGAGCAGAAGGTGAAGAAGGGTAGAGTTGAAGCCTGGCAAGAAAGTGCAGCTCGAGAGCGAGTTTGATCCCACCATTCGCAAAGGTATAATAAATTTTCTTTCACAAAATAAACATATTTGCTTGGTTTACATTTGACATGACAGGTATAGACCCGCGGATAGCGATTAATCGTCTTAATGCCGACCCGAGCTTCAGAACTATCAAACAGAAAAAAAGGGTTTTCCACGCAGAGAAGAACCAGATAATCAAGGAAGAAGTCGATAAGTTATGGAGGGCATGTTATGTCCGAGAGCTCAACTATCCTACATGGTTAGCTAATGTGGTGCTAGTGCCAAAGCCCTTGGGAAATTGGAGATTATGCATTGACTTCACAGACCTCAACAAAGCCTGTCCAAAGGACTGCTATCTGTTGCCTCGGATTGATCAGATTATGGATGCAACCTTGGGCTGTAAAATGTTGAACTTCACGGATACCTTCAAGGGCTACAACCAAATCCGTATGGCTTCAGAGGATAAGGAGAAAACATCGTTCATTACAGACTGAGGCACTTACTATTACAAAGTAATGTCGCTCGAACTTAAGAACGCAGGGGCAACTTATCAACAGATGGTGGATCGGGTGTTTGAGAATCAGATTGGTCAAAACATAGAGATATATGTTGATAACATGATGGTGAAGAGTAAGAGTGCTCAGACTCATGTAGAGGACTTCGCCACAATGGCTACAATCGGGATCAAATTGAATTTGGAAAAGTGTGCTTTTGGAGTGCGAGCAGGGAAGTTCCTTGGTTTTATGGTTACCGGGTGAGGGATCGAGGGTAATCCAGAGATAGTTCAAGCTATTGTCGATCTCAAACCCTCAACTTGTGTGAATGAGGTTCACAAGTTGAGACGAAAGGTAGCCGCCTTAAGTCGATTTGTGTCTCAGTCGGCTGATAGATGCAAGTCCCAGATTGTGTTTGATGGATTAAATCAATATCTGAGCTCGCCCCCCCTGCTGTCCTGACCTGAGGGGGGAGAAACCCAATACTTGTATCTAGCGACCTCAGCGAGAGCAGTTGCGACAGCGCTGATCAGAGAAGAGGGCAAAGTGTAGAAACCGGTGTACTATGTCAGTAAGATCCTTCGAGGAGCGGAGTTGCAGTATCTGGTGTGATGCCTCGGACCTAGCATGTAGTATATTATACATATTTGCATATAATTAGGTGTTACTTAAGTGTTTAAATGTGTATATGTGTTTATTTTAGTTTTTGAATTTACTTAGTAGCCTATCTTTTTCCTATTTTATTGCAATGTGACTAACATATAATAAATTCAAATAAAATACTTAACCTATTATTTTGATATTTATAGTAGGTGGGATGGTTCCTTACATCTAGTAGATTAATTTTCATCATTTTAAAACAAGCCCAGAGCCTGGGGTAAAAATTAAAGTATTTTATTTTGCAAATTTCTTATTTTTTCCTTATTATATGTGTTTTGGGCATACGTTCATAATTTTTATTTGTATAGCACTTTTGGAAGGCGGGTAGAAAAATTGTTTTGTGTATCACATGAATAATAAAAGTTGGACTACATTATTGGGCTTCTTTTAGTTGCATTTGCTTTGGACTATATTTAACCAACTTATACTATATTTTCCTAAGTAAAACCCAAACCCAACCCATAATATATCTACACATAAATACTTATATATATACACATTGCATAATATAGCATAAAAAGCAAGCAAAAGAGAAAAAAAAAGAAGATAGAGCTGACGACTCTCGGAAGAAAAAAGGGGAAAAATTGACATCTAGGGCTTGACTTTAGCTTGATCCAAGGAAATTTTAAGTGGTTCCACGCTTCCTCCTTGCTATTCCAAGCATTCACAAGTTGATTTGGTGAGGGATTTTGCATTATTTTTCATTTTAAAGCTTTGTCAAGTTTTGTATAAATTGTTGTGTTGTGGTTATATGGTGACAATATGCTTGGATATTGTCCGTATTGGTGTGTGCTAGGTGTAGAGGCATGTAATGTAATGTTATATTTCTTTGATTGTTGAATTTAAAAAAAGGGCTTATTAAGGAAGAAGATGAATAGTGATTTCTAGGCATATTGGGTGTTTAATGGTTATATACTTGATTCCTTGCTATAAATGAGTACCATAATTGTTCTTGAAACTAGGTTGATGCTTAAAATGGTTAAAAATTGGTTAGATCATAGTGTTAATGGTTTGGACATAAATGGGGTAATTGTAGGTTATGAGTTAAATGCTTGGTTTAATGCCTAATTCTTGCGCCATGAATGTTATAGGGACTAGATTAAAACTTAAAATGGGTAGACATTGACTAAAACCTAGAGATGTTGGTTTGAACATAAAGGAGCCATGTGTGTGTTTTGTTGGTCGGGTGTGTTTGAGGGTGTTGGTTGGTGCTAGATGTGTTAATTAGTGCTTATGGTGCATTTATGGCGTTATTTTAGTGAACGGATTAGGGAATTGTAATGTTAATAGACAAAGGGGCATTTATGTGGTTTGTGCTGTGTGTGTGTGTTTGTGTATTTTTATTGGTTTGGTGTGTGCCATAAATAATCTAGTAACTTGGAGAATGCCTAAATAGCTTAGATGTGCTTAGTATTTGAATAAGAATTGAATAAAGAAGGTGATAAATAGTGCTTGTCTTGATAGTTTGTAGTTTATGAAGTAATGCTTGACTTTATGCTCAAGGTGTTAAGTGGTTAGTTGTTTGAAGGACATTATAAATGGTGATGAAGTTTGTATAGCATGTAATATCTTTATTATGTGGTACTTAGATGTTCACTTTATGTGTTTATTGAATTGGTTTTCCTTGGAACCCCAGATACTATCGAATGTAAATGTAATAAAATAAGCCCAAGAATGTAACAACTTAAGCCCAAAGGAGGAGCCCATCCCAAAAGACTAGTCTGTTAGGTGGGAGAACCCCTTGTACTTAAGAAGCACCCTTTGTGAGAGTGAGATTCCGATGTGGGATCATTACATTCCACCCCCATTAAATTAAGAGCCGACGTCCACGTCGGGCTAGCCTATCAACACTGACCCGACAGTAGCCCTTTTTTTTTTTTGGTGGCTGCACCCATCTTTTAGTATTCAGTGTGGCACTTACCACACCTTAATCTAGTCTATAGTCTATCCGCCATGGAGGCCACTCTCAACGAGAGCACCAATGTAATAAAATAAGCCCAAGAATGTAACAACTTAAGCCCAAAGGAAGAGCCCATCCCAAAAGACTAGTCTGTTAGGTGGGAGAACCCCTTGTACTTAAGAAGCACCCCTTGTGAGAGTGAGATTCCGATGTGGGATCATTACACCGAATCCATGGAAACTCCTTTTGGTGATATAATATGGCCAAGATACTCAATCTGTTGTATGCCAAAGATGCACTTGGATTGCTTTGCAAAAAATTGATGTTGCCGTAGTAAAGTCAACACTTGAGCAAGGTGTTGAATATGTTGATCGAAGCTTGGACTATAAACCAATATATCATCAAAAAAAACCAAGACACACTTCCTGAGAAGAGGGTGGAATGTGTCGTTCATGACTGATTGAAACGTTGAGGGTACGTTTGTTAGCCCAAACGGCATCACCAAGAGTTCATAATGGCCATCGTGCGTTCTAAACACTGTTTTGTGTGTGTCACTTGGTTTGACCCGAATTTGATGATATCCGGATCTGAGATCTAATTTGGAGAAATATTGTGCCCCGTGTAGCTCATCAAGAAGTTCATCAATAGTCGGAATTGGAAACCTGTCTTTAACAGTCACCGCATTCAACGCACGATAGTCAGTACAAAACCTCAAAGTGCCATCTTTCTTCTTTACCAACAATACTGGCGACGAAAAAGAACTCTGGCTCTGCTTGATAATTCCATCTGCTAACATTTCAGCAACGAGGCTTTCAATTTCATTTTTCTGAAAATGAGGATATCGATAAGGCTTCACGTTAACAAGCGCTGTGCTAGGCTGCAAAGCAAATAGCATGATCTCTCTCTCGAGATGGTGGTAACCCATAAGGGACTGAGAATACTTTCTCAAACTTCTGCAACACAGCCTGTAGCTTAGGATGTACAATTGATTCCGTCTCCATATGCTCTAATTCTACTGTTAAACTGAAACAAGCAGCTAATGACCCAGTTGAATGCATTCGTCTAACTCCATTGTAAGGAATATTAGTAAGAATAAGACCTGTATCACCTTTTAACAAAACATCACGGCCATGAACTTGGAACTGCATTGTAAGCTTTGAATAATCCTGCAAAATAGGACCAAGCGTGGACAACCAAAACACTCCCAAAACCACATCCGATCTAACCAAGGGCAAAACATGTAAATCCACCACAAACTCATGACCCTGTGCTAAGATTTTAACATTTCAAACACACCCTTCACTGACCAACTTCTGATCGTTTCCTACCGCTACCGATAAATTGGGAGTAGATTCAATTGGAAGCTTAAGAAACTTTGCAATTCGAGTCTGTATGAAGCTATGAGTATTGCCGCCGTCAACCAACACCTGCACTGCCACTCCATTAATTGTACCAGAGAATCGTAATGTAGTTGGGGATAAGTTACTTGATAAGGCATTCATTGAAATTTTGGGCATGGCTTCTAACTCCTCTGTTTGTAATTGGACTGCCAATTGCTCATCAGTCTCTGGCTTTACATCATCGGCATCCTCACAATCAAGTAACAACAATTGTGGTTTTGTTTTGCACCGGTGACCTGCTACATATTTTTTGTCACAATTAAAGCACAAATTCTTTTCCTTCCTGAGCTGCATCTCTTTTGGTGTAAGGCGTTTAATGGTAAAAGGTGTGGTTTGTGTTTGAGGTTGGAAAGTGGATTTCGTGTAGGTAGCAGGTGGGTTTATATGGTTGGGTTGATTAATTTGTGGATTCATTTGGGATGTGAGTTGAGATTGATTAAAGTGTCTGGATTGAAAAGTGTTTGGGTTTTGGTAAGTATTTGGAAACCAACGATTTTTTTTTTCATTTTTGTGGAATTGGCATTTTTGGTATGTGATTTTAGATTCTTGCAATTTTCCAAGACTCATGGCTTGGGAAAGGGTCATGGATCGCAATGCCAGCACCTCAGAACGTATTTTGGGTCGCAAACCAGCCTCAAAACAACTGAGTAAAAATGAATATGGAAGGCCCGTAGTCCGATTAGACAACATTTCAAACTGAGATTGGTACTCGTCAACTGTAGAAGTTTGCAACAGCTTAGATAAAGCTCCTTGCGGGTCTTCGAACTCCGATGGTCCAAAGCGAATTTCTAATGCCCGAACAAACTGTTCCCAATTGGTGAACTGACGATTACGAAACATCCATTGAAACCATTGCAGTGCACGACCATCCATGTGAAAAAAGGAAATCAACAGATGTTGATCATCCGGAGTGTAATGATATGAGAAAAATCTTTCTGCTTTGAAAATCCAACCACTCGGGTCCTCTCCATCAAAGCGAGGAAAGTCTAACCTCATCTGCTGAGCTTGTAACATAGGTGAAAGTAGTGGTAGTGGTGTCATTGTGTACGGTGCTGGTGACCAGTGAGTAATAGGCGGAGTGAAGCCTGCCATTGTCATCACCAATGGCACACCATGAGAGCTAGCGGATGGCGTAGGCAACGGGGTTGTGATTTGAACGCCGGTGGGTAACGGAAAGCCTAATGTGGCAGATGTCGTCAACCCAGCAGACAATCCACTACTCGCTGGTGGTGGTGGTGGTCGTTCCTCCAATTTCTTTGTCAATAACTTCAAAGTTTGATCAAATTTACCATCTAAGAGAGTAACCTTAGTGATAAGCTAGCTCAACGATTGTTGATGGTCGTCGAGGCATTGATTTTGCTGATTAGTTGTATCCTGAAGTTTTTTAACTGTTTCGTCCAATGCTTTAACCCTCGTCCCCTCAGCCATGTTCTTTCAACGAAAGCACCAATATTATGAACCTGTGAATTTTAGGGAGTAATTGAAAACGGAATAAAAGACAGAAGATAGCTCAAGAGGAGTTTTTTATTGAATTTTCTGCAACAAAGATACATAAAATAGAATGTATTCTTTATTTATTTGATATTACATTCATGAGTTGGTTGATTATCTCATATAGATGTTGCATTCTCGTGGATACCTTATGTACTTGTCCTAGCGTGTTTGTTTTCTTTCTTGAATATTGTGTATTGCTAGGTTGTTTATTGGTAAATTAGTTCCATATTGTTAATTGACTTTATTGTTGGCTTATTTGTATTGCACGAAAGGTTTTCCAAACTCCCCAGATAACTGTTTTCCTCCCTCACTGAGCAGTAGTGTTTTGCTCACCCCACTTTCTAACATTTTCAGGTTTAGTACAAAGGAGTTGAAGTGCCTACAAGCTGTCTGGGATTCTATGCATTGGAGTGTTGTTTGCCGTGACTGCACAATTTGTAAAGACAAGACTTAGTTAAATTCATGACCTTGTATTTATTTTGAAGGTTAAGTAATCCTGTGTATAATTCAATAATCTTGAATGTATTCTTGGAATAAAGAAATATAATTATAGTTTAAATTAAAGCCAATTTTGAATGGTATGATAACTTAGTAAATGTAATAGATTAACATTGTTTAAGTCCAGAAGCATGTATGTACTTGTCTAAAAGGAAAAAGAAGCTAAGAATAGACTTACGGATTGATAATGGATCATTATATAGATGTTGTTTGTGTTGATTCTTCTGAGTGTAGGTTTGTGAAAAGGCCTAAGTACATGGGAGACTCCGTCCGTTTTTCCTCATTTTTTGTGATCTTAGGTTTTGGGATTGGGCCTCCAGTCTCGTGAGGGATCAGGGTGTTTCAGATGGTATCAGAGCTTAGTTAGCTCTCAGTTGGGATAGGGTCCTCGGTCTGTTGGGTAGCGAACCCCAAGTGCATGCATGTGAAATGTGCTTTGAATAAGTGTGAGTTTGCATGTGAGACTTGTGTGTCTTGAATGAAAATGTGTTTCTATGTGATTTGCTTATGTGAAATATGATACCTACATTTTCAATTTCTAGCCATAAACTTAACTATAAAACAATGTTCTATAATCACAATAGAAGGTATTTGAAGCATAAACAAGCATAGATAACCAATATATTGCAAGATCTTAAAATTAAAGTCTATACTAGAATTGCAAAATCACACAAAATGAATGTATCCCTCACCTTAATGCAAGAGGAAGAAAGCTTGTTGAGGTCTCTAGGATGAACCTTGAGCAAGCCAGGAAGAATTTGATGCAAGAAAATGAAAGCAAAAATTTTTGAAGGCCAAAAAGATGCTCATGGCCTTTTCCCACTTTTTCTCTTAGGTTTTGTTTTTGTTTTGGCACTATTACATGAAGAAAAGCCTTTTAATAAGTTGGTCAAAGGGTCAAATGGGTCAATGGGTCAAGCTTGGGTCAAATAGAATGCAAATGGATCAAGTTATGTGCAAAATGGGTCAAGAGTAGTAAAATGAAAAAGTTGGAAAATGCTGGAAAATTTTCACTATTCATTACGCTCGCTTACGAATTTTTTCCCGTTGCTCCTGATATGCTATGTGCACAAACTCAATGGATATATGCATCTAAAATAACAAGTATTAAAAGAAAAATATGAAATTCAGAAAAAGAAACATAAAAA
Organism: Ehretia macrophylla; assembly: GCA_037974665.1. Taxonomy (NCBI): domain Eukaryota; kingdom Viridiplantae; phylum Streptophyta; class Magnoliopsida; order Boraginales; family Ehretiaceae; genus Ehretia; species Ehretia macrophylla. Next base: position 77,519,959 of record CM075773.1, read on the forward strand.
TTTTCATGCTTGACTCGGGTGTTACATCCTTGCCCCCTTAAAACAATTGCATCCTCGTAATTCTTCTTCCAAGAGAACTCTGTATCAACTGAAAACCAACTCTGATACACTTTATCGGCTGTTGAGCAAGAACACTGTATAAGAATGCCAGTAGGAAAGCTCAATAAGAAATCCAATATTCAACTCCCAAGTAATAAGACCAAATAAAGGCTCCAATGAAAATACCAATTAGAAGTCTGAATAAGAATCCCACTAAATACGAAGGCCATAGAAGAATTCTCAATTAGGAGTACCGAGGAAATACCAATAAGAGATTAAACCGTGAATACCGCAAATAATACCATATAATAAGCTTGATAAGAATTCCAAATACCAAGCCCACCGAGAAGTGGCAAAATGAAAATACCAAAGAATGCCCAATAAGAAAATGTCAAGAGAATGCTCCAGAAAACCATCATATAGAAATCCCAAAGAAGCCACTCATTTATGACTGCTGAGCATAGAAGAATGTCTTAGAAGAGTTCCAATAACCGAACTACAAATATAAACACCGGCTCTAAGCATTTAGAATCCTTAAACACATTTATAAAACTAGAATTACCAAGTTAACACTAATGAAACACTTAAAATACTTAACACATAACTTTTACCATTTTAACAAAACATGCCATTGAAATCCATTATTCACATAACATGTTCAAGAATCAAGCAATTGTAAATATTCCATAATAGTAATATCAATCAATAAAACCATAACTCATACTTATTCTCATTACAATTAATTCAATATAAAACTCAAGAAAAACACTTAGAACTATGGCAATACAACTATTATGAACAAGAATTCACTTAGAATCTTCAATTTAAGAAAAGTAAATATGCAATTTAGTTCATGAAAACTTCTTCGAATATCGCCATATCTTAGATAATCACCCACAATCACTTAACCAATCAATTCCAATCAAAAACTTAGCAAACAACCCAACTTTATTCTGAAAGCCCCTTTTGCAAACCCAGCTAAAAATCTATTTTCCATAGGAGAACACTATGAGCATTCTAAGCATTCATTAACAGCTCTACATGTAACCAAAACACATAAACGAAACAATTACCCCAAAATGTCCCCCTATGCATTTGAACTACAAATACCCTAACCAATGTTCAATTAGGTGACATAAGTCCACTTTTAGCACTTCCCCACCTTCTAAATGCTAATCATAACGTTTGTTTGCACCCGAATTCACAAATTACCGAAAACCCCTTTGTCTTCTTACTCAATTTAGGTTCCAATCAAAACACAAGGTGCAATTTCCACAAACCAACTATCCTACATCTCGAAGGACTCTAAAAGACACATTTTTAAGCCTTAAAAATCTACTTTTGACACAAAAGCTAGGTAAGGCCCCGAGGTCGCTTTGAACTACAACTACCCAATTTGCCCCTCAATTCAATGCCACACTAGCAGCAAAAGTGCTTACCCGCCTAGTAGATACTGGTTCTAGCTCTCAATTACACACGACAACACTTTGGTCAAACGACCCCTTTGATCACTACTGCAATTTGACATTCAAACAAAGCATAAGTTTCATAACTCTTAAACAAAGAATATGAACATCTTTTTCTCTTTGGTTTTGTTTTTGTTTTGGTACTATTACATGAAGACAAACCTTTTAATAAGTTGGTCAAAGGGTCAAATGGATCAATGGGTCAAGTTTGGGTCAAATAGAATACAAATGGATCAAGTTCTGTGCAAAATGGGTCAAGAGTAGTAAAATGAAAAAGTTGGAAAATGCTGAAAATTTTTACTATTCATTACTCTCGCTTACAAATTTTTTCCCGTTGCTCCCGATATGCTATGCGCGCAAACTCAATGCATATATGCATTTAAAATAGCAAGTATTAAAGGAAAAATATGAAATTTAGAAAAAGAAACAGAAAAATTTTCATGCTCGGCTTGGGTGTTACATATGCCCTAATATTATGTAGTTTGATGACCTATATTGGGCATTTTAATGTAAACTTGTTTTTATCAATCAATGGCATTTTAATGATATTCATATTCTCTACTTTCAATTATATTAATGTGTCCCCTGATATCTTCATAAAGGAAATATATTCTAAAAGTTGTTTAGAATATCTTGGTATATTTCATTTGTATATGAAGAATATCTAAAGTTATTCATAGTCCTTAGAGTATTTGACCGGGACTAAAATAATCTATTATGGACTATCACATGGATTGTTACCTTTGATTGATATTGGATAATAATGATAAAGGATAATGAGTCACAAGCTATAACTGCATATGATGCGATTAACTATCATGTGAATGATTATTAGTAGAATAGATAATTGAATGTGACGTGAATAACAAGCTACATGATCTAGGATTAATAGCTCGTTATTCGCTGCGATTGTACATATAATCCTTAGATTTGAGAAATTACGGCTGTAACATATATCGGGAATTTAATAGTAGTACTTGGACAATGCTTGTCTTTGATTTTTCAAGATGAGTTACGGCCTCTTGCATATTATATTTATGGTATAGTGGTTAACAGGTAATTGTCGAGAAAGAATCTGTTAACCTCCAGCGTGAGGCGATATCCTATGCAATCTAATTTTGATTTTAGAATGAGGAAGTCCTTGTCCAGGGTATGAAAGATGGAAAAACGTTTCCATGGATGTCATCTCTCATTCCACCTATTGGATGTTTGCATCGTTATCAAATTTATAGACTTAATCATTTCATGGTCTTTGCTCAATCGGGATATGTTAATAGAATGATTAAACTGTACATTAATTCGCGACTATAAATAGATTCACCTGTTTGACTTCATTGCCATATAAATTTTCTTGATACGTTGTTAGACGTCACTCTAGAACATAAGGGTATTTGGGGAATAGCGGAGATATTCTTGAAATATATTAAAGTCGTTTAATGTTACCTCATTTCTATTTGGAGGTAGATCTAAAGAGTCACACACAATAGAGCGTAATTGAATGAGTTTCGGATAAGCTTATATTTGGTTGAGGTACGTTAAAGTGTTAACGTTGATTAATGTCGGCCATTAATTAGTAATGGGCCAAATGTATAATTATTTAAAGTATTGAGGCAAAAGTGCAATTACGAAAAGTTGTTTCCTTAATTTAAACTAATGGTAATTAGATTGAATCAATTGTACGTATTCAAGAGTAATCGAGTATCTATACGTATTTGATATGTATACATAGACATTAGTCTTGAAAAGAGAATATGCCAAATGCTTGGCTAGGAATGCTCCACATCACTACCTTGGCCATTAGTTGTTGAACTGAATGGCTAGGATTAAAAGACGACAAGATGAATGGCTATTATGAAGTGTGTCATATTCCACTATCTATTGTCTCCTAGATATTACACATTATACAATATAGCAAGACAATATATTATATACAAGATACAATATTCTCTCTTTTGCACTCTTAAGATTTTTGACCAACCTAAAAGAAGGAAGATGGAAAATTTTGTTTTTGCTCATCTTCTTCTTCTTGCTTATTCTATATCACCAAGAAAGCTAGCACATAATCTTGGGTGATCAAGGAAGCATATTCAAGCTTATGTGGACAACCTAGAGCTCTTGCACTTGTGGGAGGACTTGTCAAAGTTTGAACTTGAATCCTTCATCTTCTTTGCTAAGATCTACAAGAGGTATACCTTGTTATACTCTTTGCTTTATATATATAGTTGTATATATATGCTTATACTATATTAATCATATGAAATCAAGACTAGAGTTTTTGGATGTACATAGCTTTGTTATAGAAATTTTTGAAATTCTAGCCATGGATATTTCTTGGTTATAAGCTATGTGTTTCCATAACCTAGTGGAGGTCCTTCAAGTGGTATCAGAGCCTATGCTTGATCTTCATACGCTTACATAGTTGATTTGCATTTTCTATTTTACAAACCCTAAAGGACTTGTGTTTATTTATATGTGTGCATAGTTGATGCTCATATTGTAATGAATACATGAGATATGATCTTGTTTTAGCACCTAATATGCATCTTAAAACTATATGTGATATGTGTTTAAAGTTTGGCAAAAGGTTGCAAGTTAAAAGATGTTGAAAATGTATGATTACCAAGATCCGGATGAGGATCCGGACGAGGCTGCCTCGTCCGAATGCCTCGACCGGATCATGTCCAGTGGGCATCTGGATAAGGATCTAGACGAGGCAGCCTAATTCGGACCAATGTCAGTCTTCATCTGGATGAGAATCCAAATGAAGCTCTCATCCGGATGCCTCATCCAAATGATGGGCTTTGGTAAATATGTTGGGGATATGCCTTAATGCTATAGTTTGAGATGACCTTATTAGGGTTTAATAAGGATATGCTTACGTGTTTGTAGGATATTCATATTTTCCTCTTCGATATGAATATGTCCCTAATGCTTATCTAAGAATAAAAATGTTCTAAAAGGGTTTAGGATATTTTGCACTATTTTTTCGATATGATAAACATTAAGAATCAATTCATAACCCTTCAGATTATTCAACCGAGACTAGAATAATTAAGTATGGGTTATCATATGTTATTACCTTTGATTAACATAGTGATGTTAATGATAAAAGATGGCGTGCAAAGTGCCAGAACAACATGTTGATGTAGACTAATAAACATATGAGTGATCGTATGTGTACGGATCATTGAATGTGACAATAAATAGTAAACTGCATGATATCAGGTTATTAGTTTACTATTTAGTTGGAAATTGTGTAAATTAATAGTAAGCTGCCGGTTATATCAGGGGCTAAATACTGCGTCTAGACAATGCCCGTCTTCCATAAGGTGGGTTACGGCCTTTCGCGTTTTAGTTTTATGGTATGAACTGACAGGTAATTGTCGAGATAGGATATGTTAACCTCCGGCATGAGGTGATGTCCTATGATATCTGAGATCGGTCATTAAACGAGGAAGTCCTTGGCCAAGGCGAGTATGAAGTGATGGAAAGGAGTTTTTCCATGGTAGTCATATCTCATTTCACCGATTTAGATTTATACATAGTATCGGAGGTGGACTTAACCATTTCATGGTCCTTTCCTGATCGGGGCATTCTTAACAGTAGGATTGGACTGCACGCTAATTCTCGACGGTTAAATGGATTCATAAAAGACGTTGTCTTCATTATCGTATACATTCTCATGGTACGTTCGTTACTAGTGCGCCACTCATGAGCATGAGGGTATTTCGGTAAATGATGGAGACATTTTCGAAATAGTTAAGGAGGTTTATCAGTCCATCATCGGTACATGATTGTGAATCTAGAAGGTCACACACTAATAAGTATCATGAATAAGTCCGTCGGAAGCTTGAATAATGTGGTTGGTGGCTTTAAAGTGTTAATAGTCATCTATATTGGTAATTGGGCCAAAAGTGTAATTTCAAAAAAAATTGGGGTCAAATTGTAATTATCAAAACTTTTGGGGCCAAACTGCAAATATTAAAAAGTTGTTTCAATATATTTATTCTAATAGAGATTAAAATGGACAAAAATAATATATATATATATATATATATATATATATATATATATATATATATATATATATATATATATATATATAAGTGTGATGATGATGTAATTTGTGAAATGCCACGTCATCATCCTAGTCATTAAATGAAAAAGGCAAATTAATGATTGGGCATTGACATGTGACATATAGGATTATCCATGTCATCAATCCTAGTCATTTGAATTTGAAATGGATGGATGAGATTAACTTTTGAATAAAGACAAAAGAATCTTGTCCATTGCTTTTGATGATAGAACCGTTTTGCCAAGTGTCATGAGAGAGAAAAATGTGTCCCTTGGATTGTAATCAAGGCCATGCATGGCTTGGTTGATTCAAGCAAAAAAGAGAATAATGGTGATTGGTTCTTTATGCATGCAAGACAATAAAATAATAAAGAGATCATATAATATATAAAAGATGACAATCTTCTCTTTCTATCCACTAGCATTTTCGGCCAAATGGATGAGGAGAGAGAAGACTTGCATCTTTCCATCTAATTGCAATGATTGTAATCCTAGGATGTGCATGGATTATCAAGAAAGGTAGCAATTGTGATTGGCTACTCATTTTGATAATAGTTTATATATTATAGTAAAAGATGACAACTTCTCTCACACATATACACACATACATTCAGCCAAGGCTATAGAGGAGAAAGAAAGTTCATCTTCTTCCTCAAGCTTGGTGTATTTTCGGCCATTGCTAAGTTTTCAAGAAGCTTTTGTTTTTTTGAAAAACACCTCATACACATAGCTTGATACATTGAAGATATACTAGCACATTTTTGTCTTCAAGTTGGAGGTGGGCTTTGGATGCTTGTGGACCAACTAGACCCTTCAAGTTAGAAGGACTCCATAGCTCCAACTTCAAGCTACATTACCTACCAAGTAGTCTACAAAAGGTATACCTATGGACCCTACTATTTCATTACGTATAGTTGATATATAATGTTAGCTTACTAGTTTATGGAAATATATGAAAGAATGCATGTTGATCTTTGCTAGAAAATTTTGAAATATGCCTTATGAAGTTTTGACCCTAGCCTTGTATCCATGAATCCCTTTCTCGATCTTGAATCCAACTAGTATATGTGTAGTGACATGATATGGTATGTTGGCTAGCACCTTCAAGTAGTATCAGAGCCATGGTTTTTTGATTTGCATAGAATTAGCATATTGGTCTTGTGTAGACTTCTTGGTTGGGCCGTGTGTGTGCATGTCATCTAGGCCGAATGTTGGCTCTTAAAATATGCAAGTATTGAAGTCTATGATAAGCTTACATGATTGCATGTTTAGATCTAGTCTTGATCTTCGCTTGTATATGTAGATCTTATGTATATATGAGTTTATATGTCTAGACTTGAGCTTGCATATTAGATCTATACTTCTTGATGGTCTTTTGTCACATGCATGATAAGAATGGTTGATCTTCTTATTGGATATGCTAATGTATAGAGATAAATGTTGGATTTGATCTTTGCATGTTGGCATATGCTCTAGAATCAAGAGATTATTCTAAAAGCTTAAAAGGTGTTTCTTGAAATGATCTTTTATGCATGTTAGTATAGTTAAAACTTAGAGAAGACAAATGTGGCCTTGTCATTTTGAGATGGCCGAATTCCCTATGGTATGTAGGCTTGATGTGTTGTCTTTGTTGGAAATGATAATGAGTTTATAGTAGCCTTGAAGTCCTCAAAAGTTTGTATTGATTATATGCATGTGTTAAAATGAAAGTTTGAAAGGTAGTTTTAAGCTTATTTTAACTAGTTCATGCATATGATAGTATTGAGGACTATTTGATGATTAAAGGAGTTTAATAGTAAAAATGGAACTTGTTACATGTCTTGAAAAGTGCAAAATTGATTTCACATAAAAGGTGGCCATTAAGTTCTTATCTTGAATCTAGAAATATTCTAATGTGTTTCTATTTAGATATTTCTAAGTTTAAGAAAAGTTAAAAAGTTGTTATATGATGATATAATGTCTTTTAATAGACTATTGGGCTAAAATAAATGTACGTAGGCCAATGAGACGTATGGATTTGGGCTTGGGCCTTGTGTGCAAGTTATAGATTAAATTTTAGCCTAATTGGGCCACTTTATGTGATTGGGCCATGGACTTGTGTTTTCTTTAAAGTTTTGGACTTGCATGTGATTATTATTAATTATAAAGGGTTATGAATTAATGGGCCATTATGATTTGCATTAATGAAAAGGTGTTTTTGAAGAAAATGCAATAAGTATATGAAAAAGGTTAATTTTTCATGATGATGAGTTAATTAGACTTATATGCTAACTTATTATACGTGGATTATTATATATTTGATATGAATAATCATGCATATATCTTTATCTTGGAAATGGTGAATTTGATCATGGATTTGAGATTTAGGGTCAATTGTTATTGGGTTGTAATATGAGACATAAGTCTCAATTTATTTATTGTCATTTGAGAGAATTATGTAGTGAAGACTTTTATGTAATTCTTCAAGAGAAACTTGAAAGAAGGCCAATGGACTTTTCCAAGGAGTTGGAAGCCCAATGGATTTTTCCAAAGAGTTGGAGGCCTAATGGAGATTTCAATGAGCTGAAGATCTTTTAAAGACAATAGTTTTATTTCTTTAAGCCCAAAAGCCAAGCCCATGATCCACCATTCATACTCTTTGCATTCATACTATTTAAATTGCTACAATTGTGATTATTAGCTTATAGTATGTTGAATGCTTGATGGTTTGATGAGATTGTATTAACTCCCTACGTGCAAACAATATTAGATTTTCAAAAAATGGTAAAAGGAGTTTTATCGTAGTCCTCCGCCATCCTAGGATTTTTAATAATACCTAAATGAATACAATCTTTCTTACCCAAAGGTAGAGGATATGTTTCAAAGTAAGCTTATTAAAATCGCTAGAATGAAACATAGAGATGTAGTTATCTTCCAAAATCTAACGACCAATTATAGCCACAAAGGATTGAGGTTATTGATTCAATTTGTCAGATAACTAAGTGATGGCAGGTACAATCTAACTAGATCACCTAATCAATTATAACCACAAAGGTTTGAGATCAAGTGATTTAGGGACTAAAGTAGACCATACCTTATTTAGAGAAATAGACAACAAGGAGTTGTTGACCTTTGGTATTCATGTTTCAACATAGCTACAAAGGTTTGAGAAATGTGTCTGATCATAGGAACTTGGTCATCCCACTAAGAGTCTTCTCATAGATTCATGTTTTCTCATTAAGGGAGTATAAGATTTAAAACAAATAGTGGAAGTAACTATTTTATCTTGCAATTTAATAGCTTTACATATATTCTTGTTAGCCTGCAATCTTATTATTTGTTATATTTACTTTTTTTGCAGTTTATTTGCAATGGCCTCATTCATAAATCCTATTTTGTCCATCCTTAATCATGATTATTTAGTTGGACCAAACTTCGAGAAATGGTACAAAAGTTTAAGGGTAGACCTCCGATTTGAGAGAATTGAGTATATTCTGGATGTCCCGACATTTGCTCCTATAGATGAGATTGCTTCCGAGACCGACAAGATCACGTACTATAAGTGGGTCTAGGATGACATACACTCTAGGGGATACATTTTTTCATCAATGAGTGATAATCTGTGTAGATTCTATGAGGGGCTTCCTCATTCCGAAGATATCATTCGTTCATTGGAAGAATCCTTTGGTGAGCACAGCAATGTATGAGATTCCAGTTGACCCGTGAGCTTTTTAGTATGAGACTTGAAGAGGGTGACGTGAGCCAGCACTGCCTCAGGATGATTTACTTGGTAACTCAACTAGAGGCATTTGGTTTCGACATGGACCCCTGGCTTCAGGTGGACTTGATCTTATAGTCTCTTCCATCATCCTACTCTCCCCTGATCTTGGACTTTCACATGCATAGAATTAAGGTCACACTGAATGAGTTGCCAGATGTTCTGAGTAGCTGGCAGAATCTTGATTTGGGTGCCGCACCAGATCCCCATGTTGAGTCCTCTCCTTTTGTGGCTGAGCCCAACTGAAATAGAAATATTAGAAGGAGGAGGAGGAGACATAGAAGGAGCCGGGTTGTGGCATTCTTACTAGGAGATCTCTCATCCTGAGGGGATTGAGTAGTAGACTCCGTTTATGCATGATTTGGTTGTTTTGGATCGGCTTGGTATGTGATCCCAATTTTGAAAAATGTTTATAAATGTTTGGATTTGTTTGAGTATTTCTTTAGAAATAGTAGTGACTATTATCAATCTTTTCTTACTATGGGTAATTTTGGAATTGATCTTTTGTAAGAAATGATTGGCATTTTGTATATCTTTCAATATAGTAATGAAATAGTCAGAATGCATATTGGAAGAAAGAATGTCTTCAAACTCGAACATTTATATTTTAATTAGCATTTAATGAAATGGCTAAATACCAAATCATACTTATAAAGTCTTGAACTTTGAAATGGTCAAGAGTTAAAGACTTGAATTCTTTTATATGTCTATTCAAATGAGTTTGATAGATTAATTATTCCTTTTGACAAAAGAGTTTGTTCAAAATAAACAATTAAAAGAAATGGAGCTTATGAGACTTGTCCAGAATATGTTGGGTTATAAAAGAAGATTAGAGAATGCATCTTTTATCACCAAAATCTTTCAAATTGATTTTTAACTTATACCATGTTTTAATTCCATGGTTGAATAGAATTTAAACTCCTTCATGCATAGTTTCTTTAGAAAATGTAACTATGATGAAATCGATAACGAGTGTATTAGAATGAAAAGATAGAGATCATTTTCACTAATAAATGAATATGATATCTAAATTTATAAGAAAGGTTAGTGGGAGTTTTTTCCCTTAACAAATCTTGTGAATTTATGATACTTTCATTCTCTAAGGTCCAACCGAATCCTGTATCATGATGCATATCTTGGGTATACCGATCATGTCTTGTTGTATCATGTCTATGAAACACAATGATATGATTGTTTATTTTCTCATGGCCGGTACACCTAGTCACGATCTTAAAGTTTTCTTTGAGATGGAGGAATCTAAGAAATTTTGGTCTCTAGTCTTAATGACAGGGTATCCGTCTTTTCTTGTATATTTCCTTCTGACTATTAAAGAAAGGTTGCGAATGATTTTTGCACCTAATCCTATCGCTATTTGCATTCTCCTTTAATGCAATGGCAAGTACTTGGCATGATATGATATAATAAGTTACATGATTTATATCGGAGAGAATACATATAAGTTCTATTGATCTTATTGTTATGATGATCTTTATGTGAACTTTAACCCTGAATTTTAAGGTTTGTGGATATAGTGAAGTTCTCAGTGAAGAATTCACTAAAAAGAATGAAATTATATATATTAGATTTATGAGTTATTGGAAGGAGTTCCGAATAATAATAAGTAATCGTTATCTTATTATTTGAGCCAAGATACTGCTTGACTTTGAATGACGTTTGGACGTTGTGCGGTTCTGTCTATTGATAGTAGCCGATATCATGTGATATGGTAACTATTATAGAGACTTTTTTGCACAAGTTTCAAAGAACCCGATCTCATCAAGAGTCTGAACATGAAAAGAGTCAATTCAAGAATTTCTCTCTTGATAGAAAATGATATAACGGAATAGGTTCATATAGATGCCACTATAGTTGACAGTTGATCACCGTCTTGGAGACGATGAGTATGTTGATACGAATGTACAATGCACTAGATCCTATGGCTGATAGCATTAATGCAAGTGGGAGATTGTTGGAGATATGCCCTAATGCTATATTTTGAGATGACCTTATTAGAGTTTAATAAGGATATGCTTACGTGTTTGTAGGATATTCATATTCTTCGCTTCGATATGAATATGTCCCTAATGCTTATCCGAGAAGAAAAATGTTCTAAAAGGTTTAGGATATTTCGCACTTTCTCTTCGATATGATAAACATTAAGAATCGATTCATAACCCTTCAGATTATTCAACCGGGACTAGAATAATTGAGTATGGGTTATCATATGTTATTACCTTTGAAAAACATAGTGATGTTAATGATAAATGATGGCGTACGAAGTGGCAAAACAACATGTTGATGTGGACTAATAAACATATGAGTAATCATATGTATACGGATCACTGAATGTGACAATAAATAGTAAACTGCATGATATCAGGTTAATAGTTTACTATTTAGTTAGGAATTGTGCAAATTAATCCTCATACTTGAGAAATTATGGTTGTCGATTATATCAAGGGCTAAATACTGCATCTGGATAATGCCCGTCGTCCATGAGATGGGTTACGACCTTTCGCATTTTAGTTTTGTGGTATGAACCGACATGTAATTGTCGAGATAGGATATGTAACGTCCGACGTGAGGCGATGTCCTATGATATCTGAGATCGGTCGTTAAACGAGGAAGTCCTTGGCCAAGGCGAGTATGAAGTGATGGAAAGGAGTTTTTCCATGGTAGTCATCTCTCGTTTCACCGAGTCAGATTTATACATAGTATTGGAGGTGGACTTAACCATTTCATGGTCCTTTCCTAATCGGGGCATTCTTAACAGTAGGATCGGACTACACGCTAATTCTCGACAGTTAAATGGATTCATAAAAGATGTCATCTTCATTATCGTATACATTCTCATGGTACGTTCGTTGCTACTGCATCACTCACGAGCATGAGGGTATTTCGATAAATGACAGAGATATTTCCGAAATAGATGAGGAGGTTTATCGGTCCCTCATCACTACGCGATTGTGAATCTAGAAGGTCACACACTAATAAGTATCATGAATAAGTTCACCGGAAGCTTGTATAATGTGGTTGATGGCTTTATAGTGTTAAGAGTCATCTATGTTGGTAATTGGGCCAAAAGTATAATTTCAAAAAGTTTTAGGGTCAAATTATAATTATCAAAACTTTTGCGGCCAAACTGCAAATATTGAAAAGTTGTTTCAATATATTTATTCTAATAGAGATTAGAATGGACAAAAATAATATATATATATATATATATATAAAGGTGTTTATATATGTATATGTGTAATAATGATGTAATTTGTGAAATGCCACGTCATTATCCTAGTCGTCAAATGAAAAAGGCAAATTAATGATTGGGCATTGACATGTGACATGTGAGATGTAGGACTGTCCATGTCATCAATCCTAGTCATTTGAATTTGAAATGGATGGATGAGATTAACTTTTGAATAAAGACAAAAGAATCTTGTCCATTGCTTTTGATGATGGAACATTTTTTCCAAGTGTTATGAGAGAGAAAAATGTGTCCCTTGGTTTGTAATGTTGATTCAAGCAAGAAAGAGAATAATGGTGATTGGTTCTTTATGCATGCAAGACAATAAAATAATAAAAAGATCATATAATAAATAAAAGATGACAATCTTCTCTCTCAATCCACTAGCATTTTCGGTCAAATGGATGAGGACAGAGAAGACTTCCATCTTGCCATCTAATTGCAATGATTGTGATCCTAGGAAGTGCATGGTTATCAAGAAAGGTAGCAATTGTGATTGGCTACTCATTTTGATAATAGTTTATATATTATATGTAAAAGATGACAACTTCTCTCACACATATACACATATACAGTCGGCCAAGGCTATAGAGGAGAGAAAAAGTTCATCTTCTTCCTCAAGCTTGGTGTATTTTCGGCCATTGCTAAGTTTTCAAGAAGCTTTTGCTTTTTTGAAAAACACCACATACACGTAGCTTGATACATTGAAGATATACTAGCACATTTTTGTCTTCAAGTAGGAGGTGGGCTTTGGATGCTTGTGGACCAACTAGACCCTTCAAGTTAGAAGGACTTCATAGCTCCAACTTCAAGCTACATCACCTACCAAGTTGTCTACAAAAGGTATACCTATGGACCCTGTTATTTCATTACGTATAGTTGATATGTAATGTTAGCTTGCTAGTTTATGGACATATATGAAAGAATGCATGTTGATCTTTGCTAAAAAAATTTGAAATATGCCTTATGAAGTTTCGGCCCTAGCCTTGTATCCATGCATCCCTTTCTCGATCTTGAATCCAACTAGTATATGTGTAGTGACATGATATGGTATGTTGGCTAGAACCTTCAAAATAAGTGTTATTTTTTGCTTTATCTAAGTCCTTTAGTTGTTAAACATGTGATGTTTAAAGGGTTTTTAACTTGAAACTTGAAGCAAACATGGTCATAACTTTGTGTATGTGTTACGAACCTATGTGCTAAGTGTTCATTTAGATTTGATTCATTGAATTGTTGTATATGATGCATGTTCAATGCTTTATGAACTTATATTGAATGTTTGTATGTGATGCATATTCAATATTTGATGGATGATGATTGATGGTTGGATCATGGACATAGCTTATTGGATGATGAATGATTGTATTTCATTGGATGGCTTTGTAATAACTATTCTTTCATTCATTGTGGTTGTATTTCATTGGATGGCTTTGTAATAACTATTCTTTCATTCATTGGCTTGTAAATGAGGCATAAGTCTCATTTCATTGTTGTTGCAATAGAGCATTTTGTAGTAAGGCAATTTTTTGTAATCTACAAAGAGGTTTTGCAAAGGAGTTAAAGTTTTCCAAGGAGTTGGAGGCCTTTGAAGTGTTGGAGAAATCAAGAAGTCAAGACCATTGAAGGCATTCTTGATGTGCTTGTTTTTGGTTATTCTAGGCTTGGTTTCTTAGGACTAAGTCCATGATCCTCCATGCTTTATATTGATACATATATGCTTGTTTAATTGCTTATATGTGATGTTGGCTTTTAAATGGACTTATATGTATAACCGAGATCTTACAAACTAAAAAAAGCTTCCTATGTGCAAACTCATATTAGATTGTAAAGCGATAAAAAGAGTTTTATCGTATCCCTCTGTAATACCCGAGCCCGGAATGTGAAAATTCCTTGTTTATTATTTTGAAAATTATATTTCCTTAAATTCTTTGTGAATTAGTTGTTACTTTCTTGCCGTCGCAACGTGCATTGCATTTAGGGAGCGATAGCTAGAGAACGGTTTCTAGTTCTCAGCAAATAGTGAAACTAGTGTTTAGATGACTTAAATTTTATATTTTAATTGTTGCTAGCTAGAATTAATTTTGGTGTTAGTTATTGAGCTTAAAAATGCACAAAAATAAGTCATTTTGACCAATTTTAAGTTGTTTGACCAACCTTGACCAACTTTGACTAAGTCATCACCTTAATAAGCATAAAACAATACAAAAAAAGAAAGAAAAGCTGAAAACAGAGAGAGAGCAGGCCGTGAGTTCCAAGAAGAAAAAAAAAAACCTTTCAACCTTCCAATCGTTCAATCTTCGCGTGAGCTCGTGCAGGGTGGTTTCCGAGGTGACTAGCGTTGTTTTTCTAGCGACTAGGAGTGCCTAAGGTGAGGGAAGCATGTTATTTGCGCATTTAAACGTTATGTATGTTAACTTTGTAAATTTTGAGATTTATCCGTAGATTGTTATTTAAAGCGATTTGATGCTTCTAGAATGTTCCTTGGCAATTGTAGAACGTGTATTTATAGCTTTTTAACATTTTCTGCAGTTAAATGTTGTGATTGCAAATTAAATTGTCAATTGAATAGTGTTTTGTGAATAGTAAAACCTTGAAACGTTGAAGTTGCGCTGTTATGCTTTCCGTTGATGTAGAAATGTGCTAGGTATGCTAGAATGCCTAAATGCATGGTTTGTTTGGGTTGCGTAGTGGAAAAAATTAGAATTATGCCTTTGGGAAAGTTGGGGTCGTTTAGGTCGACTTTAGCGTTTTCTCGTTTTGCGTGTTGACATTGTATCGGGAGGCCATGGAAGCACTTTTGGTGCGATTATGGCGTTGGTTGGGTGTTTGGTTGGTATAGTTGTAGTTCAAACGAGAAAGGGGGAAATCGGGGCTTTGCGCGAGTTCTAGGGTAAAGTAAGGTTTCGGTGTCTTTAGACGTGCCTTATGGTGACCTAGGAGGGTTGGCGAAGTCAGTTTCCAGAACTCCTGGCTCGTTTGGAAATAGTAGTGTTTTGATAGTTGGGGCCGATTTGTGTTTTTGTGTGTTTTCTTGACTTTATGCCTATAGAATGCTTAGGGTTGCTTGAAATACTTGTTTGAATTGATTTGGATTGAAATGCTTATCAATTGCTGCTATTGCGTGCGAGAGTTACCTACTTTGTTATTCTCCCACGTGTGGCTTTATCGCTTGTTTATCGCCTTGTATCAAGTCTTGCATTGCATAGTGTCTCGCGTGTGAGTGATGGGCCTCTCTGGGTAGCCTTGGGTTGCCAGTGTTGGTTGCTCTAGCTCCGCTGCTATTCCTTTTCTCGCTTGGGTTGCCTCCCAGGGAGATTTGGGTCGTAGGTTGATGGATACTTCCGGGGTATTCCAAACTGGTGTTATAAGGTGGTTTGGGCCGGTGCGTCGTCATCGAATCCTTGAGTGAAAGTTGCTCATGAAAAGAGTACCGTATCCTTTGAATGAATGTTTATAGTCTCTAATGCTTGCCTTGTTATAATATTGACTTGTTTGTATCTTTAAATGATAATTGTATGCATTGCTTGGCTAATTGCATTGCATACTCCTCTCATCTCCGTCCTTGAGACCAATTGCCCTCTTTGAGCAATAGTTTTTGCTCATTCCTCTCTATACTATATTTTTACAGGAGTAGTTGAAGCAGACCCTATCGAGATAATAGAGGAAGAGGAGCAGGTGGAGGTGTTTCCGTGATAGCACTTCTCTGCTTTGCTGGTGGTTGGTTACCAGATTTTATGCGAGCCTTGCATGATATGTATATTGCTTGGATGTTGCTTAATTTTGAGGCTTGTAGCCTTGTATGTATTTTCTAGTTTGAGGCCTTTACGGTCTTATGTTGTATAAGTTGAAAGAATGTAAAGATTACTCTTGTGGCTAGTAAAGAAATGCATGCTAATAGCTAACTGTTTAGTGGCATAAATACTTGTGTAGTATGCATGGCATTTTGGTTTGGAAAGTTGGTTAATAAGAGGATGTATGTTTTTAAAGAAAGTTGGCTTGTTTGAATTGTTTTATGGCTTTCGCAAGTGTTATGATGGTTTTAGGGTTTTCGGATCGTCCGCGGTACAGAGGAGACTCCGTCCGTGTGTCGGGTCCGGGCTTGGCCTTTTGCGGGGTCGGGTCGGGGTGTGACATCTTTAGGTGGTATCAGAGCATGATAGTCTTGCATGAGCAGGGATATGATTCTCGGTCTGTGGGGTAAAGGTCTAAAATGCTAAAGTGTTTATGTATGATTGCTAAGTGAAAAGAAAATGTTCTAGCATGACTTTGTGAACTTGGAATGTTTATGTGTTTAAGTGAAATAGTTTGGCAAGTTAAACTTGTCTTATGTGAATTGTGTGATAGAATATTGGATTGTTATTGACTTGAGTGTTATCTAATCTTATGTGCTATATTTCTGTCTATAAACTGCTTTTAAATGTTGCCAGCTATTGTGAATTGCTACTATGCCGCCACGTTGTGGTACTCAAGGTATAGGATCAGATGAAGAGGTAGCAGAACAGGGTAAGCAGCCGTTGCCTGAGCAGTTTATGGCTACTATGACTACTGCAGTAGACCGGATTACACAGGTGCTGCATGAACAGAGGCAGGACAGGAATAATCCCCAGGGAATTCAAGCTAATCCTGGTGGACAGGGGTATAGAGTTGAGAATAATCAGTTAGAGAAATTTCTGAGACATGAGCCGGGAAAGTTCTTCGGAGAGCCGGATGATGAGGCAGCCGAGAGATGGATTAATCGAGTTGAGAAGATTTTCACCGCTTTGAGGTACACCGATGAGGCAAGAATAGACTATGCGTCATTCTTATTTGAGGGTGATGCAGAGCAGTGGTGGAATACTGTCAGGAGGAGGTGGGATTGTGAGGATGTACCACATTTGTGGGATGATTTTGTAAGTGAGTTCCGGGACAAATATATTCCCGAGATGGCTATGGAAAGGCGGGAGGATGAGTTTGTGGCCCTGAAGCAGGGAAACATGACTGTTGCACAGTACGAGGCTAGGTTTGTTAGCCTGTCGAGGTATATGCCTGAGTTGGTACGGCCGGCTAGGAGGATGATTCATAGGTTTGTCTGTGGGCTGAGAATGGACATACAGTTGCATTTGACTGGGCAGACCTACACTACTTTTCCCGAGGCATTTCAGGCAGCCTCGAAGTTTGAGAAACGGAAGGCTGAGATGATAGCTGAGAGCAGTCAGCCGAGTAAGAAGCAGTATTTGGGCCAGAGTAGCCAGAGTCAGCCGAGGCAGTATCAGTCTTCTGCACAGGTTCCTCAGCAGCGTCCGTATTAGCCACAGCAGCAGATTCAGGCTAGGCCAGCTGTGACTAGACCCCAGCAGGGAGGTACAGTTCCTACCCCTGCCAGAGCCCCAGCACCTACGGGAAACACTGCAGTTAGGCAAAATCAGCAGTGTAATTATTGTAATCGATCAGGGCATATTGAGGCTAACTGCTGGAGGAAGAGTGGTAAATGTACGGGTTGTGGCAGTGATGATCACAGGGTGAGAGATTGCCCTAAGTATAATAATGTTCAGGGCCGTGGTGGAGGCCAAGGTGTTTAGAATAGGGCTGCAGGTGCACGTCCAGCACAGAGAGTTCAGGCTAGGGTCTTTGCACTAGATGCGGAGGAGCTGCCCGATACTACAGCTATTGTGGAAGGTACCTTTCTTCTCAATACTCAGCCAGTTAAAGTTTTGATTGATCCCGGACATTCGTTTATAACTCCTGCATGTGCACGATCTGTGAATGTTTGCATTGATAAATTGCCTCATGAAGTTGAAGTTAGTACGCCTTTGGGTGCAAAATTTGTTACTGAGTCTATTTACAAATCTTGTGATATATGCATTGAGAACCATAAATTTCCTGCTGATTTAATTATATTGCCATTCCGTGACTTTGAAATCATTTTGGGAATGGACTGGTTGGGAAAGTATTATGCTCAGTTGGATTGTAGAACAAAGGTCGTTTATCTATAGGTTCCTAACCTACCGGTACTAGAGATTGTTGGGAATTGCAGGGCTGCCCGAATTCCACTTTTATCAGTGATCAAGACTTCTAAGTTGTTGAATAGGGGTTGTGAAGCTTACTTAGCTTATTTGATCAATCAGCCTACTGATAAGTTGAGTTTGAATGAGGTTCCGATTGTTAGAGACTTCCCTGGTGTATTTCCCGAGGAATAACCGGGTTTACCACCGGATAGGGAGATTGAGTTCGTGATTGATCTTGTGCCAGGCACTGCGCCAATTTCAAGGAGTCCTTATAGAATGGCATCGGCTGAACTTCAGGAGTTAAAAATTCAGCTTCAGAACTTGCTTGAGAAAGGGTTTATACAACCTAGTTCTTCGTCGTGGGGTGCGCCTGTGTTGTTTGTGAGAAAGAAAGACGGCACGCTACGGTTATGCATTGATTACAGGGGACTTAATCAAGTCACGATTAAGAATAAATACCCCTTGCCGTTGATTGAAGAATTGTTTGACCAGTTGCAGGGTGCGAGTGTTTACTCCAAATTTGACTTGAGGCAAGGTTACTATCAACTTAGAATTCGGAGTGACGATATACCGAAGACGGCTTTCAGGACTAGATATGGCCACTATGAATTTGTTGTGTTGCCGTTTGGATTGACGAATGCACCAGCCGCATTCATGGACTTGATGCAGAGGGTTTTCCGACCTTACCTTGATCAGTTTGTCGTGATCTTTATTGACGACATTTTTGTGTATTCGAAGAATGAGGCTGAACATGAGCAACACTTGAAGATTGTGCTTCAGACTTTGCAGGAAAACAAGCTTTTTGCTAAATTCAGCAAGTGCGAGTTCTGGTTGAATCAGATATCTTTTCTAGGCCATATCATTTCAGATCGAGGAATCTCAGTGGACCCAGCTAAGATTGAGGTTGTTTCATCTTGGAAGAGACCTGAGACGGTGTCAGAGATTCGGAGTTTTCTTGGATTGGCAAGTTACTACCGGAGATTTGTTAAAAACTTTTCTAAAATTTCTGGACCTTTGAGCCAGTTGACTCGGAAGAAAGTTGCTTACAACTGGGATGCCAAATGTGAATCCAGTTTCCAAGAATTGAAGAAGAGACTAACTACAGCTCCTATACTAGCTTTACCTGAGGGAACAGAGAACTTTGTTGTCTACAGTGATGCATCTAAGGAAGGATTGGGCTGTGTTTTAATGCAGAATGGTAAGGTGATTGCTTATGCTTCCAGGAAGTTGAAACCTTATGAAGTCAATTACCCTACACATGATCTTGAGTTAGCTGCAGTTGTGTTTGCTTTGAAGAAGTGGCGTCATTATTTGTGGGGTTGCAGATTTGAAATATTTACTGACCACAAGAGTCTCAAGTATTTGTTTTCACAGAAGGATCTGAATATGAGGCAGCGGAGATGGCTAGAGCTATTAGGTGGTTACAACTGTTCTATTAACTATGTGCCAGGTAAGGCAAATGTTGTTGCTGATACTTTGAGCCGAAAGGCTACTGTTGCAAGCTTGATTATCAAGGATTGGGAGACTTTGGAAGAAATTTGTTCATGGAAACCAGAAGCTACTAAGGTAGGGATTCGATTTGCTAGTTTGCAGATTCAGTCAGGGTTGCTAGCACAGATCAGAGAGGCTCAGAAGATTGATCCTCACATCTTGAAGATCCAAGAAAAGTCAAAAGGGGGAGAGTCGGAGTTTAAATTACATGCAGATGGTATCTTCAGGTTCAGGGACAGGGTGTGTGTTCCTGGTGATCCGACTTTGAAGAATGAGATCCTGTCCGAGGCACATAATTCGAGGTATACGATTCACCCGGGCACTACAAAAATGTATAGAGATTTGAAGCAACACTTCTGGTGGAACAATATGAAGAGAGAGATTGCCGGGTATGTATCCAGATGTTTGACTTGTCAGAGGGTTAAAGTTGAGCATCAGAGGCCAGCCGGACTTCTACAGCCGTTGTCGATTCCGCAATGGAAATGGGTACATATAACAATGGACCTTGTGACCGATCTTCCTAGATCTCCGAGAGGATGTGATCTGTTTGGGTTGTTGTGGACCGCTTGACTAAAGTTACACATTTTATTCCCGTGAACAAACAGGATAGCCTTGATAAGCTAGCTGAGCTTTATGTTACTAATATTGTGAGATTGCATGGTGTGCCACAGAGTATAGTGTCAGATAGGGATCCCAGATTCAGATCTCGTTTTTGGCAGAAGTTGCAAGAGGCCTTGGGAACTAAGTTGAGCTTCAGTACTGCATATCATCCGCAAACTGATGGCCAGTCTGAGAGAACCATCAGGATCTTGGAGGACATGATACGGGCATGTGTGCTAGACTTTGGGAAGAACTGGGAAAAGTTTTTGCCTTTAGCGGAATTCGCCTACAATAATAGTTATCAATCTACTATAGGTATGGCTCCCTACGAGGCGTTGTATGGTCGGAAATGCAGATCCCCATTATATTGGGAAGAGGTTGGAGAGATGAGAACAGTTGATCTGACTGTGTTACCTGAGATGATTAAGATGGTATATAATGTTCGCCTTATTTGCCAGCGTATGCTTACAGCTCAGAGTCGTCAGAAGAGTTATGCGGATAAGCACCGTCGGGATCTTGAGTTTGATTTGGGAGATTGGGTGTTTCTTAAGATTTCTCCACGGAAGGGATTGATTCAGCACGGTAAGAGCGGGAAGCTTAGTCCCAGGTATGTGGGTCCGTATGAGATCACCGAAAAGGTAGGTCCTTTGGCTTATCGGTTAGCTTTGCCTCCGAGCTTGTCGAGACTGCACGATGTGTTCCACGTGTCTATGTTGAACAAGTATCATCCAGACCCTTCACATGTACTTGAACCAGAGCCTTTGCAAATTGAAGAGAAGTTGTCTTATGAAGAGAAACCGATTCGAATTGTGGATCGAAAAGTTCAGGAGCTTCGCAGAAAGAGTATTCCGTTAGTAAAGGTTCTGTGGAATCATCATGGGTTTGAGGAAGCGACTTGGGAAAGAGAGGACCAAGTTCGGGATCAGTATCCGGAGTTGTTTGTTGACCAGGTAAGAATTGAGTGGGCGCAATTGTTTTAAGGGGGAGAGGGTGTAATACCCAAGCCCGGAATGTGAAAATTCATTGTTTATTATTTTGAAAATTATATTTCCTTAAATTCTTTGTGAATTAGTTGTTACTTTCTTGCCGTCGCAACGTGCATTGCATTTAGGGTGCGATAACTAGAGAACGGTTTCTAGTCCTCAGCAAATAGTGAAACTAGTGTTTAGATGACTTAAATTTTATATTTTAATTGTTACTAGCTAGAATTAATTTTGGTGTTAGTTATTGAGCTTAAAAATGCACAAAAATAAGTCATTTTGACCAATTTTAAGTTGTTTGACCAACCTTGACCAACTTTGACTAAGTCATCACCTTAATAAGCTTAAAACAATACAAAAAAAAGAAAGAAAAGCTGAAAACAGAGAGAGAGCAGGCCGTGAGTTCCAAGAAGAAAAAAAAAACCTTTCAACCTTCCAATCGTTCAATCTTCGCGTGAGCTCGTGCGGGGTGGTTTCCGAGGTGACTAGCGTTGTTTTCCTAGCGACTAGGAGTGCCTAAGGTGAGGGAAGCATGTTATTTGCGCATTTAAACGTTATGTATGTTAACTTTGTAAATTTTGAGATTTATCCGTAGATTGTTATTTAAAGCGATTTGATGCTTCTAGAATGTTCCTTGGCAATTGTAGAACGTGTATTTATAGCTTTTTAACATTTTCTGCGGTTAAATGTTGTGATTGCAAATTAAATTGTCAATTGAATAGTATTTTATGAATAGTAAAACCTTGAAACGTTGAAGTTGCGCTGTTATGCTTTCCGTTGATGTAGAAATGTGCTAGGTATGCTAGAATGCCTAAATGCATGGTTTGTTTGGGTTGCGTAGTGGAAAAAATGAGAATTATGCCTTTGGGAAAGTCGGGGTCGTTTAGGTCAACTTTAGCGTTTTCTCGTTTTGTGTGTTGGCATTGTATCGGGAGGCCATGGAAGCACTTTTGGTGCGATTATGGCGTTGGTTGGGTGTTTGGTTGGTATAGTTGTAGTTCAAACGAGAAATGGGGAAATCGGGGCTTTGCGTGAGTTCTAGGGTAAAGTAAGGTTTCGGGGTCTTTAGACGTGCCTTATGGTGACCTAGGAGGGTTGGCGAAGTCGGTTTCCAGAACTCGTGGCTTGTTTGGTAATGGTAGTGTTTTGATAGTTGGGGCCGATTTGTGTTTTCGTGTGTTTTCTTGACTTTATGCCTATAGAATGCTTAGGGTTGCTTGAAATACTTGTTTGAATTGATTTGGATTGAAATGCTTATCAATTGCTGCTATTGCGTGCGAGAGTAACCTACTTTGTTATTCTCCCACGTGTGGCTTTATCGCTTGTTTATCGCCTCGTATCAAGTCTTGCATTGCATAGTGTCTCGCACGTGAGTGATGGGCCTCTCTGGGTAGCCTTGGGTTGCCAATGTTGGTTGCTCTAGCTCCGCTGCTATTCCCTTTCTCGCCTGGGTTGCCTCCCAGGGAGATTTGGGTCGTAGGTTGATGGATACTTCCGGGGTATTCCAAACTGGTGTTATAAGGTGGTTTGGGCCGGCACGTCGTCATCGAATCCTTGAGTGAAAGTTGCTCGTGAAAAGAGTACCGTATCCTTTGAATGAATGTTTATAGTCTCTAATGCTTGCCTTGTTATAATATTGACTTGTTTGTATCTTTAAATGATAATTGTATGCATTGCTTGGCTAATTGCATTGCATACTCCTCTCATCTCCGTCCTTGAGACCAATTGCCCTCGCTGAGCAATAGTTTTTGCTCATTCCTCTCTATACTATATTTTTACAGGAGTAGTTGAAGCAGACCCTATCGAGGTAATAGAGGAGGAGGAACAGGTGGAGGTGTTTCCGTGATAGCACTTCTCTGCTTTGCTGGTGGTTGGTTACCAGATTTTGTGCGAGCCTTGCATGATATGTATATTGCTTGGATGTCGCTTAATTTTGAGGCTTGTAGCCTTTTATGTATTTTCTAGTTTGAGGCCTCTACGGTCTTATGTTGTATAAGTTGAAAGAATGTAAAGATTACTCTTGTGGCTAGTAAAGAAATGCATGCTAATAGCTAACTATTTAGTGGCATAAATACTTGTGTAGTATGCATGGCATTTTGGTTTGGAAAGTTGGTTAATAAGAGGATGTATGTTTTTAAAGAAAGTTGGCTCGTTTGAATTGTTTTATG
This sequence comes from Ehretia macrophylla, assembly GCA_037974665.1. Taxonomy (NCBI): domain Eukaryota; kingdom Viridiplantae; phylum Streptophyta; class Magnoliopsida; order Boraginales; family Ehretiaceae; genus Ehretia; species Ehretia macrophylla. Next base: position 77,543,765 of record CM075773.1, read on the forward strand.
GCTTTCGCAAGTGTTATGATGGTTTTAGGGTTTTCGGATCGTCCGCGGTACAGAGGAGACTCTGTCCGTGTGTCGGGTCCGGGCTTGGCCTTTTGCGGGGTCGGGTCGGGGCGTGACACCCTCCACCATCCTATAACTATATTGGCTTAAAATGATTATTTCTTGTCTAACTCAAAGGTAGAAAAATGTAGTATATGATAAGTCTTATGTATGCCTAGTTAACATAGCGATGTTTTGATGCTCCAATATCGTGTGGCCAATAATGCATTAAAGTTGAGGTCATAGGATTCAAATTGTCGCATTCATTAAGATGGTGGGCTTAATCTAACTAGATCACTAGATCAATATTGCACGAAAGCTGAGATTAAAGTCATTTAGGGGCTAAATTGACCAAGTCCTATATAGTGATATAGATAACAACGATTGTTAACTCTTAATGTAATATTTTAATATTGCACTAAAGCTGAGAGATATCAGCCTTAAGAGAATATTGGTCATCCTACTAAGGAGTCTTTAAACGGATTCACATTTCTCATTTAGGGAGTGTGGGATTCGATAAGATTAGTGGGAGGTAATATTCAATTCAAGTCCATGATTAAATAGTTTATTACTTGTTTACATTACTTGCAATCTTATTTTCTGCATTATTTATTTTCTTGCAACTTATAAGAAATGGCTTTTGTTGCAAACCCGTTAGCTCGTATTTTGGATAGTAACCGCTTAACCGAACCCAACTTTATTGATTGGTTTCGTAATTTAAAAATTGTTTTGAGTATGGAAAAACTAGAATATGTTCTAGAAACTGCCCATCCTCATGCCCTCCCAGAGGGTGCTACTGAAGTTGAGCGTGTGACTTTTGAATTATGGCATGAACATGACATGCATACGAAGGCATATACCATGGCCTCTATGAGCAATGAATTGCAAAGACAGCATGAGCAGATGTTTCATGCTAAGAATATGATTCTCAATTTGCAAGAATTGTATGGAGAACAGGGTCGTACCATTCGGTACGAGATATCGAAGGAATTATTCCGCGCACGTATGGAAGAAGGTGATGATGTTAATAAGCATACCCTCAGGATGATTACTTTGATCACTCAACTTGAGGCATTTGACTTTACAATGGATTGTCAATTACAGACGAATTTGATCCTTTAGTCTCTATCGCCATCATTCAGTCAGTTTATCATCAACTTCAACATGAACAAGCTTGAATGTTCTTTGTCAGAGTTATTAAACATGTTAAAAACTACTCAGTCTCAGTTAAAGGGTGGCAAAGGGAAAAAGTCTATCTTGACTGTTTCTTCATCTTCTGGCTCCAAGCCGAAAAAGAAGAAGAACAACAACAAGAAAAAAAACTCTGGCCCTAAGGCCACATGAGGTGTTGGCAAGAAGAAGGGAATGAAAAAGGTACCTAAGGGTACCTGTTTCCACTGCAAACAAGATGGTCACTGGAAGAGAAACTGTCCTTTGTATCTTCAATAGTTGAAGGAGCAGCAAGCTAGTATAGCTGCTGATAAAGGTATAATTTCTTTTATGTTCATGATTGAGACTAATCTTTCTATTAGTCATAATTATACTTCTTGGATTTTGGATTCTGGTACTATAACTCATTTTTGTGTTTCTGTACAGAATCTAAATGACAGGGTTGCGCTTAGGAAGCGTGAAGTGATTTTGAAGGTTGGCAACAGAGCAAATGTTTCTGCCTTGGCTAAGAGTAGTATGGATGTACATATGCCTACTGGGCGAGTCTTGTATCCTGATGATGTTTTGTATATTCCAAAAGCTATAAGGAATATAGTGTCTATTCCAAAGCTTGTTAATGAAAATTATGAATTTTCCTTTGTTAACAATTGTTGTAATATTCGTTATCGTAATGAATTTATTGGCAAGGCTACTTTGGTAAATGGTCTTTATCATCTTGATGTCAATGAATGTATACATATTACATCTACTTCAACTACTACTTCAAAAGGAAAGCGTCCTTGAGATAGCCAAACTAATCCAAAACAATTATGGCACTTAAGACTTGGTCATATCAATGATAAAAGATTAACATGGATGGCTCAAAATAAACTCATTGGTTCATTGGGATTTGAACCCAACTCTACTTACGAATCTTGTATTCTTGGTAAGATGACCAAATCATCTTTTATTGGACAAGGTGTAAGAGCTACAAAATTGTTAGGATTAATACATACTGATATATGTAGACCGTTTAGAGAAATGACTCGAGGTGGTTACAACTACTTCATAACTTTTACTAATGGTTATTCACGGTATGGTTATGTATACTTGATGAAGTATAAGTTTGAAGCTTTTGAAAAGTTCAGAGAGTTTAGGGCTGAAGTAGAAAACCAACTGGGAAAAAGGATTAAAACTCTACGATCAGATCGTCGAGGTGAATACTTGAGTACCGAATTTCTTGATTATCTCAAAGAGGCTGGTATTACATCACAAACGACACCTCTAGCCACACCACAATTAAATAGGGTATCTGAACGTATGAATCGTACATTAATGGATATGGTACGATCTATGATCAATTACACCGATCTTCCCATTTATTTGTAGGTATGCCCTTCTTACAACCATATATCTATTGAACAAAGTTCCATCTAAAGTTGTTCCTAATACGCCGTATGAGTTATGGGTTGGTAGGAAACCAAGTCTTAATCATATTAAGATTTGGGGTTGTCCTTCTTTTGTTAAGAAACTCAAGACGAACAAGTTGGAAGCTAGATCTGATAAAGGTCGTTTTGTGGGATACCCTAAGGAAACTAAAGGATATTATTTTATTTTCCTAGTGATCAAAGGATTTTGATCAGCCGAGATGCTATTTTTTTTGAAAAAGAGTTTATTCAAGAAGGTGGCATTGAGAGGAAAGTAGAAATGGAAGAATTGTCTTCTGAACCACAGAGTGACCCAAATCATGATTCTGAAACTATTCAACAGAGTCTAGATCAGATTATAACACGGGTTCCTCATAGGTCTAGTAAGGAATCCCATCATCTTGAAAGATATGGTTATCTTCTTGAGGAAACGCAAAAATTGTTTATCGTTGGGGATAATAATCATATTGATGATCCTACTACCTATGGTAATGCAATACATGATATCGACTCTAAGAAATGGAGACAAGCAATACAAGTAAAAATGGACTCCATGTACTCTAATGATGTTTGGACCTTGGTAGACCCTCCTAAAGGTATTGTACCTATAGGATGCAAATGGGTGTTCAAGAGAAAACTAGAAGCTGATGGAAAAGTAAAAACTTTTAAAGCAAGACTGGTTGTAAAAGGTTATCGTCAGAAACAAGGGATTGATTATGACTAGACTTTTTCACCAGCTGCTATGGTTAAGTCCATTCGCATAATGCTTGCAATCGCTGCATACTATGATTATGACATTTGGCAGATGGATGTCAAAACTGCGTTCCTTAATGGATATCTTGATGAAGATATTTATATGAAGCAGCCTGAAGGTTTTGAATCTAAAGGTCATAAAGTATGCAAGCTTAAGAGATCAATTTATGGTCTCAAACAAGCTAGAAGGAATCAAGAGTTGCAACTTCAAGCTTCATCAACCCTAAGTCTACAAGAGGTATACCTATCAATCTCTTTATTTCATTATGTATAGATGATATATAATGCTTGTGTAGCTATTTAATGGATATAGTAGAAAGAATGCATGTTGATTCTTGCTAGAAAGCTTAAATTTTTTTGAAATATGCCTAGCTTGGTTTGGCTATAGCTTGATATCCATGTATATCTTTCACGATCTTGAATCCAACTATGGAATATGTTATGACATGATCTCTATGTGTTGGCTAACCTTTCAAGTGGTATCAGAGCATGCGTTATGATGTCCATTAAACTAACATGTTTGGGTCGTGTGTTAGCATGAAAATGTGCCAAGTTTTGAAGCTAGTCTTAAGTCTACATGTATATATTTTGTAGATCTAGTTTGGATCTTAGCTTGTATATTTAGTTTGGATCTTAGCTTGAATATGTAGGGCTTGAGTATTTGTGGCTTGATTTCAACTTGCATGTTTAGATTTATACTTTTAATGGCCAATTTTCACATGCATGTTTAGGATAGTGGATCTTCTTGTTGAATATACTAATGTGTGAAGATAAATGATGGATTTGATATTTACATATTGACATATGACTACAAATAAGAAGGTTATCCTAAAAGCTAAAAGGACGTTTGTTGAAAATGTCCCTTTTTGCATGGTTGTTAAGTCAAAAATTGAAAAGAACAAGTGTAGCATTATTTTATTGAAATGGCCGAAAATTCTCTTGGTGTGGAAGTTGATGATTTTGCCTTTTGTTGGATATATAAATATTCAAGTAGTTGCCTTGTAGTCTTCAAAAGCTTATATTTAATATGTGCATGTATTGAAATGAAAGTTTAAAAGTTCTTTAAGCTTATTTTAATGATTGACACGCATGTGATTAAAAAAGGACTATTTGATGATTAAAATGTTTAATAGTCAAGAATGCAACTTATTTATATGTCTTGAAGTAGCAAAGGGGATTTCATATAAATCAAGGTCATCACGTTCTTATCTTGGATTTGGAAATAATCTAGTATGATTATATTTAGATATTTCTAAATTGAAATAGTTAAAATGATTATATGTTGATATAATGTTTTAAAAGGATTATTGGGCTAAAATTGATGTACGTGGGCCAAAAGACATATTGATTTGGGCTTGGGCCTTGTGTGCATGTCTTTATGTTAAATTTTAACCTATTGGGCCACTTTGTGTGATTGGGTCATGGACTTGTGCTTTTCTTTGTTTTTTGGACTTGCATGTGAAATTATAATGGGTTATAAGTTTATAGGCCATTGTGACTTGCATTAATGAAAAGTGTTTTTCAAATTGTGCAGTAAGTATGGATAGAATTTAATTTTTCATGTTGATGAGTTAATTAAACTTGTATGCTAGCATATTATGTGATGAATATTATATAGTTTATATGAATAATCATGCATATGTTATTGGAAATGGTGAAGTTGATCATGGATTTAGGCTTTAGGGTCAATTTTATTGCGTTGTAATGTGAGACATAAGTCTCAATTTTTATTCTTGCCTTTTGAGAAAATTATGTAGTGAGGACATTTATGTAATTCTTCAAAGAGAAGTTCGCAAGAAGGCCCAATGGACATTCCAAGGAGTTGGAGGCCCAATGGAGATTTCAAGGAGTTGAAGATCTTTTAAATAGAATAGTTTTATTTCTTTAAGCCCAAAACCCAAACCCATGATCCACCATTCATGCATCTTTGCATTCATACTACATGATTTGCTATAATTGCGATTATTAGCTTATAGTATGTTGTATGCATGATTATTTGTTGAGATCGTATTGACTCCCAATATGCAAAGAAATATTAGATTAACAAAAATGGTAAAAGAGGTATTATCCTAGTCCTCTGCCATCCTAGGATATTTAATGAGACCTAAATGAATATAATCCTTCTTACCCAAAGGTAGAGATTTGTTTCAAAGTAAGTTTATTAAAATCGCTAGAATGAAACATAGAGATGTGTTTATCTTCCAAAATCTAACGACCAACATCGCCACAAAGGTTTGAGGTTATTGATTCAATTTGTCGGATAGCTAAGAGATAGTCGGTCCAATCTAACTAGATCACTTAATCAATATAGCCACAAAGGTTTGAGACCAAAGTGATTTAGGGACTAAAGTAGACTGTATCCTATTTAGAGACATAGACAACAAAGGAGTTGTTGACCTTTGGTATTCATATTTCAACATAGGCACAAAGGTTTGAGAAATATGTCTAATCATAGGAAATTGGTCATCCCACTTAGAGTCTTTTTAGATTCACCCTTTTCTCATTTAGGGGATATGAAATTTAAAGGAATTAGTGCGAGAAGCTATTTTATTTTCATAAATTTAATGGCTTTATATATTCTTGTTAGCCTACAATCTTATTTTCTGTTATACTTACTTTTTCTGCAATTTGTGTGTTATGGCTTCATTCATAAATCCTATTATGTCCATTCTAAATCATGATTATTTAACTAGACCGAACTTTGAGAAATGGTATAAAATCTTAAGAGTAGTCCTCCGATTTGAGAAAACTGAGTACATTCTGGATGTCTCGACCTTAGCTCCTATAGATGAGACTGCACCCGAGGCCGATAAGATCACCTATCGTAAATGGGTCCAGGATGACATATGTGAAACCCCACTTTTCTGCTTTAACTTGATTTACGTGCTTTGTCTCGTTTTGCGTGCATATGACCTATTTTTGTGCTATAGGACTTAGAATGTGGTAATTTTGATGTCAATACTCCTAATACGTGCTAAATGTGCATTCATGAAATTTTCATAAAAAACGGGATCATAAATTTTATCGTCGATTTTTAGTGAATAGTGTTTTCGAAACACGTTCGCTAAAATTTTGAAACTGGTCTTTTTAACCCTTCTAGACCTAGACCACGGACTTTAATAGACCTGTGTTTGATTAAAACGGTTTTAAAATCGGCTTAGGAATTTATTAGGGTTTTTACACCGACTTTTGCGAAAATCGAGTTTTAAGCCGACTCGGGTGGAATTGTTTGATTGTGAAACTTCTTGTCACCTAAAAGTAATCTACTTGAGCTATTTTGGGTGTTGAATAAATGTTTTGAACTTTGGTGATCAAGAAAATGCATTTAAAGTCAAGAAAACACAAAAAAATGCTAAGTTTCAACCTTGACTATCATTTAAATGGTTGACCAACAAGCTTATATCAACAACACACACTCACAAAGCACAAAAACACCCCAAAAACACACACAAAACCGTGGCTCCTTGGAGGAGAAAGATGAAGGCATTTTCAAAGCATTTTTCTCATAGATTTTGCATTTCAAAGCCGAATTGAGTGATTCAAAGCTTGAAATTGATTGTTTGGCATCCATTCTACACATTTCTTGCATCAAAACACATCAAAGGTGAGAGAAAAATTCTAGATCTCAAAACTCATATTTTGTGTTTATGCGTATAAATGACTATTGAACCGTTAGAATTCTAATCTGATGTTAGATTATTGCTCCTTGCATGCTAGGGATCATTTAGCTGTAATACTACGAGTTTTTATCGGTTGTAGCATAATTTTTATTTTTCGGGTATTTAAATTTGATTAATTTGTTCAATGTTGATTAAATTGAGTTGTGTTGATCGGAATCGATTGCCGTCGATTTCTAAAAGTTTGATAATTACGTGGTAGCGCCGTTGTAATGCCGAATTTTCGATTATGATGTTTGGGTGAAAATCCGAAAATTTCAGCCATGACATACTAGAGTTTTAGGGTTGTTGAGCATGATTTGGATGTGTTTTGGTTGGTTTCCGAGGGGGCTAATGTAGTTGATTGAATGGGTGAGTGTTTGAAACTGATTTGGAGTTGTTTGGATTAGTAGAATATAAGATATGATTATTTGAAGTTTAGGTTGTCTTTCTTTAAATTATTGAATTGAGCCTTAGTTGATTGGGTGTGGTTTGAGTGATTGAATCGTGAGTTGTGGATGGGTAAACTAGGGTTTGATTGTTTGTTTAATGCATGTTCGGTTGGATGGCCTACTTTGTCATCTAACTTAGTTATTTGTTGTTAAATTGATTATTGATAATTATTATGATGATAATATGATTATTGATGATTATTGATGATTATTGATTGATGATTGATGCCGGGAGATAAACAGTTCTCCTAGACTGTCCTCCTGTGAATGATTGATGTTTATTATTATTGCTGGGTCTCTGGTATGTATGTGCCACATCTCTGGCAACATTGGGCTGTCAGGTTGATAACGGCATGACTATCAGAGATTGCCTCCAGCTTGCATGACGGAGGTGTCATGGAGGGAGAGGTTATTGGGGGTACCCCGGGTGCGTGAGTAATGGGGAGTTACAAGAAGAATGGTTAAGATCGTGATGGCGTTTGGAGCTACACCAACTAGAGAGAGTATCCTTTATTGAATGGTCATATAGTTATGTGATGATAGTATTATTGATGTTATTGTGTGTTTACTGACTCAAAGGATTATTCCAAGGAGTTTAGTAGACCTTGCTTGAGATCTATCGGATCTTCACTGGGCTTATTTTATATAAGCTCACTCTCTATTATTGCATGCTTACAGGTGTACTTTTGCAGGATTACGGGTACGTGCCTCCTGAAGAGGAGAATGTGGAAAATGTGCCTTATGTGGATGAGTCCTATGTTTCAGAGTCTTATCCTTGATGTTGTATTGTTTTACTATCTTGTATATTAACTTAGTAGACTTTTATATGCTTTGTAGTTCATTATGTAAAAGATGTTGAAAAGATAACGAATTAGTTGATGCAATCTTAGTAGTCTTTATTTTGTCTATTTTTAGGTTGCTAGGTTGGTATCAATATGTTTTGTAATGTACATTAAAGTTTATGTATTATGTTGGAACGGAGGCATATAACGAAGGATGTTTATTGTATAGTATAGTTATGATGTATGTTGTTATTTTATTGAGGAGTTGTTTGTTGTATGGTTTGTGAAGTTGTTGTATGATGTTCTATAGAGGTTGGTTTAGAGCCTCGGTGTCCTAATTACTGTCGTTATACTGCCGAAATTCTGTTGCGTCCTGACTGATTATAGGAGGGGTCGAGTTAGGGCGTGACAACATATGCTCCAGAGGGTACATTCTTTCATCGATGAGTGATGATCTACATCGATACTATGAGGGTCTTCCTCACTCCGTGGATATCATTTGTTCTTTGGAAGAATCCTTTGGTGAGCACAGTCAGTGTATGAGATTCTAGTTGACCCGTGAGCTATTTAGTATAAAACTTGAAGAAGGGGGGTGACGTGAACCAGCATTGCCTTCGGATGATTTACTTGGTAACTCAACTAGAGGCATATGGTTTCATCATGGATCCCCGGCTTCAGGTTGATCTGATCTTGCAGTCTCTCCCATAGTCATACTTTCCCTGATCTTGGACATACATGTGTATCAGATTGAGATCACACTGATTGAGTTGCTAGATATTTTGACAAGTTGGCAAAACCTTGGTTTGGGTATAGGGCCCACTCCCCATGTTGACTCTTCTCCATCTATGCTTGGACCTGGTCATAACAGAAGAAGGAGGAGGAGGAGAAGACATAGGAGGAACATGGCTATGGCATTCTTACTGGGAGATCTCTCATCAGGAGAGGATTGAGTGGTGGACCCTGTTTGTGCATGATTTGGTTATTATGGATCGGTTTGGTATGCAATCCTGTTTTTGAAATATGTTTATGTTTTAGTTTGTTTGAAATTCTTTTTTAAAAATAGTATTGACTATTTCAATCATTTCTCACAAAGGATAATTTTGGAATTGATCATATGTATGAAAAGATTGGCATTTTGTATATACTTTCGTTATGATAATGAAATGATCGAAATGCATATGAAAAGAAAGAATGTCTTCAAACTCAAACTGCATAAACATTCATATTTTATTGCTTAACATTTAATGAAATGACTAATTACTAAATCATACTTGAACAATGTTATTATAAAAGTCTAAATTTTTTGAAATGTTCGAGAATTAAAGACTTGGATACTTTCTATCTATTCGAAAGAGTTTGATAGATTGATTTTTCTTTTTGGTAAAAGAGTTTATCCAAAAGGAATAATTGAAAAGAAATGGAGTTTTTGAGACTTATCCAGAATATGTTTGGTTATAAAGAAAGATTTGTGAAATGCATCTTTTATAAACAAAATTTTTCAAACTATTTTAAGCTTATCTTTGTACCATGTTTTTAATTCTATGGCTTGATAGAATTTAAACCCATTTCATGCATAGATTCTTTAGTGAAAGTAACTATGATGAATGGATAATGAGTTTATCAATATGGAATGATAGAGATCGATTTCATTGATAGATGAAGATAATATCTAAGTTTATAAGAAAAGTTAATGGGATTTTTTTTTTCCTTAACAGATCTTGTAAATTTATGATACCTCAATTATAGAAGTTCACCAACGGTCCAATTAAAATATCATGATGCATATCTAGGGTAAACCGATCATATCTTGTAGTATCTTGAAATACAATGATATGATTATATGATTTCCTCATAGCCTGTACACTGAGTCACGATCTTAAAGTTTTCTTTAAGATGGAGGAATCTAAGAAATTTTGGTCTCTAGTCTTTATGGCAGGGTATCCGTCTTTTCTTGTAGATTTCCTTCTGACTATTAAGGGAAGGTTGTGAATGGTTTTTGCACCTAATCCTTTAGCTATTTGCATTCTCCTTTAATGCGATGGCAAGTACAAGGCCCGATATGATGTAATGAGTTACATGATTAATATTGGAAAGAATACATGCATTTTCTGGTGATCTTATTATGGTAATAATGATCACTATTTGAACCATAACCTGGGATTTTATAGATTGTGGAAACAGTGAACTTCTTAGGGAAGAATTCACTAAAAGGATACAAACATTATTGATAATGGATTTGTGATATGATTTTAATGTTTTGGAAAGTGTTCCGAATAGTGAATAACAGTTATTCCGTTACTTAAAGCCAAGATGCATACTTAATTTTATGGTGTTTAGATATTATGTGGTTCTATCTGTTATTACTTACCGATGTTTTGTAATATGGTGACTGTAATAGAGGCTTCTTGCACAAGCTTAAAAGAACCCGATCTCATCAAGGATCCGAACATGTAAAAGTTAATTCAAGAGAAGTTTTCTTGATAGAAAAAGGTATAACTGAAAAGATTCCTATAGATGCTTCTATAGTTGACCCACTGATCCTGTAAAGGTAGTTACAGTTGATCACCATCTTAGAGAAGATGAGTATATGGATACGAATGTATAGTGCGTTAATCCTATGGTTAATAGCATTAGTGCAAGTGCGAGATTGTTAGGGATATGCCCTAATGCTATAGTTGAGATGACTTAATTAGGGTTTAATAAGAATATATGTGTTTTATACACAAAGATATATTTAAGGATGTTCATATTCTCTGCTTTGTATGAACATGTCCCTAGTGACTATTCGAGAAAAAAATACGTTCTAAAGGAGTTTAGAATGCTTTGCAGTTTTTCTTCGATATGATAAATATTAAGAATCGATTCATAGCCCTTCAGATTGTTTGACCGAGACTAGAACAATTGAGTACGGGTTATCATATGTTATTACCTTTGATTAACATAGCAATGTTAATGATAAAGGATAGCATGCGAAGTGCCAAAACAACATGATGATGTGAACTAATAAATATATGAGTGGTTGTCAGTGGTACGGATCATTGAATGTGACAATAAATAGTAAACTACATGATTTCAGGTTAATAGTTTACTATTTAATTGGGAATTGTGCAAATTAATCCTCAGACTTGAGAAATTACGGCTGCTGGTTATACCAGGGGCTAAATATTGTGTTTGGACAATACCCGTCTTCTAAAAGGTGGGTTACTGCCTTTCACATTTTAGTTTTGTGGTATGAACTGACAGGTAATTGTCAAGATAGGATCTGTTAACTTCTGGCGTAAGGCGTTGTTGTGATAACCCGAACCCGGCATGTATTTAATGACATTTAATTGTATTTAATTAAGTGAAATCTTAAATGTTAGCATTGAATTTCGTGTTTATTTTTAAGTTAAACATTCATTTCTAGCATTATTTTCTTATCTCTTTTAGAAGTATTTAAATAATACTTGAGTTAATTATTTTAACGGAATATCAACTACTTTTCATATTTCTGTTAATCAGTTTTATTTCTCTTGCACCTTAATGCTCGGTTTTCAATTAAATGAAAAGTAGCTCCGAGCCGTAGTAAATTTTGAACTATGTTACTTTTCGAAAATTATATTTTCTTAAATTCTTTGAAATTTAATTGTTATTCTTTTATTGTCGCAAAGTGCAAAGCATATCGAGAGCGATAGTTAGGAAATGATTTATAGTCCTCAGCAAATAGTGAAAACTAGTATTTAGTGTTTTAATTTTAGTGTTTTAGTTGTTGTTAGCTAGAATTAAAATTGTGTTAGTTGTTTAAGCTTTAAAATGCCTAAAATAAGCCTATTAGACCAATGTTTAAGTAGTTTGACCAAGGCTTTGACTTCAGGACTTGTTGTCATCTTTTATTTAAGCAAATTACATTGCAAAATTAAAATCAAAAGCTGAAAAAACAGAGAGGACCTGGCCGAAACTCCAAAGGGGAAAAAAATATTTCAACATTCAAATCTTCAATTCTTTGCTTGAGCTTGCACGGGGTTGTGTCCGGGGCTTCCAGCATGGTTTTCCTAGCGTCTAGGAGCGTCTAAGGTGAGGGTTTCATCGTTATTTGCGCATTTGAAATTGTTTTGTCTAAACTTTAATTTTTGGGATTTAGCCGTAGATTGTTATTTAATTCATTTTGATGCTTGAAGAATGTTCCCTAGCAATTGTAGAACATGTATTTATAGCTTTTTAGCATTTTCTGCGGTTGAATATCGAAATTACAATTTAAATTGATAATTGAATAGTAAATTATGAATAGTAAACCCCCGTTTCGATGAAGTTGCTCCGTTATGCGTTCTATTGATGTAGGAAGGTGCTAGTTATGCTAGAATTCCTAAATGTGTGGTTTAATTAGATTGTGTAATGGAAAAATGGAGAAAAATGGCTTAGTGAAAGTTGGGGTCGTTTAGGTCAAGTTTGGCATTTTATCATTTTGCGTGATGGCATTGTCTCGGGAGGCCATGGAAGCACTTTTGGTGTGATTATGGCATTGGTTGGGTGTTTGGTTAGGGTAACGGTAGTTCAAACGAGCAAAGGGAGAAATCGGGGTTTTGCGTGAATTCTAGGGTTAAGTAGGGTTTCGGGGTCTTTAGACGTGCCTTATGGTGACCTAGGAGGATTGGTGAATTCGGTTTCCAAAACTCGTAGCTCATTTGAAAGTAGTAGCGTTTTGAAAGTTGGGGTCATTTTGTGATTTTGTGTGTTTTCATAGTGTAATGCCTATAGAATGCTTAATATTGCTTGTTATGCTTGTTAAAGTTGATTATGACTGAATTTGTATATCAATTATTGATAATGCCTGTTAGTATTGTTCTTGTTACTTTATTGATTGTAATTGCTTATTGTATCGCATGTTGTTACTAACCTGCACTTCAGTGCCTTGCTCGATTATCGTTATATATCTCGTATTGTATTGCATTAGTGTCAGGCGTGAGTGATGGGCCTCTCTGGGTAGCCTCGGGTTGCCAGTGTTGGTTGCTTTAGCTCCGTGACCTATTCCCTTTCTCGCTTGGGTTGCCGCCTAGGGAGTTTTGGGTCGTAGAATTGACAGAGTATGTCCGGAGTACTCTAAACAGAAGTTATAAGGTGGGTGAGTCGGCGCGTCATCGTTAAAGTCATCGAAGTCATGATCGGTACATTTCTCGCTCGAGTGAACCATAGCCTTCAAAGTGTGGTATAGCTTTGAATGGTTGTGTTAATGCTTTCTTTATTTGTTTATTGTATTGCCGTTTATATTGAATGCCTTCTTATTGATTATATTGCTTAACTGTACCTATTTGCATTGCACGATCTTCTTTCTCTCCACCTCAATTTCTGTCTCGCCCTCACTGAGTATACGTGTTGTGTATACTCACTCCTCACCACCACATTTCAGGAAATGCCATGTTAGCTGGAAAGTTCGTGATTACGTGAAAGATCATGCTTGAAGAGTTGTCTTGCGTGCTATGTGGCTTGAGTTGTCAAGGATGCAAAGATGTATGTTTCATGTGTTATTTGTATTTAATGTTAAAAAAGAATGTAATTTAAGTTTTCTAGGTTATTGAAGTGATTTGGAAAAGCTAGTTTATGTATTCAGATAGAATAGTTTAACTTTAATGCATGTTTGTAATGTCAAAAGGAAAAGAGTTAGAATGGCATGATAGTCTATTTTATGCAAGGGGTTAGTATAGTTTAATTGCCTAGCATGAATGTTCTTGTCAAATATGAAAAGAGATAGGTTAGCTTTGAAATTGGAAATGTATATTTAGTTGTGTTGCTTGTTGAGAACCAAGGCTCGGATGGCCTTGAGGTGTTTGTATGGTTGGACACGGTGTTGGTCCACTTATATACTATTACAGGTTTTACATTTTGCCTAGAAACAGGGGAGACTCCATCTGTCTTTCCCTAAAATTTTGCCCGGGTTTGGAATTGGGTTGTGATTAGATTGATTGATAAAACTCCCGGTCTCGAGAGGGATCGGGGTGTTAAAGTTGTCCTATGATATCTGAGATCGGTTGTTAAACGAAGAAGTCCTTGGCCAAGGCGAGTATGAATTGATGGAAATGAGTTTTTTCATGATAGTAATCTCTCGTTTCACCAGTTTAGATTTATTCATAGTATCGGAAGTGGACTTAACCATCTCATGGTCCTTTCCTGATCGGGACATTTTTAATAGAAGGATCGGACTGCATGCTAACTCTCGACGGGTAAATAGATTCATGAAAGATAGTGTCTTCATTATCGTGTGCATTTTCATGGTACGTTTGTTGCTAGTGTGTCATTCATGAACATGAGGGTATTTTGATAAATGACGGAGACATTTCCGAAATAGATAAGGAGGTTTATCGGTCTTTCATCGGTATGCGATTATGAATCTAGAAGGTCACACACTAATAAGTATCGGGAATAAGTTCATCAGAAGCTTGTATAATATGGTTGATGACTTTAAGGTGTTAAGAGTCATCTATATTGGCATTCGGGCCAAAAGTATAATTTAAGAAAGTTTTGGGGTCAAATTGCAATTATCAAAACTTTTAGGGTCAAACTGCAATTATTGAAAAGTTGTTTCAATATATATATATATATATATATATATATATATATATATATGTTTATATTGATGATGTAATTTGTGAAATGCCACATCATCAATCCTAGTCATCAAATGAAAAGGCAAGTTAGTGATTGGGCATGGACATGTGGCATATGAAATGAGTAGAATTGTCCATGTCATCAATCCTAGTCTTTTAATTTGAAATCAATGGTTGAGATTGAATCTTGAATAAAGACAAAAGAATCCTAGCCATTATTTTTTATGATAAGTGCTTTTTGCCAAGTGTCAAGAGAGTAAACCTTTAGATTGTAATGATTACGATCCTAGAATTTGCATGGCTTTGTCTTTTTAACAAAAGAAGATAACAATATTGATTGGCCATCTAATAAAGTAAGATATATATATATATATATATATATATATATATATATATAATAAACAAATGAAGACAAATCCTCTCTCCTTTCTCCTCTCTTTTTCGGCCAACTAGCAAAGGAAATAGAAAGATCTTCTAGCCATTAGATTGTAATAATTACAATCTAATAACATGCAAATGGTTAATCCAAGTTGACACTCCATTTCTCTTGTGTTGATTGGCTAAATTGCATGTATTATATACCTAATATAATGAAGATTATAAGATGTAATAGAAGAGTTCTTCTCTCTCCTCTTGACATCAATATACACGGCAAAAGCAAAGCAAGAAAAGAAATAGTTCTTCATCTTCTTCATCTATTTTCGGCCATAGCTAGTTGAAATAAAAAGCTTTGTATTTTGATAATATACCACACACACTTAGCTTCACATCTTAGATGTATACTAGCACATTTTTCCTTCTAAGATCGAGGTGGACTTTGGATGCTTGGTGGACCAACTAGAACCTTCAAGTTAGAAGGAATCAAGAGTTGCAACTTCAAGCTTCATCAACCCTAAGTCTACAAGAGGTATACCTATCAATCTCTCTATTTCATTATTTATAGATGATATATAATGCTTGTGTAGATATTTAATGGACATAGTAGAAAGAATGTATGTTGATTCTTGCTAGAAAGCTTAATTTTTTTGAAATATGCCTACCTTGGTTCGGCTATAGCATGATATCCATGTTCACGATCTTGAATCCAACTATGGAATATGTTATGACATGATCTCTATGTGTTGGCTAACCTTTCAATATGCACAATTAATACTTTAGGCTATTAGGCAACTATTAACTATGCTAAAGTTCACTAACACCTAGTTTACTTAGCATGATGTCCTAATACAAATATTAACTTATCCCATGCATCTTAAATACATACATTACTACCAATAGCTAAGGCAAGTAATCACTCATGAAATCACTTAGATGCATACATAGTCACATAAATACACATATCACACAATCTTCATACACCATGCAAATATTACACATAAGTACACGCATTCATTCCATGACACACAAGTCTCACATACAGGTACACACATTCATTCAAGGACAAACTTCACATGCACACACTCAAGGGTTGCTAGCCGACAGACCGAGGACCCTGTCCTTGCTTATGAGCTATCTAAGTCTGATACCACCTGTAACGCCCAGATCCCTCGTGGAATTGAGTCTTGATATAACAACCCGATCCAATCCCCAAGGCATAAAAAATGAGGGAAAACAGACGGAGTTTCTCCTGTACTTAGGTCAAACCAATACCTACACAAAAGACACAAATGCTAGCAACAACTGTACCACAACATATTCCAAGGTCTAACCTAAGTATAGCATAACAATCATAGAATTCCTTAACCTAACCTTAGCAAGATAAGTCTAAACAAGTAGAAACAGGATCAAGTGGACTACTAAGTAGTGAGATTCTAGCTATCTTTAGCTTAATACAAGTTCACTAAGTACTTTACTCATATACAAGCTTGCAAGGCTCAAAATAGATTAAATTTACATTTCCATCATGACATTAAACTTAAAACATCCTCTTGATTGCATCAAGACAAAACTACGATCTATCATGTGCAAAACAGCATTTTGGTGCAAGGTAGGCTATACAACACGCAAGACACATTATAATCCACATCTCTAAATTGTAGCAAAACACCATCCAACCTTTCATGCAAGCAAGGAAAGAACTTCAAATTTTATCTTGAGGACCCACCTTGGCCTTTCCTGAAATAGTTGAGCAAACGGGGTGAGCAAACACATGCTCAGTAAGGGGGGATAAATGCAGGGAGGTTTTGAAACTCCTTTCGTGAATGCAGATACGTAAGTCATATAAAGAATAACAAGCACACAATAATAAGTACGAGAGTATACATCAATACAAGACAATCAAGCAAACAAGCTTTATAACTATATAACATATATAAAAAGGATACGGTCTTGATAACGAACACGAACACAAATACGAACACAAACTCGAGCACGAGCACGAACACGAACACGAGAATAATGCTAACAAATCCCTTATAACTCTGGTGGGTGTACTTCGGATGTACCCAAAAATCCTATGACCCAACTCTTCCAGGGTAGCAAAGTGTCCCAGCGAGGAAATCCTCTGGGGGTATCAGCATCCCTAGCGGGGAGGGAATAGGGTACGGAGGTCGAACAACCAACCACTAGCAAGCCCGATGCAGCCTAAGAAAGCCCAACACATCCACCCTGAACGAGATGGTTGCGCAACCATTGATACGAGATACATGAGATAGCATTTAATAATCCAAGAATAACCAATCCGATAAGCACATAAAGTGATGGGACAACAAAGTAGGTTGTCCTTCAAACGATTAAGCAAATAAAACATCTCATAACATATTCATGAATTAAGCAAGTAAAAGTATTTCATAGTATATTCATTCATAATAATATAATCAATCAATAGAGCTATTAGTTCATACATTTTCTCACTTACAACTAGCTAATGGCTTGCACATAGAAGAAACTCAACCAACATTTCTAGCATTTAATTCATGAACCACTCAAGGAAAAAACATTTCAATTATTAGGCTATAGTTAATTGTAAGCTAGATTCAATTATAGTTCAACTAACACATGATCTATGAAGTTAACTTAACAATCATTCTAACACTTAGCTAGTAAACCACACAAAATAGGAGCATTTCAACTAGAAGTTATAACTAAGAGCAAGCTAAAAATGACCATAGTTTAACATTAGCACTTAGCACAACCAACTCACAAGATACAACTAATAAAGCATTTAACTCATGCATATCTCACTTTCAAATAGCCATTAGATTGCACAAGTAAGTAGCTTAACAACATTTCTAACATCTACTATCTAACAATTCAAAGATAGGAGTATTTCATCTAGAAGACTATAGCTAAATGCAAGCTAAAGATAATCATAGTTTAGACTAGCATATGGCATGCTTCCATGAATGTTACCTTTTTTAGTTAACAATTGATTTACACTAAAGTGACAACAAGTTCACTTGGCAACCATATCTAACAATTCTAACTAACTAACTTCAACTATATGCCTCAACTCCATTAGAAGCCCAAGGACTTTGCAAGCTAAAATCAAACATTACATAACCGACAAGATAGCAAGTACACTAACACAAAGGAAAAAGGAGGAGGGCCATAGTTGCTGCCCAGGGTGCAGTCGGCAGCAGCCCTTTCTCGTCGGCGATTGCCTAGCATCGATAGGCTACCAGACGCTGGGCAGTCAACCCTTATACACACACATGCATTTAGTTGAAATTCCAACCTTAAGCCTTATTTGCAAGCAATTATCATGTGTATAGGTAGTAAGCTAGCTAGTTGAGCAAGATTAGCACTCTTTCATGCATATTTGCAAACACTAAAGCTACACTATGCTTCATCTTCAACCTCAACACACAACAACCACTAACATGCCAAAAATTCCAAGTTTAGCTACAACAACACTTAAACTTCACATAATCTTCATGATTATCAAGTTAGCTAGCTAAAACAAAGCATAAAACAACTTTATTTAGCATTTATACAAACTTACCATTGCTAAAAATTCAAGAAAATACACATTAAATGCAAAACCCTCACCTAAATCTTGACTAGAAATGCAAGAGAAGCTTAAGCTTTAACCTACCACCCATCTTTCTCCGCTTTTCTTTTTCTTCTTCCCTTTCTTCTTCTCCTTTCTTTTCCCGTGTCTGAGCCCTTTCTCCCTCTCTGTTCTTTTATTTTTCTTATCCGATCCTAAGCCCTTTCTTATGCCTTGGTTTTATTTTGTTTTGTTTTGGTTAGTTAATTGTGTGGTTAATAGGCAAAGTCAACTAAGGTCAAGAAATGGTAGAAGGTTCTAATATGCCACTTGTCTACTAGCTAACTTAGAAGATGAAATTAATTCGCTAAGTAACTACTATAATGCAATTAACGATTCAATTAACGAACACAAGTCAATTAAATACAAATAGAATAAATACAAATAATAAAAATAATAAGATAATTATTTCATGCAAATCAATTAAATGCAATTTAAATAAATGCAAATAATAAAAATAATAAAATAATTATTTCCAGGTCCAAGGCTACACAAGTGTACTTTAATTCATATATCGAGAAACGAGTAAATTTAATGCAATAAATATATGCAAATTAATAAAATAAATGTATTGTCGGGCTCGGGTGTCACAGAATGAGATATGACAACTTTTCCATATTTGCACATTGACCCCAAAACTTTTGATAATTATACTTTTGCCCCCATTAACTTTTAATGGTCAAACACAACATCGTTAACACCTTAACGCCTCAAAACTAATTACAAGCTTAATAGAAACTCTTTCATAATGCTCTATTGTGTGTTACTCTCTAGATTCACTACTGTATAGCAATGAGGGAATATTAAACCCTTTTAATCTACTCCAAGAATGTCTCCAGCATTCTCGAAATACCCTTACGTTCAAGAGTGACGTCTAGCAACGTATCAAAACTGTTTATACGGTAATGAAGTCCAATTCTCATGAACCTATTTGTAGCGAATTAACGTGCAATCCAATCCTTCTATTAATATGTCCCGACCGAATGAGGACCATGAAATGATTAAGTCCACGAACTCGATTCTATACTCATATCTAAATGGTGGAATGAGAGATGACAACCATGGAAAAATCCATTTCCATCATTCATCCCTCAGCCAAAGACTTCCTTATTCTACAAACGAAATTAGATCGCGTAGGACATCGCCTCACGTCGGAGGTTAACGGATCCTATCTTAACAATTAGCTATTAGTCTCTATACTAGAAGAATAAACTGCACAAGGTCGTAACCCATTTTTATTGATAAATACAAGTATTGTCCAAGTGCTAGTATTAAACCCTAATACATATGACAACCATAATTTCTCAAGTCAAAAAATTACTTGCAAAATCGCAACGAATAATAAATTATTAATCCGAAATGTAATTTTTTATTCATGTCGCATTCAATGATCTATTCCACTAATAATCACTCACATGTTTGTTAATCGCATCCACATTCTATTATGGCACGTAGCTCACCATCCTTTATCATTAACATCCCTATGTTAATTATAGATAACAACACATATGATAGTCCATAATTGATTATTTTAGTCCCAGTACAATAATCTAAGGACTATGAATATATTTGAATGTTTATCATGTTAAAGAAACATATTTCTTCGATGAAAAACATTAGGGACATATTTATATAATAAAAGACGGAGAATATGAATGTCAACAAAATGCCATTATATAAAATACAAATTTACATCAAAATGCCATATAAAGGTCATTAACTACATAACATTGGGGCATATCACTAACTAGTGGAATAATGTAAACACTTAGTGTCACTACCCAACACGACCGCACTTATGATCAGTCAGGACGCAGCGGAATTTTGGCATTATAACGTCTGTAATATGGACAACAGAACCCTAGACCGGTTCTCTACAAACACTCCACAACCAGCCACAACTCCAACAACAACTTCAACAACAAATAACACATCTCACAACTTCATAAACCAATCATCCAACATTTAAACAACAAACATAATGCCTCCATCTCAACAACATACATCAAGCTATACTATACATATGCAAAATAGATAATAAGCTAGTCTAGCAACCTATTCATATTCCAAAAGAAAGACTACTAAACTAGCATTATACAATCCACTAACTTTATAGTATGTTATACATTACAAACTCCAAAACTTAATACAATACAACATGTTACAAAATTCAAGACAACACTTGAGATACTCTAACATAGACTCATGGATAAGACTCTGGCACATTGGACTCATCAATAAAAGGCTCATTCTCAGTTTCCTGAGGAACGTACCCAGGGTCCTGCTCAGTTACACCTGAAAGGTCAGCAAAGAGGGTGAGCTTATATATAACAAAGCTCAACGAGGGTTCGATAGAAAGTTTTGGAAATATTTTCATTTGGAAAACACCCTAGGAACATTGAATACACAACAAACATCAACAACAATACAAATATAACAATATAGGTAACCAAACAATAAGGATATGATACACTTGTTCTGTTGAAGCCGTTCTCCCCGTGCACCAATCACGAACCCTACCCATGTACCAAATGCATTTCGGAAATACACCAACCTAGACCCACACCCCATGAACATCCTCTGATCATGTAGGATAGGGGATAGCACATGATAGTAGCCAATGCAACCCAGAAATTCCAATATCGCCCGAGGTGACACAATACTATCATGACTCAAAACAGTAAACACTTTACACTTAACATTCTAAGAGAACAACAAAGTATGTTGTTTCTCGGCACTTCAACATTCAACAAACAATTAAACATCACTTCAACATACAACAACTCAACATTTACAAAACAACTAAGACACTTAAGTTAGATGACAAAGTAGGCCATCCAAACTCAACACATACTTCAACACACAATCAAATACGAGCCTACATAACACCAGCCCACATTTCAACCTCCCAAACAACACCTAACAATTAAAGACAACATTTAGCCAATTCAAAGGAAGACAACCCAAACTTCTAAACAACATAACTTACAATCTAGCAATCAAACAACCCCCGAACCTTCTCCTACCACTCAAGCAACTACATAAACCTCCTTGAAAACCAACCAAAAGCCATCCAAAACAAACCCAACAAGTCCAAAATGGCAATGCACTAAGGGCTAAAATTTTTGGTATTACAACATTACTACACAATAATTAACAAGTCTATAGAAGTAACTACAACACGAAAACAACTACTACAACTACAATTATTCAAAATATAAGACAAATTATCAATATAATACATGGAAAATAAAAATACATGTTGCTACTGTTTAAAATGACTATAATTATACTAAGTTGGTTTATATCACCTATCTAGCAATAATCTTAAGGCAATTTAACAAAATAACAACTATAAATGCATCAACAAAAATTTGACTTGAACTTTAAAAATATGATCTAGTTTTTCCCTTACCTTTAATCCAAAGCAATGCTAGAAACAGATAGAGTGGATGCCCAACAAGCAAAAACAAGCTTTGAATAAAAAAGATTTGGCTTTGATTTGAGGTTTTTCTTTGAAATTTGCTTTGAAAACCTTGAAGAAAAATTTCTCTTTTCTCCTATGGAGTACACGGCCTACTAAGTGAGAAAAGATGGTATTTTGAACTTTTTTTAGCTTATTTTATGTATATATTGCATATATAGGCAAAGTCAAAGCAAGACACAAAGTCAAAGTTGGCAAATTTTGTTGTTTTAGTTGAGTTTTGCATAAAAATAGTCATATATATAATCTAAATTATATTATATATTTAGTAGACTATTTTTGGGGACAACATTATATAATAGCATATAAATACATACAAGTAAGGTATAATGCTCAATTTTGCAAAAGAAGATAAAAAGTCGGATTATTTGTTTTTCAAATGCCTTTTAAATGCACAATTAATCTAAGATCATTTATAACACACATATATACATACGTATTAATTCTACTAGCATTTAAACAGGTGAAAACACGTAATTGCAAATACGGGCAAATTTAGGGTTTACACTTAGGAATCTCACATATAAGCATGTATGAAGGAACACTTAATGAAGAAAATATAATATGTATTGTAATGAAAGGATACCAAAAATAATTCATATTACCCTTTTAGATCAATTATACACAGTCAACATTGCCATGTAACCCCTAAGATCAAGTAAGGACTTTTTTAGGATGCAACGTAGGTAAAAATGATATATGTAAAGGTTAAGGTGAAATGTTTGTTGGGGATACGCCCTAATGCTAAAGTTTGAGATGACCTTATTAGGGTTTAATAAGAATATGTTTACGTGTTTTATACACGATGATATCTGTAGGATGTTCATATTCTCCGCTTCGATATGAATATGTCCCTAATGCTTATTCGAGAAGAGAAATGTTCTAAAAGGGTTTAGGATATTTCGCACTTTCTCTTCAATATGATAAACATTAAGAATTGATTCATAGCCCTTTAGATTATTCAACCGGGACTAGAATAATCGAGTACGGATTATCATATATTATTACCTTTGATTAACATAGTGATGTTAATGATAAAAGATGGCATACGAAGTGCCAAAACAGCATGATGATGTGGACTAATAAACATATGAGTGATCATCTGTGTACGGATCATTGAATGTGACAATAAATAGTGAACTACATGATTTCAGGTTAATAGTTTACTATTTAGTTGAGAATTGTGCAAATTAATCCTCAGACTTGAGAGATTACGACTGTCGGTTATATCAAGGGTTAAATTGTGAAACCCCATATTTTACCTTTGCATAGAATTGCGTGTTTTGACCTATTTATGTGTTATATGAGTTAGAATGCGCTAATTATGTGATTTATATTCCTGTTACATGCTATGTGTGCACATAAAATTTTCATCAAAATCGGCATCGAAAATTTTATTATCGATTTTTGTGAATAGTATTTTGAACACACGTGCGCTAAAATTTTTACACGAGTGTTTTAAACATCTTAAGACCTAGTCCTCGGATATTAATAGACCCGTGTCTGATTAAAACAGATTTTAAATCAGATTAGGAATTTTAAAGGTTTTTATACATTTTTTTGCAAAAATCAAGTTTTTAACCGAGTCGGGTGTTAATGTATGCATGAGAAAATTGTTGTCACCTAAAAATATGCTACATAAAATAGTCTAAGTTTTAAATGCATATGAGTAAGCAAAATAGTCAAGAAAAATAATTAAAAGACTAAAAAAATACTAATTAAAAGACTAAAAACCAACTTTGACCCTTTGATTTTGTTGACTTAGTATATATATGCATCAACACACACTAAAAAGCTCACAAAACACCACCACACACACACACATTGCCGTGAGCTCCTTGAGCATTTTAGAGAGTTTTTCATCTTATTTTACAAAGAAAATTTTGCCTAGAAAACTTAGTTTTTGGCCAAAGCTTTTCAAACCGAGTTGGATTCCGCTTGTTGCGCACCTATTGCACGCATTCCTAGCTTTGTTTCTGATCAAAGGTAAGAGAAAATTTTTAGATCTCAAAATGCTATTTTCTGTGATTTTCATATAATTGAACTTTTATCCGATTAAATATTAAATTGTTGTTAGATTGTTGCTCAGTAGATGCCAAGGATCGTTTATGTGCATTTATATAAGTTTTGAACGGTAGTAGCATGTATTTCTATTTTTCGGGTATTAAAGTTGAGTATTTGGCTTATTGTTGAATAATTGTTGTTGTAGTGGTTGAAATTGGTTGGTTGTGGCTTCTAAAAGTTTGTTAATTGCAGGGTAGTGATGTTGTAATGTAGAATTTTTGATTGGAATGTTGTAGCAAAATTCCAAAAAAATCAGCCAAGAGCATTGCCAAAATTAGGGTTGTTGGGCTTGTTTTGGATGACTTTTGGTTGGTCTCTAGTGGGATTATTGTAGTTGCATGTGTGGGTGAGTGATAGGAAGTGGTTTGGAGGTTATTGGATTAGTAGATTGTAAGTTATGATTGTTGGAAGTTTGTGTAGTCTTTGTTTAAATGTTGAAATATTGTCTTTGGTTGTTTGGGTAGTGTTTGAGTGATTGAATTTTGGGTTATTGTTGGTTAGATTCGGGTTTGGTTGTGTGGTTTAATGCATGTTAAGTTAGGTGGCCTACTTTGTCATCTAACTTAGTTGTTGAGTTGTTAATTGATTAATTGATGTTATGTTGTTGAAATGTTGTTAATTGATTGATGATTGATGATGCCGGGAGATAGGAAACCTACTTTTGTTGTCTTCCCGTGATGTGAATGTTTATTATTATTGTCATGAGTCATGATAGTGTGTGCCACCTTTCGGGCAGCATCGAACTGTCGGGTTGATAACGGCATGACTACCATGACTACCCCCAGTTCGTGTGGCGGAGATGCCATGGAGGGAGGGGCTAGATGAGGTACCTCGGGTGTGTGTTATGGGAGTTATAAGAAGATGGTTGAGATTGTGATGGCGTTTGAAGCTATACCAACTAGAGTATCCTTATTGATTGATTATTGTTATTGTTGTACTTATAATATTATTGATGTTCATTGTGTGTTTACTGCTCAAGGGATGATTTCCAAGGCGTATAGTAAATGCTTTTAAAAGATCTATCGAATCCTCACTGGGCTTGTTTGACATAAGCTCACTCTCATTCGTTTTCTGCATTCACTGAGGCAGACTTTGTGTACGTTCCTCAAGAAGCTGAGTATGTGCCTTACGTGGACGAGTCTTATGTGCCGGAGTCTTTTCCATGAGCTTGTCTTAGCGTTTGTAATATGTTGTATTGTATAACTTACTTAAAGTTAAAGACTTATGTAATGCTAGTTTAGTAGTCTTTCTTTTGAACATGATTAGATTGCTAGACTGGTTTATAATCTATTTTGCAAATGTATGATATGTCCTATAGTCGATGTTGGAACGGAGGCGTATAACTTATGAATGAACTGATGAATGGTTGTTTAATATATGGAAATGGTTGTGTTTATGTTGTTGAAACAGTTGTGGAGTTGTTGTTGATCTTTGGAGTTGGTTGTATGAAGTTATAAGGGGTTGGTATAGAACCCTGATGTACCTATTACAGTCGTAATACTGTCGAAATTCCGTTGCATCCTGACTGATCGTAAGGGGGGTCGAGTTGGCGCGTTACATAAATACTGTGTCTGGACAATGCCCGTCTTCAATAAGGTGGGTCACGACCTTTTGCATTTTAGTCTTGTGGTATGAACCGACAGGTAATTGTCAAGATAGGATATGTTAACCTCCGACGTGAGACGATGTCCTATGATATCTGAGATCGGTTGCTAAACGAGTAAGTCCTTGGCCAAGGCGAGTATGAAATGATGGAAAGGAGTTTTTCCATGTTAGTTATCTCTCGTTTCACTGATTCAGATTTATACATAGTATCGGATGTGGGCTTTACCATTTCATAGTCCTTTCCCGATCGGGGCACTTGTAATAGAAGGATCGGACTGCACGCTAATTCTCGATGGTTAAATGGATTCATAAAAGTCGTCATCTTCATTATCGTATACATTCTCATGGTACGTTCGTTGCTAGTGCGTCACTCATTAGCATAAGGGTATTTTGGTAAATGACGAAGACATTTTCGAAATAGATAAGGAGGTCTATCAGGTACCTCATCGGTATGCGATTATGAATCTAGAAGGTCACACACTAATAAGTATCATGAATAAGTTCACTGGGAGCTTGTATTATGTGGTTGGTGGCTTTAAAGTGTTAAGAGACATCTATGTTGGTATTTGGGCCAAAAGTGTAATTTTGGAAAATTTTGGGGTCAAATTGTAATTACCAAAACTTTTGGGGCCAAACTGTATTTATTGAAAAGTTGTTTCAATATATTTATTCTAATGGAAATTAGAATGGGCAAGAAAATAATTTATATATATATAAAGGTGTTTATATATGTATATGTGTAATGATGATGTAATTTGTGAAATGCCACATCATCATCTTAGTTGTCAAAAGGTGAATTGCAAATTAATGACTAGATAATTATATGTGGCATATGCATGTAGAGATTCATGACTAGGATAGTCCATGTAATCAAGAGAGATAATAAAGTTACCTTTGGATTGTAATGATTACAATCCTAGGACTTGCATGACTTTTACTTTAGAAGGAAGCAATTGTGATTGACTATCTTATAAAGTAATATTATATATATGTTTATATGATCATATAATATGTATTTAATAAAAGATGACAAGCATTCTCTCTCCACCCGCTTGCAATTTCGGCCAAGGGGTAGATGAGAGAGAATGTTATCATATTTTGTCATCTAATGCTAATGATTGAAATCTAAGGGCTTGCACGGCTTGTCATGAAAAAGTGACAATAGTGATTGGTCACTTAATTTACTATTAGCTTATATTAGATGATAATATACTCTCTCATCATGTGACAACTTGAAAAGCATGCACATACAATTTTCAGCCAAGGCATAAGGTGAGGAGAGAGAACTTCATCTTCTTCATCTTTGAGCTAGAACTTCGGCCATGGCTAGAAGGTCATGAAGCTTTTGCCTTTTGACCAAAAACCACATATTCATAGCTTCGTACATTAAAGATATACTAGCACAATCTATCTTCAAGGTAGGGTAGAACTTTGGATGCTTGGTGGACCAACTAGGGCCTTCAAGTTAGAAGGATTCAAAGGCTTGTCATCTTTCTACATCTTCTCCAAAGTGATCTACAAGAGAGGTATACCTATGAATCTCTCTACTTATATATGTATAGTTGATATATGTATATATAGCTAGTGTTGATAATCAATGGATATAATGGAATGTTAACATGTTGATTCTTGTTACGAAACTTGCAAAATTTTTGTAGATAGCCTATGTAGTTTTTCAGCTATGTCAAGGTATCCATGCATGACATTCTCGATCTTGAATCCAACTTATGATTATGTTATGACATGATATCTTATGTTGGCCTAGAACTTTCAAGTAGTATCTGAGACATGTTGTTATGTCCATTGATTATCAAATGTTGGTCATGTGTTTTTGAACCCTATGGCCGAACATGTGCTTGTTGATTTGCAAGTTTTTTTTTTTTTAATGTTAAGACCTTTGCCTACACACATGCATGTTCATATCTAGTTTAGATGTTTGATTGATAATGTAGATCTTGAATATATATATATATATATGTGTATGTGTGTGTGTGTGTGTGTATGTGTGTGTGTATATGTCTTAGCTTGAACTTGCATGCTACACCTATTTGTAGAGATGGCCAAAAATCACATCTATCTTTAGATGATTTGTCTTCTTATTTAAATGTGCTAACTTGTGAAGATAAATGGAGATTTGGTCTTTGCATGTTTACTTTAGACTTGGAATAAGTAGACTATCTTTATATATTTCAAAAGTTTAGAAAAATCAAGTCTTGCCTTTATATGGTGATGGCCGAAAATTCTCTTTGTTGTAGGAGATTGATTTTGTTTTGCTGTATGTGACAAGATGATAGTAGTTGCCTTGAAGTCCTCAAAGGTTTATTTCTATTTTATGCATGTGTTGGAATAAAAGTTTAAAAGATAGTTTAAGCTTATTTTATATGATCATGCATATGAATTTAATTGAGGACTACTTGATGATTAAAAGTGTTTGATAGTCAAGATTGCAACTTATCTATGTGTCTTGAATATGGCAAAATATATGTCACATAGTTGGCCTATATGTTTTAATCTTGAAATTAGAAATTATCTAATAAGTAGTATTGAGATATTTCTAAATTTAAGAAAGTAGAAAGTTGACCATTTAATGATATAATACTTTCAAAGGACTATTGGGCTATAGTTAATGTATGTGGGCCTTTAGAGACATGTTGATTTGGGCTTGGGCCTTGTGTACATCTACTTGTGCTCGATTTTAACCTATAGGGCCACTTTGTGTGAATGGGCCATGAACTTGTGCTTTCTATAAAGTTTTGGGCTTGCATGTGATTATCATTAATTATAAAGAGTTATGAATTAATGGGCCTTTATGACTTACATTAATGAGAGGTGTTTTCAAGAAAATGAAATTAGTATTGATAAGGTTTAATTTTTCATGATGATGAGTCAATTAAACTTATATGCTAATCTATTATATGTGGATTATTATATATTTGATATGAATAATCATGCATATTTATTATTTTGAGAATGGTGAATTTGATCATGGACTTGGGCTTTAGGGTCAAAAGTTATTGGGTTGTAATTTGAGACATAAGTCTCAATTTATTTCTTATCATTTGAGAGAATTATGTAGTGAGGACTTTTTTGTAATTTTTCAAGAGATAGCTTGACAAAGGCTCAATGGACTTTTCCAAGGAGTTAGAGACCCAATGGATTTTTCCAAGGAGTTGGAGGCCCAATGAAGATTTCAAAGTGTTGAAGATCTTTTAAATAGAATAGTTTTATTTCTTTTAGCCCAAAAGTGAAGCCCATGATCCACCATTCATATATCTTTGCATTCATACTATTTAAATTGCTATAATTGTGATTATTAGCTTAATAGTATGTAGAATGCTTATTGTTTGATGAGATTGTATTTACTCCCTACGTGCAAACAAATACTAGATTTTCAAACAGTAAAAAGGGTTTTATCGTAGTCCTCCGCCATCCTAGGATATTTAATAAAACCCAAATGAATACGATCTTTCTTACCTAAAGGTAGAGGATATGTTTTAAAGTAAGTTTATTAAAATTGCTAGAATGAAACATAGTGATGTGGTTGTCTGCCAAAATCTAACGGTCAACATAGCCACAAAGGCTTGAGGCTATTGATTCAATTTGAGGGATAACTAAGTGATGACATGTACAATCTAACTAGATCACCTAATCAATTATAACCACAAAGGTTTGAGATCAAGTGATTTAGGGACTAAAGTAGACCGTACCCTATTTAGAGAAATAGACAACAAAGAGTTGTTGACCTTTGGTATTCATGTTCCAATTATAGCCATAAAGGTTTGAGGAATGTGTTTGATCATAGGAACTTGGTCATCCCACTTAGAGTCTTTTTATAGATTCATGTTTTTCTCATTAAGGGAGTATGAGATTTAAAACAAATAGTGGGAGTAGCTATTTTATTTTGCAATATTATAGCTCTATATATATTCTTGTTAGCCTGCAATCTTACTTTCTGTTATATTTACTTTTTATGCAGTTTAATGGCTTCATTCATAAATCCTATTTTGTCCATCCTTAATCATGATTATTTAGTTGGACCAAACTTTGAAAAATGGTACAAAAGTTTAAAGGTAGTCCTCCGATTTGAAAGAATTGAGTATATTTTGAATATCCCGACATTTGTTCTTGTTGATAAGACTGCTTCCGAGGCCAACAAGGTCACTTACTATAAGTGGCTCCAGGATGACATGCGTGCTAGGGGATACATTCTTTCATCAATAAGCGATGATCTGCGTTGATTCTATGAGAGGATGCCCCATTCTGTAGATATCATTCGTTGTTTGAAGGAATCATTTGGTGAGCGCAGTCAGTCTATGAGATTCCAGTTGACCCGTGAGCTTTTTAGTATAAAACTTGAAGAAAGGGGTAACGTGAGCCAGCACTACCTTAGAATGATTTACTTGGTAACTCAATTAGAGGCATTTGGTTTCATTATGGATCCCTGACTTCAGGAAGACTTGATCTTGCAGTCTCTTCCACCATCCTACTCTCCCTTGATCTTGGACTTTCACGTGCATAGAATTGAGGTCACACTGAATGAGTTGCCAAATATTCTAACTAGCTGGCAGAAACATGGTTTGGGTACAACACCCGATCCCCATGTTGAGTCTTCTCCTTCTGTGGCTAAGCCCAGCCAAAACAGAAACAGAAGAAGGAGGAGGAGGAGGCATAGGAGGAGTCGGGTCGTAGCATTCTTGCCAGGAGATCTCTCATCAGGAAGGGATTGAGTAGTAGACCTTGTTTATGCATGATTTGGTTGTTTTGGATCAGCTTGGAATACGATCCCAATTTTGAAAAATGTTTATAAATGTTCGGATTAGTTTGATTATTTCTTTAAATAGTAGTGACTATTTTTAATCATTACTAAAGGATATTTTAGAAATGATCATTTGTAAGAAATGATTGGCATTTTGTATATCTTTCATTAATGGTAATTAAATGGTCGGAATGCGTATCGGAAGAAATAATGTTTTCAAACTCAAACATTTATATTTCATTGCTTTGCATTTAAAGAAATGGCTAAATACCAAATCATACATATATTGTCTTGAACTTTGAAATGGTCAAGAGTTAAAGACTAGAATTCTTGTATTTATCTATCTGAATGAGTTTGATAGATTAATTATTCTTTTTGACAAAAGAGTTTGTTCAAAATAAATAATTGAATGAAATGGAGCTTATAAGACTTGTCCAGAATATGTTGGGTTATAAAAGAAGATTAAAGAATGCATCTTTTATCACCATAATCTTTCAAATTGATTTTAAACTTATACCATGTTTTAATTCTATACATGTATAGAATATAAACTCCTTCATGTATTGTAACGCCCCGATCCCTCACGAGACCGGAGGCTCTAATGACCATGCTATTCTCAACCTAATACCAAGCCCGGTCACAAATTTTTTTCCGAATGGTTAAGTCCGAACCCGACACACGGACAGAGTCTCCCCTGTACCGTGGACATTCTAAAAACCTGTAAACACTCAAACAAAGTCCCAACAATACAATACAAGCTTTTCTTAATTAAACATCAAAGTTCTAAGGCCATCCGAGCCTTATAGTACACAATAGTTCCAAAACCACACAAGCATGCAAGTAACTTGTTTATAATATAGTCTAATAACCATGCCATTCTAGGATAACATTAAAACATACTTAGAGATAAAACATTCTACACTAAGCCATTCACTCCCAAGCATGCAAAGCAACTAGAAATAGAAATATAAGTTATTACAAGCCATAGAATTACCACTGCTACTACATTATCAGACTTCCAGCTTACATATTACTCAAATACATACATGAGCTTTAAGGCCCCAAAATAGATTATACATAGAACAACAAATTCTTCACATAGCAACCAAAAGCACATCCACCTCAGACAAATATCACACAACAGCTAAGGCAACTCCACCA
Organism: Ehretia macrophylla; assembly: GCA_037974665.1. Lineage (NCBI taxonomy): Eukaryota > Viridiplantae > Streptophyta > Magnoliopsida > Boraginales > Ehretiaceae > Ehretia > Ehretia macrophylla. The sequence continues at coordinate 77,575,662 of CM075773.1, forward strand.
ACTGTGCCACCTGAAACATGTTAGCGAGGTATGAGCAACCACTGTTGCCCAGTGAGGGATATAGTCCCGGGGCGTGCAATGCAACAGATAATACAGTTATACAACAATATCACTTAGACAATTTAAGAAGCAATGACAACATAAGTAACCACACATTTAAAAGGATACATTTCACACAATCCCATATACACCAATCTTCACTAGTCTTCATTCACGATCCACGAACCACGAGCACGATCACGATAAGCCGGCATAACCCCAAACACTCCAGTGGGTGTACTCCGGATGTACCCCGATAATCCTACGACCCAACATCCCCTGGCAATCTCCGGACCAGGCGAATGAGGGACTAGGGCACGGAGTTTGAATATCCACCGGCAAGCCCTCTGCCGCCCAGCCGATATTCAACACATCCGCCCCTGACACTATGGTTGCGCAATCACTATGCAATGCACTTAACAATGGCAAGTTAATAGCAATAATATGAGCATTAACACATAGGAGGATCAACAAAGTAGGTTGACCTCGATGCAATTAGAATAGAAGCAATTATATAAGCTAATAAGCAGTTTACAAAGGAACATATACAAAATAAGCATAGAATCATACCAAAAGCTCCAAATCAACTTGAAACCACATATAAACACTTAAGGAGTCATGCCATTGTTTTAGAAGTGTGAGTCAACCGAAATTGCACCTAAACCCCTTTGTTTTTCGAACTATTTCTCTTCCAAACCGAGGTTAATGATTTCATTTTCAAATGAAACTCTCCCAATCTTCTAACTAACCCTCAAGGTACCCTCTCAACCATCTAACTCATTCAAATGCCCGCGATTACCCCGAAAGCCCCAAATTCCCTCTTATGGCTTTAAACTACACATACCTTATCCGGGCTTCAAACGAGGGTTATCAAAGCTTCTATAGCACCTAGGTAGCCTAAGAATACTAGAAGTAAAGCCCGAATCCACCCGGATTCGCATGAACCCCGAAAGCCCTTTATTAAAGTCGACTATTTTACGTTTTATGCGATTCTAGAGCAATGTAAGTGCACGGGGATATTAGACTACCTTCACTAACACCTAAGACATCTATTAGAAGTATTGAATCAAGTTAAAACGCGCGATTACACCAAACCCTAGAAATCCCGTCACTATTCACCCCTACGAATCAACTATCGATTTCTACCGTTTAATACATGAAACAATAGCATAAATGTGGTCTCTACTACATGTATACAACATATATAAGCTTATTTGAGCATTGCAATAGCATTAGACAACATTTCCAATAAATCAAGAAAATAGCAACATTTGTAGAATGCACAAATAAGCATGAAAACCCTCACCTAAAGCGCGTAGGAGCACCTAGAAGGCTTGCACACACCCTAAACTACTTGTCCAAGGCTTGGAGAGGCTTGGATTGGAGATTTGATGAGCAAAAGATCTCCTTCTTGGCTGCTAAGGGCTGTTCGGATTTTGAACAGTAATTCCTGCACTTTTTTTGTTTTTGTTTTTGCTAAGTTATGAGCTTATATTGATATATAAGGTGTATGGTTGGGTGGGGTCAAGTTTGGGTGCTTAAGTGGTCAATTATAATGCGCGTAGTAAGCTTAAAACGAGTCTAAAGTGAAGCATGTGTGCTAGTTAATTAAAACTCTAAGTTAGTTACGTAACACTATTCATTGAACTACTAAAATCATTTTTTAAACGAGCTCTCCTATCGCTTCTAGCTCAATTGCACATTTTTTCCACTACTTTAACAATTAATATGATTTAATAAAAATGTTAATTAACTAATAGAATGCAGTTTAAAAACGGAGTGAATAGTAGTCACATAAGTCAGTTAGTAAAGCATAGAAGTAAAGGCGCAAACAAGGGATGCAACAGTAATTGAATGCATGGCTAAAACTCGGGCGTCACATGTATAGTTTCTTTAGAGAAAGGTAACTATGATGAAATGGTTAAAATGAAAAGATAGAGATCGTTTTCATTAATAAATGAAGGTAATATCTAAATTTATAAGAAAGTTAGTGGCAGTCGATGCCCTTAACAAGTCTTGTGAATTTATGATACCTTCGTTCCCCAAGGTCCAACTGAATTTTATATCATGTTGTATTTCTTGGGTAAACCGATCATATCTTGTAAGTACCACGTGAATGAAAGTACAATGATATGATTGATTGCTTTCTCACGGCCTGTATCCCCAGTCACGATCTTAAAGTTTTCTTTAAGATGGAGGAATCTAAGAAATTTTGGTCTCTAGTCTTAATGACAGGGTATCCATCTTTTCTTGTAGATTTCCTTCTGACTATTAAGGAAAGGTTGCTGATGGTTTTTGTACCTAATCCTCTCGTTGTTTGCATTCTCCTTTAGATGCAATGGCAAGTACTTGGCACGATATGATGTAATGAGTTATATGATAGATATCAGAGAGAATACATATAAGTTCTAGTGATCTTATTGTTATAATGATCTCTATATGAACTTTAACCCAAAATTTTAAGGTTTATAGTTATAGTGAAGTTCTTAGTGAAGAATTCACTTAAAAGGATAAAAGCGTATTTAATGGATTTGTGAATTATTGGAAAGAGTTCTGAATAATGATAAATAATAGTTGTGTTATTATTTGAGCCAAGATGCTGCTTGACTTTTATGATGTTTGGAAATTATGAGGTTCAATCTATTGATGGTAGCAGATATCATGTGATATGGTAACTATCATAGAGGCTTTTTGCACAAGCTTAAAAGAACTCGATCTCATCAAGAGTCAGAACTTGTAAAGAGTCAATTCAAGAGTTTATTTCTTGATAAGAAAATGAATTAACAGATAAAGATCCTATAGTTTCTTCTATAGTTGACCCACTGATCCTTTAAAGATAGTTACAGTTGATCACCATCTTTGGGAAGATGAGTATACTGATACGAATGTAAAATGCACTTGATCCTATGGTTGATAGCATTAGTGTTGGGGATATGCCCTAATGCTAAATTTTGAGATGACCTTATTAGGGTTTAATAAGAATATACTTACGTGTTTTTTACACGATTATATTTGTAGGATATTCATATTCTCTGCTTCGATGTGAATATGTCCCTAATGTTTATTCGGGAAGAGAAATGTTCTAAAAGGGTTTAGGATATTTCGCACTTTCTCTTCGATATGATAAGCATTGAGAATCGATTCATAGCCCTTCAGATTATTCAACCGGGACTAGAATAATCAAGTACGGGTTATCATATGTTATTACCTTTGATTAACATAGTGATGTTAATGATAAAAGATGGCGTGCGAAATGCCAGAACAGCATGATGTGTGGACTAATAAACATATGAGTGATCGTCTGTGTACAGATCATTAAATGTGATAATAAATAGTGAACTACATGATTTCATGTTAATAGTTTACTATTTGGTTGAGAATTGTGCAAATTAATTCTCAGACTTGAGAGATTACGGCTGCCAATTATATCAGGGGCTAAATGCTGCGTCTGGACAATGCCCGTCTTTTAATGTGGGTTACGCCCTTTCGCGTTTTAGTCTTGTGGTATTAACCGATAGGTAATTGTCAAGATAGGATCTGTTAACCTCCGACGTGAGGCGACGTCCTATGATATCTGAGATCGGTTGGTAAACAAGCAAATCCTTGGCCAAGGCGAGTATGGAGTGATGGAAATGGGTATTTTCATGGTAGTCATCTCTCGTTTTACCAATTCAGATTTATACATAGTATCATATGTGGGCTTAACCATTTCATGGTCCTTTCCCGATCGAGGCACTTGTAACAGAAGGATCGGACTGCACGCTAATTCTCGACATTTAAATGGAATCATAAAAGACGTCGTCTTCATTATCATTTACATACTCATGGTACGTTCGTTGCTAATGCGTCACTCATGAGCATGAGAGTATTTCAGTAAATGACGGAGACATTTCTGAAATAGATAAAGAGGTTTATCAGGTCCCTCATCGGTACGCGATTATGAATCTAGAAGGTCACACACTAATAAGTATCATGAATAAGTTCACCGGAAGCTTGTATTATGAGGTTGGTGGCTTTAAGGTGTTAAGAGTCATCGACGTTTGTATTTGGGCCAAAAGTGTAATTTAAAAAAAAATTGGGGTCAAATTGTAATTACCAAAACTTTTGGGCAAAATTGTAATTATTGAAAAGTCGTTTCAATATATTTATTCCAATGGAGATTAGAATGGGCAAGAAAATATTATATATATATATATAAAGGTGTTTACATATGTATATGTGTAATAATGATGTAATTTGTGAAATGTCACGTCATCATCTTAATTGTCAAAAGGTGAATTGGATATTAAAGACTAGATAATTACATGTGGCATATGCATGTAGAGATTGATGACTAGGATAGTCCATGTCATCAATCCAAGTCATTTGAATTTGAAATGAATGGATAGGATTCATTTTTGAATAAAGACAAAAAAATCTTGACCATTGCTTTTATTGATAAATCCTTTTTGACAAATGTCAAGAGAGAGAATAAAGTTACCTTTGGATTGTGATTACAATCCTAGGATTTGCATGACTTTTACTTTAGAAGGAAGCAATTTTGGTTGGCCACCTATTAAAGTAATATTATATATATGTTTATATGAGAATATAATATATATTTAATAAAATATGACAAGATTTCTCTCACCATCCACTTGCATTTTCGGCCAAGGGTGGGAGGAGAGAGAAATTTGTCATCTTGTCATTCAATGCTAATGATTGAGATCAAAAGGCTTGCATGGCTTCTTGCAAAAAAGGTAACAAAGATGATTGGTTGCCTATGTTGATAGGTTGATACAATATACATTATTATTATCTATCTCTCATGGACAAGGCCTCTCACCACACGACATATACACAAAAATAAATAGCAAAAAACTTCATCTTGTTGCTAGCATGTTTCGGCCATAGCTAGAACATCAAGTGAGGAGTTTTTGTTTTGCTTGTTACACACTTATATAGTTTTAATAGCTTGAAGATATTACTAGCACATACCATCTTTAAGCATTTTTTGAGCTTTGGATACTTGGTAGACCAACTAGAGCCTTCAAGTTATAAGGATTCAAAAGCTTGTCTACCATTTTCATCTTCTCCAAAGTGATCTACAACAAGAGGTGTACCTTATACCATCTATTCTTTGTATATATTGTTGATATATATATTTGTTGAGCTTCTTTAGTAAATGGACATTGATGAATGAATGTATATTGATGTTAGCTAGAAATTTTTGAGATTTGGCCTAGTAGTTTTCGTCCCTAGCATGCTATCTATACATATCATTCTCGATCTTGAATCCAACATTTACATATGTGGTGACATGATATAAGATGTTGGCTAGTACTTTCAAGTGGTATCAGAGCCTTAGGTTTTGTATGTCCATTTGCTAACTAGTAGGTTGCTTGATGGTGAACTTTAGTTGGTCGAAAGTTAGCTACCAAAATGTGCAAGTGTTGAAGTTTATGATGAGCCTACATGATTGCATGCTTAGATCTAGTCTTGATCCTTACTTATATATGTAGACTTGGGCTTTCATGTTAGATCTATACTTGTTAATGGCTATTTATCACATGCATGTTTAGAATGGTTGATCTTCTTGTTGGATATGCTAATATATAAAGATAGTTGTTGGAATTGATCTTTGCATATTGGCATATATCCTAGAATCAAGAGATAATTCTAAAAGCTTAAAAGATGTTTCTTGAAATGATCTTTTATGCATATTAGTAAAGTCAAAACTTAGAAAAGACAAATGTGCCTTTGTTATTTTGAGATGGCCGAAATTCCCTATGTGTGTGGGCTTTGTGTGTTGTTTTTGTTAGACATGGTAATGTGCTAGTGGTTGCCTTGAAGTCCTCAAAAGTTGAAATAGATTATAAGCATGCGTTAAAATGAAAGCTTCAAAAGTTGTTTTAAGCTTATTTTAACTAGTTCATGCATATAATTATGTTGAGGACTATTTGATGATTAAAGGAGTTTAATAGTCAAATAGGCAACTAGTTACATGTCTTGATAATTGCAAAAACTATTTCTCATAATATAAGGCCATTATATTCTAATCTTGAATTTGGAAATAATCTAATGTGTTTTATTTAGATATTTCTAAGTTTAAGAAATGTTAAAATTTATTATATGTTGATATAATGTCTTTTAATAGATTATTGGGCTAAAATGAATGTACGTAGGCCAATGAGACATATTGATTTGGGCTTGGGCCTTTTGTGCATGTTTTAGATTAAATTTTAGCCTAATTTTGCCACTTTATGTGATTGGGTCATGGACTTGTGTTTTCTTTAACGTTTTGGGCTTGCATGTGATTATTATTAATTATAAAGGGTTATGAATTAATGGGTCATTATGATTTGCATTAATGAAAGGTGTTTTTCAAGAAAATAAAATAAGTATAGATAAGGTTTAATTTTTCATGATGATGAGTTAATTAAACTTATATTCTAATCTATTATATGTGGATTATTATATACTTGATATGAGTAATCATGCATATATCTTTATTTTGAGAATGGTGAATTTGATCATGACTTGCGTTTTAGGGTCAAAAGTTATTGGTTGTAATATGAGACATAAGTCTCAATTTATTTCTTGTCATTTGAGAGAATTATGTAGTGAGGACTTTTATGTAATTCTTCAAAAGAAACTTGAAAGGAGCCCAATGGACTTTTCCAAGGAGTTGGAGTCCCAATGGATTTTTTCCAAGGAGTTTGAGGCCTAATGAAGATTTCAAAGTGTTGAAGATCTTTTAAAGAAAATAGTTTTATTTCTTTTAGCCTAAAAGTCAAGCCCATGATCCACCATTCATATATCTTTGCATTCATACTATTTAAATTGCTATAATTGTGATTATTAACTTAATAGTATGTAGAATGCTTATTGTTTTGTGAGATTGTATTTACTCCCTACGTGCAAACAAATATTAGATTTTCAAATGGTAAAAGGGGTTTTATCGTAGTCCTCCGCCATCCTAGGATATTTAATAAGACCCAAATGAATATGATCCTTCTTACCCAAAGGTAAAGGATATGTTTCAAAGTAAGTTTATTAAAATCGCTAGAATGAAACATAGTGATGTGGTTGTCTGTCAAAATCTAACGGTCAACATAGCCACAAAGGCTTGAGGCTATTGATTCAATTTGAGGGATAACTAAGTGATGGAAAGTACAATCTAACTAGATCACCTAATCAATTATAACCACAAAGGTTTGAGATCAAGTGATTTAGGGACTAAAGTAGACCATACCCTATTTAGAGAAATAGACAACAAAGAGTTGTTGACCTTTGGTATTCATGTTCCAATTATAGCCACAAAGGTTTGAGAAATGTGTCTGATCATAGGAACTTGGTCATCCCCCTTAGAGTCTTTTTATAGATTCATGTTTTTCTCATTAAGGGAGTATGAGATTTAAAACAAATAGTGGGAGTAGCTATTTTATTTTGCAATTTAATAGCTTTACATATATTCTTGTTAGCCTACAATCTTACTTTCTGTTATATTTACTTTTTCTGTAGTTTAATGGCTTCATTCATAAATCTTATTTTATCCATCCTTAATCATGATTATTTAGTTGGACCAAACTTTGAAAAATGGTACAAAAGTTTAAGGGTAGTCCTCCGATTTGAAAGAATTGAGTATATTCTGGATGTCCCGACATTTACTCTAGTAGATGAGACTACTTCCAAGACCGACAAGGTCACTTACTATAAGTGGGTCCAGGATGACATGTGTAACGACCCAACTCCCTACGTGGAGCCCACGTAGAGTCTCACCGAGCCGTCACTACCACGATATTGTCTGCTATTGGCAGTCCCTGGCCCGCAGGCACAGGGCCCTCACGGCTTTGTTTCTCCCGTGGTCTCCCATCGGAAAAGGCCTCGTGGCTGATACAAGGACCCAAGCCCTTATATCCAGCTCTCTCACTTCCAAATCTTCCGATGTGGGATTGTGTTACCACATTCCACCTCCCTTAAGGAGCCCCGCGCCCTCGCGAGCACGAGCACAAGGGAAGACTGGCTCTGATACCATTTGTAACGACCCGACTCCCCACGTGGAATCCACGCAGAGTCTCACCGAGCCGTCACTACCACGATATTGTCCGCTATTGGCAGTCCCTGGCCCGCAGGAACAGGGCCCTCACGGCTTTGTTTCTCCCGTGGTCTCCCACCGAAAAAGGCCTTATGGCTGATACAAGGACCCAAGCCCTTATATCCAGCTCTCTCACTTCCAAATCTTCCGATGTGGGATTGTGTTACCACAACATGCGTGCTAGGGGGATACATTCTTCATCAATAAGCGATGATCTGTGTCGATTCTATGAGGGGTTGCCTCATTCCATAGATATTATTCGTTGTTTGGAGGAATCCTTTGGCGAGCACAGTCAGTCTATGAGATTCCAATTGACCCGTGAGCTTTTTAGTATGAGACTTGAGGAAGGGGGTGACGTGAGCCAGCACTGCCATATAATGATTTATTTGGTGACTCAATTGAAGGCATTTGGTTTCGTTAAGGATCCCCGACTTCAGGTTGACTTGATCTTGCAGTCTCTTCCACCATCTTACTCTCCTTTGATCTTGGACTTTCATGTGCACAGAATTGAGATCACACTGAATGAGTTGCCAGATGTTTTGACTAGCTGGCAGAACCTTGGTTTGGGTGTAGCACCCGATCCCTATGTTGAGTCATCTCCTTCTGTGGCTGAGCCCAGCCAAAACAGAAACAGAAGAAGGAGGAGAAGGAGATACAGGAGAAGCCAGGTTGTGGCATTCTTACCAGGAGATCTCTCATCAGGAGGGGATTGAGTAGTAGACCCCATTTATGCATGATTTGGTTGTTTTGGATCGGCTTGGTATGTGATCTCAATTTTGAAAAATGTTCGGATTAGTTTGATTATTTCTTTAAATAGTAAGTGACCATTTTCAATCGTTTCTGGAGGATATTTTGGAAATGATCCTTTGTAAGAAATGATTAGGCATTTTGTATATCTTTCATTAATGGTAATTAAATGGTCGGAATAAGTATCGGAAGAAAGAATGTCTTCAAACTTAAATATTTATATTTCATTGCTTAACATTTAATAAAATGGCTAAATACCAAATCATACATATATTGTCTTGAACTTTGAAATGGTCAAGAGTCAAAGACTATAATTATTGTATTTATCTATCCAAATGAGTTTGATAGATTAATTATTCTTTTTGACAAAAGAGTTTGCTCAAAATAAATAATTGAATGAAATGGAGCTTATGAGACTTGTCCAGAATATGTTGGGTTATAAAAGAAGATTAGAGAATGCATATTTTATCACCATAATCTTTCAAATTGATTTTAAACTTATACCATGTTTTAATTCTATGGCTATATAGAATTTAAACTTCTTCATGCATAGTTTCTTTAGAGAAAGGTAACTATGATGAAATGGTTAAAATGAAAAGATATAGATCGTTTTCATTAATAAATGAAGGTGATATCTATATTGATAAGAAAAGTTAGTGGGAGTTGATGCCCTTAACAAGTCTTGTGAATTTGAGATACCTTCGTTCGCCAAGGTCCAATTAAATTTAAATATCATGTTGTTTTTCTTGGGTAAACCAATCATGTCTTGTAAGTATCATGTCTATGAAGTACAATGATATGATTGTTTGTTTTCTCATTTGCCTATACACCAAGTCACGATCTTAAAGTTCTCTTTAAGATGGAAGAATCTAAGAAATTTTGGTCTCCAGTCTTAATGACAGGGTATCCGTCTTTTCTTGTAGATTTCCTTCTGACTATTAAGGAAAGGTTGCGAATATTTTTGCACCTAATCCTTTAATTGTTTGCATTCTCCTTTAAATGCAATGGCAAGTACTTGGCATGATATGATATAATGAGTTACATGATAGATATCGGAGAGAATACATATTTTTTTAGTGATCTTATTGTTATAATGATCTCTATATGAACTTTAACCCAGAGTTTTAAGGTTTATGGTTATAGTGAAGTTCTTAGTGAAGAATTCACTTAAAAGGATAAGAGTGTATTTAGTGGATTTGTGAATTATTGGAAAGAGTTCTGAATAATGATAAATAATAGTTATGTTATTATTTGAGCCTAGATTCTACTTGACTTTTATGACATTTAAATAATGTGTGGTTCTGTCTATTGATAGTAGCTGATGTAATATGGTGGCTATCATAAAGGCTTTTTTCACAAGCTTAGAAGATCCCAATCTCATCAATAGTCCAAACTTGTAAAGAGTCAATTCAAGATTTTCTTTCTTGATAAGAAAATGAATTAACAGATAAAGATCCTATAGTTGTTTCTATAGTTGACCCACTGATCCTGTAAAGACAATTACAGTTGATCACCATCTTTGGGAAGATGAGTATAGAGATACGAATGTAAAATGCACTAGATCCTATGGTTGATAGCATTAGTACAAGTGGGAGATTGTTGGGGATATGCCCTAATGCTAAAGTTTGAGATGACCTTATTAGGGTTTAATAAGAATATGCTTACGTGTTTTTTACACGATTATATCTGTAGGATATTCATATTCTCCGCTTCGATATGAATATGTCTCTAATGTTTATCCGACAAGAGAAATATTTTAAAAAGGTTTAGGATATTTCGCACTTTCTCTTCGATATGATAAGAATTGAGAATCGATTCATAGCCCTTCAGATTATTTAACCGGGACTAGAATAATCGAGTACGGGATATCATATGTTATTACCTTTGATTAACATAGTGATGTTAATGATAAAGGATGATGTGCGAAATGCCAGAACATCATAGTAATGTGGACTAATAAACATATAAGTAATCGTCTGTGTACGAATCATTGAATGTGACAATAAATAGTGAACTACATGATTTCAGGTTAATAGTTTACTATTTAGTTGAGAATTGTGCAAATTAATCCTCAGACTTAAGAGATTACGGCTGCCGGTTATATCAAGGGCTAAATGCTGCGTCTGGACAATGCCCGTCTTCTAAGGTGGGTTATGGCCTCTCGCGTTTTAGTCTTGTGGTATGAACTGACAGGTAATTGTCAAAATAGGATCTGTTAACCTTTGGCGTGAGGCGACGTCCTATGATATCTGAGATCGGTTGGTAAACGAGCAAGTCCTTGGCCAAGGCGAGTATGAAGTGATGGAAAGGAGTTTTTCCATGGTAGTCATCTCTCATTTCACCGATGTAGATTTATACATAGTATCGGATGTGGGCTTAACCATTTCATGGTCCTTTCCCGATCGGGGCACTTGTAACAGAAGGATCGGACTGCACGCTAATTCTCGATAGTTAAATGGATTCATAAAAGACGTCGTCTTCATTATCATTTACATTCTCATGGTACGTTCGTTGCTAGTGCGTCACTCATAAGCATGAGGGTATTTCGGTAAATAATAGAGATATTTCCGAAATAGATAATGAGGTTTATCAGGTCCCTCATCGGTACGTGATTATGAATCTAGAAGGCCACACACTAATAAGTATCATGAATAAGCTCACCGGAAGCTTGTATTATGTGGTTGGTGGCTTTAAGGCGTTAAGAGTCATCAATGTTGGTATTTGGACCAAAAGTGTGATTTCAAAAAGTTTTGGGGTAAAATTGTAATTACCAAAAATTTTGGGACAAAACTGTAATTATTGAAAAGTTGTTTCAATATATTTATTCTAATGGAGATTAGAATGGGCAAGAAAGTAATTTATATATATATAAAGGTGATTATATATGTATATGTGTAATGATGATGTAATTTGTGAAATGCCACGTCATCATCTTAGTTGTCAAAAGGTGAATTGGAAATTAATGACTAGATAATTACATGTGGCATATGCATGTAGAGATTGATGACTAGGATAGTCCATGTCATCAATCCAAGTCATTTGAATTTGAAATGAATGGATATGATTCATTTTTGAATAAACACAAAAGAATCTTGACCATTGCTTTTGTTGATAAAGCCTTTTTGACAAATGTCAAAAGAGATAATAAAGTTACCTTTGGATTGTAATGAACAATCCTAGGATTTGCATGGCTTTTACTTTAGAAGGAAGCAATTTTGATTGGCCACCTATTAAAGTAATATTATATATATGTTTATATGAGCATATAATATATATTTAATAAGAGATGACAAGATTTATCTCACCATCCACTTGCATTTTCGGCCAAGGGAGGGAGAAGAGAGAAATTTGTCATATTGTCATTCAATGCCAATGATTGATATCAAAAGGCTTGCATGGCTTCTTGCAAAAAGATAACAAAGATGATTGGTTGCCTATTTTGATAGGTTGATACAATATACATTATTATTATTTCTCTTTCATGGACAAGGCCTCTCACCACACGACATATACACAAAAATAAAGAGCAAAAAACTTCATCTTGTTGCTAGCATGTTTCGGCCGTAGCTAGAACATCAAGTGAGGAGTTTTTGTTTTGCTTGTTACACACATACATTGTTTTAATAGCTTGAAGATATTACTAGCACATACCATCTTTAAGCATTGGTTGAGCTTTGGATACTTGGTGGACCAACTAATGCCTTCAAGTTAGAAGCATTCAAAAGCTTGTCTACCATTTTCATCTTCTCCAAACTGATCTACAACAAGAGGTATACCTTATACCATCTATTCTTTGTATATATTGTTGATATATATATTTGTTGAGCTTCTTTAGTAAATGGACATTGATGAATGAATGTATATTGATGTTAGATAGAAAATTTTGAGATTAGGCCTAGTAGTTTTCGGCCCTAGCATGCTATCTATACATATTATTCTCGATCTTGAATCCAACATTTACATATGTGGTGACATGATATAAGATGTTTGCTAGTACTTTCAATTAGTGCAAGTGGGAGATTATTGGGGATATGCCCTAATGCTAAAGTTTGAGATCATCTTATTAAGGTATAATAAGATTATGTTTACGTGTTTTATACACGATGATATCTGTAGGATGTTCACATTCTTCGCTTCGATATGAATATGTCCCTAATGCTTATCCGAGAAGAGAAATGTTCTAAAAGGGTTTAGGATATTTTGCACTTTCTCTTCGATATGATAAACATTAAGAATTGATTCATAGCCCTTCAGATTATTCAACCGGGACTAGAATAATCGAGTACGGGTTATCATATGTTATTACCTTGATTAACATAGTGATGTTAATGATAAAGGATGGCGTGCGAAGTGCCAGAACAGCATGATGATGTGGACTAATAAACATATGAGTGATCGTCTGTGTACGGATCATTGAATGTGACAATAAATAGTGAACCACATGATTTAAGGTTAATAGTTTACTATTTAGTTGAGAATTATGCAAATTAATCCTCAGACTTGAGAGATTACGACTGCCGGTTATATTAGGGGCTAAATACTGCATCTAGACAATGCCCGTCTTTTATAAGGTGGGTTACGGCATTTCACATTTTAGTCTTGTGGTATGAACCGACAAGTAATTGTCAAGATAGGATCTGTTAACCTCCGACGTGAAGCGATGTCCTATGATATCTGAGATCGGTTGGTAAACGAGCAAGTCCTTGGCCAAGGCGAGTATGAAGTGATGGAAATGAGTTTTTCCATAGTAGTCATCTCTCGTTTCACTAATTTAGATTTATACATAGTATCAGATGTGGGCTTAACCATTTCATGGTCCTTTCCTGATCGGGGCACTTATAACCGAAGGATCGAACTGCACGCTAATTCTCGACTGTTAAATGGATTCATAAAAGACGTTGTCTTCATTATCGTATACATTATGTACGTTCGTTGCTAGTGCGTCACTCATGAGCATGAGGGTATTTTGGTAAATGACAGAGACATTTCTGAAATAGATAAGGAGCTTTATCAGGTCCCTCATCGGTACGCGATTATGAATCTAGAAGGTCACACACTAATAAGTATCATGAATAAGTTCACCGGGAGCTTGTATAATGTGGTTGGTGGCTTTAAAGTCTTAAGAGTCATCTATGTTCGTATTTGGGCCAAAAGTATAATTTTGAAAAGTTTTGGAGTCAAATTATAATTATCAAAACTTTTAGGGCCAAACTATAATTATTGAAAAGTTGTTTCAATATATTTATTCTAATGGAGATTAGAATGGGCAAGAAAATAATTTATATATATATAAAGGTGTTTATATATGTATATGTGTAATGATCATGTAATTTGTGAAATGTCACATCATCATCTTAGTTGTCAAAAGGTGAATTGCAAATTAATGACTAGATAATTACATGTGGCATATGCATGTAGAGATTGATGACTAAGATAGTCCATGTCATCAATCCAAGTCATTTGAATTTGAAATGAATGGATAGGATTCATTTTTGAATAAAGACAAAAGAATCTTGATCATTGCTTTGTTGATAAAGCCTTTTTGACAAGTGCCAAGAGAGAGAATAAAGTTACCTTTGGATTGTAATCATTACAATCCTAAGATTTGCATGGATTTTACTTTAGAAGGAAGCAATTGTGATTGGTTATCTTATAAAGTAATATTATATATATGTTTATATGAGCATATAATATATATTTAATAAAAGATGACAAGCATTCTCTCTCCACCCACTTGCAATTTCGGCCAAGGAATATAGGAGAGAGAATGTTATCATCTTTTGTCATCTAATGCTAATAATTGAAATCTAATGGCTTGCATGGCTTGTCATGAAAAAGTGACAATAGTGATTGGTCACTTAATTTACTATTAGCTTATATTAGATGATAATATACTCTCTCATCATGTGACAACTTGACAAGCATACACATACAATTTTCGACCAAGGCATAAGGTGAGGAGACAGAACTTCATCTTCTTCATCTTTGAGCTAGAACTTTTGGCCATGTCTAGAAGGTCATGAAACTTTTGCCTTTTGATCAAAAACCACATATTCGTAGCTTCGTACATTGAAGATATACTAGCTCAATCTATCTTCAAGGTGGGGTAGAACTTTGGATGCTTGGTGGACCAACTAGGGCCTTCAAGTTAGAAGGATTCAAAGGTTTGTCATCTTTCTACATCTTCTCCAAAGTGATCTACAAGAGAGGTATACCTATGAACCTCTCTACTTATATATGTATAGTTGATATATGTATATATAGCTAGTGTTGATAATCAATGGATATAATGGAATGTTAGCATGTTGATTCTTGTTACGAAACTTGCAAAATTTTTGTAGATAGCCTATGTAGTTTTTCAGCTATGTCAAGGTATCCATGCATGACATTCTCAATCTTGAATCCAACTTATGATTATGTTATGACATGATATCTTATGTTGGACTAGAACTTTCAATGTTGAATGTTGAAAGTGTTTCAAGAGTACTTGGAAAATTACTTTTAGCTTTTCACTTCAACACTCATTTTCTACTTTTCTCATTATAGATCAAAGCTTTCGCATCTTTCACAACTCCATCAATTATCACTAACTTTATTTCTTTTATCATTCATTTTTTTTTTTTTGGTTTTTTTTTTTTCAAATTACCCCTTCCATCATTGCTTTTTTTCTTCAACCAAAAAAAACTTCAGTAAAGATATGAAACATCTCACATAAGTCATCCTACTCCAAGAAAATAAAATTCTAGTGACAAGAGTAGCTAATGCAACTGGCTAATTTAAGCTTCCCAACTAGCTTTGTAAGCTCACTACCACTTCCATCAATGCTAAGAGAATGGATTCACTTTCTTCTTGAAATACTTTGGAAAAAGGGTTTACAATGGAAAGGCTAATTTAAAGGCTCAACGGGGCGACTAGCAGTTATATAAAGAAATTAAAAAAATTATTTTATAACTCAAAATAAGAAACAAGGCCTGACTGTCATCTCTTAGGGATCTATATGGCTTACCCAAAATTTCATGATTTCACCTCAAATGTGACATAAAGAATTTTAGGCAAATAAATGAAAGAATAACGAAGCCATTCGACGACATAATATGTGCTTCCCGAAAAAGAAAAATGATTAAATGGCCAAGAAAGTAACTCTCTAAATGATTGTTCAAGACTCACAAGGGTTCAGATAGTTTCCACATATTCGCTTCAAGATTATCTCATAATTCAATCTTTCAATGATTGGATGTGTAAGAGCTGAGTATGATTACAGTGAAATTCTTTTCACAAAAGAAGCTAACTAACTGGACATACAACTTAAGCTAGGGTAAGGGACAAGGAGGGAAAAAATTGAAAATATGACTCCTCACCCCCAATCCAAACCAAATATTGTCCTCAATGTATAAAAATAAACTCTCAAATTTATGCAAAGATGAATAGAGAGTATAAACTAATAATGAACTCTGGGAGGTACTAGAGTCGACTCTGTGAAACTATAAAAATAAAGAACTAACTAAAACAATTATTATTATTATTATTATTATTGTTGTTGTTGTTGTTATTGTTGTCATTTTGTTATTATATACGTGTTGCATTTTGAAAGTGCATTTTGATAATCTGATAGAGTTGCCATGAACATGGGAATGGGTTAATCCCATGTGTTTTGTCAACAATGGCTAATCTCAAATTGGGGAGAATCGAATTACCTACGGAATGTATTCCCAAGTTCATTACTTCATACCAAATATGGGAATGAGATTAATGTTGAGATTTCCGCTCTATTCTCAAATCATTCCAACATACCGATGATCACCTGATTATGTTAGTAGTCAAATCTTATCATCAAACACTAAGGAGTAAAATGTACCATATCCCCCTATATTTTCATAAAGTTGTATCATAAACCATGTGTTTTAAAAAGTCGCGTCATAAACCCTGTGTTTTGAAAAACATTGCATATGACTCCCCGTCGTCTATTTGTCTGTTAATTTTAACATGGAGTATATTACACACGCCTATAATTCAAGTATGACATTTATCAGAGGGGGTATTTGCAATATTTTCAATAATAGAAGGGGGTATTTGCCACTTTATTAATATCATAGTAAGTTATTTACAACATTCTTTATTTTATAATATGATTGAGAAAATACCTTAAACAAGGAGAATTAAGATAAAACTGATTCTTGCATGATCTTTTATTGTACCCAAATTACAAACACTTATGACAAATATGTGTAAGAATTATAGGCGTGTGTATTACACTCTACGTTAAAATTGACAGAAAAATAGACAATAGAGATATTATGCAATATTTTTTATAACACATAGTTTATAACGTAAATTTTTAAAACTCAAATTTATAATGTAATTTTATAAAAGTACAAGGGGTATGGTACCTTTTACTCAACATTTAAGTAAGTGAGAAAAATATCAAATATTTTCCCAAGTCCAAATTCTTACTTGTCTCTATCTGTGAGTGTGCTTATGATTGGAGTGAAGTGATGTTTGGAGTGTTCCTAAATCATTTGACATTTTAATATGTATAATAAATTTTCAACGGAATTCTTAGTTCTCTGATTTAATACCAATATTTTGGACAGTATGCCTTGGTGTTTGAAGGGTTAAATCTTCTTGAGCACGTGGCGTATCACGTTTCAAGCTCGTGGGGCATGATAGCTATTGTATATTTCTTGGGGCTAATCTCCTCTCCTCGTCAACCAACAAGTAGCCTACTACGTCTCGCTCCAACACTAAGACCGAATATCGTGTTATTGCATTTGCTACTACTAAATTATATTAACTTAAGACATTATTGAGTGACCTCTATTGTTCACTTCCCTCTCTGCCACATTGTCATGTGATAATATTGGTGCAACTTATTTGATTACTAATCTAATTTTTCATATACGAACAAAACAAAACAAAATAGATGTTCACTTTGTATGGTAAAAGATGGCAACTAGCGAGCTCCAAATTAGGTTCATATCAACTATTGACCAACTAGCCAACATTATGACTAAAAGCCTATTTGTCACAAAGTTTTAGGCATCGCATTTCAAACTCACCGTACATTGATCTGACTTTACTTGAAGGGGCATGATAAATTATGTTCAACTTTGAATTGTCTTTTGTTATTTGCAGCACAGATTACTCCACCATATCTTTACAGTAGATTACATTAGTTGCATATGTAAGTATTCTAAAAGGCAAACCTCACTGTACAATTGTTTCAAACCGAAAGAACAATCGTTTGAATTATAAAAAAGAAAAATGTTTGTTTGGGATCTTACAGTTCCTCCTCCTCAAGTTTAATTTTGTTGGCTCAAGTGTTGCTCAGCTCCCTTCCTTCCTCTTCATGGCCTCTATATATCTGGAGAGGGAGGGAGCTTTATCTATTTATTTATATCTACGGCAACAAATAGGAAGAGAGGAGTTGTTGGGTAGTAAGAGGAAGGGAGGGAGAGTGAAAAAAGAAATTTGTAATTTTTGTGACACGAGTCGGAAGTAATCGGGGTTTTCACCACAATTTCAGCTATCTAAATGAATTCATTAGATGCTGAGATGAAACTATTATGTACATGAGAAAAAAACAAAGAAAAAGCACATTAACTGTACTGTAGGAAACCCTTTGATTTCCAACATCTAGCTGAGAAATCACACATTTGTGTTCAGGATGACTTTGATGCGGCCGCAGCACCCTTGCATATGGGGCACCAATTCTTCAATCGCAACCACTGCTCTATACACTGTACATGATACCTATGTTCGCATTCCAACTTTGCCACTTCATCTCCCACCTCATACTCTTCCTATATAACATAAAGTGAACACTGTATCATCAGGTTGGAGAACAAGAATTTATGAAAAATGGTGGTCTTAGTGAAATTGCAGTAAATGTAATAAGCTAATTAGTCAAATAGCATGCTGACACAATTGAATATGAACATTTGGCAGATGGATACATGGGTAAGAAGAACGAACACATACAAAATAAAATTACAGATGCAAAATGTTGTACTAGTATGGAGTCCAAACTCTGCATATGGTGGTCAGAAACAACAAATATCTATACGACAGAAGTTCTGTCGATAAAACCCTTCTCTCCCAGATTTGGTAAGCTGAACATGTACCGTATAGATGACTTGAAATATCCACGTGACAAACACGCAGAGAAATCCCCCTAAGATACTATTACAAACCTGGTGCAGAGCAAATTAGGGAGAAAGCATAATAATATCTATAGCTGGCCTTTTTGGTCAAGTACCTGGCAAATACTGCATTTGATGTCATTCTGGTCGCCAGATCCAGTAATCCCTGCCTCCAGAAACAGAGGCTGGTAGATGCTTCTTTTAAGACATTTTGATATAGCTTCTTCGGATAGAGCTGTGCTCACGGTACCCATTCTCTCCTCTAGAGCTAATAATTCCTGTCAAAAGAAAGCAACAACATATCAAAGTGATAAAGTACTGCAAAAGATGCCAAATTAGTTTCAAGGGACTGATCTACTTGAAGATCAGAATCACTGGAAAGCTAAATTGGACTTGAAACAGAGGAATACCATACACAAGATAAATGCCAAGTCATCACAAACTAATAACAAACCTCGTATGACATGTTATCAATGTCCAGCCTCATATCTCTATGCTGATCATGTATATTAAGGCTACTGAGAAATAAATTGGCCTCTAGAGCAAGTAATTGCTGTAAACAGCGAACAAGAGTTAATATACAAATATAATATTGCAGAAGACAGAAACTGAAAGGAGGACACTACCTCATATGTAACCTCCTCATTTCTTTCAATTCTCTCAAGTTCCATCAGTACCTAAACAATAAGAAAACATCATTTACGGCTAAGGAAAATGAACCAAGACAAACCTTGAAACCTCTTGTGCCCACAAGCCTAAAAATTAATGACTTCTAAGTAGGTGCAAGGAAGATACCTCGGCAATCCCATCCATGTTATATCCCCGTGAGGCATCCTGATTCATGAAATGTGTGATGCCAATATCTGTGGAAGTAAAGAGCATTGAACCAGGTAGATCATTACCATCGCTAGCAGAAGGACTATAAGAACTTGATCCACTTGAAGAAGCTTCTGGTGAGCACTGATACGATAACGTACGCACATCAGAATTAACGGGTGTTTCAGGTCGAGGCAACTGTGAGATCATGAAAGTGGACTCAGTAAGTGATGAACTGTTTCCATCACCTCGAATTGGAAGGCTAAACCTAGTTTTCACATTCATTGATCTCCGAGTCCTGACTAACGAGCCACCAGTCTCCGTACCAGAAGCCCAGCTTCTACTACATCTTGGCTCAGAGATGGAAATCCCCCTCGTAGAGCGAGGGACATGTCCGTCACCAGATGATTGCCCAATTGTTTCTTTCTCTCTGCAAGATGAACTGCTTTCTCCTTCTGAATTTCTCTTTTTCAATGCTGCCCTTTTAAGAAACCTTGGTTCTGATGGTGAACAACGTCGTGGGATTACATCTGATATTGAATTACATTTTAGATTTCTCAAACCATACCTGCTTCCGTTACCCACGTTACTCGACGCCAAGCAGTTATTTTTAGATGCAGAGGATACAGAAGAACCCAGCAGAGTGTTGTTTTTTCCTAGGCTAGACTTTTGAGGAAAGATTTTCCGAGGTCTACTGTTGGATGATACACCAGAGCTTCCCACATCTGTCAATACATTTTTTCCAGATTCAGTATCTCTAACTTGTGATTGGATCCCTCTTTGGTTAGTGCTAGATGAAGGGGAAATCTCTCCAGTATCAGATTCTGATGTTTCCAGATGAGAAGAGAACCTCCTCCTCTGAGATCGATGGAGTGAATTTTTTCCACGGGTCATATCAGCAGCAGAAGTTGAGGAGTTGCCAATTATTTGCTTCTCTTTTGAAGAACGGAAAGAAGATGTTGGATGTTTGGCTTTTGATGAATTAAGTCTACCATTACAACCAATTCGATTACAGAACTGAGCATTGTCAACCCCGTTGGGTCCTCTTCTAGGGGCAACGGCCCCACTCAAAACTTTTTTACCGTTCATGTAGAAGATATATAAGAATAGAATTCTGCAAAAAAAAAAAAAAAAAAAAAAAACCAATTGATATATTTTTAAAATATACGTATCAGTATCTGACAAAGACTTGACAATTCGACGATTATCACACTAAAGCCGTAATAAAAAAAAAACAACTTTCTAATACGGGGCAATTAAACTTTTTAATCTGATAAAGAGATTTGATGTTTTATTTAGGCATACAAAAAAACATAAGTATTTAAGGCGTCATAGTGAAGAAGAAGCCAGAAGCAGACATCTATTTGATTACTTAATTAATATAAACAACTGAATAAGAAGAATAGAAGACCATCCGAAACAACAATTGAGTGTGTTGAGTCTTGTTGTTTATCATATGAGAGAGAGACACACACACACACACACATGTAAGAAACACAAACTTGTATAATCCAACCTTGAATGCTTGATTAATCTAATCAGGAAAGTAATTCATCCACAAACTCGTATATCGTTTAATCCACCAAGAAGAGAAGCTATCATCTAATGTTTATCATATACTAAATGTTGTTTCCACTTTTTCTTTCTAATAATCATAATAATATATCAGACAATTCAAAAACAGAGAGAATATACATATATAAATAATAATTTAGGTAAGTGATAATCTGGCGAAAGTCAACATAGTGAAGGATTGCGATCAAGAAAGTAAAAGTCGACTTTTTTCATTACCTTTATCGTCGTCGTCGTGTTCTTCTTCTTGGTATTCTTTTCTTCTTCTTCTTCTTCTTTGCTCCAAAAGAAAAGAGTTTGAGAAAAAAAGTCTTTAGTAGGCTGTTTTGAACGAACGAATGAATGAATGAATGATTGAATGGTATAGGGAGGGGTAAAGTAGAGAGAGGGACGGCTTTTTTAAGAGAGAGAATGAGAAACGTGTACGTGTAAAAGTAATACGAGTATTGCGTATTGTTATAGATCCGAGGCTGATGGAAGCAGACTACTCTATCTTTCTCTCTCGTTTTCAGATAACCCACTAAAAAAAAAAAAAAAAAAAGAGTCCTCAACTATTGCCTCAATTGCCGTCCTCTGATTTTCACCTCATTTCTTCAGCGGTCGGATCAACTTCTTATTATTATTTTTTTAGCTCCCTATCAAGGTCTAAATGTCGATCACATAATCGTTCTTCAAAAATTCATGATTTAGGTTCAGCAGATTTTAGTATAGATTAATTAGACACGAAAAATCTACCATGATTAGTTTCAAATAAAATATCTTCTTAATTGATTTAAATTTGAGATTTAACTATCCGTTTAAAGTTTAAATACCTAATTAATATGATATCAAATGTTATGCTTGAAACTTGATGTTAAATTATTATCTATCAGTAAGATAACTTACAATTTAAAAATGGGTATACCATATATATAATTTATTGGTTTGGTCATATTATACAGAATAGTTTGATATGACTTGTGATATGTACAAAGTAGTTGCTCCTTTCTTTTAGTTTAATGAAAGGAACCCAAACCAACCCAACTCACCACAACAAAAAAGGTGTACATAATTCTTTGCTATTTTAAAATTTTGGCCCCTAAACTTTAAGTACATGTACAACTAACCCCTTATAATTGCAGCATTAGTCATTGAATAATGTATTGCCCTGTACATCTTCTCCTTTTTTAGTAACAACCATTCGGCCTGCCAAACAATTAAACAATATCATAATAATAATAAATAATTGTCTAAGACAATGACTTGTTTATTAATTGGGTTGAGTAAGTATACGTGTAAAGAAACGATTTGTGTTAACCTGCTATGCACGGAAACTGAATCATCGTGAACCCCAATTGATAATAGGGTTCACGGGTGTAATCAATAAAATTCTCATCCTTTAATTGCATTATTAATACATATCTATCAAATTCTCATTAATAATCATTTAGATGGCTCTTGGTCCTTCCTTCATTTGCCGCTAGGCACTACTTTCCTTCATATTTCCTTATCTCATGTTCTTGTCATTTTCTATTTCTTTTTTTTTTTTTTAATTTAAAAAATAAAAATAAAACCACCACATCCTTTCGCATTATCTTTTAAGGGGGTTTTGTGGTGATATATATTGTTTTCTCAGAGTTGATGATTCTGTGGCATATATATCTAGTATTTTATATATTTTTATTTCTCCAGACATGATCATTTCCGTCACTCATTTTGGAGCTATTTTATCCCTTTCTTGAGCATTTATTGTGTTTATCTATTTTTGGAGCAATTCCACCTGCATCTGGTAATAGGTTAAGAATTACATAATGTTGGGAAAATTATTTATAGTGCATATGTGACTTGTGAATATGAAATTTCTAGCAGTACAATAAAAATAAAATTAAACAGAATATAAAGTTAACTTTATTAAATATCGTATTAAATTTAAGAGTGTAGATAAGTAAACTAAATTGAGATGATATCGAGGCTCGAGTTGGATTCGATGTTCTTAAAATTTTAATGTTCCGTTACAATGCTTTTGGTTGACTGGTGCAAATATCTCAAGATACAACAATATTTTCTTTATAGTAAAAGCACTCGAAACTACGAAATTAGTTAACTAAGTATGACAAGCTCTCTCACTTAAGACTTACAACGTTAAGAAACAAGTGATTGTAGGTCCGGCTCTATTTTTTCCCCGTTTTGAACTAAGCATACTACACACATATTTATAGTCAAAAACTTATGGAAATCATCAATGCCAAAATATTTTGATTGGAGTAAAGAACTATTATCTCAATCAGCGCACGAAATATTTAGCAAGCTTGGCTTCATTGCATTGAAGTTTTAGCAAGCATGCCCAACATAAACTATTATTTAGTTAGGACACAAAATTATAAAGCAAGCATGATAGAAAGAAAATCAATACAACCAACATTTGTAATTTAAAATTTACATTCACAAGATTCTTATAATCCCCCAAATGAATGAAAATTAGCTAGACAAAATGTAGGTATTTATGCAGACACTAGGGAGAGTTTAATAAAATAGGGTGACTTTTACAAAATCAGAGAGGGAGGAAGGGGGGCCAATGCAGGAGAGGTTTTGAAAAGCCTTTTTAAATTTGAAATCTCGTTTTGAAAAAATGCCATGACAAAATAACACGTAACAAGTATAAACAACTTAAGTAAACTCTTGAAGTAAAGAGTAAGCAACACGTACATTGGTGTGAGAAATGTAAAGTAAATAACACATAATAAACTTACGCTCGTTTTGTTCATGTCGTTCCTCTACCACAAAACACGAACTCTTTCTCATACACCAGATGTACTCCAAAGGTACACCAAACCTACTACCCAAACCCTAATGGAACGCTTCGTCCATACAGGATAGACATTAGAACATCGATAGTTGTGTCATCACTTGGCAAGCCCTATGCCACCCAGTGCAACACAACTACCGCATCTAGTTTAAAGGTTGTTGTGAGACCCCAGACCTAGCATATAACATTTTATTAATTTCCATATATTTATTTAATTAAATTGCATAATTCTTGAAAATGTGCAATGATGACTGTTTACATTCATTTAATTTATATTTAATTAACTTGTTCGGAGTAATTATTTTATTTAATAGAATTTAATTTACTAGCATTTAAATTGATTTATTTTCACTTATTGAATGTGAAGCTTCGAGCCCGTAGAGAATTTTATTTTTTTTTATTTATTTTATCTACATACATATTTGTCTTACTTGACATGTTTCTTGAGTATGTTCATCGAGAAAGTTATGTGTATGGCATTCGGGAGTGAGATTTTTTTTTGTAAATAGTTTAACGGATGAATAGTATCGTATGTGAAATTAGTAGCTACTTAGTACATGCATTTCACCATCTAACGAGCTAGCTTGTAGACATTTGACATTTTAGATTAATCTATTTGTGACTTGATTAACTAGCTTTGCATTTGGACCACACAAAATAAAATAAACTACTCACAATCACTCACAATCACACAAACAAATAAAAATCAAACCAACCCCTCAATCACACACACATGCACGACTATACACACACACACACACACACAAAATAATAAACATTTCACTCCATCACCACCACCATAATTGGACCAAAACAGAGAAAAAAAAAAGAGAGGGCAGAAGCTCTTCCGAAAAGAAAAATAAGAGAGGAAAGGAAGAAGAAGAAGAAAAGCAAGGGGAAAAAGGGGAGAAAAACACAAACTCTAGCCATTCTTGCATTCTTAGCTAAGTTTTGAGGTGAGGGGTTGCATCTTTGTGCTTATTTCTTGAATTTTTGATAATGGTAGGTTTATGTAATTTTTGCAATAAGTTGTTTTATGTTTGGTTCTAACTAGCAAGCTTGTTTATTAGGTAGATTATATGATGTTTGAGTGTTGTTGCAAACTAAACTTGGACATTATGGTATTTTGTTGATGGTTGAACAAGAGTGTTGTATGTAGGTTATATGCTTGCTTTAATGCTTGAAAGAGTTCATGAATTAGCTCAAGAAGAAAAGTTGGTAAAAAGGTTACCACCCTTTTTTGGATTGATTGTTTCACCGGACCTTTAGAGCATCTTTGACATAGTAAACACGCTTGGAATTGAATGAAACATTTACAGCAGCTAGATGTCTTAGTGTAAAACGAACTTTGTTTTTGGAGCAAGAGCTAATGTAGTCGTTTTAACCCTCTGACAAAGCCATTTCCGTAAGGTAGCTTGTAATTGCCGGAACGAGTCAGATAGGTGTAGTTGCACGAAAATGGTCATAACTTATGGAGTTTAACCCAGAATTGAGCTATGTTTGATCCTAAAACTATCTACACCCGAAGATCTTCGTTTATACACAAATTTAGAATATTTGAAGGTCCTTAGAGTAGGCAATTGATTTGATAAATTTAAGATTCTGTTAGAAATTGGAAAATATCTTAGCTAGATTGTTAGTTGATATTGTTAATTGATATTGCTAAACGGCGGAATTGTGAGTTCTTGATAATATATATTGTTGCTAAATGATATCTAAATATGTGAAATTGCTATTTTATGGTGCTAGATGATAGTTCATTGCATGCTAGTTGACTTTTATAAAGTAATTTGAGTTGTCTTTCAAGTTAGTGAAAGTTTTGTTGTGGTTATGTAGTGGTCTTGAGTGGTAATTGAAGGAAATTGGTGCAATTGGAGAAGATTTGAAGTGGTTCTTGACTAGATTCATGTATGTTTGGCCTTCTAGAGGTGAGGGGATCATTCTAATTACGTCTTTAGTTGGTTATGTTGCTAGTTCAAAAGAAGCTATGATGTAGTTAGTTGTTATTTTGAATGTATGAAGCATGCTAAGATGATTAGTAAGTGTATGGACTATTATATTAGCCTTGTAATGCTTGTGTGTTGATTGTTAGTAGTAGATTTAATTATATATTTATAGAACTTGAGTGGGAGTTTATAGTAGTTGATAAAGTGTTTGAATAAATGTCTAAGTAAAATGAGTGGACTAAATGCATGGCCTATCAAGTGAAGTTCTAGTTGGCCTATATCATATTGTGTCCTAATGAGATATTAGTTGGATATATTGTTAATTTGATTGAATAAGAAAGGTAGTGATTGCATTGCTATCTTATGTTAATAATTGCTAGTTGCTATGTCATAATTGTCTTGTGTTTTTGTGCATTGTGAAATGTTTAACTTGATCACTTTGTTATATTGATTGAATATAGAAGCTTAGTTGCTAAAGAGTTTATGTTGCTTATTTGCTAGAACTAAGAATCAAATTAGAGTATGCTTTATAGCTATTATGAATTGCTATTGTTTATGTGCGAGGACAACTTTTTTTGTTATTCCTCATTTACGTGCTTATCGGTTTATGTGTTAATGTATCGAAGTGCGTGTTAAGTGCTATATCGTGTTACGTGTTGTTTATGTTTAAATATTCATATATGCGAGAGCTAAGTGTTACACCAAGAAGGGGGCAGCCACCTCTAGAGTCTCATACATATCTTGTTATCTTATTTCTCGTGTCGATCGTTATCGTTATCGTTATCGTTATCGATAGTTACGCAGCCTTATCATTCGGGACGGATGTGTTGGGCCTCCTTGTGCGGCATCGGGCTTGCCAGTGGTTGGTTTCGATCTCCGCACCCTATTACCTCATCCCCTTGGTCTGGAGATTGCCAGGGGGTGTTGGGTCATAGGTATTGGTTACATCCGGAGTACCCACTGGTGTATAGGTATGAGACCCGGTCCCGAACTCACCTGTATTAATATTGTATTATTTATAATTACATATACTCTAGTATTATATATGTCTTAATCATATGTTGTATGGCATAGAAATAAGTTAGAAACTAAGTTAGAATAAGAATAGAATTCTAGAAATTAAGAAGATTGACTTTCGGGGTAACTTTGTGATATTAGAAAACTTTAGGGGCTGAAGTGTAAATACCTAAACTTCTACTTGGACATCAAGAAACCTACTAGAACTAAACTTGAACTTTGCCCAATTGCATTTGGAACCCCACGACTTAAAAAGAAAAGAAAATGGGAGATTTTGTAAAAGTAGAAAACATTTGAGGTTAAGTAGTAAAGCTAGAAAACTTTAGGGGTCAAATTGTAATTATTGAAAATGCTACTAAGGCCCCAATTAACTTACCTAAAACTAGGCTAACTTTCCTAAAATGCATTTGGATCCCAACGGCCCAAGCAAGAATAAAGAGGGAAATGATTGCAATTTACTTAGAATTTGGGGCAAAAGCATAATTAGCCAAATTAATGGCTTATCTTCCAAGACAAAACCAAAAAAAAAAAAAACAACTCTACCCACCTTAAACCCCATAAACCTGGCACCCCAAGGAAGAAAAGAAGAAGTGAAGTTTTGGTGGAACAAGGAGAAATAGGAGAAAAATAAGAAGTTTCTAGATCTTGCGCGGGAAATTCTACATCTAACCTCTCGTACGATCAAGATTGCATCAGTTTTTTAAGAATTTGAGGTGAGGGGTTCTTCTTAAATGAGTTTTGAAATTCCATAGAGCATGTATATGTGTTATTGAATGAGTTATTGATTGATTTGAACTTGAATATATGCATAGTTTTGATTATGTAAAACTGATTAGCGCAATAACTTTGTATGAGCAGTTTGAGTAGGTAGATTTTGCTGGAAAAATCTGGAGAAATTCTATGTTGTACTAGACTCATAGAGGAACAATTCTTATGTTGAGGGTTTTTTGAGAAAAAATCATTATCATGCATGACATTTCCATAAACCGTGAGGTACTGTTATTTGAGCTGAATCTGGATAGTGCAGTAGGGTTAACTTTCGTGGCCCTTTTTACATAGTGAACTTGCTTAAGAAATTCTGAAAATTTTACAAAGGATAGCTTGGTCAGTTAGGAGTAAACTTTGTTAAAACATCCATTTAGGGTCTCGGAAAATTCAAAAATCGAAAGGTAGCTGCACATGTCGTAAGTTGGACAGCTTTGCGTAGCTGTAGTATTTCAGTCATATCTTGAAGAATTTAACTTGGAATTGGTCTCTGTTTGATTCTAAAGTTATCTAAACTTGAAGAGCTTCATGTACACATAAAAATTGGTTAGAGATCATTTACCTAGGTAATTAAGTTGCCAAAGTTTAGCTACTACTGAAATTCTAAAAAAATGTTGAACTTGTTTATTTGTGCTATTATTGATTTTTGTGGCTAAAATATGAACTATGAGTTATTGTTTATGTGTGATATATGTCAAGAATTATGTAAAGTTATGTGTTAAGACTAAAAGTGTTGTGATGCGTTATGCGACGTGGTTACCTATGTGATACACGACATGGTATGTGATTAACGTGCATTGCATAATCTAATGTGTTATTGGAGAGGTTGCAACTTACTTTTGGTGTGGTAGTGTCGAGAAACTCCGGGCTGCATCGGACTTGCCAGTCCAACTCGGCTATCATGGTTACCAATTCCCCTCTCGTTAGGAAACTTTACTACCTTAGGAGAGTGGGTTGTAGGATTTGGGTATATCCGGAATACCCTGTGTTGGGAGACATAAAGGATTTGATGAATCATTTGGCTGGCCACTACATGCGATGTGATACTTTATAACAATGTAAGCGTGTTCTTACCCTAATATGTGTTAAATGTTTATTCTATAATGATACGACGTGTTTACTATATAATGATACGATGTGTTTACTAATTGGTGCTCTTATGTGCATGACAATCACAGGTTTTCAAACAGGTTTTAAAAGAGAAAATAATTTTGAAAACCTTTCCCATATTTCCCTCCTCACTAAGCTTAAGTTATTACAAGCTCACCCCGTTTAATGCCCCTTTTTAGGTGAAAATGGACCAGGATATGCTTAACAGGTTGATAAAAATGTGCCTTCATGTGATAGTGATGATTTCCGCCCAGTGTGCTGCTGTTGTTGTTTACTGCTTGGCAAATACTTGGATATAGTTGTGGAATGTTCTAAAATACTAAATTTTTGTAAATTTTAGTTAGTGATGAAGTTTGTATAATTTGTACAAATGTAGATTGTTATTTTGGTATTCATTAACTTAAATTGCGATATGTATTTTATTAAGTAATAGTTTTAGGCTTAGACGAATGTCTTGTACATATAGCTTGTGGAATTAGTTTGTGGGATGATGTGTTAGGATTTGTGTGTTGGCTTGAATTGTTGGCTATTAAATACTGGGGAATTGTTGTTATGTTAGTTATTGGTTGTGGGAGGTTTGTAGTTGTGTTGGGTGGATTGGTTTGTGGTCTTTTTCTGTGCAGGTTGAAGAACTGTAAAGTTCGAATTTCAAGGAAGACTCTGTCTGTTTTCCAGTTACGCTTTGACTTGATAGCCTTGATGTTCTGATTTGTGGATAATAGTGTTCGGGCTTTTGTAATTATGCCTTAGCGGACTTAGGAGGAGTGATCTTCTTAAGCCCGTAGCATCACGATCCCAATAATGCTTGTGGTTTACTATGGCATCAGAGATTATATTAGTGACCGAAAATGGGGTCGTGATAGAGTGGTATCAGAGCTTAGCTAGTTAGCTAGGCATAAGTTGGGATAGGATCCTCGGCCGTAAGGAGGTATTATAAGCAATAGGATTATTGTATTTGCTCAATGTGCTTACATGCTACATGTTAAACTTGCTTAATGTGTTTTATGAGTTGTATGTAACCAATGTGTTAATGTGTTTTATGTGTTGTATGTAACCAATGTACGTTGGTGTTGTGCTTTGTTTTGCATGGCATGATTTGATGTATTGACCCTTGAATAACATTCTAAAGTCGCGAATGGCTAAGAAGATGGGTTTGATGATCAATAGAGTTAGGTAAAGACGAAGCTTATGATGAATTCCTAACCTTGTAGAAGACTAAGTTTTAATGAATGTTGGGTGTGAACTTGATGTTTGATATATCTTTGAAGTTAATCTATCTTTAACGGTCACTGAATGATTTATTTATGAATTACGGGGATTAGCATAAATTGTAAAAAAAGTTAGTAAATCTGTGGTTATATAGCAATGTGAATTGAAGGTTTAATTTTGTAATGACTATGTGTTGCGAAATGTGAAAGTGATCCAGGACTCTGATGGATTTAAGTTCATGGAATATGGAACTCAATGAGGTAAGTTTGAACTCCCCTAATGATCCATTATTTAGCACTCTGAATTCTTATTTGTTGATGTGCTAGAAATTTGTTGACCCCGTTATAATTTTTTGACACTCAGTTGCTTTGTATATTGGATATTAAATATCTCTTATTCATTGATTTCTAAACTTGTTGGCTTCTAAATAATGTTTTGCTTCATATATTACCTTTAACTATAAATAACAACTTCTCTCCCCTGCCATGTATTACTCCTGTAATTCTTGTTCTCCATCCACTTCATTGTAATAATTACTTCTTTAGCCAGCCATTGTAGTAACCGGGTTGGTCTCCTAGATTGTATAACTTACCACTTAATTGTGGAAGTTAGGTTTTGAATATACAAACGCGGCACATGACATTGGGGTTTAATACTGTTAGGTTGATGCTAGTGGTTCGATCTTATAATTAGGTATTGAATCTTGGGAGGTAATCAAATATTGCTGGATAAATGAGAATTGAGATACTGTTATATGGTTAGTGTACATATACAACTCAAATGATGAACATGATTAAGGACAAGTTATATGTCTCGAGGTTTGAATTTGATCTATCTTGATTGCTGTTACCTTATCGAGGTCTAGAGATGTTAAGTGTGAAAGTTTGTATAGCTAGGTTGTTAACATACTCACATTATAAACCTTACACTTGTCTAACTATTCCTGAGAGGCAATGTTAGTGTGAGAATCAATTCTTCTAGTAATCGATGGATTATAGAAGTAGGACAAAAATATATAGTTGATTAACTATAAGAGTTATATTATTTAGATTTTAGAGTTGGTGGGTCAAATGCCTTATTTTAAGTTTATTAGTGATATTCTTGCGTGGGATACCTCTCAGTAAAAGAGTCGTTGGTCATTTAATCCCAACTTGACAGACAATAAGATGAATTAATCTTATGGTTAATTGGTTAAGATAGAAAGGAAATAATTCGAGGAGAAAAGATGGTTTGGTGGACTAGATTCTTAATGTTTGTATGGGTTAATTGAATTCTCTGATTGTGGCTTGCAAGACTCTATGGGTACTTAAGTTATGAGATTTCTGAAAGGCTGTTACTCGTGAGTAAGATTTTGATCAAACCATCTTGGGCCTTAGACTGTAAAAATAAATTACAACTTGAAGGATTCAGACTTGAAATTATATTGTGTTAAAGAAAGTTGAGATCCCTAGAAAGATTAAGTATCTTACTTGTTTTACATGTAAAATAGGATGTGTGACTAGATAATGATCAAATAATGCTTGAGGAAGAACTAAGGTGTTTTAAGTATTGAATGACTTCCTACTATATGTTCATCATTGTTATTCAGAGATGATTCATAATCAAAAGTTATCTTGGAGTTGAAATGTAACAACCTGGACCCAGCATCTAGCACATCATACTTAATTGCATATAAATTTGTGCCGGTTCAAGTGTTATATGTGTATATGTGTTTATTTTAGCACTTAAGATTTATATAATAGTTTTATTTTCCTTTTACTTCTCTTATTTTCTTTAAAGGGAACTCTAGCGTTATTAAATTCAAATAAAAATATTTTAACTACTATTTTTACATTTACATTATACATGATTATTTCTAATGACATTCATTTGTATATATTTGTGTGCATTTATTTCTTAAAATGCTTATTTAAGAATAGTTACTATTCATTAATATTTTTGACTGTTTTATTTTCCTAGTTTTGCATTTTTCCCAAGTTACTTGTCATTTATGAGGTATGAGAAAATTGGAATCACGTGTATAGCATATCCGGAACTCGAGTTATAAAAATATAAGTGTATCACATGAATAGTATTTTCAGCATTTTAGTTTAGCATTTAAGTGATTAGCTTTCAAATTAACTAACTAAATGAACCTATTTTGCATCTATTTGACTCATTTGACCTACCCAAGACCCATCAACCCATTTGACCACCCTTATAACCCAAATCTTGCCCAAATAGTGTTACAAAAAAAAAAAAAAAAAGTGAAAAGGGCTCAAGGCCGTGAACACCAAGGAGGAAAAGAAAAATTGATCTTGCCATTTTTTATCATTAAAGCTTGCTTGGAGTTGATCAAGAGCCTTCCTAGAGCATCAACAACCTTTATTCTTCTAGGTTTGGTGAGGGATTTATCCATAAATGCTTAAATTTGAGATTTAAACCTAGACTTTAAATTTCTAGATTTGTGATATTTGCTTGGTTTTAAGCTTGTTCTTGCTTATTTTGTTGTTAATGGAGTGCATAGAACATGCTTATATGGTTGTATTGCATATCTTATGGTTCTAGCTTGAGGTTGAAGATGATGAATAATACTTTTTTTCAAAATCTTGGGAATTATTTTCAATGTGTGTTTTTGTGCTTCTAGTAGGTGCCATGAATGCCTAGGATGTTATATGTGGTGCTAAATTGGTTAGAACATAGCTTAGAATTGGAAAAAAATATTGATTGGAATCAGAGGGGCCTTAATCGCAAAGTATTAGTCGGGTGTAATTTGATGTGTTCTAGGGTCCTAAATGTATGAAATAATGATCGTGGTGTGTTTATGGCATTGATTTGGGGGATGGTTTGGGTAGTTGTAGTTCAAAGTGACCACGAGGCTTTTGAGGCTTTTGTGGTAGAAGTGATTAAAAGTGAGATTTCTTAGTTTATAAGGGGGTCATAAAGTGTCATTTGAAAGATAGAATTGTTGGATTTTGGTTTGCATAGCTTTCGTTTTGTATGAGCTTGAATTTTGACTAAGGGGTTAGTTTATAGAAAGTTGGAAAAGATGTTAGTAATTGACTTAAGGTTGAATAGTTAAGTGTTTAAACGCATTTTTATGGCTTGTGTAATCTATTAATGAAGTTCGTGAATTGAGCTACGTGTTTGCTTTGTTGGAGATTGAGTGAATATGCTTATGATGTTAATGAGATTCTAGTCGGGTTATTAACTTTTGGTGTTGGTTAGGTGATTTGGTGGGAATTCGTGAGAGTTAGTGATAAAATGGGTCTTTGTTGTTAAGTGTAGTTGTATTAATATATAGATGTTTGAAGAGATTCTAGAAGTTAATAGCTATCTAGTTATGATTTGTAAAATGTACGGTTACGTGGATTGTATATGCTTATTTCCTTGTGTATATTGCTAGTTCTAGTGCAAGGGGAGAAGGTTGAAAGAGTTCGTGGCTTCTTAAGGTGATGAATCATTCCTATGTGCATTTAAGTGCTTTATTCTACTATATGTTATATGTCATGTTGTAGATAAGGAATCTTTTCAAACTATGTGATACATGAAATGTTTTTGGGATTTGAAAAGCAAAAAATATTTTATCAGTTAAGTTTTTTTTTTTAAATGATAGTTGTTGAAGTATGTGTAAAGAATGTTCAAAGCATGGCTCTGAGCTCTAGCAATATAGCGCATGTTTATGTGTTATATGTTATATTATCAAGTAACCCAAGCGAACTAACAAGCTAACAAGCGTAAATGTAGCATGGGTTGCAACCTTAAGCATTCACAAGGAAAAGGTGGCGTCTATGTGGAAGAAAGCGTGCATGGAAAAGGTTGGCATAAGTGTATGCTCACCCTTTTCATCTAACATTTTTCAGGTAAAGCTGAGTTGGCCTTCAAGTCATAGAGAAAGAAAAGATCAAGAGTTTGCTTTGGTTGCCATGTGTGTTTCATTAGTTGAAATGTAATGTAGTGTATATATATATATAAAGTGTATTCAGTAATTTAAATACATGTTTTGTGTGTTGCTTTGTTATATTTGCTGTAATTAAGAATTTGTATTAAGAGAATTTAAGTATTAGAGTGGTATGATAAGCTAGTATTTGTAATAGATTAGTATGGTTTAAGTCCAGTGCATGAATGCTTATCTTGCTGCGGTAAGAGGCTCGGATGGCCGTACGAACTTGAGGTATAATGTTATAAATGTTATATTGTTGGTTGTGGTTAATTTCTTATGAGTACAGGTATGTGGTTTAGCCTAGAAATAGGGAAGGCTTTGTCTATTTTCTCTCTTTTTTGGTGACCTCGGGATGTGGATTGGGACTCCTGTCTCGTGAGGGATTGGGGTGTTACAGGTGGTATCAAAGCTTAAATAGCTCTTAGTCGAGACAGGATCTTAGGTCTATTGGGTAGCGAACCCTCAGTGCGTGCATGTAAAATATGTTCTGAGTGCTTGCTTGTGAGATTGTGTTGCTTGAATGAAAATGTGCTCCTACATGGTATATATGTGTAGAATATGAAGAATGATTGGTATATGTGACTTTATGTGCATTTGTGCGTCATATTTGTGTAATATATGAAGATTTCGTGATTTGTACACTTATGTGACTACGTGTGCATTTAAGTGAATCTATGAATGATTATTTGCCATAACTATTAATAATGATATGTGTATTGAGTGTTTACCCTATGTGATTTTGATTACATACATGTATTACTCGTAAAATGGTAAGTAATCTCTTCCCCCTGAAAGAGTTGGCAAGTGGTGGATCTTCTAAGATGGGGACTAGCAGAGCCGATCATAGTCTATATCTTTGCTCAACAAGAAGTACTTCGAGAAGCAAGGTTGGGATTCTTATTGGATATTTTATTCGGTATTTTCATTTGGAATTCTTGCTTGGAATTATTTTTGGTATTTTCTATTGACTTCTTATATAACAAGCATATTGGGCGTTCTTATATGGTGTTCATATTCGGAGAGATTGGTATTATTATTTGGAGCCTCTATTTGGCATCCTCATTTGAAATTTCTCGGTGGTATTTTCTTGGAGTTCTTATTGGGATTCTATTTGGTATTCTCATGCTGAGCCTTTACTTCTCAATCAACTATGGATAATCGGAGTTGGTTCGAAGTTCATCTTATACACTGGGAAGAGTTATTGTTGTTATTGAGGAGCTCTTTTGAAGGAAGAATTGCGAGGGCACAATTTTCTTAAGGGGGGGGGGGGGGAATGTAATAACCCGAATCTAGCATGTAGCACATCATCCTTAATTGCATATAAATTTGTGCCCGTTTAAGTGTTATATGTGTATATGTGTTTATTTTAGCACTTAAGATTTATATAGTAGTTTTATTTTCCTTTTACTTCTCTTATTTTCTTTAAAGGGGACAATAGCTGTGAGACCCCGAATTTGCTTTATTTGTAATTACGTGTTTTCACCTGTTTAAAACCTATTAGAATTAATATATATGTATATATATATATGTGATATTAGATGTTCTTAGATTAATTCTGCATTTAAAAAATATTTGCAAAACAAATAATGTGACTTTTCATCTTCTTTTACAAAATTGAGCTTTGTACCTTATTTGTATGTATATGTATGCATATATATAATGTTGTCACTAAAAATAGTCTACTAAATATATTATATAAGTTAAATTATATATATAAGACTATTTTATGCAAAAATCAACTTAAATAAATAAAATTGCCAACTTTGACCAAGGCTTCTTGCTTTGACTTTGTATTTAACTTAATATATACACCAAAACCAGCCAAAACACCACAAATACATACACAAAAACGTGAGCCTTGGAGGAAGAAAGAAAAGTAGTGTTTTTCAAGGGTTTTCAACCATTTTTGAAGAAAAAAACTCAATTCAAGGCCAAATCCTTCCATTCAAAGGTTGTTTTTGCTTGCTGGGCTTGCATTTTACCTATTTCTAGCCTTAGTTTGCATCAAAGGTAAGGGAAAAACTAGATCCTATTTTTAAAGTTTATGTCAAATTTTTATTGTTGTGTATATAGTTGTTGTTTTGTTAAATTGACATAAGATTGTTGTTAGTTAGGTGATATAGACCAACTTAGTGTAATTATAGTCATTTTAAACGGTAGCAACATATATTTTTATTTTCCATGTATTAAATTGATAATTTGGCTTATATTTTGAATAATTGTAGTTGTAGTAGTTGTTTTCATATTGTAGTTGCTTCTATAGACTTGTTAATTATTGTGTAGTACTGTTGTAATGCCAAATTTTCAATTTGCATGTCATGGTGAAAGTCGAAAATTTCAGCCCTTGGTGTATTGCCATTTTGGAATTGTTGGGCTTGTTTTGGATGACTTTTGGTTGGTTTCCGAGGGGATTTATGTAGTTGCTTGGGTGGTTGAGTGGTAGGAAAAGGTTCGGGGGTTGTTTGATTGCTAGATTGTAAGATATGTGGTTTAGAAGTTTAGGTAGTCTTTCTTTGAATTGGCTAAGTGTTGTCTTTAATTGTTTGGAGTTGTTTGTGTGGTTGATACTTGGGTTGGTGTTGAGTAGGCTCGGGTTTGAATGTATGTTGAAGTGTGTGTTGAGTTGGGTGGCCTACTTTGTCATCTAGCTTGGGTGTCTTAGTTGTTTAATTAACGTTGAGTTGATTGAAGTGTCGTTTAGTTGATTATTGAATGTTGAAGTACCGGGAGATGACCAACTTTATTGTTCTCTCAGAATATTAAGTGTTAAGTGTTAACTGTTGTGAGTCATGATAGTGTGTGTCATATCTCAGGTGGTATCGGGCTTGTCGTGTTGAAATTGGCACAACTATCATGTGGTATCCCCTATCTCGTGTGGTCGGACAATGATCATGGAGTGTGGGTCTAGATTGAGGTACTTCAGGTATGTATCAGTGGGCGTTAAGAAGTTGGTTAAGTTCGTGATGGTGTATGGAGCTACATCAACTAGTGTATCATTTCCTTATTGCTTGGTTATCTATGTTGCTATAATTGAATTGTTGTTGATGTTTATTGTGTGTTCATTGCTCCTAGGGTGTTTTCCCAAGTGGTAAAAGAAAGTGTTTACAAAATCTCCTATTAACCCTTGCTGAGCTTTGTCATATATAAGCTCTGAAGGTTCTCTAGCAAGTAAAAGTCATATAGTGCAGTAGAAACATGAAGATTAAAGCTATAAAACTTAGAGAACCAATAATTGAATCATCCAAATATGCATTTAAACTCGAAAACATGATAAAACCAAGCAGAGTTGAATCTGTAAATTCGTTAGCTCTTAAGGAAGACTAGGAATTGTTTGCTTGGATTGGAGACCACAACTCCCAAGGAGAGAGAGAGTGTGGCAGCTATGTTTTGTGAGAGAGAGCTGAATTTTGTGTTATGTCTACTAGGGTTTCACTTTAAGCTATATTTATAAGGAGCTACTAGTTTTCAATATTAGTACCTTGACCCCAGACCTTATGGGGTTCTTTAAATTCAGCTTATAACATTTTCTAATCAACTATAAGTTAATTAGACATCAACCCTTAATTAATTGACACTCAATTAATTATCAATTCAACTTATACAAAAGCCAATTTCCCAAATTGCTCTTGACTATAAGTCAAACGTTTGACCATCAAACCTTCTCTCACTTGCATAATCGAATGGTTTCCCTAAACCCATTCTAACCATATGCAATCCATTATATAATTGCTTCTAGATAGAATACGAGAAGATGCTCGTGCTAGCATGACTTCTCCATTCTATCCCTCATAGTCTAACCCTTCAGCTTGTGTGCGATCCTATAGGTTCAAGTGCCGAGCCGGTAGTAGTTGAGACAAGTACCAATTAACCCATCTCTATTAGAATTGCTTCTAATTGCTATTAATCGAGGTTGGCGTCTAGCAACACTCCTCGATGACCAGATGGCTTGAATGCTTAATTCAAGCTTTCCTACTCGAGAACCTTTTGGCGACTAGTTAATGTACAATCTATTCCTTCCACTAGATGCCCCGAGCTTGCCCTAGGGTATGGTTAATGTCAGTCAAACCCTAAGAGGCTTACTCCTATGTTTTGTTGACTTTTCCTGTATGATTTAATCATACCGCCATGGCCATGGATTTCTGTTAACATCTCTATGAGACGACATAGGGCATACTCTCTTTCATCCAGAGTAGTGGATCCTCGCAGCGACACTCACTAGCTTCGCAAGTACTTGATTGTACCTGAACCCCCTTTCAAGTAGGTCTTATCTTCCTCCCTTTTATCTAGGGACAAAGTACAATGAGTTGTTTACAAGCTACTATGATGACCTCGAGTTAGAGGAGTACTTTGCACAATTATCACCTAAGAACCTTCTTATTGACTTAGGTGGATGAAGCCCCCATTGAGTGTTCTCTACGGATCATGTCTGATGTACATATCTCCATATGCACCCATGCATTAGCCTTGACATCTCATGTCACTTGGTTGATGAGATCAACCTAGATGGAGCTAACTACATGTCAATCTTGCCGGATTCACCAATGCCCAGTCTTGATGAATCCTATGACCTAGGACAGGTTTTAGGACCTAGGACAGGTTTTAGGTTTGTCTTGGGCGTCGATTCTCATCAACCATAAGCTCTTACGGTTCGACCCTATACTGACAAATCCAATGGCTTTATCAGTTATACATAATATACAGCTAGACGATATATGAACGTATTCAGATAAAGGTAAACGCCATATGGTACTTTTATTTGATTAAAACTTTATAACAAAGATTGTTTCGTTATACAAATATCTCTATCATCCTTCACTGAATGATTGGCTTGTAGGGCATATTTCCAACAATCTCCCACTTGCACTCATAGCCAATCCTTTCGGTATCTAATACCCATCTAGGATCTGTGGCAGTCAAACTCCTTTGACCCCAAGGCTTTAGTGATAGCGAACGGGTCTGCCAAATTTTCTTTATCGTCTATCTTCTGAATCCGTACATCTCCCCTGTCTATGATCTCTCTGATCAAGTGAAAGCGACACAAAATTTGTTTGGTTTTCTAATGAGACCATGGTTCCTTGTGTGATGCCCGAGAACATTGCCATGATTCATTAACTATTGCATTCATTTTTTGTGCATTTTATCTGTGCATTACTTGTTACTTCCTTAGTTACTATTCATTGCATTTTTTAACTACCTATTTTCTTTGAATTAGCATTTTTCCTAAACTATATTGATTATTTTAAGAATCAGAAAAGTGGACGTTTGAGCAAATAGAGTTAGGATGGCTCGTTTAGAAATGTTCTAGTGGTTCGAGTGAATAGTGAAACATGTAGTTAGTGGCTAAATGGAATTAATTGCATTAGGATTGATTTAATTAGACTTTATAAGTTATTTGGCTCACTTTAATTGTCAATATATACACATATAACATAATCCACATAGGCATATATACATATACAACACATTAGCATATAACATAACTTAGAAAAAAAAAAAGCCCAATAGTAACCCCTAAACCTGACAGCAGCAACAATGAAAGAGGAGAAGATTTTGCTTATCAAAGCTCCATTTCAACCCCTACCAAGCTAAGTTCAAGCACTTCCACAAGTGTTCTAGCCTTCTATTAGCTCATACGCACAATTAGTGAGGGATTTGCATGTGTTTTTGCATTCTTTAAAATGTTGTCAAGTTTCCAAATTTCTAGATTTGTTGTTATTAGCTTATGATATGATTAAATGTTGTTATATATGAAACATACATGTTATAGAGACCACATTTATGCTATTGCTTCACTTTTTAATCGGTTAAATTCATTCGTTGAGTTTAGGACAGTGAATAGTGATATTTTCTAGGGTTTTGTGAGATTGTGCCTTATAGCTTGATTCTTTGCTTCAAATATGTGCCTTAGATGTTAATAAAGATAGATTTAGTAGCCCTGTGAGATTGCATTGCTCAAAGCATGGCTAAAACGTGAATTTGGTGACTTTTAGAAAGGGGTTTCGGGTGTAATACGAATTCAGGTTGATTTGGCCATCTCATTTAGTGTTCTTAGGCTATATAGGTGCTAGATATGCTTTTCTAAACCTTGGTTGATTTTCGATTAGGGTACGTGTAGTACAAATTTATAAAGGGGCAAACGGGACTTTTGTGCTGAACACGGGTAATTGGGTAACTTCGAGGGTCCTAAGGGTGCCACAAGGAGTAATTAGAAGTATGGTATAGCTTCCTCGTGAATTTGGAACATTTCCTTTTAATTTGGAATCAAATGGCTTAGGTTATAAAAGGGAAAAAGTAGAAAAATCGATTATTTTGCGCATCTATGACCTTGTGAATACTTGTTAGTAGTTTAAATGTACTTTTAGAGTGATTATGAGCTTTTGGCAATGTTTTATGAAAAATATGCAACTTACCCCTTTATGTTCATTTAGTTGATTTCATATTATTGCTGATATTCTATATGTTTTTTAGGACAACCTACTTTGTTATCCCTTCTAAGTGTTATTGCTTTCAATGTTATTATATTGTCAAATGTTAAAGTGCATTGCATAGTGGTTGCGCAACCATAGTGTCAAAGGCGGATGTATTAGGTATCGACTGGGCGGCAGCGGGCTTGCCAATGGATATTCGATCTACGTGCTCTAGTCCCTCACTTGCCTGGTCCGGAGATTGCCAGGAGGTGTTGGGTCGTAGGATTATCGGGGTACATCCGAAGTACACCCATTAAAGTGATTGGGGTTGATGCCGACACATTGATCGAGGTTCGTGATTGAAGATCAAGAGAATTCTGGAGTGTTGGGGTTAAAGTGAATTGTATCATTTTAAATGCATGGTAGCTTGTCATTTACATGGCCTTTGTTGTTTAATTGCTTTATCTGTATTAACTGTAGCATTGCACGCCCCAGTAGACTTTATCCCTCACTGGGCAATTGTGGTTGCTCATACATCGCTAACATGTTTCAGGAGGTGCTGAGGTTGAACCCCAACTTGATTTAGTTGAGGGTGAGAAGTAGGAGGTGCAGGCGGAGCAGTTGCCTTAGTTGCTGTGTGCTTTGTTGCTTGAGGTAGCTGTATTTCTTGCTGTTTATATGAAGACTTTGCTTGTATTACTTCATGTCCTATTTTGGAGCTTATGGGCTCACGTATATATTTGTTCAGTTGTAAGTTTGGATGTAGTATAAGATATGTAACTATGGTATGTAATAACTTATATTCCTACTTTTAGTTGTTGCATGCTTGGGTATGAATGCAAGGGTTGAAAAGTTGGCTTTAATTCTTAAGTATGTTTAAATGATAACATCGAGTGGTATGATAAACGGTTATGAGATAAAGATTCTAGAATTGTTGATTGCATGCTCGTATGTATTTAAATTGTTTTGTATTGCTTAAGGCTCAGATGGCCTTGAAGCTGGGTTTAGTTGGAATGGGAGTACTAGTTTGTATTTGTGGTTTTATTGAATGTTGCAGGTCTCCAGAATGTCCACGGTACAGAGGAGACTCTGTCCGTTTATCAGGTCCGGACTTAACCTTTAGTATGGGGTCGGGTCGGGGCATGACACCTTGGCCTGAGTAGCCGCTCCAGTGTTATCACAATACAGTGTTACTAGTGCATCACTATCGAGAACCATACCAAGTCTAGAAACGAACTTTGTTAACCAAACAACTTTCCTTGCTTCATCGCATGTAGCAACTTATTCTGCCTCGGTCACAGAATCAACCACAATGCTTTGCTTGGAACTCTTTCCAAATCACTGCTCACCATTAATGGTTAATGTAAAGACTGACGTTGATCTGCTATCATGGTCGAATTTGAAGCTAGAATTCATAAAACCTTTAGGCTTAATTCTATATCTCTATCAATGAGGTACTGGTTTAAAGTATTTCTCTAAATACTTAATAATCGACCTACTAGTGAATCTTATCTAGGTCATCCAGATATCCGCTAATCATTCCAAGTGAAGTAGCTATATCGACCCTCATATATTCATGGCCTACATCAAAATCGTAATTTTTGAAAGTTTTTGGGGTCAAAGTATAAATACTGAAAAGTATTAGGAAAAAAGTGCAAATAGATTGAGGGGTCAATCTCCATTAATTATTCTAAAGTGATTTAGAATTAATTATTGTTTGTTTTCACTAGAAAACGAAAGACAAATTGCACAAAAGGAAAAAAAACAACTTGCACCAAAAAACAACAACAATGTCATGCCCCAACTCAACCCATCTTACGATCAGTCAGGACACAACGAAATTTCAGCAATACAACGTCTGTAATATAGACAACAGGACTCTAAACCAATCTTTTATAACATCACACAACCAACTACAACTTTAACAACCATTTCATCAACATTCAACACATCCAAAACCGTTCATTATACAACCCAACAACATCCCAGTCACAAGTCATATGCCTCCGTTTCAACAACATACCATATGCTACAATATATATATGCATAATAGATATAAATCTAGTCTAGCAACCTGTTCATTTCGAAAAGTAAGACTACTACACTAGCATTATACTTTTCACTATCTTTAAAGTGTCTTATACAATACAACCTTTAAAGCTTTAAACATTACAACATACTTCATATTACAGAACAACATAGAAACATTCCAGCAAAGGCATCAAGGACAAGACTCCTGCACATTAGACTCGTCCACATATTGCTCGAACTCAGTCTCCTGAGGAACGTATCCTAAATCTGACTCAGTAACACCTGAAAGCTAGCAAAGATGGTGAGCTTATACAATACAAAGCTCAGCAAGGGTTCAAAAGATGTTTTGGAAACATGCTCTCTTTACCACTTGGGAAATCATCATAGGTACAATAACAATGAATAAACGTCACCAACAATATTAATTCAATTAAAGCAACAAAAATAAACATCCAATTGAGAAAGGATACACTAGTTGATGTAGCTCCATATGCCATCACAATCTCAATTAACCCTATACGCCCATTGATACATTCCGGAAGTATCTCATTCTAGACCTACATTCCAAGGCATCTCCACCCATGCGAGATAGGGGATATCACATGATAGTCATGTCATTTTCAACCCGACAGCCCGACACTGGCCGAGAGGTGGCACACACTATTATGACTCACAACAATAACATTAAACATTTCATATTTTGAGAAACAACAAAGTAGGTTGTCCTTCGGTACAACAACAATCATCAATCAATTAACAATGCTTCAATCAACATAACATTAATTAAACAACTAAGACAACCAAGTTAGATGACAAAGTAGGCCACCCAACTTAACACACATTTTAACAAGCTTTCAAACCCACACCTACTCCACAACAATCCATGAAACAACTACACAAACACTACCAAACAACTAAAGACAACATTTTAGCATTTCAAAGAAAGACTACCCAATCTTCAAAAATTCATAACTTACAATCTACAAATCAAACAACTCTCAAACCTTTTCCTATCACTCAACCACACATGCAACTACATTAACCCCCTTGGAAACCAACCAAAAGCCAGCTAAAACAAGCCCAACAAGCTAAAAATGGCAAGGCATTCATGGCTGATTTTTCAGACTTTTGCTATGGCATTCAAATTGAAAATTTGGCATTACAACATTAGTACACTGTAATTAACAAACCTATAGAAGCAACTACAACTCAATTCCAACCACTACAATAAGAATTATCCAAATATAAGCCTAATAATCAATTTAAATATCCGAAAAATAAAAATACATGCTACTACAGTTCAAAATGGATATAAATCTATAAAGTTAGTCTACAACACATACCTAGTAATAATCTAAAGACAATTTAACAAAACAACAACTAAATACTCAATATTAAAAATTTGACTTAAACATTAAAATTAAAATCTAGTTTTTCCCTCACCTTTGATCCCAAGAAGAGCTAAAAATGTGTAGAATAGGTGCCCAACAAGCAATTTCAAGCTTTGAATTGAGTTGTTTGGCCTTGAATTGCAAATTCTATGAGAAAATTAAGCTTGAAAACCTAAGAAGATATTTTCCTCCTTCTCCTAAAACTCACGGTTGCAATGTGTGTGTAAATGTGGAGTTTTTCCATTGTTTTAATGTGTGTAGTCATCTTATAAGCAAAGTCAAAGCTAGCCAACTTGGTCAAAGTTGATAACATTTGATATTTTAGTTGTTTTTGGCCAAAAATAGTAATATAGATATTATCTAACTTACATACTAAATTTGGTAGACTATTATTTAGTTGACAACATTTAT
Source organism: Ehretia macrophylla (assembly GCA_037974665.1). Taxonomy (NCBI): domain Eukaryota; kingdom Viridiplantae; phylum Streptophyta; class Magnoliopsida; order Boraginales; family Ehretiaceae; genus Ehretia; species Ehretia macrophylla. The sequence goes on from CM075773.1 coordinate 77,620,046, forward strand.
AAATGCATACATATATATACAACCTAGGTATAAAACCCGATTTTGCAAAAGAAGTTGAAAAATTTGTTTAATTTCCTAATTCGTTTTAGAATCAGTTTCTATCAAACACGGGTCTATTAATAACAGATGACTAGATTTTAAAATGTTAAGAAGACCAGCTTCAAAATTCTAGCGGACGTGTCTTGAAACACTATTTACAAAACTCAATGATAAAATTTTCAATGCAGATTTTGATGAAAATTTCATGAATGCTCACATATCATGCAATCGAAGCTATAATAACATAATTAACATATTTTAATTCATATAACATATAAGCAAGTCAAAACACGTAATTTCACATAAAAGAAATTTTAGGGTTTCACATTCTCCCCTACTTAAAGAAATTTCACCATCAAAATTCTTACTTATTACTCGGAACAAATCTGGGTATTGCTGTTGAATCTGATCTCTTCTATCCCAAGTAGCTTCCTCAATCCCGTGATGATTCCACAATACCTTAACCATCAGAATCTTCTTCGACCTCAACTCTCGTTCCATCTGATCTAGAATACGAATCGGTCGCTCATCATAAGTCAGATTCCCACGAAACTATAACGGCTCTAGTTCTAGTTTCCCACGAAGTTGTAATAGCTCTGCTTCTCTCTGACTGATCGTCGATCGGTGGATGATACGCTGTGTTGAAACTCAACTCAATACCCAAAGTTTTCTAAAGTTTTTCCCAAAATTGAGAAGTAAACCGAGGATCTCGATCAGAGAAATACTAGCTGGAATCCCATTAAGTTTAACAATCTGGTCCAAATAAAGATCTGCCAGTTTCACAAGTTTATCTCCCATCCTCATCGGAATCACAACCTCTCAGTGTTCTAGACAAACCAGTGACGAAGTACATCGTAACATGTTCCCATTTCCACTCTAGTATTGCCAACGGCTGAAGTAACCCTACGGGTCGTTGATGTTCGGCCTTCACTCGCTGACAAGTTAAACATCTGGATACAAACTAAGCAACCTCCCTTTTCATGTTATTCCACCAATAATGTTATTTCAAATCCCGGTACATCTTGTTTCCACCGGGATGAATGGTGTACTTAGAATTATGAGCCTCCTCTAGAATACCTCTCCTCAAACCCGCTTCATCGGGAACACAAACCCTATTCCAAAACCGAAGAATACCATCCTTATATAATTTGAAGTTAGACTGATCATCGGTAATTTGATCATTGATCTTCTGAAGTTTTGAATCAAGTTGTTGAGCTTCTCTGATCAGAGACAGCAATAAAGGTTGAATACGGAGATGTCAACACATCACCCCAACCTGAGTCAACTCGGGTTTTCAATAACTAACTTCCGGAAGCACCTCCCACTTTTTAACTGCCAAACAAGCAATATCTGCCTTACGGCTAAGAGTATCTGCTACAACATTTGCCTGCCTAAGCAGATAATTGATAGAACAATTATAATCTCCCACAAGTTCCATCCATCTTCGTTACCCAATATTCAACTCCTTTTGTGAGAATAAGTACTTCAGACTTTTATAATCAGTGAAGATTTCAAACTTCTGCCCCACAGATAGTGACGCCACTTTTTCAGTGCAAACACAACAGCTTCCAACTCTAGATCATGAGTTGGATAGTTCACCTCATACGGTTTTAACTTTCTAGAAGCATAGGCAATAACCCGATCATTCTGTATAAGTACGCAACCCAAGCCCTCCTTGGATGTATCGCTATAGATGACTATATTATCAGTTCTCTCTGGCAATGCAAGTACCGGAGCAGTAGTCAATCTCTTTTTCAACTCCTAAAACCCACTATCACACTTCTTTTCTCACATAAAGCTTGTTTGTTTCTGTTAGCTTAGAAAGTGGCCCCGCAATCTTAGAAAAGTCTTTCACAAACCTGCGATAGTAACCCGTCAAACCAAGGAAGTTGCGAACCTCCGTAACATTCTCCGGCCTTTTCCAAGACATTACTACTTCAATCTTAGTGGGATCTACTGAGATACTGTTCTGTGTAATCACGTGGCTCAAAAAAGATATTTGTTGTAGCAAGAATTCACATTTACTGAACTTCGCAAACAACTGATGCTCCTGAAGTTTCTGTAGGATGAGTTATAGATGTTGCTCGTGCTCTGATTCAGTCTTAGAATATAATAAGATATCATCAATGAAGATTACCATAAACTAGTCCAAGTACGGCTGAAAGACTTGATACATAAGATCCATGAATGCTACTGGTGCATTAGTCAGTCCAAAGGGCATAACTACAAATTTGTAATGCCCATACCGAGTCCTGAAAGCAGACTTTGGAACATCCTCCTTACGGATCTGAATCTGGTAATACCCTTGCCTCAAGTCAAATTTAGAGTAGACTTTAGCTCCTTGAAGTTGATCAAATAACTCGTCAATTAGTGGTAAATGATACTTGTTCTTGATGGTCACCTGATTCAAACCCCGATAATCGATATATAATCTCAAGGTACCATCATTCTTCTTCATAAATAAAACGGGTGCTCCCCACAGTGAAGAACTCTGCTGAATGAATCCCTTCTCTAATAACTCCTGCAACTGAGTTTTCAGCTCTTTAAGCTCAACTGGTTTCATCTGGTATGCTGATTTAGAAATAGGTTGAGTACCGGGAATTAAATTAATCACAAACTTAACATCTCTCTCTGGCGGCAGTCCTGACAACTCCTTGGGAAATACATTGGGGTATTCCCGAATTATCGGAGCTTCTTCCAGCTTTACCTTATCAGATGGCTTGTTTATCAAATAAGCTAGATAACTCGAACATCCTTTACTTACCGGCTTAATTGCTTTAACTGATGAGATGATGAACTTCTTCCTAACTTCTCGGTTTCCTGCTACCTCGACCACTGGTTGTCCTTGCACCCGGAACTGTACTACCTTTCTTCTACAGTTTAACTGAGCATCGTACTTGGCAAGCTAGCCCATACCCAAGATAACATCATACTCTTGGATAGGAAATAAAATAAGGACAGAAGGAAAATCCTGACCCTTAACATGTATTTTGCAAGCCTTACACACTAAGCCCGTCATATATTTATCGGTCAAAGGAGTACTAACTCAACCACATAAGCTAATCTTTCAGGTTGCACATTAACACGTTGCATACAAGGAGGTGTAATGAAAGAATGTGTAGCACCAAGATCAATCAATACTTTAACAAGTCGAGTGAGTATAAGAAAGGTACCTTCCACAATCGTTGCTGCCTTAGGTAACTTTTCCAAGTCGACCTCATGGGCCCGAGCCTGAACCTGCTGCTGCTGAAGTGCACCACCTGCAGGCCTACCCTGATAACCCTGGGCCGCTGGCTGACCCTCAAATCTCTGATATCTGGGACAATCTCTCGCCCTGTGTTGCAACCTAGACATGTCCCTGCCTTCATCCAACAATCGGCCTTCAAATGGCCCTTATGTTTACAATAAGTGCAATGCGGTGTCAGGGTACTAGCACTGCCTCCCAAAGAAGCAGTAGCTGAATAAGCTGCTTTACCAGTCTACTGCTGAGGTCTCACAACATATGGCCTATACTGACCCTGAGACTATGTCGCCCTCTGCTGTGACTGCGACTGATAGGATCCCTACTGATACTGGGGCCTGTAAGAACTCTGTTGCCCCTGAGGTCTGTAAGAACCCTACGGCACTAGAGGCCTGTAACTACTTTGCTGAACTGGAGACCTATAAACAACCTGCTGACCTTGAGGCTGAAACGGCCTCTTACTGGCTTGATTAGAACCAGCCTGCTCCCACTTCCTCTTCTCCAATCTAGAAGCGGCATTAAAAGCTGCAGGAAACTCATCATACTTATTCAAGGCCATCGCATCCTGAATCTCTGGCCTTGGACCCCTAATGAACCTCCGGGTCTTCCGTTCCTGATCCGCCCCAAACTCCAGTGCATAACGGGACAACCTAGTAAAATTGGCCTCGTACTAGGCCACTGTAGAGTTACCCTGAACTAGAGTAGTGAATTCCTCCTCCCATCATTCCCGTGCAATCCTCGGGACATATTTAGCCCGGAACTTTCAAATGAAATTAGCCCATATATAAGGAGTACCCTGAGCTTCCCAATCTGACCTCAGTGTACGCCACTATTCCTCTACCTCATCATCAAATAGAAATACAACAAAGGTGACCTTCCTATCATCAGTGTAATCAAGTGGGTCAAATATTTTCTCAATCTAGATCCAAGCCTTAGCTTTCCGATCATCGGGTTCACCCTAAAACCTCGGTGCAAAGTACCCCAAGAATTCTTTGAACAAACTACTTCTACGGTAGCCACCCTGTGTATTATGTACTTGCACCTGCACATTCTGAACTTGTGCAGCATGCCTTGCTAATATATGTGCCTGCCAAGCAAGAACCTCGGTTATATGGTCCATTGCCACAACTATCTTATCCTCTTTCTGATCACGGCCCTGATCCTGATTCCCCTGACCATCAATACCTCCTTGAGGCCTACCACGAGTTCTCGGACGTGCAGCCATTCTACTATCAAAGAGTTAGCATAGGTTATAACACATAGACAGACTATAGACAGTTAATAGCACGTAAGCAACAAAGCTCATGTAAGGCACGTAGATCACATAAGATTTAGTCACATAAACAAGTTAATCACATAATCACATATTCATATACTTCACTTTTCCACTTAATATATACTTTCATGCTTAGACCACTACCCACACACCGAGAATAACTCGGTTAACAACTAAACATGCACTCTTATACCACTTAATGTCACGCCCCAACTCGACCCCACTTACGATCAGTCAGGACGCTTTTAAATTTTGGCAACATAACGTCTGTAATATGGATAACAAGACTATAAACCAATCGTTTATAACATCACACAATCAACTACAATTTTAACAACCATTTCATCAACATTCAACAAATCCAAAACCGTTCATTATACAACCCAACAACATCCCAGTCACAAGTCATATGCCTCCGTTTCAACAACATACCACAAGCTATAATATACATATGCATAATAGATATAAAACTAGTCTAGCAACTTATTCATTTCCAAAAGTAAGACTACTATACTAGCATTATACTTTTCACTATCTTTAAAGCATCTTATATAATACAACCTTTAAAACTTTAAAAATTACAACATATTTTAGATTACAAAATAACATAGAAGCATTCCAGCAAAGGCATCAATGACAAGACTCCTGCACATTTGACTCGTCCACATAATGCTTGTACTCAGTCTCCTGAGGAATGTATCCTAAATCTGGCTTGGTAACACCTGAAAGCTAGCAAAGATGGTGAGCTTATACAATACAAAGCTCAGCAAGGGTTCAAAAGATATTTTGGAAACATGTTCTCTTTACCACTTGGGAAATCATCCTAGGTACAATAACAATCAATAAACATCACCAACAACATTAATTCAATTAAAGCAACACAAATAACTATCCAATTGAGAAAGGATACACTAGTTGGTGTAGTTCCATATGCCATCATGATCTCAATTCACCCTATACACCCATTGATACATTTCGGAAGTATCCTATTCTAGACCCACACTCTATGGCATCTCTGCCTATGCGAGATAGGGGATATCACATGATAGTCATGTCGTTTTCAACCCGATAACCCGACACTGTCCGAGAGATAGCACACACTATCATGACTCACAACAATAACATTAAACATTTTATATTTCGAGAAACAACAAAGTAGGTTGTCCTCCGTTCCAACAACAATAATCAATCAATTAACAATGCTTCAATCAATATAACATTAACTAAACAACTAAGACAACCAAGTAAGATGACAAAGTTGGCCACCCAACGTAACGCACATTTCAACATGCTTTCAAACCCAAACCTACTCCACAACAATCCATGAAACAACTACACAAACACTACCGAACAACTAAAGACAACATTTTTGGATTTCAAAGAAAGACTTCCCAATCTCCAAAAATTCATAACTTACAATCTACAAATCAAACAACTCCCGAACCTTTTCCTATCACTCAACCACACATGCAACTAAAAACCAACCAAAAGCCACCCAAAACAAGCCCAACAAGCTAAAAATGGCAAGGCATTCATGGCTGATTTTTCAGACTTTTTCTATGGCATTCAAATTTAAAATTTGGCATTATAGCATTACTACACTATAATTAACAAACCTATAGAAGCAACTACAACTCAATTCCAACCACTACAACAATAATTATTCAAATATAAGCCAAATAATCAATTTAAATACCCAAAAACTAAAAATATGTGCTACTACCATTTAAAATGGCTATAAATCCACAAAGTTAGTCTACAACACCTAATTAGCAATAATCTAAAGACAATTTAACAAAACAACAACTAAATACACAATATTAAAAATTTGACATAAGCTTTAAAAATCAAATCTAGTTTTTCCCTCACCTTTGATCCCAAGCAAAGCTAGAAATGTGTATAATAGGTGCCCAACAAGCAATTTCAAGCTTTGAATGAAGTTTTTTGGCCTTGAATTGTAAATTCTATGAAAAAAATTAAGCTTGAAAACCTAAGAAAATATTTTCCTTCTTCTCCTAAAACTCATGGCTGCAATGTGTGTAAATGTTGTGTTTTTACATTGTTTTATTGTGTGTAGTCATCTTATAAGCAAAGTCAAAGCTAGCCAACTTGGTCAAAGTTGACAACATTTGATATTTTAGTTGTTTTTTGCAAAATAGTAATATAAATGCTATCTAACTTAAATACTAAATTTAGTAGACTATTATTTAGTTGACCACATTTATATATGCATATATATACATACAACCTAGGTATAAAACCCAATTTTGCAAAAGAAGTTGAAAAATTCGTTTAATTTCCTAATTCGTTTCAGAATCAATTTCTATAAAACACAGGTCTATTAATAACAGGGGACTAGATTTTAAAACGTTAAGAAGACTAATTTGAAAATTCTAGCGGATGTGTCTTAAAACTCTATTCACAAAACTCAACGATAAAATTTTCAATGCAGATTTTTATGAAAATTTTATGAACGCTCACATATCATGTAATATAAGTTATAATCACATAATTAACATATTTTAATTCATATAACATATAATCAATTCAAAACACGTAATTTCACATAAAGGGAATTTTGGAATTTCACAAACAAGTTGCATGAAATATTGTCCAAATTGCCCCCCTATGGCCGTCCACTTGAGGGAGAGTTGTACACTTCGCTTCATCTTATTTTAATAAGCTTGATGAATGCCACTTGGCGTGATCTTAATGAAGTTTTGCATCTATAAATAAAGGACTTCACCTCTTATTCTTGTGCATGCTCTTGTCCAAAAATTACATAGAAAATAGGAGCAAATTTCTCTCTTTTTCTCTTGGCAATTCGGCCAAAGCTAGGAAAATTAGAAGGCCTTTTGCTTCTTGCACTTTAAGTCATTTACTCAAGCTCTCGGACTTAACTAAGCTAGCACTTTAATTAGTTTATAGTCCCTTTTCTTTTCAATACATGTGGATTGACTAGGACCTTTGCACTTGCGGATGAGTTTTTTTCGAGCCAAGATCTTCCTTCAGAGTCTACATCCGGGTTCTCCACGTGAGGCATTCTTGTATTTTGTTTTAAATACATTTGTATATAATTGTATATACTCTTATGTATTTTTCTTTTAATGTACATGTTATGGATTTACTCTTGAGATTTTGTGAATACAACTTGCTAACATGCAAACCTTTATTTGTTAGTGTTTCCGCTGTGCTTGCATGTTTTTGTTATTTACATATCTCGAGATGATCCCGTTGCGCTCCCACTTTTGAAGCTGACGCCTTTTTGCGCCTTCATGTACTATGTTGTTACACGGCAAATGGTGATGAGGCCTCGGAGTTTGGTCTTGTATAAGCTATATCTTCTTGAGCCTTTCCCTTAGTTTTCTCATTCAGGGAATCTATACTTAGTGTTTATACTAGCGAATTGTGGTAGGGATTTAGTGATTCGAGGGTTACACTTAATAATCGGCCTTAGGTATTCTTTTCTTCGTTCTTCTGGGAAATTTTGATTTAAGTCTACATATGGTATTCAATTTTGCATGAGGTGCATCTACCTTGGGCTATCTTTTGACTTTCTTATTTGGTACGTTCTTGGTATTAAGCTTGGGGATCTTACATGGACTTCTTGTGTGGCATTTTCCTTAACATTCTCCTTGGAATTATTGTCAGTGTTCACACACAACATTCTTATTTCAAATACTTATTGGACTTCTATTGGAGATTCGTATATGGGATATTCCTTTTGTAACGACCCCAACCCAGCCCTTCTCAAGACTAGGTCAAAGTTTGCTTTTACTGTCATTATGATTCGATAAAAAGGAACAATAAATAAAGAATTATTCAATAACAAGCCACTATATGATAATTCAAGTACAAAAGGGTATTACATAATCTGAGACTTGAGAACTACCCGACTACTTCCAAACTAGGGTTTCAGCACAGTTATTCTTCTACCCGGGAGTAGTACAAACAAACTCTAACATTTACAACTGGAATCCAACTATGACAGCAAGTGGCTTTGAGTATGAAAGCATTCAAAGTCTATTTCCCTTTTCAAGCTAAGCTGCACCTGCACTGGGGGAAAGAAAAGACGCTGAGCTCTAGAAATCTCAGTGAGGATAGAATAAAAGAGTTTTGAAAACATTTCTGGTCGGTCTTTTTTTGCAAATCATGATGCAATTCATGTACGGTAGTATAACACATATGGTAAACAACATATAATAAGCAACAGAGATTACTAACACATTTGAATCATATAATGACATGCAAATAACAAGCAGATTTCCTCCCCGAGGGTGGAGATCGCCAAGCGGCATATTATGATATCATTTCCAGAGGTGACCAGCCACGAATCAAGATCACAATTTCAACTTCTTATCTCTCCCAAGAGGATACTCCGGATTGTATCCAAAATCTACAACCCAACATCTCCGAGGGTGGACCTGGTAGGCATCACAAGCGAGAAGAGTGAATAGGACCACGATAGTCACGAGATCACCGGCAAGCCCTATGTCGCCCGGCATTCGTGAAACGCTATCGTGCCTGAGGTTGCGTGTCACGCCCCAACTCAACCCCACCTACAATCAGTCAGGACGCAACGGAATTTCGGCAGTATAACGACAGTAATTAGGACATCGAGGCTCTAACCCAACCTCTTCAGAATATCATACATCCAACTCCACAAACCATTCAACAATTAACTCCTCAAATAAATTAACAACATACAACATAACCATATTATACAATTATCATTCCTTCAACAATCCGTTCATAGTATTACGCCTCCGTTCCAACTTCATACATAAACTATACATACATTTCAAAATAGATTATAAACCAACTTAGTAATCTAAACATGATCATAAGAAAGACTACTAAACCATCATACATAAGTCTTATAATTGAGTAAGCTATATAATATAACATATTACAACAACTAAGACAAATTCATGGCAATGACTCCGGGACACAAGACTCGTCCACATAAAGCACATTCTCAGCTTCCTGAGGCACGTATCCGTAATCTTGATCGGTAACACCTGTATACATGCAATAATAGAGAATGAGCTTATATAAAACAAGCTCAGCGAGGATCCGATAGATCTCTAACAGTATTTACTATACTCCTTGGAAATGATCCTTTGAGCAAGTAAACACACATAATAACATCAATAATACTATCATCACATAATCTATAATGACCATTCAATAAAGGATACACTAGTTGGTGTAGCTCCAAACGCCATCACGATCATAATAGCCTTCTTGTGACTCCCATAAACTCACGCACCCGAGGTACCCCAATAACCTCTCCCTCCATGACACCTCCGTCATGCGAGCTGGAGGCAGTCTCTGGTAGTCATGCCGTTATCAACCCGACAGCCCGATGCTGCCCGAGAGGTGGCACACACATACCAAAGACTCAGCAATAATAATAAACATCAATCATTCACAAGAGGACAGTCTAGCAGAACTGCCTACCTCCCGGCATCAATCATCAATCAATAATCATCAATAATCATATTATCATCATAATAACATCAATAACCAATTTAACAACAAATAACTAAGTTAGATGACAAAGTAGGCCATCTAACCGAACATCCATTAAACACACAATCAAACCCTAGTTTACCCATCATCAACTCACAATTCAATCACTCAAACCACACCCGATCAACTAAGGGCATAATTTAACATTTTAAAGAAAGACAACCTAAACTTTAAATAATCATATCTTACATTCTACTAATCCAACCAACTCCAAATCAGTTTCAAACACTCACCCATTCAATCAACTACATTAGCCCCCCTCGGAAACCAACCAAAACACATCCAAAACATGCTCAATAACCCTAAAACCCTAGTGTGTCATGGCTGAAATTTCCCGATTGTGGCACGAACATCACAATCAAAAATTCGGCATTACAACGGCGCTACCATGTAATTAAAAAACTTTTAGAAATCGACGGCAATCGTTTCTGATCAACACAATTCAAAATAATTAACATTTAGCAAATTAATCAACTTTAAATACCCGAAAAATAATAATTATGCTACAACCGTTCAAATCTCGTAGGATTACATATAAATGATCCTTAGCATGCATGGAGCAATAATCTAACATCAGATTAACATTCTAACGGTTCAATATTCAATTCTACGCAAAAACACAAAAGATGAGTTTTGAGATCTAGAATTTTTCTCTCACCTTTGATGCGATAAAAGCCTAGGAATGCGTGCAATGCGTGCCCAACAAGCGGAATCCAACTCGGCACAAAATTCTACGGACAAAAACTAGGTTTTTCTTTGAAATTTTGCTTTGAAAACCTTGAAAACTCTTTGGCTTATTCTCTCATGAAACTCTCGGCCATGTGTGTGAAATGGAAGGTGTTTTTGTGCTTTTGCAATGTGTGTTGGTGATATAAGCTTAAAATTCAACATTTTAAATGAAGTCAAAGTTGAATTAACTTAGTATTTTTGTGTTTTCTTGACTTTAAATGAATTTTCTTGATCACCAAAGTTCAAAACAATTATTCAACACCCAAGATAGCTCAAGTAGGTTATTTTTAGGTGACAAGAAGTTTTACAACCAAACAATTTCACCCGAGTCGGCTTAAAACTTGATTTTTGCAAAAGTCAGTGTAAAAACCCTAATAAATTCCTAAGCAGATTTTAAAACTGTTTTAATCAAACACAGGTCTATTAAAGTCCATGGACTAGGTCTAGAAGGGTTAAAAAGACCAGTTTCAAAATTTTAGAGGACGTGTTTTGAAAACACTATTCACTAAAAGTCGACGATAAAATTTCTGACTCCGTTTTTGATGAAAATTTTATGAATGCACATTTAACATGTTCTAGGAGTATTGATGTGACACCCGAGAATTTCACCCTAAATTTATTATAATCGTTGCATACTTATGTGCGCATTTCTACGTGCATCATTTTTCTTGTTTAATTGTTTTTGTTGTGGGTTACTATTCATAATATTTTCGACTGTTTCGAAAGCTTGATTTTAAATTTTTCCTAGGTCACTCGACATTTAAAAAGAACCAAGAAATTTTCGTTTTGAATTTTCGAGCTTAGGAGTATGCGTTTGAAAAATATTTTCCGTGAGCTTTGAATAGTGTTACGTTAGAATAGTGCTAGTTATTAATTAAAAAGCATTTGTAATTGCAATTAGCCTTAATTGATCAATATTTGAGACTACAAAGCTTAGAAAATTAATTATATACAACATATAAAACAACTAACTCATCAAATTAAAAGCCACATAACATATTAACTCATAAAAACAATTGCAAAAATTCCATCCATGTCCCCATTTGGCCGTCCATTTCAAGGAGGAAAAAGGAGAAATTTTGCTTCTTCAATCTTGCACTTTGGGCTCTTAGATTGATCTTGGGAGGATTTTGAGCAACTTAGGACCTTCAACAACCTTCTTCATCTTCAAAAATTGTGAGGGAGTCTCATTTTCTTGATTTTAAAGTTTATGTGCATATGTTCAATTTTATTGATTTGTCAATTATAGCTATATAACTTGTTATGAATGCTTCATATGAGTTATTTAATGTCTACAGAGCTAACTTTTGTGGGTTGATAACAAATTTAATGGTTGAATGTTGAATTTGATCAAAGAGATGATGAATAGTGCCTAGAACTAGGGTTTTGATAAAATTTCCTAATTGGCTTGAATTGATGCCTCAATTAGGTGCTCTAGACCCTAGGGAAGGTAATTGAAAAGCCACGTTAGGTTGAATCACTCGAATTTGAACTTTAGTGCATAAATAGCTTACTTTAAAAAGGGGGTTTTGCACGTTAGGAATTCTGGGCATGTTTGGGCATTGATTTGGGTATACTTGAGCTAAGGAAGCACCTCTGGTGCTTTCGTTTCGCGAAATTGGGGTTCGGTTAGTATGGCTATAGTTCAAACCCGTTCGGGGCCTTCCCGAACTTTTGCTTCAAAAATGAGTTTTAGTGACTTTAAAGGGTACCTTTGAGCTTAATTAGGAATATAGAAGGACTAGGGTATGATTGGGAATCTCGAACCATGCTTAGGAGAAAGAAAGCTCGGTTAAAGAAAGGGGAAAAGTAGTTTTTAGCCTTTTTAGTTGCAATTGGAACTTGTTGTGTGTTAGTAATGTCTTGCATTGAATATTTAGGATGTATTTAAGTTATTTGAGTAGATTATTGGAATTAATTGTGTTGATTGCTTCTTTTGGCATCTATTAGTTAATATCGTGCTTTTATGAACTTTTATCGTGCATATATGTGAGGGCGGCCTACTTTGTCGTCCCTCTTACGTGTTATGTGATATATTGATTGTTTGTGACTTGTTTTGGGTTGTGCAACCTATATCGGACATGGTAGCGTCGAGAAACACGGGCGGCGTCGGGCTTGCCGTGCTCCCTCGACTACCATGGTGCCTATTCCTTTTCTCGCTGAGGCATACTCCACTACCCCAGAGGCGTGGTTCACCTGATGGGCATGGACCTACCTCGGGAGAAAGGGTCGTAGGATCGGGATACATCTGGAGTATCCCAATTGTGGTATTTTGGGTTTGCCGGCATATTCGTGATGCTCGTGGATCGTGGCTCGTGGATGAAGTCTTGGAAATGGAACCGTATCCTTTTTAAAGTGATTAATAGTTTGACTTATTGTCTTGTTAGTTTATGTGGCTTGTATATATGTTTACTTGTGTTGCATATCATATTGCACGTTGGCATGCTGCATCACCTCCCTCGCTGGGCAACTTTGTTGCTCATTCCTCATCTGAAATGTATCAGGAGAAGCTGAGGTGAATCCCTAGGTGTTAGAAGTAGGAGAAGAAGAAGAAGTTCAAGTAGATCAGAATCAGTGATCTTGTGTGCTCAGCTGGATTTTATGTGCTTCTTACGTGCAGTCCTTGTTATTAATGTATTTTTGAGACTCTGGAGTCTTGTATATATATGTCTAGTAGATGTGTACTAGGATGTTAACGAAAGTTGTTGGATTGTAATAATGAATTCTAGACTTTAATTTCCCTTGCATGCTTGGAGTGTTTGTTAAACTTCATATGGAACTTAGAATTTTATTGTATTTAATTACTTATGACTAAAACTGTGAAACCCCATTTTTCTGCTTTAACTTGATTTACGTGTTTTATCTCGTTTTACGTGCATTTGACCTGTTTATGTGCTATAGGACCTAGAATGTTATAATTTTGATGTCAATACTCCTAATACGTGCTAAATGTGCATTCATGAAATTTTCATCAAAAACGGAGTCAGAAATTTTATCGTCGATTTTTAGTGAATAGTGTTTTCGAAACACGTCCGCTAAAATTTTGAAACTAGTCTTTTTAACCCTTCTAGACCTAGTCCACGGACTTTAATAGACCTGTGTTTGATTAAAACAGTTTTAAAATCGGCTTAGGAATTTATTAGGGTTTTTACACCGACTTTTGCGAAAATCGAGTTTTAAGCCGACTCGGGTAGAATTGTTTGATTGTAAAACTTCTTGTCACCTAAAAATAACCTACTTGAGCTAGCTTGGGTGTTGAATAATTTTTTTGAACTTTGGTGATCAAGAAAATGCATTTAAAGTCAAGAAAACACTAAAAATAATAAGTTTCCACTTTGACTTTCTTTTATTTATTTGACCTTAGCTTAATATATGATCAACACACATTGAAAACAAAGCAAAACACCACCAAAAACACACACAAAACCGTGGCTCCTTGGAGGAGAAAGATAAAGGCATTTTCAAAGTATTTTTCTCACAGATTTTGCGTTTCAAAGCCGAATTGAGTGATTCAAAGCTTGAAATTGATTGTTTGGCATCCATTCTACACATTTCTTGCATCAAAACACATCAAAGGTGAGAGAAAAATTCTAGATCTCAAAATGTCATTTTTATGTTTTTGCTCATAAATGAAAATTTAACCGTTAGAATTGAAATCTGATGATAGATTATTGCTCCTTGCATGCTAGGGATCATTATATACTAATACTACGAGTTTCTGTCGGATATAGCATAATTTTTATTTTCCGGGTATTTAATTTTGATTAAAATGTTCAAAGTTGATTTAATTGAGTTGCGTTGCTCGAAATCGATTGCCGTCGATTTCTAAATACTTGATAATTACGTGTTAGCGCTGTTGTAATGCCGAATTTTCGATTACATTGTTTGTGTGAAAATCCGGAAAATCCAGCCATGACATCTTAGGGTTTTAGGGTTATCGGGCATGATTTGGAGGTGTTATGGTGGATTTCCGAGAGGGCTAATGTAGTAGGTTGAATGGGTGAGTGATAGGAACTGATTTGGCAATGTTTGGATTAGTAGATTGTAAGTTATGAATTTTAGAAGTTTAGGTTGTCATTCTTTAATTTCTTGAACGATGCCTTAGATGGTTGGGTAGTGTTCGAGTGATGAATGGTGAGTCGTTGTTGAGTAATTTAGGGTTTAATTATGTATATTATGCATGTCCGGTTAGATGGCCTACTTTGTCATCTAACTACGTTGTTTGTTGTTTAATTTAATATTGATGTTATATTGATGTTATTGATTGATTATTATTGAATGCGGGAATCGGGCACTCTTGTTGCTGATCTCCCAATTGATTGATTGATTTATGCTTGCATGATGATTGATGAATATGGAGTCTTGGTATGTGTGTGCCACCTGTAACGCCCCGAACCCAACCCCACGCTAAGTCAGGCTCGGACCCGTCACTCGGACAGAGTCTCCTCTGTACCAAGGACAAACTGATACCTGCAAACATTCATTCAAGACATCCGAACTAAAAGCAACAACTTATCCACAATAACTCCGAAGCCAAAACACAATCACAAGGCCATCCGAGCCTTGGAGCAACAATTTTCTACTAAAGCACACAAGCATGCGAGATAAGTTGATTTTAGTTATAAGTAGTTAATTACAATAAACTTCTAAGTTCCATATGAAGGTCTACAAACACTCCAAGCATGCAAGAGAAAAAGAAAGTCTAGAATTCATTATTACAATCCAACAACTTTCTTAAACTCTTAATACACATTTACTAGACATATATAAACAAGACTCTATGGTCTCAAAATACATTAACACCAAGAACTCCACATAAGAAGCACATAAAATCCACCTCAGCACACAAGATCACTGATTCTGATCTACTTGAACTTCTTCCTCTTCTTCTACCTCTAATAGCTGGGGATTCACCTCAGCTTCTCCTGAAACATTTTAGATGAGGAGTGAGCAACAAAGTTGCCCAGCGAGGGAGGTGATGCAGCATGTAAACGTGCAATATGATATGCAACACAAGTAAACATATATACAAGACACATAACCATCAAGACAATAAATCAAACTATTAATCACTTTAAAAAGGATACGGTTCCACTTCCAAGTCTTCGATCACGAGCCACGAACCACGAGTATCACGATTATGCCGGCAAAACCCAAACACCACACTTGGGATACTCCGGATGTATCCCGATCCTACGACCCTTTCTCCCGAGGTAGGTCTATGCCCAGCAGGTGAACCACGCCTCTGGGGTAGTGGAGTATGCCTCAGCGAGAAGGGAATAGGCACCATGGTAGTCGAGGGAGCACGGCAAGCCCGATGCCGCCCGTGTTTCTCGACGCTACCATGTCCGATATAGGTTGCGCAACCCAAAACAAGTCACAAACAAGCAATAATATCACATAACACGTAAGAGGGACGACAAAGTAGGCCGCCCTCACATACATGCACGATAAAAGCTCATATATGCAAGATATTAACTAATAGATACCAAAAGAAAACAATCAACATAATTAATTCCAATAATCTACTCAAATAACTTAAATACATCCTAAATATTCTATGCAAGGCACTACTAACACACAACAAGTTCCAATTGCAACTAAAATGGCTAAAAGCTACTTTTCCCCTTTCTTTAATCGAGCTTTCTTTCTCCTAAGCATAGTTCGAGATCCTCAATCCTACCCTAATCTTTCTATATTCCTAATTAAGCTTAAAGGTACCCTTTAAAGTCACTAAAACTCATTTTTGAAGCAAAAGTTCGGGAAGGCCCCGAACGGGTTTGAACTATAGCTATACTAACCGAACCCCAATTTCGCGAAACGGAAGCACCAAAGGTGCTTCCTTAGCTCAAGAATACCCAAATCGATGCCCAAATTTGCCCGGATTGCCTAACGTGCAAAACCCCCTTTTTAAAGTAAGCTATTTACGCACTAAAGTTCGAATTCGGGTAATTCAACCTAACGTGGCTTTTCAATTACCTTCCCTAGGGTCTAGAGCACCTAATTGAGGCATCAATTCAAGTCAATTATCAAATTTTCTCAAAACCCTAATTTTAGGCACTATTCATCGTCTCTTTGATCAATCTCAACATTCAACCGTTTAATTTGTTATCACACCACAAAAGTTAGCTCTAGAGACTTTAAATAACTCATAGGAAGCATTCAACACAAGATATATTGCTATAATTGACAATTCAATAATTTGAACATATGCAAACAAACTTTAAACTCAAACAAGTAAGACTCCCTCACAATTTTGAAGATGTAGAAGCTTTGTTGAAGGTCCTAAGTTGCTCAATAACCTCCCAAGATCAAACTAAGAGCTCAAAGTGCTTGGATGAAGAAGCAAAAATCTCTCTTTTCCTCCTTGAAGTGGACGGCCAGCAGGAAGGACAAGGATGGAATTTCTGAAATTGTTTTTATGACTAAAATGCTATGTGCCTTTTAATTTTTTTGAGTTAGTTGTTTTATATGTTGCATATCATTAATTTCCTAAGCTTTGTAGTCTCAAATATTGATCAATTAAGGCTAATTGCAATTACAATTGCTTTCTAATTAAATACTATCACTATTCTAACGTAACACTATTCAAGGCTCACGAAAATTATTTTTCAAACGCATACTCCTAAGCTCAAAAGTTCAAAACGAAAATTTCTTGGTTCCTTTTAAATGTCGAGTGACCTAGGAAAAATTTAAAATCAAGCTTTCGGAACAGTCAAAAATTTTATGAATAGTGACCCACAATAAAAACAATTAAACAAGAAAAATGATGCACGTAGAAATGCGCACATAAGTATGCAACGATTATAATAAATTTAGGGTGAAATTCTCGGGTGTCACACCCTCTCCCCCTTAAACTAATTGCGTCCTCGCAATTCTTACATGATGCGGCAAAGAGCTCCGGATACTTCTCTCTGATCTGATCTTCTCGCTCCCAAGTGGCATCCTCAACCCCATGATGATCCCAGAGAACTTTTACCATAGGAATATTTTTAGTCCTAAGTTCCTGAATTTTTCGGTCAACCACTCGAAGAGGCTTCTCAACATAAGCTAAGGACTCATCAATTTCCAACGGCTCCGGCTCAATGATATGCGACGGATCAGGATTATACTTTCTCAACAGTGACACATGGAAAACATCATGAATCCGACCCAAACTCGGAGGTAAGGCCAATCTGTAAGCTAAATCTTCAACCTTCTCAGTGATCTCAAAAGGTCCCACGTATCTAGGACTAAGTTTGCCTCCTTTGCCGTGCCGAATCAAACCTTTTCGCGGAGAGACTTTTAAGAAAACATGATCACCCTTAGAAAATGCTAAGTCCCGTCGACGTCTATCGGCATAATTCTTCTGTCGACTCTGAGCTGTAAGCATCCTCTTCTTTATAAGCCTCACGTTATCCACCATTTTAACCATCTCCGGAAGAATAGCAGGATCAACTGTTTTCATCTCACCTACCTCATCCCAATACAACGGAGACCGACATTTTCGCCCATAAAGTGCCTCGTAGGGTGCCATACCAATAGTGGCCTGATAACTGTTATTGTAAGCAAACTCTGCTAGAGGCAGATATCTCTCCCAATTCTTGCCAAAATCCAGAACACAGGCTCTCAACATATCCTCCAGTATCCTGATAGTCCTCTCCGACTGACCATCCGTCTGCGGGTGATAAGCAGTACTAAAACTCAAATTAGTCCCCAAAGCCTTTTGTAGCTTCTGCCAGAACTGTGATGTAAACCTGGGATCCCTGTCTGACACTATCTGAGATGGAACTCCATGCAGTCTCACAATATTTTCAACATAAAGCTCAGCCAATTTATCGAGAGAATCTGTTTTCTTTGTAGCAATAAAATGCGAACTCTTCGTCAACCTGTCTACTACAACCCACACCGAATCATTACCTCGTGGTGATCTCGGTAAATCCGACACAAGATCCATAGTAACCTGGTCCCATTTCCAGACCGGAATCTCCAACGGCTACAACAATCCTGCTGGCCTCTGATGCTCTGCCTTAACTTTCTGACAAGTCAAACATTTAGCTCCATACTCAGCTCTCTCTCACTCCATATTGCTCCACCAGAAATTCTGTTTCAGATCTGTATACATTTTTGTGCTTCCAGGATGAATTGTATATTTAGAAGCATGAGCCTCAGCAAGAATCTCATCTTTCACAATCGAATTACTAGGTATGCAAATTCTGTTCCTGTACCTGAGAAGCCTATCATCATGCATCTTAAAATCGGATTCTCCCCCTTTTGACTTCTTTAAAAGCTTCAATAGCTGAGAATCTGATTGTTGCGCTTCTCTGATTCTAGATAGCAATAAAGATTTGATTTGTAAACTAGCAAATTGAATACCTGATTTAGAAGCTTTCGGTTTCCATAAACACAGTTCTTCCACAATCTCCCAATCTTTGATTATCAAACTAGACACAGAAGCTTTCCGGCTCAGTGCATCTGCAACAGTATTAGCTTTTCCCGGCAAATAGCTAATGGTACAGTTATAATCATTTAACAATTCTAGCCAACGCCTTTGCCTCATATTCAAATCTTTTTGAGAAAACAAATATTTCAAACTTTTATGGTCAGTAAATATTTCAAATTTGTTGCCCCACAAATAATGCCGCCATTTCTTCAAAGCAAAGACAACAGCTGCAAGCTCTAAATCATGTGTAGGATAATTGAGTTCATATGGTTTCAATTTCCTAGAGGCATATGCTATGACTTTACCATTTTGCATCAAAACACAACCTAACCCTTCTTTCGAAGCGTCACTATAAATCACCAAGTTCTCGGTTCCCTCAGGCAAGGCAAGGATAGGTGCAGTGGTAAGTCGCTTTTTCAACTCCTGGAAACTGGCTTCACATTTATCATCCCAATTAAACACAGTTTTCTTCTGAGTTAAAGTAGTCAAAGGTCCTGCAATCCTTGAAAAATCTTTAACAAATCGCCTATAATAGCCCGCTAATCCCAAGAAACTACGGACTTCCGTGACAGTTTCAGGTCTTTTCCACGACATGACTACATCAATTTTAGCAGGATCAACAGATATTCCCTCCTGGGAAATGATATGACCTAAAAAGGCAACCTGTTTCAACCAGAATTCGCATTTGCTAAATTTGGCAAACAACTTGTGTTCTTGCAGGGTTTTAAGTACAATCCTCAAATGCTCTTCATGCTCTGACTCAGATTTAGAGTACACTAATATGTCATCAATAAAAATCACCACAAATTGATCAAGATAGGGTCGAAATACTCTCTGCATCAAATCCATAAAAGCGGCTGGAGCATTTGTCAACCCGAATGGTAAAACAACAAACTCATAATGGCCGTACCTAGTTCTAAATGCAGTCTTAGGTACATCCTCTTTCCTGATCCTCAACTGGTAATAACCTTGCCTCAAATCAAATTTCGAAAACACAACAGCACCCTGTAGCTGATCAAACAACTCCTCAATTAAAGGCAAAGGATATTTGTTTTTCACCGTTACCTGATTCAGACCCCGATAATCTATACACAAACGTAGTGTACCGTCTTTCTTTTTCACAAATAACACGGGAGCACCCCACGGTGACGAACTAGGCTGAATGAAACCTTTCTCAAGCAAACCCTGAAGCTGAATTTTCAATTCTTGTAACTCAGGGGAAGACATTCTATATGGGGTTCTCGAGATAGGACTAGTTCCCGGCAACAGGTCAATCACAAATTCAATCTCCCTATCAGGTGGTAACCCAGGCAACTCTTCAGGGAAAACCCCCGGAAACTCTTTTACAACAGGTACTTCATTCAATTTAAATTTATCTCCAGGCTGATTAATTAAATAAGCTAAGTATGCATCATAGCCTTTACTCAACATTTTAGTAGCTTTAATGGATGATATAATACGAGTCCCAGTAGACTTCCGACTCCCAGTTACTTTAATAACAGGTTGGTTAGGTACTTCTAAAGTCAAAACTTTCCTCCTACAGTCCAAACATGCATAATATCGCCCCAACCAATCCATCCCTAAGATAACCTCAAAGTCCCGAAATGGCATGATAATCAAATCAATAGGATACATGCAACCTTCAATGCAAATATTACAATCCTTACATACAGACTCTGTAACAAATTTAGTTCCCATAGGATTACCTACTTCAATCACATACGGCAGTTTATCAACTTTTAATGTAGCAGACTGTGCACATGCAGGTGTATTGAATGAATGTGTAGCCCCGGTGTCAATCAAAACTACTACCGGCTGATTATTAATAAGAAAAGTACCTTCCACCACCACTGTCGTCTCTGGAAGCTCCTCCTGGTCAAGTGCAAATACCCGTGCCTGACCTCGCGGTACGGTAGTTGCTCCTGAAGCTCTAGTCTGGGCACCCTGGCCTGAAGTTTGACCCTGACCACCTCTAAACTTGGGACAATCCCTAACTCTGTGCTGATCACTACCACAGCCCGTGCAACGGCCTAGTTTCCTCCAACACTCAGCCTCTGTGTGACCCTTACGATTGCAATGAGTACACTGTAAATTCTTCCTAGCAGCAGATCCTCCTGTAGGGGTCCTATAAGTAGATGTGGCAGAACTGCCCTGCTGAGATCTAGCAGTCACTGGTCGGGTCTGAGACTGTCCCTGTGGCTGGCTCTGAGCTGGTCTCGGCTGTGACTGTACCTGAACTGGTCCTGGGTAGCTCTGGGTCTGCCTAGGCTGCTAAGTCTGCCTCTGATAACCCTGACTCTGAGACTGAAACTGCCGTTTGCTTGACTGACTAGACTGAGCTAACACATCTGCTTTATGTTTCTCATATCTCGATGCAGCCCGAACTACTGCAGCATAGCTCGGATAATCTTGTGAAGACAAGTTAAGCATGATGTCACTCATCAACCCTGTAACAAATCTCTGAATTTTCACATCCTCCGGCTGAACTAAAGCTGGCACATATCGAGATAGTCTCGTAAAGGTAGCCTCATACTGGTCTACAGTCATGTTCCCCTGTTTCAAAGCTATAAACTCATCCTGATGCCTCTCACGGGCTACAACCGAAACATATTTATCCCGAAACTCACGAACAAAATCAGCCCATACATGCTGAACCCTCTCAGCATCCCATTTTTCTCTAATAGTGCGCCACCAAGCCTCGGCATCACCCTCCATTAAAAATGTAGCACAATTGATCTTTCTTTCATCGTCACACTCAAGTATTGCAGCAACTTTCTCGAATTTACTCAGCCACAACTCTGCTTTCATATCATCTGGTTCACCATAAAAACTGTATGCTCCATGATGCAGAAATTTATCAAATAAGTTACCTCCCGCAGTACCACTGCCCTCTGCTCTGGCAGTCTGATTACCTCCGCCGGTACCTGCTGTACCCTGCTGAACCACAAACTGTGCTATGGTATTCATCGCAGTAGCCATAGTAGCTAAAATCTGGGCAGTGCTCGGCTCCTGACCTTGCTGTACATTCCCAGCTGCCCCAGCATCCTGCCCTGGTACATTCTGTCTAGGAGCCTCATCCGGCTCACCCCGTGGTCTACCCCGTCTCCTCATCACAATGCTAGAAGAACATCATATTATAATAGGCAAATAAACTATGCAAGATAATGTACACATTGTTTTCAAACATTTTACTCACACAAGAACACATAAAACACTTAACAACAATCAATACTAACTTTTCATATTCTTATCATATTAAGCTTTATCCTTCTTTTTCATGCTAGCATGTCTTATATCTAAGTACTTAAACAATTAAACATTTACATATTCACATAATTCACTTCCGCATATAGACCTCTACCCACATGCCAAGGAATTTAACCCGGCTTCAAGCATTCTAGTAGCTCTGATACCACTTAAGGTGTAACGCCCCGAACCCAACCCCATGCTAAGTCAGGCTCGGACCCGTCACTCGGACAGAGTCTCCTCTGTACCAAGGACAAACTGATACCTGCAAACATTCATTCAAGACATCCGAACTAAAAGCAACAACTTATCCACAATAACTCCGAAGCCAAAACACAATCACAAGGCCATCCGAGCCTTGGAGCAACAATTTTCTACTAAAGCACACAAGCATGCGAGATAAGTTGATTTTAGTTATAAGTAGTTAATTACAATAAACTTCTAAGTTCCATATGAAGGTCTACAAACACTCCAAGCATACAAGAGAAAAATAAAGTCTAGAATTCATTATTACAATCCAACAACTTTCTTAAACTCTTAATACACATTTACTAGACATATATAAACAAGACTCTATGGTCTCAAAATACATTAACACCAAGAACTCCACATAAGAAGCACATAAAATCCACCTCAGCACACAAGATCACTGATTCTGATCTACTTGAACTTCTTCCTCTTCTTCTACCTCTAATAGCTGGGGATTCACCTCAGCTTCTCCTGAAACATTTTAGATGAGGAGTGAGCAACAAAGTTGCCCAGCGAGGGAGGTGATGCAACATGTAAACGTTCAATATGATATGCAACACAAGTAAACATATATACAAGACACATAACCATCAAGACAATAAATCAAACTATTAATCACTTTAAAAAGGATACGGTTCCACTTCCAAGTCTTCGATCACGAGCCACGAACCACGAGTATCACGATTATGCCGGCAAAACCCAAACACCACACTTGGGATACTCCGGATGTATCCCGATCCTACGACCCTTTCTCCCGAGGTAGGTCCATGCCCAGCAGGTGAACCACGCCTCTGGGGTAGTGGAGTATGCCTCAGCGAGAAGGGAATAGGCACCATGGTAGTCGAGGGAGCACGGCAAGCCCGATGCCGCCCGTGTTTCTCGACGCTACCATGTCCGATATAGGTTGCGCAACCCAAAACAAGTCACAAACAAGCAATAATATCACATAACACGTAAGAGGGACGACAAAGTAGGCCGCCCTCACATACATGCACGATAAAAGCTCATATATGCAAGATATTAACTAATAGATACCAAAAGAAAACAATCAACATAATTAATTCCAATAATCTACTCAAATAACTTAAATACATCCTAAATATTCTATGCAAGGCACTACTAACACACAACAAGTTCCAATTGCAACTAAAATGGCTAAAAGCTACTTTTCCCCTTTCTTTAATCGAGCTTTCTTTCTCCTAAGCATAGTTCGAGATCCTCAATCCTACCCTAATCTTTCTATATTCCTAATTAAGCTTAAAGGTACCCTTTAAAGTCACTAAAACTCATTTTTGAAGCAAAAGTTCGGGAAGGCCCCGAACGGGTTTGAACTATAGCTATACTAACCGAACCCCAATTTCGCGAAACGGAAGCACCAAAGGTGCTTCCTTAGCTCAAGAATACCCAAATCGATGCCCAAATTTGCCCGGATTGCCTAACGTGCAAAACCCCCTTTTTAAAGTAAGCTATTTACGCACTAAAGTTCGAATTCGGGTAATTCAACCTAACGTGGCTTTTCAATTACCTTCCCTAGGGTCTAGAGCACCTAATTGAGGCATCAATTCAAGTCAATTATCAAATTTTCTCAAAACCCTAATTTTAGGCACTATTCATCGTCTCTTTGATCAATCTCAACATTCAACCGTTTAATTTGTTATCACACCACAAAAGTTAGCTCTAGAGACTTTAAATAACTCATAGGAAGCATTCAACACAAGATATATTGCTATAATTGACAATTCAATAATTTGAACATATGCAAACAAACTTTAAACTCAAACAAGTAAGACTCCTTCACAATTTTGAAGATGTAGAAGCTTTGTTGAAGGTCCTAAGTTGCTCAATAACCTCCCAAGATCAAACTAAGAGCTCAAAGTGCTTGGATGAAGAAGCAAAAATCTCTCTTTTCCTCCTTGAAGTGGACGGCCAGCAGGAGGGACAAGGATGGAATTTCTGAAATTGTTTTTATGACTAAAATGCTATGTGCCTTTTAATTTTTTTGAGTTAGTTGTTTTATATGTTGCATATCATTAATTTCCTAAGCTTTGTAGTCTCAAATATTGATCAATTAAGGCTAATTGCAATTACAATTGCTTTCTAATTAAATACTATCACTATTCTAACGTAACACTATTCAAGGCTCACGAAAATTATTTTTCAAACGCATACTCCTAAGCTCAAAAGTTCAAAACGAAAATTTCTTGGTTCCTTTTAAATGTCGAGTGACCTAGGAAAAATTTAAAATCAAGCTTTCGGAACAGTCAAAAATTTTATGAATAGTGACCCACAATAAAAACAATTAAACAAGAAAAATGATGCACGTAGAAATGCGCACATAAGTATGCAACGATTATAATAAATTTAGGGTGAAATTCTCGGGTGTCACACCACCTCTCGGGCAGCGTCGGGCTGTCGGGTTGATAACGGCATGACTGCCATAGGCTACCCCCAGCTCGCATGACGGAGATGTCATGGAGGGAAGGGGCTAGTGAGGTACCTCGGGTGCGTGAGTAATGGGGAGTTATAAGAAGAACGGTTGAGATCGTGATGGCGTTTGGAGCTACACCAAATAGAGTATCCTTATTGAATGGTCATATAGTTATGTGATGATAGTATTATTTATTGTTATTGTGTGTTTACTGACTCAAAGGATTATTCCAAGGAGTTTAGTAGACCTTGCTCGAGATCTATCGGATCCTCACTGGGCTTATGTATATAAGCTCACTCTCTATTAATGCATGCTTACAGGTGTTGCAGAGCCGGATTACGGGTATGTGCCTCCTGAAGAGGAGAATGTGGAAAACGTGTCTTACGTGGACGAGTCATATGTTCCCGAGTCTTATCCATGATTATATGTTGTTTAATGTCATGTATATTAGCTTAATAGACTTTTATATGCTTTGTGGTTCTTATTGTAATAGATGTTGGAAGAAGAGGATCCAAATTGTATTAACTTAGTGGCTTTCTTTTGTCTATGGTTAAGTTGTAAATATGTCTCAACTTATTTTTGAAATGTATGATAAGGTTGAGGTATTGTATGTTATGTTGGAACGGAGGCGCATAACTATGAATGAGTTGATGAAAGAATATTTAATGTATGAAATAGTTGCATTGTATGTTGTTGATTTAATTGTGGAGTGGGTTGGTGATTTGTGGAGTTTGATGTATGTTGTTTTTAAGGGTTGGTTTAGAGCCCTGATGTTCATGTTACTATCGTTATGCTGCCGAAATTCCGTTGCGTCCTGACTGATTGTAAGAGGGGTCGAGTTGGGGCGTGACAGTTTAAGTGGTATCAGAGCGCATGTTAGCTGTCAGCCGGGGTATCCTCGGAATGTGGGTAGTGGTCTAAGCATGCAAGTATGTATTAAGTGAAAGAAAAGTGAAAGATATGTTAATATGTTTATGTGATTAATTTACTTATGTGTCTAACTTTCTATGTGACCAATATGCCTTGTGTGTTAAGTGAATTAATGTGGTCAATATGTTTTATGTGATAACGTGTTATACGTACTCAATGTGTTGAAATTAATGTGCATTATGTGATTAATGTGCATTATGTGATTAATGTGTATTATGTGACAATTGTGTTTTATGTGATCAAAGTGCCTTGTGTGAAGTTAGTTGTTTATGTGCTTTTAATTGTTTATAACTAGCTTATGTGAAACAACGTGCTTTAGGTGCTCAATGTACTTTAAGTGGCCAATGTGAGTTACGTGATCAACTTGTCTTATGTGAAGTTTGTTGCTTATGTGACTTTAATTGTTTATAACTTACTTATGTTATATAACCTGTTTATGTGATGTTGGCTTCTTATATGTTGAATTGTGTGTTATGTGATAATGTTGCATTATATGATAATTGTGTCTTACGTTGTATTTGTCTTTCATATGATATAGTTGCATACATGTTTTAACTCGTGAGTGACCTTTTAATGTCTAGGGTGATTGTAAGAGCTTTCGGAAATAGAGATAGGCCATGATTTTGAATTATTATTATCCTAGAAGTTTATCAGTAAGATTTTAATTGTTATGCTTATGGATTTTAGTTTCGGCTTAGTGGATTGATCTTGATGTTCCTTTAGCGAGAATGAAGTTGTTCGAGGAAATAGCAACGTATCTTGATGATTATAATTACTTTTGTTGTCATGTTTAACTTATTATTACTTGGAGATGAATCATAAGTTGAGGTTTTTGTGAGGTTGTGATTAGACACTTTTGGAGTCTCAACTCAGATTATACTTTCTTGAGGTTATTTTAGAATGAATTTATTTGAGGAATTAGTGATGTATATTTGTGAATGGAATGAAGTGTGGTATAACTTGTGAATATTTCTACTATTTGGGATTGCTATATTATTAATGGGTATTTTGGAGTTTTGATCTTTAAACCTTGGAGACAATTGGAGTAATTCCTGACTAAAGTTACTTTATTCGAGGATGTAATTGTTGGGAGATAGAATTATTTGAGGAAATAAGAATGCATTTCGGTGGCTGAACATTTACTTACCTACATCAAGCTTTTGAGTTCTAGGTGGTATGACTCTCTAAATTGTTGATTGGAGATTCTCTTGTGTTATAGTGGGTTAATATGAATCTGTATTGTGTTATCAGATTTTGGAGTCTTCATTAGTTAATCTTGTTGGGTAATCGGTGATTTATCTTGTTTAGTGATTGGTCTGGTACGGAATGTAAAATTTTGGAGTGATTTATCTTGTTTGGTGATTGTTATGACTCCTTAGATTCTCTAGATCTCCTTAGTGTCTTGTTTTGGAGGAAGATAGATTGTAGGATTTAACTTGTTGGTGTTTAAGTGTGTAAGTGGGACACCCTTCTTGTGCTTCATAATTCTATCAGTCTTATTATTCTCTTTTACTCTATTCTCACTTATTTGAGAAAGAGTTACACTTTTCTGGCATATCAATTGTTTCTTGAAAGTTTTTCTTATTGGATTAATGGATCCTATACTCATTTGACATTGTTTCCATTCTTAACATTCATATTTGCTTCTTATAGCAATGTCGCTTATTGGAGTTAACGTTTGACACTTCTATATTTCATTCTATATCTCTAGCCATTCGTTTCAATATTTCATTTCATCATATTACTATTCATTTGAAAGTAAATTTTCCTTTGGTATACCATTTTACTTATTCGATTTCTCTTGTTTGATGTACTCCTTAGCTAAGTACATCGTTGTCATTCTTGTTGATCTTTGTTAATCCTATTGTTTTATTATTAAATCCAGAGTCATTACTTTGCTTGTAATTGCTCACTCAAAGTACTCGGCACTGT
Source organism: Ehretia macrophylla (assembly GCA_037974665.1). Taxonomy (NCBI): domain Eukaryota; kingdom Viridiplantae; phylum Streptophyta; class Magnoliopsida; order Boraginales; family Ehretiaceae; genus Ehretia; species Ehretia macrophylla. The sequence continues at coordinate 77,648,073 of CM075773.1, forward strand.
CCTATTGTTATCATTTCTTATTCGTACTTCTTTGGTATTGCGTGCTGAGATACTCTTGCCACTCATGTTTCTATTGAATTAATCATCTCTTATTTCTTAATTTCATTTCGCCTCAAGTACAACTTACTTGTTGGTTCCTTGAACAATCATCGAGAATTGAAATATCTACTTGTTCAGGAATTTTTGTTCAACATACTCAGCACTGTTTTGACTCATCATCATCCTTTGTTCGTACTTATTTAATTGATAGGTGCTGAGACATTTCTTATCTTAGTTATCATGCTTCCTTATTAACTATTAGCCTCTTGATTCTCTAACCTGTTTGACCTCCTGTTCACTTGATTGTTGGCTCGAATATGATTTTTCATATTCGTATTTCCTTGTAAATTTCATAAGAGCCATATTCTGACAAATGTCACTTTTGAGATATTCCCTTAATCAGTAATCATTCATGTTATCGTGATTGAGTTTTTAAACCCTCGGGGTGTTCATAGAGCTCTTTTGTGTAGTAGGGGATGATTGATAAGTAGTGGTGTCATGCTAGGACTTTGGAGTTGTGATTTCTTTCATATGCAATAAGATATTAAGTAGGAGAGAATTATGAATTGGAGATTGTCTTGGAACTATGATCATCAACTTGCAGTCAACAGAGGTTATTCTTTTGAGGTCTTTGGTTAGTTGTCATCCTAAGAGATAAATGAGAACTAAGAGAAGCATTATTAAGTGTAACGATTGAGGATTTAATTGTCTGTCAGTTCGAGAATTGCGCAGACGCAATTGTTTTAAGGAGGGGAGAATGTGAAACCCCACTTTTCTGCTTTAACTTGATTTACGTGTTTTATCTCGTTTTACGTGCATTTGACCTGTTTATGTGCTATATGACCTAGAATGTTATAATTTTGATGTCAATACTCCTAATACATGCTAAATGTGCATCCATGAAATTTTCATAAAAAACGGAGTCAGAAATTTTATCGTCGATTTTCAGTGAATAGTGTTTTCGAAACACGTCCGCTAAAATTTTGAAACTAGTCTTTTTAACCCTTCTAGACCTAGTCCACGGACTTTAATAGACCTGTGTTTGATTAAAACAGTTTTAAAATCGGCTTAGGAATTTATTAGGGTTTTTACACCGACTTTTGCGAAAATCGAGTTTTAAGCCGACTCGGGTAGAATTGTTTGATTGTAAAACTTCTTGTCACCTAAAAATAACCTACTTGAGCTAGCTTGGGTGTTGAATAATTGTTTTGAACTTTGGTGATCAAGAAAATGCATTTAAAGTCAAGAAAACACTAAAAATAATTAGTTTCCACTTTGACTTTCTTTTATTTATTTGACCTTAGCTTAATATATGATCAACACACATTGAAAACAAAGCAAAACACCACCAAAAACACACACAAAACCGTGGCTCCTTGGAGGAGAAAGATAAAGGCATTTTCAAAGTATTTTTCTCACAGATTTTGCGTTTCAAAGCCGAATTGAGTGATTCAAAGCTTGAAATTGATTGTTTGGCATCCATTCTACACATTTCTTGCATCAAAACACATCAAAGGTGAGAGAAAAATTCTAGATCTCAAAATGTCATTTTTATGTTTTTGCTCATAAATGAAAATTTAACCGTTAGAATTGAAATCTGATGATAGATTATTGCTCCTTGCATGCTAGGGATCATTATATACTAATACTACGAGTTTCTGTCGGGTATAGCATAATTTTTATTTTCCGGGTATTTAATTTTGATTAAAATGTTCAAAGTTGATTTAATTGAGTTGCGTTGCTCGAAATCGATTGCCGTCGATTTCTAAATACTTGATAATTACGTGTTAGCGCTGTTGTAATGCCGAATTTTCGATTACATTGTTTGTGTGAAAATCCAGAAAATCCAGCCATGACATCTTAGGGTTTTAGGGTTATCGGGCATGATTTGGAGGTGTTATGGTGGATTTCCGAGAGGGCTAATGTAGTAGGTTGAATGGGTGAGTGATAGGAACTGATTTGGCAATGTTTGGATTAGTAGATTGTAAGTTATGAATTTTAGAAGTTTAGGTTGTCATTCTTTAATTTCTTGAACGATGCCTTAGATGGTTGGGTAGTGTTCGAGTGATGAATGGTGAGGCGTTGTTGAGTAATTTAGGGTTTAATTATGTATATTATGCATGTCCGGTTAGATGGCCTACTTTGTCATCTAACTACGTTGTTTGTTGTTTAATTTAATATTGATGTTATATTGATGTTATTGATTGATTATTATTGAATGCGGGAATCGGGCACTCTTGTTGCTGATCTCCCAATTGATTGATTGATTTATGCTTGCATGATGATTGATGAATATGGAGTCTTGGTATGTGTGTGCCACCTCTCGGGCAGCGTCGGGCTGTCGGGTTGATAACGGCATGACTGCCATAGGCTACCCCCAGCTCGCATGACGGAGATGTCATGGAGGGAAGGGGCTAGTGAGGTACCTCGGGTGCGTGAGTAATGGGGAGTTATAAGAAGAACGGTTGAGATCGTGATGACGTTTGGAGCTACATAGTATCCTTATTGAATGGTCATATAGTTATGTGATGATAGTATTATTTATTGTTATTGTGTGTTTACTGACTCAAAGGATTATTTCCAAGGAGTTTAGTAGACCTTGCTCGAGATCTATCGGATCCTCACTGGGCTTATGTATATAAGCTCACTCTCTATTAATGCATGCTTACAGGTGTTGCAGAGCCGGATTACGGGTATGTGCCTCCTGAAGAGGAGAATGTGGAAAATGTGCTTTACGTGGACGAGTCATATGTTCCCGAGTCTTATCCATGATTATATGTTGTTTAATGTCATGTATATTAGCTTAATAGACTTTTATATGCTTTGTGGTTCTTATTGTAATAGATGTTGGAAGATGATGATCCAAATAGTGTTAACTTAGTGGCTTTCTTTTGTTTATGGTTAAGTTGTAAATGTGTCTCAACTTATTTTTGAAATGTATGATAAGGTTGAGGTATTGTATGTTATGTTGGAACGGAGGCGCATAACTATGAATGAGTTGATGAAAGAATATTTAATGTATGAAATAGTTGCGTTGTATGTTGTTGATTTAATTGTGGAGTTGGTTGGTGATTTGTGGAGTTTGATGTATGTTGTTTTTAAGGGTTGGTTTAGAGCCCTGATGTTCATGTTACTATCGTTATGCTGCCGAAATTCCGTTGCGTCCTGACTGATTGTAAGAGGGGTCGAGTTGGGGCGTGACAAAAACCAACTTATCTCGCATGCTTGTGTGCTTTAGTAGAATATTGTGGCTCCAAGGCTCAGATGGTCTTGTGATTGTGTTTTGGCTTTGGAGTTATTGTTGATAAGTTGTTGCTTTTAGTTCAGATGTCTTGAATGAATGTTTACAGGTATCAGTTTTGTCCTTGGTACAGAGGAGACTCTGTCCGAGTGACGGGTCCGAGCCTGACTATTAGCGTGGGGTTGGGTTCGGGGCGTTACAATTGATACTAAAATTACCATATTCTAAGTCACATAGCACATAGACAGGTCAATTCACGCAAAAATGAGAATAAATACGCAAAACGAGACAGGATAGAAAAGCGGGGTTTCACATTCTCCCCTCCTTAAAACAATTGCGTCTGCGCAATTCTTGAACTGACAAACAATTAAATCCTCAATCGTTACACTTGACAATACTTCTCTTAGTTCCCATTTATCTCTTAGGATGATACCTAACCGAAGACCTCAAAAGAACAAACTCTATTGACTGCAAGTTGATGATCATAATTCCAAGACAATCTTCAATTCATAATTCTCTCCCACCTAATATCATATTGCATATGAAAGAATTTGCAACTCCAAAGTCTTAGCTTGACACCACTACTTATCAATCATCCCCTACTATACAAAAGGGCTCTATGAACACCCCGATGGTTTAAAAACTCATTCACGATAACATGAATAATTACTGATCAAGGGAATATCTAAAAAATGACATTGGTCAGAATATGGCTCTTATGAATTTACAAGGAAATAAGAATATGGAAAGTCATATTCGAGCCAACAATCAAGTGAACAAGAGGTCAAACAGGTTAAAGAATCAAGAGGCTAATAGTTTAATAAGGAAGCACGATAACTAAGATAAGAAATGTCTTAGCACCTATCAGTTAAATAAGTACGAACAAAGGATGATGACGAGTCAAAACAGTGCTGAGTATGTTGAACAAAAAATCCTGAACAAGAAGACATTTCAACTCTCGATGATTGTTCAAGGAACCAACAAGTAAGTTGTACTTGAGTCGAAATGAAATTAAGAAATAAGAGATGACTAATTCAATAGAAAACATGAGTGGCAAGAATATCTCAGCACGCAATACCAAAGAAGTACGAATAAGAAATGATAACAATAGGACAGTGCCGAGTACTTTGAGTGACCAATTACAAGCAAAGCAATGGCTCAGCATTTAGTAATAAAACAATAGGATAGGATCAACAAGAATGACAATGATATACCAAAGGAAAAATTACTTTCAAATAAAATGGTATACCAAAGGAAAAATTACTTTCAAATGAATAGTAATAGGATGAAATAAAATATTAAAATCAATGGCTAGAGATATAGAATGAAATATAGAAGTCTCAAACCTTAACTCCAATAAACGACATTGCTATAAGAAGCAAATATGAATGTTAAGAATAGAAACAATGTCAAATGAGTATAGGATCTATTAATCCAATAAGCACAACTTTCAAGAAACAATTGATATGCTAGAAAATTGTAACTCTCTCTCAAATAAGTGAGAATAGAGTAAAAGATAATAATAAGACTTATAGAATTATGAAATACAAGAAGGGTGTCCCACCTACACACTTAAACACCAACAAGTGAAATCCTACAATCTATCTTCCTCCAAAACAAGACACTAAGGAGATCTAGAGAATCCTAAGGAGTCATAACAATCACCAAACAAGATAAATCACTCCAAAATTTTACATTCCGTACCAAACCAATCACTAAACAAGATAAATCACCGATTACCCAACAAGGTTAACTAATGAAGACTCCAAAATCTGATAACACAATACAGATTCATACTAACCCTTTATAACACAAGAGAATCCCCAATCAACAATTTAGAAAGTCATACCACCTAGAACTCAAAAGCTCGATGTAGGCAAGTAAATATTCACTTACCAAAATGCATTCTTATTTCCTCAAATAATTCTATCTCCCAATAATTACATCTTCGAATAAAGTAACTTTAGTAAGGAATCACTCCAATTGTCTCCAAGGTTTAAAGATCAAAACTCCAAAATATCCATTAATAATATAGCAATCCCAAATAGTAGAAATATTCACATGTTATACCACATTTCATTTCATTCACAAATATACATCACTAATTTCTCAAATAAATTCGTTCTAAAACAATCTCAAGAAAGTATAGTCTGAGTTGAGACTCCAAAAATGTCTAATGATAACCTCACGGAAACTTCAACTTATGATCCATCTCCAAGTAATAACAAGTTAAACATGGCAACAAAAGTAATTATAATTATCAAGATACATTGCTATTTCCTCAAACAACTTCATTCTCACTAAAGGAACATCAAGATCAATCCACTAAGCCGAAACTAAAATCCATAAACATAACAAATAAAATCTAACTGATAAACTTCTAGAATAATAATAATTCAAAATCATGGCCTACCTCTATTTCCGAAAACTCTTGCAATCATCCTTACATCACCTAAAAGAATCACCCACAGTTATGGAATATATACAATTACATCACATGAAAACAGGTACAACGTAATGCATGATTATCATATAATATAACATTATCACATAACACACAATTCAGCATATAAGAAGCCAACATCACATAAACAGGTTATATCACAGAAGTAAGTTATAAACAATTAAAGTCACATAAGCAACAAACTTCACATAAGACAAGTTCATCACATAACTCAAATTGGTCACTTAAAGGACATTGGACACCTAAAGCACGGTGGTTCACATAAACTAGCTATAAACAATTAAAACCACATAAAATACTATTCATTAAAAATCGACGATAAAATTTCTGACTCCGTTTTTTTATGAAAATTTAATGAATGCACATTTAGCATGTTCTAGGAATGTTGATACTAAAATTACCACATTCTAAGTCACATAGCACATAGACAAGTCAATTCACGCAAAAACGAGAATAAACATGCAAAACGAGACAGTATAGAAAAGTGGGGTTTCACATTGCAACCCCTAATCAAGTAGCACACAAGCATGCACAAGTTGCCATATAACACACAACTGATACGTAGTTCGATAAACACGTGCGTGGCGAACAACAAAAGAGGTTGTCCCCAAACATATACTTTCAACAATAAGAAGTTCAAGATAATTCAAGTTAATCATAGCTAGCTTTCAAATTCCTTCAGGTTAATAACATTATCCACATCAGTATTCAAAACTTACAACCACATAAAAAAAAATATTTACAATCTCTCATTAATGTCATATAAGGTGATAAACTCCACATTAATCAGTAACAGTTAAATTCTTAGCTAATACGTTATCAAAGTCAACTCTAATTCAAATAAATAAAGAATATTAATAAGCATGATATGTATCTCAAGCTAGAATATTAAAATAATAAATCATGCTATAGACATATAATAATCATATAAACATATAAGATGTTATTTTTAGTAAAATATCCTCACCTTAAAATGCCGAAAATTGGAAAAGATTTGGATCGATTTTAAAACTTTCGGAATGTTAACTAACCGAATCGATATAATTTAGTGAAATCAGGTCAGAGAAAAATGTCTGTCTGTTTGATTTCACGGGGTCAAGTGACCCATTTATATAGTTTTTCAAAGTTGACGCATGCGGCACACGTGTCCAGCCACGTGTCTCACATGCGTGGCATGTCCACGCATGTGTGACACGTGTCCCCCTACGTGTCTCACATGCGTGGCACATCCACGCAGGTATGACACGTGTCACTCCCCGAGAGTGATATTAACGTTCCGTGTTTTTGCCCGTTTCGCGCATAGATGTGCTGATTATTGTATTTCCGGGCCGGGATGCAATTTTGCCAAACTTCGCCATTAAGTAGTACAAGTTAAAAGAAACTCAATGGCGTATGCCCCTTTTTCACGGCGGGGTCCCGATTTTTCTATAATTGGCCCCGAAGTGAAACTCCTTTTTCTGGACCAAAAAACCCTGAATTCGGAAAAACAGCCAAAATAGCTCGAAAAGTTAAAGGAAATCACTAATACTCTTGTAAGCAGCTAAAAAGTTTTACTTAGTCATGATATAGGGCTTTTTATCCCTGTAATGACCCTAAGCTTTATGTTAATTAATGTTATAAGAACACCTAATAAGAGGTTACTATTAATCATAATACCAATTGATTTTTAAATAGTAAGACAATCAATTATAAATTAAATACAGACAAATAATCACAAAGGCACATTTTTCAAGAATAATAAAAGGAATAAATATTATAAATGCATGGTCGGGCTCGGGTATTACATCCTCATCCCCTTATAAAAATTGAGCCCTGGCAATTTACTTTTTTATTACCTCTTCTCCACTGCACGAGATTGAATACCGGATGCCAAAGAGAACTCCAAACATAAATCCTGAATAAGAATACCAAAGAATACTGCACAGGAATACCGTGCAAGAAAACCAAGAAATCCCGAAGTGCCAAATAAAGGCAATACGACCACCAAATAAAGGCACTACTTAAGAAATCCAATTCAGAATGCCAAATTATCCAGTAAGAAGTCCAAAGAAAGTACCAGGTAAGAAGTCCAAGCAAGAATTCCGAATAAAAATATACCAACGACCGATCATTGAGTATTAAGCTCCGAGCATAGAATACTATTTCCAGACTACCACAAACCACCGATCAATTGTTTCTTCTTCGGTTGATCCACATAAGAAGATCCGTGATGCTTCCAGAGGAGGGGACTACTTACCATTTTACGGGTAACGTATGTATATAGTTAATAATATACTTGGTCAATTCTAACATAATTAAACATGAGATTTAACAGATAAACACACAACATAGAAGTACATTAAGAACATATGATCATGCTAAACAAATATTCCTGGAAGACAACTACCCATTGACCGAAGATCCTATCCCGGCTTACGAGCTTTTTAAGCTCTGATACCAACTGTAACGACCCCAACCCGACCCTTCTCAAGACTAGGTCAAAGTCTGTGTTTACTGTCATTGTGATTCCATGAAAAGGAACAATAAATAAAGAATTATTTGTCACGCCCCGACCCGACCCCGCAAAAGGCCAAGCCAGGACTCGACACACGGACGGAGTCTCCTCCGTACCGCGGACGATCCGAAAACCCTAAAACCATCATAACACTTGCGAAAGCCATAAAACAATTCAAATAAGCCAACTTTCTTTTAAAAACATACATCCTCTTATTAACCAACTTTCCAAACCAAAATGCCATGCATACTACACAAGTATTTACGCCACTAAACAGTTAGCCATTAGCATGCATTTCTTTACTAGTCACAGGAGTAATCTTTACATTCTTTCAACTTATACAGCATAAGTGTGATACCCCGAACCTGGCATGTATTCAATAGCATTTAAAGTTCATTTAAATTGCATTTTATTGACCTTTCACCTTCTTTGACCAAAATAGTTGAATTTTTATCTACATTGACCAACTAGGACATGGTGAAAATTTTTGAAATGTTTAATAAAGGGCAAACTTGGGATTAGAAATAAAAAAATGCAATGTTAAGTTAGTCAAATTTTGGGTCAACTTTGGAATTAAATCTGAACCAATTGGGGAAGAGTTAGGTAGCAAATTATATATGGTTGGAAAGCTCTATGAGTCTAGTTTCTGTGGCTTCAAACCGTTCGTGAATTGGAGTTTTCTAGAAGAAGTTATGGCCGTTTTTGTAAGGTCGCGCATAGCTGTTTTGGTTTAGCGGGTTGACCAAAGCTTTGACTATTGTTGCCATCTTTTATAAGCATAAAATAGCATAGAAAAAAAAACGAAAAGCTGAAAAATAAAGAGAGAAAACCAAGAGTTCAAGGAGAAAAGAAAAAAAAAAGAATTTTCAACTTCAAATCTTCAAATCTTTGCAAGGGCTTGCACGAGATCGTTTCCAAAGCTTCTAATATTGTTTTCCTAGCGTCTATTAGCAGCTAAGGTGAGGGATGCATCGTTATTTGCGCATTAGAAAATATGATGTCAAGACTTTAATTTTTAGAAATTGCATATAGAATGTTGTTTAATTCATTTTGTTGCTTGAAATATGTTCTATGATGTTAGTAGACCTTACTTTTGTAAGTTTTTAGCAATTTCTGCGGTTAAAATTGATTATTGTATTTCAAATGTTGAGTGAATAGTGAAAAACGTGAATAGTAAACCCCCGTTCGAAATTTTGCTCCGAGTTGCGTTCTATTGATGCAAAAAGGTGCTAGATATGCTAGAACGCCTAAATGTGTGGTTTAATTGGAATGTGTAATGAAAAAACAGAGAAAAACGCCTTAGTGAAAGTCGGGATCATTTAGGTCGAGTTTGGCGTTTTCTCGTTTTACGTGTTGGCATTGTTTCGGGAGGCCATGGAAGCACTTTTGGTGCGATTATGGCGTTGGTTGGGTGTTTGGTTGGTATAGTTGTAGTTCAAACGAGCAAAGGGGGAAATCGGGACTTCGCGTGAATTCTAGGGTAAAGTAGGGTTTCGGGGTCTTTAGACGTGCCTTATGGTGACCTACGAGGATTGGTGAAGTCGGTTTCCAAAGCTCGTGGCTCGTTTGAAAGTAGTAGTGTTTTGAAGTTGGGGTCATTTTTGTGATTTTGTGTGTATTCTTAGAATATTGCTTATAGTATGTTTATATTGATTATAGAATGCTTATATTGCTCATGGAATGATTGTATTGATTATAGAATGCTTATGTTGCCTATAGAATGCTTATAATGCTTATAGAATACTTGTTATTGTTTGATAATGTTAGTTGATTATTGATTGAAATGTTTATCTTTTGTTGAGAACGCTTGATATCGCTCGTTTATCGCCTTGTATCGAGTCTTGCATTGCATAGTGTCTCGCGCGTGAGTGATGGGCCTCTCTGGGTAGCCTCGGGTTGCCAGTGTTGGTTGCTCTAGCTCCGCTACTATTCCCTCTTCTCACTTGGGTTGCCTCCCAGGGAGATTTGGGTCGTAGAATTGATGGATACTTCTAGGGTATTCCAAACTGGTGTTATAAGGTGGTTTGGGCCGGCGCGTCATCGTTAAAGTCATCGGAATCGTGATCGGTACATTACTCGCTCGAGTGAACCATAGCCTTCAAAGTGTGGTATAGCTTTGATTGGTTGTGTTAATGCTTTCTTTAGTTGTTTAATTGTATTGTTGTTTATATTGAATGCCTTTTATTGATTGTATTGCTTAACTGTACCTATTTGCATTGCACGATCTTCTTTCTCTCCACTTCGATATCTGTCTCGCCCTCACTGAGTATACGTATTGTGTATACTCACTCCTCACCACCACATTTCAGGAAATGCCATGTTAGCTGGAAAGTTCGTGATTCCGTGAAAGTCCGTGCTTGAAGAGTTATCTTGCGTGCCTATGTGACTTGAGTTGTCAAGTTGTAAAGTTGTATGCTTTTATGTTGTATGTAATTATTGTTAAAAGAAATGTAATTTAAATCTAGCTAAGTAGTTGGAATGGTTTGATAAGTTAGATTATGTATATAGTTAATGTAGCTTAACTTCAATGCATGGTTGTAATGTCCAAAGGAAAAGAATTAGAATGGCATGATAGTTTATTTTATGCAGTAGCTTAGTATGGTTTAATTGTCTAGTTTGAATGTACTTGTCAAAATGAAAAGATAGGTTAGTTTTTAAATTGGAAATGTATGTATACTTGCTGAGTTTAAATTGTTGAGAACCGAGGCTCGGATGGCCTTGAGGAAGTTTTGTATGGTTGGACACGGTGGTGGTCCATTTATATGCTATTACAGGTTTTACATTTCGCCTATAAATAGGGGAGACTCCGTCCGTTTACCCTGAAAATTATGCCCGGGTTTTGGTTTGGGTTGTGATTAGATTGAATGATAGAACTCCCGGTCTCGAGAGGGATCGGGGTGTCACAGGTGGTATCAGAGCTTGTCTAGCTCATAAGCCGGGACAGGGTCCTCGGTCTGGTGGGTACTGGTCGTTGAATGTATGCTTGTTAAGTGTGTCTTGAAAGTGTATGCTTGTATGTGAGATTGTATGTCTTGACTTGAATGTATGCACTTATGTGATAAAGTTATGTGTTATGTGTTAAATGTTTCTCAGGAAAGGTGGAATGTCTAGTTGTCTATTGAATTGACCTATTGAATTGGCATCGTGAATTGAATCGACCTCGTGAATTGTAATTTGCTTGGAGTATTGCATGTAATGTGTGTATTAGATGTCTTGAATTGGTTATACCGTGATTTGAATTGATTATGTTGTGCTTGATTTGATTGACATGTTTGAATGACTTTGATGATTAAATTGTTTTATAAACTCTCTTATAAACTTGCTTGCATAATAGCTTAAGGCATGGGTATAAATATGATATATTGGCATTCATACATGTCCTATGGAAATGGTAAGTAAGTCATCTTCCTCCCCTGAAGAAAGTGGTTCACCGCTGGCTTTTCAAGGTGTATGGATTGGCAGGAAATGAATGGCATTTGACTAGCCTTTATTTGGGAATTGGTGTTTGCTTTTGGAGCTCGGTTATTGGCAAATCTCTATGGTCCTCCTCTGTGCTTAACAGTTGTGAAAGGGTAGCTTTCTCTTGGGGTTTTATTTGGTTATTCTTTGGAGCATTCTTTGGTTTTCTTAATGGGTATTCTTTGGAGACTTCTGTTGGCATTTCTCGGTGGATTTGGCTATTGGGATTTTAATCGGCCTTACTGCACAGTAATATCTATGGTATATGTGTCTCGGTCTTTATTGGTGTGATACTGGCATCCTGATTGGAAATTCTTCAATGGTATTTTCTGGAATTCTCAGTGGCCAATTATTTAATATTTACTTATTAGGCAAACTTGGCTACTTTCTTATTGGAGCATTGTTTCGGATATCTTCTTCAGTGTTCCTCAGTAGGTTTGGTATTTGGAGTTCCTATCAGACTTATTGTATAATACTACTTAGGGTATTCTTTGAAATTCTTATTGGGCGTTCTATTGGTATTTTCCTTATTGGCAAGGTTGCATGAAGTTTTCACTTGGCAAATAGTGAAGAGGCCTCAAAGTTTGGCTTTGGTGGGAAACTATGTTTGTTATTCAACTTGGTTGTTTTATTGGGCACATTATATTTTCTCTGCTATTTCCTTTGACATTCCTCTCAGCATTTGATAGCAAAACTCGGAATCTAATTGGGTATCCCATGGGGTTATTATTTGGAAGGCTTCTTTAGAACTTTGAAATATATTTGATTGGGTTCTTAGTATTTTCTTCAGCACTCTTAACAGGGCATTCTTCTACGAAATTCATGACGAGTGGGGTACTTATTTGGACCTCTGGATGGAACCTTTGTTTGAGCCTTTATTTGGCTTCTTGTTTGGGAATTCTCGGGCAGTAATAGTTGAACTTCTACTCGAGATTCGTGTATGGGGTATTCATTCGGTATTCTTCTTATCATTAATATGTGATGTGATTTTATCTACAGTATTATTGCTTAGGTCTTTATTGGTATTATCTCGGCGCTTTTGGTTGGAATTTTATTCTTCTTCGGTATTTGTGTCAACAGGATTCTTCAACCGATGAAGATTAGTCAGAATTGGATTTCAGATGATGCTGAGTTCTATTGGAAGAAGAATTGCGAGGACACAATTGTTTTAAGGAGGGAAGGATGTGATACCCCGAACCTGGCATGTATTCAATAGCATTTAAAGTTCATTTAAATTGCATTTTATTGACCTTTCACCTTCTTTGACCAAAATAGTTGACTTTTTATCTACATTGACCAACTAGGACATGGTGAAAATTTTTGAAATGTTTAATAAAGGGCAAACTTGGGATTAGAAATAAAAAAATGCAATGTTAAGTTAGTCAAATTTTGGGTCAACTTTGGAATTAAATCTGAACCAATTGGGGAAGAGTTAGGTAGCAAATTATATATGGTTGGAAAGCTCTATGAGTCTAGTTTCTGTGGCTTCAAACCGTTCGTGAATTGGAGTTTTCTAGAAGAAGTTATGGCCGTTTTCGTAAGGTCGCGCATAGCTGTTTTGGTTTAGCGGGTTGACCGAAGCTTTGACTATTGTTGCCATCTTTTATAAGCATAAAATAGCATAGAAAAAAAAATGAAAAGCTGAAAAATAAAGAGAGAAAACCAAGAGTTCAAGGAGAAAAGAAAAAAAAAAGAATTTTCAACTTCAAATCTTCAAATCTTTGCGAGGGCTTGCACGGGATCGTTTCCGAGGCTTCTAATGTTGTTTTCCTAGCGTCTATTAGCAGCTAAGGTGAGGGATGCATCGTTATTTGCGCATTAGAAAATATGATGTCAAGACTTTAATTTTTAGAAATTGCATATAGAATGTTGTTTAATTCATTTTGTTGCTTGAAATATGTTCTATGATGTTAGTAGACCTTACTTTTGTAATTTTTTAGCACTTTCTCTGCTTAAAATTGATTATTGTATTTCAAATGTTGAGTGAATAGTGAAAAACGTCAATAGTAATCCCCCGTTCGAAATTTTGCTCCGAGTTGCGTTCTATTGATGCAGAAAGGTGCTAGATATGATAGAATGCCTAAATGTGTGGTTTAATTGGAATGTGTAATGGAAAAACGGAGAAAAAGGGCTTAGTGAAAGTCGGGGTCGTTTAGGTCGAGTTTGGCGTTTTCTCGTTTTACGTGTTGGCATTGTTTCGGGAGGCCATGGAAGCACTTTTGGTGCGATTATGGCGTTGGTTGGGTGTTTGGTTGGTATAGTTGTAGTTCAAACGAGCAAAGGGGGAAATCGGGACTTTGCGTGAATTCTAGGGTAAAGTAGGGTTTCGGGGTCTTTAGACATGCCTTATGGTGATCTAGGAGGATTGGTAAAGTCGGTTTCCAAAGCTCGTGGCTCGTTTGAAAGTAGTAGTGTTTTGAAGTTGGGGTCATTTTTGTGATTTTGTGTGTATTCTTAGAATATTGCTTATATTATGTTTATATTGATTATAGAATGCTTATATTGCTCATGGAATGATTGTATTGATTATAGAATGCTTATGTTGCCTATAGAATGCTTATAATGCTTATAGAATACTTGTTATTGTTTGATTATGGAATGATTCGAGTCTTGCATTGTATAGTGTCTCGCGCGTGAGTGATGGGCCTCTCTGGGTAGCCTCGGGTTGCCAGTGTTGGTTGCTCTAGCTCCGCTGCTATTCCCTCTTCTCGCTTGGGTTGCCTCCCAAGGAGATTTGGGTCGTAGAATTGATGGATACTTCCGGGGTATTCCAAACTGGTGTTATAAGGTGGTTTGGGCCGGCGCGTCATCGTTAAAGTCATCAGAATCGTGATCGGTACATTACTCGCTCGAGTGAACCATAGCCTTCAAAGTGTGGTATAGCTTTGATTGGTTGTGTTAATGCTTTCTTTAGTTGTTTAATTGTATTGTTGTTTATATTGAATGTCTTTTATTGATTGTATTGCTTAACTGTACCTATTTGCATTGCACGATCTTCTTTCTCTCCACTTCGATATCTGTCTCGCCCTCACTGAGTATACGTGTTGTGTATACTCACTCCTTACCACCACATTTCAGGAAATGCCATGTTAGCTGGAAAGTTCGTGATTCCGTGAAAGTCCGTGCTTGAAGAGTTATCTTGCGTGCCTATGTGACTTGAGTTGTCAAGTTGTAAAGTTGTATGCTTTTATGTTGTATGTAATTATTGTTAAAAGAAATGTAATTTAAATCTAGCTAAGTAGTTGGAATGGTTTGATAAGTTAGATTATGTATATAGTTAATGTAGCTTAACTTTAATGCATGGTTGTAATGTCCAAAGGAAAAGAATTAGAATGGCATGATAGTTTATTTTATGCAGTAGCTTAGTATGGTTTAATTGTCTGGTTTGAATGTACTTGTCAAAATGAAAAGATAGGTTAGTTTTTAAATTGGAAATGTATGTATACTTGCTGAGTTTAAATTGTTGAGAACCGAGGCTCGGATGGCCTTGAGGAAGTTTTGTATGGTTGGACATGGTGGTGGTCCATTTATATGCTATTACAGGTTTTACATTTCACCTATAAACAGGGGAGACTCCGTCCGTTTACCCTAAAAATTATGCCCGGGTTTTGGTTTGGGTTGTGATTAGATTGAATGATAGAACTCCCGGTCTCGAGAGGGATCGGGGTGTCACAATAAGACCGTAGAGGCCTCAAACTAGAAAATACATACAAGGCTACAAGCCTCAAAACTAAGCGACATCCAAGCAATATACATATCATGCAAGGCTCGCACAAAATCTGGTAACCAACCACCAGCAAAGCAGAGAAGTGCTATCACGGAAACACCTCCACCTGCTCCTCCTCCTCTATTACCTCGATAGGGTCTGCTTCAACTACTCCTGTAAAAAAATAGTATAGAGAGGAATGAGCAAAAACTATTGCTCAGCGAGGGCAATTGGTCTCAAGGACGGAGATGAGAGGAGTATGCAATGCAATTAGTCAAACAATACATACAAATCATATAGAGATACAACCAAAGCCAACAATAAAGCAAGGCAAGTATTAAAGCTGCAAACACTCATTCAAAGGAAACGATACTCTTTTCACGAGCAACATTCAAACACGAATTTGATGACGATGCGCCGGCCCAAACCACCTTATAACACCAGTTTGGAATACCCCGAAAGTATCCATCAACCTACGGCCCAAATCTCCCTGGGAGGCAACCCAAGCGAGAAAGGGAATAGCAGCGGAGCTAGAGCAACCAACCCTGGCAACCCGAGGCTACCCAGAGAGGCCCATCACTCACGCACGAGACACTATGCAATGCAAGACTCGATACAAGGCGATAAACAAGCGATAAAGCCACACGTGGAAGAATAACAAAGTAGGTTACTCTTGCACGCAATAGTAGCAATTGATAAGCAATTCAATCCAAAACAACTCAAACAAGTATTTCAAGTAACCCTAAGCATTCTATGGCATAAAACCAAGAAAACAAGCAAAAACACAAATCGGCCCCTACTATCAAAACCCTACCATTTCCAAACGAGCCACGAGTTCTGGAAACCGACTTCGCCAAACCTCCTAGGTCACCATAAGGCACGTCTAAAGACCCCGAGACCTTACTTTACCCTAGAACTCGCGCAACACCCCAATTTCTCCCTTTCTCATTTGAACTACTACTATACCAACCAAACAACCAACCAACGCCATAATCGCACCAAAAGTGCTTCCATGGCCTCCCGATACAATGCCAACACGCAAAACGAGAAAATGCTAAAGTCTACCTAAACGACCCCGACTTTCCCAAAGGCATAATTCTTGTTTTTTCCATTACGCAACCCAAACAAACCATGCATTTAGGCATTCTAGCATACCTAGCACATTTTTACATCAACGGAAAGCATAACAGCGCAACTTCAATGTTTCAAGGTTTTACTACTCACAAAACACTATTCAATTGACAATTTAATTTGCAATCACAACATTTAACCACAGAAAATGTTAAAAAGCTATAAATACACGTTCTACAATTGCCAAGGAACATTCTAGAAGCATCAAATCACTTTAAATAACAACCTACAGATAAATCTCAAAATTGACAAAGTTAACATACATAACGTTTAAATGTGCAAATAACATGCTTCCCTCACCTTAGGTACTCCTAATCGTTAGGAAAACAACGCTAGTCACCTCGGAAATCACCCCGCACGAGCTCACGCGAAGATTGAACGATTGAAAGGTTGAAAGGTTTTTTTTTTTTTTTTTGCCTTGGAGCTCACGGCCTGGACTCTCTGTTCAGCTGCTGTTTTTTTTTTTTTTTGGCTAAGTTAAATGCTTATTTAAATGCTAAGTGGTCAAATGGTCAAAGGCCTAGGTCAACAATTTAAAACTTGGTCAAAATGACATATTTTTGTGCATTTTTAAGCTCAATAACTAACACCAATTAAATTTTCAGCTAGCAACAATTAAAATATAAAATTTAAGTCATCTAAATACTAGTTTCACTATGTGTTGAGGACTAGAAATCGTTCTCTAGCTATCGCTCCCTAAATGCAATAAACGATGCGACAGCGAGAAAGTAACAATTAATTCACAAAGAATTTAAGGAAATATAATTTTCAAAATAATAAACAAGGAAGTTCACATTCCGGGCTCGGGTATTACACCTTCTCCCCCTTAAAACAATTGCGCCCACGCAATTCTTACCTGGTCAACAAACAACTCCGGATACTGATCCCGAACTTGGTTCTCTCTTTCCCAAGTCGCTTCCTCAAACCCGTGATGATTCCACAGAACCTTTACTAACGGAATACTCTTTCTGCGAAGCTCCTGAACTTTCCGATCCACAATTCGAATCGGTTTCTCTTCATAGGACACCTTCTCTTCAATCTGCAAAGGCTCTGGTTCAAGTACATGTGAAGGGTCTGTATGGTATTTCTTCAACATAGACACGTGGAACACATCGTGCAGTCTCGACAAGCTCGGAGGCAAAGCTAATCAATAAGCCAAAGGACCTACCTTTTCGGTGATCTCATACGGACCCACATACCTAGGACTAAGCTTCCCGCTCTTACCGTGCATAATCAATCCCTTCCGTGGAGAAATCTTAAGAAACACCCAATCTCTCAATTCAAACTCAAGATCTCGACGGTGCTTATCCGCATAACTCTTCTGACGACTCTGAGCTGTAAGCATACGCTAGCGAATAAGGTGAACATTATCTACCATCTTAATCATCTCAAGTAACACAGTCGGATCAACTATTCTCATCTCTCCAACCTCTTCCCAATATAATGGGGATCTGCATTTTCGACCATACAACGCCTCGTAGGGAGCCATACCTATAGTAGATTGATAACTATTATTGTAGGCGAACTCCGCTAAAGGCAAAAAATTCTCCCAGTTCTTGCCAAAGTCTAGCACACATGCTCGAAGCATATTCTCCAAGATCCTGATGGTTCTCTCAGACTGGCCATCAGTTTGCGGATGATATGCAGTACTGAAGCTCAACTTAGTTCCCAAGGCCTCTTGCAACTTCTGCCGAAAACGAGATCTGAATCTGGGATCCCTATCTGACACTATACTCTGTGGCACACCATGCAATCTCACAATATTAGCAACATAAAGCTCAGCTAGTTTATTAAGGCTATCTTGTTTGTTCACGGGAATAAAATGTGTAACTTTAGTCAAGCGGTCCACAACAACCCAAACAGAATCACATCCTCTCGGAGATCTAGGAAGATCGGTCACAAGGTCCATTGTTATATGTACCCACTTCCATTGCGGAATCGACAACGGCTGTAGAAGTTCGGCTGGCCTCTGATGCTCAACTTTAACCCTCTGACAAGTCAAACATCTGGATACATACCCGGCAATCTCCCTCTTCATATTGTTCCACCAGAAGTGTTGCTTCAAATCTCTATACATTTTAGTACTGCCCGGGTGAATCGTATACCTCGAATTATGTGCCTCAGACAGGATCTCATTCTTCAAAGTCGGATCACCAGGAACACACACCCTGTCCCTGAATCTGAAGATGCCATCTGCATGTAATTTAAACTCCGACTCTCCCCCTTTAGCTTTCTCTTGGATCTTCAAGAGGTGAGGATCAGTCTTCTGAGCCTCTCTGATCTGTGCTAGCAACCCTGACTGAATCTGCAAACTAGCAAATCGAATCCCTACCTCAGTAGCTTCTGGTTTCCATGAACAAATTTCTTCCAAAGTCTCCCAATCCTTGATAATCAAGCTTGCAACAGTAGCCTTTCGGCTCAAAGCATCAGCAACAACATTTGTCTTACCTGGCACGTAGTTAATAGAACAGTTGTAACCACTCAATAGCTCTAGCCATCTCCGCTGCCTCATATTCAGATCCTTCTGTGAAAACAAATACTTGAGACTCTTGTGGTCAGTAAATATTTCAAATCTGCAACCCCACAAGTAATGACGCCACTTCTTCAAAGCAAACACAACTGCAGCTAACTCAAGATCATGTGTAGGGTAATTGACTTCATATGGTTTCAACTTCCTAGAAGCATAAGCAATCACCTTACCATTCTGCATTAAAACACAGCCCAATCCTTCCTTAGATTCATCACTGTAGACAACGAAGTTCTCTGTTCCCTCAGGTAAAGCTAATATAGGAGCTGTAGTTAGTCTCTTGTTCAATTCTTGGAAACTGGTTCACATTTAGCATCCCAGTTATAAGCAACTTTCTTTCGAGTCAACTGGCTTAAAGGCCCAGAAATTTTGGAAAAGTCTTTAACAAACCTCCGGTAGTAACCTGCCAATCCAAGAAAACTCCGAATCTCTGACACCATCTTAGGTCTCTTCCAGGATGAAACAACTTCAATCTTAGCTGGGTCCACAGAAATTCCTCGATCTGAAATGATATGGCCTAGAAAAGATATTTGATTCAACTAGAATTCACACTTGCTGAATTTAGCAAAAAGCTTGTTTTCTTGCAAAGTCTGTAGCACAATCCTCAAGTGTTGTTCATGTTCAGCCTCATTCTTCGAGTACACTAAAATGTCGTCAATAAAGATTACGACAAACTGATCAAGGTAAGGCCAAAAAACCCTCTGCAACAAGTCCATGAATGCGGCTGGTGCATTCGTCAAACCAAACGGCAAAACAACAAATTCATAGTGGCCATATCTAGTCCTGAATGCCGTCTTTGGTATATCGTCACTCTGAATTCTAAGTTGATAGTAACCTTGCCTCAAGTCAAATTTGGAGTAAACACTTACACCCTGCAACTGGTCAAACAATTCTTCAATCAACGGCAAGGGGTATTTATTCTTAATCGTGACTTGATTAAGTCCCCTGTAATCAATGCATAACCGTAGCGTGCCGTCTTTTTTTCTCACAAACAACACAGGCGCACCCCACGGCGAAGAACTAGGTTGTATAAACCCTTTCTCAAGTAAGTTCTAAAGCTGAATTTTTAACTCCTGAAGTTCAGCCGATGCCATTCTATAAGGACTCCTAGAAATTGGCGTAGTGCCTGGCACCAGATCAATCACGAATTCAATCTCCCTATCCAGTGGTAAACCCGGTAATTCCTCGGGAAATACACCAGGGAAGTCTCTAACAATCGGAACCTCATTCAAACTCAACTTATCAGTAGGCTGATTGATCAAATAGGCTAAGTAAGCTTCACAACCACTATTCAACAACTTAGAAGTCTTGATTGCTGATAAAAGAGGAATTTAGGCAGCCCTGCAGTTCCCAACAATCTCTAGTACCAGTAGGTCAGGAACCTGAAGATAAACGACCTTTGTTCTACAATCTAACTGAGCATAATACTTTCCCAACCAGTCCATTCCCAAAATGATTTCAAAGTCACGGAATGGCAATATAATTAAATCAGCAGGAAATTTACGGTTCTCAATACATATATCACAAGATTTGCAAATAGACTCAGTAACAAATTTTGCACCCAAAGGCGTACTAACTTCAACTTCATGCGGCAATTTATCAATGCAAACATTCACAAATCGTGCACATGCAGGAGTTATAAACGAATGTGTAGCTCCGGGATCAATCAAAACTTTAACTGGCTGAGTATTGAGAAGAAAAGTACCTTCCACTATAGCTGTAGTATCGGGCAGCTCCTCTGCATCTAGTGCAAAGACCCTAGCCTGAACTCTCTGTGCTGGACGTGCACCTGCAGCCCTATTCTGAACACCTTGGCCTCCACCACGGCCCTGAACATTATTATATTTAGGGCAATGTCTCACCCTGTGATCATCACTACCACAACCCGTACAATTACCACTCTTCCTCCAGCAGTTAGCCTCAATATGCCCTGATCGATTACAATAGTTACACTGCTGATTTTGCCTTACTGCAGTGTTTCCCGTAGGTGCTGGGGCTCTGGTAGTAGGAACTGTACCTCCCTACTGGGGTCTAATCACAGCTGGCCTAGCCTGAATCTGCTGATGTGGCTGATACGGACGTTGCTGAGGAACCTGTGCAGAAGTCTGATACTGCCTCGGCTGACTCTGGCTGTTCTGGCCCAAATACTGCTTCTTACTCAGCTGACTGCTCTCAGCTAACATCTCAACCTGCCATTTCTCAAACTTCGAGGCTGCCTGAAATGCCTCGGGAAAAGTAGTGTAGGTCTGCCCAGTCAAATGCAACTGTATGTCCATTCTCAGCCCACGAACAAACCTATGAATCATCCTCCTAGCCGGCCGTACCAACTCGGGCATATACCTCGACAGGCTGACAAACCTAGCCTCGTACTGTGCAACAGTCATGTTTCCCTGCTTCAGGGCCACAAACTCGTCCTCCCGCCTTTCCATAGCCATCTCGGGAATATACTTGTCCCGAAACTCACTTACAAAATCATCCAACAAATGTGGTACATCCTCATAATCCCACCTCATCCTGACAGTATTCCACCACTGCTTTGCATCACCCTCAAATAAGAATGACGCATAATCTATTCTTGCCTCATCGGTGTACCTCAAAGCGGTGAAAATCTTCTCAACACGATTAATCCATCTATCGGCCGCCTCATCATCCGGCTCCCCGAAGAACTTTCCCGCCTCATGCCTCAGAAATTTCTCTAACTGGTTATTCTCAACTCTATACCCCTGTCCACCAGGATTAGCTTGATTTCCCTGGGGATTATTCATATCCTGCCTCTGTTCATGCAGCACCTGTGTAATCCGGTCTACTGCAGTAGTCATAGTAGCCATAAACTGCTCAGGCAACGGCTGCTGACCCTGTTCTGCTGCCTCTTCATCTGATCCTATACCTTGAGTACCACGACGTGGCGGCATAGTAGTAATTCACAATAGCTGGCAACATTTAAAAGCAGTTTATAGACAGAAATATAGCACATAAGATTAGATAACACTCAAGTCAATAACAATCCAATATTCTATCACACAATTCACATAAGACAAGTTCAACTTGCCAAACTATTTCACTTAAACACATAAACATTCCAAGTTCACAAAGTCATGCTAGAACATTTTCTTTTCACTTAGCAATCATACATAAACACTTTAGCATTTTAGACCTTTACCCCACAGACCGAGAATCATATCCCGGCTCATGCAAGACTATCATGCTCTGATACCACCTAAAGATGTCACGCCCCGACCCGACCCCGCAAAAGTCTAAGCCCGAACCCGACACACGGACGGAGTCTCCTCTGTACCGCGGACGATCCGAAAACCATAAAACCATCATAACACTTGCGAAAGCCATAAAACAATTCAAACAAGCCAACTTTCTTTGAAACATACAACCTCTTATTAACCAACTTTCCAAACCAAAATGCTATGCATACTACACAAGTATTTATGCCACTAAACAGTTAGCTATTAGCATGCATTTCTTTACTAGTCACAAGAGTAATCTTTACATTCTTTCAACTTATACAACATAAGACCGTAGAGGCCTCAAACTAGAAAATACATACAAGGCTACAAGCCTCAAAATTAAGCGACATCCAAGCAATATACATAACAAGCAAGGCTCGCACAAAATCTGGTAACCAACCACCAGCAAAGCAGAGAAGTGCTATCACGGAAACACCTCCACCTGCTCCTCCTCCTCTATTACCACCATAGGGTCTGCTTCCACTACTCCTGTAAAAATATAGTATAGAAAGGAATGAGCAAAAACTATTGCTCAACGAGGGCAATTGGTCTCAAGGATGGAGATGAGAGGAGTATGCAATGCAATTAGTCAAGCAATACATACAAATCATATAGAGATACAACCAAAGCCAACAATAAAGCAAGGCAAGTATTTAAAGCTGCAAACACTCATTCAAAGGATATGATACTCTTTTCACGAGCAACTTTCAAACACAAATTCGATGACGATGCGCCGGGCCAATCCACCATATAACACTAGTTTGGAATACCCCAAAAGTATTCATCAACCTACGGCCCAAATCCCCCAGGGAGGCCCCCCAACCGAGAAAGGGAATAGCAGCCGAGCTAGAGCAACCAACCCTGGCACCCTGAGGCTCCCCAGAGGGCCCATCACTCACGTGTGAGACACTATGCAATGCAAGACTCAATACAAGGCGATAAACAAGCGACAAAGCCACACGTGGGAGAATAACAAAGTAGGTTACTCTCGCACGCAATAGCAGCAATTGATAAGCAATTAAATCCAAAACAACTCAAACAAGTATTTCAAGTAACCCTAAGCATTCTATAGACATAAAATCAAGAAAACAAGCAAAAACACAAATCGGCTCCAACTATCAAAATGCTACCATTTCCAAACGAGCCACGAGTTCTGGAAACCGACTTCGCCAAACATCCTAGGTCACCATAAGGCACGTCTAAAGACCCCGAGCCCTTACTTTACCCTAGAACTCGCGCAAAGCCCCGATTTCCCCCTTTCTTGTTTGAACTACAACTATACCAACCAAACACCCAACCAATGCCAGAATCACACCAAAAGTGCTTCCATGGCCTCCTGATATAATGCCAACACGCAAAACGAAAAAATGCTGAAGTCGACCTATACGACCCCGACTTTCCCAAAGGCATAATTCTTATTTTTTCCACTACGCAACCCAAACAACCCATGAATTTAGGCATTCTAGCATACCTAGCACATTTCTACATCAACGGAAAGCATAACAGCGCAACTTCAACGTTTCAAGGTTATACTATTCAAAAATCACTATTCAATTGACAATTTAATTTGCAATCACAATATTTAACCGCAGAAAATATTAAAAAGCTATAAATACACGTTCTACAATTGCCAAGGAACATTCTAGAAGCATCAAATCGCTTTAAATAACAACCTACGGATAAATCTCAAAATTTACAAAGTTAACATACATAACGTTTAAATGCGCAAATAACATGCTTCCCTTACCTTAGGCACTCCTAGTCGCTAGGAAAACAATGCTAGTCACCTCGGAAACCACCCCGCATGAGCTCACACGAAGATTGATCGATTGGAAGTTGAAAGGTTTTTTTTTTCTCCTTGGAACTCACGGCCTGATCTCTCTGTTCAGCTGTTGTTTTTTTTTTTTTTTGCTAAGTTAAAAGCTCATTTAAGTGCTAAGTGGTCAAATGGTCAAAGGCTTAGGTCAACAACTTAAAACTTGGTCAAAATGACTTATTTTTGTGCATTTTTAAGCTCAATAACTAACACCAACTAAATTTTCAGTTAGCAACAATTAAAATATAAAATTTAAGTCATCTAAATACTAGTTTCACTATGTGCTGAGGACTAGAAATCGTTCTCTAGCTATCGCTCCCTAAATGCAATGCACGTTGCGACAACGAGAAAGTAACAGTTAATTCACAAAGAATTTAAGAAAATATAATTTTCAAAATAATAAACAAAGAATTTTCACATTCCGAGCTCGGTTATTACATTATTCAATAACAAGCCACTATATGATCATTCAAGTACGAAAAGGTGTTACATCATCTGAGACTTGAGAACTACCCGACTATTTACAAACTAGGGTTTTAGCACAGCTATCCTTTTACCCGGGAGTAGTACAAACAAACTCTAACTTTTACAACTTGAATCCAACTATGACAGCAAGAGGCTTCGAGCATGTAAACATTCAAAGTCTATTTCCATTTCAAGCTAAGCTACACCTGCACTGGGGGGAAGAAAAGACGGTGAGCTCTGGGGAAGCTCAGTGAGGATATAATAAAAGAGTTTAGAAAAATTTTCTGGTCGGTCTCTTTTACAAATCATGATGCAATTCACGTACGGTAGTATAACACATATGCTAAACAACATATAATAACCAACAGAGATTACTAACACATTTGAATCACGTAATGACATGTAAATAACAAGTAGATTTCATCCCTGAGGGTGGAGATCGCCAAGCGGGAGGACTTACTCATATTCTGATGTCATTTCCAGAGGTGGCCAGCCCCGAATCAAGATTACAATTTCAACTTCTTATCTCTCCCAAGAGGATACTCTGGATTGTATCCAAAATCTACGACCCAACATCTCCGAGGCCGAACCTGGTAGGCGTCCCAAGCTAGAAGAGGGAATAGGACCACGATAGTCACGGAATCACCGACAAGCCCTATACCTCCCGGCGTTCATGAAATGCTATCGTGCCTGAGGTTGCAACCCCTAATCATGTAGCACACAAGCATGCACAAGTTGCCACATAACACACAACTGATACGTAGTTCGATAAACATGTGTGTGGAGAACAACAAAAGAGGTTGTCCCCAAACATATACTTTCAACAATTAGAAGTTCAAGATAATTCAAGTTAATCATAGCTAGTTTTCAAATTCCTTCAGGTTAATAACATCCTCCAGTTCAATATTCAAGCAGTTACAAAAATATATTTATAATCTCTCATTGATGTCACATAAGGTGATAAACTCCACATTAATTAGTAATAGTTAATTCTTAACTAATACATTATCAAAGTCAACTCTAATTCAAATAAATAAAGAATATTAATAAGCATGATATGTATCTCAAGCTAAAATATTAAAATAACAAATCATGTTATATACATATAATAATCATATAAACATATAAGATGTTATTTTTAGTAAAATCTCCTCACCTTAAAATGCCAAAAATTGGAGAAAATTTAGACCGGTTTTAAAACTCTCAGAACGTTAACTAACTGAATCGATATAATTTAATAAAATCGGGTCAGAGAAAAATGTCTGACTGTTTGATTTCAGGGAGTCAAGTGACCTATTTATATAGTTTTTCAATGTTGACGCATGCGGGACACGTGTCCCGCCACGTGTCTCACATGCGTGGCACGTCCACGCATGTATGACACGTGTCCCTCCACATGTCTCACATGCGTGGCACGTCCACGTATGTATGACATGTGTCATGAGACACGTGTCACTCCCCGAGAGTGATACTAACGTTCTGTATTTTTGACCGTTTCGCAGATAGATGTCCCGATTATCGTATTTTCGGGCTGGGATACAATTTTGCCAAACTTCACCATTAAGTAGTACAAGTTAAAAGAAACCCAATGGCGTATGCCCCTTTTTCGCGACGGGGTCCCGATTTTCCTATAATTGGCCTTGAAGTGAAACCCCTTTCCCGGACCAAAAACCCCTAAATTCGAAAAAACAGCCGAAATAGCTCGAAAAGTTAAAGGAAATCACTCATACTCTTGGAAGCAGCTAAAAAGTTTTACTTAGTCACGATATGGGGCTTTATATCCCTGTAATGACCCTAAGCTTTATGTTAATTAATGTTATAAGAACACCTAATAATAGGTTACTATTAATGGTAATACCAATTGATTTTTAAATAGTAGACAATTAATTATAAATTAAATGCAGACAACTAATCACAAAGGCACATTTTTCAAGAATAATAAAAGGAATAAATATAAATAAATATTGTAAATACATGGTCGGGCTCGGGTATTACACCTTTGGTATTCTTCTTGTCATTATTATGTGGTATTGTTATTATTTGCGGTATTCGCAATTGAGTTTTGTGTTGGTGCTTTCCAACCTTCTTACTCGGAATTTTGGCATGGACTTTCCATTAAACACTTGCCTTTGGAATTCTTGTGGAGTATAAGTACACAGAGAAATTTTTATTCGAAAGCTGCTGACTGGTATTCTTAATGAGAACCTTTATTGGACCTCTTGCGGATATTCTTATACAGTGCTCTTGCTTGGCAATCGATGAAGAGTAATCGGACTTGGATTTCAGTTGATGCAGAGTTCTCATGGAAGAAGAATTGTGGGGACGCAATTGTTTTAAGGGATGAACGATATGAAACCCCGAACCCGGCATATAATTAATAGCATATAATTGCATTTAATTAAGTGTTATCTTAAATGCTAGAATAGAATTATGTGTTTATGTCACTTAATTTACTCATTTTAAGCACTATTTTTATATTACTTCAAAAATATTTAAATAATAGCTAAATTAATTATCTGGAATGAATATTAACTACTTTTATTATTTATAGTATTTGAATTTATTTCCTTGCACTTATTTATTTTATTTTCAACTAAACAGAAAAAAATAGCTTCGAGCCCGAAATGAATTTTAAACTATTTTACTTTTCAAAAATTATATTTTTCTATCATTACTTGTCATTTTTATAGCAATCGTTCATCAATCATTCATGCGTGGCATATCAAAAACGAGAGTTATGGAATTGTTTTGAGTCCTCAGTGAATAGTAGTTTGGTTTTTAGTTTTAGTTAGTTTATTTGAATTGTATTTTGCTAGACTTGAAATTGAATTGAATGCCAACTAAATAGCCAACATTGACTATTTTTAACTTGAGTTTTGACCCATCTAAATGACCCAATTGCCCTTGTCATCTTTTATATACAAAACCAAGCAAACAAAGAACAAAACAATTGCCAAATTCCCCCCAAGTCCCCTCCCCCCAATTGTCGTGAAGCTCAAAGGGAAAAGGAAAAATATTTTTCTTCAATTCTTGCCATCAAACTTGCTTGGCATTGATCATGGAGCTTGGCTAGAGTTCATACAAGTCTTTTTCTTCAATCATTGTGAAGGATTTCATGCTTTTTGTACATTTTCTAACAAGTTTTATATTTTGATAAAATTCTTAGATTTGCTATATAATGCGTTTAAATGCTTATTTTTGCTTGAGTTAGCCTCCATGATGATCGTAGAACATTGTTTGATAGTTATTTAGTGATTTTTACGGTTACAAATGCAAAATTGAATTGGGGAAGAAAATGAATAGTAGACCTTTGAATTTTTGGATTTTCGATCTGAATTGCGTTTTCTTGATTTAGTTATGTGCTATTAATGTTAGAATGCTTAGATGTGCAATGAAAATAGGTTCCACTTTGATAAAATTGTGAAATTAACATTGAAACGTAAATGGGCCGTTTGACCAAGTGTTGACCATGCTCGTTTCGAGTTGGGGGTTTGTTTTGTATGTGTGGGGAAGCACTTTTGGCGCTGTTGTGGTGTTGATTGGGTGCCCAGTTAGCATAGCTATGGTTCAAATGCACTAGGTGGACTTTCGGGCTTGTGTTGGGAAAGTGAGATTTCGTGCCATAGAATCATGCCTTAACATGTCTAGGAATGTTTAGTGAAGTCAGTTTTTCAATCCAGTAACTCGTTTGACTGTAATTGCCTTGGGAAGTTAGAGCTTGAATAGTATTTCTTGTAGATTTCGTGTATTGAACTAGTATTGCTTGTTTAGCTATTGTTCTTATTGTTATTATTGATTATGAATGCTTGAAATATCAATTGTTGCTCCTAATCCACACTTTCGTGCTATCGCTCGTTTATTGCTTGTATCTCGTATTGCATTGTATAATGTCAGGTGCGTATGTGATGAGCCTCTCTAGGCAGTCTCGGGCTGCCAAGGCTGTATTGCTCTAGCTCCGTGTCCTATTCCTATTCTCGCTAGAGATGCCGCCTTGGGAGATTTGGGTCGTAGATGTGTCAGGGTACATTCGGTTTACACCCAACCAAAGTTATAAGGTGGATGTGCGCTTATCGTCATCGTTGTCAACATCAAGCTTGGGATTGATATATTGCTCATGTGATCGAACCGTAACCTTCAAAGTGTGGTATAGCTTTGATTGGTTATATTAATGCTTATTTTGATTGCTTTTGTTATTGATTGTAATACTTATATTGATTGACTTCTTTATTGTTATCAATGCTTTTATAGATTTCCTTTCTTGCTGATTATAATGTTTGATTGCTTTTATTTGCATTGTACGTTTCTCTCTATCTCCACCCCATTATTTGTTTCCTCCCTCGCTGAGCAATAGTTTTTGCTTACCCCTTTCACCACCATCTTTCAGGTTGCTGCAAAAGAAGAAGAAGTTCGAGTTTCACGATAGTTCTGTGCTTGGAAGAGATGCTTTATATGTTATGTGGCTTGAGTTGTAAAAAGATGCAAAGTTGTTTACTTTCATGAGTTGTATGTATTCATTGTGTGAAAGAAATGTAATTTAAGTTTAACTACGTCATTAGAGCGGTATGATAACCTAGTTTATGTAATAGGTTAGTAAGTTATAAATTCAATGGTGGATGTAATTGTTTAAGGTAAAAGAGCTAGGTTAGCCTTCGAATTTGGAAGATGGAAATGTGTATGTATGTGTTGGACAAGGTTTTGGTCTATTTCTTCTATTTAAAGATTTTGGATTGGCCTAGAAACAGGGGAGATTCTATCCGTTTTTCCTAAATTTTGTGCCCGGGTTTAGAATTGGGTTGAGTTTAGTTGATTAATAGAATCCCCAGTCTTGTGAGGTATCAGGGTGTTACATGTCTCATCTAGGTCATTTAGATATCTGCTAATCATTCCAAGTGAATTAGCTATATCGACCCTAGTACATTCATGGTATACATGTTGGAGCTGACCGGCGAAGCATACGAAATCCCCTGTATACATTACACCATATACAGTCGCTTATGCTTAGAACGATCCCAGTTCCAAATGAGTATGTACCTCTTATTGGACAAGCCTAGCATCCTTCTTGATCTATCTCTATTGATCTTATACCTAGTATGTAGGATGCTTCCCAAGTCCTACATGGAGAACTGCTTCAAAGAGCCAGATCTTCAATTTCTTTAATGCTCTTACACCATTCCAAATGCGTAGTATGTTATCTACATTGAGCATCAAGAAAATGAATTTTTGCTCCCACTAACCTTTTGTACATGTAGCATTCCCCTTTGTTTCAAACCAAACCAAACCCTTTTTGACTTTTATGTTGAAACAATCACTCCAATTGTGAGACACTTGTTTTAGTCCATAATTGGTTATTTCCTGCTGGCATTCCTTGATGTAGAACCCTCAGATTGTACTATGTATACATCCTTCTCAACTTCCCATTGAGAAATACGGTTTTACATCCATCTGTGAAATCCACTAGTCATGGTGTACTGCTAAAGCAAGCTTGATTTGAATAGACTTGAGTATTGCCACTTGCGAGATGGTCTCGTTATAATCAATGTCTTTCCTGGGGCACGAAGCCCTCGGCAACTAGACATGCCTTGTATATTTCAACCTTGCCGTCTACTATAGTCTTTCATATTTGAACAAACACTTATACCCAATGGCAATGAGCCCCAAGTGGATCAACCAATGGCTAACATTGCTGACCCTTATGAAGTTCATTTTGGATCTCATGGCCTGACTCCACTACTCACAATCAAATACTGCATCACCTCTAAGAATGTAACTGGTCATACGTCACCTTGAATCACCTCTACAACATCGCCATTCTAGTTCAGGTACTCTCAATTAGAGATATGCCATAATGCTATATAGTTAAATGACTTATATAGGGCATTTTGGTATAAAACTGAATGGCGTAATAAATGGATTTTCATATTCTCCGTTCATTTATATGAATATGTCCTTAATGTTTTTCAGAGAAGAAATATATTCTTAAAGTGTTGAGAATACAACAACATATTTCTTCGATATGATAAACATTTAAAAGCATTCATAGCCCTTAGATTATTTGACTGGGACTAGAATAGTCAAGTATGGGCTATCATATGTAGTTACCTTTGATTAACATAGAGATGTTAATGATAAAGGGTGGTGAGTCTCGTGCTATAACGGCATAGGCATGCGATTAACTTACATATGAGTGATCGTTAGTGGAACGGGTCATTGAATGTGACCAGAATAATAAACTAAATGATTTAGGATTAATAGTTTATTATCAGTTGCAAATTGTGCAAATTAATCATTTGACGTGAGAAATTACAGTTGCCGGATATATCAAGGGCTACATTTAACATTTGACAAAACTCGTCTTAATCCTGGTGAGGAGCGTCCTCTTGCAGTTTAGTCTTGTGATATAAAGATCGACAGGTCATTGTCAAGATAAAATCTGTTAACCTCTGACGTGAGGCGTTGTCCTATGCGATCCAACATCGGTTGTTTGAAACGAGAAATTCTCGGCTGGGATAGTTGAATGATGGAAAGGTATTTTTCCATAGGTCTCATCTCTCATTCTACCAAATTAGATCTATGCATATAATTGAATAAGTGGACTTAATCAAATCATGGTCTTCATTCGATCGGGACACTTTTAATAAAAGGATCGGACTGCACGCTAATTTGCGACTATAAATAGGTTCATAAGAGTAGGACTTCATTACTGTATATATTGTCATGATACGTTCGTTGCTAACGCGTCACTCATGAACATGAAGCTATTCTGGTAAATGACGGAGACATTTTCGGAAAAGATTAAAAGTGTTTAAAGATCCCTTATCACTATATGGTTGTGAACCTAAAAAGTCTCACACTTAATCGTATCATGGATAAAGCAAATTATGAGCTTGGTATTGGTTTAGAAACTCATTAAAGTATTAACAGTGTCTTTTTGGTCATTGATAGTTAAGTGGGCCAAAAGTATAATTTTGGAAAGTTTTGGGGCCAAAGTGTAAATAAAAAAAGTTCATACATACAATTAATTATTCTTATGCGGTTAAGAATAAATAATAGAAAGATGTGCATGTTAGACATATGGCATAATCTTGGAAAGTCCAAAAGGTGACACTTGGAAAAAAGGAAGATATTATAAAGATAAGAATTGTCTTTCTCTTGCCACTTGTCACACATGCAAAATGAAAGAAAAGTTGTCTTCCTCATGTGAGCCACTTGGCCGCCTATTGCGTGAAGCCAACAGACACTTGGCAAATAAAAGGCATTGTATATTTATATATTGTTAGAGATATGCCCTAATGCTATATAGTTAGATGTCCTATATAGGGCATTTTGATGTAAATATGAATGGCATGTTAATTGGATGTTCATATTCTTCGTTCAATTATATAAATGTGTCCTCAATCTTTTTCAGAGAAGAAATATATTCTTAAAGTGTTGAGAATTCAATAGCATGTTTCTTACATTCAAAAGCATTCATAGTCTTTAGATTATTCGACCAGGACTAGAATAATCAAGCACGGACTATCATATATGGTTACCTTTGAT
This sequence comes from Ehretia macrophylla, assembly GCA_037974665.1. Lineage (NCBI taxonomy): Eukaryota > Viridiplantae > Streptophyta > Magnoliopsida > Boraginales > Ehretiaceae > Ehretia > Ehretia macrophylla. The sequence goes on from CM075773.1 coordinate 77,680,193, forward strand.
TAACATAGAGATGTTAATGATAAAGGATAGCGAGCGTTGAGCTACAACGGCATAGGGATGCTATTAACTCACATATGAATGATCGTTGGTGGAACGGATCATTGAATATGACTAGAGGGACAAACTACATGACTTTGAATTAATATTCATTGCAAATTGTGCAAATTAATCATTTGACTTGAGAAATTACGACTGCCAGCTATATCAGGGGCTAAATCTTGCATTTGGACAATGCTCGCTTTATTTGAGGGTGAGATACGACCTTTTGTAGTTTAGTCTTATGATATAGAGACCGACAGGCAATTGTCAAAATAGGATTTGTTAACTTCCGAAACTGAGGCGATGTCCTATGCGTTATAGTGTCGGTTGTTTGAAATGAGAAATCCTCGGTCGGGGTAGTTGAACGATGGAAGGTGTTTTTCCATAGATGTCATATCTCATTCCACCGAATTAAATCTATGCATAGAATCGTTTAGTGGACTTAATCATTTTATGGTCCCCACAACGATCGGGACATTTAATAATCGGATTGCATGCTAATTTGCAACTATAAATAGGTTCGTAGGAATTGGACTTCATTACTGTATATGTTGTCATGATACGTTCGTTGCTAGCGCGTTACTCATGAACATGAAGGTATTCCGAAAAATGACGAAGACATTTTCAAAATCGATTCTTTATCACTATACGGTCATGAACCTAGAAAGTCACACACTTAGAGTATCATGAATAAGGAAAATTCTGAGCTTGGTATTGAGATGGAAACACGTTAAAGTGTTAACGGTAGTATTTTGGCCATTAACGGTTAAGTGGGCCAAAATCATAATTTTTAAAAGTTTTGGGGCCAAAGTGTAAATACTGAAAAATATTGAGACATGAGTGCAAATAGATTGATGGGTCAATCTTCAATTAATTATTCTAAAAGGGTTTAGAATTAATTAATATTTGTCTTCACTAAAAGACAAACAACAACTTGCACGAAAAGACAAACAACAAGTTGCATGAAAATTGTCCAAATTGCCCTTGCATGGCCGGCCACTTGGAGTTCCTTTTGACACTTGGCTTCTTCATTTGTTTAGATCATGACACTTGGCATTTGATGAGCATGTTCATGCGTCTATAAATAGAGGTCATATCTTTACTCTTTGGAGTTGCTCTTGGCCGAAAATTACATAGAATTAGAAGCAAAATTTTCTCTTTCTCCTCTTGGCAATTCGGCCATAGCTAGGAAAAATAGAAGGCTTTTTGCATCTTGTTTATATAGTTGTACTTAAGCTCTTGGGTGATCAACTAAGGCTAGCACTTTAATTAGTTAGTTCCCTTATTGTTTTTGGATAACCATGGACCGACTAGGACCTTTGCACTTGCGGAGGAGATTTGTCCGAGTCAAGATTTTCATTTCAAGAGTCTACATTCGAGTTCTCCACGCGAGGTATTTCGTTTTAAATACATTTGTGTATAGTTGTATATACTCTTATGTATTTTCTTTTAATGTACTAGTTACGAATTTACTCTTGAGATTTTGTAAATACAACTTGCTTACATGCAAATTTTAATTGTTATTATTTTCGCTGCGCTTGCATGCTTTTGTTATTTACATATCTCGAGACAATCCCGTTGTGCTCCTTCTTTTGAAGCTGACGCCTTATTGCGTCTTCATTATGAAGCTGACGCCTTTATACACCTTCATTTTGAAGTTGATGCCCTATTGCACTGTCATTATGAAGCTGATGCCTTTATGTGCCTTCATTTTGAAGTTGACGCCCTATTGCACCTTCATTATGAAGTTGACGCCTTTATGCGCCTTCATATATATATATATATATATATATATATATATATATATATATCTTACTTGCCACTTGTCTCACATGCAAAAGAAAGAAGACATGTCTTGCTTTTACAAGGACACTTGGCCGCTCCATGCAAGGAAGAATCGGACACTTGGCATCATCTTATTTTGATAAGCTTTGATGATTGCTACTTGGCACGATCTAGAAAGTCTTTCATCTATAACTAGAAGACTTCAAATTCTTCTTTTTCTCTCCAAGATGGACGCCACTTTCACACATTTAGAAGAGAAAGTTTTCTTTTTCTTTCCTTGTGTTTTCGGCCAAGGTGATAAGAAATAGAAGACTTTTGCTTCTTGTTAACTAACTCATACATTAAAGCTCTTGGACATTAACTAAGCTAGGACTTTAATTAGTTAAGTAGTCTTGTTGCTTTTGGATACCCATGGACCGATTAGGACCTTTTCACTTACGGAGGAGGTTTGTCCGAGTTAAGATCTTCTTTTGATGGTTTCTCCGAGTTATCCACGTGAGGTGCATTTTGTATACATTTGTATATACCTTTCTATATGGTTTAAATGTACAAGTTTATGAACCTATCCTCGATTGATATGTAAATACAAATGTCTTTTGTATGAAATTTTATAAGTCTTTGTTTCCATTGTGCATGTACAAATTGTTATTTCATGTATCTCGAGACGATCTTGTTGCGTTCCCGCTTAGCTCTCTCTTTCAAGTGGTATCAGAGACACAGTTTCTAAAGTCCATAACATGTACATTGTTGGTTGGATCTAATCTTTAAATGTCTTTTGACACGTACTCATGAAAGATGTGAGTTGATTCTATCCCGCATGAAAATATTGACTTTGATTGGAACGAGCCAAACATTTTCTATGACATGGCTGATTGGTCTCTTTATGGAGATCTCGAATTACGTGTTGTATTGAGATTACTTGGCTTGTGAAGTCGGTTAGTCTTGGAATGCCCAGTAGATGTATGAGTCAATTCTCTTTCATGCATATTGTCAAAACATTGTTTGAAGATTAGATGGACTTGATATATATTTATATATGTATTTGGTATCTTTTGTATTTGATGCGTAAAGAAGATTGTTAGTTGGTTTCCTTAGCTAGCATTATTTATGTGATATGTTTAATCTAGCTTCTTTCTGCATACATGGTGAATTTGATCATGAACTAAATGGATACTCAATTTGTAATTTAGACATAAGTCTCATTTTACTTTTCTTACCTTTGAGAGAAATTTTGTAGTGAGGACTATTTTGTAAATTCTCAAGAAGACGTGCAAAAAAGTTACCAGATGAGTTCAAAAGGAGTTGAAGATCTTGAAGACATTAGATGTGTTTTAAGATAGTTTCTTCTTTTATTCTTATTCCAAAGTCCATGATCCACCATCTATGCCCATTGCATGCATTATATTTATATGCTTGTTGTGTATGTTCAGTAATGTATGCATGATGAGATCTCAAACTAAACTCCCAATGTGCAAACCAATATTAGATCCGTAAAATATGTTTTATTAAAGTCCTTCGCCATCCTAGGGTTTAATGAAACTTGAAATGAATGCAATCCAACATAGCCACAAAGGTTTGAGAAAATGTTTCTAGATAAGTTTATTAAATCACAAGTATGAACATAGAGATGTAGTTATCTTCCAAAATCTAACGACCAACATAGCCACAAAGGTTTGAGGTCAATGGATTCAATTTGTCGGATAACTAAGAGATGACATGTATGATTTAACTAAATCACTTAATCAACATAGCCACAAAGGTTTGAGACCAAAGTGATTTAGGGACTGGAAATGACCATGGCCTATTTTTTGAAATAGACAACAAAGTGTTGTTGACTCTTAATGATTATATTCCAACATAGCCACAAAGGTTTGAGGTATATGAATTATTAAGATAATTTGGTCACCCACTAATGAATCTTTACAGAATTCATATTTCTCATTCTGGGAGTATGAGACTCGATGAAGTTAGTGGGAGATACTATTTATGTAAAGACTATGCTTAAATAGTTATACATTTTTACATCCACTAGTAGTCTTATTTTCTGTATTACTTATTTCCTGCAGTATATTTGTAATGGTTTCTATTTCAAACCCCGTTACTCGTATCCTCGACAAAAATGCCTTAACCAGACCAAACTTCCAAGATTGGTTCCGAAATCTTAAAATTGTTTTAAGCTTGGAAAAGATTGAATATGTTCTGGATAAGTCCTCTCCCACTTCCCTTCCTGAAACTGCAACTTAAGCTGAGCAAGAGACTTATCAGTTGTAGGTAAAGCATGACTTGAGGGCAAGAGCTTACATTCTTGCATCAATGTCAAATGAACTACAAAAATAGCATGAGAAGATGTCTGATGCTACCAGCATGATTCTCAACCTGAAAGATCTATATGGTAAGCATAATGAGGTTGCTAGATATGATCTGTCCAAGGAGTTGTTCAGAGCAAAATTAGAAGAGGGTGGTGATGTTAGCAAGCATCTTCTCAAGATGATTAATCTGATTACTCTACTTGAGATACTAGAGTTTGACATAGACTGTAAGCTGCACACAAATCTTATTTTGTAGTCCCTTCTACCTTCCTTCAATCAGTTCATTGTGAACTTTCAAATGAACAATCTCTTTGCTTCTTTGCCTGAGCTGGCCAATATATTGACCACTACACAATCACAGTTTGTAGTCTAAACCCAAGAATAAAAGAAGGAGGAAGAACAACAAGAAGAAGAAGGACATTGATCCTAAGCCTACAGGAGGCATAAGAAAGAAGAAGGAAGCCATCCCAAAAAGGCAATGTTACCACTGCAAGGTTGATGGCCATTGGAAAAGAAATTGTCCCATGTACCTTCAAGAGTTGAAAGAGAAACAAGCTGTTGTCATTGCGCGAGGTACAATTTCTTTTAAATCTGTGAACGAGGCTAATTTCTCAATTAGTTCGACTTATACATCTTGGATTTTAGATTCCTCATGTTTGTATGTCCTTACAAAGTCTAAATGACAAGATAGTGCTTCGGAAACGTGAGGTTGTTTTGAAGGTTGGTAATGGAGCAAGTGTTACAGCCCTAGCCAAATGAAATGTTGATGTTTGTCTGCCTACTGGTCATGTTTTATGCCTTTTAGATGTTTTGTTTGTTCCAAATGCTCTTAGGAATATTGTTTCTATTCCTAAGCTTGTTTGTGAAAATTATGAATTTCTTTCGTGAACAAGAGCTGTAATATTTATTCTGGCAATGAATATATCGGTTCAGCTAATTTGTTGAACGGATTTTACCATTTAGATCTGAATGAATGTATGCATGTCACCTCAACTTTCACTTCAAAACAAAAACAACCTAGAGATATTGAAACTAATGCAAAACAATTATAACAGTTCAGACTCGGTCATATTAATGAGAAAAGATTAACATGGATGAATCAAAATGAACTTATTGATTCATTGGGATGTGAACCCGGGCCCATATGTGAGTCTCGTATTCTTGGGAAGATGACTGAGTCACCTTTTGTTGGAAAAGGAATAAGGGCCACTAAATTGTTAGTATTAATACACAATGATGTATGCGGACCCTTTAGAGAAATACCTTGCAGTGGTTATATCTACTTCATAACTTTTACCGATGACTATTCTCGGTATGGCTATGTATACTTGACGAAGTACAAATCTGAGGCTTTTGATAAATTCAAGGAATTTAAAGCTGAAGTAGAAAACCATACGGGAAAGAGAATTAAGACTCTGCGATCTGATTGTGGAGGAGAATACTTGAGTACCGAATTTCTAGAATATCTCAAACAAGCTGGAATAACTTCACACACTACTCCACCTGTTACACCATAATTAAATAGAGTATCTGAACGTAGGAATCATACATTGATCGATATAGTACGATCTATGATCAGTTACACTGATCTTCCAATTTCATTGTAGGGGTTTGCACTTCTTATGGCTATTTACTTGTTGAACAAGGTTCCAACTAAAGTTGTTCCTACTACACCGTATGAGTTATGGTTTGGTAGGAAACCAAGTCTTAATTACATTAGAATTTTGGGTTATCCCGCTTATGTTATAAAACTTAAGATGGACAAGTTGAAAGTCAGATCTGACATATGAAGATTTGTGGGATATCCTAAGGAGACTAAAGGATATTATTTTTATTTTTCCGATGATCAAAGAATTACGATCAGTCGAGATGTTGTCTTTCTTGAAAATAAGTTCATTCAAAAAGGAGGCAGTGGGGGGAAAATAAGAATTGAATAAGAGTCTTCTGAACCACAAACCAACCTATATCATGATCTTGAACCAATTCAACAAAATCCAGAATCAGTCATCACACAAAGACCTCATAGATCTAGTAAGGTATTACGTCCTCCAGAAAGATATGGATATCTTCTTGAGGAGACACAAAGTTTGTTTGTGATAGGGGATAATAATCAAGTGGATGATCCAACTAGTTATGAAGAAGCAATACGAGATATTGATTTTGAGAAATGGAGGCTGGCTATGGAAGCAGAAATAGATTCCATGTACTCAAACGACATTTGGACCTTAGTTGACCGATCTGAAGGTATTGTACCTATAGGTTGCAAATGGGTCTTCAAGAGAAAACTTGGAATTGATGGAAATATAGAGACATATAAAGCAAGGTTGGTTGCGAAAGGTTATCATAAAAAACAAGGAGTTGATTATGATGAAACCTATTCACCGGTCGCAATGCTTAAATCCATCTGAATCATGCTTGCCATTGCCGCACACTATGATTATGAGATCTGACAAATGGAAGTTAAAACTGTGTTCCTAAATAGATATCTTGAGAAAGATATCTATATGGAACAACTCGAAGGTTTTAAATCCAATGATAATCAAGTGTGTAAGGTTAAAAGATCAATATATGGTTTAAAGCAAGCCTCTCGTTCTTGGAACATTAGATTTAATAATGAAATCAAAGAGATTAGTTTTATTAGAAATAATGATGACCTTCTGTATACAAGAAGACCAGTGGAAGCTCAACTACTTTTCTGATTCTGTATGTTGATGACATTTTAATCATGGGAAATGATTTTGGACAGATGATGTCTACTAAAATCTAGTTAAACAGCAAGTTCTCCATGAAAGACTTGAGAGAAACCTCTTATATCTTTGGGATTCGTGTCTATAGAGATAGAACGAAGAAGTTGATTGGCTTGTCCCAAAGCCTGTACATAGATCGAATCTTGAAGAAATTTAAGATAGAAAATTCTAAGAAAGGACTACTGCCTATCAGGCATGGAATACATCTTTCAAAGAATTTGTCTCCTAAATCCGAAAAGAAAAGACAACGTATGGTTCGTGTGGCTTATGCTTCAGCTGTTGGCAGTCTCTTGTATTACATGTTATATATATAGCCTGATATAGTATATGTTGTAAGTCTTGTAAGTAGATATCAGTCTGATCCAAGAGAAGAGCATTGGATGGCAGTATAGCATATCTTTAAGTACTTGCGAAGGACTAAGGATCTTACGCTAATTTACGGAGCAGGAGAACTCCGAGTAGATGGATACATTGACTCATATTTTCAATATGATATGGATGATAGAAAGTCTATATCTGGTTTTGTGTTTGTTTATAATGGAGGAACAGTAAGTTGGGAAAGTTCCAAACAGGCAGTAACTGCAGACTCTACTACAAAAGTCGAGTATATTGCTGCATCTGATGCAACAAAGAAAGTAGTTTGGATAAGGAAGTTCTTATTAGAGCTAGAAGTGGTTCTATCCATCGAGTTGCCAATACCGTTATATTGCGACAACAATAGGGCTATTGTACAAGTCAATGAACCTAGATCTCATCAAAAATCCAAACACATTGAAAGGCGTTTTCATATCATTCGAGAAATAATTGCTCAAAAGGATATAAGCTTGCAGAAAGTACCTATATTATAAAATGTAGCTAACCCACTTACCAAACCTACAAGTCAATCGCAGCTAGAATGTCATCTTGAAAAGATGGGGATGCAATACCATGTGATGATGCGTTGAAGGCTATATTTTATAGCATTAGTACAAATATGAGATTGTTAGAGATATGTCATAATGCTATATAGTTAGATGACCTATATAAGGCATTTTGGTATAAATCTGAATGACATGTTAATTGGATGTTCATATTCTCCGTTTAATTATATGAATGTGTCCTTAATATTTTTCAGAGAAGAAATATGTTCTTCAAGTGTTGAGAATACAACGACATATTTCTTCGATACGATAAACATTTAAAAGCATTCATAGCCCTTAGATTATTTGACCGAGACTAGAATAATCAAGTATGACTATCATATGTAGTTACATTTGATTAACACAGAGATGTTAATGATAAAAGATAGCGAGCCTGTGCTATAACGGCATAGGGATACGATTAACTTACATATGAATGATCGTTAGTGGAACATATCATTGAGTGTAGGATTAATAGTTTATTATTAGTTGCAAATTGTGCAAATTAATCATTTGACTTGAGAAATTACAGTTGTCGAATATATCAGGGGCTAAATTTAGCGTTTGGACAAAACTCGCCTAATCCATGTGGGGAGCGGCCTCTCGCATTTTAGTCTTGTGATATAAAGATCAACAAGTAATTGTCAAAATAGGATCTGTTAACCTCTGACATAAGGTATTTTCCTATGCGATTTAGCATCGATTGTTTGAAATGAGAAATCCTTAGCTGGGGTAGTTGAATGATGGAAAGGTGTTTTTCCATAGGTGTCATCTCTCATTCCACCGAATTAGATCTATGCACAGAATCGAATTAGTGGACTTAATCGAATAATGGTCCTCATTCGATCCCAACACTTTTAACGGAGGGATCGGACTGCATGCTAATCTGTGACTATAAATAAGTTCATAAGAGTTGGACTTCATTCTGTATATATTGTTTTGATACGTTCGTTGCTAGCATGTCACTCATGAACATGAGGGTATTCCAGTAAGTGACGGACACATTTTCAGAATAGATTAAAAGTCACACACTTAAGGGTATCATGGATAAATCAAATTATGAGCTTGGTATTGATTTAGAAACGCGTTAAAGTATTAACTGTGTCTTTTTGGTCATTCATAGTTAAGTGGGCCAAAAGTATAATTTTGAAAAATTTTGGAGCCAAAGTACAAATAAGAAAAGTTCATATTTATAATTAATTATTCTTATGGGGTTAAGAGTAAATAATAGAAAGATGTACATGTTAGACACATGGCATAATCTTGGAAACTCCAAAAGGTGACACTTGGAAAAAAGGAAGATGTTATAAAGATATGAATTGTCTCTCTTTTGCCACTTGTCACACATACAAAATGAAGGAAAAGTTGTCTTCCTCATGTGAGCCACTTGGCCGCCTATTGCGTGAAGCCAAGGGACACTTGATATATATATATATATATATATATATCTTTCTTGCCACTTGTCTCACATGCAAAAGAAAGAAGACATGTCTTGCTTTTACAAGGATACTTGGCCACCCCATGCAAGGAAGAATTGGACACTTGGCATCATCTTCTTTTGATAAGCTTTGATGATTGCTACTTGGCATGATCTAGATGAAGTCTTTCATCTATAAATAGAAGACTTCAAATTCTTCTTTTTCTCTCCAAGATGGACGCCATTTTCACATATTTAGAAGAGAAAGTTTTCTTTTTCTTTCCTTGTGTTTTCGACCGAGGTGATAAGAAATAGAAGACTTTTGCTTCTTGTTAACTAACTCATACATTAAAGCTCTTGGACATTAACTAAGCTAGTACTTTAGTTAGTTAAGTAGTCTTGTTGCTTTTGGATACCCGTGGACCGACTAGGACCTTTGCACTTGCGGAGGAGGTTTGTCCGAGGTAAGATCTTCTTTCGGTGTTTTCTATGAGTTCCACACATGAGGTACATTTTGTATACATTTGTATATACCTTTCTATATGGTTTAAATGTACAAGTTTATGGACTTATTCTCAATTGATATGTAAATACAAATGTCTTTTGTACGAAATTTTATAAGTCTTTGTTTTTGTTGCGTATGTACAAATTGTTATTTCATGTATCTCGAGACGATCCCGTTGCGCTCCCGCTTAGATCTCTCTTTTATTCTCAGAACCTATCTGGCTTGTGAGTGATTCTCCCAAATCTTCTCAGCGGTGTTTGTACAAGTATGTTAGTGTTGCCTTTAGGTTCCTTCGTCTGACTGATTTGTTGTGGACCCTTGATCTTATTAAGTTCCACTTTTTCTCCCACTATGCCCTACTTGCAAGAACTCTTTCTTTAAGACCTAGGCATATCTGACCAATGAACACTTTCTGGTCAAATGTATGGTAGAAATAATAGCCTATAGTCTCTTTGGGATATTACAAATCTACATTGTCAGACCTTGCTTCCATTTTCTTTGTCTTATATTTCTTAACGTAGGCGTTGCAACCCTAAATCATGAGGTAGTCAAGACTTGGTCTGCAACCCTTCTATATCTCATATGGTGTACTCGAAACTGATTTGGAAGGAACACTATTCGATTGATATGCAGCTAATTTTAAGGCATACCCCAAGAAGATTAGTGAAGCCCATCATGGACTTGACCTTGTCTAACAAGGTGTTATTCCTTCTCTTGGACACACCAATGTGATGCGGTGCTCCGGGAATAGTCTATTATGAGATAATATCATTCCCTCTGAGATAACTTAGAAAGTCATCGCTTAAGTATTTTCTACCTCAATCTAATCGAAGTTTCTTAATATTCTTGCATGTTTGTCTCTCTACTTTATTCTTTAAGTCCTTGAATGCTTCAAAAGCCTTCGACTTGTGTTTCAATAGGAACACATACGTATACCTTCACAAATCTTTTGTAAGGGTGATGAAGTAGGTAAAACCTCCTCTAGCATGTACTCGAAGTGGTCCATATACATCTGTATGTACCAATTCTAACAATTCTGTAGCTTGTGCACCTTTTTGAAAGAAATGTATCTTAATCATATTATCCTTAAGACATGACTTGTAGGTTGTATAAGACACATGAATACAGTCCCCAAGGAATCCCTCCTCGGTCAACCTTTCAAGTCATTCTCATTAATATGATTGAGTCTACAGTGCCAAAGATAGGATTTATCCACTACATTATCTCTGGGTCTTCATATGGTCACGGGTTTGATTTAAGGCATACATATGAACACCATGTTCTGCCTATTTGGTACTACTTGGAGACGTAACCTCTACATCCAATGTAAATAGTTCTCCTTAGTTCCAAATTTATACTCTTTCGTAGTCCCATCAAGAGAACTATTGGTATCCAATACCCTAAGAGCAGAATTTCAAATTAAAAGTTTAGGATTTATAGAACTAATCCTAAAACCTAAAGCATCACCATGCTTCTACTATGCAACCAATGCAAGACACTTCTTGCATACCCCTTTACATATTTCATATGTAACGGTCTTCCTTTTTGGTATTTAGAAGTTGATAGCCTTGTTCTTGTTCTTATATAGCATTAAACATATATCTCTTGATCCTATCATTATGCTTTAAGGTGAATATATCCTTTTTCTTCTCCCATAAAACTTGCCGTATCTCTTGGCCTGGAAGAATCTCCCACTAGCATAATGGATTCATTCTCTCTTATTGGGTTTGCAATGAGCTCAATCAAATTGAGTAAAACTCATTGTTAACCTTGTTCATGTGAAGAATCACCTAGAACAGAGAAATGACTTCGGGTAACAATTATGGGATCAAACCCAAAAGGTATTCTCCTCAATGTAACAGATCATGGGAATATGATCTCCAATAAGAGAAGCCTCAGTCATTTGAACCCCAAACAAGGACTTCGATATCTAATATCTAACCGTCCAACATCCAACACCATTCAACACCTTAGGATGTTCATGGATCAATCTTAAGGATTAATGCTCATGTTGCCTTTGAAGTTCAGAGCCCATAGGTCTAAATATTACATACCTCACTCGAGTGGTACTAAACTTGTACTTCTCATAGGTTGCAATATCGTTTTTACTTGCAGCCTCAACAAGGGCAATAAGACAATTCTATGAGATATCGTGAATTTGGCGAGCAATACTTGTGAAACACTTTTCACAAAAATACGATATCAATCATCTTATGTGATATCAGTCAGGTTGTTGGTATCTTATACCATGCAGTGTTAATGCATTTGCCATTTGATTTAGTGATCTGAAATGTACAAGATAAACAAAGTAAATTTAGCATCTTGTTAGTTTTAATCTCCAAAAGGTCTGGACTTTGACCTATTGGTCTCCCATTGTTTTTTGGCACTCACACCACCCTCATGGTGTGTCTGTGAGCCTCTCTAGGTCTCAAGGTGGGGTTAGGACCCATTTTCGTTTATACATATCCCCTAGGAGGTAGGGACCAAGCATGGATACCAGAATAGTACGTCATCTTAGCCGGTTGTATCTCCATACAACTCCTAACTTGTTTAGTCCCTCAACCCACGTAGACCTCTTGGAGGTAGGGACCATCTACCGTTTGAGTATAAGTCAACCATCAACAATACATATGATTGGTGAGCATATGTCACATGTCCCACCCCCTGGGAGGCAGGGTCGAGAGACATGCATCCACACCCCTCCGCACATACCAACTTGAGTAGAATTCATCAACTAACCATAAAGTTAGGACCCCCTAGGATGGAGGGTCAAGTCCGTCAGCTCATAGTTAAATGATCCCCCACCTACTATGATAGAAGGGCTACAATTACATACCCAGTGTTGATTAGTCGCTTATTGACTTAATATTGACTGGAGAGAATTATTAACGTTATTTAGTTTGGTCTCATCAGTTTAACATGCATGCATCATACATGCCACGCCCCGAACCCAACCTACGTAGGACTAAGTCCAAGGGTGACGGTAAATTCAATTATCAATCCATACTTAGTCAAAAGTTTCAACTTATTATTAGTTTTCTCGAAAATTGGGCAGCATAACAGCTGTACGGTGGACAAAACAGTTTGTTTTTTTTCCTTCAATCTGCAAACAGAAAAGCCACCATCTACTCCTCCCAACATCACAATTCAAAACTCCAACGCAATTCATTCATTCATTCACCAACATGACATAATCAATTAGAAGTTCAACATGAAAATATACATCTGTTACTTGTATTAAGAGAAGGTTTTAACCACATCCAAATTACCTCCTAATAGCCGACACGTAGCCAAATGCCCAAAAACAAAACTGACTACGTGAGTCACTTGTATAATGGCTAACTAAATCATTAAACCAATTCTTTGACCAATTATGACCAATGACTAAGTTAGTTCACTTATACGAGAACATGATATTAAAACTATCCATATACACAAAATAATATATACATTTAATTATTCAAGTCATCTAAGTCAACAATATACCTAAGAGAGGTGTATATCATGTATCAGGCGTTTTCGGTCCAGTATGCTAAGGATTATCCTCATAGTATTCTACAAACCTATCCTCATTGCCTGAAAGAGGGAACAAAGAGGGTGAACTTATAACAACACTAAGCTTAGCGAGGGGGAATTTGGGAAGGGTTTTCGAATACAAATTTTCCTTTTCGTAACATTTTCGTAAATCCGTGGATGCAATGCAAGCAAGATCTGCAGTCAAGAAATAATTCAAGTATATGTAGTCATGTCATATATCACATACGGAGTAAGGTACAACTTACTCCTTACAAGCGAGTCTAATTCAAGCAATAGTAACTGAGATGTTCAACATCTCATTCCTTATCTCACCCAAATGGAGTATTCCGGATAATACTCGAATCCTACGACCTAATTCTCCAAGGAAATCAAAGTTCCCGAGTGAGAGGGGAATACGAACCATGGTAGACATAAGATCATTGACACCCCTAGGATGTCTGGCGTAGTATGTACACTACCATGCCAAGACTAGGTGGTTGCAACCCCTTTTGACACCAATTCAAATTCAAGTTCAAGTACTACGATCACTAATAGCATATCGGATAATTCAACAAGTATCAAATAATATAATTCAAATTAATGTCTCCACAAATATTCTAACACATATAGAGATCATATAATAACACTACACATTAATAACCCAAGTACTTAGTCATTCAATCAATAGAAATTTACATTAGAGCTAAACTTATTGACTTAAAACAATGTTTACATCACTGCATTAGCCTAACTTTAGCTAATCAATAACCTATCTTCCCAAACTCCAAATTATTTGAATTAGGCATAGAATTAAAGCTCCTCGAGTGTAGATAATTCTAGAATCAAGAAAAGCTCAATTACGATCTAAATTGACAGAGTTAAAACCAATTTAATGCATCTATGTCTTGATTGGCCAGATTGAAGACTATTCTGGGGTTATTTTGAAAATGAAAAATTCAGCTATTTAAAACAATGGAATCCGACCTTTTTTTAAACTACGAAAGTTGTTCCTAACTGCCTAATATAGCTACTGTGAAAGTTTTGTTTGATTTTGAGATTGTTTACTATTTTTAATACGCAAAAGAAACTTAAGGCAGTGAGCTGTCAAATTTAACAAAAAATCCCATAACCTACTGTCTCATGTGTTTTTTAGCCTGAAAATGATTTTTCCTCATGAAAGAAATGTTCCTTTATGAGTTTTCTACCTTTCATGAATTTTCCAGATTTTTATAAAATCATCTATCTATAAAAAGGGCTAAAATTTCAGGTTTATACAAATCTGTCCAGTGGCAGCAAAATTCCTAATACCTACTGTCTTGTATGTTTTCAGGCATGAAAACGAATTTTCCTCATGACATGGCCAACAGAAGAAATGTTCCACTATGAGTTTTATACATTTTATGAATTTTTTAGAGTTTTATAAAATCATTCAGCCATAAAAACAGGGTAAAAGTTTTGATTGCACAAATCTATCCAAAAAGGTTATTCCGATAATTATTTTATGTTTTGCTACCATATCATCAAGAACAATACCTATTCATTCAAGAAACCTCTAGCAACCTAAATAAGCAACAATCAACTATATTTTTATAGCTAGATACAAGCTTCATCATCAAGAACATTCAAAAATTTTAGAAACATAACCTTGGTTTAAATCATCAATAAGCATGCTTTCAACAATTATAATCCATGGAATTGCAAATATAACTTCATACAAGCCTCATGAATCCATCAATATGCATTTATATCTCATAAATAACCATTTTGAAAGAACCCTCACCTTTGCTTTTGTGTGTTACATGAAAATGGAGCAAGAATCACTTAAAGACAACTAGGAAAACACAAAGAAAGATGCTAAGAATAGCTTGTAGATCTTCTTCTTCCTCTTCCTATCTTCTCTTGGCTAAGTTCTCTAGTGTGTGTGTGTAGAGATTTGGTGTGTATGGGTGGTGTAGTGTGTGTTGTAGAGATTTGGTGTGTGTGGGTGGTGTAGTATGTGTTGATAGATAATATCTAAGTTGCCTAATGACGAGAGTGTCCTCCAACTGACTTGTATATTACTAGTTTGTCATGTAGTGTTAATTCTAATTGTCTTGGTTCTAATTCAATTATTCTAGTTAGCTATTGAACTTAGTTGGTTCCAATTATTAGCTACACGATATAAATGACTCAAATATACGTGAAACGATGAAATGCACTTAAATTGAGATAAATGCACACAAATCAATTTTAAAGCACATAAAACAAGGTAAATGCATATAAGATGATTTAATTATATATGATATGATATATATGCACATGTGGTCTCGGGCTGGGGCTTACAACCTCCCCTCCTTAAAAGAATTGCGCTCTCACAATTCCCTAATTATCTCGCAAACAAGAACGGATATTGTTGTCCCATTTGGTCTCGACGCTCCCATGTCGCTTCCTCTATGCCATGATTGTTCCATAGAACTTTTACCATTAGGATCTTCTTTGACCTCACCTCTCGTTCTTTCTCACCCAGAATCCGAACCGACTTCTCATTATACAACAAGTTCTCCTGAATTTGTACTGGCTCGGGCTCCAAGACATGAGATGGATCGGGGTGATATTTCCTCAGTGTCGACACGTGAAACGCATTATACACATTTACAAGACTCGGAGGCAACTCCAACCGGTATGCCAACTTATTAATATTTTCAATAATCTTAAATGGTCCCACGTATCTTGGGCTAAGTTTTCCACCTTTTCCATATTAGACCAACCCCTTCCGAGGTGACACTTTCAAGAATACCCAATCCCCTACCTCAAACTCTAGTTCCCGTCTCTGTTTGTCTGCATACCTTTTCTGCCAACTCTAAGTGGTGAGCATTCTCTTTTGAATCAGATGCCTGTTTTCAATCTTTTCCTCTAACTCTAGAACCACCATACGGTCGACTTCTTTTATTTCCCCAACTTCATCCCAGTACAATGGAGATCTAGACTTCCTGGGTATAATGCCTCGTAGGGAGCCATCCCTATCGTGGACTGATAACTGTTATTGTAAGAAAACTCTGCCAATGGATAATGTTTCTTCCATCCTTTGTTGAAGTCTAGCACGCAAGCCCTCAACATATCCTCCAGTATTTGAATAGTCCTTTCCGACTGTCTGTCCATTTGGGGGTGATATGCCGTACTGAATTTCAAGTTTGTTCCTATGGCTTTCTGAAATAACGGCCAAAACTACGATGTAAAACGAGGATCCTTGTCCGATACAATACTCGCTGGCACACCATGTAATCTTACAATGTTCTTCACATACAGTTTGGCCAGTTTCTCTAGATTATCTGTCTTGCTCATAGGGATAAAGTGAGTTATCTTGGTCAATCTATCAACTGCGACTCAAATAGCGTCACATCCTTTCGGTGACCTCGGTAACTCCATCACGAAGTCTATCGTTACGTGTTCCCACTTCCACTGGGGAATTTCCAATGGTTGTAGCAACCCTGCCGGCCTCTGATGTTCCGCTTTCACTTTCTAACAGGTCAAACATCGGGCCACAAATTGTGCAATCCTCATTTTCATATTTTTCTCCCAGTAGTGTTGCCTTAATTCCCAGTACATCTTTGTTCCGCCGGGATGAATGGTGTACTTGGTGTTATGTGCCTCTTCAAGAATCATCTGTTTCAGTTCAGGGTCTTTAGGAACATAGATTCGGCCTCAGAACCGTAAAATTCCGTCGTTATGCACCTGGAAATCAGGTTTTTCCTTAGTGATTTCCTGCAGCCTTTTGTCTTGCTGTTGAGCTTCCTTAATTTGTGCCAACATCAGGGGTCGAACTTGTAAATGAGCGAACAAAACTCCTTTCCTGGTTAACTCCGGTTTCCAACGACCCACTTCTCCCAGCATTTCAAACTCCTTTATTCTCAAAGTTGCCAACTGTATCGCCCCAACTCGACCCCACCTACGATCAGTCAGGACGTAACGGAATTTTGGCAGTAGAACGACAGTAACACGGGCATCAGGGCTCTAAACCAGCCCTTTTGAACTTCATACAACCAACTCCATAACCGTGTTAATAACATACAACGCAACCATTTTTGTATATTAAACAACCATTCAACAACCCAACCATAGATTATATGCCTCCGTTTTAACAACAATATCACTAAGTAAAACCAACTAAGCATATTACACTAGCTTAGCTACTTATTTAAATCCAAAAGTAAGACAACTAAACTAGCATAACACTTTTACTATCTTTAGATCAGGTTATACAATACAATCTTTAAAAGCTTGAAACTTTACAACATAAGTCATACTACAAAATGGCATAAAACATTCCAGCTAAGCATCAAGGATATGACTCTAGCACATAAGACTCTTTAACAAAAGTCACATTCTCAGCTTCCTGAGGCACGTACCCGTATCCGGTTCAGTAATACATGCTTGCAGATAACGAATGAGAGTGAGCTTATATAAAACAAGCCCAGTGAGGATTCGATAGATCTTTTAAAATCATTTACTATATCCCTTGGAAATCATCCCTTGAGCAGTAAACACACAATGAACATCAATAACATTACAAGTACAACAATAACAATAATCAATCAATAAGGATACTCTAGTTGGTGTAGCTTCAAATGCCATCACGATCTCAACCATCTTCTTATAACTCCCATAACACACACCCGAGGTACCTCATCTAGCCCCTCCTTCCATGGCAACTCCGCCCATGCGAGTTAGGGGTAGTCTATGATAGTCATGTCGTTATCAACCCGACAGCCTAATACTGCCCGAGATGTGACACACACTTATCAAGACTTATGACAATAATAATAATAATTCACATCATGGGAGGACAACAAAAGTAGGTTGCCTATCTCCCGGCATCATCAATCATCAATCAGTTAACAATATTTCAACAACATAACTTCAATTAATCAATTAACAACTAAACAATTAAGTTAGATGACAAAGTATGCCACCCAACTTAACATAGATTAAACCACACAACCAAACCCGAATCTAACCAACAACAACCCAAGATTCAACCACTCAAACACTACCCAATCAACCAAAGGCAATGTTTCAACATTTAAAGAAAGACTACACAAACTTCTAACAATCATAACTTACAATCTACTAATCCAATAATCTCCAAACCACTTTCTATCACTCACCCACTCATACATCTACATTAGTCCCCTTGGAAACCAACCATAACCCACCTAAAACAAGCCCAACAACCCTAATTCCACAATGCACTAAGGCTGAATTTTTCAGACTTTTGCCACGATATCACAATCAAAATTTTGGCATTACAACATTACTACCCCGCAATTAACAAACTTTTAAAAGCTATAATCAACCAATTCCAACTACTACAACAACAATTACTCAACAATAAGCCAAAAACTCAACTTTAATACCTGAAAAATAGAAATACTTGCTACTACCGTTCAAATCTTATATAAATGCACATAAACGATCCTTGGCATCTACTGAGTAACAATCTAACAATAATTTAACATTTTATTGGATAAAAATGCAAATATATGAAAATGACATAAAATAACATTTTGAGATCTAGAATTTTTTTTCTCACCTTTGATGTTATATGATGCTAGAAAAGTGTGCAATAGGTGCCCAACAAGTGAAATCTAACTTTGGTTCAAGAGTTTTGGTCTTTGATTGCAAATTCTAAGAGAAAATTTGATCAGAAAACTAAGCAAAAATACCTACAAGGTTTCGGCCATGTGTGTGTGTTTTTGTGGTGTTTGAGATTTTGTTTTATGATGTATTATGTATATTATGTATATAAATGCCAAGTCAAATAAAAATGCTAAGGTCAAAGTTGGTTTTTCTAGTATTTTAACTAGTATTTTTAGTCTTTTAATTGTTTTCTTGACTATTTTGCTCACAAACATGCAATTAACACTTAGACTATTTTTAGGTAGTTTATTTTAGGTGACAACAATTTTCATATGCATACATTAACACCCGACTCGGTTAAAAATTCGATTTTTACAAAAGAAGGTGTAAAAACTTTTAAAATTCCTAATCTGATTTAAAATCTATTTTAATCAGACATGAGTCTATTAATATCCGAGGACTAGGTTTTAAGATATCTAAAACACCCGTGTAAAAATTTTAGCGGACGTGCATGCAAAATATTATTCACAAAAATCGATGATAAAATTTTCAATGCCGTTTTTTATAAAAATTTCATGAATACACACTTAGCATGTAATAAGAATATAAATCACAGAATTAGAGCATTCTAACTCATATAACACATAAACAGGTCAAAACACGCAATTCTATGCAAATGTGAAATATGGGGTTTCACACCAACCTTGCCTTCCGGCTCAAGGCATCAGCCACAATATTTGATTTCCCTAGCACATAGTTGATTGAACAGTTGTAGTCACTTAACAACTCCATCCATCGCCTTTGCCTTATATTTAACTCTTTTTGTGAAAACAAATACTTAAGGCTTTTATGATCTGTGTATATCCCGAACCTATTACCCTACAGGTAGTGTCGCCACTTCTTCAGGGAAAATACAATTGCTGCCAGCTCCAAATCATGAGTGGGATAGTTCAACTCATAGTTTTTCAAATTTCGGGAGGCATAAGCAATTACCTTCCTGTTTTGCATCAACACATAACCTAAACCCTCCTTGGAAGTATCACTGTAGATAACGAAGTTCTCGGTCTCCTCCGGTAATGCAAGAATAGGTGTCGTAGTGAGTCTTTTCTTCAGCTCCTGAAAACTATTCTCGTATTTATCATCCCAAACAAAACTTTTTTTTCTGGGTTAACTTGGTAAGCGGTCTAGCTATTTTCGAGAAGTGTTTGACAAACTTCCAATAGTAACTAGCCAATCCCAAAAAACTCCAAATCTCCATTACCATTTCCGGTCATTTCTATGATAGTACACCCTCAATCTTTGTTGGGTCTACAGATATTCCCTCTTGGGATACAATGTGCCCTAAAAAGGCCACTTGGTTTAACCAGAATTCGCATTTGCTAAATTTGGCATATAATTGGTGTTCTTGAAGTTTCTGCAGTACCAAACGCAAATGTTGCTTGTGCTCTGCTTCCGATTTTGAGTAGACCAATATATCATCTATGAAAATCACTACGAACTGGTCCAAATATGGTTAGAACACTCTATGCATTAAGTCCATAAATGCCGCAGGGGCATTAGTCAACCCAAATGGCATAACCACAAACTCATAATGCCCGTACCTCGTTCTGAAAGCTGATTTAGGTACATCTTTATTCTTGATCCGAAGCTGGTAATAACCTTGCCTCAAATCGAACTTCGAGTACACCTTAGCCCCTTGGAGTTTATCAAACAATTCATCGATCAGTGGCAACAGCTATTTGTTCTTAATCGTTGCCTGGTTCAAGCCCCTATAGTCAATATATAGTCTCAACGACCCATTCTTCTTTCTCACGAACAACACCGGTGTACCCCACGGAGATGAACTAGGTTGAATAAAACCTTTCTCCAGTAACTCTTGTAATTGGTCTTTCAATTCCTGTAATTCTGTAGGTGCTATCCGATAAGGAGCCCTTGATATCAATTGAGTACCTGGTAGTACCTCTATCACGAACTCCACTTCCCTGTTCGGTGGCAAACCCAGTAACTCTTCTGGAAACACATCCGCATATTCCTTAATCACCGATACTTCCTCCATTTTTATCTTATCTGCCGGTTTGTTGATCATGTAGGCAAGGTAACCGTGATATCCCTTATTAATCATCCTTACCGCTTTTAGGGATGAAATGGTCGGTTCCCTGGTCAAACTCCTCATTCCCTTTAGTTCAAAAATAGGCTGACCCGACACTTTAAACTTCACTACTTTCGTCCGACAATTTAGTCTTGCATGATGTCATGCTAGCCAGTCCATTCCTAGAATATCGTGATAGTCCTAGAAAATAAATACTAGGAGATCTGCCAAAAATTCCCGATCTCCAATTTGTATCTTACTTGCTCTATATATTAATCTACTAGCACATTTGGGACCTGTTAGTGTATTAACTTGTACATGGTAAAATAAATTTTTAACTGGCAACTTTGTACGAAATGCACATTCAAGAGTTATAAATGAGTGAGTAGCACCAGGATCAATAAGTAATTTAACCAACTGATTTGAGATTAGAAAAGCACCTTCAACAATGACCGCTTCATCTGGGATTTCCTGCACATCTACCACATACGCCCGAGCTTGCATGCTCGGTGTTGGGACAACTTCTTCGGGCCTAGTCTGTGCTACTCCCTCGGTGGCCTGAATCTGACCTCTCTGTCTTTTCGGACACTCTCTCACCCAGTGCTGATCACTGCCACACCCGATACAGTTCCGTGATTTCCTCCAGCACTGGGCCTTAGTGTGACCTTTCTTCTCACAATACGAACATGTAACAACCGAGCCTATAGTGGTGGTACCTGTTCCCCCACGTGTCATAGAAGCTACCGATGCTCTTGACTCGGGCTGGGGAGCTGCCGGCCTAGCCTGGTTACTCTGCATCTGGAATGTATGTGACTGCCCTTGAGTCTAGAAAGGCCTCTTGTTCTGCTGTGACAAGCCAACTTTCATTGCTAGTTTCTGTTCTTCTACCTTCGATGCAGCAGCAAAGACTACATTATGAGTATTGAACTCAGTCACCGCTAAACCATCTTGAATCTCTAGCCTAAACCCCTGTTTAAACTTCCAAATCTTGGCGGCAGGAGTGTGGACCATATGTGGTGTGTACCGTGAAAGTTTATCAAATCTAGCCCCATACTCGGCTATAGTCATACCTCCCTGCTCTAGATATATAAACTCTTTCATCCTCCTATCCTTGGAAACCTCGGATATGTATTTTTCTTTGAATACCCTGGAAAGTTTATCCAAGTATACGAAGTGCGCTGGATTTCCCACTGTTCTGCTACTACCTGCCACCATGTTTCAGCGTCACCTTCCAACTGAAAGGCTACAAAATTGACATTCTTCTGATTTGTATAGTTTATGGCAACACAAATCTTCTCTATTCGGGAAAGCCAATATTCCGCTTCCTCATCATTCGGTTAACCCATGAATTTCGGAGGGTCATAGGTCAGAAAATCTTTCAATTATCGTTTCCCCTATTGCCTCCGTCTCCACCACTACCTCCTACAACATATACACCACTACCACTGGGGTCTGGGCTAGTTGTTCTCTACTGACTCATAACCTGAACCATCTGGGCCATCGTGGCTGCCATCTGTTGTAATACATGATCCCCTACTGACTGCCGATATTCCCCACTAGTGTTACCATCTTCCTCATCTCTCTGGTTACCCCGTGTCCTTGGACCTCCTGCCATCTATGAGAACAGATGCCCACTCACCGTTATATGTTATGCAAGGGTTAGGGAAGTAATATTTAATGTACTATAAGTAATATATACAAGATACATATACCATGTAACTAACTCGCATAACCATATAATAATTCAAGGCACGTTGTTCACATAAGTTTATCACAAAACACATAATTCACATATATGCATGTAACTACTTAAGTTACCTATTCAAATCAATACATCTACCTACTTGCTTGGGGTTCTAAAACCCAACTACGCCTAGCCAACTAGCTAAGCTCTGATACCACTAAAGTTGTCACGCCCCGAACCCAACTTTCGTAGGACTAAGTCTGAGGGTGACAGTTAATTCAATTACCAATCCATACTTAGTCAAAATTTTCAACTTATTATTAGTTTCCTTGAAAATTGGGCAGCATAACAGATGTACGGTGGACAAAATAAATTTTTTTTCCTCCAATCTGCAAACAGAAAAGCCACCATCTACTCCTCCCAACATCACAATTCAAAACTCCAACGCAATTAATTCATTCTCCAACATGATATAATCAATTAGAGGTTCAACATGAAAATATACATCTATTACTTGCTTTAAGAGAAGGTTTTAACCACATCCAAATTACCTCCTGATAGCCGACACGTAGACAAGTGCCCAAAAACAAGACTGACTACGTGAGTCACTTGTATAATGGCTAACTAATCATTAAGCCAATTTCTTGACCAATTATGACCAATGACTAAGTTTGTTCACTTATACAAAAACATGATATTAAAACTATCCATATACACAAAATAATATATACATTTAATTCTTCAAGTCATCTAAGTCAACAATACACCTAAAAGAGGTGTATATCACGTATCGGGCGCTTCTGGTCCAGTATGCTGAGGATTATCCTCATAGTATTCTACAAACATCTCCGTATTGCATGAAAGGGGGAACAAAGAGGGTGAGCTTATAACAACACTAAGCTCAGTGAGGGGGAATTTGGGAAGGGTTTTCGAATACAATTTTTCCTTTTCATAAACCTTTTCGTAAATCCATGGATGCAATGCAAGCAAGATTTGCAGTCAAGAAATAATTCAAGAATACGTATTCAAGTCATATATCACATACGTAGTAAGAAAAAACTTATTCTTTACAAGCGAGTCTGATTCAAGCAATAGTAATTGAGATGTTCAACATCTCCTTCCTTATCTTACCCAAATAGAGTATTCCGGATAATACTCGAATCCTACGACCTAATTCTCCAAGGAAATCAAAGTTCCCGAGTGAGAGGGGAATACGAACCATGGTAGACATAAGATCATTGACACCCCTAGGATGTCTGGCGTAGTATGTACACTACCATGCCAAGACTAGGTGGTTGCAACCCCTTTTGACACCAATTCAAATTCAAGTTCAAGTACTACGATCACTAATAGCATATCGGATAATTCAACAAGTATCAAATAATATAATTCAAATTAATGTCTCCACAAATATTCTAACACATATAGAGATCATATAATAACACTACAAATTAATAACCCAAGTGCTTAGTCATTCAATCAATAGCAATTTACATTAGAGCTAAACTTATTGACTTAAAACAATGTTTACAACCCTACATTAGCCTAACTTTAGCTAATCAGTAACCCATCTTCCCGAACTTCTAATGATTCAAATTAGATATAGAATTAAATCTCTTCGAGTGTAGATAATTCTAGAATCAAGAAAAGCTCAATTACAATCTAAATTGATAGAGTTATAACCAATTTAATGCATCCATGTCTTGACTGTCTAGATTGAAGACTATTCTGGGGTTATTTTGAAAATGAAAAATTCAGCTATTCAAAATGATGGAATCCGACATTTTGTAAAATACAAAAGTTGTTTCTAACTGCCTAATATAGCTACTGTGAAAGTTTTGTTCGATTCTGAGATCGTTTACTATTTTAAATACGCAAAAGAAACTTAAGGCAGTGAGCTGTCAGATTTAGCAAAAAATCCCGCAACCTACTGTCTCATGTGTTTTTGAGCATGAAAATGATTTTTTCTCATGACATGGACAAATGGAGAAATGTTCCTTTTTGAGTTTTCCACCTTTTATGAATTTTTTAGATTTTTATAAAATCATCTATCTATAAAAACAGGCTAAAATTTCAGGTTTGTACAAATCTGTCCAGTGGCAGCAAAATTCCTAATACCTACTATCTTGTGTGTTTTCGGGCATGAAAAATATTTTTCCTCATGACATGTCCAACAGAAGAAATGTTCCTCTATGAGTTTTATACGTTTTTTGAAGTTTTCAGATTTTTTTAAAATTATCCAACCATAAAAACGGGGTAAAAGTTTTGATTGCATGAATCTGTCCAGAAAGGTTATTCCGAAAATTCTTGTATGTTTTGTTACCATATCATGAAGAACAACACCTATTCATTCAAGGAACCTCTACCAATCTAAATAACCAACAATCAACTATATTTGTATAGCTAGATACAAGCTTCATCATTAAGAACATTCAAAAATTTTAGAAACATAACATTGGTTTAAATCATCAACAAATATGCTTTTAACAATTCTAATCCATGGAATTGCAAATATAACTTCATACAAGCCTCATGAATCCATCAATATGCATTTATATCTCATAAATAACCATTTTGAAAGAACCCTCACCTTTGCTCTTGTGTGTTACATGAAAATGGAGCAAGAATCACTTAAAGAAAACTAGGAAAGATGCTAAGAATAGCTTGTAGATCTTCTTCTTCCTCTTCCTATCTTCTCTTGGCCAAGTTATTTAGTGTGTGTGTGTGTAGAGATTTGGTGTGTGTGGGTGGTGTAGTGTGTGTTGTAGAAATTTGGTGTGTGTGGGTGGTGTAGTATGTGTTGATAGATAATATCTAAGTTGCCTAATGACGAAAGTGTCCTCCAACTGACTTGTATATTACTAGTTTGTCATTTAGTGTTAATTCTAATTGTCTTAGTTCTAATTCAATTATTCTAGTTAGCTATTGAACTTAGTTGGTTCCAATTACTAGCTACATGATATAAATGACTCAAATATACGTGAAACGATGAAATGCACGTAAATTGAGATAAATGCACATAAATCAATTTTAAAGCAAAAAAACAAGGTAAATGCATATAAGATGATTTAATTATATATGATATGATCTATATGTACATGTGGTCTAGGGCTGGGCCTTACAGTACATGGATAGTGCATAGGTCATACGTATAGATTATCATGCTTTCACTGCATAATATATCTCTATATATTATATATAATTTATACTACATTACCAGATAGGTTATGGAGTTTTTATCTTTCCTAAGTTTCACCAAGCCACTTAGTGAAACCTAGAGAAGGTCCCTAGAATGAATGCAAATGACAATTAAGGAAACAGTGTAATTATCCACGATTGGAAACTCATTCTCAATATGAAAATTGTCATTCTTCCATGCTAGCCTACCATCTTCAGTCTTCATGTCATGCCCCAACTCGACCCCACTTACGATCAGTCAAGGCGCAACAAAATTTCGACAATATAACAACAGTAACACGGACATCAGGGCTCTAAACCTACCCTTTATAACTTCATACAATCAACTCCAATGATCAACAACAACTCCACAACTATTTCAACAACATACAACACAACCATTTACATATATTAAACAACCATTCAACAGTTCAACCATAGGTTATACGCCTCCGTTCCAACATCAACTATAAGCCAAACCATACACCTGTATATTAAGCTAGTCTAGCAACCTATTCAAGTTCGAAAAGTAACACAACTAAGCCAACATAATACTTTTACTATCCTTAGATCATCTTTTACAATATAACTTCAAAGTAAATACAATCCAACTAGCTCATATTATATATATATATATATAAAATATAGCAAAAATAGAACTACAGCTCAGACATCATGGATAAGACTCTGGCAAATAAGACTTGTCCACATAAGGTATATTTT
This sequence comes from Ehretia macrophylla, assembly GCA_037974665.1. Classification (NCBI taxonomy): domain Eukaryota; kingdom Viridiplantae; phylum Streptophyta; class Magnoliopsida; order Boraginales; family Ehretiaceae; genus Ehretia; species Ehretia macrophylla. The sequence goes on from CM075773.1 coordinate 77,706,699, forward strand.
CAGCTTCTTGAGGCACGTACCCAAAATCTGGTTCTGTAACACTTGATTGCAAAAAACAAATGAGAGTGAGCTTATATAAAACAAAGCCCAGTGAGGAATTCGTAGATCTTTTAAAAACATTTACTTTTCCACTTTGAAAGTCATCCTATGAGCAATAATACGCAATTAACACTGACAACAATACAAATATAGTACCAACAGCAACCACACAATAAGGATACGATTCACTTGTTAATGAAGCTCCATATGCCGTTTCAATGCTCACTAACTCCTCTAAACCCAATGACACAATCCTGAGGTACCTTATTCTAGACCCACACTCCATGGCGTCTCCGCCCATGCGAGATAGGGATTAGCCATGATAACTGTGCCGGTAACCCGGGGTGCCTCCTAAAGTGACACAATACTATCATAGCTCACAATAATGACTCTTGACCCATAACAACAATGACTCTTTCAATCCGAGAAGTCAACAATGAAGGTTGCCCGACTCCCGACACTTGACTCTTTACCTTCCGAGATATCAGCAATGAAAGTGCCCGAAACCTAGCACTTCAGCAATCAACCATCAATTAACCATATTTCAACAATCAACTATACAACATTTAAACAATCAACAACTATCCAATTTCTAAAACAATTAGACTAGATGACAACGTAGTCCATCCAACTCAACATGCATTTGAACACACATTCAATCCCGACCTAATCAACAACAGTCCAATAGTCAACTACTCAAACAACCAAAGACAACATTTCAACGTTTTAAAGAAAGACTACACAAACTTTTAAAAGTCATAACTTACAAACTAGGAATCCAATAACCCTAAACCACTTTATGTCACTCAACCACACATGCAACTGCATTAACCCCATCAGAAACCAACCAAAAGTCATTCAAAACAAGCCCAACAAGCCTAATTTTGGCAATGCCCTTGGCTGAAATTTCTGGACTTTTGCTACAATATACGAATCAAAAATTCGGCATTACAACATTACTACCCCACAATTAACAAACTTTTAGAAGCAACAGCCAATCAATTCCAACCACTACAATAACAATTATTCAACAATGAACCTAAAATCCAATTTTAATACCCCAGAAATTGAAATACAGCTACTACCGTTCAAAACTTATATAAACGCACAAAAATGATCCTAGACATCTACTGAGCAATAATCTAACAACAATTTAGCAAAACAAGAGCTAAAAATACAGTTATATGAAATTGACATAAAATAGCATTTTGAGATCTAGAATTTTTCTCTCACCTTTGATCTGAAACAAAGCTAGGAATGTGTGCAATAGGTGCCCAATAAGCAGAATCTAACTCAGTTTTCAAAGCTTTGGACAAAAACTAGGTTTTCTAATGAAAATTTGCTTTGAAAAATAGTTGAAAAAAATCTATTTTTTTCCCTATGGAATTTCGGCCCCTTTGTGTGTGCTGATGAGTGTTTTTTGTGTTGTTTTTATTGTGTGTTATCATCTTATAAGCAAAAGTCAACAAATATGCAAAGGTCAAAGTTGACTTATAGTCTTTAAACTTGTATTTTTAGTCTTTTAATTTGTCTTTTAGACTATTTTTTCTCAATCAAGTAAAATACTATATTTATTATATTTAGTAGACTAAAGCTAGTTGACAACAACTTTCATATGCATATACATACACACCGCTCGGGTAAAACTCATTTTTTTTTACAAAAGAAGGTGTAAAAACATTTTAAATTCCTAATCCAATTTAAAATCCGCTTTAATCAAACACGGGTCTAACAATATCCGAGGACTAGGTTTTAAGACGTTTAAAACACCCGTGTAAAAATTTTAGCGGACATGTGTTCAAAATACTATTCACAAAAACAAACGATAAAATTTCTAATGCCGATTTCGATGAAAATTTTGTGAATGCACACATAGCATGAAATAGGAATATAAATCACTAAGTTAGCGCATTCTAACTCATATAACACGAAAACAGGTCAAAACATGCAATTCTACGCAAATGTAAAATATGGGGTTTCACATTCTCCCCCCTCCCTCCCCACCCCCACCCCCCCCCCCCCCCAAGAAATTTCGCCCTCAAAATTCTTACTTGCTACTCGGAATAAGTCTGGGTATTGTTGCTGAATCTAATCCCGTTTTTCCCAAGTAGCTTCTTTGATCCCGTGATGTTTCCACAATACTTTGACCATCAGAATCTTCTTCGACCTCAACTCCCGTTCCATCTGATCAAGAATACGAATCGGCCATTCATCATAAGTCAGATTATCTCGAAGCTGCAATGACTCTGGCTCTATAATATGAGAAGGATCCAGATTATATTTTAGCAAATTAGATACATGAAAAACATCGTGAACATTAGAGAAGTTATCTGGTAAAGCCATTCGATATGCCAACTTACCAACCCTGCCTGTAATCTCAAACAGCCCTGCAAACCTTGGACTCAGCTTACCACCTTTACTATAATGAGAAAACCCCTTACGAGGAGACAATGTCAAGAAAACTCGGTCCTCAACTGCAAACTCTAAATGCCGTCGGCGCTTTTCATCATAACTTTTGTATCTACTATGTGCTGTCAACATCCTCTGCCTGATTAACTGTACATTCTCAATCTTCTCTAGAAGCTCTGGCATTATAGTTGGATCAATAACCTTCATCTTCCCTACTTCATCCCAACACGAAGGTGATCAGTACTTACGGTTGTAGAGAGCTACAAATGGTGCCATTCCAATAGTCCCTTGATAACTATTGTTATAGGCAAACTCGGCAAGTGGTAGATGTTTCTCCCAATTTTTCCCGAAGTCCATAACACAAGCCCTGAGCATATCCTCCAGAATCTGAATAGTCTTCTCCGACTGACCGTCGGTCTGTGGATGATACGTTGTACTATAGTTCAATTGAGTACCCAAAGTTTCCTGAAGTTTCTCCCACATAAGTAAACCGAGGATCTCGATCAGAGACAATACTAGATGGAATTCTGTGAAGTTTAACAATCTGATCCAAATAAAGATCTGTCAACTTTGCAACTTCATCTCCTGTCCTCATCGGAATAAAATGAGTTGTCTTCATCAAACAGTCCACAACAACCTAAACCGCAATGTTACCTCTTGGTGTTCTAGGCAAACTAGTGACGAAGTCCATCGTAATATGCTCCAATTTCCACTTTGGTATTGCCAATGGCTGAAGTAACCCTGCGGGTCGTTGATGTTCTGCTTTCACCCGCTGACAAGTCAAACATCTGGATACAAACTGAGCAACCTCCCTTTTCATGTTGTTCTATCAGTAATGTTGTTTCAAATCCCAGTACATCTTGTTTCCACCGGGATGAATGGTATACTTAGAATTATAAGCCTCCTCCAAAATACCTCTCCTCAAACCTGGTTCATCGGGAACACAAACCATGTTCCGAAACCGAAGAATACCATCCTCATGTAATTTGAAGTCAGATTGATGGGATCTGATCCTTGATCTTCTGAAGTTTTGCATCAAGTTGCTAAGGTTCTCTAATCTAAGACAACAATAAAGGTTGAATTTAGAGATGTGAACACACCACCCTAACCTGAGTCAATTCTGGTCTCCAATAACTGACTTCCTCAAGAACCTCCCATTTTTTAACAGCCAAACAAGCAACACTCGCCTTACGGCTATGAGCATTTGCTAAAACATTTGCCTTCCCAGGCAGATAATTGATTAAAGAATTATAATTTCCGAGAAGTTCCATCCACCTCCGTTGAAGCATATTTAACTCCTTCTATGAGAACAAGTACTTCAGACTTTTGTGATCCTTGAAAATCTCGAACTTACTGCCCCACAAATAATGACGCCACTTTTTCAGTGCGAATACCACAACTGCCAACTCAAGATCATAAGTCGGATAATTTAACTCATGCAGTTTCAACTTTCTAGAAGCATAGGCAATAACCCGACCATTCTGCATAAGTGTGCAACCCAAGCCCTCCTTGGATGCATCACTATAGATTACCATATTATCGGTTCCCTCTGGAAGAGCAAGTACTGGAGCAGTAGTCAATCTCTTTTTCAACTCCTGAAACCCACTATCACATTTGTCATCCCACGTAAACCTGGTTCATTTTTGAGTTAACTTAGAAAGTGGCCCTACAATCTTAGAAAAGTCCTTCACAAACCTGCGGTAATAACCTGCCAAGCCAATGAAGCTGCGAACCTCCGAAACATTCTCCGGCCTTTTCCAAGACATCACCACTTCAATCTTAGTGGGATCTACTGAAATACCATTTTGTGTAATCATATGGCCAAGAAAAGATATCTGTTGTAGCTAGAATTCACATTTGCTGAACTTTGCAAACAACTGATGCTCCTGAAGCTTTTGTAGGACAAGTCGTAGATGGTGCTCATGCTCCGATTCAGTCTTAGAATAAACCAAGATATTATCAATAAAGATTACCACGAACTGGTCCAAGTACGGCTGGAAGACTCAATGCATAAGATCCATGAATGCTACTGGTGCATTAGTCAATCCAAAGGGCATTACTACAAATTCATAATGCACGTACTGAGTCTTAAAAGCAGACTTTAGAACATCCTCCGTACGAATCTGAAGCTGATAATACCCCTGCCTCAAGTCAAACTTAGAGTAGACTTTGGCTCCATGAAGTTGATAAAACAACTCATCAATCAATGGCAAAGGATATTTGTTCTTGATGGTCACCTGATTCAAACCACGATAATCAATACACAATCTCAAGGTACCATCCTTCTTTTTCACTAATAAAACGGGTGTTCCCGACGGTGAAGAACTCTAATGAATGACACCCTTCTCTAATAACTCCTGCAACTGAGATTTCAACTCTTTAAGCTCAGCTGGTGCCATCCGGTATGCCAATTTAGATATAGGTTGAGTGCTGGGAATTAGATCAATCACAAACTCAATATCTCTCTCTGGCGGCAATCCTGGCAACTCCTCGGGAAATACATTGGGATATTTGTGAATTATCGGAACTTCCTCTAGCTTTAGCTTATCAGATGGCTTGTTGATCAAATAAGCTAGATACCCTGAACACCCCTGACTCACTAGCTTAATAACTTTAGCTGATGAGATAATGAAACGTGTCTAAACATCCCGATTCCCTACTACCTCAACCATTGGCTGTTTTGGCAATCGAAACCATACTACCTTTATTCTACAGTTTAACTGAGCATCATACTTAGAAAGCCAGCCCATACTCAAGATAAAATTATACCCCTGGATAGGAAATAAGATAAGGTCCGAAGGAAAATCCTGACCCTTAACATGTATTTTACAACCTTTACATACTAAGCCAGTCACATATTTATCAGTCCAAAAAGTACTAATATCAACCACATAAGGCAATCTTTCTGGTTGAATGTTAACACGTTGCATACAAGTAGGTGTAATGAAAGAATGCGTAGCACCAAAATCAATCAACACTTTAACAAGTTGATCAAGTATAAGGAAGTTACCTTCCACAACTGTCGTTGCCTCAGGTGCCTTCTCCTAGTCCATTGCGTAGGCTCGAGCCTGAACCCGCTGCTGTTGAGGTGCACCATTGATAGGTCGACCCTGATAACCCTGGGTCGCTGGCCGACCCTCAGACCTTTGATATTTAGGGCAATCCCTTGCTCTGTGTTAGTTGCTGCCGCAACCCAAACATGTCCCTGCCTTCTTTCGACAGTCAACCTCCACATGGTCGTTGCGGTTACAAAAAGTACACTACGGTGTCGGAGCACTAACACTGCCTCCTAAAGACCCAGAAATTGAATAAGCAGTTGTACCAGCCTGCTGCTGAGGTCTCGCAACACTAGGCCTGTAGTGACCCTAAGACTGGGCCAGCCTATACTGTGATGGTGCCTGATTAGATCCCTAATGAAACTTGGGCCTAAAGAAACCTTGCTGCCCCTGAGGTCTAAAAGAACCCTGCTGCACTGGGAGCTTGTAACTACTCTGCTGCACTGCAGGCCTATACATGACCTGCTAACCCTGTGTCTGAAACGGCCTCTTGTTGACCTGACTAGAAACAATCTGCTCCCCTTTCCTCTTCTCCAACCTAGAAGCCACATCAAAGGCCTCGGAAAACTCATCATACTGAATCAAGGCCATTGTATCCTGAATCTCTAGCCTCAGACCCAAAACGAACCTCCGAGTCTTATGTTCCTGATCTAACACAAACTCCGGTGCATATCGGGATAGCCTGGTAAAATTGGCCTCATACTGGGCCACTATAGAATCACCCTAACTAAGGATGTGAACTCCGCCTCCCTACGTTCACGTGCAATCCTCAGAATATACTTGGCCTGGAACGCCCTAAGAAAATTATCCTAAACATAAGGTGTACCCTGTGCTTCCTAATTGGATCTCACCGTGCGCCACCACTCCTCAGCCTCATCATCGAACAGATACGCCGCAAAGGTGACCTTCATCTCATCAGTATAACCAAGGGGTTCAAATATCTTCTCCACTTTGTTGATCCAAGACTCGGCTTTTCGATCATCAGGTTCACCCTCGAACCTCAGTGGAAAATACCCAAGAAACTCCTTCAATGTACTACGCCACTAGTAACCACCATGAGCATTCTTTAACTGGGTCTGTACATTTTGTGCTTGAGTAGCTTGCCCTGCTAAGATCTGTGCCTACCCTGCCATGACCTCAGTCATTCTGTCCATAGCCATAGCCAAACGATCATACACCTGATCACGGCCTGGTGCCATACTACATGACGCCTCATTAATTTCCTCAGGCCTACCTTGGGTTCTTGGTCATCCTGCCATTCTACTATCAAAGAGTTAGCACAAGTTGTAACACATAGACAGGCTATAGACAATTTATAGCACATAGGCAATACAACTCACGTAAGGCACATAAGTCACATAAATATTAGTCACGTAAACACATAAACAAGTTAATCACATAATAGCATAATCACATAATCATATTAACACATAATTCACTTTTTCTTTCATATCATACATACTTTCATACTAAGACTACTACCCACATTCCAAGACTAACCCGGCTGATAGCTAAACATGCGTGCTCTGATACCACTTAAATATCACGCCCCAACTCGACCCCACTTACGATCAGTCAGGACGCAACGAAATTTCGACAGTATAATGACAGTAACACGAACATCAAGGCTCTAAACCAACCCTTAATAACTTCATACAATCAACTCCAATGATCAACAACAACTCCACAACTATTTCAACAACATATACCACAACCATTTCTATATATTAAACAACCATTCAACAGTTCAACCATAGGTTATACGCTTCTGTTCCAACATCAACTATAAGTCAAACCATACACATGCATAATATATAATCTTTGAAGTTATATTGTAAAAGATTATCTAAGGATAGTGAAAGTATTATGTTGGCATATATATATATATATATAAAATAGCAAAAAGAGAACTACAACTCAAACATCATAGATAAGACTCTGGCACATAAGACTCGTCTACATAAGGCACATTCTCAACTTCCTGAGGCACGTACCCGAAATTTGGTTCAGTAACACATGATTGCAGAAAACGAATGAGAGTGAGATTATATAATACAAAGCCCAATGAGGAATTCGTAGATCTTTTAAAAACATTTACTTTACCACTTTGGAAATCATCCTATGAGTAGTAATACACAATTAACACTAACAACAATACAAATATAGTTCCAACAGTAACCACACAATAACGATACGATACACTTGTTGATGAAGCTCCATATGCCGTTTCAATGCTCACCAACTCCTCCAAACCCAATGACACAATCCGGAGGCACCTTATTCTAGACCCATACTCCATGGAATCTCCACCCATGCGAGATAGGGATTAACCATGATAACTGTGCCAGCAACCCGGGATGCCTCCCGAAGTGACACAACACTATCATAGCTCCCAACAATGACTCTTGACTCATAACAACAATGACTCATTCAATCCGAGAAGTCAACAATTAGGGTTGCTCGACTCCTAACACTTGACTCTTTACCTTCCGAGATATCGGCAACAAAAGTGCCTAATCCCCGGCACTTCAGCAATCAACCATCAATTAACCATATTTCAACAATCAACTATACAACATTTAAACAATCAACAACTATCCAATTTTCAAAACAATTAGGCTAGATGAAAAAGTAGTCCATCCAACTCAACATGCATTTGAACACACATTCAATCCCGACCTAATCAACAACAGCCCAAGAATCAACTACTCAAACAACCAAAGACAACATTTCAACATTTTAAAGTAAGACTACACAAACTTCTAAAAGTCATAACTTACAAACTACAAATCCAATAACCCTAAACCACTTTCTGTCACTCAACCACACATGCAACTACATTAACCCCATCAGAAACCAACCAAACGCCATTCAAAACAAGCCCAACAAGCCTAATATTGGCAATGTCGTTGGCTGAAATTTTTGAACTTTTGCTACAATATTTGAATCAAAAATTCGGCATTACAACATTACTACCCCGTAATTAACAAACTTTTAGAAGCAACAACCAATCAATTCTAACCACTACAACAACAATTATTCAACAATGAACCTAAAATCTAATTTTAATACCCCGAAAATTGAAATACATGCTATTATCGTTCAAAACTTATATAAACGCACATAAATGATCCTTGGCAACTACTGAGCAATAATCTAACAACAATTTAACAAAACATCGGCGAACAATACAGTTATATGAAATTATCATAAAATAGCATTTTAAGATCTAGAATTTTTCTCTCATCTTTGATTCGAAACAAGGCTAGGAATGTGTGTAATAGGTGCCCAACAAGCAGAATCTAACTCGATTTACAAAGCTTTGGACAAAAACTAGGTTTTCTAATGAAAAATTACTTTGAAAAATAGTTGAAAAACTCTATTTTTTTCCCTATGGAGCTTCGGCCCCTTTGTGTGTGTTGATGTGTGAGTTTTATGTTGTTTTTAATGTGTGTTATCATCTTATAAGCAAAAGTCAACAAATATGCAAAGGTCAAAGTTGATTTCTAGTTTTTTAACTCGTATTTTTAGTCTTTTAATTTGTCTTTTAGACTATTTTTGCTCAATCAAGTAAAATACTATATTTACTATATTTTGTAGACTAAATCTAGGTGACAACAACTTTCATATGCATATACATACACACCACTCGGGTAAAACTCGATTTTTTTACAAAAGAATGTGTAAAAATCTTTTAAATTCCTAATCCGATTTAAAATCCATTTTAATCAAACACGGGTCTAACAATATCCAAGGACTAGGTTTTAAGACATTTAAAACACCCGTGTAAAGATTTTAGCTGACGTGTGTTCAAAATACTATTTACAAAACCGACGATAAAATTTCTAATGCCGATTTCGATGAAAATATGAAATAGGAATATAAATCCCTAAATTAGCGCATTCTAACTCATATAACACATAAACAGGTCAAAACACGCAATTCTATGCAAAGGTAAAATCTGGGGTTTCACGCTTTATCTTGATCTCCATCTATCTCTACTCCTATACTAGTCATATCATACTATATTATATTACTTTCCAAAAGTAGAAACCCCTAGGTGAGGGGAGTTACATAGGAGGGAGAAAGAAGAAATTAGAACTGAAAATAAAGAGAATGCGAGACACGCAGGCTCCATTTCCAAAAATACATTCATACATTCATACATTCATTTACGTGAAAGGTGCAAATCATATATTCATGCATGACTCTAAGCTCCATAACCATCCTATCCATAAACATTTATGAAATACAATATTAAAATTGACAATTCATAAAACATAGCCTCTTTTCGTTTCCTCGCATTTCCCTTGGATTATATTGGCATACATATACTTTCTTGTTGCTTTCCCTTTCATAATAATATTAGGAATTAATTGGGCTTAACTTACATTCCCGGGATGACTTTTTGTGCAAGAACCAATACTCATCCTAAGCCCGCTTCATGATCCAATTAAAGTTCCTAGACTTAATTTAATTTTCTCCAAGAAAACTCATACAATATTAAACCCATGGGTTTTTAGGCCCTATTGGGCTTTACCAAAACCTAATTAGTCAGGCACATAATTTTAATTTATGACCCACTATCAAAATTAATTCTAGATTCTCAATCCTATTAATTTTGACTAAGTCAACAAATTAAATTGTCAAGTCAAACATTGCTCAGCTTTGGTCAACTCACATTAAAACGTGAAATAATGGACCTACCTAATTAATTATTTGATTAGGATTTAAATCTTTAAGAAAATTGAATTACAAAATCAACTCCTTAATTTTGACTTTCCAAAATTGTACCAAGATCAAATCCATTACCAAATATGGCAACTAGGACTAGGGTTTGACCATTCTATTGACCTTGACACTGGAAAAATATCCTAGGCTCATAAAAAATTATGCCGGCACTTTGGAGTAGCAAAACAACCCTCACAAGTACCAAAAACTAATTTTTCCAAAATCTGTCATAACAGACCTGTGCACTGACCTGACTGAAATTTCTTCATTTAACATATTTACACAACTCTAAAAATTCTGAATTTCAACATGGAGATATCCATTTAAGTATAAATGATGTTAGAATCAAGAAGAACTCAATTTGGTTTTGTTTTGATCGAGTTATGCCTTTTAGAACAAATACTGTGCAATCTATCCAGAATGTTGACTCTACAAAAAATGTACTGTTCATGCATTTTTTTGCGTATTAAATCACGTATTAATGAAGCGGGTATAGGCCTAATTTTTTCTACTATCAATGTAGAATAACATATCCAAAAATTAGGCACAAACAATGAGTTTTAATATGACAAGCAAACAATATAATCTCAGTGCGCAGAAAACAAATTCATGTTTTCAATGCATGTTTGGGTGGCTCTGGTACCAATTGAAGGTTCTCTAGCATGTAAAACACATATAGCACAACGAAAACATGAAGAATAAAGCTATAAAAACTCAGAGAACCATGAATTGAATCATCCAAACGTGCATATAAACTCGAAAACATAAAGAAACCAAGCCAAGTTAAATTTAAAAATTTGTTACCTCTTGATGAAGACTTCGAATTGTTTGCTTGGATTGAAGGCCACAACGTAGCAGCCCTCTATGATCTCACACACACCACGTTGAGGCTAGAATGAGGCGAGACTTGCACGAGCTTCAATGAAATGGAACGATTCCCAAGGATAAAGAAGGACTGGCGGCCAGGTTTTGTGAGAGAAAGAACTGCTGAAATTTTTATGTTGTTTTTTGCTAGGGTTTCACTTTAAGCTGTATTTATAAGGTGCTATTAGTTTGCAATATTTGCACCTTGACCCCAGACATTATAGGGTTCTTTAAATTCAGCTTATAGCCTTTGTCTAATCACCTATAAGTTAATTAGACATCAACCCACAATTAATTGACACTCAATTAATAATCAATTCAACTTATACAAAAGCCAATTTTCCAAATTGCTCTTGACTCTAAGTCAAACGTTTGACCATCATATCCTGGATCAAGTAAAAACTCTGGGGTTTCAACAAACTACTGCTACATCCAAACTTTCTCTCTTACTTGCATACTCGAATGGCTTCCCTAAACCTATTCTAACCATATGTTATCCATTATATAATTGCTTCTAGATAGAATACGAGAAGATCCTCGTGCTAGCGTGACTTCTCCATTCTATCCCTTATAGTTCTAACCCTTCAGCTTGTGTGCAATCCTGCAGGTTCGAACACCAAGCCAGTAGTAACTTGGTCAAGTACCAATTAACCCATCTCCATTAGAACTCCTTCTAACTGCTACTAATCGGGGTTGGCGTCTAGCAACACTCCCCAACGACCAGATGACATGAATGTTTAATCCAAGCTTTTCCATTCAAGAACCTTTTAGGAACTAGTTAACGTATAGTCTATTCTTTCTATTAGATACCCTGAGCTTACCATAAAGTATAGTTAATGTCAGTCAAACCCTAATAGGCTTACTCCTATGTTTTGTTGATTTTTCCTGTATGATCCAATCATACCACCATGGCCATGGATTTCTGTTAACATCTCTATGAGACGACATAGGGCATACTCTCTTTCATCTAGAGTAGTGGATCCTCGCAGCGACACTCACCAGCTTCGCAAATACTTGACTGTACCTAAATCCCCTTTCAAGCAGGTCTTATCTTCATCTCTTTTGTCCAGGGCCAAGGTACAATGAGTTGTTTACAAGCTACTATGACGACCTTGAGTCAGAGGAGTACTTTGCAAAACTATCACCTGAGAACCTTCTCATTGACTTAAGCGGATGAAGCCCCCATTGAGTATTTTTTACAGATCGTGTCTAATGTACATATCTCTATACACACCCATGCATTAGCTTTGACATCTTATGTCACTTAGTCGATGAGATCAACCTAGATAGAGCTAACTACATGTTAGTCTTGCTGGATTCATCAATGCCCAATCTTGATGAATCCTCCGACCTAGGACATATTTTAGGTATATCTTAGGTGTCGATTCTCATCAACCATAAACTCTTATGGTTCGACCCTATACCGACATATCCAAGGGCTTTATCAGTTATACGTAATATGTAGCTAGACGATATATGAACATATAAGAGATAAATGTAAACACCATATGATACTTTTATTTGATTAAAACGTTATAACAAAGATTGTTTTGTTACACAAATATCTCTATCATCCTTCACTGAATGATTGGCTTGTAGGGCATATTCCCAACACCAATGACATTTCTTTATCATTATGCATAACTTGTGGTATATAGTGCATATTGCGTATAATTGATAAAGCCCTTGGATTTGTCAGTATGGGTCAAACCATAATGGGTTATGGTAAATGAGAATTGATACATGAGACAATCCTAAAAATGTCCTAGGTCAAAGGATACATCAAGATGGGGCATTGATGTAACCACCAACACCTACATGTATTAGTCCTATGAAGGTTGATCTCTTTAACCGAGTAACATTGAGAGATCGAGGACAATACATGGGTACATATAAGATGTATGTACACTAGACATAATCTTCCGAGAACACTCAATAGGGGCTTCATCCGCCTAAGTCAATGAGATGGTTCTCAAGTAATGGTTGTGCATATTACTCCATTGAATTTTGTGGGCATCATACTAGCTAGTAAGCAACTCACTATACTTTGGCCCTGGACAAAAGGGAGGAAGATAGGACCTGCTTGAATAAGGATTCAGGTACAGTAAAGTACTTGCAAAACTAATGAGTGTCGCCGTGAGGATCCATAGATCTACCACTCAAAATGAATGAGAGAATGTCCTACGGCGTTGACTTGAAATTCATGGCCACGGTGGTAACATGGAAATACATGTTTGGTCAACGACTTCATAGTGGCTAAGCCTATTAGGGTTTGACTTGATTTAACCACACCCTAAGGTGAGCTCGAGATATCAAGTGGAAAGAATGGACTACACGCGAACCATTAGCTGAAAGGTTCTTGGATTAGAAAGCTTGGTATAAACATTCGAAGCCTATTAGGGTTTGACTTAGTCATTGGGGAGTGTTGCTAGAGGCCAACATTGATTAGTAGTAATTAAGATGGATGCCTTAATGGTGATGGATTTTGGTACTTGTCCTATCTACTACCGACTTGACCCTCAAACCTACAAGATCACACACAAGTCAAAGGTATGGAGCCATAAGGGGTAGAGTGGAGAAGACATGCTAGCACGTAGGCTTCTTGGATTTCTAGCTAGAGATTTACTTATAATGAGTTGCACGTGTTTAGAATGGTTGATTATTCTATTTTGGGTGCAAAGATGGAAGGAGATATGTCTGGTCAAATATTTGACCATTGGACAAAGGTTTGACCATCGGTCAAAGGGGTTGACCTTGGGTCAACGGGTTGACCGATGGTCGGGGTCTTGATCATTGGTCAAATCCGTAGGTTTTGGTCATGGGGTTAACCATTAGTCAAAGGTTTGACCGTTGGTCAAAATGTTGACTTAAAGTTAAAGGTGAACATGAGGGTTGACTATTTGTAGTAAGTCATGAAAATATCCTATTGGGTGTTTAATGACATTTTGACCAACATTGGGTTGCTATTAGTGAATGACTGGTGCATTAATGTCACACTTATAAAAGGACTCAAACTTTTGGGGCCAAGGCACAATTTCCCAAAAAAGAGCACTCTATAAATATGACACTTGGGCATTAGGTCACATAACCTAGAACATACCCTAAATAACAAATCTTTTTCTCTCTTTACCCACATTGAAGTAGGTGCTCTATTCTCTAGAAAGAAAAGTGATCTCTCTTCATCTTTTCTCTTTGATTGTGCTATTGGGATCTCTTTTAGCTTGTTGCACTCAATAGGTAGAGTATGTGTGTGAAGGTAGAGGACTCCATTGTAGTCTCCACTCAAGCTTCCTAGTCCATCTTCATAAACTTCTTCTTCAAGAGGTAACTTTGTTCTTGCTTGCTGCTTTAGAGCTTTGTTTCATGTTTGATTATACATACATGTTTGGTTAAGATCTATGATGAAGCTATTTCCATATTTTTTTATTTATATTTTGCTTATGTTGCTCTTATTCTTGTGTTTTTGGCCATGGAAATGGTTTCACGGTTGACGTGATTTGGTCGAGTCCCTCGACCGACTTGCCCATGTACCCCTACTGTTCAAGACGGTTGAGGTGAGTTGGTCGAGTTCCTCGACTGGCTTGCTTTGACTGACTTGTTTGGGCTGTTTTTAGGCAAGTGGAAAAACAAGTCTAAAGAAAAATGTTTTGTAAAGATAGGACCGTTAAGATCAAAACGCAAAAACTTTTAAGCCCAATACTCAACACACATTTTAGAGCAATCTTTTTGGACATAACTTTTCTTAAGAATTCTTTGACAAATTAAATGGCTTACCAAAAAGAGTTTTAAAATAAATTTTGAGATTTACCAAGCATCTCAAGGACATTCGATAAATAAATAGCCAATACCCCTTATGACTCTACATCTCCTTCCTTTTAACTTCCTTTTCATTCTTTAGAGATAGAATCTTGACTTGAATACTTTATTGATCTTCTCTCTAGGCATTTGAGCATATGGAGACCATCTATCTACCCTTGGAGTAGGAATGAAATATGCTCCACATGTTTGATCTTACAATCTATGCACAACTTTCAAACATTGCAATGCTTATATACACTTTGATTAGGCAATGTTAAGAATATGAATAAGATGCAGTTGTCATCAAAATACAAGATTAAAGACTCTCAGGCTAACATATTGTTTATACAAAGGCAAATTTGTAATTAAAATGTCAAATTGACACCCTTATTTTGTCACCTACCTGGCACGTGGTTGTGTTCCATTAATGCTTTTTGGACGATAAGTTAACGAATTATCGTATTAGAACTAATTGTATAAATTAATGGTTCTTTTAAAATCGAAAAATTCTTCTAACAGTCATGGTTGTTGGTCAGCCAAAAAATTTCCAATAGAATGGCGACACGACATCATCATGGGACCCAACATTTAGTACATAATATTGCTTACAATTACAAGGATACCCTCATGCAAAATGTATAAATTACTATAATATCCTCGAGGGTCCCAACAATATATCCATTAATAATGTTCAATTTACTATGTTATCTTCATGGGTCCCACAACCATATCTATTTAAAATATATAACTTACTATGTTACCCTTATGATCCCATAATACTCCATGGGTTTGGAAATCTATTTGTCACATTAACATTTAATACAATCATATCAGCAATTAATACATTTGAAATAGTTCTCCCTCCACTTAAAAAAAATTTCACTCAAGATTTCATTGAGTAAATAAACGATACAATCTGTAGAGGGATATCTTAAATTAGTAGGAAACGTATTGTTATTCATAGTAAGACATTTATATCAATTGTATAAATAGTAGAAATGTCAAGTTAATGTATAGCACTTATATGATTATTAGTAATAGAAGTAAATTGCTACATTACAACCTCTTTAAACTAATACTCGATAAATTAATAATTTTTTTAAATAATAAAAATATCCGGTCCCCCGTCCCCATTTAGGACCAATGAAAAAATTAATAATTTCGATAAAATTATAAGATAATACATTTGAAATATTTCTTTTGTATTTTATTGACACAAAATTTTTGTAAATTAATAATTAGTTAAAAAGTACATAATACATTAACTATAAGGTTTTCGCAAAATATGAACCAATAGTAGCTTATCTTTTGTTGAACTTCAAATCTAACTAAATCTCATCTTTAATTTACGCAATGTGCCTAAAAGTTCTAGGGTTGCTTTCAAAAAATATGAGTCACTTTTCAAAAATATACCATGAATATAATATGTACTATTAAGCCAAAAAAACTAAAATACCTCGATAAATTAATAATTATTAATTTATCAATAAATTAATATCTCGCTAAATTTTATGTATCTATGCATATGAACTTGTTCATATGATGTAGTGTGTACTATTTTGTAGATAGGGGATATGCATTCGTAGATATATTATTAAGATGTACCCTATTGATTCTTAAATGTCCAATCATATTAAACCACTAACTAATGATAGATATAAATCAAAAGGGTAAATTTCACATTTAATCCTTATAGTTTACATATTTTTTCAATGGCATCCCTAATATCTGAAAAGATTCATAGAAGTCCTTAATATTTGCAAAAGTGATTCAAAATGGTCCTTATTGTTTAATACTAGCCAAATTGGTCATTGTTGTTATTCAAAATAGTCAATTTAGTCCCTATTATTTTCTAAAAAAAAACTCAAATTCGTCCCTACAAGTGACCTATGTTTAGTGACTAATTTAAAATTTTTAAAAAAATAATAGGGACTAAATTAGCTAGTTTTGAATAATAGGGACAATTTTGAATCACTTTTGTAAATATTAGAGACTAGTATGATATTTTTAAAATATTAAGAATCAACTTGAAAAAATGTGTAAACAATAAGAACTATTTGCACAATTTACCCTAAATCAAATCATTATCAAAGAAGATATATATAACATGATATTTGAACAAATAATCCACATTTGAGCAAAGAAGGTATATATTTATCCGTGATGGATCATAAGAAGTAATTTCAATCCATATTTGGGCAAAGAAATAGAGTATCTTTAAATTAATACTCAATAAATTAATAATCTTTTTTTAAATAATTATATTGTAAAATATATAATCTCCATAAAATTATAGGATAATACACTTCACATTTGTATTTTATAGGTCTCATTTATTTTATAAATAATAACTATCTAAAAAGTACATAATAAATTGATTCCAAGGTGTGCTCAAAATATGAGCAGTTTGTCTTTCATTGAATATCAAATCTAGTTGTTTTTGCTATTCTAGAACTAAGGATACCGTAAATGATAATAGATTATGTTTTGCCTTCATTCAACAGATATGATACGCACTTGTTCTAAACCAAATTGAATATATATATATATATATATATATATATATATATATATATATATATATATATATATATATATATATTTTTATGCTAATTATGTATAATTTATAAACTCTTAATTGGTTAAATATATATAGAGATAGTACTTTGAGTCTTATAATACTTTGAATGTTGACTTACTCACTTTATGTGATAAATTGAAGCCATCAAACCTTAACAAGTGTATATAACATGTCACTTGATTGTGATAAATTGAATTCATCAAACCTTAAAAAGTGCATATAATATGTCACTTGATGTGATAAATTAAATATATCGATAAATTAATATAATTTAAATGGTCATAAAATTTTTAATTTAAAAAGGTTATATTATATATGTAACACGACATTTGACTATATTTTTCCCCTTCCTTATCAATGAAGTTTTTACTTAATTTTGTGTGAGATAATGGTATTGTCATTTATAAAAGGCTAAACTCGTGCAACTGCAACAAGATAAATTGACCAAAATTTTCAACTTTTTACCATTTTCGAACTTGACCATAATTTTGGACAATTGAAATATTTCGAACTTGAGGAAATTTTCGAATTAAACTTGACTAATTTTTCAAACTTGATGAAATTTAGAACTTGAGGACAATTCTCAACTCGATCAAATTTTCGAACTTAAAAGAGGAAATTTAAACTTTACCAAAATTTCGAACCGGAGGAAATCTCAAAATTGATGATATTTTTTAACTAGAGGAAATTTTCGAACTCGACCAAATTTCCTAACTTGATGAAATTTAGAACTTGAGGACAATTTCCAACTTGATCAAATTTTCGAACTTAAAGAGGAAATTTGAACTTTACCAAAACTTCGAACCAGATGAAATCTCAAAATTAAAGACATTTTTTAACTGGAGGAAATTTTCCAACTTGATGAAATTTTGCCAACAAGCTCCTATAACAGCAGCATTCAAATGAACACATCACATCCATAGAGAACATGCAGTTTCATTAACATCCATAAAAAATTCATGAACCATATCACCCACTCAATCTTGTAAGTTACAGTACAAAAAATCAAGGTTACATCCAAAAATGATGTTCAAGCAACAAATAGAATTCAGTTACATACAAAATCATATAAAAAACTACACAAAGTTCTTCAACAAATCCCTTCTCATCTGTGAATCATCTCATAAATTAGCTGCATTTTGTTGGTTGGATGGATGGCGCCAAAGCTTCAAGGCCAATTTCTTCATCTGTTCTAATGGACAACAAATTCTAGACATCAAACTTAACAAAAGGATAAATGAAAAAAAAAAAGAAGACTATTACGGAGCAATTAAATTTTACAAATTAATTAAAGAAAAAAGTCAATACAACTGTATAATTTAAAAGAATGAAACCACAGATCTATAAGTCTGCAGTTCTTTGCTTTGCTCTCTTAGGGGATCCTCTTTAGCCCAAACCGAAAAGTCAATTAATAATTAATCGAAAAAGAATGTTAAGAATTCTCAAACAAACCGATTCATTATCCAATCTAATAGCATACAACTCTCTCTCTTTTTCTTCCATCTTCCTCTCCACCTCAAGTATCTTCTTTTCCCTTTCACGCAGTTGTTCCTTCAAGTCCAATTAACCAACATTCAATATGTATAACCATAACAAACCCATCTATAAATGCATTTGTTTTTACTCTCAAGTAAAACTTCCTTGACATTCTCATTTGCATGCTCTTTAATCTGAGAATCAAATGTATTTTACATTCCAATAAACTCTAATTTTTGTATTCAATATCAAATTCTTTTCCACTCTTACAAGAACTCTAATTGTCCCCCCGATTTAGTTTTTTTTTTTTTAAAAAAATAAATATATATATATATATATATATATATATATATTTTATTTATAAAAAAAACATAACAGAAATTAAAAATGTTCTTGCCCCCAAAACCCTAAAAGATACTAATTTTTATCAACTTAAAAGAAAATAATACTTTTATCAACTTACTCAATGGTACTCAACCAATAAAAGAAAAAAGAAGGAAAATCATACACAATCAAATGTAAAAAAAGAAAACTTACATCTTTTTTTTTTTTGTAAGCTTGATGGCAGAAGAACAAGCCGAGGAAGACAAAGGTTGTGTCGAGATTTGTCCGGCCTTTGAACGAAGTAGTGCTTTTAGCTTGAATGTTACGCACTTAAACTTTGCTTTTTGAATGTTGTCTTGAACATTTGCACAAAAGAAAAAATAAAATAAATAAATAAATAAATAAATAAAACGTCAAGAGTCATCTGATGTGAAGGTTGAGTGTATAGGAAATCATAAAAGAGACTATGGCATTTGAAGTTTGAAGGGTAAAATGTGTTGTAAAAGTATGGATATTTGTTGACAATATAGTATCAAAAGAAATACCTTATATTAGCTGATTAGTATCTGATATTCGAGCGAGAAACTCAAGTTGGTTTTGAGTCAGCCACTGAAGAAGACAACTCAATTTGGAATTGAGTTTACTAATGCTTTGCAAGGTGTTAAAGATTAGTATTATTTTATTTAAATGTGCAATGATGATATTATTTTGTAATGGTGTTGTTTGTAGTATAAATAGTTTGATAAGCAGAGATAGAAAGATTTGAATGAGAAAAGCAAGCATATAATATATTCTCTCAGTTTAAGTTGTTTACGTTATTATTATATGTTATAACATACGTTATTATTATACTTTATAACACGTTATCAGCACGAGTCTCTGCCTGAGCCTCTGCCATAATCAGAGAAGTGCACCGACAGGTATAAATAATTCTCTTATTATTTCAATAATATTTTAAGTTAAACTTTGTATATTGAAATGGATTATATCGCCAAAAGAGAATTTACTATTCTTGACATCTCGGGAAAAAATTATCTGTATTGGGTATTTGATGTTGAAATGCATCTTGACGCAAAAAATCTTGGGAATACTATCAAAGAAGAAAATACAGTATCCTCGCAGGATTGCGTTAAAGCAATAATTTTTTTCCGCCATCATACCCATGAAGGATTAAAAACTGAATATCTGACGGTTAAAAATCCCCTTACATTATGGAAAAATTTGAAGGAGAGGTATGATCACCAAAAGTCCGTTATCTCCCAAATGCTCATTACGATTGGTTTCACTTGAGATTGCAAGACTTCAAATCTGTTGGTGAGTACAATTCCAAAATATATGAGATTACATCTCTAATGAAAGCATGTGGAGAAACTATCACTGAATATGATATGTTAGAGAAGACATTTTCTACGTTTCATGCCTCGAATATGCTCCTACAGTAGCAATATCGAGAATGTAAATTCACAAAATATAATGATTTGATATCATGTGTTCTTGTTGCTGAACAAAATAATGAGCTTTTGTTGAAAAATCATCAGTTACATCCAACTGGCACGACACCATTTCCAAAAGCAAATAAAGCTACATTCCCAAAAGTGAATGCAACATTTAACGATGAATATGGTAATCGACGTGGCTGTGGCCGTGGCCACGGTCCACAGACGCGGACGCGGACGTGGACGTGGTCGTTGGTATGACCGAAGTAATACATAGGTCCAAGGTGATTCAAGTAATACAAAGGAAGACAAATCTCACCACCAGAAGTGGAATAAAGAGGAAAAATATGACAAAGAAAAAACCACCCGAAACAAGTCATACCATGATAATGATATCTGTTATAGATGTGGAGGAACTGGTCATTGGTCACGTATCTGTCGTGCACAAAAACATTTGGTTGAACTTTACAAAGCCTCAAAAGGAAAAGGCAAAGTAGCCGAAACAAACCGTGTTAACTATGATGGACCAGAAATTACTACACATTTAGATGTTAGTGATTTCTTCGAAAATCCGGATGGAAATATAGAACATTTGATCGGAGATGGAAATGTCAAAACTAATTAAAAGTACTAGTAGCTATATTTTGAAGGTTAAGTCTTTAATTATGTTGTTGTTTTAAGGATAAGTTGATTTCCTTTGTATTGTATTTTGTTTTTTCCAGTTGATTTACTCCTTATGTAAACATATATATTATCTCTATCTATGTTTGTTTGAATAAATTTACAAGTTATTAAAGAAGTGATGTTTTTATTATATCACTAGATTTCAGGATGAAGAGTGAAGATATATGTTTGGCAGATAGTGCAACAACACATACTATACTACGTGATAAAACATATTTTGATAATTTATTAGTTACCTCAGCTAATGTATTTACCATTTCTAGTTCTACCAGTCTAATAGAAGGCTCTGGAAGAGCCCATCTCATATTGCCTTGTGGTACAAAATTTGATATTATTAATGCACTATATTCAAGCAAATCCAGAAGAATTTGCTAAGTTTTATAAATATTCGTCAAAATGGATATCATATTGAAACTATTAATGAATGTGATAAAGAATATCTTTGAATTACTTCTTTCAATTCATGTCAGAAGCATGTACTAAAAAAACTTCGGCTTTTTCTTCCGGATTGTACCAAACAACTATACAAGCAATTGAATCACATGCAGTGCAAAGACAAATACATAATGATCCAAATATATTCATGTTTTGGCATGATCGGCTTGGTCATCCAGGGGCGACAATGATGCGTCGAATAATTGAGAACTCACTTGGTCATCCTTTAAAGAACCAGAAGATTCTTTTACCAAGTAATTACCCATGTGTTGCATGTTCTCAAGGTAAATTAATTTTGAGACCTTCTCCAACCAAAGTTGTTTTTGAAGCTCCACAATTCTTGGACCGAATTCAAGGAGATATTTGTGGACCTATTCATCCATCATGTGGACCATTTTATTATTTCATGGTTTTAATAGATGCATCGTCTAGATGGTCACATGTTTGTCTACTTTCTTCTAGAAATCATGCATTTTGTAGACTTCTCGCTTTGATAATCAGATTAAGGGCACAATTTTCTGACTATCCCATTAAAATAATTCGCCTTGATAATGCTGGTGAGTTTTCTTCTAAAGCATTTGATGATTATTGCACGTCTGTTGGAATTAGAGTTGAACATCCTATAGCTTATGTGCATACACAAAATGGTTTAGCTGAATCATTCATTAATTGACTTCAATTAATTGCCAAGCCTTTACTTATGAAAATGAAACTCCCTACGTCAGCTTGAGGTCATGCTATTTTACATGCTGGTGCATTGATTCGTGTAAGACCAATAGCTTATCATGAATACTCTCCATTACAACTTGTACATGATTGTCCACCAAATATTTCTCATTTACTTGTTTTTGGATGTGCTGTACAAGTCCCTATTACACCAACACAACGTAGTAAAATGGGTCCATAAAGACGACTTGGAATTTATGTTGGATTTGATTCTTCATCTATTATTCGATATGTTGAACCCCTGAGGGTGATCTTTTTAGAGCACGCTTTGCGGATTATCATTTTGATGAGATTCTCTTCCCGTCATTAGGGGGAAAAAATCGCAACCAGAAGTACAGCGTGACATATCTTGGATTACATCATCACTGTCGCATTTAGATCCAAGGACTAAACAATGTGAACTTGAAGTTCAAAGGATCATTCATTTGCAGAATATTACAAATAATCTACCAGATGCATTTGTAGATACAAAGAATATTGTGAAATCACATATACCCGCTATTAATGTGCTGGCACGAATTGATGTCCCAATAGGACATGTCCCAGTAGGACATATTGTTAATATAGTAGCAAATGCATCCAAGGCACGCCAGAAGCGTGGTAGACCTGTCGGTGCAAAAGATCTTGTACCTCGAAAAAGGAAGTCACATGGGAAGGATACAAGAAGAATGAATCCAGAATATTCTATACCATCAAGAAACACGACAGTAGTGGTAGAACCAACTAATGTTGGTGGATTCATAATCCCAGAAGAGATCAAAATCCCTGAATAGATTAAAGATAAATTTGTTCCTGAAGAAACTGAGGTACCTGAAAATGAAGAAATTTCTATAAATTATGTTACTACCGGGAAAATGTGGAATCGAAAAGAAACTATCATGAATGATAGTTTTGCTTTCACGGTAGCACTTGAAATAAGTGATGAGGATCCTGAACCACAAAATGTGGAAGAATGTCGACAAAGAAGTGATTGACCAAAGTGGGAAGAAGCTATACGAGTTGAGCTAAGCTCGTTAGAAAAGCGCAAGGTATTCGGACCTATAGTCCTAACACCTATTGATACAAAACCTTTTGGGTACAAAAGGGTATTTGTGCGCAAGCGAAATGCAATGAATGAAATTGTGAGATATAAAGCTCGACTTGTAACTCAAGGTTTTTCACAAAGACCTGACATTGATTATGAGGAAACATATTCGCCAGTAATGGACGCAATTACATTTCGATTTCTAATTAGCCTCGCTACTCAAACTAATTTAAAAATGCGCTTAATAGATGTTGTTATAGCATATTTATATGGATCACTTGATAGTGACATATATATAAAGATCCCTGAAGTATATCATTTGGCAGAAACAAATGAAGTGACACCCCGTCATATGTATTCACTTAAATTACAACGATCTTTATATGGATTGAAACAATCTGGCCGTATGTGGTACAATCGTTTAAGTGATTACTTATCAAGAGAAGGATATATCAACAATCTCATTTGTCCATGTATTTTCATTAAAAAATCAACAACTGATTTTGCAATTGTTGCAGTATATGTCGATGATCTTAATCTTGTTGGAACTCCTGAAGAGCTCAACAAAACTGCTGAATACTTGAAAAAAGAATTTGAAATGAAAGATCTAGGACAAACAAAATTCTGTCTTGGTCTTCAAATTGAGCATTTCCCATAAGGAATTTTTCCTCCATCAGTCGGCTTATACAGAGAAAATTCTAAAGCGATTTTATATGGATAAAGGCTATCCACAAACGACCCCGATGGTCGTTAGGTCACTTGATGTGAAAAAGGTCTTTATCGCCCTCAAGAGGTTAGAGAAAAATTACTAGGTCCAGAAGTAGCATATCTTAGTGCAATTGGCGCATTAATGTACCTTGCTAATAACACAAGGCCAGATATTGCTTTTTTTGTTAATTTATTAGCCAGGTATAGTGCGGCTCCAACTCAAAGGCACTGGAATGGAATTAAACACATATTTCCCTATTTGCGTGGAACATCAGATATGGGTTTATTCTATTCAAGACAATCAAGATCTTCATTAATCGATCATGCTGATGCTGGTTATCTATCTGACCCTCATAAGACAAGATCACAAACTGGATACGTCTTTCATTTTGGTGACACTACTATATCATGGTGATCCATGAAACAAACAATGACTGCTACATCTTCAAACCATGCTGAGATTTTAGCAATTCATGAGACTAGCCGAGAATGTGTTTGGTTGAGATCTGTCATCAAACATATTCAAGAGTCATGTGGATTAACCTCCAACAATGACAGTCCAACCATACTATACGAAGATAACACAGCATGTATCACACAACTCAAAGGTGGTTACATCAAAGGTGATAGAACGAAACATATATCACCAAAATTCTTCTACACACATGAGCTACAAACAAACGGAATTGTTGATATTCAACAAGTACGTTCAAGTGAAAATCCAGTAGATTTGTTCACTAAAGCATTACCACCATCAATTTTTAAATCACATGTTCAAAGATGTGGAATGCGTCGCCTGAAAGATTTATCATCATGACTCATGTCACCATGAGGGGGAGAAGTTATTTCTGCGTGCACTGTACTCTTTTTCCTTCACCAAGTTTTTTTTTATCCCACTGGGTTTTTCTATGGTAAGGTTTTAACGAGGCAAGCCAAATAAGAATAATGTACTCTTTTCCCTTCGTCAAAGTTTTTATCCCATTAGGTTTTTCTTGACAAGGTTTTTAATGAGGCATATTCTAAAGCAATAAATATCTAAGGGGGAGTATTGTAAAAGTATGGATATTTGTTGACAACATGGTGTCAAAAGAAATACGTTATATTAGCTGATTAGTATCTGATATTCGAGCGAGAAACTCAAGTTGGTTTTGAGTCAGCCACTGAAGAATACAACTCAATTTGAAATTGAGTTTACTAATGCTTTGCAAGGTGTTAAAGATTAGTATTATTTTATTTAAAGGTGTAATGATGATATTCTTTTGTAATGGTGTTGTTTGTAGTATAAATAGTTTGATAAGCAGAGATAGAAAGACGTGAATGAGAAAAGCAAGCATATAAT
Source organism: Ehretia macrophylla (assembly GCA_037974665.1). Classification (NCBI taxonomy): domain Eukaryota; kingdom Viridiplantae; phylum Streptophyta; class Magnoliopsida; order Boraginales; family Ehretiaceae; genus Ehretia; species Ehretia macrophylla. The sequence goes on from CM075773.1 coordinate 77,732,329, forward strand.
ATATTCTCTCAGTTTAAGTTGTTTACGTTATTATTATATGTTATAACATACGTTATTATTATACTTTATAACAAAATGGACGTTTTAATAATTTTTTGGCATTAATACACGTCAAAAAGGTATTAAGGGTAATTTAATAATTACAAAAAAATAATATTAAAATAAAATGATCAATATCAGCTACTTATCTTAAATCTTGAAAACCAACGACATTTGAGCTAACCACCAGCTACGATAGACTCTTTAAAATCATTTATAGCTGAGTGGCAAATCGAATTGCTTGATTGTCAAAATTACACGGACTCAAAATATCTCCTATTATCCCGACAAAAAAACAAAAAAGACCGCCAAGACCACTTTTTCTTTTTATTTTTTATTTTAACACCGACCTAGAATTCCTATTACTACTGGGAATTAAATTGTCTTTCTATATATATATATATATATCAAGACTGGTGTTCGGGTTACAACACACTCGTATTTTGCCTAATCAAAGCAGCACAGACGCAGGTCAAAAGAAACAACAGAAGAGCTTTTTAGTGACAGAAGCATGTCGCCCTACGCATCGTTCGATCTTAGCGATGAAGATATCGACCGTTTCGTCGAAGTGGCGAACAAAGCCGCAGATATTGCCGGGGAAATTGTAAGGATGTATTACTGCCGTAAACTGAAAGTTCATGAGAAGAACGGGGATGGTCCAGTAACAATGGCCGATAAAGAAGCAGAAAAAGCGATGGTTTCCATCATTCTGGAGAATTTCCCTTCACATGCAATATATGGTGAGGAGACTGGGTGGCATATAAGTAGTAGTAGTAGCAGCAGCAGCAGCTGTGAAGAGAATAATGACGAGAAACCATCGTACGTGGCAGATTTTGTTTGGGTATTGGACCCTATAGATGGCACAACGAGTTTTATAGCCGGCCATGGCTGTATCTCACTCTTGTTTGGGGTGCTGATTGGTTTACTCTATAAGGGAAAACCTTTTCTAGGCTGCATAGATCAGCCTATTGCGAGGTTTAGATGGATGGGGGTAAGAGGGAGAAGAACCACATTCAACGGAAGACCAGTGTCGACAGTTGCTTGTGAAAATCTAGGACTGGCAATTTCTGATCTTAAGGGTCCAAATTACAATGAAGATGCCAAATTCGCCTATGACAAGATCGTGTACACGGTGGAAAAGGTTGAGTTTGATGGCAATTGCATCGCCTATGGTGCATTGGCTTCTGGATTACTGAACGTGGTGGTTGATTGTGGTCTTGATCCCTTTGATTTCCTTGCGGTGATACCTGTGGTGGAGGGAGCTGGAGGGGTCATAACCGATTGGCAAGGACGTCAACTTTCTTGGGAGCCTAATCCTTCTGATCCTTCTTATGGGATTCCTGATGGAGGTTTCAAAATCGTGGCCGCCGGAGACCCAAACACTCACCAACAACTCATAGCCTTATTATCTGATTAATTAGTTAAAGTATTAGACTTCTGGCTATATAATATAAATGAATTTGATCTTTAATTAATATACCTCGTATTCACGCGGGTGGTAAAAGCATTATTCTGATTAGTTTTACTAACCGGGCACAGTTTATTCTAGCCTCTTATGTGAACCGCTTGATAATGTAATATTAATAGTTTGCAATTGTTATTTTCTTTTTTGAATCGGAAATTCCTTTTTTATGCACTAAAATTCGAATATTTATGGGATTGTTTGTTCTTGTAATAGTATAAGAACGGCATGGTCCCATTCACCAGTTTATTACTCTTGTTGACCCAACCTGGTCACTTGATTACATCGATTATACAATATCAGTTTTGTCTAAATTAGTTTATTAGAGATCAAAATCACTTTTCGAAAAAATATTAACTGAACCATGCTGTTGTTAACTTGTTATCTGTTTTCGACACTTTCTGTGACTTTGGTTTTACTTATACTGTGGAAATTTCTTGTGATGACGATTGTATGGTCAGAGTGAAAATCTTGCTGTTTGAAAAACATTCAGTGTAATTTTCATCTATTATTTTTGTAAGATAAGTTATTTGATGTAAACAAATCTTACAAGGCTTAGGTACTGCTACTGCCTGACCAAAAAAAGAAAAAAAAAAAAAAAAAAAAAAGGTACCCGAAAACTTGTTTAAGATATTAGTTATTCATGATGCTTGATTGGATTCATTTAATATTAGATTGTTTTCGATTCAAAATCTTTCAATTGATTAGGGTTCTGGTGGTGGAGAGTCTAGGTTGGCTGAGTCTATAAGAGGATATTTTCGGAACTTGTAAATAATGTGCTAAGTGAGCCGAGTTCACCTATTGACTAATTTTCAAATTTTAGGGATGTGATGGTCAATTCAGAAGGAATTAAGCTCTTGATGGCAGTTCTTTCAACTAATGAGCTTATATTGAAATTGAAGAAATAGAAGTCCTGAGCAGGAGAATTACGATTCTGCATACTTCTTTTATCTTTTCATTTTTTCCTGGGGGATGGCCCGGTATACTTCGTTTATCTTAACTCTAATTCGTTCATCTTAATTTATTGTATTGTTCAAGTTTTTCAATGAAATTGTTTGGCATTGTTTCTCTGCATTGTTAACTATAATGCTGGATGATTATTCATTATTTTGTTTTCAAAGATGGTGCTGGATGATTAACATATTATTGAGCTGAATACTTGGCAATGACGTAAGAGCAATTGGAAGTGCAAATGCATGTTTATTTGTTGAAATATCTTCATTTTAATTCTTTGAATTGAGCTGTTCAGGAATTATATTTCTCACTTCCAAAAGCTTGCTGCAGTGTGGTGACTTGCCCTTTACTCTCTCTTTCTGAATACTTTCATAGTTGGTGCTTCCTATTACAAAGAGGCAGCCCAGTGCATGAAGCTTTTACTATGTTGGGTCAGACCCACTGCAAAGCTTTCTTGCTTCCTATTATGAGGACTATATGTGATAGTAGCTTTTAGTATGCAGCTAATATACATGCTTAAGATATCTTAAATAAAAAAGAGTTGGGCAAAAACATGATCTAACAATTTCTGCGATTGCATCCGAATAATGTAGCATTCTTTACTTTAATGATGGAAACCATTTTTTTTTTTTTTTTTTTTTTTGAGAAATGAAAAAAGTTTATTACAAATTAATATATTCTTCTATATAATCAATATCCTGTCTACAAGATCCTTCAATCCACATACGAAGTTCATGAATCCAATGAAATTTCACAAAGGACAGAGAAGCTTCAAAAAGCTCTTCGGTTTCTTTCTTTCCACAAAGCCCAAATGATTAATAATGGAAAAAAATAAAGCTAAGTTCCTTCTTTACCTGATTTGGTTGGATGGGCTAATACAGAAGTAATGAGAGCACTTTGTCAAAATTATCGTTTGCATGACAGTAATGAGTTCTTAATTAAGATGATTGACTAATTCTTACTTTGATTTATGTTTTCTGTGGTGATTTGTGATAAGTTATTTAGCAACTTTACCAAGATGATGTGGTTGATTTTATGCTCACTAGGGTTGGACGGGGAGCAACTTGTTCTGCGATTATGTCTTTGATGGTTATGTAAAGGAATGGGAAGGGTTTTACTTTCCTGGAGAACTTTTGAACTCTATATGTCTATTGCCTGATGAGTCTAACTCCATTGATTTGAAGATGGTCTATCCGGAGTCTAATAGCACCTTGATTGTCCTCTATATATATCATTGTCTGTCCATAGTTACATCACTGCACTTGCTTATTGTATCTTACGGGTAGGGGTTCACTGTTTTCATGAATTTTAACGGACTTGCATTTATTGCAAATGTGATAAGTGTCAATCCTTGCGAGTGCAGCAAATTACATTTGGAATCTTCTAAGATTCTCATTTTATTTTACATCGGAAAAGCTGTGGCCTGTTTTCATTCTGACTATGTAGTTGGTAATGGTTTAAACGTACAAGCAATTTGTGGAAACAATGAACCGCGTGACAAGTCACAATTGGATGAACTTTGTTGCATGAACAGCAGTCAAGTGAAGGAACAGAGAACCTAGTCATTAACCTTCTCTTCTTTCTAATAATTGGTGGTATTACTGATTCCTGCTGCAAAAGTAGAAGATTGTTAATCTGCAGCAACTAATCATTAAAATTCCGTTAGTTAATGCAATTACTCTTTCTCATTCCCATGTAATTGCTAAAACCCATAGTGCGTCATCATCCCTTGCATATATGATATGATTTTGAGGTATACTTCCCTTCAGAGGGTGCTGGCTCTGAAGCTACAGATAAGTGCACTGGATTATCTATAATTCATAGCTTCTTTGTCCGATATCATGCTGAGTTACAGCTGTTAACCATAAATTTATGATCTTTGTTGATTTCAGCAACCTCTTTTTCCAGAAACTAATTATTTTTCTTTGCAAAAGTCAGGTGCAAGTGCATAAAGTCACGATTATGATGCTGCCTGCTAGGTATAAATCCATATGAACCACCGGAGATTAGATCGATAATTTTGAATTGTTTGTGTATGAAAGCGGGAAGTACTTCCTTATTAGAGGCATCATTGATAAAGAAGCATGGTGTGTTTTATTAATTAATTTCATTAACCATTATATTCCTATTAGTGGTTATTCTCAGCTTAGATTCTGTTTTATGCCTCTCTTTATGGTGTTAGGCTTGATGGGAGTGCTAGTTCCAATTTCAGGGATCATTTCACTAGGCTAGTAGTATATTATCATGTGTGATTGATGTTTTCTTTTCAATTTCTTTTTGCCTTTCATAGAAGCAGCTTTTGTGACTTTGATCAAGTCTTGCTCTATTTATTGTTAGTATGAGGTACTTGGATTTAGGTAACTGGTAAACATTTTCTGATTTACAAGCTGATTGTCAACAAATCTACTTGAATAGTATTGACTTATAAATGAAAAGGTTATTGCTTTCTTGTGCTCAGATATATAATAACTAGCTAGTGATTTCACAAGTTTGTTTCTGAAAATAGTTGTGACCTATCACTAGAAAAATTACCTAGTAGACAGAGTCTTTAAGATGTTCAACAATCTGAACTACTGACTATGCTCAGTTGTGTGTTTGTGCACATTTGGTTGAGTGGCACTCAACAGGGGGAATGTTTTGCAGAAAGGAGTGTACCTTCGTCTTCTGTCTAAAATCACTCTTTGCTTGAAATTATTATGATTCTCGTATTTCTTGATGAAAAAAATGTCTAACGTGCTCTTGATCCAATTTGGTGTTCTGGAAGTAAGTATGAGTTATCAATTGAGACGAGTAATTGTTTCTTCCTCTGGATTCTTGTAGCCATGATAATATATTCAGCAGCCTTGTGATATTATCAATATGTAAAAATGAATATTTCTTTTGATAAGTTGCTCTGTGTCTGTAATGTTCATGAAGTTCAGATTATAATTTGCTGTGTCTGCAAGGAGTTTGATCATGTTCTTCTCCCTGTAGGTGGAATACTGAAAAATTGCAGATACGTCCCATTGAATTCCCTTGAGCTTTCCTACAACTTTGCTTATTAAGGTTTGGAGAATCTCACTGACCATGTTAGTTTTTAACTCATTCAAAGATCTGGAAATCAAGTGGCCAATTGGATTGGGAAAAGCTATGCATGTTCAGATCTACCTTGGACTGGAACTCGAACATCCCTACTCCTTCAGCTTTAGCTAGGGACTTTGTATCAACAAGTATTCAATAACTGTTACCTATTCATCACAAATGTATTTTGTTCCTTTGATGAAAGTTTTTCCAATGACCCAAAAAAAGAATTAAAAAAAAAAAAAAAAAAAGAATCTCACTGGCCTCTCTTATTTAAAATTTCATGTATTAAGACCTTTCATTTGTGCTTAGTCATATAACTTTTAGATCTTTCCTATTTATCTTTGGGGAGGAGAAAATTTGATTCTTTTGAAAGAATTGGACCATTGAATATATATAACATTCTGTTTTATTTTGCAGAATTCATTTCAACTACTTTCGTTTGGAAGTATCTTTCTAAAAAATTGAATATTCAAGATTTGGAACTCTCAGATTTGCTCAAACTTTACTTTTAAATTCTTGCTTAAAAGATGAAATTTGCAAATTCAAGTCCAGAAAAGTGGTTGCTCATGTTTTGGAGGTGAAAATTGCCTTCAAGATTTTTTTTTCTCTCTCACTACCATTATTCTTTTCTCCTGCGGTTCTGCTCCTCAGTATCCAATTCCCTCCACAATTACCTCGACGAGTCTGACAAGATCTGCTATATCTTTTAGCAATGTTTTTAATACATTTGTTGTTGAACACGCAAGATAGAGAGTTTGTATCCATAAATCTTAGGAAAAGGGCAATGCACACAAACAAGACGAAGTTAGAGACTAAAAAATGGATGATGAAATGACGCCAATCATTTTTCTTTAATTATAGCCACTAAGATCTTCTTGTACCAGAATCAGAGTTGGCGACTTGAAAATATGTTCCACTTGTGCGTGTTAGGGAGTCGTTATGTTTTGTTGTTTCATAGTTCCAATCCATTAATTAATTGAGAGAGAGTTCGTAAAGTAGAGAATTTTGTTATGCAACTTTTTTTTTTTGGCCAGGAAAAGACTTCATTGATTAACAAGAATGTACATTAACCCACCATAGATCTTGGAACATCAGCTAACAAAAGTAACGCTAACTTTGGGGGGAGATTGATAAGGCAATTACAAGGTTTTGCAACAGTCTGCTATAGCATTAGCAGACCTACAAACAAATCGAAAAGAACTATTGAACAAAAAAAGGAGATCATATGTCTGATATCATTTACAAGGGACAGGATTTGCCAAGGAGGTGCTACAGTAGTAGTCAGAGACTGAATACGAACTTTGTCATCTCCCTCAAACACGACATTGGCAAGCCGAGAGTGAATAGTGAAAGAACATGCCTCTCGCAAGGCAAGAGCTTCCGCTTGATGAGCTAATTGCACAGAAGCTCGTTTTGCATCACCATATAGGAGGTGCACCATCGTGATTTCTGAAAACTAACTCCAACGCTGCATCATTGGGACAAGGAGAGAATGATGCATCACAGTTGCATTTCGATGTCCCTGGAAGAGGAGGAGGCCAAACTGTATCTGCTTGCTCATCCTCAGTAGTTGACACTTGGTTAGAAAATATTTGTTAGAGATATGTCCTAATTATATAGATGGATGACACATTTTAGGGTATTTGATGTATGCTTGTTTATTTAATGGCTCTATCTTATCGTTCATATTAATTTTCTATTTGTCATATGAACAAGTCTCTAGTCTTCTTGTTAAAGAAACGTATTCTTAAGTATTAAGAATATATTGACATTTTTTTTTAGTATGAGAACTCTTAAATTGTTTATAGTCCTAGGATTATTTGCATAAGGGACTTCAAATAATCAAGTACGGACTATCACATTGGTTTATTATCTTTGATTAGTATGAGATATTAATGATAAGGTATGGTGAGTCACATAGCAAATATGTAGGTGATTATTAGTTGAATAATCACTGAATGTGACGTGAATAACAAATCACATGGCTTGGGATTAATGATTTGTTATTGGTTGCGATTGTGCAAATGATCTGTTGACTTGCAACATCACGGTTGACCTATGTATTAGTGTGAAGCCCCACACGAAACCCCATATGCATATCATAAAATTTAATATGTGTTTATATTGATTTATGTGCATTTGAATAAATTTATGTACATTTACTTCATTTATTGTGCATTTACCTTATTTAACGTGCATTTATATCGTTTTATGTGTATTTGCATCATTTTACGTGCAATTCTGTCATTTACATGCATTTTGATGTTTTAGGTGTCGTAGGCAATAATTACGTGTTGCCAATTAATATTTAGCAACCAACTAGTTACAAACAAACCATAAGGGCAAACTAGAAGAAAACATTAAGTTAGGAGGGCAATGTGGTCTTTGGCCTAAAATTAAAATATCCTACCTACCTAACAATAAATAAAACAAACCAAAAACACATAAAACACACACGCACATCTGAACACACACACACGAGTGAGAGGAAAGAAAGGAAGAAGAAGAAGGAGAATAAAAGAAAGAAGAAAAAGAGAGGAAGGAAAAAGAAGGGATATTGAGCTAACCTCTTGCATCTCTTAGATCTAGCTTGCATCTTCAACATCAACTCGAGCATTTTATCACTCAATCAAGGTGAGGGATTCTTTAAAAAATTGTTTTTGAAACTCATTCAATGTGATATATTGAATATATGATGATCTTCTTGTTTATAGTGTATAAACTAAGAGTTTAGTGTATAATTTGTGTTGTATGGATTATTGAGCCAGGGCTTTAAATTATTTGTGTCTTGATGATCTTGATGAGCTTAAGGGTTGTAATATGTGTTAGATGGTGTAATACTTATGTGTTAAAGGTTGTGTGAGTTGTATACAAGAAAGGATGATGAAAATCAAGCATTTGGGGTTTGGATGATGTTTTGATTGATTTTGGGTTGTTGGTTGAGTATGGATGTTACAGCATGATTCTTGAGCTTGTAAATGATGTTTAACAATGTCATTTGAGTATATTAAGTGTTTGTTGGGTGTTAGAAGTTTGGTAACATGTTAAAGAGCCAAGAAAAGTGTAATTCATGCATTGTGCTGAAGGGTCCAGTTGATCGGATCGAAGTCCGGTCGACCGGATCAGTCGACTGGACGGATGACAGCTTTGTGCAATAATATTTTGAAGGCCATATCTCAGTCAATTCAACTCCGAATTGAGTTCCGTTTGATTTTAGAACTATCTACTTTCGATAAGCTTTAATTCTATACCAAAATCAGATTATTTGGAGTTTGGGAAAGTAGGATATTTAACTGTTTAAGTTAGGTCTTGTCCGATTCCCCTATCTTCCTTCACTTACTCGGCCTATTTTGTCCCCTTTCTTTGCACACTTTGTTCCGTTGTTTCTAACTTTTCCCATGAACCTTCTTGACTCTTATTTGGTAAGAATTGAACATATAAGTTAGTCTTTATCTTACACATGTAAATACATTGCATTAGAGCCTAGATATGAGCACCGAGTTAGCATGAACATCTTGCTGCATTCATGATTATGCTTGGCTATTAGAGGAATCCTACTGGGACTATCTTCTCATGCATGTTTATGTGTTATATGAACTCTATTTGGATCATGATTATAATTATTATGTCTTTGATTACTATTACTAATCGGTGGCGACCTACTTTGTTGCCTTCGAGCTTGTTTCTACATTTGAAATCCACTTTCCCTTGGTGAATTCTCCTTAGAGAGATGGAAGGTGAATAAATGATATAGATAAGTTATTAAACTCCATGGTAGAAGTTCTGGGCCACCTGGGTTGCATTAGGCTTGCCAGGACGGACTTGGGCTACTGTGGTTTGGGTTTCCTTCGGAATACCCGCTTATTCGGTGTATAGGGTTGTGATATTGACGAAACATCGAGACTGGCCATCCCCAACTTTTGCAACCATTCTCGATTGGTCCCTTGTGAGTCCTCGGAGGAAAGTGTTTGTGACACCCGAGATCTTTATCGCACTTTTATTTACTGTCGCATTTACTATTTGTGCATCTTAATTGTGCATTTACTTGTTACTTTCCTTAGTTACTATTCATTGCATTTTTCAACCACTTATTTTCTTCGAATTAACATTTTTCCTAAACTATGTTGATTATTTTAGGAATGAGAAAAATGTGTGTTTGAGCAATTGCGCTAGGAACATTCGTTTAGAAAATGTTTTAGCATATCGAGTGAATAGTGTAACATTAGTTTTAGTTGGGTTAAATGAGATTTAGTTGCATTGGATTAATTTTAGTAGATTCTACAAGTAGTTAGGCCATTTTTATTGTCACACACACGCACAAATTTAATACATATATCATAACTATCTCATAATACACATACATATTAAAACAGGCTAAAAAAAACAATTAAGAAAATTACCCCTAAGTCCCCCCCTCCCCCCCCCTAAACCCGTTAGCACCAAGGAAGGAAAAGGAAGAGTTTTTGCTCATCAAACCTTGGATTCAAGCCATATCAAGCTAGAAACAAGTGATTTTAAGAGTTTGCAAGCCTCCTACAAGCTTTTACACACTAATTGTGAGGGAATTTTTTGGCTCATGAATTGATTGAAACTTGCTTTATATATTACCTACATGTTGTAGAGACTATTTTTATGCAATTGTTTCGCGTTTTAAACGGTTAAATTCGTTCATTTGATTTTAGGGCAGTGAATAGTGATATTTTTTAGGATTTTGAGGAAATGTGCCTTATAGCTTGATTCATTACTTCAATTAGGTGCCCTAGATGTTAATAAAGATAGATTAATAACCCTATGAGGTTTTGATTGCTCGAAACTTGGCTAAAACGCGAAATTGGCGACTTTTAGAAAGGGGTTTCGAGTGTAATGCAAATCTTGGTTGATTTGGGCATCACATTTGATATTCTTAGGCTATGTAGGTGCTAGATGTGCTTTTCTAACTCTCGGTTGAGTTTCGGTTAAGGTACGTGTAATATAAACTCATAAAGGGGCAATCGAGGCTATTATGGTAATCGCAGGTAATTGGGTAGTTTCGAGGGTCTTAGGGGTGCCATAAGGAGTAATTAGAAGTATGGGATAGCTCACTTGTGAATCTAGAGCTTTGCCTTTTGTTTTGGAATCAAATGGCTTAAGTTGCAAAGGGAGAAAAGTAGGGAATTGGTGGTTTTGCCCTTCTATGATCTTGTTAATGCTTATAAGGTATTTAAATGTACTTTCAAGTTAATAATGAGCTTTTGGTAATGTTTTGTGAAAAGTATGTTATTGACCCATTTGGTTAATTTCATACTGATGCTTACGTTTTAATTATTTTTTAGGGCAACCTACTTTGTTGTTCCTCCTAAGTATTATTGCTTTACAATGTTATTATAATGTCATTGGTTTTAGTGCATTGCATAGTGGTTGCGCAACTATAGTGTCAAGGGCGGATGTATTGGGTATTGGCTGAGCGATAGTGGGCTTGCCAGTGGATATTCGATCTCCGTGCTCTAGTCTCTCACTCGTCTGGTCCTGAGATTGCCAGGGGGTGTTGGGTTGTAGGATTCTTGGGATACATCCGAAGTATACCCACTGGAGTGATTAGGGTTATGTCGGTACATTGATTGAGGTTTGTGGATCGAGGATCGAGGATCAAGGATCGTGATTGCAAATTGTGTGATTTTTGGAGTGTTGGGGTTAAGTGAAATGTATCATTTTTAATGTGTGGTAACTTGACACTTATATTGCTCTTTTATTGATTAATTGCTTTATTTATATTAACTGTTGCATGGCACGCCCCGTTAGACTACATCCCCCACTGGGCAATTGTTGTTGCTCATACCTCGCTAACATGTTTCAGCTGGTACTGAGGTTGATCCCTAGTTTGTTGTGGTTGAGGGAGAAGAGGAGGAGGTGCAGGCAGAGCAGTTGCTTTAGTTGTTGTTTGCTATTTGCTTGAGGTGGATGTGTTTTTTGCTGGACTTTATATGAAGTCTTGTTTGTATTATTCCATGACCTATTATAAAGCATATAGGCTGATGAATATATTTGTGCAGTTATAGGCTTGAAAGTTAGATGGATGTAGTATGGGATATGTAACTGTGGCATGTAATAACTGATATATCTGCTTCTAGTTTTGTTGCATGCTTGGGTGTGAATGCAGTGGTTGAATGGTTGTATGGTTGGTTCCAAACTATAACTATGTTAAATGATAACATAGAGCGGTATGATAAGCGGACAAAAGATAAAGGTTCTAGGATTGTGAAATGCATGCTTGTATGCTTTTATAATGTTTTGTCTGTTATGGCGACTAAATTGCTGAGTAAAGGTTATGATATTTATTTGGCCTGCTTGATTAATCAACCTATGGATAAGCTAAAACTGAATGAAGTACCTATAGTAAAAGAGTTTCTGGGGGTTTTCCCTGAAATTACCTGGGTTGCCACCTGATAGAGAGATAGAATTTTTCATTGACCTATTGCCGGGGACTACACCTATCTCTAGGACTCTGTATAGAATGGCTCTGTCTGAATTGCATGAATTGAAAGTTCAGCTGCAGGGTTTGTTTGAGAAAAGATTCATTCAACCGAGTTCTTCGCCTTGGGGTGCACCAGTCTTTTTTGTTAAAAAAGACGGATCTCTTCGCTTGTGTATTGATTATCGGGGTCTTAATCAGCTGACTATTAAAAACAAGTATCCGTTACCTTTAATCGAGGAATTATTTGATCAGTTGCAAGGTGCCAGGGTATTTTCTAAATTTGATCTGAGGCAGGATTATTATCAGTTGAGAATCAAGAAAGATGATGTGTCTAAAACTGCTTTTAGAACTCGATATGGTCACTATGAGTTTGTTGTTTTGTCGTTTAATCTGACTAATGCTCCCACCACATTTATGAACTTAATGCAGAGGGTATTCCAACTATACTGAGACCAGTTTGTGGTTATTTTCATTTATGATATTCTAGTATATTCTAAATCAAAGACTGAACACGAACGACATCTGAGAATTGTATTATAGACTCTGTAGGAGCATAAATTGTTTACAAAATTCAGCAAATGTGAGTTCTGGTTAAAACAAGTTATTTTCTAGGTCATATTAACTCGCAGGATGGTATTTCTGTTGATCTGACGAAGATTGAGGTTGTATTGGCATGGAAACGACCTGAGACTGTTATAAAGATCCGTAGTTTTCTAGGTCTAGCAGGTTATTATAGAAGATTGTCAAGGATTTCTCTAAAATTGCTGGACCTTTGACTCAGCTTACTCAGAAGAAGACTGTGTTTGATTGGAATGAGAAATGTGATGCCAGTTTCCAGGAATTGAAGAAAATGTTAACTACAGCTCCTATTCTTGCACTGCCCGAGGGAACTAATAATTTGGTGATCTATAGTGTTGCTTCTAAAGAGGGTTTAGGTTGTGTATTGATGCATAATGGAAAAGTTATTGCATATGCCTCCAAAAAATTGAAACCCTATGAGCTCAACTATCCGACGCACAATCTTGAGCTTGCGGTTATTATCTTTGCACTAAAGGAATGGCGTCACTATCTGTGGGGTAACAAATTTGAAATTTTCATAGATCACAAGAGTCTGAAATATCTATTTTCACAGAAAGAGTTGAATATGAGGCAGAGGTGTTAGTTGGAACTACTTGAAGATTAAAACTCCACTATTAATTATCTACCACATAAGGCTAATATTGTTGTTGATGCTTTGAGCCGAAAAGCTACAGTTGCCAGTTTGATTATTAAGAATTGGGAGTTCATGGAAGAGTTATGTTTTTGGAAACCCAAGACTTCAAATTATGGTATTCAATTTGCAAGTTTGCAAATTTAATCTCAATTGTTATCTAGGATTAAAGAAGCTCAACAGACTAATTCTTAATTGTTGAAAATCTTAGAAAAGTCAAAAGGGGGAAAGTCAGACTTATATCTTCATGATGATGGCATTCTCAAATTCAAGGGCAGAATTTGTATTCCGAGTGAGCCAACATTAAAGAAAGAAGTACTGGCAGAGGCACATAGTTCAAAGTACACTATCCACCCAGGTAGTACCAAAATGTACAGGGATTTGAAACAACACTTATGATGGAATAATATGAAAAGAGAGATTGCTGATTATGTGGCTAGACGTTTGACCTGTCAAAAAGTTAAAGTTGAGCATCAGAGACCCACAGGGTTGTTACAGCCGTTGGCCATTCCTAACTGGAAGTGGGACCACGTGACTATAGATTTCGTGTCAGACTTGCTGAGATCTTCGAAGGCTAATGACTCAGTTTGGGTTGTTGTTGATAGACTAACCAAAACTTCTCATTTTATTGACACGAAGAAAACTGATCCTCTTGACAAGCTAGCTGAGTTGTATGTTAAAAATATCATTAGACTTCATGAGATTCCAAAGAGTATTGTGTCAGAAGAGATCCCAAATTCACATCTTAGTTCTGGCAGAAGATTCAGAAAGCTTTGGGCACAACGTTGAGCTTCAGTACTTCTTATCACCCTCAAACTGACGGTCAATCTGAGAGAACTATCCTAATACTCGAGGATATGTTGCGAGCTTCTATTCTAGATTTTGGTAAGAGTTGGGAGAGATTTTTGCCGCTTGCAGAATTCGCTTATAACAATAGTTAGCAAGCTACTATTGGTATGACACCGTATGAGGCATTGTATGAGTATAAATGTAGATCTCCTTTATATTGGGATGAGGTTGGAAAGATGAAAACTATTGACCCTACTTTATTGCTATAGATGAAAAGAATGATTGATAATGTGCAGCTTATCAAAAAGAGAATGCTTACAGCACAAAGTCAGCAAAAGAGTTATGTGACGCCCGAGTTTTAGCCATGCATTCAATTACTGTTGCATCCCTTGTTTGCGCATTTCCTTCTGTGCATTATTAACTGTCTTCTTAAATTACTATTCACTCCGTTTTTAACTTCATGCTATTAGCGAATTAGCATTTTTATTAAATCATATTAATTGTTAGAGTAGTGGGAAAAATGTGCATTTGAGCTATAGGCGATAGGAGAGCTCGTTTAAAAAATGATTTTTGTAGTTGTATGAATAGTATTACGTAACATAACTTAGAGAATGAATTAGCTAGCATTCATTTTACTATCTAGGCTCGTTTTAAGCTAACTAAGCGCATTTAGTGAACCATTTAAGCAAGCAACTTAGCCCATTTAATATATAACTCACACAACACACACATTAGCTCATAACTTAGCAAAACAAAACAAAAAAAAAGAGAGCATGCTGAAAATACTGTAGCAAATCCGAGAATTGCATATGAGAAGAAATAGAGTTTTTTTGTTCAACAAATCCTCATTCCAAGCCAAGCCAAGCTAGGTGCAAGTGGTTTAGGATGTCTACTAGCCTCCTAGGAGCTCCTACACGCATTGGAGAGGGATTTCACGACTTATTTTCGCATTTTAAAATAGTTGCTATTTTCTTGATTTGTTGAAAATGTGTTCAAATGCTATTGTATTGATTATCTATGCTATTATACCTTGTATATGAGTGCTAGAGAACATATTTGAACCATTGTTTTGCTTTTTAAACGGTTGGAATAGTTAGTTTAATTCATGAGGTGAATATTGACTTTTTTCTAGGGTTTTGTGTAATTGCTCGAATTAGCTTGATTCAACACTCCTAATAGATGCCTTAGGTGCTAATGAAGGTAGTCTAATAGCCCCGTGCACTTGAATTGCTCTAAAATCGCATAAAACATAAAATAGTCGACTTTAATAAAGGGGTTTCGGGGTTAAGACGAATCCGGGTGGATTTGGGCTCTACTTTTGGTATCCTTAGGCTACCTAGGTGCTATAGAAGCTTTGGTAATCCTTGTTTGAAGCCCGGATGAGGTAGGTGTAGTGTAAAGCTATAAGAGGGAATTTGGGGATTTCGAGGTTATTGCGGGCGTTTGAATGAGTTAGAGGGTTGAAAGGGTTCCTTGCGGGTTAGTTAGAAGGTTGGTAGAGTTTTCCTTTAAATTTGAATCATTAACTTTGGTTTGGAGGAGAAATAGCTTGAATACCAAAGGGGTTTAGGTGCAATTTCGGTTGTCTCGCGCTTCTAAGACCTTGGCATGACTTCTTGAATGTTTAAATGTAGTTTCAAGTTGGTGTGAAACTTTTGATGTAATTCTAATTATATCTTGTATATGTCCTTTTGTAAAACTGCTTATTTGCTTGTATAAACTGCTTCTATTCTAATTGCATTGAGGCAACTTCGAGCTTAAAACTGTATTAATTGGAGAAGGATTAGGGGTTGAATTATATACCATTAGAAAGCCTTACGAGTCTAGTTTCTACAGCTTTTTACGGTGCATTAATCGGAGTTGTCTAGAGCAAGTTATGATCATTTTGGTGAGATGTGTCAGAAATGCCCTGTTACGCGAGAATCTGAATTTTGTTGTTATTTTGCTATAGTAATGATATAATTCAGTTCTAATTGGATGTATTCGATCAAGACCTTATTGTGTAGTGTCCTTGGATGATTAATAACGTAATGGGGCTCTTATAGTTATGTTGTTTTCATGAATTGTAATTGAAATCTAATTGCTAGTAAAGTTAATTTAAATTGAAAGCTATTCTATTCGACTGTGAATGAGAAATGCTAGTAGAGTTGTGATGGTCACCACCTTTAGACATAGGTAATGTTTCTATATATGCTAAACAATTCAACTGTTAGAATTAGTTGTTGTTATCAATGTGCAACTAGTGAACACTTAGAAAGGTCAAGTAAACTATGTGGAAGAATGTGTTTAATGCTTTTTGAAACTACATGTAAGGTTAATTGTAAGTTGATAGTTGTCTATTATATGTTAAATGTAATTAACTTAAGTTAATACTACTAGTGATATGTTAGAATCTTAGCTTGAAGTATAGTTATTTTACTAAAATAGTATGTTAGTTATTAAATGGTTGATAGTTAACTTTTCTATTAGTTGATAAATGCATTTCTTTCCCTATGTGCTAATGTTGAACTATCTTCTTAATTAACTTGTAGACTATTGAAAATATGGAATATATGTTAAGTTAAGGTATATAAAAGTGGTGTTTTGTTAAAAATAGAATTCTAATAGATATTGTATATATGCTAAATAAGCGAAGTTATAAGTTAGCTAACTTAGAATGAATGTTGTAGTTAAAGAGTAATTGAAGTAATGTTTGCTCATAGGTTCAAGGTGACTGGAAATGATGTGATTCAAACTTACATCTTGGAGCTCGGTAGAGGTGAGGGAGACTTCATCCTTATGTGCATAATAGTTTATTTACTTGTACTTAGATTATGTGTACTTATTGTCTATATATTGTGTGTGAGGGCAACCTACTTTGTTGTCCCTCAACCATGTGTTTATTGATTTATATTATTGTTATCATTTTGAGTGCATTGCATCGTGGTTGCGCAACCATTCGGGCATGGTAGTGTCGGGGAAACCGGGCGGCATCGGGCTTGCCGGTCCACCTCGGCTACCATGGTTGCCCAGTCCCTCTCTCGCTTGGGATGCCGCCCAGGGAGAGTTGGGTCGTAGGATTTCGGGGTACATCCGGAGTACACCCATTTTGGAGTTATAAGGGGATGCCGGCTTATTGATATCAGTGTCATTATTACATCGAGATTTCAGTTCGTGGCGTCGCTGGTGTGCCTCTGCCCTTCGGGGTATTCGCTTAGCCGGGACGTTACAGAAGTCAAAGTGTATCGTATCCTTTTTAATGTGTAGTAACTTGTTGTTTTAATTGTTCTTTGGTTGTAAAATGCTTTATTTGTACTAACTGCTGCATTGCACGTCCCCGGTAGACCTTATCCCTCACTGAGCAATTGTGATTGCTCATACCTCGCTAAACATGTTTCAGGAAGTGCTGAGGGTGAACCCCAACTAGTTGAGGTGCTAGTGGAAGAGGAGGAAGAAGTTCAGGCTGAGCCTTTGCCCTAGTTGTTGTGTGTTTGTTGTCTAAGGTGGATTTGCCTTCTTGTTGTTACATGGTGTACTTGTATTGCTATAGCATGATCTATTTTGTGGCCTTAAGGCTATGTATATTCTTGTAGTTGCAAGTTGAAAGCTGTTGGTTGTAATGTTAGCTTTGAGATATTATGGTTTGTAATAACTTTTAATTCTCCTTTTAGTTCTTGCATGCTCGGGGGTGTATGTTTAGAGGTGTTGATTTCAACTTCTAAAATTGCTCTAATGTTATCATAGGATGGCATGTTAAAAAGGTTTAATGAAAAGTTAAATTGGGTGCATGCATGTGTGATTTGGAGCTGTTGTTTGTCTCCTGGCTTGGATGACCTTGAACCTTTGAATTTTAATTATAAAAGCTTGTTTTAGTATATTGTGGCTATTTTGAGCATTTACAGGTTTGAAAAATGTCCGCGGTACAGAGGAAACTCTGTCCGTTTTTCCCTAAAATTTTGTGACCGGGTTTGGTATTGGGTTGAGAATAGCATGGTTATTAGAGCCTCTGGTCTCGTGAGGGATCTGGGCGTTACAGGTGGTATCAGAGCTTAGTTAGCTCTCAGCCGGGATAGGGTCCTCGGCCTGTCGGGTAGTAATCCTTGTGTGTGATGAGAATCAGCTTTGAACGTGCACATTCAATGAACCAATTGAGCGTCCACATTCATTGAACCAGTTGGGCGAATTTTCCAACAAAGATTCAAGTCAAGATTCTATTTTCAAGATTCAAGAACTTCAAGATTCTTCAAGAAGTTTCAAGAAGATTCGAAGATTTAGTCAAGATTTGATTTCTTTGTAATTATATCTTAGTTTTGGTTTTAGTATTAATTTGAATTCTAGTTTATTAGGTGTTCACACTAGGAAAAATACTTTCTTGGGCTGCAAGAATAGGTGTTCACACTAGAAAGGAGCTTTTCTTGGGCTGCAAGTTTGTTTCCTTTTTAGTTACTTTTCACGTCACTATTCATGTGAATAGTAAATAGGAGTCTTTTCTTGGTCTTCAAGTTTGTTTTCCTTGACCTAGTTACTATTCACATTTTTCCTACTTGGGCTAGGGTTTAGGAGTCCTTTTCCAAGCATGATACTTATTTGTTATTGCCTATATAAGGCACTTTTTGTGATAATAAAGTTAGACAATTCTGAAATTAAATTGTGAGATTATTCTCCTTGAGTTCTCCAAGAGACTCTTTCGAACTTATCAAGGGATTCCTTGTGGCGTTCAACCTTGACTTATCAAGCGGATTTTCATCCCCGTTTGTGGCGTCTTCACCATACCAAGGTTCTTGCTTTTCTAAGCAACGGGTCGCGGTTTCCATCATATTCACTATACCAAGGTTCTTGTCTTGCTAGGCAAAGGGTCGCGGTTCCATCCATTCTTGAAAGATCTTGGGTTTGTTTTACCAATCTTGGTGTTGGGTCTTGGCACATGTTGACCAGGTTCGTATCAGTTGGTAATCAGAGCTTAGGTTTATCAGGTTTGCCTATCCTTTTCTTATTTTTCTTGGTTAATTCCTTGAGTCTAGGTCTAGGTTTTAATTCCTTTCTTCGTTCTTGATTGTGTCATGCTTCCAATTCGTTTTCTTGGTTGTGTCTTGATTCCGTTCTTGTTCTTTTAATTTCGTGTCTTGAGTCTTGTTCTTCGTTTCTTGAGTCTTGTCTTCAATTTTGTTTTCTTGCTTTTAATTTCGTTTCTTGTTAAGCTTTCAATTGGCCAAACCCTAGAATCTTGAATTAGGGTTTCTTGTGTTTCGAAATTTGAAGTCTTGGTACTTGCTCATTGTCTTTGTTTCTGAAAATCAAGAAAAGAACATCAAGAAAGAAAAGAAACTTCAAGAAAAGAAAAAAAAATTCGGAGCTGAAAAAAAAAAAAAAAAGGCAAAATAGTGAACAGTAAAAAAACTTGTTTTTGTTGAATTAGCCTTCGTGGCCAAGCTTTTTTGAAGGGAAACGACGTTCTGAGAATAACCCACAGCAAAGCTGTGGGCACCACCCTCTTAGGGCCAAATTCCAACGTTTTCTATGAGTTTTGGTCATTTTTGTGTTTTAGAATAGGGTTTTTGCAACTTTCCTTATTTTTCTAGGTTTCCTTCTTCGAGTTTTATTCAAGTTTCTTTCTCTAACCTAATTTCCAGAGTCTTAGAGGTCTGAAAAAAAAAAACAAAAAAAAAAGTCAGATTCCAAAATTGATTATTACGCTGCTTGGTATTCTTGGTAAGTTCTAGGGGCTTGAAAGAGAATACGAGAGGAAAAAGGAAAAGTGTGTGAGATTATTAGAGGGTAAAAGCCAAGTGAGTTAAGTGAAACACGTGAGGGAGTGAAATTCAATCATGGCTCATAATCAAGAGGATGACATCAATGTAGAAGGTCAACAACCCGTAGTCCCTAATTTGCAAATGCAAGCATTGATGGGGGAGATGAGACAAATGATGAGGGCTGAATTAGAACAAATACATGTGAGGTTGGATAGAGTAGAAGATAGAGCACAACGAAGGCAGCCACAAGTTGCTCAAAACGCACCAAGGAGAAACATGGTGCCAAGAAGGGAAGTTGAAGATGTTGATGAAGAGTTTGACAGAATTTCGGTGGGCAGCAATAGGCGACATGGTGGGGATAGAGATGCTAGGGATCGTGTTGATCGTGTTGATAACAACTTAGGAAGTATCAAGATGAAGATTCCTGCGTTTCAAGGAAAGAGTGATCCGGAAGCCTATCTTGAGTGGGAAAAGAAGATGGAATTGGTTTTCGATTGCCACAACTATTCCGATTTGAGAAAGGTAAAACTTGCTGCAATTGAATTTACCGACTATGCTATTGTTTGGTGGAATCAATTGTGCATCAATAGGAGGCGGAATGGAGAGCGTCCTATTGCAACTTGGGATGAGATGAAGAGAGTGATGAGGCGACGATTTGTACCAAGTCATTACTATCGAGATTTATACCTCAAGCTGCAAGGTCTTCATCAAGGTAATAAGAGTGTTGATGAGTATTACAAAAAGATGGAGATGGCTATGATTAAAGCCAATGTGGAGGAAGATCGAGAGGCAACAATGGCCAGATTCTTGAATGGGCTAAATCAAGAGATTGCTAACACTATAAAGCTGCATCATTATGTGGAATTAGAGGATTTGGTGCATAAAGCAATTAAAGTGGAGAAGCAACTCAAGAGGGGTAGTACACGACCAAGACAAGTACTACAATACTTGAGTGCATCACCTACACCTTGGAGGATGAGTTACCTAAAGGATGAAGAAAATCCGTCTACTTCCAAGGCCAAGCCCAAGCCCAAGCTCAAACCATCCACTATTGCCATGACTTCTCAAGGTAATATAACCTCTACTATGACTCGATCTAGTGAGATTCAATGTTTTAAATATCAGGGCCAAGGACACATTGGAAGCCAATGCCCAAACAAGCAAGCATTGGTAGTCTTGGAGAGTGGTGAGATTGAGTCCAAAGACGAAATGCATTTTGATGACATACCTATACTAAGAGACACCACGGAGGTTGAAGAAGAGTTTGGGGCAGATTATGGAGAGTTGCTTGGACTAGTGACCCGACGACCCTTAAGCTTGCAAGCTGAAGAAGAGGAAGAAGTAGGGCAACATGAGAACATTTTTCATACTCGCTGCCACGTGGAAGATAAGGTATGTAGTGTTATTATTGATGGTGGTAGTTGTACTAATGTTGCTAGTGCTTCTATGGTTGAAAAGCTAGGGCTCAACACAGTTAAGCACCCACGTCCATACAAACTGCAGTGGCTGAATAATTGTGGTGAAGTAGGGGTTATAAAGCAGGTTGTTGTACCGTTTCGAATTGGAAAGTATAAAGATGAGGTATTGTGTGATGTGGTAACAATGCATGCTGGACATCTACTCTTAGGAAGACCGTGGCAATTTGATCGACGTGTGCAGCATGATGGCTTCACCAACAAGTACTCATTCATGTTTAATCAGCGAACAATCACTCTAGTTCCAATGACACCAAAACAAGTTTATGAGGATCAAGTGAGGTTACAAAAATTCAGTGATCAAAATAACTTGAGTGATCAAAAGAATTTGAGTGAACAAAAGAATTTGAGTGATCAAAAGAATGAGAGTGAAAAGAAAGCGAGCAAGGCTGAAGCTAGAGAGGTAGTAAAAAGAGAAAAGAGCTCTTCCAAGGCGGTAGAAACAAAGGGGAAACAAAGAAATTTCTATGAAAAAGCAAGTGAGGTTAAGAGAGCTTTGATCTCAAGACGACCGATAATTGCACTCATGTACAAAGAGGCTCTTTTAAACACTAACCAGCTTGACTTTGCATTGCCTAGTGTTGTTGTTTCTCTCTTACAGGATTTTGAGGAAGTGCTTCCTGAGGACATACCACATGGTCTACCACCAAGGCTGATCTTTGAGCCTGGTGGATTTGAGGACAAATCCTTCTTAAGAGGGGGGGAATGATGAGAACCAGCTTTGAACGTGCACATTCAATGAACCAATTGAGCGTCCACATTCATTGAACCAGTTGGGCGAATTTTCCAACAAAGATTCAAGTCAAGATTCTATTTTCAAGATTCAAGAACTTCAAGATTCTTCAAGAAGTTTCAAGAAGATTCGAAGATTTAGTCAAGATTTGATTTCTTTGTAATTATATCTTAGTTTTGGTTTTAGTATTAATTTGAATTCTAGTTTATTAGGTGTTCACACTAGGAAAAATACTTTCTTGGGCTGCAAGAATAGGTGTTCACACTAGAAAGGAGCTTTTCTTGGGCTGCAAGTTTGCTTCCTTTTTAGTTACTATTCACGTCACTATTCACGTAAATAGTAAATAGGAGTCTTTTCTTGGTCTTCAAGTTTGTTTCCTTGACCTAGTTACTATTCACGTTTTTCCTACTTGGGCTAGGGTTTAGGAGTCCTTTTCCAAGCAGGATACTTATTTGTTATTGCCTCTTGGAGAACTCAAGGAGAATAATCTCACAATTTAATTTCAGAATTGTCCAACTTTATTATCACAAAAAGTGCCTTATATAGGCAATAACAAATAAGTATCCTGCTTGGAAAAGGACTCCTAAACCCTAGCCCAAGTAGGAAAAATGTGAATAGTAACTAGGTCAAGGAAACAAACTTGAAGACCAAGAAAAGACTCCTATTTACTATTCACATGAATAGTGACGTGAATAGTAACTAAAAAGGAAGCAAACTTGCAGCCCAAGAAAAGCTCCTTTCTAGTGTGAACACCTATTCTTGCAGCCCAAGAAAGTATTTTTCCTAGTGTGAACACCTAATAAACTAGAATTCAAATTAATACTAAAACCAAAACTAAGATATAATTACAAAGAAATCAAATCTTGACTAAATCTTCGAATCTTCTTGAAACTTCTTGAAGAATCTTGAAGTTCTTGAATCTTGAAAATAGAATCTTGACTTGAATCTTTGTTGGAAAATTCGCCCAACTGGTTCAATGAATGTGGACGCTCAATTGGTTCATTGAATGTGCACGTTCAAAGCTGGTTCTCATCAGTGTGTGTGCTTGTTAAGTGTGTCTTGAAAGTGTGTGCTTGAATGTGTGATTGTGTGTCTTGAATTGATTGTGTGCACCTATGTGATATAGTTATGTGTTATGTCTTAAATGTGTGCTGAGTGAAGTGAAGTTGCATCGAATTGACCTCGTGAATCGTTATCTGCTTGAATTATTGATTGTACCGTATGTACTTGAGCATTTTGAATTAAGTTTTGTTGTGAATTGAATTGGTTTTGTTATGATTCGCACTTGAATGATTTTGTTGCTTACATTGCTTTATATACTCTTTTATAATCATGCTTGCATAATAGTTTAAAGAATGTTTATACATATGCAATAGTTTGGCATTCATACATAGTCCGTCGAATGGTAAGAAAAACTTCTTCCTCCCCTGAAGAGAGGTGATTAGTGGCTGGCCTTTCAAGTTATGTGGATTAGTAGGAACGTGAAGCGGTTGATCAACTCTTTTATTTGGGAATTGGTGTTGTAGGCAGAGCTCAGTTATTGGGATTCTTCTAAGGCCTTCTTCAGTGCTTAGCGGTCATAAATGAGTAGCTTCTTTTGGGGGTTTCTATATGACAGTTCTCTGGAGCATATTATTGGTATTTTTTTTATCAAGTATTCTTTTGGTATTCTTTTGTCGGCATCTCTCGGAAAAAAATTGGTATATGGATTCTTTTCAGCCTTATTATCTGGTATTATTTACAATACTCATACTCGGAACTTTTATTGGTATTTTCTCGCCGCTCTTAATTGGGATTCCATTCTTCTATGGTATTCAAGCCAGCGGGAGTCTTATTTGGGTTTCGAAGGAGCATCTTTATTGGAGCCTTTATTTGGCCTTATTAAGTGAGGTTCGCAGACAATACTATTTGGATTTCTTAATGGGCTCCCACGAGAATTTGTATATGGTATTCTTGCTTAGCAACTGGTGACGAATAATCGGAGTTGGTTTTCAGTTGATAAGGAGTTCTCTTGTGAAGAAGAATTGCGTGGACGCAATTAGTTTAAGGGGGAGAGGATGTGACGCCCGAGTTTTAGCCATGCATTCAATTACTGTTGCATCCCTTGTTTGCGCATTTCCTTCTGTGCATTATTAACTGTCTTCTTAAATTACTATTCACTCCGTTTTTAACTTCATGCTATTAGCGAATTAGCATTTTTATTAAATCATATTAATTGTTAGAGTAGTGGGAAAAATGTGCATTTGAGCTATAGGCGATAGGAGAGCTCGTTTAGAAAATAATTTTTGTAGTTGTATGAATAGTGTTACGTAACATAACTTAGAGAATGAATTAGCTAGCATTCATTTTACTATCTAGGCTCGTTTTAAGCTAACTAAGCGCATTTAGTGAACCATTTCAGCAAGCAACTTAGCCCATTTAATATATAACTCACACAACACACACATTAGCTCATAACTTAGCAAAACAAAAAAAATAAAAAAGAGAGCATGCTGAAAATACTGTAGCAAATCCGAGAATTGCATAGGAGAAGAAATAGAGTTTTTTTGCTCAACAAATCCTCATTCCAAGCCAAGCCAAGCTAGGTGCAAGTGGTTTAGGGTGTCTACTAGCCTCCTAGGAGCTCCTACGCGCATTGGTGAGAGATTTCACGGCTTATTTTCGCATTTTAAAATAGTTGCTATTTTCTTGATTTGTTGAAAATGTGTTCAAATGCTATTGTATTGATTATCTATGCTATTATACCTTGTATATGAGTGCTAGAGAACATATTTGAACCATTGTTTCGCTTTTTAAACGGTTGGAATCGTTAGTTTAATTCATGAGGTGAATAGTGACATTTTTCTAGGGTTTTGTGTAATTGCTCGAATTAGCTTGATTCAACACTCCTAATAGATGCCTTAGGTGCTAATGAAGGTAGTCTAATAGCCCCGTGCACTTGAATTGCTCTAAAATCGCATAAAACGTAAAATAGTCGACTTTAATAATGGGGTTTCGGGGTTAAGACGAATCCGGGTGGATTTGGGCTCTACTTTTGGTATCCTTAGGCTACCTAGGTGCTATAGAAGCTTTGGTAATCCTTGTTTGAAGCCCGGATGAGGTAGGTGTAGTGTAAAGCTATAAGAGGGAATTTGGGGATTTCGAGGTTATTGCGGGCGTTTGAATGAGTTAGAGGGTTGAAAGGGTTCCTTGCGGGTTAGTTAGAAGGTTGGTAGAGTTTTCCTTTAAATTTGAATCATTAACTTTGGTTTGGAGGAGAAATAGCTTGAATACCAAAGGGGTTTAGGTGCAATTTCGGTTGTCTCGCGCTTCTAAGACCTTGGCATGACTTCTTGAATGTTTAAATGTAGTTTCAAGTTGGTGTGAAACTTTTGATGTAATTCTAATTATATCTTGTATATGCCCTTGTGTAAAACTGCTTATTTGCTTGTATAAACTGCTTCTATTCTAACTGCATTGAGGCAACTTCGAGCTTAAAACTGTATTAATTGGAGAAGGATTAGGGGTTGAATTATATACCATTAGAAAGCCTTACGAGTCTAGTTTCTACAGCTTTTTACGGTGCATTAATCGGAGTTGTCTAGAGCAAGTTATGATCATTTTGGTGAGATGTGTCAGAAATGCCCTGTTACGCGAGAATCTGAATTTTGTTGTTATTATGCTATAGTAATGATATAATTCAGTTCTAATTGGATGTATTCGATCAAGACCTTATTGTGTAGTGTCCTTGGATGATTAATAACGTAATGGGGCTCTTATAGTTATGTTGTTTTCATGAATTGTAATTGAAATCTAATTGCTAGTAAAGTTAATTTAAATTGAAAGCTATTCTATTCGACTGTGAATGAGAAATGCTAGTAGAGTTGTGATGGTCACCACCTTTAGACATAGGTAATGTTTCTATATATGCTAAACAATTCAACTGTTAGAATTAGTTGTTGTTATCAATGTGCAACTAGTGAACACTTAGAAAGGTCAAGTAAACTATGTGGAAGAATGTGTTTAATGCTTTTTGAAACTACATGTAAGGTTAATTGTAAGTTGATAGTTGTCTATTATATGTTAAATGTAATTAACTTAAGTTAATACTACTAGTGATATGTTAGAATCTTAGCTTGAAGTATAGTTATTTTACTAAAATAGTATGTTAGTTATTAAATGGTTGATAGTTAACTTTTCTATTAGTTGATAAATGCATTTCTTTCCCTATGTGCTAATGTTGAACTATCTTCTTAATTAACTTGTAGACTATTGAAAATATGGAATATATGTTAAGTTAAGGTATATAAAAGTGGTGTTTTGTTAAAAATAGAATTCTAATAGATATTGTATATATGCTAAATAAGCGAAGTTATAAGTTAGCTAACTTAGAATGAATGTTGTAGTTAAAGAGTAATTGAAGTAATGTTTGCTCATAGGTTCAAGGTGACTGGAAATGATGTGATTCAAACTTACATCTTGGAGCTCGGTAGAGGTGATGGAGACTTCATCCTTATGTGCATAATAGTTTATTTACTTGTACTTAGATTATGTGCACTTATTGTCTATATATTGTGTGTGAGGGCAACCTACTTTGTTGTCCCTCAACCATGTGTTTATTGATTTATACTATTGTTATCATTTTGAGTGCATTGCATCGTGGTTGCGCAACCATTCGGGCATGGTAGTGTCGGGGAAACCGGGCGGCATCGGGCTTGCCGGTCCACCTCGGCTACCATGGTTGCCCAGTCCCTCTCTCGCTTGGGATGCCGCCCAGGGAGAGTTGGGTCGTAGGATTTCGGGGTACATCCGGAGTACACCCATTTTGGAGTTATAAGGGGATGCCGGCTTATTGATATCAGTGTCATTATTACATCGAGATTTCAGTTCGTGGCGTCGCTGGTGTGCCTCTGCCCTTCGGGGTATTCGCTTAGCCGGGACGTTACAGAAGTCAAAGTGTATCGTATCCTTTTTAATGTGTAGTAACTTGTTGTTTTAATTGTTCTTTGGTTGTAAAATGCTTTATTTGTACTAACTGCTGCATTGTACGTCCCCGGTAGACCTTATCCCTCACTGAGCAATTATGATTGCTCATACCTCGCTAAACATGTTTCAGGAAGTGCTGAGGGTGAACCCCAACTAGTTGAGGTGCTAGTGGAAGAGGAAGAAGTTCAGGCTGAGCCTTTGCCCTAGTTGTTGTGTGTTTGTTGTCTAAGGTGGATTTGCCTTCTTGTTGTTACATGGTGTACTTGTATTGCTATAGCATGATCTATTTTGTGGCCTTAAGGCTATGTATATTCTTGTAGTTGCAAGTTGAAAGCTGTTGGTTGTAATGTTAGCTTTGAGATATTATGGTTTGTAATAACTTTTAATTCTCCTTTTAGTTCTTGCATGCTCGGGGGTGTATGTTTAGAGGTGTTGATTTCAACTTCTAAAATTGCTCTAATGTTATCATAGGATGGCATGTTAAAAAGGTTTAATGAAAAGTTAAATTGGGTGCATGCATGTGTGATTTGGAGCTGTTGTTTGTCTCCTGGCTTGGATGACCTTGAACCTTTGAATTTTAATTATAAAAGCTTGTTTTAGTATATTGTGGCTATTTTGAGCATTTACAGGTTTGAAAAATGTCCGCGGTACAGAGGAAACTCTGTCCGTTTTTCCCTAAAATTTTGTGACCGGGTTTGGTATTGGGTTGAGAATAGCATGGTTATTAGAGCCTCTGGTCTCGTGAGGGATCTGGGCGTTACAAGTTATGCAGATAGGCGCCACCGA
Organism: Ehretia macrophylla; assembly: GCA_037974665.1. Classification (NCBI taxonomy): domain Eukaryota; kingdom Viridiplantae; phylum Streptophyta; class Magnoliopsida; order Boraginales; family Ehretiaceae; genus Ehretia; species Ehretia macrophylla. Next base: position 77,759,985 of record CM075773.1, read on the forward strand.
AATTTAGAGTCTGCCTTGGGTGATCCGGTATTTCTGAAAATCTCTCCTCGAAAGGGTTTGATTCGGCACGGTAAATAGGATACACTCAGTCCGAGATATGTGGGACCGTTTGAGATAACTGAGAAAGTTGGTGCATTGGCTTACAGATTAGCTTTACCTCTTAGTTTAGGCAGAATTCATGATGTTTTCCATGTCTCTATGCTTCGAAAATATCGGCTAGGTCCTTCTCATGTTATTAAGCCAGAGCCGCTAGAGATCAGTGAGACTTTGACTTATACAGAGAAACCTCTTTGGGTTGTGGACTGGGAAGTTCAGGAGTTCAGAACTAAAAGCATCCCGATGGTTAAAATTTTGTGGGATCATCACGGGTTAGAGGATGCTACATGGAAGAGAGAGGATCAGATGCGAGATAAATACCTAGAGTTATTCGCCGAATCATGTAAGAATTGTGAGGACGCAATTAGTTTAAGGGGGAGAGGGTATGACGCCCGAGATCTTTACCACACTTTTGTTTATTGTCGCATTCACTATTTGTGCATCTTAATTGTGCATTTACTTGTTACTTTCCTTAGTTACTATTCATTACATTTTCCAACCACTTATTTTTTATGAATTAGCATTTTTCCTAAACTATGTGGATTATTTTAAAAATGAGAAAAATGTGCGTTTGAGCAATTGCGCTAGGAACATTCGTTTAGAAATATTTTAGCATATCGAGTGAATAGTATAACATTAGTTTTAGTTGGGTTAAATGAGATTTAGTTGCATTGGATTAATTTTATTAGATTCTACAAGTAGTTAGGCCATTTTTATTGTCACATACACGCAAATTTAATACATATATCATAACTATCTCATAATACACATACATATTAAAACAAGCTAAAAAAATAATTGAGAAAATTACCACTAAGTCCCCCCTCCCCCTCCCCCTCCCCCTCCCCCTCCCCAAAACTCGTTAGCACCAAGGAAGGAAAATGAAGAATTTTTGCTCATCAAACCTTGGATTCAAGCCATATCAAGCTAGAAGAAAGTGATTTTGAGAGTTTGTAAGCCTCCTACAAGCTTCTACACATCAATTGTAAGGGATTTTTTGCACTCTTTGTGAATTTTAAAGTTTATGCCATTTCTAGATTTGCTAATTTTGGCTCATGAATTGATTGAAACTTGCTTTATATGTTACCTACATGTTGTAGAGACTAAGTTTATGCAATTGTGTCGCAATTTAAATGGTTAAATTCGTTCATTTGATTTTAGGGCAGTGAATAGCGACATTTTTTAGGGTTTTGAGGAAATGTGACTTATAGCTTGATTCATTGCTTCAATTAGGTGCCCTAGATGTTAATAAAGATAGATTAATAACCCCATGAGGTTTAATTTCTTGGAACTTGACTAAAACGAAAAATTGGCGACCTTTAAAAAAGGGGTTTTGGCTGTAATGCAAATCTCGGTTGATTTAGGCATCACATTTGATATTCTTAGGCTATGTAGGTGCTAGATGTGCTTTTCTAACTCTCGGTTGAGTTTCGGTTAAGGTACATGTAGTACAAACTCATAAAGGGGCAATCGGGGCTATTATGGTAATCGCAGGTAATTAGGTAGTTTCGAGAGTCCTAGGGTTGCCATAAGGAGTAATTAGAAGTATGGGATAGGTCATTTATGAATCTAGAGCTTTGCCTTTTGTTTTGGAATCAAATGCCTTAAGTTGCAAATGGGGAAAAATAGGGAATTGGTGGTTTTGCCCTTCTATGATCTTGTAAATGCTTATAAGGTGTTGAAATGTACTTTCAAGTTAATAATGAGCTTTTGGTAATGTTTTGTGAAAAGTATGCTATTGACCCGTTTGTGTTCATTTGGTTAATTTCATACTGATGCTTACGTTTTAACTGTTTTCGAGGGCAACCTACTTTGTTGTCCCTCCTAAGTGATATTGTTTTATAGTGTTATTATATTGTCATAGGTTTAAGTGCATTGCATAGTAGTTGCGCAACCATAGTGTTAGGGGTAGATGTATTAAATATCGACTGGGCAGCAGCGGGCTTGCTAGTGGATATTCGGTCTCTATGCTCTAGTCTCTCACTCGCCTGGTCCGGAGATTGCCAGGGGGTATTGGGTTGTAGGTTTATGCCGGCACATTGATTGAGGTTCGTGGTTCGTGATCGAAGATCAAGTGAATTCTGGAGTATTGGGGTTAAGTGAAATGTATCCTTTTTAATGTATGGTAACTTGTCATTTGCATTGCTCTTTTGTTGTTTAACTGCTTTATTTGTATTAACTATTGCATTGCACGCCCCGGTAGACTATATCCCTCACTGGACAATTATGGTTGCTCATACCTCGCTAACATGTTTCAGAATGTGCTGAGGTTGATCCCCAACTTGTTGTGGTTGAGGGAGAAGAGGAAGAGGTGCAGACAAAGCAGTTGCCTTAGTTGATGTGTACAATTGGAAGAGGTGCAGACAGAGCAGTTGCCTTAGTTGATGTGTACAATTTGGTTGAGGTGGATGTGTTTCTTGCTGGACTTTATGTGAAGGCTTTCTTGTATTATTTGATGTCCTATTTTGTAGCCTATGGGCTTATGTTTATATTTGTGCATTTGTAAGCTTGAAAGCTAGAAAATGTAGTATGAGATATGCAACTGTGGCATGTAATAACTTATCACCCTACTTCTTGCTTGTTGTGTGCTTAGGTGTGAATGCAATGGTTGTATGGTTGGTTTTAAACTATAACTATGTTTAAATGATAACATAGAGTGGTATGATAAGCGGACAAAAGATAAAGGTTCTAGGATTGTTAATTGCATGCTTGTATGTGTTTTTAATGTACTAAGTTGCTTAAGGCTCGGATGGCCTTGAAGCTGGGAATTAGTTAGAGTTGGAGTTGTTGGAGTTTAGTTTCTGTATTGTGGCTTTATTTAATGTTTGCAGGTAACCAGAATGTCCACGGTACAGAGGAGACTCTGTCCGTTTGTCGGGTCCAGACTTAACCTTTAGTGTGGGGTTGGGTCGGGGCGTGACATTTAGATGGTATTAGAGCTTATAGAATACATGAGCCGGGATAGGTTTCTCGGCCTGTGTGGTAGAGGTCTATCATTTGAATCTGTGATTGTATGAATAAGTGTTTCTTCTGATTGAATAAGTGAGATATTTATTTAGTAAAGAACATGCTAGCATAGAAATGAGAATATGAAATGTCTTTTATGAGTTATGGTATGAATGTGAAAAGTTTAGAATGTAAAGAATGATTAAGTGTCTTATTTGTAGCTTTTGTATATAAAATGCTTGTATGACCTTATATGTGACTTCATGTGAACTTATTTGAGATTATTCTTATATGGCTTATTTGTGGACTACATATATGTTTGTCATAATACTTTGTATTCTAGTTATTTGAGATGGGGCCCCATCATCAGACCAAAAATCAGAATGCCGGGGAAGAAGAAGTAGATCAACAGACTATCAATGTGTGATTAATTGCTGCTATAGGTTAGATTGCGGAGGTATTGCATCGTCAGGGAGGAAATGTCCCCGTACGTAATCCGGGTCAGGGCCAAGGTGGAGCAGAGGGCAGTAGTGGTAACTACCTTGAGAAATTCTTGCATCGTGGTCCGTCTAGCTTCTTCGGAGATCTCGATGATATGTTGGTTGAGCAATGGCTAAATAAAGTAGAGAAAATTCTTATTGGCCTCGAGTACACTGATGCGAGAAGGGTTGCTTACGCTGAGTTTATGCTAGAGGGAGTTGTCGAGCAATGGTGGCATACCGTGAAATCCAGATGGGAGGCTGAGGCAATACCGCGGACTTAGGATGAGTTTGTCAGAAAGTTTCAGAAGAAATTTATTACAGAGACAGTTATTGAGAAACGGGAGCAAGAGTTTATTAATTTGAAACAGGGCAACATGTCAGTAGATCAGTATGACGTTGCTTTCACCCGCTTGTCTCGTTATGTGCCAGCCTTAGTGCAGCCGGAGAGTAAGAGGATTCAGAGATTTGTTATGGGCTGAGACCCGATATTTCGTTGAATTTGTCTAGTCAGGACTATCCCTTTTATGCCGCAACAGTCAGGATAGCTGCTAGATATGAGAAACGGAGAGCAGATTTGTTTGGGGAACCGAGTCAGCCTAGTAAACGACCACATCAAACACAGAGTCAGGGGTATCAGAGGCAAACTATTTCAGTTGGCCAGAGTCAGCAGTCGCAACAGACTTAGAGTTATACTGGCCCTACTCAAACTCAGGCACGACCAGTTCAGAGTCAGAATCAAGGGCAGCCTCGTCCAGTTGTGGCACGATCTCAGTAGGGTAGTTCAGCTACCTCTTCTTACAAAGCTCCTATGAGAGGCACTATTGCAAGACGTCACCAACAGTGCAGCTTCTGTCAGCGCCAGGGCAATGAAGGCGCATAAAGGCGTCAGCTTCATAATGAAGGCACAAAAGGCGTTAGGTTCAAAATGAAGGCGCGTAATGGCGTCAGCTTCAAAAGTGGAAGCGCAACGGGATCGTCTCTAGATATGTAAATAACAAAAACATGCAAGCGCAGTGGAAATAATAACAATTAAAATTTGCATGTAAACAAGTTTGTATTTACATAAACCAAAGAGTAAATCTGTAACTTAGTACAAAATGAAAATACATAAAAGTATATACAACTATATATGTAACGACCCTAACCCGGCCCTTCTCAAGACTAGGTCAAAATCTATGTTCACTGTTGCTGCGGTCTCCCGTAAATAATTAACGTAACCTTAAGAGAAAGAAAATACATAAAACTATTCAATAAAAAGCTTTTATACAATAAGTCAAGTACAAAAGGGTGTTACAATATCTGAGAGAAAAATCTAGCTTCTAATTAAGTGCAATTTTCGGCCAAGGCAACAACAAAAGAATGAAGACATGACCACTATTTATAGATGCTCAAACTTGCTCATCAAATGACAAGTGGCATGATCTAAATATATGAAGAAGCCAAGTGTCAAAATTGCCCTTTGATGGCCGGCCAAGGAGGGGTAAAAAGGACAATTTTGCATGCAACTTGTTGTTTGTCTTTTTGTGCAAGTTGTCTTTTGTCTTTTTGTGTTTCGTCCTTTTGTGTTTTGTCTTTTTGTGCAAGTTGTTGTTTGTCTTTTAGTGAAGACAAACATTAATTAATTCTAAACCCTTTTAGAATAATTAATTACAGATTGACTCCTCAATCTATTTGCACTAAAGCCCCAATACTTTTCAGTATTTATACTCTAGCCCTAAAACTTTCAAAAATTACGATTTTGGCCCACTTAACTGGTAATGTCCAAAATCACACCGTTAACACTTTAACGTGTTTCCAACTCAATACCAAGCTCAAAACTGTTTTATTCATAATACCCCAAGTGTGTGACTTTCTAGGTTCATGATTGTATAGCGATAAAGGGTCGATTCCGAAAATATTTTCGCCATTTTTCGGAACACCTTCATGTTCATGAGTAACGAGCTAGCAACGAACGTATCATGACAATATATACAGTAATAAAATCCAATTCCAACAAACCTATTTACAGTTGCAAATTAGCGCACAGTCCGATTCTTCTGTTAAAATATCCCGATCGTTGTAGGGTCCATGAAATGATTAAGTCCGCTATATGATTCTATGCAGAGATCTAATTTGGTGGAATGAGAGATGACATCTATGGACAAACACATTTCTATCGTTCAACTACCCCGGCCGAGAATTTCGCATTCTAGACGACCGATACTAGATCGCATTGGATATCGGCTTACTGTCGGAGGTTAACAGATCCTATCTGGACAATTACTAGTCGGTCTCTATATCACAGGACTAAATTGCAAGAGATCGTATCTCACCCTCAAAGAAGGCGAGCATTGTCCAAATGCAAGACTTAACCCCTGATATAGCCGACAGCCGTAATTTCTCAAGTCAAAGGATTAATTTGCACAATTGTAATGAATGACAAACTATTAATCCAAAGTCATGTAGTTTCGTCATTCCGGTCACATTCAATGATCTGTTCAACCAACGATCATTCACATATGAGTTAATCACACCTCTATGTTGTTGTAGCTCAACGCTCACTACCCTTTATCGTTAACATCTCTATGTTAATCAAAGGTAACTACATATGATAGTCCGTACTTGATTATTCTAGTCTTGGTCGAATAATCTAAGGACTATGAATGCTTTCGAATGTTTATCATGTCGAAGAAATATGCAGTCGAATTCTTAACACATTAAGAATATACTTCTTCTCAGTAAAACATTAAGGACATATTCATATAATTTGAACGGGGAATATGAACATCCAATAAATATGCCATTCATATTTACATCAAAATACGCTATATAGGTCATCTAACTATATAGCATTAAAACATATCTCTAACAATCTCCCACTTGCACTAATGTTATAGAATATAGCCTTCAGCGCATATCTACATGGTATCGCATCCCCATCTTTCCAAGATGACGTTCTAACTGTGATTGACTCATGGGCTTAGTAAGTGGGTCAGTTACATTCTCTAGTGTAGGAACTTTCTGCAGACTTATATCTTTCCGAGCAACTATCTCTCGAATGATATGGAAACGCCTTTCAATGTGTTTGGATTTCTGATGAGATCTAGGTTCCTTAGCTTGTGTAATAGCTCCATTGTTGACGCAATACAGTGGTATCGGCAACTCGATGGAAGGAACTACTTCTAGCTCTTACAACTTCTTCATCCAAATAGCTTCCTTTGCTGCATCAAATGCAGCAGTGTACTTATAATGCCCCGATCTCTCACGAGACCGGAGGCTCTAAAAACCAAGCTATTCTCAACCCAATCCTAAACCCGGGTATAGATTTTTAGGAAAAACGGACAAAGTCTCCCCTGTACTATGGACATTCTGAAAACTTGTAAGCAACCAATAAAGCCACAAAACAACCTGGAACTCCAAGTCTAATTACAGACTCAAACTTTAAGGTCATCCGAGCCTTAAAACATTCAAATAGTTAGAATCATGCAAGCATGCATTCACAATATATTTTCTTTACAAAATCGCTTATCATGCCACTCCATGATAGCCTTTAAACATTCTTAGGAATTGAAGACAACCATACAACCGATCATTCACTCCCAAGCATGCAAGGTAACTAAGAGCATAAACATAAGTTATTACATGCCACGGATACATATCATACATTACATTCAAACTTATAGCTAAACAATATATACTCACCCATAGACTCCGGAATAGGACATAAGTAATACAAACAGATTCTTTATATAACCAACAGGAAACACATCTACCTCAAGCAAGTATCACACAACAACTAAGGAAACTCCTCATCCAATTGCTCATCCTGAAATATGTTAGTGAGGTATGAGCAACCATAATTGCCCAGTGAGGGATAAAGACTACTCGGGACGTGCAATGCAACAATTATAACAGCTAAGCAAGAAGGTAAGTAAAGTACATTTGAAACAGTAAATAACCCCAACACTCCAGAATTCTCTTATCTTTGATCACGAACCATGATCCACGAACCACGAACCACGATCAATGTGCCGACATAACCCCAATCACTCCAATGGGTGTACTCCGGATGTACCCAGATAATCCTACAACCTAACACCCCCTGGCAATCTTCGGACCAAGCGAGTGAGGGACTAGGGTACAGAGATCGAATATCCATTGGCAAGCCCGTTGTTGCCCAACCGACATTCAATACAACCGCCCCTGACACTATGGTTGTGCAAGCACTATGGAATGCACTTAAATCCAATGACAGTATAACAATAACATAGGGCAATAACACATAAGAGAAACAACAAAGTAGGTTACCCTCGAAAACAATTAAGATATAAAAAGAATATAACTCAAGCAGTTATCTTAAGTCATACAATTTACTAAAGAGAAATGAACCAAAATGCACAAAAGGATGAAAATCCTTCACCTTTACCAAGCTCCAAGATGCAAGAATTGGCTCTACTCTCAAACATTTTGGATAGTCAACTGAAGCATTCTTGTGGCTATAAAACATTTCATAACCTCCTAGATGGCATTAACTATATTAATATTTTACAAAGTAACCTTTATAACAAACTCAATCAAATACCCGTTTTTTTGTAACAACCAATAATAATCCAATAATTCACATATAAATAGCAATTTACTTATAGGAAATTCAACTCACAATTTCAATCCATTAATTTCATGAGTTAAGCAAGTGGAAATATTACATAGCATGATCCTGAAATAAGTAATCTAAGTTAGAAGCTTCTCACTAGCAAACTTAGGGTTAAAAGTAAAAGGATGACTTAACAACTCTAGAAGGGAGTGTTTTAACTAGAATATTAAAGTTAGGTGCATTTAAGTTAAAACATAGTTAACCCAAGTTAACATAATACCATACATTGTTTACGATTTTCTTCATTCTAGATTAGATAATAGCTTACATGTGAAACTAGTTCAACTCTACCTAATAATAGACTAGCAATTAACTCAATTTAAGGAATCATCTTAAGAGTTTATAGTTAAAATAAGACAAGTTCCATTAATTGTTCAATAATACATTCATTAACATCGACTTCCAAACATTTACTTCTTAAAAGACTTCTAAATCATACATTCTCTTACTTTCCATTGATTATTAGTTAGTGCATAATATTTAACTCAACCAACATTCCATCTCTTAGTTAGCTAACTATTCAAGAAATAAGTGTTTCACTTAAGACTTTATAACTGATAACAAACCATCCTAATCATATCATTATCTAGCTCAACAAACTTTAATATAACTTATAACTCATTATTTCACAAGTAAGACACGGGATAGGGAGCCTATCTATCAATAACTTCAACATTAAGTTGACAGCAATTTAAAATAAGAACAATTTCATCTCACTTTCATAGCAAACTCAAGTTAAAGATAACATTTAACAAGCCAATAAATAACTACTTCACAATTAACTTACATTCTAACTAAACCCCTACACAATTAAACTAACTTTTCAATTTAAAACTAAATCATAAGCTTTAAGAATAGATGCTATACCAAAACACTTGTCTTCATTTCCAATCAAATTAGCATTCAAGATAAACAATAGATCTAAATCACATTCATTTATAACTAAACAATTATTTTCATGTGGGCAGTATGACATTCAAGCTATAGTTAACCTCTACATAACTTAATAAATGAGTTCACATTTTAGCAAGATGGGTAAAAGGGCAAGGGAAAAGGCAGTTGCATTCCATACTAACTCATGATTTCTATTTACTCATTCAATCTCAATTATATCACAATTTACATAATTATAAGAGCTCCATTACGCTACTAATCATCCAAGAACACTACACAATAAAGTCTTGATCGAAGATATCCAATTAGAGTTGAAACATATCATCACTTCTAGCAAAATAACAACGAAATTCAGATTTTCGAGCAATAGGACAGTTCTGACACATCTCCCCAAAATGATCATAACGTATTCTAGAAAACTCTGAATAATGCACCGTAAAAAGCATTAGAAACTAGACTTGTAAGGATTTCTAACGGTATATAATTCAACCCCTAATCCTTCTCCAATTAATACAGTTTTAAGCTCGAAATTGCCTTATTTTTGCTGAAAAAATATGGACAGCCACGGTTGAACACACACACATGTGCACGCGTGAATTTTGCTTGGTTCCCTTACATTCCTAGCTAGTTTTAAAGATTATTCAAGCATATATAACTGTTGCACACTTCATTAAGCATTTTTATCAAATATCTAGCCTACACATGTCCAAAGATAGCAAATTAATAACAACAAATATAACAATAACAATAGAAGCAATTTCATATAACAATTAAGCAAATTACAAAGAGGCATATTCAAGATTCACATAGAACTATAACAAAAGCTCCAAAACATCTTGAAAACACTTTTAAACACACAAGGAGTCATGTCAAGGTCCTAGAAACATGAGACAATCAAAATTGTACTTAAACCCCTTTATAACTCAACCCGTTTTCCTTCCAAACTCATGCCATTATTCTAGATTCATAATTGGTCTATTCCATGCTTCTAGTTAACTTATTAGACACTCTTAGGACCCTCAAACTCACACAATTACCCGTATTTAGCCCGAAAGCCCCAAATTCCCTCTTTTAACTTTGTACTACAAGTATCTCACTCGAGACTCAAACGAAGGCTAGCAAAGCATAATTAGGGTCTACTTAGCCTAGGAACACCAAAAGTGAATGCCAATTTTATTCGGATTCACGATAACCCTGAAACCCCTTTCTAAAAATCGGCTATTTCATTATTTTGCTAGGTTATGAGCAATTAAACCTTATAGGGCCTTTACATTACCTTCATTGACATCTAAAGCACCTATTAGAACCATTAATTCAAGCTAGAAAGTCCAATTTCACAAAACCCTAGAAATCCCGTCATTATTCACCCCTACGAATCAACCATCGATTTCTACAGTTTAAAATACGAAACAATAGCATAAATGTGGTCTCTACTACTTGTATACAATATATATTAGTACATCTAAGCATTGCATGATCATAATATAGCAAATCAAGAAATTCAAGAAAGTTGACATATATTTCAAATGCAAAAATAGCATACAAATCCCTTACCTAAAGCGCGTAGGAGCTCGACAAAGGCTAGTAGACACCCTAAACTACTTGTTTCTATCTTGGCTTGGCTTGGAATGGAGATTTGATGAGCAAAAGATTCCCTTTTGGCTGCTAAGGGCTATTCGTATTTGCTACAGTAATTCCAGCTTTTGCACTCTTTTTTTGTGTTTTTATGAGTTATAAAGTGTTATGTGAGTATATATTAAGTTGGGGTTATGTTTGGGTGCATATATTGACTATTAAAAGGAGTTTAGCTAGCTAGAAACAAGTCCTAATTGTGCAATTAATGTTAGCTAATTAAAACACCTAGTTTAGTTACGTAATACTATTTATTAGTTTCAACAAATCATTTTCTAAACAGATGCTCCTATCGCTTTAGCTCAAATACACATTTTTCTCATTCCTAAAACAAGTAATATGATTTAAGAAAAATGCTAATTCGAAGTAATTAAGTGGTTGAAAAGCGTGATGAATACTAACCACATAAGCAACAAGCAATGCATAGTGAAAATGTACAAATAGTAGATTCAACAGTAAAAAAATGTACGATAAAGTTCTCGTGCGTTATAGTACTTGGCTTCTATAGTGGAGTCAGCAATAATAGGTTGCTTGGAACACTTCCAACTTACTTCTCCTCCATTACAAACAAACACAAATTCAGATGTAGACTTTCTATCATCCGTATGAAATTAAAAATCTGAATCTGTGTAGCCATCTATCCAGAGTTTTCCTCCTCCATAAATCAGTGCAAAGTCCTTAGTCTCTTGCAAGTACTTAAGGAAATGCTTCACTGCCATCTAGTGTTCTTCTCCTGGATTGGACTGATATCTGCTCACAAGGATTACAACATACGCAATATCAGGCCTTGTACATAGCATAGCATACATGAGACTGCTAACAGCCGAAGCATAAGGTACACGTTCCATACGCTGCCTTTCATCCTCGAATTTGGGAGATTGTTCTTGGAAAGATGTATTCCATGCCGGATAGGCAGAAGACCTTTCTTAGAACTCTTCATATTGAATTTCTTCAATACTCGCTCTATGTACAGACTTTGAGACAAGCTAATCAATCATTTTATTCTATCTCTATAGACACGAATCCTTAAGATATAAGAGGATTTTCCCATATCTTTCGTGGAGAACTTGCTATTCAACCAAATCTTAGTGGACATCATCTGTCCAACATAATTTCCCATGATTAATATGTCATCAACATACAAAATCAGAAAATTGGTCATGCTCCCATTGATGTTCTTGTATATACAAGGTTAATTGTCATTTCTAATGAAACCAATCTCTTTAATCTCATTATTAGATCTGATGTTCCAAGAACGAGAGGCTTACTTTAGACTATATATTGATCTCTTAAGCTTACACACTTGATCTTTGTTGGATTTAAAGCCTTCAGGCTGTTCCATATAGATATATTCTTCAAGATAGCCATTCAGGAATGCAGTTTTAACATCTATTTGCCAGATCTCATAATCATAGTGTGCTGCAATAGCAAGCATGATGCGGATGGATTTAAGCATGACAACTGGTGAAAAAGTTTTGTCATAATCAACACCTTGTTTCTGCCGAAACGCTTTTGCAACCAGTCTTGCTTTATAAGTTTCCACATTTCCATCTATTCCAAGTTTCTTTTGAAGACCCATTTATAACCTATAAGTACTATACCTTCAGGTCGGTCAACTAATGTCCAAACTTCATTTGAATATATGGAATCCATCTCTATTTGCATAGCCTGCCTCCATTTCTCAGAATCAATATCTAGTATTGCTTCCTCATAATCAGTAGGATCATCCAAATGATCTTTATCCCCTATCACAAACAACTCTTGTGTTTCCTCAAGCAGATAACCATATCTCTCAGAAGGACGGGATAATCTGCTAGATCTTCGAGGTCCTTGTGTGATGACTGGTTCTAGATTTTGTTGAATTGGTTCAGGATCAAGACTTGGGTCAATTTGTGGTTTAGAGGACTCTTCTTCTATTATTATTTTCCTTATTCTACCTCCTTCTTGAACAAACTCCTTTTCAAGAAAGATGGCATCTCGACTGATCAATATTCTTTGATCACGAAAAATAAAAATAATATCCTTTAGTCTCCTTAGGATATCCCACAAATCTCTCTTTGTCTGATCTTGATTCCAACTTGTCCGTCTTAAGTTTCTTAACTTAAGCGGGACAACCCCAAATCCTAATGCGATTAAGACTTGGTTTCTTACCAAACCACATCTCATACGGTGTAGTAGGAACAACTCTACTTGGAGCCCTATTCAACAAATAAATAGGCATAAGAAGTGCATACCCCCACAATGAAATTGAAAGATTGGTGAAACTGATCATAGATTGTACCATATCTATCAATGTACGATTCCTACGTTCAGGTAGTCCATTAATTGTAGTGTAGCAGGTAGAGTAGTCTGTGAAGTTATTCCAGCTTGTTTAAGATATTCTAGAAATTCAGTACTTAAGTATTCACCTCCACAATCGGATCGCAAGGTTTTAATCCATTTTCCCGTTTGGTCTTCTCCTTCAGCTTTACATTCCTTGCACTTTTCAAAAGCCTCAAATTTGTACTTCATTAAGTACACATAACCATATCGAGAATAGTCATCGGTAAAGGTTATGAAGTAAATATAACCACCGCGAGCCATTTCTCTAAAGGGTCTGCATACATCACTATGTATTATTGCTAACAACTCAGTGACTCTTGTTCCCTTTCCAACAAATGATGACTTGTCATTTTCTAAGAATACAAGATTCACATGTAGGCCCGGGTTCACATCCCAATGAATCAATGAGTTCATTTTGAGCCATCCATGTTAATCTTTTCTCATTAATATGACCGAGTCTCAAGTGGCACAATTGCTTCACATTAATTTGAATATCTTTTGTTTGTTTTGAAGTGGAAGTTGAAATTACATGCATGCATTCATCAAGGTTCAAATGATAAAGTTCGTTCAACAAAGTAGCTGAGCTGATATATTCATTACGGTAATAAATATTACAGCCCTTGTTCACAAAAGAAAATTCATAATTTTCACAAACAAGCTTAGGAATAGAAACAATATTCCTAACAACATTCGGAACAAACAAAACATTTGACAAACACATAACATGACCAGCAGGCAGATAAACTTCAACATTCCCTTTGGCATGGGCTGCAACACTTGCTCCATTACTAACCTTCAGAACAATCTCACGCTTCTGAAGCGTTATCTTGTCATTTAGACTCTGTAAGGACATACAAACACATGTTGTAGCACCAGAATCTAAAAAGAAGTTGTACCTCTCGCAGTGGCGACAACCTATTTCTCTTTCAACTCTTGAAGGTGTAGAGGACAATTTCTTCTCCAATGGCCATCAACCTTGCAGTGATAACACTTCCTTTTAGGGATGACTTCCTTCTTCTTAACACCTCTGGTGGGCTTAGGAGCAGTGTCCTTCTTCTTCTTGTTGTTCTTCTTCCTTCTTCTATTCTTGGATCTAAACCCAAAAGAAGAGGCAGCAATAGGGACAGTCTCCTTGCCCTTTCCCTTGAACTGTGACTACACAGTGGTCAACATATTGGCTAGCTCGGGCAAAGAAGCAGAGAGTTTGTTCATTTGAAAGTTCACAATGAACTGATTGAAAGAAGGTGGGAGGGATTGTAGAATAAAGTCCGTGTGCAGCTTATAGTCCATGTCAAACTCATGCATCTCAAGTTGAGTAATCAGATTAATCATCCTGAGAACATGCTTGCTGACATCACCACCTTCTTCCAATCTAGTTCTGAACAACTCCTTTGACAGTTCATATCTTAGAACATCACTTTGCTTACCATACAACTCTTTCAAGTTCAGAATCATGCTAGCAGCATTAGACATATTCTCATTCTGGTTTTGCAATTCATTTGACATTGAAGCAATGATATAAGCCTTAACCCTCAAGTCATGTTCTATCCAGAGCTGATGTGTTTCTTGCTCTTCTTCTATTGCAGTTTCAGGAAGGGTAACATGAGGGGCCTTATCCAGAACATATTCAATCTTTTCCAATCCCAAAACAATTTTAAGATTGTGAAACCAATCGGGAAAGTTTGGTCCAGTTAAAGCATTTTTATCAAGGACACGGGCAATGTGATTTGAAATAGAAGCCATTATAAAAGTACTGCAGAAATAAGTAATACAAAAAGTAAGACTGCTAGTTGATGTAAACATGCATAACTATTTAAGTATGATCTTTACAAAAATAGTAACTCCCACTATCTTTATCGATTCTCATACTCCCAAAACGAGAAATGCGAATTCGTTAGAATCCGGTAGTGGGTGACCAAATTTTCTTAATAATTTGTATCCCTCAAAATTTTGTGGCTATGTTGGAATATAAACATTAAGAGTCAACAACGCTTTGTTGTCTATTTCACAAAATAGGTTATGGTCATATTCAGTCCCTAAATTACTTGGTCTTAAACCTTTGTGGTTATAATTGACTAAATGATTTAGTTAGATCGGACCCGCCATCTGACAATTATCTCACAAATTGAATCAATAACCTCAAGCCTTTGTGGCTATAATTGGCCGTTAGATTTGGAAGACAACCACATCACTATGTTCTACTAGCGACTCAATCAAACTTATTATGAACCATGTCCCTCTACCTTTGGGTAAAACCAGATATGATCGCTTTGGGTTCATTAAGTCCTAGGATGGCGGAGGACAACATATCTAATATTAATTTGCACAATTGGGAGTTTTGTAATAGATCTCATCATGCATACATTAACAAGCATATAAATGTAATGCATGCAATAATCATAGATGGTGGATCATGGACTTTGGAATAAAAAAAGGAAAAACTATCTTAAAACACATCACTATGTCTTCAAGATCTCCAACTCCTTTAGATTCTTCCGCTTGCTTCCTTGCATGTCATTTTGAGAATTTACATATAGTCCTCACTACAAAGTTCTCTCAAAAGCAAGAGAATAAAATGAGACTTATGTCTCAATTACAAACCGAGCATCCACTAAGTCCATGATCAAGCTCACCATTTATGCAACATGTAGCTAGATTAAACTTATCACATAGATAATCAAGCTAAATGAAAAACAACCAATAAACATCTTAACGCATCATATACAAAAGATAATCAAAGTACATCTAATCTTCTATTAATGTTTTGACAACATGCATGATAGAGAATTGACTCTAACATCAACCAAGCATTCCAAGACCAACTGAGTTCACAAGCCATATAGTCTCGATATGACACCTAAATCGAGATCTCCATATAAAGGGATCATCAGGCCCAATCATAGAAAACTTTTGGCTTGCTACAATCAAAGTCGATCTTTCCATGCAGGATGGAATCAACTCATATCTTTCGCATAAACGTGTCAATAAACATTAAAAGATTAGATCTAATGTACATATTATGGACTTTCAAAACCGTGGCTCTGATACCACTTGAAGGCGCAATAAAGGCGCCAACTTCATAATGAAGGCGCAAAAGGCGTCAACTTCAAAATGAAGACGAGTAATGGCGTCAGCTTTTAAAGCGAGAGCGTAACGGGATCGTCTTGAGATATGTAAATAATAAAAACATGCAAGCGCAGCGGAAATAATAACAAATAAAATTTGCATGTAAACAAGTTTTTATTTACATAAACCTAAGAGTAAATCTATAACTTAGTACAAAAGGGAAAAATAAATAAGAGTATATACAACCATATACATATGTATTTAAAACGAAATATAAGAATACCTCGTGTGGAGAACTCAGATGTAGACACTTGAAAAAGATCTTGACTCGGACAAATCTCCTCCGCAAGTACAAAGGGCCTAGTCAGTCCACGGGTATCCAAAAGCAAAGGACAACTAACTAATAGTAGTGCTAGCTTAGTTAAGTCCAAGAGCTTAAGTGATTTATAGTTAAAACAAGAAACAAAATATTTTTCTAACTCTACAAGCTTGGGCCAAATTTACCAAGAGAAAGAGAAAAAAATCTAGCTTCTAATTAAGTGCAATTTTCAGCCAAGGCAACAACAAAAGAATGAAGACATGACCACTATTTATAGATGCTCAAACTTGCTTATCAAATGACAAGTGGCATGATCTAAATATATGAAGAAGCCAAGTGTCAAAATTGCCCTTTGATGGTCGGCCAAGGAGGGGTAAAAAGGATAATTTTGCATGTAACTTGTTGTTTGTCTTTTTGTGCAAGTTGTCTTTTGTCCTTTTATGTTTTGTCCTTTTGTGTTTTGTCTTTTTGTGCAAGTTGTTATTTGTCTTTTAGTGAAGACAAACATTAATTAATTATAATAAGTATTTACACTTTGGTCCCAAAACTTTCAAAAATTACGATTTTGGCCCACTTAACTGGTAATGTCCAAAATCACACCATTAACACTTTAACGCATTTCCAACTCAATACTAAGCTCAAAAATGCTTTATTCATGATACCCTAAGTGTGTGACTTTCTAGGTTCATGACTGTACATCAATAAAGGATTGATTTTAAAAATGTCTCTGCCATTTTCCAGAATACCTTCATGTTCATGAGTGACGCGCTAACAACGAATGTATCATGACAATAAGTACAGTAATAAAGTCCAATTCCAACGAACCTATTTATAGTCGCAAATTAGCGTGCAATCTGATCCTTCTGTTAAAATATCCTGATCGTTGCGGAGACCATGAAATGATTAAGTCCGTTATACGATTCTATGCATAGATCTAATTTGGTGGAATAAGAGATAAAATCTATGAAAAAATATCTTTCTATCATTCAACTACCCCAACCGAGAATTTCTCATTACAGACGACCGACACTAGATCGCATAGGACATCGCCTCACTGTCGGAGGTTAATAGATCCTATCTTGACAATTACTTGTGGTCTCTATATCACAAGATTAAACTGCAAGAGGCCGTATCTCACCCTCAAAGAAGGTCAGCATTGTCCAAACGCAAGATTTAGCCCTTGATATAGTCGGCAGCTATAATTTCTCAAGTCAATGGATTAATTTGCACAATTTGCAACGAATGAGAAACTATTAATCCAAAGTCATGTAGTTTCGTCATTCCGATCACATTCAATGATCTGTTCAACCAACAACCATTCATATGTGAGTTAATCGCATCCCTATGATGTTGTAGCTCAACGTTTGCTACCGCTTATCATTAACATATCTATGTTAAGCAAAGGTAACTACATATGATAGTTCGTACTTGATTATTCTAGTCTTTGTCGAATAATCTAAGGATTATGAATGCTTTTGATTGTTTATCATGTCGAAGAAATATGCAGTCAAATTCTCAACACATTAAGAATATACTTCTTCTCAGAAAAATATTAAGGACATATTCATATAATTTGAATGGAGAATATGAACATCCAATAAATATGCCATTCAGATTTACATCAAAATTGTCACGCCCCAACTCGACCTCTCCTATAATCAGTCAGGACGCAACGGAATTTCGGCAGTATAACGACAGTAAATAAGACACCGAGGCTCTAAACCAACCTCAATAGAACATCATACATCAACTTCACAAACTATACAACAAACAACTCCTCAATAAAATAACATACCTCATAACCATATTATACAATAAACAGTCCTCGTTATATGCCTCCGTTCCAACATAATACATAGGCTATACATACATTTCAAAATAGATTATACAAAACATTATTTTACAACAACTAAGATAATCACATGGCAATGACTCCTGCACATAAGACTCATCCACATACGGCACATTTTTCTCTTCAGGAGGCACATACCCGTAGTCAAAATCAGTAACACCTGCATGCATGCAATAATAGAGAGTGAGCTTATATAAATAAGCCTAGTGAGGATCCGATAGATCTCAAGCAAGGTCTACTAGACTCCTTGGAATAATCCTTTGAGTCAGTAAACACACAATAACATAAATAATACTATCATCACATAACTATATGACCATTCAATAAAGGATACTCTAGTTGGTGTAGCTCCAAACGCCATCACGATCTCAACCGTTCTTCTTATAACTCCCCATTACTCACGCACCCAGGGTACCCTCAATAACCTCTCCCTCCATGACACCTCCGTCATGCGAGCTGGAGGCAGTCTCTGATAGTCATGCCGTTATCAACCCGACAGCCCGATGCTGCCCGAGAGGTGGCACACATATACCAGAGACTCAGCAATAAATATAAACATCAATCATCAATATTCCGAGAGATCAGCAACGAAAGTGCCCGATTCCCGTACTCAATAATCAATCAATATTCTGAGAGATCAGCAACGAAAGTGCCCGATTCCCATACTCAATAATCAATCAATAATCATCAATCATCATATTATCATCATCAATAATCATATCAATAATCAATTTAACAACAATTAACTAAGTTAGATGACAAAGTAGGCCATCCAACCGGACATGCATTAAACACACAATCAAACCCTAGTTTACCCATCAACAACTCACAATTCAATCACTCAAACCACACCCGATCAACTAAGGCTCAATTCAATAATTTAAAGAAAGATAACCTAAACTTCAAATAATCATATCTTACATTCTACTAATCCAAACAACCCCAAATCAGTTTCAAACACTCACCCATTCAACCAACTACATTAGCCCTCTCGGAAATCCACCATAACACCTCCAAATCATGCCCGATAACCCTAAAACCTTAGGATATCTTGGCTGAATTTTTTTGGACTTTCCCACGAGCAATGTAATCGAAAATTTGGAATTACAACAGCGCTAACACGTAATTATCAAGTATTTAGAAATCGACGGCAATCGATTTTGATCATCGCAACTCAATTAATTCAACATTGAACAAATTAATCAAATTTAAATACCCGAAAAATAAAAATTATGCTACATCCGACAGAAACTTGTAGTATTACCACTAAACGATCCCTAGCATGCAAGGAGCAATAATCTAACATCAGATTAACATTCTAACGGTTCAATAATCATTTATACGCATAAACACAAAATATGAGTTTTGAGATCTAGAATTTTTCTCTCACCTTTGATGTGTTTTGATGCAAGAAATGTGTAGAATGGATGCCAAACAATCAATTTCAAGCTTTGAATCACTCAATTCGGCTTTGAAACGCAAAATCTGTGAGAAAAATGCTTTGAAAATGCCTTTATCTTTCTCCTCCAAGGAGCCATGGTTTTGTGTGTGTTTTTGGTGGTGTTTTGCTTTGTTTTCAATGTGTGTTGATCATATATTAAGCAAAGGTCAAATAAATAAAAGAAAGTCAAAGTGGAAACTAATTATTTTTAGTGTTTTCTTGACTTTAAATGCATTTTATTGATCACCAAAGTTCAAAACAATTATTCAACACCCAAGATAGCTCAAGTAGGTTATTTTTAGGTGACAAGAAGTTTTACAATCAAACAATTTCACCCGAGTCGGCTTAAAACTCGATTTTCGCAAAAGTCGGTGTAAAAATCCTAATAAATTTCTAAGCCGATTTTGAAACCGTTTTAATCAAACACATGTCTATTAAAGTCCGTGGACTAGGTCTAGAAGGGTTAAAAAGACTAGTTTCAAAATTTTAGCGGACGTGTTTCGAAAACACTATTCACTAAAAATCGACGATAAAATTTCTGACTCCGTTTTTTATGAAAATTTCATGAATGCACATTTAGCACGTATTAGGAGTATTAATACCAAAATCACCATATTATAAGACATATAGCACATAGACAGGTTAATTCACACAAATCGAGGCAAAGGCACGCAAATCGAGGTAAAGCAGAAAAGTGGGGTTTCACAAAAATTCCCTATATAGGTCATATAACTATATAGCATTCGGGCATATCTCTAACATGCAACACAGAGAAAAATTGCTGGAAGAAATTGAACAGGTGTACAAGTTGTGGGGTGACCAGTACAGGGTCAAGGATTGCTTGAAATTCAAGAATACCAGAGGTTAGACATCTGGTCAGGGTACTCAGACTAGGGCACCGGCTGCATCACCAATACCACGGGGGCAAGTCCGAGTATTGGCTTTGGATACAGAGGAGCTTCTTGATATGACTGCAATTGTTGAAGGTACTTTTCTTCTTAATAATCAGTCGGTTAAAGTTTTAATTGACTCCGGGGCCACACATTCATTTATCACACCTGCTTGTGCACAGAATGTTAAATTGAAACATGATAAATTGTTGCATAAGATTGTGGTTCATACGCCTATGGGTCCAAAGTTTATTATGAAGTCTATTTGTAAGGCATGTAGTATTTATATTAAGGGTCGCGTGTTTCCTGCTGATTTGATTATTCTACCTTTCTGCGACTTTGAAATTATATTGGGGATGGATTGGTTAGGAAAATACTATGCACAACTTGATTGTAGGAAAAAAATTGTGAAACTAGAAATGTCTAACCAACCTGTAATTGAAATAGTTGGAAGTAGAAAATCAACTAGAACCCCTATAATTTCCTCTATTAAAGCATAAAAAATTTTGGGTAAAGGTTGTGAGACTTATCTTGCTTATCTAATTAATCAACCTAGGACAAATTGAAACTAAATAAAGTTCCTATTGTGAGAGAGTTTCCGAGGGTATTTCCTGAAGAGTTACCTAGTTTACCACTTGGCAGAGAGATTGAGTTTGTGATTGACTTGTTGTCGAGGACTACACCTATCTCTAGGACTCCGTATAGAATGGCTATACCTGAATTGCAGGAATTGAAACTTCAGCTGCAGGGTTTACTTGAGAAGGGATTCATTTAGCCGAGTTCTTCACCGTGGGGTGCACTGTCATGCCCTGACCCAACCTCATATTAAAGGTTAAGTCTGGACCCGACAAACGGACAGAGCCTCCTCTGTACTGTGGACATTCTGGTAACCTGCAAATATTCAATAAAACCACAAACACCAACTAGAACTTCGATTCCAACTAAAACCCTGCTTCAAGGCCATCCGAGCCTTAAGTAATACAAAACAATTTAAATACATACAAGCATGCAATCCACAACTCTAGAATCTTCACCTCATAACCGCTTATCATACCACTCAATGTTATCATTCAAACATGCAAAAAAAAAAACTAAAGTCAACCTTTCAACCCTTGCATTCACACCCAAGCATGCAACAACTAGAAGCAAGAATATAAGTTATTACATGCCACAGTTACATATCTCATACTACATCCAAACTTACAACTGAACAAATATATACATGAATCCATAAGCTCCAAAATAGGACATAAAGTAATACAAACAAAGTCTTCATATAAACAGCAAGAAAACATAGCCACCTCAAGCACAAAGCATACAACAACTAAGGCAATTGCTCCGCCTACACCTCTTGCTCATCACCCTCAACTAAATCAAGTTGGGGTTCAACCTCAGCACCTCCTGAAACATGTTAGCAAGGTATGAGCAACTACAATTGCCCAGTCAGGGATATAGTCTACCGGGGTGTGCAATGCAACAATTAATACAAAGAAAGTAATTAAACAGCAAAAGATCAATATAAATGTCAAGTTACTACACATTTAAAAGGATACAATTCACTTTAATCATAACACTCCAGAAGTCACTTGATCTTCAATCACGAACCTCGATCCACGAATCTCGATCAATGTGCCAGCATAAAACCCCAAACATTCCAGTAGGTGTACTCCGGATGTACCCCGATAAACCTACAACCCAACACCCATTGGAAATTTCCGGACCAGGCGAGTGAGGGACTAAAGCACGGAGATCGAATATCCACTAGCAAGCCCGCTCCGCCTTGCTAATATCTAATACATCTGCCCCTGACACTATGGTTGCGCAACCACTATGCAATACACTTTAACATTTGAAAAGATAATAACATTGAAAGCAATAACACTTAGGAGGGACAACAAAGTAGGTTGCCATCGAAAACAGTTCAAATAAGCATTAGCATTTAAAGAACTAAATGAATACAAAGGCATTAACTTATTCCACACGGAACTTTACCAAAAGCTCTTGAAGATCTTAAAATTACATTTAAACACCTAATAAGCACTTACAAGTTCATAGGAGAACAAACAGTTGATTTTCCACTATTCCCCCTTTATATCCTAAGTCGTTTGATTCCAAATTAAAAGGGAATGTTCCAAATTCTTGAGAAAGTTATACCATACTTCTAAATATCCCTTATGGCACCCCTAGGACCCAAGAAGTTACCCAATTACCCACGTTTAACACAAAAGCCCCGTTTGCCCTTTTTTGAGTTTGTACTACATGTATCCAAACCAGAACTCAACCGAGGTTTAACAAAGCATATCTAGCATCCATATAGCCTAAGAACACTAAATGTGAAGGCCAAAACCACCCGAATTCGCATTACACTCGAAACCCCTTTCTAAAAGTCGCCAATTTCACTTTTTTGCCAAGCTTTGAGCAATGTAACCTCCCGAGGCTATTAATCTATCTTTATTAACACCTAAGGCACCTATTAGAAGCAATTAATCGAGCTATAAGGCACAATTTCACAAAACCCTAAAAACATCACTATTCATGCCCTACAATCAACGAACGAATTTAACCGATTAAAAAGCAAAACAATTGCATAAATATGGTCTCTAGAACTTATATACAACATATATCATCACTTTGGAGCATCCAATAATCATTTGATAACAAATCTAAAATTTCAAGAAAGTTACAACATTTTAAAGGATGCAAAATATACATGCAAATCCCTCACCAATGCACGAAGAAGCTTGTAGGATGATAGCAAACACTCTAAACCACTTGCTCTAAGCTTGAAATGGCTTGAATCCAAGAGTTGTTGAGCAAAATTTCTTCTTTTTTTTTCTCTCATAAGGCTGTCGGGTAAGGGGGGTTACTATTCAGCTTTTATTTTATTTTTTCTATGTTATGATATATGCTAATGTTGCTTATTAAGTATATATGCATGATTGAAATATATTTGTGTGTGTGTGTGTTGACAATAAAAGTGAGTCAAACTAACTTAAAATAGGTTTAATGGTGCAATTAAATGTTAGCTAGTTAAAATATAATGTTAGGCTTTGTAACACTATTAAACGAACCACTAAAAATATTTTCTAAACGAAGGCTCCTTTTTTTCATTCCTAAAATAAGTCATATAATTTAGGAAAAGTTAAAAAATGCAATGAATAGTAGCCAAAGAAGTAACAAGTAGTTGCACATTAAAAATTCGCAAACAGTGAATGCAACAGTAAATAAAAGTACGTCTAAGTTCCCAAGCAACACACCCTCTCCCCCTTAAACTAATTACGACCACACAATTCTTACATGATTCGGCAAACAACTCAGGATATCTGTCTCGCATCTGATCATCTCTCTCCCATGTTGCATCCTTTAACCCGTGATGATCCCAAAGAACCTTAACCATCAGGATGCTTTTAGTTCTGAGTTCCTGAACCTTTTGGTCTATTACCCGAAGAGTTTTCTCTTTATAAGTCAAAGTCTCACTAATCTCTAGAGGCTGTGGCTCAAGAACATGAGAAGGATTTGATTGATATTTTCGAAGCATAGAGACATGAAAGACATCATGAATTTTGCCCAAACTAGGAGGTAAAGCTAATCTGTAAGCCAATGCATCAACTTTCTCAGTTATTTCAAATGGTCCCACATATCTCAGACTAAGTTTATCTCATTTACCATGCCGAATCCAACCTTTTTGAGGAGAGATTTTCATAAATACCCTACCTCTCAAGGTAAACTCTAGATCTTGACGGCATCTATCTACATAATTCTTTTGCCGACTCTTTTACCGACTCTGGGCTGTAAGTATTCTCTTTTTGATAAGCTGCACATTATCAATCATTATGTTCATCTTTGGCAATATAGTAGGGTCAATAGTCTTCATCTATCCAACTTCATCCCATTATAAAGGAAATCTGCATTTACACTTATAAAGTGCCTCATATGGCGCCATACAGATAGTAGTTTGATAACTGTTATTATAAGCAAATTCCGCAAGTGGCAAATACCTCGTCCAATTCTTACTGAAGTCCAGAATACAAGGTCACAATATATCCTCGAGTATTAGGATAGTTCTCTCAGATTGACCGTCAGTTTGAGGGTGATAAGATATATTGAAGCTCAACGTGGTGCCCAAAGCATTCTGAATCTTCTACCAGAACTGAGATGTGAATCTGGGATCTTTGTTTGACATAATACTCTTTGGAATCCCATGAAGTCTCATAATATTCTCAACATATAACTCAACTAGCTTGTCAAGATAATCAGTTTTCTTCGTGGCAATAAAGTGAGAAGTCTTGGTCAATCTATCAACGACCACCCAAACTGAATTATTACCTTTCGAAGATCTTGGAAAGTCTGACACGAAATCCATAGTAATATGGTCCCATTTCCAATCAGGAATAGCCAAAGATTGCAATAACCCTGCAGGTCTCTGATGCTCAGCTTTAACTTTCTGGCAGGTCAAGCATCTAGATACATATTCAGCAATCTCCCTTTTAATGTTATTCCACTAGAAATTCTATTTCAAATCTCTGTACATCTTTGTACTACCTGTGATGACCAAGAACCTCATCATATTCATTTTAAATTGTTGAATGTCATATTTGAGCATTAAATATGCATTTATTCAATTTTTAGTATAAGGCACTATTCATAAAGAAATTTATTGTTTAATTTTTCTGAAACTGTATTTTTCTTATGTCACATATCATGTAGGAGGAATGTGAAAAATATTATTTTGTGTATTTAATGTTGGGAGTGTGCATTTAGAAAATAGTTTTCGTCTTGAATGAATAGTATTACGTAGGTGAAACATTAGTTTTAATTAGTTAACAATTATAGGAGTTTTTAACATGGTTTTGCATTTTTCTCATGATACTTGTCATTTAAGAGGCATGAGAAAATTTGAATTACTTGCATAGCACGTCGGGAAAGCGGGTAGAAAAAATATTTTGTGTGTCGTAATGAATAGTAAAAAAAAAAATTCAGCATTTTGATTTTTTTTTTCATTTAGCTTGCTTTGACTTGAATTAAAACTACTTAACCAAACCATTTGACCCAATAACCCAAACCCTTGACCCATGAACCATTTTTAACTCTTATAACCCATTATATACCAAACAAAAAAAAAAATCAGCTCAAAAACCCCCTCCCCAAACCCGTGAGTCAACAAGAGCAAAAAAAAATAAAGGAAGAAGAAAATTGTTAGTTTTCACCAATTTGATCCATTCCAAGCCTCATTTTAGTGCTGTTGAGCGTAGCAAAGTGATCTCCAAGCTTTTTCTTGTTGTCTAGTGATGAGAGATGCATAATTTTGAGTTTTTAAAGTTAAGTTACATTTATGTAAATTTTGTGATTTGATATATCTTGTTTATATGTGCCTATCTATGCTTAAATTAGCATTTATTATGATCATAGAACAATCTTTTATAGTTATTTGAAGAATTTTATGGTTGAAAATGAAGTTTGGAGACTTGGAGAAGATGATGAATAGTGTATGTGAATAGTAACCTGCGAATTTTGGGATTTTTGCATTTTAATTGTTTTATTGCTTCTAATAGTTGCTATAACCCTTGAGAATGCTATATGTATCATAAAAATTGTGATAACTTGACTATAATTGGAAATTTAGCTTGAAATGCAAAGAGGACCTTAAAACGAAATATTGAGTTTAGCATGTTTGATGATGTAGTTGGTCTTAGAAGTGTTAGGAAGCTCTTAAAATGTAATTACGATGCTTAATTGTTAATCGGATTATGTAGCTGTAGTTCAAATCACTAAAGAAGTTTTTCGGTGCTTTTGTGTTAACATGCTTAAAAATGTGATTTTGTGGCATTTAGTTGCATCATAAAGTCGCTATATGGGATTAGTGAAGCCAGATTTGAAGTTAATTATCTTGCTATGTGGTTTATGTTATGTTGAAGTTAATGGTTAAAGAAACTTGAAACTCATGATTGGTTAGTTGTTTAGTGTGAAAAATGGTGTATGAATCCTCTAATGCTCGTGTTGCTAGTTTATATATGTGTTTTGGATGTAGTTGAAGATTTTGCTAAAGCTAACTTAATGGTGTAGCTTAAGTGTTTGTAATAATGCATAAATGAAGTGTAAGAATGTTATACATGCTAGAGTGTTATTATAGTTAGTTAAATGCAAGAAAACAACAAGAAAAGTTTATAAACAAGCAAAGCCCTGATTTGGACAGTCCACTGCCCCTACCTTTCGAAACTCTTTTGACATAGTAAACGTGTTCTAAAATTAACAAAATTTGTACAGAAGCTAGATTAGGCAGTTTAGAGTAAATGTTGATTTCTAGGACTAAGGTTAATTCTAAATTTTTAGCCCTCTGATCACATCATTTCCGAAATGTAGCTCAAAAATTGCTGGTTCTGCCCAGCTATGTGTAGTTGCACGGTAAAGGTTATAACTTCTGGAATTTAACTTGAAATTGAGCACCGTTTGAACCTAAAATTAACTACACTTGAAGAGCTATGTTTATACATAAAAATAAGATAATTTGGAGGTCATTAGTATAGGTAAATTATTGAATAAAGTTAAGCTTCTGCTAGAAAGTTGGAAAATGAGCTTGCTTCCATGAAAGTTTACATGTTAAGTGTTGAAAACGTGCTTGGTAGTTGATTTTATTTTGGTGGTTAAATGGGGTTGAGCCATTAATGTGATTTTATTGTATTGGTTACGAATGTCTCTAAGAGATTCTTTGTGATAAGTATATGTTCTATTACATGCTAGGGTTGATCCATTGAGCCAATCCAAGGTGTTGAAAGTAGACTAACGCTAGTTCTTGTATCCTTTAGCTACCTGGTAAAGGTGAGGGAGTCTTCATCTTTTTTTTTGTACATCTTAACTTATTTTATTGGTTATAGATTGTATGATTAGTAATTGAAATAGTTTATATGTACTATTTACTCGCTATCATGTTCTCGTGTTATTTGTATTTAATTGCGAGGGTGGCCTACTTTGCCGACCCTCTTATGTGTTATTTGATATCTTGAATGCTTGTGGACTTGTCTCGGGGTTGCGCAACCTTATCGGACATGGTCGCGTCGAGAAACACGGGCGGCATTGGGCTTGCCGTGCTCCCTCGACTACCATAGTGCCTATTCCCTTCTCGTTGAGGCATACTCCACTACCTCAGAGGCGTGGTTCACTTGCTGGGCATGGACCTACCTCAGGAGAAAGGGTCGTAGGATCGGGATACATCCGAAGTATCCCAATTATTGGTGTTTGGGGTTTGCCGGCATGTTCGTGAAGTTCGTGGTTCGTGGCTCGTGATTGAAGACTTGGAAGTGGAACCGTATCCTTTTTAAAGTGATTAAATACTTGGCTTTCTATCTTGCTGGTTTATGTTGTATATATATATGTTTTCTTGTGATTGCATATCATATTGCACGCCTGATATGTTGCATTACCTTTCTCGCTGGGCAATATTGTTGCTCATTCCTCATTTAATATTTTTCAGGTGAAGCTGAGGTGAATCCTCAGCTGATAGAAGAAGAGCAAGAAGTGCTAGTTAAGCAATTTCGGTGACTTCTTGTGTGATAAGGTTGTCTAAAATGAGAAGCTTGCGTGGAGTTGTTGTTGATTGCCTTTTTGTGACCTTGGGGTCTTGAGTATAATTGGTGAATGTAATAATTTATAATCTTGTATGTTGGATATAAAGTGGAATGACATGTAATAATCCATAGTAAACTTATTCTTTTGCATGCTTGTGTGATTAACAAACTTGGAAGTAGAACTTGGCTATTGTTGTATCTAACTACCTATAGTTAAAATTAGAAATGCTTTGCTTGCTTGTGTGTTATATGTAATTGTTGTTCCAAGGCTCGGATGGCCTTGTGATCGCGGGTGGCCCATAAAAATCTTGGAGGATTGGTTGTAAGAGTTGCTGTTTGTGGATCTAGCATCATGGGTGTCTTTGTGCAGGTACCAGTTTAGTCCTATAAACAGGGGAGACTCCGTCCGTTTTCCCCTAAATTTTGTGCCCGGGGTTTGGAATTGGGTGAGAATAGCGTGATAACTAGGAGTCCCGATCTCGTGAGGGATCGGGGCGTTACACTACCTGGATGAATAATATACTTTGAACTGTATGCCTCAGCAAGTATTTCTTTATTTAAAGCCAGCTCACTTGGAATACAGATTCTGCCCTTGAACTTAAGAATACTATCATCATACAATTTGAAGTCCGACTCTCCCCCTTTAGACTTTTCTAGGATTTTCAACAATTGTGGGTCAATCTGCTGAGCTTCTCTATCCTAGATAGTAATAAAGATTGAATCTGCAAACTTGCAAATTGAATACCAGAATTTGAAGTTTTGGGCTTCCATAAACATAGTTCTTCTATGAACTCCCAATTTTTGATAATCAAGCTAGCAACTGTAGCCTTTCGGCTCAAAGCATCAGTAACAATATTGGCCTTACCTGGTAGATAATTAATGGTACAATTATAGTCCTCAAGTAATTCCAGCCAACCCCTCTGCCTCATGTTCAACTCTTTTTGTGAAAACATATATTTCAGACTCTTATGATCTGTAAAGATTTCAAATTTGTTACCCTAGAGATAGTGACGCCATTTCTTTAGTGCAAAGATAATAGCCGCAAGCTCAAGATCGTGCATCGGATAATTGAGCTCATAGGGTTTTAGTTTCCTAGAGGCATATGCAATAACTTTTCCATTCTGCATCAATACATAGCCTAAACCTTCCTTTGAAGCATCACTGTAGATTACTAGGTTATCAGTTCCCTCGGGTAATGCAAGAATATGAGCCGTAGATAACCTTTTCTTCAATTCTTGGAAGCTAGCCTCGTATTTCTTATTCCAATCAAACATAGTCTTCTTTTGAGTAAGTTGAGTCAAAGGTCCAGCAATTTTAGAGAAGTCCTTGACAAATCTTCTATTATAACTTGCTAAACCCAGAAAACTGCGGATTTCTACAACAGTCTCAGGCCGTTTCCAAGCTAATACAACCTCAATCTTTACCGGATCAACAAAAATACTATCCTACGAGATAATATGACTGAGAAAAGCAACTTTCTTTAACCAGAACTCACATTTGCTGAATTTTGCAAACAATTTATGCTCTTGAAGAGTCTATAATACAATCCTGAGATGTTGTTCGTGCTCAGCCTCAGATTTAGAATACACAAGAATATTATCAATAAAAATAACCACAAAATGGTCCAGATACGGACAGAATACCCTCTGCATTAAGTCCATAAATGCGGCGGGACTATTAGTCAAGCCAAACGACAGAACAACAAACTCATAATGGCCATAATGAGTTTTGAAAGTAGTTTTAGGCACATCATATTTCGTGACCTCAATTGGTAATAACCCTGCCTCAGATCAAATTTAGAAAATACCCTGGCACCCTGCAACTGATCAAATAAGTCCTCAATTAAAGGCAACGGATATTTTTTTTTTTTGATAGTCACTTGATTGAGGCCCCGATAATCAATGCATAAGCGAAGAATTGGTGCACCCCAAGGCGAAGAACTCGACTAAATGAATCCCTTCTCAAGCAGACCCTGTAGCTGAACTTTCAATTCTTGCAATTCGGGTAGAGCCATTCTATACGGAGTCCTAGAGATCGGTGTAGTCCTCGGTAATAAGTCAATCAAAAACTCTATCTCTCTATCAGGTGGTAAACTAGGTAATTCCTCAAGAAAACCCCCGGAAACTCTTTCATAATAGGCACATCATTCAGTTTCAATTTGTCCCCAGGTTGATTAATTAGATAAGCGAGATAAGCCTCACAACCTTTGCCCAACATTTTTTATGCTTTAATAGAAGAAATTATAGGAGTTCTAGTTGATTTTCTATTTCTAACTATTTCAATTATAGGTTGGTCGGGCATTTCTAGTTTCACAATCTTCTTCCTACAATCAAGTTGTGCGTAATATCATACCAACCAATCCATCCCCAAAAGAATTTCAAAGTCGTGGAAGGGTAGAATAATCAAATCAGCAGGAAATACACGACCCTCAATATAAATATTACATGCCTTACAAATAGATTTGGTAACAAACTTCAGACCCATAGGTGTATAGACCACAATCTTATGCAATAATTTATCATGTAATGTGTAGCCCTAGAGTCAATTAAAACTTTAACCGATTGATCATTAAGAAGAAAATTACCTTCTACTACCATAGTCGTATCCGAAAGCTCCTCTGCATCCAAAGCAAATACTTTGGCTTGCCCCCGTGGCATTGGTGCTGCAGTTGGTACCCTGGTCTGAGTACCCTGACTAGATATTTGACCCCTGGTGTTCTTGAATTTCAAGCAATCCTTGACCTTGTGTTGGTCACTCCCGCAACCTGTACACCTGTTCAATCTTTTCTAGCAATTCTCCTCAGTACGGCCCTGACGCTGACAAAAGTTGCACTGCTGGTGACTTATTGTAATAGTGCCTCATGTAGGAGCTCTATAAGAAGAGGCAACTGAACTACCCTGCTGAGATTATGCCACAACTGGACGAGACTGACCCTGATTCTGACTCTAAACTGGTCGTGCTTGAGTCTGAGTACGCCCGATATCACTCTGAGTCTTGCTCGGTTGTTGACTCTGACCAACTGAAATAGTCTGCCTCTGATACCCCTGATTTTGTGTCTGATGTGGTCATTTACTGGGCTGACTCGGCTCTCCAAACATATTTGCTTTCCGTTTCTCATATCTGGCAACTATCCTAACTGCTGCAGCGTAAGTAGGATAATCTTGGGTAGACAGATTCAAAAAAATATAGCCTCAGCCCCCTAATAAACTTCTAAATCCTCTTGTTCTTCAGCCGCACTAAGGCTGGCACATAACAGGACAAACGGGTGAAAGCAGCGTCATACTAATCAACTGACTTGTTGCCCTATTTCAAATTTATAAACTCTTGCTCCCGTCTCTCGATAGCTGTCTTTGTAATAAATTTCTAAACTCTCTAACAAACTCATCCCAGCTCCAGGGTATTGTTTTAGCCTCCCATCTAGATTTCACGGTATGCCACCATTGCTCGGCATCTCCCTCAAGCAGAAATTCAGCGCAAGCAACCTTCCTTGCATTAGTGTACTTGAGGCCAGTAAGAATTTTCTCCACTTTAATCAACCATTGCTCAGCCAACATATCATCGGGTTCTCCGAAGAAACTAGACGGGCCCCGATGCAAGAATTTCTCAAGGTAGTTACCACTACCACCCTCTGCTCCACCTTGACCCTAACCCGGATTACCTACGGGTACATATCCTCTTTGCCTCTACAATACTTGTACAATCTGACCTATTGCAATAGTCAACTGAGCATTAATAATTTGTTGGTCTACTTCTTCTTCCTCAGCATTATGATTTCTGGTCTAATGGCGTGGCCCCATCTCAAATAACTAGAATGCAAAGTATTATGATAGGCATATATGTAATTCGCAAGTAAATCACATAAGGAGAAGTTCAAATAAATCCACATAAAATTACATATAAGATCATACAAGCACTTTATACACAAAAGATACAAATTAAACACTTAGTCATACTTTCCATTCTAAACTTTTCACTTTTATTCAATAACTCTTAAAAGACATTTCACATTTGCATTTTCCATGCTAGCATGTTCTTTGTCCAATCAATCTTTTATTTAGTCAATCAAAAGAAATGCTTATTCACACAATTACACTTTCACATAATAGACCTCTACCCCATAGACCGAGAAATATATCCCGGCTCATGCATTATATAACCTCTGATACCACCT
The DNA here is from genome assembly GCA_037974665.1 of Ehretia macrophylla. NCBI lineage: Eukaryota > Viridiplantae > Streptophyta > Magnoliopsida > Boraginales > Ehretiaceae > Ehretia > Ehretia macrophylla. The sequence goes on from CM075773.1 coordinate 77,792,291, forward strand.
AAATGTCACGCCCTGACCCAACCCCACATTAAAGGTTAAGTCCGGACCCGACAAAAGGATAAAGTCTCCTCTGTACCATGGACAGTCTAGAAACCTACAAACATTCAATAAAACCAAAATCACCAACTAGAACTTTGATTCCAACTAAAATCTAGCTTCAAGGCCATCCGAGCCTTAAGCAATACAAAACAATTTAAATACTTACAAGCATGCAATCCACAACTCTAGAATCTTCACCTCATAACTGCTTATCATACCACTCGATGTTATCATTTAAACATGCTAAAAAAAATTAAAGTCAACCTTTCAACCCTTGCATTCACACCCAAGCATGCAACAACTAGAAGGATGAATATAAGTTATTATATGCCACAGTTACATATCTCATACTACATCCAAACTTACAACTAAACAAATATATACATGAATCCATAAGCTCCAAAATAGGACATAAAGTAATACAAACAAAGTCTTCATATAAACAGCAAGAAAACACAGCCACCTCAAGTACAAAGCACACAGCAACTAAGCCAATTGCTCCTCCTACACCTCTTGCTCCTTACTGTCAACTAAATCAAGCTGGGGTTCAACCTCAGCATCTCCTGAAACATGTTAGCGAGGTATGAGCAACTACAATTGCCCAGTGAGGGATATAGTCTACCAGGGCGTGCAATGCAACAATTAATACAAAGAAAGCAATTAAACAACAAGAGAACAATATAAATCTCAAGTTACTACACATTTAAAAGGATACAATTCACTTTAACCCTAACACTCCAGAAATCACTTGATCTTCAATCACAAACCTCGATCCACGAACCTCGATCAATGTACCGGCATAAAACCCCAAACACTATAGTGGGTGAACTCCGGATGTACCTCAATAAACCTACGATCCAACACCCCCTTGCAATCTCCGGACCAGGCGAGTGAGAGACTAAAGCACAGAAAACGAATATCCACTAGCAAGCCTGCTGCCGCCCAGCCGATATCCACTACATCTGCCCCTAACAGTATGGTTGTGCAACCACTATGCAATGCACTTTAACATTTGACAAGATAATAACATTGAAAACAATAACACTTAGGAGGGACAACAAAGTAGGTTGCCCTCGAAAACAGTTCAAATAAGAATTAGCATTTAAACAACTAAATGAATACAAAGGCATTAACTTATTCCACATGGAACTTTACCAAAAGCTCTTGAAGATCTTAAAATTACATTTAAACACCTAATAAGCACTTACAAGTTTGTAGGAGAGCAAAACCGTTGATTTTCCACTTTTTCCCCTTTATATCCTAGTCGTTTGATTCCAAATTAAAAGGGAATGTTCCAAATTCACAAGAAAGTTATACCATACTTCTAAATATCCCTTATGGCACCCCTAGGACCCAAGAAGTTAGCCAATTACCCACGTTTAGCACAAAATCCCCGGTTGCCCTGTTATGAGTTTGTACTACATGTATCCTAACCGGAACTCAACCGAGGTTTAACAAAGCATATCTAGGACCCATATAGCCTAAGAACACTAAATGTGAAGGCCTAAATCACCTGGATTTGTATTACACTCAAAACCTCTTTTTAAAAGTCGCCAATTTCACGTTTTAGCCAAGCTTTGAGCAATGTAACCTCCCGGGGCTATTAATCTATCTTTATTAACATCTAAGGCACCTATTAGATGCAATGAATCAAACTATAAGGCATAATTTCACAAAACCCTAAAAAAATGTCACTATTCATGCTCTACAATCAACGAACGAATTTAACCGATTAAAAAGTAAAAATATTGCATAAATATGGTCTCTAGCACTTATATAAACATATATCATCATTTTGGAGCATCAAATAATCATTTGATAGCAAATCTAAAATTTCAAGAAAGTTACAAGATTTTAAAGGATGCAAAATATACACGCAAATCTCTCACCAATGCGCAAAGAAGCTTGTAGGATGCTAGCAAACACTCTAAACTACTTGCTCTAAGCTTGAAATGGCTTGAATCCAAGAGTTGTTGAGCAAAATTCCTTTCCTTTTCTCTCATAGGACTGTCGGGTAAGGGGGGTTACTATTTAGCTTTTATTTTTTATTTTTCTATGTTATGATATATGCTAATGTTGCTTATTAAGTATATATGCATGATTGAAATATATTTGTGTGTGTGTGTTGACAATAAAAGTGAGTCAAACTAACTTAAAATAGGTTTAGTGGTGCAATTAAATGTTAGCTAGCTAAAATATAATGTTAGGCTACGTAACACTATTCAACGAACCACTAAAAACATTTTCTAAACTAAAGCTTCTAACATAATTTGCTCAACTGCACCTTTTTCTCATTCCTAAAATAAGTCATATAATTTAGGAAAACTACCAATTCGAAGAAAATAAATAGTTGTAAAATGCAATGAATAGTAGCCAAAGAAGTAACAAGTAGTTGTACAATAAAAATGCACAAACAGTTAATACAACAGTAAATAAAAGTACAACTATGTTCCCGGGCGTCACATTCACCAGTTTTATTTGTTAAAAAGAATGACGGATATCTTCGATTGTGTATTGATTATCGGGGTCTCAATCAGGTGACTTTTAAAAATAAGTATCCATTGCCTTTAATTGAGGAGTTATTTGATCAGTTACAGGGTGCCAAGGTATTTTCTAACTTTGATCTGAGGCAGGGTTATTATCAGTTGAGGATTAAGAATGATGATGTGCCTAAAACTACTTTCACTATGAGTTTGTTGTATTGCCATTTGGCTTGACTAATGCTCCCACTGTATTTATGGATTTGATGCAGAGAGTATTCTGACCATACCTAGACCAGTTTGTGGTTATTTTTCTTGATGATATTCTGGTATATTCTAAATAAGAGGCTGAACAGGAATAACATCTGAGGATTGTATTACAGACTCTATAGGAGCAAAAATTATTTGCGAAATTCAACAAATGTGAGTTCTGGTTGAAACAAGTTTCTTTTGTGGGTCATATAATCTCGTAGGATGGTATTTCTATTGATCCGACAAAGATTGAGGTTGTATTGGCATGGAAATAGCCTGAAACTGTTACTGATATCCGTAATTTTCTGGGTTTAGCAAGTTATTATAGAAGATTTGTCAAGGACTTCTCTAAAATTGCTGGACCTTTGACTCAGCTTACTCAGAAGAAGACTATGTTTGATTGGAATAAGAAATGTGAGGCCAGTTTTCAGGAATTGAAGAACAGGTTAACCACAGCTCTTATTCTTTCACTACTTGAGGAAACTGATAATTTGGTGATCTATAGTGATGCTTCAACGGAGGGTTTAGGCTGTGTGTTGATGCAAAATAGAAAAGTTATTGCATATGCCTCAAGGAAACTGAAACCCTATGAACTTAACTATCTGACGCACGATCTTGAGCTTGCGGCTATTATCTTTGCACTAAAAAAAATGGCGTCATTATATATGGGGTAACAAATTTGAAATTTTCACAGATCACAAGAGTCTGAAATATCTGTTTTCACAGAAAGAGTTGACTATGAGGCAGAGGCATTAGTTGGAGTTACTTGAAGATTATAACTGCACTATTAATTATCTACTAGGTAAGGCCAATATTGTTGCTGATGCTTTGAGCTGAAAGGCTACAGTTGCTAGTTTGATTAAAACTGGGAGTTCATGAAAAAGTTATGTTAGTGGAAACCCAAGACTTCAAATTCAGGCATTCAATTTGCAAGTTTGCAGATTCAATCTTTGTTGTTATCCAGGATTAGAGAAGCACAGCAAACTGATCCTCAATTGTTGAAAATCTTAGAAAAGTCCAAAGGGGATGAGTCGGACTTCAAACTTCATAATGATGGCATTCTCAAATTCAAGGGCAAAATTTGTATTCCGAGTGAGCCAACATTAAAGAAAGAAATGTTCAAGGATTTGAAACAACACTTCTGGTAGAATAATATGAAAAGAGAGATTGCCGATTATGGCTAGATGCTTGACCTATCAGAAAGTTAAAGCTGAGCATCAGAGAACCGCAGGGTTATTATAGCCGTTGGCCATTCCTAACTAGAAATGGGACCACGTGACTATGGATTTCGCGTCAGACTTGCCGAGGTCTTTGAAGGGTAATGACTCAGTTTGGGTTGTTGTTGATAGACTGACCAAAACTTCTCACTTTGTTGCTACGAAGAAAACTGATTCTCTTGACAAACTAGCTAAGTTGTATGTTGAAAATATTGTTAGACTTTGTCACGCCTCGACCTGACCCCGCAAAAGGCCAAGTCTGGATCCGACACACGAACGGACTCTCCTCTGCACCGTGGATTGTCCGAAAACCCTACATTCAACATAATATTCGCGAAAACCACAATAATCATTTGAAACAAGTCAACTTTCTTTTAGAAACATACATTTTCTCATTATCCAACTTTGCAACCCAAAATGACATGCATCCTACCCAGCTCCTTATGCCACCAACCAGTAAAACCATTAGCATGCAGTTCTTTACTAGTCATGAGAGTACATCTTTACAACTTCCCACCCTTTCACCTTTTACAACATAAGACCGTAGAGGCCTCAAAATAGAAACTACATACAAGGCTACAAGCCTCAAAATGAAGTGACAACCAAGCAATATACACATCAAGCATGGCCCCCACAAAAGACTGGCAACCAACCACCAGCTAAGCAAAGAAAGTGCTATCAAGGAAATACCTCCACTTGCTCGTCCTCCTCCTCAACCACCTCAATAGGATCAACCTCAACTACTCCTGTAAAATATAGTATAGAAAGGGATAAGCAAAAACTATTGCTCAGTGAGGGTTAATTAGTCTCAAGGACGGAGGTGAGAGGAGAATGCAATGCAAATAGTCAAGTAGATCAGTCAATTAACATATAGAGATACAAGCTAAGCCAACAATAAATCAAGACATGCATTAAGGCTATAACCATTCAGTTAAAGGATACAATTCATTTTCCACGAACAACTTCAATTCACGAATCTGATGACGACGCGCCAGCCCAACCACCTTATAACTTCAGTTTGGAATACCCCGGAAGTATCCAATCAATTCTACGACCCAAATCTCCCTGGGTGGCAACCCAAGCAAGAAAGGGAATAAGACACGGAGGTAGAGCAACCAACCCTGGCAACCCGAGGCTACCCAGAGAGGCCCATCACACCGCCCTTGACTCTATGAATGCAATACAATATACAATCCAACAATCGAGCGATAGAGGCACATGTCGGAGAATAACAAAGTAGGTTACTCTCGCACGCAATAGCAACAGTTGACATACATTTCCAACTATAATAAGCACAATAAGCAACAACAAGCAACAATAACATTCTAAAAGCCAAAACATGCTAAAACCCAACAAAACACACAACGACCCCAACTTTCAAAATGCTACTACTTTCAAACGAGCTACGAGTTTTGGAAACCGACTTCACCACTCCTTCTAGGACACCATAAGGCACTTCTAAAGACCACGAAACCCTACTTTACCCTTGAATTCCCGCAAAGTCCCGATTTTCTCCTTTGCTCGTTTGAACTATAGCTATCTCAACCGATCACCCAACCAATGTCACAACTGCACCAGAAGTGCTTCCATGACATACCTCAACAATGCTTTCACGCAAAACGAGAAATTGCCAAACTCGACCGGAACAACCCCAACATGTACCAAGCCATTTTTCCCCGATTTTCCATTACACAACCCAAACAAATCTTGCATTTAATCATTCTAATATATCTAGCATCTTTTCACATAAACATAACGCAAAACGGAGCAACTTTTACGAAACAAGGGTTTACTATCCATATTTTACTATTCCATTCGCATTTTAAATTGCAATTTCTATATTTAACCATAGAAAATGCTAAAAAGCTACAAATACGTATTCTACCATCATCAAGGAACAATCTTTAAGCAACAAAATGGATAAAATAACAACCTACAGCTAAATACAAAAATTAAAGTTTAGATACAATAATTTCAAATGCACAAATAACGATGCAACCCTCACCTTAGACACTACTAGATGCTAGGAAAACCACGTTCGAAGCCTCAGAAACATTCCTGTGCAAGCCCTCGCGAAGATGTGAAGATTTGAAGTTGAAAATATATTTTTTTCTTTTCTCTTATGGTTTCGGCCAAGCCTTTTTTTCCTGCTTTTTGGTTGTTTCTTATGCTATTTTTTTGCTTATTAAAGATGACAAGCTAAAGTCAAAGCCAAGGTCTTCGTCAATATTCACTTAAGTTGATCAACTAGGCTTATTATTGGCATTTTAACTTAAAATAACTAACACAAATTTAATTCTAACAAACTACCAAAATACTAAATACTATAAATACTATTTTCACTATTTGCTGAGGACTGGAAATCATTTCCTAACTAACACTCTCAATATGCAATGCACTTTGCGACAAAGAACGAATAACAATTAAATATCAAGGAAATTAAGAAAAATATAATTTCCAGAAAAAGAAACATAAAAATTTCATGTTCCGAGCTCGGGTATTATACCCTCTCCCCCTTAAAATAATTGCGTCCACGCAATTCTTACCTGGTCGACAAACAACTCCGGATACTGACTCTGAACCTGGTCCTCTCTTTCCCAAGTTGCTTCCTCAAACCCGTGATGATTCCACAGAACCTTTACCATCGGAATACTCTTCCTGCGAAGTTCCTGAACTTTTCGATCCACAATTCGAATCGGTCTCTCCTCATAAGTTAACTTTTCCTCAATCTGCAAAGGCTCTGGTTCAAGTACATGTGAAGGATCTGGATGATATTTCCTTAACATTGACACGTGGAACACATCGTGCAGTCTCGACAAGCTCGGAGGTAAAGCTAACCGGTAAGCTAAAGGACCCACCTTCTCGGTGATCTCAAACAGACCCACATACCTGGGACTAAGTTTCTCACTCTTACCGTGCCGAATTAACCCCTTTCAAGGAGAAATCTTAAGGAACACCCGATCCCCCAAAGCAAACTCAAGATCCCGACGGTGTTTATCATCGTAACTCTTGTGACGACTCTGAGCTGTAAGCATACGCTGGCAAATAAGATGAACATTATCCACCATCTTAATCATCTCAAGTAATACAGTCGGATCAACTGTTCTCATCTCTCAAACCTCTTCCCAATACAATGGGGATCTGCATTTACGATCGTACAATGCCTCGTAGGGAGCCATACCTATAGTAGATTGATAACTATTATTGTAGGCGAACTCTGCTAAAGGCAAAAACTTCTCCCAATTCTTTCCAAAGTCTAACACACATGCCCGAAGCATGTCTTCCAAGATCCTTATGGTTCTCTCAGACTGGCCATCAGTTTGTGGAAGGTATGCAGTACTGAAGCTCAATTTAATTCCCATGGCCTCTTGCAACTTCTGCCAAAAACAAGATCTAAATATGGGATCTCTATCTGACACTATACTCACTAGCACACCTTGAAGTCTCACAATATTAGCAACATAGAGCTTAGCTAGTTTATCAAGGCTATCCTGTTTGTTCACAGGAATAAAATGTGAAACCTTAGTCAATCGGTCCACAACAACCCAAACAGAATCACATCCTCTCGGAGATCTTGGAAGATCAGTCACAAGGTCCATTGTTACATGCACCCACTTCCATTGCAGAATCGACAACGGTTGCAAAAGCCCGGCTGGCCTCTGATGCTCAGCTTTAACCCTCTGGCAAGTTAAACACCTGGATACATATCCAGCAATCTCTCTCTTCATATTGTTCCACCAGAAGTGTTGTTTCAAGTCTCTATACATTTTAGTACTGCCCGGGTGAATCGTATATCTTGAATTATGTGCCTCAGACAAAATCTCATTCTTCAAAGTTGGATCACCAGGAACACACACCCTATCCCTGAATCTGAAGATACCATATGCATGTAATTTTTACTCCGACTCTCCCCCTTTTGTTTTTTCTTGGATTTTCAAGATGTGAGGATCAGTCTTCTGAGCCTCCCTAATTTGTGTTAGCAATCCCAACTGAATTTGCAAGCTAGCAAATCGAATCCCTACTTCTGTAGCTTCTAGCTTCTATGAACAAATTTCCTCCAAAGTCTCCCAATCCTTGATAATTAGACTCGCAATAGTAGCCTTTTGGCTTAAGGCATCTGCAACTACATTGGCCTTACCTGGAAGATAGTTTATAGAGCAATTATAAGCGCTAAATAGCTCTAGCCATCTCCGCTGCCTCATATTCAAATCCCTTTGCGAAAACAAGTTTTAAGACTCTTGTGGTCAGTAAAAATTTCAAATCTGCTACCCCACAAGTAATGACGCCACTTCTTTAAAGCAAATACCACGGCGGCTAACTCAAGATCATGTGTAGGATAATTGACTTCATATGGTTTTAACTTTCTAGAAGCATAGGCAATCACCTTACCATTCTGCATTAAAACACATCCCAAACCTTCTTTTGACGCATCACTATAGACAACAATGTTTTCTTCACCTTCAGGTAAAGCTAGTACAGGAGCTGTAATTAGTCTCTTCTTTAGTTCTTGGAAACTGGATTCACATTTAGCATCCCAGTTGTAAGTAACTTTCTTTCGAGTCAACTGGTTTAAAGGCCCAGAAATTTTAGAAAATTATTTAACAAACCTCCGATAGTAACCTGCCAACCCCAGAAAGCTATGGATCTCTGACACCGTTTCAGGTCTCTTCCAAGACGAAACAATTTCAATCTTAGCTGGGTCTACTGAAATTCCTTGATGTGAAATGATATGGCCCAGAAAAGATATTTGATTCAACCAGAATTCGCACTTGCTGAATTTAGCAAAAAGCTTGTTTTCTTGCAAAGTTTGTAACACAATCTTCAAATGTTGTTCATGTTCAGCCTCATTCTTAGAGTATACTAAAATGTCGTCAATAAAGATTACGATAAATTGATCAAGATAAGGTCGAAAGATCCTCTACATTAAGTCCATGAATGCGGCTGGTGCATTTGTCAATCCAAACGGTAACACAACAAATTCATAGTGGCCATATCTAGTCCTGAATGCCGTCTTAGATATATCATCACTCTGAATCTTGAGTTGATAGTAACCCTACTCAAGTCAAATTTTGAGAAAACACTCGCACCCTGCAATTGGTCAAACAATTATTCAATCAACGGCAAGGGGTATTTGTTCTTAATCGTGACTTGATTAAGTCCCCTGTAATCAATACATAACCGTAGTATGCCGTCTTTCTTTCTCACAAACAACACAAGCGTACCCCACATCGAAGAACTAGGTTGTATAAACCCTTTCTCAAGCAAGCTTTGAAGCTGAATTTTCAATTCCTGAAGTTCAGTCGGTGCCATTCTATAAGGTCAATCACAAACTCAATCTCCCTATCTAGTGGTAAACCCAGTAATTCCTCGGGAAATACACCAGGGAAGTCTTTAACAATTGGAACCTCATTCAAATTCAACTTATCAGTAGGTTGATTGATTAGATAAGCTAGGTAAGCTTCACAACCCTTATTCAACAACTTGGAAGCCTTGATTGATGATAAAATGGGTGTCCTAGCAACCCTGCAGTTCCCAACAATCTCTAGTACTGGTAGGTCAGGAATATGAAGATAAACAATTTTTGTTCTACAATCTAACTGGGCATAGTATTTCCCTAACCAGTCCATTCCCAATATGATTTCAAAGTCACGGAAGGGCTGTATAATTAAATCAGCAGGAAAATTACGGTCCTCAATGCATATATCACAAGATTTGCAAATAGACTTAGTAACAAATTTCGCGCCCAAAGGCGTACTAACTTCAACTTTATGTGGCAGTTTATCAATGCTAACATTCACAGATCGTGCACATATAGGAGTTATAAACGAATACGTAGCTCCGGGATCAATCAAAACTTTAACTGGCTGAGTATTGATAAGAAAGGTACATTCCACTATTGTTGTGGTATTAGGTAACTCCTCCACATATAGTGCAAAGACCCTAGCCTGAACCCTCTGTGCTGGACCTGCACCTGTAGCCCTGTTCTGTACATCCTGGCCTCCAGTACGGCCCTGAACATTCTTAAACTTAGGGCAATCTTTCACCCTATGCTGATCGCTCCCACAGCCAGTGTACTTACCACTATTTCTCCAGCAATTAACTTCAATGTGCCCCGATCGATTACAAAAGTTACACTGCTGATTTTGCCTTACAACAGTGTTTCCCGTAGATGCGGGGCCTCTGACAGTAGTAGGAACTGTACCTCCCTGCAGGAGTCTAGTCATAGCTGGTCTCGCCTGAATCTGATACTGTGGCTGATACGGGCGCTGCTGAGGAACCTGAACAAAAGTCTGATACTGCCTCTACTGACTCTGGCTGCTCTGGCCCAAGTACTGTTTCTTACTCGGCTGGCTACTCTCAGCTATCATCTCTGACTTCCATTTCTCAAACTTCGAGGCTGCTTGGAATGCCTCGGGATAAGTAGCATAAGTCTGCCCAGTCAAATGCAGCTGTATATCCATTCTCAGCCCACGAACAAACCTACTAATCATCCTCCTAGCTGGCTGCACCAGCTCAGGCATATACCTCGACAATCTGACAAACCTAGCCTCATACTGTGCGACAGTCATGTTTCCCTGCTTCAGGCTCACAAATTCTTCTTCCCGCCTTTCCCTAGCCATCTCGGGAATATACTTGTCCCGAAACTCACTCACGAAGTCATCCCACAAATGCGGAACATCCTCACAATCCCATCTCAACCTAACAGTGTTCCACCACTGTTCTGCGTCACCCTCAAACAGAAATACTGTATATGTTATCTTTGCCTCATCAGTGTACCTCAAAGTAACATAAATCTTCTCAACACGGTTAAGCCATTTCTTGGCTGCCTCGTCATCCGGCTCTCCAAAGAACTTACCCGTCTCGTGCCTAAGGATTTTTTCCAACTGATTATTCTCAGCCCTATACCCCTGTCCACCAGGATTAGCTTGATTTCCCTGGGGGTTATTATTCCTTTCCTGCCTCTTCTCATACAGTACCTGAGTAATTCGGTCTGCTGCAGCGGTCATAGTAGCCATAAACTGTTCAGGCATCGGTTGCTGACCCTGTTCTACTGCCTCCGCATCTGCCCCTTGGCCTCGAGTACTACGACGTGGCGGCATAGTAACAACTTACAATAGCTGGCAACATATAAAAACAGTTTATAGACAGAAATATAACACAAAAGATTAGATAACACTCAAGTCAATGACAATCAAATATCCTATCACACAATTCACATAACACAAGATTGACATGTCAAACTAATTCACTTAAACACATAAGCACTCCAAGTTCACATAGTCATACTATAACATTTTTCACTTAACAATCACACAATAACACTTTATCATTTTAGACCTTTACCCCACAGACCGAGAAACATATCCCGGCTCATGCAATACTATCATGCTCTGATACCACCTAAGATGTCACGCCCCGACCCGACCCCGCAAAAGGCCAAGCCTGGACCCGACACACGGACGGAGTCTCCTCTGTACCGTGGACTGTCCGAAAACCCTACATTCAACATAATATTCGCGAAAACCACAATAATCATTTGAAACAAGTCAACTTTCTTTTAGAAACATACATCTTCTCATTATCCAACTTTGCAACCCAAAATGACATGCATACTACACAGGTACTTATGCCACTAAGCAGTAAAACCATTAGCATGCAGTTCTTTACTAGTCACGAGAGTACATCTTTACAACTTTACAACCTTTCACCTATTACAACATAAGACCGTAGAGGCCTCAAAATAGAAACTACATGTAAGGCTACAAGCCTAAAAAATGAAAGGTCAACCAAGCAATATACACATCAAGCATGGCTGGCACAAAAGACTGGAAACCAACCACCAGCTAAGCAAAAAAAGTGCTATCAAGGAAACATCTCCACTTGCTCCTCCTCCTCCTCAACCACCTCAATAGGATCAACTTCAACTACTCTTGAAAAATATAGTATAGAAAGGGATGAGCAAAAACTATTGCTCAGTGAGGGTTAATTGTTCTCAAGGATGGAGGTGAGAGGAGAATGCAATGCAAATAGTCAAGTAGATCAGTCAATTAACATATAGAGATACAAGCTAAGCCAACAATAAATCAAGACAAGCATTAAGGCTATAACCATTCAATTAAAGGATACAATTCCCTTTCCATGAGCAACTTCAATTCACGAATCCGATGACGACGCGCCGGCCTAACCACCTTATAACCTCGGTTTAGAATACCCCGAAAATATCCATTCAATTCTACGACCCAAATCTCCCTGGGCGGCAACCCAAGCAAGAAAGGGAATAGGACACGGAGCTAGAGCAACCAACCCTAGCAACCCGAGACTACCCAGAGAGGCCCGTCATACCGCCCCTGACTCTATGAATGCAATACAGTATACAATGCAACAATCGAGCAATAGAGCCACACGTGGGAGAATAACAAAGTAGGTTACTCTCACACGCAATAGCAACAGTTGATAAACATTTCAATCATAGTCAACTATAATAAGCACAATAAGCAACAACAAGCAACAATAACATTCTAAAAGCCAAAACATGCTAAAGCCCAACAAAACACACAACGACCCCAACTTTCAAAATGCTACTACTTCTAAACGAGCTACGAGTTTCGAAACCGACTTCACCACTCCTCCTTGGACACTATAAGGCACGTCTAAAGACCACGAAACCCTACTTTACCCTAGAATTCTAACAAAGCCCCGATTTCCCCCTTTGCTCGTTTGAACTACAGCTACCTCAACCGATCACCCAACCAATGTCACAACTGCACCAAAAGTGCTTCCATGATATACCTCGACAATGCCTTCAAGCAAAATGAGAAATTGCCAAACTCGACTGGAACAACCCCAACATGTATCAAGTCATTTTTCCCCGATTTTCCATTACACAACCCAAAAAAATCATGCATTTAAGCATTCTAACATATCTAGCATCTTTTCACATCAATAGAATGCAAAACAGAGCAACTTTTACGAAATAGGGGTTTACTATTCACATTTTACTATTCCATTCGCATTTTAAATTGCAATTGTTATATTTAACCGTAGAAAATACTAAAAAGCTACTAATACATGTTCTAACATCATCAAGGAACATTCTTCAAGCAACAAAAAGGATAAAATAACAACCTACGGGTAAATCACAAAAATTAAAGTTTAGATAGAATAATTTCAAATGCACAAATAACGATGCAACCCTCATCTTAGACGCTACTAGATACTAGGAAAACCACGTTGGAAGCCTCAGAAACAATCCCGTGCAAGCCCTCACGAAGATGTGAAGATTTAAAGTTGAAAATATTTTTTTTTCTTTTCTCTTATGGTTTCGGCCAAGCCCTTTTTTTTTCCAGCTTTTTGGTTGTTTCTTATGCTATTTTATGCTTATTAAAGATGACAAGCTAAAGTCAATGTCAAGGTCTTGGTCAATATTCACTTAAGTTGATCTACTAGGCTTATTCTTGGCATTTTAACTTAAAATAACTAACAAAAATTTAATTCTAACAAACTACCAAAATACTAAATACTATAAATACTATTTTCACTATTTACTGAGGACTGGAAATCATTTCCTAACTAACACTCTCGATATGCAATGCACTTTGCGACAAAGAATGAATAACAATTAAATATCAAGGAAATTAAGAAAAATATAATTTTCAGAAAAAGAAACAGAAAAAATTTCGTGTTCCGAGCTCGGGTATTACAAACTTCATGGGATTCCAAAGAGTTTTGTATCCGACAGAGATCCCAGATTCACATCTCAGTTCTGGCAAAAAATTTAGAAAGCTTTGGGCACCACGTTGAGCTTCAATACGTCTTTTCACCCTCAAACTGACGGTCAATCTGAACGAACTATCAAAATACTCGAGGATATGTTACGAGCTTGTATTCTGGACTTTGGTAAGAGTTGGGAGAGATATTTGCCACTTGCAGAATTCGCCTATAACAATAGTTGCCAAGCTACTATTGGTATAACATCATATGAGGCACTATATAGGCGTAAATGCAGATCTCCTTTATATTGGGATGAGGTTGGTGAGATAAACACTATTGACCCTACTATATTGCCTGAGATGAACAAAATGATTGATAATGTGCAGCTTATCAAGAAGAGAATGCTTACAGCAGAGAGTCGGCATTAGAGTTGTGGAGATAAGTGCTGTCGAGATTTAGAGTTTGCCTTGGGTGATCGGGTATTTCTGAAAATCTCTCTTCGAAAAGGTTTGATTCGGCACGAAAAAAAAGGTAAACTCAGTTCGACATATGTGGGACCTTTTGAGATAACTGAGAAAGTTGGTGCATTGGCTTACAATTTAGCTTTACCTCCTAGTTTGGGCATAATTCATGGTGTTTTCCACGTCTCTATGCTTCAAAAATATTAGCTAGATCCTTCTCATGTTCTTGAGCCAGAGCTGCTAAAGATCAGTGAGACTCTGACTTATACAAAGAAAACTCTTCGGGTTGTAGATTGGAAAGGTCAGGAGCTTAGAATTAAAAGCATCCCAATGGTTAAAATTCTATGGGATCATCACGGGTTAGATGATGCTACTTGGGAGAGAGAGGATCAGATGCGAGAAAGATATCCAAAGTTATTCGCCGAATCATGTAAGAATTGCAAGGGCACAATTAGTTTAAGGGGGAAAGGGTATGAGACTCGAGATCTTTATCGCACTTTTATTTACTGTCGCATTCACTATTTGTGCATCTTAACTATACATTTACTTCTTACTTTCCTTAGTTACTATTCATTGCATTTTCCAACCACTTATTTTCTTTGAATTAGCATTTTTCCTAAACTATATTGATTATTTTAGGAATGAAAGAAATGAGCGCTTGAGCAGTTAGTGTTACGAAGGCTCGTTTAGAAAATGTTTTAGTAGTTCGAGTGAATAGTAAAACATGTAGTTAGTGGCTAAATGGAATTAATTACATTAGGTTTGATTTAATTAGACATTTTGTAAGTTATTTTGGCTCACTTTTATTGTCAACATATACACACAAATATATTTCACATATGCATATGTATCAAATAAGCTTCCATTTAACACATAACACTCAAAACAAAACATTTTATGCCTATTTTACCCCCTCCTCCCCCAAAACTAAAACTCTGCAATAGCCAAAAGAATGAGAAAAACCTCCATTTTTGCTTGGCAATCTTCAATTTGAGCTGATATTAATCCTCTCCAAGTGCAAGCAAGCCATCTCCAAGCATCTACACTTCAATTTGTGAGGGATTTTCACTTATTCTTGTATATCTTTGGTTTTTGCTTAATAGTTGAAATTCGAGATTTACATATATATGTCAATATTATGCTTAATTATTTTACAAAGAGTAGTTTACATGTTCTAGAGACTTGTTTTGTGGTGCTTGATGCTTTGGTTATGGTTATTTTGAAAGAGTGATGTGAGGAAATAATGAATAGTGATATTTTTAGGGTTTTGAGATAATGTGCATTATGGCTTGATTCAATGCTCCAATTAGGTACTTTAGATGTTAATGAAGGTAGATTCATGACCCCATGAAGTTTAATTGCTCGTAACTTGAAAAAATGCGAATTTAGCTACTTTTAGAAAGGGGTTTCGGGTATAATGAGAATTCAGGTTAATTTGGCCATCATATTTGGTATTATTAGGCTATGTAGGTGATATATATACTTTTCTAACCCTCGGTTAAGTCCCGGTTAAGGTACGTGTAGTACAAACTCATAAAGGGGCAATCGGGGCTTTTGTGGTGATCGCGGGTAATTGGGTAATTTCAAGGATCCTAGGGGTACCATAAGAAGTAATTAGAAGTATGTAATAGGCCACTTGTGAATCTAGAGCCTCGGCTTTTGTTTTGAAATCAAATAGCTTAGGTTACAAAAGGAAAAAGTGGGAAATCGGTTGTTTTGTGCATCTATGACCTTGTGAATGCTTATTAGGTGTTTAAATGTACTTTTAGATTGGTTATTATCTTTTGGTAGAGTTTTATGAAAAGAATGTTATTGACCCTTTGTATTCATTTAGTTGATTATATTTTAATGTCTATATTTTAACTGTTTTTTAGGGTAACCTACTTTGTTGTCCCTCCTAAGTGTTATTGCTTTACAATATTATTATAATGTCAATTGTTAAAGTGCATTGCATAGTGGTTGAACAACCATAGTATTAGAGGCAGATGTATTGAATATCGGCTGGGCGGCAGCGGGCTTGCCAGTAGATATTCGGTCTTTGTGCTCTAGTCCCTCACTCGCCTGGTTCAGAGATTGCCAGGGGGTGTTGGGTCGTAGGATTATCGGGGTACATCCAGAGTATACCCACTAGAGTGATTGGGGTTTTATGCTGGCACATTGATCAAGGTTCGTGGTTCGAGGTTCGTGGTTCGTGATTGAAGATAAAGTGAATTCTGGAGTGTTGAGGTTAAAAGTGAATCGTATCTTTTTTAATGTGTGGTAACTTGTCATTTGCATTGCTATTTTGTTGTTTAACTGCTTTATTTGTATTAACTGTTGCATTGCACGCCTTGGTAGACTATATCCCTCATTGGGCAATTGTGGTTGCTCATACCTCGCTAACATGTTTCAGGAGGTGCTGAGGTTGATCCCCAGCTTGTTATGGTTGAGGGAGAAGAGGAAGAGGTGTAGGCAGAGCAGTTTCCTTAGTTCCTATGTACTATTTGCTTGAGGTGGATGTGTTTCTTGCTGGACTTTATGTGAAGGCTTGCTTGTATTATTTTATGTCCTATTTTGTAGCCTATGGGCTTATGTTTATATTTGTGTAGTTGTAAGCTTGAAAGCTAGAAAATGTAGTAGGAGATATGTAACTGTGGCATGTAATAACTTATCACCCTACTTCTTGCTTGTTGTGTGCTTGGGTGTAAATGCAATGGTTTTATGGTTGGTTTTAAACTATAACTATGTTTAAATGATAACTGAAGGAACGATAAATGTGATTGCACATATAGAATAAAACATTTGCAGCGGAAGATAACATGAAATACAATTTTTCATAGCATATATGACATTCTTATGTGTAGTCAATCCCAATACTTGATATTTATGCAATATACATCTCAAACCAATGGTAATACAAGAAGAGAGGAATACCTCTTGAAGACCAAAGGTTGGAATCATTTGGTGAAGCTTTGAGAACTCCTTGAACTTTCCACAAGTGTAGAAGTCCTAGATTGTCCACCTAGCAATTTGAAGAAGCCTTTCCTCCTCCTTGAGTTGTAGTGCTAGCAAACTTCTTGGAAGATTCATGGACAAGAGCACTTCTCTCTTTTGAAAGATTACTTAAAATTACTCTTAGTTTAGTTGTCTTTCCAAGTCTCAATTTAATCTAAGATGACAAAGCAAAATGAAGAACAAACACTTGTGTTCTTGCAACTCACTTTGTGTATGTATGTGTGGCTGTATTTTTCAGAAAAAAAGGAAGACTTCTAAAACCATTTCTTTCTCTCTATTTTGGTCGTGCATACACATAAAGATGTGCATAATTTATTTTTTCTCTTTTTTTTCCTTATTAGCCGTGTATTACTCACAAGGATTGAAGAAGTCTTTGTCTTCTTTCTCTTGCTTTGACCGAGAAGACACAAGACCAAGAGACAAGGCTTTTTCTTGTTTTTCTATTTTCCTTGATTCATGCAAAAAGAGCAAAATGTCTTTGTCTTCTCTTGCTTTGGTTTTGCCGTGGAACACAACACACACACAAATACTTTTGTCTTGCAAGTTGTTTTCTCAGAACAAGCTGCCATTATTTAACACTTAAATAAAGCCTACAATTGTTGACCAATTTCAACCCTTGGATTAATAGATGGATGGCTAGGATTTTGATCTTGGTGCTTTGTGTTTATTGGATAATACATTGCCACATCAACATGTTGGCAACCAATAGGAACAAATCATATTTTACCTATTTGCACTAAGCACCCAAAACTTTGCTAATCTTATAAATTTACCCCATTAACTTTGAATGGTTGAGACTACAATTATTAACTCCTTAATAATTTATTAGAGAAGATGATTCAAGTCCAAGTAAGACTTAATCTCCTTGCTAATATGGTGTGACTTTCTAGGTTTATAGCCAAATAGCACTAAGGAAACATTAAACACCTTTAATGTCAATGAGGTTCTAGATTTGCTCCAAAAATTTCTCCTTTAATTCTTGAAACACCCTTAAGGTCTTGAGTGACGTCTAGCAACATATCAAGACAATTTATAAGGCAATGAAGTAATCACGTAATGAACCTGTGATGCCCGAGATTCTACCGTGCATATTTTTAACTGTTGCATCCATTAATTGCGCATTTAATTCTGTGCTTTACTTGTTGTCTTTTTTAGTTACTATTCATTCCATTTTTCAACTGCATTATATTAATGAATTAGCATTTTTATTAAATCATATTAATTATTTTAGGAATGAGAAAAATGTGCTTTCGAGCTAGGAACGATAGGAGCACTCGTTTAGAAAATGTTTTAGCAAACTAGGAATAGTGTTACGTAACTTAACTTAGTGATTTAATTAGCTAGCATTTGTTTTGCACCTTAGACTCATTTTAGAGCTTGTTAGACTTTAATAGCCCACATAAGCTGTCACGCCCCAACTCGAACCCACCTACAATCAGTCAGGACGTAACGGAATTTTGGCAGTATAACGACAGTAATTAAGACACCGAGGCTCTAAACCAACCTCTTCAGAAAATCATACAACTAACTCCACAAACTATTCAACAACCAACTCCTCAATTAAATTAACAACATCCAACATAACCATATTATACAATTATCATTCCTTCAACAATCCGTTCATAGTTATACGCCTCCGTTCCAACTTTGTACATAAACTATACATACATTTCAAAATAGATTATAAACCAACTTAGTAATCTAAACATGATCAAAAGAAAGACTACTAAACCATCATACATAAGTCTTATAATTGAGTAAGCTATACAATATGACATATTACAACAACTAAGATAAATTCATGGCAACGACTTCGGCACACAAGACTCGTCCACATAAGGCACATTCTCAGCTTCTTGAGGCACATATCCGTAATCTTGCTCAAGGACACCTGTATGCATGCAATAATAGAGAGTGAGCTTATATAAAATAAGCCCAGCGAGGATTTGATAGATCTCGAGCAAGGTCTACTAAACTCCTTGAAAATAATCATTTGAGTCAGTAAACACACAATAACATCAATAATCATTATAAATGCAACAATAGTAATAACTGTAAACACACAATAAAGATACAATACATTTACTGATGAAGCTCCGTACACCAATTCCATGCTCAACAACTCCTCCAAAGTCAATGACACAATTCCTGAGGTACCTTGACCTAGACCCACACCCCATGGTCTCTCCGCCCATGCGAGATAGGGAGTAGCCATGATAACTGTGCCCGCAACCTAGGATGTATCCCGAGGTGACACAACATTATCAAAGCTCACAACAATGAGACTTAACATAAATAAACTGAGAGATCAGCAACAAAAGTGCCCGATTCCCATAATCAATAATCAATCAATAATCTGGGAGATCAGCAACAAAAGTGCCCGATTCCCGTACTCAATAATCAATCAATAATCTGGGAGATCAACAACAAAAGTGCCCAATTCCTGTAATCAATAATCTGGGAGATCAGCAACAAAAGTGACCGATTCCCGTACTCAATAATCAATATAACATCAATATTTAATTAAACAACAAACAACTAAGTTAGATGACAAAGTAGGCCATCTAACCGAACATGCATTAAACACACAATCAAACCCTAGTTTACCCATCATCAACTCACAATTCAATCACTCAAACCATACCCAATCAACTAAGGCTCAATTCAACAATTTAAAGAAAGATAACCTAAACTTCAAATAATCATATCTTACATTTTACTAATCCAAACAACTCCAAATCAGTTTCAAACACTCGCCCATTCAATCAACTACATTAGTGCCCTTGGAAACCAACCAAAACACATCCAAATCATGCCCAATAACCCTAAAACCCTAAGATATCATGGCTGAAATTTTTGGATTTTGGCACGAACATCACAATCAAAAATTTGACATTACAATGGCGCTACCACGTAATTAAAAAACTTTTAAAAATCGACGGCAATCGATTCCGATCAACACAACTCAATTTAATCAACTTTGAACAAATTAATCAAATTTAAATACCCGAAAAATAAAAATAATGCTACAACCTATAAAAACTCATAGTATTACAGCTAAATGATCCCTAGCATGCAAGGAGCAATAATCTACCATTTAAATGAAAGTCAAAGTTGAAACTTAGCATTTTTTTGTGTTTTCTTGACTTTAAATGCATTTTCTTGATCACCAAAGTTCAAAACAATTATTCAACACTCAAGATAGTTCAAGTAGATTATTTTTAGGTGACAAGAAGTTTTTACAATCAAACAATTCTACTCGAGTCGGCTTAAAACGCGATTTTTGCAAAAGAAGGTGAAAAGTCATATTATTTATTTTCAAATGTCTTTTGAAAGCACAATTAATCTAAAATCATTTAATACCACATATAAATACATTTATATTAATATATACTAGGTCAACAAAAGTCAATGCAAGAATCGAGTTTAGAAGAAATTACTATTTGGCTCAAAAATACTATTTTCGCCCGAAAAATCTATTTAAATTACTATTATGTTTCAGAATTAATTTTTATCAAACATGGGTCTATTAATAATAGAGGACTAGATTTTAAGACGTTTAAAACACCCTTGTAAAAATTTTAGCGGACAAGTGTTTGAAAAAACTATTCACTAAAAATCGACGATAAAATTTCTAACTCCATTTTTTATAAAAATTTCATGAATGCACATTTAGTATGTTATACGAGTATTAATACCAAAATTACCATATTATAAGCCATATAGCACATAGACAAGTTAATTCACGTAAATCGAGACAAAGACACGCAAATCAAGGTAAATACGAAAATTGGGGTTTCACATAAGCACCCAACTTGACCCACATTAATATATAACTCACACAACACCACTTAAGCTCATAATATACAAAAGACAAAAAAAAAATAAAAGCTCAAAACAGAAGCAGAAAAATGGACAGCAGCAAACAGGAAGAAATAAGGAAGTTTTGCTCTCTAACTCTTCAATCCATGCCCATCCAAGCCTAGAGCAAGTAGTTTATGGTGTGTGCAAGCCTCCTTGGTGTTCCTACACGTATTGGTAAGGGATTCATGACTCCTTGTGTGTTTAAAGGTGGTTTCTAGTTGTTTTGGAGCTTTTGGTATAGTTCTATGCTTATCTTGAATATGCTTCTTTGTAAAACTGCTTAATTGCTTGTATAAATTGCTTCTATTTTAACTGCTTCAAGGGCAACCTACTTTGTTGATCCTTCTATGTGATATTGCTTATATTTTTGCTATTGTCTTGCCATTGTTAAGTGCATTGCATAGTGGTTGCGCAACCATAGTGTTAGGGGCGGATGTGTTGAATATCAGCTGGGCGGCAGAGGGCTTGCTAGTGGATATTCAAACTTTGTGCCCTAGTCCCTCATTCGCCTGGTCCGGAGATTGCCAGGGGATATTGGGTCGTAGGATTTTCGGGGTACATCCGGAGTACACCCACTGGAGTGTTTGGGGTTATGCCGACTTATCGTTATCGTGATCGTGGTTCGTGGATCGTGAATGAAGACCAAGTGAAGATTGGAGTACTGGGGTTATGTGAATGTATCCTTTTTAATGTGTAGTATTCAATCGTTTGTCCTTCTTAAATGGTTTTTAGTGCTATTAATGCTTAATTGTATTATTTGTTACATTGCATGCCTTAGGAGACCTTATCTCTCACTGGGGAACAATGGTTGCTCATACCTCAATATCATGTTTCAGGAAGTGCTGAGGGTGATCCCCAGCTAGTTGAGGTGGTAGTGGAGGAGGAAGAAGTACAGGCGGAGCCTTTGCCCTAGTAGCTGTGTGTTTGTTGTCTGAGGTGGATGTGCTTTCTTGTTGCTATATGGTGCACTTGTATTATTATTTTATGATCTATTTTGTGGCCTAAGGGCTATGTATATGCCTTGTAGTTGCAAGTTAAAGATAGTTGGTTTTAGTAAGTGTAGTAATTCTATGACTTGTAATAACTTTCAATTTCTTCTTTTAGTTCTTGCATGCTTGGGGGTATATGTTTAGATGTATGTTTGGGTTCAACTTCTAAGATTTTTCTAATGTTATCCTAGAATGGCATGTTAAAAAGGTTTAATGAAAAGTTAAGTTGGGTGCATGATTGTGTGGATCTGAACTATTGTTTGTTTCATGGCTTGGATGGCCTTCAACCTTTGAATTTTTAATTATAAAAGCTTGTCTTAGTATATTGTGGCTATTTTGAGCATTTTCAGGTTTTCAGAATGTCCACAGTGCAGGGAAAACTCTATCTGTTTTTTCCTAAAATTTTGAGACTAAGTTGGAATTGGGTTGATAATAGCTTGGTTATTAGAGCCTCCGGTCTCGTGAGGGATCGGGGCGTTACAGGTGGTATCAGAGCTTAGTTAGTTCTAAGCCGGGACAGGGTCCTCGGCCTGTCGGGTAGTAACCTTGTGTGTGTGCTTGTTAAGTGTATGTCTTGAATGTGTATGCCTGCATGTGTGTCTTGTATTGAATATGTGCACCTATGTGATATAATTATGTGTTACGTGCTAAATGTGTGCTAAGTGAAGTAAAGTGGCTGGTTATGCATCAAATTGACCTCGTGAATTGTTAATTGCTTGAACTGTTGCTTGTAATGTGTGTATTTGAATGTCTTTGATTGAGTTGTGTTATGATTGAGTTGATTGTAGTGCTTGAATGACTTTAATGATTACACTGTTTCATAAACTCGGAGTATAGTCAATACTGTTAGAGATCTATCGAATCCTCACTGGGCTTGTTTTATATAAACTCACTCTCAATTATTGCATGTATACAGGAGTTACCGATCCAGATTACGGGTACGTGCCTCCAGAAGAGGATAATGTGTCATATGTGGACGAGTCCTATGTGCTAGAGTCTTGTCCCTGATATATGATGTTGTACTTTTTGTTATATTGTATATTAAACTCGGTTGTCTTGTATTTCACTTAAAAGTTCATGTTATATAGGATGTTGTAAAGATAGTAGATTAAATGTTGCTAGCTTAGTAATCTTGTTTGGAAACATGATTAGGTTTCTAGGTGGGCTATAATCTATTTTGGAAGTGTATGTTATATAGTAAATGTATTATGTTGGAACGAAGGCGCATAACTATGAAAGAGTTAATGAAGAAATGTTTAATGTATGAATGGTTGCGTTGTATGTTGTTAATTTGATTGTGGAGTTAGTTGGTGACTTGTGGAGTTTGATGTATGTTGTTCTTAAAGGTTAGTTTAGAGCCCTGATGTTCATGTTACTGTCGTTATGCTGCCGAAATTTCGTTGCGTCCTGACTGATCGTAAGAGGGGTCGAGTTGGGGTGTGACAATAACATTGTTAATGGATAAATTGTTCTATCTTTAATTTAAAGTTAGGGTTTGAATGTGAAATTGGGAGTTTTGTGTAATCTTGATTTATTGCTTAATCAAATGTTATTTAGGCTTGATGTTGGAGTAGATGAATATGGATTAATGCCTCAAATAGCCCAATTATGCTTGAGTTGTAAAATCATTTAATTAAAGTTAGTTTAGCTGGCACTATTCATTCAGGACCATTGAATCGTGACCCGATACTCGATCTAACACTGTATATGGACTCTAAGGGTGTAAAAATGGTTACAAGTTAAGAATTATCGAATTCCGAGAACGTTGAAAACTAAGAACTTAATTGCGTCTAAAATAGAAATCAATTAAAGTAAGGTACCAGGGTGAGGTTTAGGGTGCTAATGGGACTTAAATAAGTGAAATAGAGCCTAACATGCTTTTATGGCACTCAAATGATGCTCGGTTAGGGAACTTGTAGTTCAAATGCACTAAGGGGCTTTCGAGTCGGGTTAAATATAGTTTAAAGGGTGGTTTGAAATTCTAAATGGTGCCATTAAGTGCCTTTTGATGTGTTGGATAGTTTGTTTGTGAATCTAGAACATTGTATTTCAATTATGTAATAAATTGCCTTAGTTGATAAAATGGAAAAGTGGTTGCGTGTACTTTAATGATGAAAATGGTTTAGGGAACTACTATTCTTATTGTTTTAATGCTTACTGTGTTGCTTATATGTAGTTACTTATGTGTGTTTTAATAGCTTGGGTGTGTTTAGTATTTGAATATGAATTTTATAAAGAAGAAAATGAAGAGAGATTTGTTATGAAAGTTTATGTTGAAGTCTTTAAGGCATTTAATGTTAACTAATGAACCTGTAGAGTAGCTTTCATTGTTGTAGAGTTTGTATATGAAGTATTAATGGAAAGAAAATTGTGAATTTGTAGAACTTAAGAAATGTGCTAGTTGAAGATTAAGTGTTTGATTTAGTGCTTAGGCGAAATGTAGAAGTTTAAGTGTCACCTACATGCTCTGATAATGATTTAAACTAATGCAAAATGCAATAAGTAGCACAAGAGAACAAGTGGTGCTCAAGAATGTGTGTGTGAGGTATGTGAGGTGTGTGAGACCAATGGCCTTTTTCTTAGTTGTTAGGTTTTGTGAAAGGATGCATGTTAAGTGTTGTTAATGTGTGTAAACTTGTAGAATTATTATTGCGTCTAAATGGAATAGAGTTCTTTTAAAATGTTAATAGTAGGCTATGTTAGTACTTAAATGTAATAGAATGAATTAAGTGCTTAGTTTGAAGAATATGTGTGATTCAGGCCATTTTACGAGTTGAGATGTTTATTTTGGAGTTATGTGTATGCTAGAGTTAATTATGGAAGTTAATGATTGTTTTCAAGCATATTAATATAGTTACTGTCATTTAGGGGGTTATGAAGTGGTTAGAGCCACAAGAATGTTTTAGTTGTTTGATAAGGTGTAAGAGAGGATGGAAACCAATTTTACATCTTTGAGCTTGGTAAGGTAAAGGAGTTTTCATCCTTATGTGCATAATAGTTTATTTTCTTGCTCCTAGATTGTGTGATTTAGTATCATTATTAAAGTAGTGTGTGCTTATTGATTACCATATTGTGTGTAAGGGCAACCTCTTTTATTGTCCTCATTGCGTGGTTATCAGTTGTGCGCCTATTGTATCGTGTAATTATATTTGTGATTTGTTTGTGTGTGATATTGTATCAATTCGATGGTTGTACAACCTCATCGTCGCGGTGGATGTGACGGCCTCACTAGGCGGCATTGGGCTTGCTAGTGTTGTTTGCCTTAGCTCCGTTTTCTATTCCCTCACTCGTCTGTTCCGAAGATCACCAGGGGGTATTGGGTAGTAGGTTTGGGTACATCCAGAGTATCCATTGGTGTTTGAGATGCCGTCATATCGAGATCGTGGATCGTGGTTTATGAATTGAATAATGGAGTGATAAGAGTTATCAATCGTTTCCTTTTTAAAATGTGTAGTATTCTTTTGTTTAATTGATTCTTTATTGTATAGTTAATATTTCTTGTGATAATTGTTGCATTGCACGATAACATTTTCAAAAACCCCTGGTTAACTGTTTCCCTCCCTTTCTGAGTATACATGGGTTGTATGCTTACCCCTCATTTTTAACATTTTCCAGGTAAAGAAGAACTGGGTCCTTAGAGGAAGTTTGGAGGCTTCATTACTTGCTTATAGCTGTGGATGAGTATTTTATGTGTTATGATGTAAAGTATGTTGATATTACAAGTTGTATGTATTTGTGTTGTCTGAATGATTGTAATATGAGTTTAAAGATTTGTATAATTAGATAGTTGTAGAGGACATGTAATAATTGTAATATTTTATCTTATTGTCTAAGTTTAACTTGCATGCTTGTGAGGCCCGACCCCAAATAACGTGTGTTATCTCGATTTGCGTGTCTTAGATCCAAAATTATATGACCGACCTTGGACTACATGTCCTGTCTTGGTTTACGTGCATTACCTAGAGTTGGGTGCATTTGCATTGAAATCCGTGAATTCACCTAGAAGTATGTGTCTTGTCTCGTAGTTCGTGTCTACCTTGTAATTTGTGCCCTAGACCTAGGAGTGCGTGCCTACACGCTAATCAAGAAACTTTCCTGCACAAAGAAGTAGACACTAAAATAATCCTACACAATCCACTAACCAATATTATATTCCTAATTCAAATTCTACAAACTCCACAAACAATAAAATAACATTAAACTATTCCTAAACATACCACTAACATTATTTTAATTCTAATTCAAATTCACTACAAGACAAAATCCTATCATCCTCCAAACCATCCCCAATATAATATACCTAATCATCTTTTTCTACAAAATGCACTAACATCTAAATACCATATTTTAAATCACAACTAGACAAAACCTCATAAAACTCTAAACATGTCATGCTTTTTCCTAACTCCTATACACTTTTCCTAAAGCCTAAACATTCTACACAAGACACAAGACTTACACAATCCTCACACACTCAACCACTAGCTATAACAAGACAAAACCAAAGCTTTTTGACCACAATGACAAGACCATTTTCGGCCATGACCATACACACACACAAAGCACAAATTTTGCAAGGCATTTCTTGTATTCTTTTGCTCTCTCTCTCCCTCTCTCACCAAATTTCGGCCCTATCTCTCTCTTGAGCTTCCAAGAATCAAGCTTGCTCCTTAGGACACTCAAAGACTCGGCCTTAGCAAGCAAACCAAGCAAGAACACTCAAATTCCTAAAAAAACTCGCTATTTTTGGCCGAAGGTAAGTTTCATGGTTCATCTTCTTCCTCTTTTGGTTTTGAGCACATGCACACCTTCTACACTTGCTAACTAGACTAGGATTCAAAGAAAAACAAGCTACCATTCGGCCAAGCTGGGAGTAGAAAGGATTTGACACCTTCAAGGTTCAAAACAAGGATTTCGTGCATTTTAGCTAAGTCTTCAAAGAGGTGAGGGTTAAACCTTTTTGAAATGCTTCACAAACTCACATGCATGCACTTATATGAATGTATTTACTCTTGATGTTCATGTGCATGTGTTTATATGAGCATATCTACCCTTGCATGGCCGAAAATTTGATAGAAACTTGGGAATATGAAGTTATGCTTCTGGCAGCTTTTTGTCTGTGTAGAACAAGATGCTTTTGATCTAGAAAATGATGTTAAAAATGCTTGAAATTTGGTTAGTCACTAGAATTTTCAGTTTTGAACATATCTTGCAGAAATATGCTAAGGCTAATTTTGAGTTTAAGATCCCAAAAAAATGGAAAATATCGTAATGTGTTTAAATCTGGACAACTTGGAAATGTGAAGTTATGTTCTGGCAGCTCTCTGTCCGATTAGAGCGAAATATTTTTGGCCTAGCAAATGATATTAAAAATGCATGAAATTTGGTGAGTCACTTGAGTTTCAGTTCTGAACATATTTTGCAGAAATATGCTAAGGCTGATTTTGAGTTTAAGACCCCCAAACATGGAAAACATCGTAATGTATCGAAATCTGGACAGTTTTACGTGGCTTCACGGTTTTGGTCATAACTCCTAAGTACGAACTCAAAATGCAGCATGGTTTGTTCCTAGATTTAAAGCACTCGTTAAGATTCGATTTGAAATTTGATTCACTGAATTTGGAGGTTGTTTGCTTGGTTAAACGAATGAGGAAAAATAGGATATTGCAGTGGGGTTTTGTTTGGAAATTTGGTTTAGATCATATTGTAATTTACTTTGAGGTATTGAATGCTTGGAATTGTGGAAATTAGAAGTTGCATGGACTGTTTTGGTTGGTTGAGGTTGCTTGAATTAGTTGATGCATGACTTAGGCTCATTTTATGACGGATTCTTGCTCAATCGTATGTGTAAGCATGAAATTGAAGCCCTATTACTTATGCATGCTTGCTAAGTGACTATCCTATGGTTAAATGAATTCATTTAAGTTGTTAGTAGACTGTCCAATAATCTCTAAGTATGCATGAAATGGTTTAAGTGATTCTTGTGGTTCTTAGCAAACTAAACCTACACCCGATCACGGTTCTTGTAAACTCTAATGGTTACGTAGGCTCCCAAGTCATAAACCACTCTTGTGTGTCTTATAATTGATGTTGAAGAATGTTAATGGACTACCCGGAATTGTCTTTATAGCTCTAAACATGATTCTCGATGATTGCATGTTGATAAGCAAACTATTCTT
This sequence comes from Ehretia macrophylla, assembly GCA_037974665.1. Taxonomy (NCBI): domain Eukaryota; kingdom Viridiplantae; phylum Streptophyta; class Magnoliopsida; order Boraginales; family Ehretiaceae; genus Ehretia; species Ehretia macrophylla. The sequence continues at coordinate 77,820,477 of CM075773.1, forward strand.
GCACCCGGTCTTGTGTAAAGTGTCGTAGCATGCTCGTATGTCCTTAACACTTGGTATGTGAACTAAAATGAGTTATATGACTTATTTTGTATGACATTACTTGGCTTTCCATTAAATATTAATATGCTTCTAGTTGTTATACGAAGTGAATTTACATGTCAAAGCATGCCTCGTATGTTTATTTGTCGATATGTGATCATACGTGTATCCAGAGCTAACCTGCTTTGTTGACCTCCTACTGTGAATTGTTAAAAGATATTATATGGCCTATTTTGAACATGATTAGTTGGCTGCCCGAGAAAGTTTAATTGTTTTCAAATTGATATATGAAATGATTATATGTTCTTACAATGCCTTATATGCCAATATGTCAAAATGTGATCATATACTTGCTCGGAGGCAACCTACTTTGTTGACCTCTTAATGTGAAATGTTAAATGACATAAATGTGCATTGCATACAAGGTTGCAACCGTTCATTATGGCATGGTAGCGTTTCACGAACGCCGGGTGGCATCAGACTTGCCGGTGATCCCGTGACTACCATGGTCCAATTCCCTCTCTCGCTTGGCATTCCACCCTCGGAGAGTTGTGTCGTAGGATTTGGTATACTATCCAGAGTACACCCATCGGGAGTGATAAGTGGATGATTGATGCCGGCTACAACAATGGTGATTGGAAATGATTTTGAGAGCAAATGTTCACCGATTGATCTTGAGAGCAAAAGCTCACCGTATCCTTTAAATGATGTGGTAATTGTATCTATCTTTCAATTTGATTCTTATACTATACTTGCATTCTTATTTGTACTACATGACATGTTTCCAAATGAGTTTTCACAAGTTAACCGGAAAAAAAGATTTCAAAAACTTGTCACTTGTTCCCCCTCGCTGATTTCATAAGGACTCACCCTCTTTTGTCATACAGGTGAAGCAGATTTGGGAACAGATGCCCGAAGAGAATGTGTTAGTTGATGAACCTTTGGAATGACTATATGCAATACGTGTTTTTCGTGAACATAGATGTTGTTAGGGATATTGCTTATTTGAAGATTGTTTATTTTGTTGTTGTAAATGACATCCGTTGTAATTTGGGGTCTAATTGGCTTGTACTAATTATAAACCAGATGGACTTTTTTATTTCGGTCATTTGCTTTTCATCGTTATGGTTAGTGGCTATCATTATGTGTTTAAACCAATAGGTAAAGAACCAACTAAGTTAGTCCTACTTATACTCAATCAAGGTACTCATTTGTAAGCTAAATGACAATAGGTACTTGCCTAAATAGGATTTTGACATATAAATGGGATGTAGTTGTCATGATAGGTTTGTTAATTCAAATGGAACCTTTTAGATAAACTAGTAGGCATATCAATTGATGGTAGAACGAAGTTTTAATCGTAAGTAAATTTATGATTCAAAATTTTGAGGTGTTCTAGAAATTAGGTCAAACCAAAGGTCCTAAATACAACCGTTATGCTACCGGTTTTCTGAAAAACTTTTGGAGTTCTAGGCAAACGAATAAGCTTTAATTATCATCAACCTATTATAGTTGTAAAATAACAATAATGATTTAAGTCATACCCTAGTCTAGCCTCTATAGGTTGGGTTAGGGTGTGACACCTTATTAGAATGGTATCAGAGCTTAGTTTGCTAACTAGGCATAAGTCGGGTTTAACTCTCGGACTGTGGGTAGAAGCCCTAAGGTAATTATGATGTTTTGTTTATACGTGTTAATGTGTGCTAATGTGCTTTAATTGATTTGAGCATTAAATATCATGTGCCTTTGTAGACCATATGTATTATGTGTCATGCACACTAACACGTTATTGCCCTCAATAATGCATGAATGCTTTTATACTTCTTCCTTGATACATGTGCATGTTATATAACCATGACTAACAGTTTATACACATAGATAGTTACGATTAGGACTTTTAGGGAAGTGAATTTATGTAGGAAGAACGAAAAGGCTCGGTTAGAGATTTCTCACATCTTCACAGGTACTCGATGGATCGTATGTATTATTGCATATGCATATATAAAATGCGTAGCACATGTATAATTGTTGAGGTAAAGTTGTGACACCCCGAACCTACCACTTCACTAATTGCATTCATTAAATTGTTAACTTAGATGTAATTTAGCTAATTACTTTATTTTTTTTATATTTTCATAAATTCAAATATTTATTTTCATGCATTTTATATTTTTATAAAATACTACATATTTTTAGGGGACTATAGCCCCTAACTGTGCGTGCATTGCATATCGGGATCAACGGGAAAAATTTCGTGAAATGTCTGATGAATAGTACTAGCGGGATTTTTCCAGATTTTTTAGATTTTTGGCATTTTATTTTGCTGAAATTTAATCACCCAAATGACCCATTTACCCTTACTAAAATACCCTATTTGCTTGACCTACCCTTTGACCATCTTATGAGAATATTAAAAGCCAAGAAACAAAAAAAAGGGGTAAAAAAAAATGGCCAAAAAAGAGTTACGGGAATAGTAACTTCTCAAAAAAAAAATTACTCCTTGCTTCATTCTTGCTTCCATTGCTTCCCAAATTGGTTGTGCTTCATCCTTAGGACCTTAAGACCATTCTTTGATCTTCAAAAGAGGTGAGGGTGCATTATATTTTTGTATTAAATTCAATTAAAGTTTGTATTATTATTTTTGTGATCTAATATTGTAGTGGTTTAATTCTTGTTCCGTTGATTCTTATATGCTCTAATGACTTCATAGAATATGTTTGATGGTTTAAAATGCTTGTTGAATGCTTGAAAATGAAAATGGCACTTGGGGAAGATGATGAATAGTGCTAAACTAGGGTTTCCGAAAAAAGTTACAATTTAATTCGATTCGAGGCTTCTAGTAGTTGCTAATTAGGTCCATAAGCGTGGGAAAAATATTAATTGCACTTGCTATGTTCAAAATTCGAGAAATTTGATCAAAATAGGCTACTTTAATAAGGAGTTTCGGGTTTAACTTGAATCCGGGCACGTTTCGAGGTTATGGCTAGTCTTTATTAAGTATTGAAACCTTAGAAGTGCTTTCGTTTTGCTTGTTTGGGTTCCGAAATTGGTACTTGTAGTGTAAACCCACAAAGAGGCATTTTTGGTGTTTTCGTGTACTTGTGCTCTAGGTTATGATTTGGAGGTTTTAAATGAGGTATTTAGGTATCCTTAGATTGGTAGGATGGTTAGCTAGCTTAACTTGATCATTGAATTCCAATAGGAAGCTAAATACCCTAGCTGAACAAAGGAAAAATGAATGAATTAATTGCTTTAGTACTTGTATTGCTTTGTAGTTGCTCCTAGCGAGTCTAAATGCTATTCTAAGGTATGTGTGAGCTTTCGGTTAAGTTTTGTGAAAAGTATAATATTGACCCCTTTGTGTTCGCATAGTTAATCTTATAATAATTGCTTTATAATTGAGTAATTAAATGTTTATATGCATTTGTGTAGTGTACGTATTATAGTAGTGAAGTCTCGTGAATTAAGTTGCTTGGTTTACATGGATTTGGTTGAGTATGAATTTAGAATGGACTAAAGGAACTAGTAATGAACCATGGTAATAATTGTTGTTAGTTGATTCTTGATTGATTGGATAAATATTTAAATGTACTTATGTAACAAGTTCATCTATTCGGAGAAGTTGTGAGTTAAGTTATATCGATACTAGTTAAAGATTGAGTAAACATGTTTATATTGCTTATTAATTGCATTATATGTGTAAAGATACGCTTATATAACTTATTGGTTAGATGATATATAGTGTTTCTACTTATATTAATGGCTATGTATATGGTATTTATTATTCTATTATCTTTGTCTAATACTTGAAAATTAAAGAATGTTGCATATGTGATCACTTGAGTTTATGTATTGTTCAAATATTGATTAGGATGATTGTTAAACCGTGAAATATATTGTTAGTTATGTGAATTAAAGGGAATCAAATAGAGTTGGATAAGTTAATGGCTTTATGAACTAGCTTTAGTTGAGAATAAGAAATCACTTCTTATGCATATAGTTGATTGTATTAGGTAGTGATAATTGAAGGGAATTGATGCTTTTGGAGAATATTGAGGGAATCTTGGCTTAATTCGCGTAGGTTTGGCTTCCTAAAAGGTGATGGATCATTTCTATGTGCATTCTATGTGTCTTATCTTGTTATATGCTCAATGTTCGATACTAAGTGATTTAAGTGTTGAAGTTGGATTAGTTTAGTAATAATAGACGAATGAATGTATTATATTTCATCGTATGATGTGATTGATGATGTGTGTGCTCGAGGACAACCTCTTTTGTTGTCCTCCTTGTTTGTATATAGGCTTATTTTGTTAAATTGTTATTATTATTGCTTCATGTGTTATCGAGTCAATGGTTGCGCAACCTTATCGTCAGGGCGGATGCGATGGGCCTCTCTGGGCGGCAGCGGGCTTGCCAGGGTTGGTTGCTCTAGCTCCGTACCCTATTCCCTCACTCGCCTGGTCCGGGGATTGCCAGGGGTGTTGGGTCGTAAGATTGGGTACATCCGGAGTACCCTTTGGTGTTTGGGATGCCGGCTTATCGTGATCGTGATCGTGGTTCGTGGATCGTGAATGAAGACCAGCGAAGATTGGTGTATAGGGGTTATGTGAAATGTATCATTTTAAATGTGTGGTTATTTAAGCTATCATTGTTTCTTTAATTGTCTAATTGTTATTGGTGTTTAACTGTATTACATGTTGCATTGCACGCCCCGAGAGACTATATCCCTCACTGGGCAACAGTGGTTGCTCATACCTCGATATATGTTTCAGGAAGTGCTGGGGGTGATCCCCAGCTAATTGAGGTGCTAGTGGAAGAGGAAGAAGTTCAGGCTGAGCCTTTGCCCTAGTTGTTATGTGTTTGTTGTCTAAGGTGGATTTGTCTTCTTGTTGTTACATGGTGTACTTGTATTGCTATAGCATGATCTATTTTGTGGCCTTAAGGCTATGTATATTCTTGTAGTTGCAAGTTGAAAGTTGTTAGTTGTAATGTTAGCTTTGAGATATTATGGCTTGTAATAACTTTTAATTCTCCTTTTAGTTCTTGCATGCTTGGGTGTGTATGTTTAGAGGTGTTGATTTCAACTTCTAAAATTGCTCTAATGTTATCATAGAATGGCATGTTAAAAAGGTTTAATGAAAAGTTAAGTTGGGTGCATGCATGTGTGATTTGGAGCTGTTGTTTGTCTCCTGGTTTGGATGGCCTAGAACCTTGAATTTTAATTATAAAAGCTTGTTTTAGTATATTGTGGCTATTTTGAGCATTTACAGGTTTGAGAAATGTCCGCGGTACAGAGGAAACTCTGTCCGTTTTTCCCTAAAATTTTGAGACCGGGTTGGGATTGGGTTGAGAATAGCTTGGTTATTAGAGCCTCCGGTCTCGTGAGGGATCGGGGCGTCACAGGTGGTATCAGAGCTTAGATGCTCTCAGCCGGGATAGGGTCCTCGGACTGCTGGGTAGTGAACCTCGAGTGCATGCTTGTGAAATGTATCTTGATTAGGTGTGTGCTTCGTGTGCCTTGAGAATGTAAGTGTCTTTTGTGCAATCTTGTATCTTGAACTTAATATGTGATCTATGTGATAGTGATGTGTACTGTGTGTTAAATACTTGTCAAGTGTAGTGATATAGCTAATCATGAATCGAATTGATCTTATGAATCGCTACTTGCTCGAAATATTGATTGTAACGTGTATACTTGAGTGTCTCGGCATAGTTGTGTTGTGAATTGTATTCATTGCATGTGACTCATATTTGAACTATCTTGTTGATTAACTTTGTGTTATAAAACTTCTGGTTATATAATAGCTTGTGTGATATATGTCATAATCTCCTGATATATGAACATTACATCAATTACATTAGGTGATATCTTGGCATTCATGCATTGTCCCCTTAAATCGGTAAGTAAGCATTCTTCCCTAAAAGAGATGGCCATTGATGCTGACTAGTGAAAGAATAATGGTTCATCCGACTATTGGGATCAGTGAAGGGATTTGATGGCCCGAGGTTAAATTTGGACTCTCTTGGCACTTCTTAAACGGTACTTCTTGGCTAGAACTCCTATTTGGGAATCTCGGATAGATCTTCTAGTTGGCATCATATATGGAGGGCTTATTTGATACTCTTATTCAAAAGAATTCATGTTTATGAGTATTGGTCAGTATTATTTGCGCACACTCCCACTTGGATTTCTTGTTCGCGGTTTACCTATGGTACCACCTTCATATTCTTATTGGGGATTTTCTTCAGTATTTTCGGCTAGTATTCTTGCCTAGAGATTATTTGGTATTTCCTCAGGACTACTGGTATAACGAGCATATTGGGGAATCTTATATGGTAATTCATAATTAGAGAGATTCTTATTCCAACTTCTGGATTCGTATACTTATTCGGAGCCTTTATTTGGCATCCTTAATCAGATTTATTGGTGGTATTTTCTCGGAGTCCCAAGCTGGACATCTAATTAGGCCTTTATTTGGCAATCTTGAGCCTTTATTTGACAGTTAGAGTTGGGATTCACCGGACTTCCTTCTTGGGAATTTCTTGATATTATCCGGGCATTTTGGATATTAGCTGCATACTCTTCTTAATGGGATTTCTTTTGGTGCTCTCTCAGCATTAGTGAATGGCCTCCTCGTGTGACATTCTTACCGGACTCCTATTGGGTATTTTCATAAGAGCCTTCATTTAGCTACCCCACTCGGATTTCCTTCAGTGACGTTCGCTCTTCTTAGTTTCATTCGGCATTACACTTCTTGACTTCAAGTCCAACGAAAACTGTTGTAGTTCTTGGAAGTCATTTCAGCTCAAGAAATTGCGAGGACGCAATTTTTGTAAGGAGGGGAGGATGTGACACCCCGAACTCAGCACTTCACTAATTGCATTCATTAAATTGTTAACTTAGATGTAATTTAGCTAATTTCTTTATTTTTTTTATATTTCCATAAATTCAAATATTTCTTTTCATGCATTTTATATTTTTATAAAATACTACATACTTTTAGGGGACTATAGCCCCTGACTGTGCGTGCATTGCGTATCGGGATCAACGGGAAAAAAATTCGTGAAATGTCTGATGAATAGTACCAGCAGGATTTTTCCAGATTTTTTAGATTTTTGGCATTTTATTTTGCTGAAATTTAATCACCCAAATGACCCATTTACCCTTACTAAAATACCCTATTTTCTTGACCTACCCTTTGACCATCTTATGAGAATATTAAAAGATAAGAAACAAAAAAAAGGGGTAAAAAGAAATAGCCAAAAAAGAGTTACGGGAATAGTAACTTCTCAAAAAAAAATTTACTCCTTGCTTCATTCTTGCTTCCATTGCTTCCCAAATTGGTTGTGCTTCATCCTTAGGACTTTAAGACCATTCTTTGATCTTCAAAAGAGGTGAGGGTGCATTATATTTTTGTATTAAATTCAATTAAAGTTTGTATTATTATTTTTGTGATCTAATATTGTAGTGGTTTAATTCTTGTTCCGTTGATTCTTATATGCTCTAATGACTTCATAGAATATGTTTGATGGTTTAAAATGCTTGTTGAATGCTTGAAAATGAAAATGGCACTTGGGGAAGATGATGAATAGTGCTAAACTAGGGTTTCCAAAAAAAGTTACAATTTAATTTGATTCGAAGCATCTAGTAGTTGCTAATTAGGTCCAGAAGCGTGGGAAAAATGTTAATTGCACTTGCTATGTTCAAAATTTGAGAAATTTGATCAAAATGGGCTACTTTAATAAGGAGTTTCGGGTTTAACTTGCATCCGGGCACGTTTCGAGGTTATGGCTAGTCTTTATTAAGTATTGAAACCTTAGAAGTGCTTTCGTTTCTCTTGTTTGGGTTCCAAAATTGGTACTTGTAGTGTAAATCCACAAAGAGGCATTTTTGGTATTTTCGTGTACTTGTACTCTAGGTTATGATTTGGAGGTTTTAAATGAGGTATTTAGGTATCCTTAGATTGGTAGGATGGTTAGCTAGCTTAACTTGATCATTGAATTCCGATAGGAAGCTAAATAGCCTAGTTGAACAAAGGGAAAATGAATGAATTAATTGCTTTAGTACTTGTATTGCTTTGTAGTTGCTCCTAGCGAGTCTAAATGCTATTCTAAGGTATGTGTGAGCTTTCGGTTAAGTTTTGTGAAAAGTATAATATTGACCCATTTGTGTTCGCATAGTTAATCTCATGATAATTGCTTTATAATTGAGTAATTAAATGTTTATATGCATTTGTGTAGTGTACGTATTATAGTAGTGAAGTCTCGTGAATTAAGTTGCTTGGTTTACATGGATTTGGTTGAGTATGAATTTAGAATGGACTAAAGGAACTAGTAATTAACCATGGTAATAGTTGTTGTTAGTTGATTCTTGATTGATTGGATAAATATTTAAATGTACTTATGTAACAAGTTTATCTATTCGGAGAAGTTGTGAGTTAAGTTATATCGATACTAGTTAAAGATTGAGTAAGCATGTTTATATTGCTTATTAATTGCATTATATGTGTAAAGATACGCTTATATAACTTATTGGTTAGATGTTATATAGTGTTTCTACTTATATGAATGGCTATGTATATGTTATTTATTATGCTATTGTCTTTGTCTAATACTTGAAAATTAAAGAATGTTGCATATGTGATCACTTGAGTTTATGTATTGTTCAAATATTGATTAGAATGATTGTTAAACCATGAAATATATTGTTAGTTATGTGAATTAAAGGGAATCAAATAGAGTTGGATAAGTTAATGGCTTTATGAACTAGCTTTAGTTGAGAATAAGAAATCACTTCTTATGCATATAGTTGATTGTATTAGGTAGTGATAATTGAAGGGAATTGATGCTTTTGGAGAATATTGAGGGAATCTTGGCTTAATTCGCGCAGGTTTGGCTTCCTAAAAGGTGAGGGATCATTTCTATGTGCATTCTATGTGTCTTATCTTGCTATATGATAAATATTCGATACTAAGTGATTTAAGTGTTTTAGTTGGATTAGTTTAGCAATTATAGACTAATGAATGTATCATATTTCATCGTATGGCGTGATTGATGATGTGTGTGCTCGAGGACAACCTCTTTTGTTGTCCTCCTTGTTTGTATATCGGCTTATTTTGTTATATTGTTATTATTATTGCTTCCTGTGTTATCGAGTCAATGGTTGCGCAACCTTATCGTCGGGGCGGATGCGATGGGCCTCTCTGGGCGGCAGCGGGCTTGCCAGGGTTGGTTGCTCTAGCTCCGTACCCTATTCCCTCACTCGCCTGGTCCGGAGATTGCCAGGGGGTGTTGGGTCGTAGGATTGGGTACATCCGGAGTACCCTTTGGTGTTTGGGATGCCGACTTATCGTGATCATGATCGTGGTTCGTGGATCGTGAATGAAGACCAGCGAAGATTGGTGTATAGGGGTTATGTGAAATGTATCCTTTTAAATGTGTGGTTATTTAAGCTATCATTGTTTCTTTAATTGTCTAATTGTTATTGTTGTTTAACTGTATTACCTGTTGCATTGCACGCCCCGGGAGACTATATCCCTCACTGGGCAACAGTGGTTGCTCATACCTCGATATATGTTTCAGGAAGTGCTGAGGGTGATCCCCAGCTAATTGAGGTGCTAGTGGAAGAGGAAGAAGTTCGGGTTGAGTCTTTGTCGTTGTTGTTATGTGTTTGTTGTCTAAGGTGGTTTTGTCTTCTTGTTGTTACATGGTGTACTTGTATTGCTATAGCATGATCTATTTTGTGGCCTTAAGGCTATGTATATTCTTGTAGTTGCAAGTTGAAAGTTGTTAGTTGTAATGTTAGCTTTGAGATATTATGGCTTGTAATAACTTTTAATTCTCCTTTTAGTTCTTGAATGCTTGGGTGTGTTTGTTTAGAGGTGTTGATTTCAACTTCTAAAATTGCTCTAATGTTATCATAGAATGGCATGTTAAAAAGGTTTAATGAAAAGTTAAGTTGGGTGCATGCATGTGTGATTTGGTGCTGTTGTTTGTCTCCTGGCTTGGATGGCCTAGAACCTTGAATTTTAATTATAAAAGCTTGTTTTAGTATATTGTGGCTATTTTGAGCATTTACAGGTTTGAGAAATGTCCGCGGTACAGAGGAAACTCTGTCCGTTTTTCCCTAAAATTTTGAGACCGGGTTGGGATTGGGTTGAGAATAGCTTGGTTATTAGAGCCTCCGGTCTCGTGAGGGATCGGGGTGTCACAAAAGTTATCTCCTTATCTTTGGAATACACATACCTGTGATTAAGTTATGAAATTTATAGCTATGAAGTTCTTTATTCCGTTAAACAGTTCTTCTAATTGTGGTTCAAGTATAAAGGCTAATGACATACAACTTTCCTTAAGATATAAGAGTATACTATTGGACATGTGGAGTAGTATATATATATATTCATATGCTTATAATGGAAGTTTGACTTAAGAGTTGCTTTTGAATCAAATTCTTATATCTTAAATTGGTGTAATAGACTATTTATATGATTGAATTCTTACTTGATTGGAATTAAACATTGATGATTCTAATGTGGTGTATACTAGCGAGTTTCAAGTTCATCAAATAGTAAGATCATGAATTCGTGGAAGTTGATGATAGTTACTTTTATGGGTTAGATTATGAAGATATAGATAGTGTATTTAAGTGACTTAACAATGGATGACCTCAAGATATGTAGGAAACTCTAGAGACTAAGTTTAACAAAGTTGATGATTCTTTAGTATAACAAGATATAGGGATGTTGGAATCGAGGAATTCACGTAGCTAGAACTTGTGTTCGGAAGACTACACCTAAAATGTTAGGTCGAATAGAAGTGTACGGTATTGAATTATGCATTAGATGACTAACGTTGCTAAAGGTCCTAATTTGGATATTTGTGATATTAAGAATCATGGTATTAGTTTGGTGCCCTTCAGATTTAGTTGTGATTATGCAAAGTAAGTTATTCTACACACTCGTTATTTGGATACCCTAGAGGATGTTAGGAAGTATATATCCCTAAGTAATACTGATGGACCTAGTATGTAAACCATGGAAATGAGAAAGTGGAGTCGTTAGGGTATGATTAGTAATCCTAAATAGCTAATAGTGAGTATGCATAATGATTCATTGTAAACCCTAGGACCTAAGGTCGATGAGTCTTGATGCTCTTAGCTAGTTGAACATGTAAATGAGGAGAGTAAGATTTCATATAATTTAGATAGAGATGAATTAGAGTCATGATGACCCATGAGATTACTGTTAGACAACCGTATTTATGTGCACCGTTTCACGTCTAGAAACTAGCTATTGGTAGACTTCGAATCGTGGTCATTGAATAAAGGTTGGATTTTATAATGATAGTTAAATGAGTGGTTGATTACTTTTGAAGTTCTATTAGATTATATTGAAGGATGCCTTGCGATCATAATTCTTATGTTGATACAACCTTGAAGTTATTTTGTGTAACAAGCTACTTGGATTATTATGGTAAGTATCTTATGAGATAGATCATTTCGGTACCCATTTATAGTCCTAGGATTGTTGTTGTATGGCCGGTAACCTAGTGGAGCATTGATATCACTTACATGGCTATAGCCCTAGCTTAGTAACACTAATATTGAAGATATATTGGTAGGCACTAAGTGTTCGAAGGAATGACTAAGTTGCTAAGTAAGTAAGACCATTATCCTCTTAATTATGACGTAACCTTGGATTGAGGTGAGTGGAATTTATTTGAGGTTGAAACTATTCGTCTTAGGAGTCTTGGTTAAGATTAAAAGAAATTCTAAAGGCTCGTGACTTGAAGATAGAGATTTGAATAAGGAAATAAATTGTGGATCACAAGCTGATGAAATTTACTTGTAAGAGTTGAACTAGTACCACATGATTAGTTTACCCATGCAATTTCGATGGCAATTTGTTTGTGGTACTTAATGAATCTTAGAGTTTGAGTTTAACGAATCTCAACGGTTTTTCTCCTTGATTACAAGCGTGAAGGTTAACGAAGCCGGGAAAGGATGTTAATGAATAGGAGCTTGTAACCGAGAGACTAGTCATTAGAAGATTTGTTAATCTAATGTACCTACGAGATATGGATACTATCGATAGATGACGACTTGAGATTGATTAGTTTGTTTGGTGAGTTCTTCCTGAAAATAGGGTCATATTGTGGAAATGATCCATAACATGTGTATGTCCTACGTGTTAACAGTTTTGAAGCTAGTTGATATGATATGTAAATTGAATATAGACCTATCATCTTGAAATTAGTGTATGTCACCATAGGATCATGGTATTATTGTGATATTCCTTTTGAGGTATGAATGCGAGATTGACATGACATAAGTCATGATTTTGGAGTTATAGTTATATTATTAGAATACCGATGGAGCTTTGATTACTATGTTTGGAGGTTCTAACCTTAGTTAATGAACTCGACCTTAAAGATCAATGGGAGAAAATAGAGTTGTTCGAAGGAACGAATTGTAAATGTAGGGGTCACACCGAATTAAATGATTGGAGAAACGTAGTAGGTGAATTGGTAGTGGTAGGAGAGATCATAGAACACATGACGAACTAGAGTGGGAAAAATAACAAGGGTTAAAATCCGTCTAAATGACCTCAACAGGTAAGAATGAATTTCGGGACGAAATTCTTTTAAGGAGGAGAGGATGTGAGGCCCGACCCCGAATAACGTGTATTATCTCGATTTACGTGCCTTAGACCAAGAATTATATGACTAACCATGGACTACGTGCCCTAGCTTGGTTTACGTGCATTACCTAGGGTTGCGTGCATTTGCATTGAAATCTGTGCATTCACCTAGAAGTATGTGTCTTGCCTCATAGTTCGTGTCTATCTCGTAATTCATGCCCTAGACCTAGGAATACGTGCTTGCACACTAATCAAGAAAGATTCCTGCACAAAGCACTCGACACTAAAATAATCCTACACAATCCACTAACCAATATTATATTCCTAATTCAAATCCTACAAACTCCACTAATAATAAAATAACATTAAACTATTCCTAAACATTCCACGAACATAATTTAATCCTAATTCAAATTCACTACAACACAAAATCCTATCATCATCTAAACCATCCCCAAAATAATATACCTAATCACCTTTTTCCTACAAAATCCACTAACATCTAAATACTCTATTTTAAACTCACTACTAGACAAAACCTTACAAAACTCTAAACATGTCATGCTTTTTCCTAACTCCTATACACTTTTCCTAAACCCTAAACATTCTACACAAGACACAAGACTTACAACATCCTCACACACTCAACCATTAGCTACAACAAGACAAAACCAAAGCATTTTGACCACAATGACAAGGCCATTTTCGGCCATGACCATACACACACACAAAACACAATTTTTGCAATTCATTTCTTGCATTCTCTTGCTCTCTCTCTCGCTTTCTCACCAAATTTCGGCCCTAGGTCTCTCTTGAGCTTCCAAGACTCAAGCTTGCTCTCTAGGGCACTCAAAGACTCAGCCTTAGCAAGCAAACCAAGCACAAACACTCAAATCCCTAAAAAAACTCACTATTTTCGGCCTAAGGTAAGTTTCATGGTTCATCTTCTTCCTCTTTTGGTTTTGAGCACATGTGTGAAACCCCAAATTTTTAACCTTATCTCGCTTTGCGTGTTTTATTCTCGTTTTGCATGAATTGACCTGTCTATGTGCTACATGACTTAGAATGTGATAATTTTGATATCAATACTCTTAGAACATGCTAAATGTGCATTCATGAAATTTTCATAAAAAACGGAGTCAGAAATTTTATCGTCGATTTTTAGTGAATAGTATTTTCGAAACACGTCCGCTAAAATTTTGAAACTGGTCTTTTTAACCCTTCTAGACCTAGTCCACGGACTTTAATAGACCTGTGTTTGATTAAAACGGTTTTAAAATCGGCTTAGGAATTTATTAGGGTTTTTACACCGACTTTTGCAAAAATCGAGTTTTAGGCCGACTCGGGTGAAACTATTTTAATGTAAAACTCTTTGTCACCTAAAATATATTGTCTAGAATTAATTTAGGTGTTAATTTATTAGTTGAGCAAGAAATAGTCAATAAAATGAATTAAAAGACTAGAAAATATAATTCAAAGACTAAATATATCAACTTTGACTTTTCTATTTTGTTGACTTTGCATATAAAATCTCTACACACACTAAAAACAAAGAAAACACCACAAACACACATACATTGCAGCCGTGAGTTTCTTTGGCATTTTTGAGAGTTTTTCAACTTATTTTACAAAACAATTTTGCCTTAGAAAACTTAGTTTTAGTCCGAATCTTTTCAAATCGGGCTGGATTTCGCTTGTTGGGCACCTATTGCACGCATTCCTAACTTTACTTCGGATCAAAGGTGAGAGAAAAATTCTAGATCTCAAAATATTATTTTTATGTTTTTGCTTATAGTTAATTATTGAATAGTTAGAATGTTAATCTGATGTTAGATTATTGCTCCATGCATCCTAGGGATCATATATATGCAATACTATGAGATTTGAATGGATGTAGCATATTTATTATTTTTCGGGTATTTAAAGTTGATTAATTTGTTAAATGTTAAATATTTTGAGTTGTGTTGATCGGAATCGATTGCCGTCGATTTTTAAAAGATTGATAATTACGTGGTAGCGTCGTTGTAATGCCGAATTTTCGATTGTGATGTCCGTGCCAAAATCCGAAAATTTCAGCCATGATACACTAGGGTTTTAGGGTTATTGGGTATGATTTGGATGTGTTTTGGTTTGTTTCCGAGGGGGCTAATGTAGTTGATTGATTGGGTGAGTGTTTGGAACTGATTTGGAGTTGTTTGGATTAGTAAAATGTAAGATATGATTATTTGAAGTTTAGGTTGTCTTTCTTTAAATTGTTGAATTGAGCCTTTAGATGATTGGGTGTGTTTGAGTGATTGAATTGTGAGTTGTTAATGGTTAGACTAGGGTTAGATTACGTGTTTCATGCATGTTAAGTTGGATGGCCTACTTTGTCATCTAAATTAGTCGTTTGTTGTTTAATTAAATATTGATGTTATATTGATTATTATTGATTACGAGAATCGGGCACTTTTGTTGCTGATATCCCAGTTTATTGATTGATTATTGAATATGGGAATCGGGCACTTTTGTTGCTGATCTCCCAGTTTATTTATTTATTATTGAGTACGAGAATCGGGCACTTTTGTTGCTGATCTCTCAGATTATTGATTGATTATTGAATACGGGAATCGGGCACTTTTGTTGCTGATCTCTCAGTTTATTTATGTTAAGTCTCATTGTTGTGAGCTTTGATAATGTTGTGTCACCTCGGGAGGCATCCTGGGCTGCGGGCACAGTTATCATGGCTAATCCCTATCTCTCATAGGCGGAGAGGCCATGGGGTGTGGGTGTAGGTCAAGGTACCTCAGGATTGTGTCATTGAGTTTGGAGGAGTTGTTGAGCATGGAATTGGTGTATGGGGCTTCATCAGCAAATGTATCGTATCCTTATTGTGTGTTTACAGTTATTACTATTGTTGCATTTATAATGATTATTGATGTTCATTGTGTGTTTACTGACTCAAAGGATTATTCCAAGGAGTTTAGTAGACCTTGCTCGAGATCTATCGGATCCTCGCTGGGCTTATTTTATATAAGCTCACTCTCTATTATTGCATGCATACAGGTGTACTTTCGCAGGATTATGGGTACGTGCCTCCTGAGGAGGAAAATGTGCCTTACGTGGACTAGTCATATGTTCCAGAGTCTTATCCGTGATTCTGTGCTGTTATTTATCATGTATATTAGCTTAGTAGCCTTTTATATACTTTATAGTTCTTGTTGTATAGGATGCTGAAAAGAATATAAATTAGTTGTTACTATTCTAGCAGCTTCTTTTGTCTATGGTTAAGTTGTTAGATGGGTCTCAACTTATTTTTGAAATGTATGATAAGGTTGAGGTATTGTATGTTATGTTGGAACGGAGGCAGATAACGAGGACTGATTATTGTATATTACGGTTATGTTGTGTGTTGTTATGCTGTTGAGGAGTTGTTGTTTGTATGGTTATGGAATTGGATGTTTAATGTTATTAATGAGGTTGGTTTAGAACCTCGGTATTCTATTTACTGTCGTTATACTGCCAAAATTCCGTTGCGTCCTGACTGATTATAGGTGGGGTCGAGTTGGGGCGTGACATTTAAGTGGTATCAGAGCTTGATTAGCTGTCAGCCGGGGTATCCTCGGAATGTGGGTAGTGGTCTAAGCATGCAAGTATGTATGAAGTGAAAGAAAAGTGAAATATGTGTTAATATGATTAAATGATTAAGTGATTAAGTGATTAAGTGATTATGTGATTTAGTGCTTATGTGATTATGTGATCAATTTGTTTATGTGTTTTATATGAGTTTGTTGTTTAGGTGTTAATAATTGTTTATAACCTGTTTACGTGCTATAACTGTGCTAACTCTTTGATTAGTATGATAGCCGGTAGACCGAGGACTCGTGGTAGGCCCGAGATAGTAGATGATGTTCCTGGTAGTGTGGCACAGGGCCGTGATAGGGGTGATGATAGGTTAGGGGCAGCAATGGATCGAATTGCAGATTTGATGGCTGGACAGGCCCAGTTGGTAGCGGGGCAGGCTGCTCAGACTCAGGCATTGCAGGCCCAGATACAGAACGGACAGGGTGGTAATCACGGTCGAGGTATTATGAAGGAGTTTCTAGGGTACTATCCTCCTAGATTTCAGGGAGAGCCTGATGATAGGGAGGCCGAGTCGTGGATTAGTAAGTTAGAGAAAAAATTTTATCCTCTCGGGTACACTGATGAGAGGAAGGTGACTTCTGCTGTCTATTTGCTTGATGATGAGGCAAAGGAGTGGTGGCGCACTCTGAGAGCCAGTTGGGAGACCCGGGGTGTTCCGTATGTTTGGGATGTCTTTCTGACTGCTTTTAGGGATAAGTATGTCCCGAGGGTTGCACGGCAGAGGAGAGAGGCTGAGTTCCTGTCTTTGGTACAGGGAGATTCTTCTGTGGCTCAGTATGAGGCTACATTCACTAGGTTGTCTCGGTATGCACCGGAGTTTGTAGTTGTGGAGGAGAGGAAAACCCGTAGATTTATGTTGGGATTGAGGCTCGAGATTCAGGATGCAATGGCTCTGAATCGCTATGATATCTTCACTGAAGCTTTTGATGCAGCTTCTAGGTTAGAGAAGAGGAAAGGGGATCAGCTTGTCTCTAGTCAGCCTAGTAAGAGGTCGTATCAGCCACAGGGCCAGCAGGTTATATATAGGCCTCCAGTACAACAGGTTGTTTACAGGCCACCAGCCCAGCAGGGTTCTTATAGGCCACAGGGTCAGCAGAGTTACTATCGGCCTCAGTTTCAGCAGGGGCCATATCAGGTTCAGACTCAGTATAGGCCAGCCCAGTCTCAGGGTCAGTACAGGCCTAGTGTGGTGAGACCTCAGCAGCAGGCTGGTTCAGCTGCTTATTCAGCTTCTGGTTCTTTAGGAGGCAGTGTCAGTGCTCCGATGCTGCAGTGTGTTTATTGTAAACGTAAGGGCCATATGGAGGCCGACTGTCGAAGAAAGGCAGGGACGTGTTTAGGTTGCGGCAGCAACCAACACCGGGCGAGGGATTGCCCCAGGTATCAGGGTTCTACGGGTCAGCCAGCAGTCCAGGGTTATCAGGGTGGACCTGCAAGCAGTACACCTCAGCAGCAGCGGGCTCAGGCTCGGGCCTACGTAGTGAACTTGAAGGAATTGCCAGAGGCGACAGCAGTGGTGAAAGGTAACTTACTTATTCTCAACCAATTAAATATTATACCTCCTTGAGTGCAACGTGCTAAAATGTAAGTAGAAAGTTTGCCTTATGCGATTAAAGTTAGCATGTGCATCATATCAGTTGGCGACTGAGTAGTATGTGACGCTGAGGTATATGGAATTCCGATTAGGGGTCAAGCTACTTTATGACTATACATTGATTATTGGGATTCTTATTTGGTGATTTTATACGGCATTCTTCCTCGAGATTTCTGTATGGAGATTCTTATTCAACATACTTCTTTGGACATCTTCTATGGTATTTTCTATGCGGTATTCTTATGTGGAATTCTGATACGGTATTATCCGGAGTTCTTATATTGGGATTATTATTTGGTATTCTCGCTTGGTGATCTTGTTCGAAGTTCTCAATTGGTATTCTTGATTGGTGTTCTATTACGGGATCTATGTTTGGCGTTCTTCTTCGGTAATTTATTTGAGATTCTTATTCAGAAATTTTAGTTAGTGTTCTTATTCAGCGTTCCTATTTAAGCTTCTTGTATGGGGATTTTTATTCGATGATCTTATTTGGTGTTCCTACTTGGTGTTCTTGGTTCGTATTCGGAATTTAGTAATTGGTTTTTCAATCAGTATGTTTGAGTCAGCACCTGAGTTTGTCTTGGGATCGATGCAGAATTGCGAGGTCGCAATTGTTTTAAGGAAGGGAGAATGTGAAACCCCAAATTTTTGACCTTATCTCGCTTTGCGTGTTTTATTCTCGTTTTGCATGAATTGACCTGTCTATATGCTACATGACTTAGAATGTGATAATTTTGATATCAATACTCTTAGAACATGCTAAATGTGCATTCATGAAATTTTTATAAAAAACGGAGTTAGAAATTTTATCGTCGATTTTTAGTGAATAGTATTTTCGAAACATGTCCGCTAAAATTTTGAAAGTGGTCTTTTTAACCCTTCTAGACCTAGTCTACAGACTTTAATAGACCTGTGTTTGATTAAAACGATTTTAAAATCGGCTTAGGAATTTATTAAGGTTTTTACACCAGCTTTGGCGAAAATCGAGTTTTAGGCCGACTCGGGTGAAACTATTTTAATGTAAAACTCTTTGTCACCTAAAATATATTGTCTAGAATTAATTTAGATGTTAATTTATTAGTTGAGCAAGAAATAGTCAATAAAATGAATTAAAAGACTAGAAAATATAATTAAAAGACTAAATATATCAACTTTGACTTTTCTATTTTGTTGACTTTGCATATAAAATCTCTACACACACTAAAAACAAAGCAAACACCATAAACACACATACATTGCAGCCGTGAGTTCCTTGGCATTTTTGAGAGTTTTTCAACTTATTTTACAAAACAATTTTGCCTTAGAAAACTTAGTTTTAGTCCGAATCTTTTCAAACCGGGCTAGATTCCGCTTGTTGGGCACCTATTGCACTCATTCCTAACTTTACTTCGGATCAAAGGTGAGAGAAAAATTCTAGATCTCAAAATGTTATTTTTATGTTTTTGTGTATAATTAATTATTGAACCATTAGAATGTTGATCTGATGTTAGATTATTGCTCCATGCATGCTAGGGATCATTTATATGCAATACTACGAGATTTGAATGGATGTAGCATATTTATTATTTTTCGGGTATTTAAAGTTGATTAATTTGTTAAATGTTGAATATTTTGAGTTGTGTTGATCGGAATCGATTGCCGTCGATTTTTAAAAGATTGATAATTACGTGGTAGCTCCGTTGTAATGCCGAATTTTCGATTGTGATGTCCGTGCCAAAATCCAAAAATTTCAGCCATGATACACTAGGGTTTTAGGGTTATTGGGCATGATTTGGATGTGTTTTGGTTTGTTTCCGAGGGGGCTAATGTAGTTGATTGATTGGGTGAGTGTTTGGAACTGATTTGGAGTTGTTTGGATTAGTAAAATGTAAGATATGATTATTTGAAGTTTAGGTTGTCTTTCTTTAAATTGTTGAATTGAGCCTTTAGATGATTGGGTGTGTTTGAGTGATTGAATTGTGAGTTGTTAATGGTTAGACTAGGGTTAGATTACGTGTTTCATGCATGTTAAGTTGGATGGCCTACTTTGTCATCTAACTTAGTCGTGTGTTGTTTAATTAAATATTGATGTTATATTGATGTTATATTGATTATTATTGATTACGGGAATCGGGCACTTTTGTTGCTGATCTCCCAGTTTATTGATTGATTATTGAATATGGGAATCGGGCACTTTTGTTGCTGATCTCCCAGTTTATTTATTTATTATTGAGTACGAGAATCGGGCACTTTTGTTGCTGATCTCTCAGATTATTGATTGATTATTGAATACGGGAATCGGGCACTTTTGTTGCTGATCTCTCGGTTTATTTATGTTAAGTCTCATTGTTGTGAGCTTTGATAATGTTGTGTCACCTCGGGAGGCATCCTGGGCTGCGGGCACAGTTATCATGGCTAATCCCTATCTCGCATGGGCGGAGAGGCCATGGGGTGTGGGTCTAGGTCAAGGTACCTCAGGATTGTGTCATTGAGTTTGGAGGAGTTGTTGAGCATGGAATTGGTGTATGGGGCTTCATCAGTAAATGTATCGTATCCTTATTGTGTGTTTGCAGTTATTACTATTGTTGCATTTATAATGATTATTGATGTTCATTGTGTGTTTACTGACTCAAAGGATTATTCCAAGGAGTTTAGTAGATCTTGCACGAGATCTATCGGATCCTCACTGGGCTTATTTATATAAGCTCACTCTCTATTATTGCATGCTTACAGGTGTACTATCGCAGGATTATGGGTACGTGCCTCCTGAGGAGGAAAATGTGCCTTACGTGGACGAGTCATATGGTCCAGAGTCTAATCCGTGATTCTGTGCTGATATTTATCATGTATATTAGCTTAGTAGCCTTTTCTATGCTTTATAGTTCTTGTTGTATATGATGCTGAAAAGAATATAAATTAGTTGTTACTATTCTAGCAGCTTCTTTTGTCTATGGTTAAGTTGTTAGATGGGTCTCAACTTATTTTTGAAATGTATGATAAGGTTGAGGTATTGTATGTTATGTTGGAACGGAGGCAGATAACGAGGACTGATTATTGTATATTACGGTTATGTTGTGTGTTGTTATGCTGTTGAGGAGTTGTTGTTTGTATGGTTATGGAATTGGATGTTTAATGTTATTAATGAGGTTGGTTTAGAACCTCGGTATTCTATTTACTGTCGTTATACTGCCGAAATCCCGTTGCGTCCTGACTGATTATAGGTGGGGTCGAGTTGAGGCGTGACAACATGCACACCTTCTACATTTGCTAACTAGACTAGGATTCAAGGAAAAACAAGCTACCATTCGGCCAAGCTAGGAGTAGAAAGGATTTGGCACCTTCAAGGCTCAAAACAAGGATTTCATGCATTTTAGCTAAGTCTTCAAAGAGGTGAGGGTTAAACCTTTTCAAATGCTTCAAAAACTCACATGCATGCACTTATATGACTTTATTTACTCTTGAAGTTCATGTGTATGTGTTTATATGAGCATATCTACCCTTGCATGGCTTGAAATTTGATAGAAACTTGGGAATACGAAGTTATGCTTCTGGCAGCTTTCTGTCCGTGTAGAACGAGATGATTTTGAGCTAGAAAATGATGTTAAAAATACTTGAAATTTGGTGAGTCACTAGATGATTCTGTTTTGAACATATCTTGAAGAAATAGGACAAGGCTAATTTTGAGTTTAAGATCCCAAAAAATGGAAAATATCATAATATGTTTAAATTTGGACAACTTGGAAATGTAAAGTTATGTTCTGGCAGCTCTCTGTCCGATTAAAACGAAATGTTTTTGGCCTAGAAAATGATGTTAAAAATGCATGAAATTTGGTGAGTCACTAGATGTTTCCGTTCTGAACATATCGTGAAGAAATATGATAAGGCTAATTTTGAGTTTAATACCCCCAAACATTGCAAAAATCGTAATGTGTCTAAATCTGGACAATTTTGCATGGCTTCACGGTTTTGGTCATAACTCCTAAGTCCGAACTTGAAATGCACCGTGGTTTGTTCCTAGATTTAAAGAACTCGTTAAGATTACATTTTGAAATTTGATTCACTGAATTTGGAGGTTGTTTGCTTGGTTAAACGAATGAGGAAAAATAGGCTATTGCAGTGGGATTTTGTTTGGAAGCTTGCTTTAGATAATATTGTAATTTACTTTAAGGTATTGAATGCTTGGAATTGTGGAAATTAGAAATTGCATGGACTGTTTTGGTTGGTTGAGATTGTGACACCCCGATCCCTCCCGAGACTGGAAGTTCTAACAATCAATCTAATCACAACCCAAATCCAAACCCGGGCATAATTTTTAGGGAAAACGGACGGAGTCCCCCCTGTTTCTAGGCAAAAAGCAAACCTGCGACAGCATATAAGTGGACCAATATCATGTCCAACCATTCAATCACCTCAAGGCCATCCGAGCCTTGGTTCACAACAAACAAATCACAAGTAAATATACATATATGCTTAGCAATTAAACTACACCAACCTATTGCATAAGCTAGACTATCAAATTTTTCTATCTTTTTCCTTTGTCATTACAAACATACATTGAAGTTAAGCTACATTAACTAAATACATAATCTAAATTATCAAACCACCTCAACTACTTAGCTAGATTAAAATTACATTTCTTTTAACAATAAATACATACAACATATGAAAGCATATATCTTTACAACTTCTACACTCAAGTCACATAGTCACGCATGACAACTCTTCAGGCACGAACTTTCACATAATCACGAACTTTTCAGCTAACATGGCATTTCCTGAAATGTGGTGGTGAGGAGTGAGTATACACAACACGTATACTCAGTGAGGGCGAGACAGTTATCAAGGTGGAGAGAAAGAAGATCGTGCAATGCAAATAAACACAGTTAAGCAGTAATGACAATAAGAAAACATTCAATACAAGCGACAATACTATAAACAATCAAGAAAGCATTAACACAGCCCTTCAAAGCTATACCACACTCTGAAAGCTATGGTTCACTCATACGAGCAATATACCATTTCACGAGCGATACATCAATCTCGAGCTTGATGTTGACAACAATGGCAATAAGCGCGCACCCACCTTATAACACCAGTTTGGAATACCCCGGAAGTATCCATCAATCTACGACCCAAATCTCCCTGGGAAGCAACCCAAGCGAGAAGAGGGAATAGCAGCAGAGCTAGAGCAACCAACACTGGCAACCCGAGGCTACCTAGAGAGGCCCATCATTCACGTGCAAGACACTATGCAATGCAAGACTCGATACAAGGCAGTAAACGAGCGATAGCACATCAATACAGATAGAGGAGATAAACGAGATATCAAGCATTATTCAACAATTTTTAAACATTTCAATTAATAATCAACTCTAACAAGCGTAACAAGCATTTACAATCAAACAAGTAACAAGAAGAACACCATCTAACATTATCAAGCAATAACAAGTATCCTATAGGCATTATAAGCATTCTATAAACATTATAGACATTCTATAAGCATTAGAAACATTCTATAAGCATTATAAACATTCTATAAGCAATATGCCATGAAAACACACAAAATCCCAAAAATGTCCCCAACTTTCAAAACGCTACTACTTTCAAACGAGCCACGAGCTTTGGAAACCGACTTCACTAATCCTCCTAGGTCACCATAAGGAACGCCTGAGACACCGAAACCCTACTTTACCCTAGAATTCTGCAAAGTCCCGATTTTCCCCTTTGCTCGTTTGAACTACAACCTTACCAACCAAACACCCAACCAACACCATAATCGCACCAAAAGTGCTTCCATGGCCTCCCGAAACAAAGCCAGCATGCAAAATGAGAAAACGCTAAACTCGACCTAAACGACCCTGACTTTCACCAAGGCATATTTCTCAATTTTTCCATTACGCAACCTAAAAAAATCATACATTTAGACATTCTAGCATACCTAGCACCTTTTCACATCAACAGACAGCATAACAACGCAACTTTATCGTTTCAAGGGTTTACTATTCATGTTTTACTATTCAACTAACAAATTATATTTCAATTTCAATATTCAACCGCAGAAAATGTTAAAAAGCTATAAATACATGTTCTACGATTGCTAGAGAACATTCTTTAAGCATTAAAACGATTAAACTAACGATCTACGCATAAAATCCAAAAATTAAAGTTTAGATACAAATATTTCAAATGCGCAAATAACGATGAAACCCTCACCTTAGACGCTCTTAGACGCTAGGAAAACCTCGTAGGATGCCTCGGAAACCACCCCGTGTTAGCTCACGCGAAGAATCGAAGATTTTGGCTTGAAATCTTTTTTTTTCTCTTCATATTTTCGGCCCTAGCTGATTCTGTTTTTCAACTTCTATATTTTTTTTTTTTTGTGCTTTGTTAAGCTATTAAAAGAGGCACAAAGTCAAAATGGTCAAGCCCCTTGGTCAAACCACTTAAAAATTGGTCAAACTAGCCTATTTTCATGCATTTTTAAGCTAAAACAACTAAGAAAATGTTAATTCTAGCTAACAACAATTAAATTATAAAATTTAAGGCACTAAAATACTAGTTTCACTATTTGCTGAGGACTAGAAAATATTCTCTAGCTATCGCTCCCGAAATGCAATGCACGTTGCGACAACAAAGAAGTAACAATTAAATCTCAAAGAATCTAAGAAATATATCATTTTTGGAAAGCATCATAGTTTAAAATTTACTCCGTCACGGAGCTACTTTTCATTTAATTGAAATCCGAGCATTTAAGTGCAAGAAAACTAAAACCGATTGACATAAATATGAAATGTAGGTGATATTCCGTTAAAATAATTAACTCAAGTATTATTTTAATTACTTCCAAAAGAAATATGAAAATAAAGCTACAATTAAATGTTTAACCAAAAATAAACACATAATTCAATGCTAACATTTAAGATAACACTTAATTAAATGCAATTAAATGTCATTAAATGCATGTCGGGTTCGGGTTATCACATCTTTCCCCCCTTAAAACAATTGCGTCCTCGCATTTCTTCTTTCAATAGAACTCTGCATCATCTGAAATCCAATTCTGACCACTCTTAATTGGTTGTTGAAAAAGACACCGAATAAGAACGCTCAAAGAATACCTTACTAAGAAGCCCCAATAGCACTGACTGAAAACTCCAAAACAATAAGGCCAAATAATGGTTTAATTGAAAATACTATCTTGAAATCCAAATAAGAATTATGCTAGTCAAGAATATCATAAGAGAATTCCCCGCTAAGAGTGCCGAGAAGATGCCAATAAAAACTAAAGTAAAGATACTGTAGAAATTACCAATATACGAATCCTCTATAAAAATCCAACAAGTATCAAATAAGGAAGTCAAAGGATGGCCAAAATAGATACAGCACATATAAGACCAAGCTCCAAGACCTCTTCGCCATTTGCCGAGTGCAACCTTTATACAGCTTACCATCAAGGATGCCTAAAGTATTCCATAGCATACTGTAAGCAATATAAGATAATAATTCTAAACAAGATCCCAAGTGTAAGACTTCCAATAGTGCCAACAAGGAAAATACCAGTAGAGTGCCCACCGAACAATGCTCCGATAAGAATATAGCCAAGTTTGCCCAATAAGTAAATACTAAATAAATGGCCACTAAGGATCCTAGAGAATGCCATAATAGAATCCCAACTAAAAGTACCAAGAACATACCAATAAACAATCTGAGGCAGAGTCTAACCAAGAATCCCAAGTACCACTCGGGAAGACTCCAAACAAGAAATCCAGTCAATCATATTACAGAAGTTTCAAGGAAGTCTTTCAATATATAGCTCAAGAAGCATCTGATTAGGAAATCCAAAAATGTACGCCAACATATATATATACTTATCAAAAGTCCATGAATGAACACCAAGCTGAATAACAAAGTAGACTCCCAAAATAATATTGCTATCAAATATTCGGTAAAATCACAGAGGAAATCCCGTGCAGGTACACCATATGCTATTGAAGATTTCCAATCACGATTGCCAATAAAATATCAAGAAAGACCAGAACAAAGATATTGTAGACAATATTATGCAGCAAGTCCAATAAGAACTCCGGTTGCCAAATCCACTGAGAAATGTCCACAAAGAATACCAAAATAGTATGCCTCATGCAAAGCTGACCATTGTAAGTAGACTCAAATCAAAGTTCCCCATAAGAATGCGGAAAGAACACCAAAGGTTGATTAAACTCCCAACCTAGTCTTCCACGAATGCCATTATAGAAAAACTTGATGAATGCCCAACAAGGAAATATTAAGAAAATGCTCCAAAGAGTTATCATGTAGAACTCCAAAGAAAGTCATTTTTACTAAGCATAGGATGTCACGCCCCAACTCGACCCCACCTACGATCAGTCAGGACGCAACGGAATTTCGGCGGCATAACGACAGTAAACAGATTTCCGAGGTTCTAAACCAACCTCATTAAACATCATACACCCAGTAATTCCTCAATATAAACAACAACATACAACACAACCATATTATACAATAAAACATCCTCGTTATACGCCTCCGTTCCAACATGACATACAATACCTCAACTTTATCATACATTTCAAAAGTAAGTTGAGACACAACTACAATTTAACCATAGACAAAAGGAAACCGCTAAGTTAACATCATTTGGTTCATCATCTTTTCAATATCTATTACATTAAGAACCGTAAAGCATATAAAGTCTATTAAACTAATATACAAGACATTTAACAACATAAAGTCATGGATAAGACTCGGGAACATATGACTCATCCACAAAAGGCACATTTTCCACATTCTCCTCTTCAGGAGGCACGTACCCGTAATCTTGTGAAAGTACACCTGAAACATGCATTAATAGAGAGTGAGCTTATATACATAAGCCCAGTGAGGATCCGATAGATCTCGACAGTATTCACTACGCTCCTTGGATTTAGTCATTTGAGCAAGTAAACACACAACAACAATAATAACATAAATAAAGCTATCATCACATAACTATATGACCATTCAATAAGGATACTCTATTTGGTGTAGCTCCAAACGCCATCACGATCTCAACCGTTCTTCTTATAACTCCCCATTACTCACGCACCCGAGGTACCTCACTATCCCCTTCCCTCCATGACATCTCCGTCATGCGAGCTGGGGGTAGCCTATGGCAGTCATGCCGGTATCAACCCGACAGCCCGACGCTGCCCGAGAGGTGGCACACACATACCAAGGCTCCATATTCATCAATCATCATGCAAGCATAAATCGATCAATCAATTGGGAGATCAGCAACAAGAGTGCCCGATTCCCGCATTCAATAATAATCAATCAATAACATCAATATAACATAAATATAACATCAATATTAAATTAAACATCACACAGCGTAGTTACATGCCAAAGTAGCACATCTAAGCGGACATGAATAATATTCATACTTAAATTGTAAATTACTCAACAACAACTCAACATTCATCACTCGAACACTACCGAACCATCTAAGGCATCGTTCAAGAAATTAAAGAATGACAACCTAACCTTCTAAAATTCATAACTTACAATTTACTAATCCAAACATTGCCAAATCAGTTCTTATCACTCACCCATTCAACCTACTACGTTAGCCCTCTCGGAAATCCACCATAACACCTCCAAAACATGCCCGATAACCCTAAAACCCTATGACGTCATGGCTGGATTTTCCGGATTTCCACACAAACAATGTAATCAAAATTTCGGCATTACAACAGCGCTAACACGTAATTATCAAGTATTTAGAAATCGACGGCAATCGATTTCGATCAACACAACTCAATTAAATCAACTTTGAACATTTTAATCAAAATTAAATACCCGGAAAATAAAAATTATGCTATATCCGACAGAAACTCGTAGTATTAGTATATAATGATCCCTAGCATGCAAGGAGCAATAATATAACATCAGATTTCAATTCTAACGGTTCAATCTTCATTTATACGCAAAAACACAAAAATGACATTTTGAGATCTAGAATTTTTCTCTCACCTTAGATGCGATATAAGCCTAGGAATGCATGAAATGCGTGCCCAACAAGCAGAATCCAAGTCGGTGCGAAGTTTCACGGACAAAAACTAGGTTTTTCTTTGAAAAATTGATTGAAAAGCTTGAGTTTTCTTTCTTCTCTTTTCTCCCTCAACCCCTCGGCAATGTGTGTGTGTGTGGTGGTGTTTTTGTGTTGTGTGAGTGTGTGTAGGTGACAATAGCTTATAAGGTCAATTTTTTTAATTAAAGTCAAAGTTATTTTAATAGGTATTTTTGTGTTTTTAATGTCTTTAATTGCATTTTAGTGATCACCAAGTTAAAATTAATTATGCAACCCCCAAGATATCTCAAGTGAGTTATTTTTAGGTGACAAGAAGTTTTACATTCAAAGAATTCCACCCGAGTCGGCTTAAAACTCGATTTTCGCAAAAGTCGGTGTAAAAACCTTAATAAATTCTTAAGCCGATTTTAAAACCGTTTTCATCAAACACAGGTCTATTAAAGTCCGTGGACTAGGTCTAGAAGGGTTAAAAAGACCAGTTTCAAAATTATAGCGGACGTGTTTCGAAAACACTATTCACTGAAAATCGACGATAAAATTTCTGACTCCGTTTTTTATGAAAATTTCATGAATGCACATTTAGCACGTATTAGGAGTATTGAAATCAAAATTATAACTTTCTAGGTCCTATAGCACATAAACAGATCATATGCACGCAAAACGAGGTAAAGCACGTAAAACGAGATAAGTAAGAAAGTGGGGTTTCACATTCTCCCCCCCCCCTTATAGAAATTTCGTCCTCGAAATTCTTACTTGATGTA
The DNA here is from genome assembly GCA_037974665.1 of Ehretia macrophylla. NCBI lineage: Eukaryota > Viridiplantae > Streptophyta > Magnoliopsida > Boraginales > Ehretiaceae > Ehretia > Ehretia macrophylla. Next base: position 77,849,196 of record CM075773.1, read on the forward strand.
CGGAAAAGATTTGGGTATTGTTGCTGCATCTGATCTCGTCTCTCCCACGTAGCTTCCTCAATGCCGTGATGCTTCCACAACACCTTAACCATCGGAATCCTCTTCGACCTCAACTCTCGGTCCATCTGATCTAGAATACGAATCGGACGCTCGTCATAAGTCAAATTCTCACGAAGTTGTAACGGCTCTGGCTCAAGAATATGAGAAGGATCCGGATTGTATTTCCGCAAATTAGACACGTGAAACACATCGTGGACATTAGAGAAGTTTTCCGGTAGAGCCAACCGATATGCCAACTTACCAACCCTGCCAGTAATCTCAAACGGCCCAACAAATCTCGGACTCATCTTTCCACCTTTACCATAACGAACAAACCCCTTTCGAGGAGACAATCTCAAGAAAACCCGATCTCCAACTGCAAACTCCAAGTCTCGACGACGCTTATCAGCATAACTCTTGAATCTACTCTGCGCTGTAAGCATTCTCTGCCTGATCAACTGAACATTCTCAATCTTCTCAAGAAGTTCTGGCATGATAGTCGGATCAATAGTCTTCATCTCTCCTACCTCGTCCCAATACAAAGGTGAACGGCACTTACGACCGTAAAGAGCTGCAAAAGGTGCCATCCCAATAGTAGCTTGATAACTATTGTTATAGGCAAACTCGGCAAGTGGTAGATGTTTCTCCCAGTTCTTCCCAAAGTCCAGAACACAAGCCCTAAGCATATCTTCCAGAATCTGAATAGTCCGCTCAGACTGACCGTCGGTCTGGGGATGATACGCTGTACTGAAGTTCAACTGAGTACCCAAAGTCTCCTGAAGTTTCTCCCACAAACGAGAAGTAAATCGAGGATCTCGATCAGAGACAATACTAGATGGAATACCGTGAAGTCTAACAATCTGATCCAGATAAAGATCCGTCAGCTTTGTAACCTCATCTCCTAACCTCATCGAGATAAAATGAGCTGTCTTCGTCAAACGATCCACGACAACCCAAACTGCATCATTACCCCTCGGTGATCTAGGCAAACCAGTGACAAAGTCCATCGTAATATGCTCCCATTTCCACTCTGGTATAGCCAACGGTTGAAGCAAACCTGCTGGTCGTTGATGTTCGGCTTTCACTCTCTGACAAGTCAAACATCTAGACACAAACTGAGCAACCTCCCTCTTCATGTTGTTCCACCAATAATGCTGTTTCAAATCCCGATACATCTTGGTTCCACCAGGATGAATAGTATATTTAGAATTATGAGCTTCCTCCAGAATACCTCGTCTCAAGCCCGGTTCATCGGGAACACAAACCCTGTTCCGAAACCGAAGAATACCATCCTCATGCACTTTAAAGTCAGACTGATCATCCGTGATCTGATCCTTGATCTTCTGAAGGTTAACATCAAGCTGCTGAGCTTCCCTGATCTGAGACAACAATAAAGGCTGAATACGGAGATGTGAACACATCACCCCAACCTGAGTGAACTCTGGTCTCCAATAACTAAACTCCTCAAGAACCTCCCACTTCTTGACAGCCAAACAAGAAATACTAGCCTTCCGGCTGAGAGCATCTGCCACAACATTTGCCTTACCAGGCAGATAATTGATAGAACAATTATAATCTCCAAGAAGCTCCATCCACCTCCGCTGGCGCATATTCAACTCCTTCTGTGAGAATAAATACTTAAGACTCTTATGATCAGTGAAAATCTCGAACTTACTGCCCCACAGATAATGACGCCACTTTTTCAGTGCGAAGACAACTGCTGCCAACTCAAGATCATGAGTCGGATAATTCACCTCATAAGGCTTCAACTTCCTGGAAGCATAGGCAATAACTCGGCCATCCTGCATAAGAATACATCCCAAGCCCTCCTTGGATGCATCACTGTAAATGACCATATTATCGGTCCCCTCTGGTAGAGCAAGTACTGGAGCGGTAGTTAACCTCTTTTTCAACTCCTGAAATCCACTCTCACACTTCTCGTCCCAATTAAAGATAGTCCGTTTCTGAGTCAACTTAGATAGTGGCCCCGCAATCTTTGAGAAGTCCTTGACAAACCTACGGTAATAACCCGCCAAGCCAAGAAAACTACGGACATCAGTAACACTCTCTGGCCGCTTCCAAGACATCACCGATTCAATCTTAGTGGGATCTACAGAAATACCACTCTGTGTAATAACATGGCCAAGAAAAGAAATCCGTTGCAGCCAAAATTCACATTTGCTGAACTTGGCAAACAACTGATGCTCCTGCAACTTCTCTAATACAAGCCGTAGATGTTGCTCGTGCTCCAATTCAGATTTAGAATAGACCAAGATATCATCAATAAAAATCACCACGAACTGGTCCAAGTACGGCTGAAAGACTCGATGCATAAGATCCATGAATGCTGCCGGTGCATTAGTCAAACCAAAGGGCATAACAACAAACTCATAATGCCCGTATCGAGTCCTGAAGGCAGACTTCGGAACATCCTCCGAACGAATCCGAAGCTGATAATACCCCTGCCTCAAATCAAACTTAGAGTAGACTTTGGCTCCCTGAAGTTGATCAAACAACTCATCAATCAGTGGCAAAGGATATTTATTCTTGATAGTCACCTGATTCAAACCACGGTAATCTATACACAATCTCAAGGTACCATCCTTCTTCTTCACAAACAAAACAGGAGCTCCCCAAGGTGAAGAACTCTGCTGAATAAATCCTTTCTCCAACAACTCCTGTAACTGAGTCTTCAACTCCTTCAACTCAGCTGGTGCCATCCGGTACGCCGATTTAGAAATAGGTTGAGTACCGGGAACAAGATTAATCACAAACTCGATATCCCTATCTGGCGGCAATCCTGGAAACTCCTCGGGAAATACATTAGGATATTCCCGGATAATAGGGACTTCTTCTAGCTGTAGCTTAACAGATGGCTTGTTGATCAAATAAGCTAGATAACCCGAACACCCTTTACTCACCAACTTAACGGCTTTAGTCGCTGAGATAACAAAACTCGTCTTAGCACCCCGGTTACCCGCTACCTCAACTACTGGCTGATCTGGCAAACGAAACTGTACTACCTTGGTTCTACAGTTCAACTGGGCATCATACTTAGAAAGCCAATCCATACCCAAGATAACATCATACCCCCGGATAGGAAATAAAATAAGGTCCGAAGGAAAATTATGCCCCTTAACATGTATTAAACAATCCTTACATACTAAGCCAGTAACATACTTATCAGTCAAAGAGGTACTAATTTCAACCACATAAGGCAATCTTTCAGGTTGCAATTTAACACGTTGCACACAAGCAGGAGTAATGAAAGAATGCGTAGCACCAGGATCAATCAACACTTTAACAAGTTGATCAAGTATAAGAAAGTTACCTTCCACAACTGCAGTCTCCTCAGGCATCTCCTCTAAGTCAACTGCATAAGCCCGAGCCTGAACCCGCTGCTGCTGTGGTACACTGCCCGTAGGCCTACCCTGATAACCCTGAGTCGCTGCCCGACCCTCAGTCCTCGCATACTTAGGGCAATCCCTCGCCCTATGATCGATGCTACCACAACCCAAACATGTCCCTGCCTTTGCCCTGCAGTCGGACTCTACATGCCCTGAGCGCTTGCAGTAATTACACTGCGATGATGTGGCACTAGCACTGCCCCTAGAATAACCAGAAGCTGAAGAAGCAGCTGATACAGCCTGCTGCTGAGGTCTCACCACAGGCCTGTACTGACCCTGAGACTGGGCTGGCCTAAACTGAGTCTGAACCTGATATGGCCTCTGCTGAAACTGAGGCCGATAATAACTCTGCTGACCCTGTGGCCTATAAGAACCCTGCTGGGCAGGTGGCCTGTAGACAACCTGTTGTACTGGAGGCCTATATAAAACCTGCTGGCCCGGCGGCTGATACGGCCTCTTACTAGGCTGACTGGAGACAATCTGATCCCCTTTCCTCTTCTCTAATCTAGAAGCTGCATCAAAAGCCTCAGTGAAGATATCATAACGATTCAGAGCCATCACATCCTGAATCTCGGGCCGCAACCCCAACATAAACCTGCGAGTCCTCCGCTCCTCGTCTGCCACATACTCCGGTGCATACCGGGACAATCGAGTAAATGTGGCCTCATATTGAGCCACTGTAGCATCTCCCTGGACCAAGGCTAGAAACTCGGCCTCTCTCCGTTCCCTGCAAATCCTCGGGACATACTTTGCCCGGAAAGCCATCAGAAAGGTACCCCAAATATAAGGAATACCCTGTGCCGCCCAACTAGTCCTTACCGTGCGCCACCACTCCTCTGCCTCGTCATCTAACAAATACACGGCAAAAGAGACTTTCTGCTCATCAGTATAGCCAAGTGGATCATAAATCTTCTCCAACTTGCTAATCCATAACTCCGCCTTCCTATCATCCGGCTCCCCCTGAAATCTCGGTGGGTGATATCCTAAAAAGTCCTTCAGGGTACCACGCCCGTGGTTACCACCCTGAATATTCAGAAGCTGAGCCTGCATAGCCTGATTCTGGGCAGCCTGCCCTGCTAATAACTGTGCCTGACTAGCCACTAACTCTGCAATCCGCTCCATAGCGGCTCCAAATCGGTCATCACCCCCGTCACGGCCCGGTGCCACGTTACTCGGAGTCTCATCAGTCAACTCAGGCCTACCTCTGGTTCTCGGTCGACCGGCCATTCTACTAATCAAAGAGTTAGCACAGTTATAGCACGTAGACAGGTTATAAACAACTATTAACACATAAATAACAAACTCATATAAAACACATAAACAAATTGATCATATAATCACATAATCACTTAAATCACATAATCACTTAATCAATTAATCATACCAATACATATTTCATTTTTCTTTCCTTTCATACATATTTCATGCTAAGACCATTACCCACATTCCGAGAATACCCCGGCTGACAACTAACATGAGCTCTGATACCACTTAAACTGTCACGCCCCAACTCGACCCCACCTACGATCAGTCAGGACGCAACGGAATTTCGGCGGCATAACGACAGTAAACAGATTTCCGAGGTTCTAAACCAACCTCATTAAACATCATACACCCAGTAATTCCTCAATATAAACAACAACATACAACACAACCATATTATACAATAAAACATCCTCGTTATACGCCTCCGTTCCAACATGACATACAATACCTCAACTTTATCATACATTTCAAAAGTAAGTTGAGACACAACTACAATTTAACCATAGACAAAAGGAAACCGCTAAGTTAACATCATTTGGTTCATCATCTTTTCAATATCTATTACATTAAGAACCGTAAAGCATATAAAGTCTATTAAACTAATATACAAGACATTTAACAACATAAAGTCATGGATAAGACTCGGGAACATATGACTCATCCACAAAAGGCACATTTTCCACATTCTCCTCTTCAGGAGGCACGTACCCGTAATCTTGTGAAAGTACACCTGAAACATGCATTAATAGAGAGTGAGCTTATATACATAAGCCCAGTGAGGATCCGATAGATCTCGACAGTATTCACTACGCTCCTTGGATTTAGTCCTTTGAGCAAGTAAACACACAACAACAATAATAACATAAATAAAGCTATCATCACATAACTATATGACCATTCAATAAGGATACTCTATTTGGTGTAGCTCCAAACGCCATCACGATCTCAACCGTTCTTCTTATAACTCCCCATTACTCACGCACCCGAGGTACCTCACTATCCCCTTCCCTCCATGACATCTCCGTCATGCGAGCTGGGGTAGCCTATGGCAGTCATGCCGGTATCAACCCGACAGCCCGACGCTGCCCGAGAGGTGGCACACACATACCAAGGCTCCATATTCATCAATCATCATGCAAGCATAAATCGATCAATCAATTGGGAGATCAGCAACAAGAGTGCCCGATTCCCGCATTCAATAATAATCAATCAATAACATCAATATAACATCAATATAACATCAATATTAAATTAAACATCAAACAACGTAGTTAGATGACAAAGTAGGCCATCTAACCGGACATGCATAATATTCATAATTAAACTCTAAATTACTCAACAACAACTCACCATTCATCACTCGAACACTACCCAACCATCTAAGGCATCGTTCAAGAAATTAAAGAATGACAACCTAAACTTCTAAAATTCATAACTTACAATCTACTAATCCAAACATTGCCAAAACAGTTCCTATCACTCACCCATTCAACCTACTACGTTAGCCCTCTCGGAAATCCACCATAACACCTCCAAAACATGCCCGATAACCCTAAAACCCTACAACGTCATGGCTGGATTTTCCCGATTTCCACACAAACAATGTAATCGAAATTTCGGCATTACAACAGCGCTAACACGTAATTATCAAGTATTTAGAAATCGACGGCAATCGATTTCGATCAACACAACTCAATTAAATCAACTTTGAACATTTTAATCAAAATTAAATACCCGGAAAATAAAAATTATGCTATATCCGACAGAAACTCGTAGTATTAGTATATAATGATCCGTAGCATGCAAGGAGCAATAATCTAACATCAGATTTCAATTCTAACGGTTCAATCTTCATTTATACGCAAAAATACAAAAATGACATTTTGAGATCTAGAATTTTTCTCTCACCTTAGATGCGATATAAGCCTAGGAATGCGTGAAATGCGTGCCCAACAAGCAGAATCCAAGTCGGTGCGAAGTTTCACGGACAAAAACTAGGTTTTTCTTTGAAAAATTGATTGAAAAGCTTGAGTTTTCTTTCTTCTCTTTTCTCCCTCAACCCCTCGGCAATGTGTGTGTGTGTGGTGGTGTTTTTGTGTTGTGTGAGTGTGTGTAGGTGACAATAGCTTATAAGGTCAATTTTTTTAATTAAAGTCAAAGTTATTTTAATAGGTATTTTTGTGTTTTTAATGTCTTTAATTGCATTTTAGTGATCACCAAGTTAAAATTAATTATGCAACCCCCAAGATATCTCAAGTGAGTTATTTTTAGGTGACAAGAAGTTTTACATTCAAAGAATTCCACCCGAGTCGGCTTAAAACTCGATTTTCACAAAAGTCGGTGTAAAAACCCTAATAAATTCTTAAGCCGATTTTAAAACCGTTTTCATCAAACACAGGTCTATTAAAGTCCGTGGACTAGGTCTAGAAGGGTTAAAAAGACCAGTTTCAAAATTATAGCGGACGTGTTTCGAAAACACTATTCACTGAAAATCGACGATAAAATTTCTGACTCCGTTTTTGATGAAAATTTCATGAATGCACATTTAGCACGTATTAGGAGTATTGAAATCAAAATTATAACTTTCTAGGTCCTATAGCACATAAACAGGTCATATGCACGCAAAACGAGGTAAAGCAGGTAAAACGAGATAAGTAAGAAAGTGGGGTTTCACATAGGAGATAATCTTAGAGGAACCCCAATAGCTAAGTCTACCAAGAAGTGCCAACAGAAGTTCCAAAGAATACCCAATAAGGAAGCCAAAGAATGCTACCAAGAGCCATCATACTGAAACCCCAAAGAAAGTTATCTTTTTCACAACTGTTAAGCACAGAGAAAGACCATAGAGATTTGCCAATAACCGAGCTCCAAAAGCAAACACCAACTCCCAAATAAAGACTAGTCAATTACCATTCATTTCCTACCAATCCATACACCTTGAAAGGCCAATTGTGAACCACTTTCTTCAGGGGAGGAAGAGGACTTACTTACCATTTCCATAGGACATGTATGAATGCCAATATATCACAGTTATACACATGCCTTAAACTATTATGCAAGCAAGTTTGTAAAACAATTTATTCAACAAAGTCACTCAAGCACGGCAATCAAGTCAAGCACAACATAATCAATTCAAACCACGGCATAGTTAATTCAAGACATTCTATACACACATTACAAGCAATACTTCAAGCAAATAACAATTCACGAGGTCGATTCAATTCACGATGACAATTCAATAGGTCAATTTAATGCTCAACTAGACACTTCACTTTACTTAGCACACAATTAACACATAACTTTATCACATAAGTGCATACATTCAAGTCAAGACACACAATCTCACATACAAGCATACACTTTCAAGACACACTTAACAAGCACACATTCAAGGGTCATTAGCCACCAGACCGAGGACCCTGTCCCGGCTTATGAGCTAGACAAGCTCTGATACCACCTGTAACACCCCGATCCCTCTTGAGACCGGGAGTTCTAACAATCAATCTAGTCACAACCCAAATCCAAACCTGGGCATAATTTTTAGGGAAAACGGACGGAGTCTCCCCTGTTTCTAGGCAAAAAGCAAACATGTGACAGCATATAAGTGGACCAATATTATGTCCAACCATTCAATCACCTCAAGGCCATCCGAGCCTTGGTTCACAACAAGCAAATCACAAGTAAATATACATATATGCTTAGCAATTAAACTACACCAACCTATTGCATAAGCTAGACTATCAAATTTTTCTATCTTTTTCTTTTGTCATTACAAACATACATTGAAGTTAAGCTACATTAATTAAATACATAATTTAAATTATCAAACCACCTCAACTACTTAGCTAGATTAAAATTACATTTCTTTTAACAATAAATACATACAACATATGGAAGCATATATCTTTACAACTTCGACACTCAAGTCACATAGGCACGCAAGACAACTCTTCAGGCACGAACTTTCACATAATCACGAACTTTCCAGCTAACATGGCATTTCCTGAAATGTGGTGGTGATGAGTGAGTATACACAACATGTATAATCAGTGAGGACAAGACAATTATCGAGGTGGAGAGAAAGAAGATCGTGCAATGCAAATAAACACAGTTAAGTAGTAATGACATTAAGAAAACATTCAATACAAGCGACAATACTATAAACAATCAAAAAAGCATTAACACAGCCCTTCAAAGCTATACCACACTTTGAAAGCTATGGTTCACTCATACGAGCAATATACCATTACACGAGCGATACATCAATCTCGAGCTTGATGTTTGACAACGATGACAATAAGCGCGCACCCACCTGATAACACCAGTTTGGAATACGCCGGAAGTATCCATCAACCTACGACCCAAATATCCCTGGGAGGCAACCCAAGCGAGAAGAGGGAATAGTAGCGGAGCTAGAGCAACCAACACTGGCAACCCGAGGCTACCTAGAGAGGCCCATCACTTACGCGCGAGACACTATGCAATGCAAGACTCGATACAAGGCAATAAACGAGCGATAGCACATCAACACAAATAGAGGAGATAAACGAGATATCAAGCATTATTCAACAATTGTTAAACATTTCAATCAATAATCAACTCTAACAAGCGTAACAAGCATTAACAAGCATTTACAATCAAACAAGTAACAAGAAGAACACCAACTAACATTATCAAGCAATAACAAGTATCCTATAGAAATTATAAGCATTCTATAAACATTATAGACATTCTATAACCATTCTAAACTTTCTATAAGCATTATAAACATTCTATAAGCAATATACTATGAAAACACACAAAATCCCAAAAATGTCCCCAACTTTCAAAACGCTACTACTTTCAAATGAGCCACGAGCTTTGGAAACCGACTTCACCAATCCTCCTAGGTCACCATAAGGCACGTCTAAAGACCCCGAAACCCTACTTTACCCTAGAATTCACGCAAAGTCCCGATTTCCCCCTTTGCTCGTTTGAACTACAACTATATCAACCAAACACCCAACCAACACCATAATCGCACCAAAAGTGCTTCCATGGCCTCCCGAAACAATGCCATCATGCAAAACGAGAAAACGCTAAACTCGACCTAAATGACCCCGACTTTCACCAAGGCATATTTCTCAATTTTTCCATTACGCAACCTAAACAAATCATACATTTAGACATTCTGGCATACCTAGCACCTTTTCACATCAACAGACAGCATAACAGTACAACTTTATCGTTTCAAGGGTTTACTATTCATATTTTACTATTCAACTAACAAATTATATTTCAATTTCAATATTCAACCACAGAAAATGTTAAAAAGCTATAAATACATGTTTTACGATTGCAAGAGAACATTCTTTAAGAATTAAAATGATTAAACTAACGATCTACGCATAAAATCCAAAAATTAAAGTTTAGATACAAATATTTTAAATGCGCAAATAACGATGAAACCCTCACCTTAGATGCTCTTAGACGCTAGGAAAACCTCGTAAGATGCCTCGGAAACCACCCCGTGCGAGCTCAAGCGAAGAATCAAAGATTTTGGCTTGAAATCTTTTTTTTTCTCTTCATATTTTCAGCCCTAGCTGATTCTGTTTTCAGCTTCTATTTTTTTTTATTTTGTTCTTTGTTAAGCTATTAAAAGAGGCACAAGGTCAAAATGGTCAAGCCCCTTGGTCAAACCACTTAAAAATTGGTCAAACTAGCCTATTTTCATGCATTTTTAAGCTAAAACAACTAAGGAAATGTTAATTCTAGCTAACAACAATTAAATTATAAAATTTAAGGCACTAAAATACTAGTTTCACTATTTGCTGAGGACTAGAAAATATTCTCTAGCTATCGCTCCCGAAATGCAATGCACGTTGCGACAACAAAGAAGTAACAATTAAATCTCAAAGAATCTAAGAAATATATCATTTTTGGAAAGCATCATAGTTTAAAATTTACTCCGTCTCGGAGCTACTTTTCATTTAATTGAAATCCGAGCATTTAAGTGCAAGAAAACTAAAACTGATTGACATTACTATGAAATGCAAGTGATTTTCTGTTAAAATATTTATCTCAAGTTTTATTTTAATTACTTCCAAAAGAAATATGAAAATCAAGCTACAATTAAATGTTTAACCAAAAATAAACACATAATTCAATGCTAACATTTAAGATATCACTTAATTAAATTCAATTAAATGCCATTAAATGCATGCCGGCTTCGGGTTATCATAGAGATTGCTTGAATTAGTTGATGCATGACCTAGGCTCATTTTATGATGGATTCTTGCTCAATCATATGCGTAAGCATGAAATTGAGGCCCTACTACTTATGAATGCCTGGTAAGTGACTATCCTATGGTTAAATGAATTCATTTAAGTTGTTAGTAGACTGTCCAATAATCTCTAAGTATGCATGAAATGGTTTAAGTGATTCTTGTGGTTCTTAGCAAACTAAACCTACACCCGAGCACGGTTCTTGTAAACCCTATTGGCTACATAGGTTCCCAAGTCCTAAACCACTCATGTGTGCCTTATAATTGATGTTGGGGAATGTTAATGGACTGCCCGGAAATGTCTTTATAGCTCTAAGCATGATTCTCAATGATTTCATGTTGATAAGCTAACTATTCATGTACCCGGTCTTTTGTAAAGTGTCGTAGCATGCTCGTATATCCTCAACACTTGGTATGTGCACTAAAATGCATTATATGACTTGTTTTGTGTGACATTACTTGGCTGCCCGTTAAATGTTCATATGCTTCTGGGTGTTATACAAAGTGAATTTACATGTCAAAGCATGCCTCGTATGTTTACTTGTCGATATGTGATCATACGTGTATCCGGAGGTAACCTACTTTGTTGACCTCCTAATGTGAATTGTTAAAAGATATTCTATGGCCTATTTTGAACATGATTACTTGGCTTCCCATGAAAGTTTAATTGCTTTCAAATTGATATATGAAATGATTATAAGTTCTTACAGTGCCTTATGTGCCAATATGTCAAAATGTGATCATATACTTGATCGGAGACAATCTACTTTGTTGACCTCCTAATGTGAAATGTTAAATGGAATAAATGTGCATTGCATACAAGATTGCAACCTTTCATTGTGGCATGGTAGCATTTCACGAACGCCGGGCGGCATAGGGCTCGCCGATGTTCCGGTGACTACCATGGTCCAATTCCCTCTCTCGCTTGGCATTCCACCCTTGGAGCCATAGTATACCCATCGAGAGTGATAAGTGGATGATTGATGTCAGCTACAACATTGGTTATTGGAAATGATCTTGAAAGCAAATGCTTACCGATCGATCTTGAGAGCGAAAACTCACCGTATCCTGGAAATGATGTTGTAACTGTATCTATCTTTCAATTTGATTCTTATACTATGTTTACATTCTTATTTGTATTACATGACATGTTTCAAAAGAGTTTTCACAAGTTAACTGGAAAAGAATTTTAAAAACCTTGTCACATGTTCCCCCTCGCTGAGTTCATAAGGACTCATCCTCTTTTGTCACTACAGGTGAAGCAGATTTGGAACATATGCCCGAAGAGAATGTGCTAATTGATGAACCTTTGGAATGACTAAGTGCAATACGTGCTTTTCGTGAACATGGATGTTGTTAGGGATGTTTATTTGGAGACTGTTTATTTTGTTGTTATAAATGACCTTCATTGTAATTTGGGGTCTAATTTTGGCTTGTACTAATTATAAACCGGATAGACTCTTTTATTTCGGCCGTTTGCTTTTCATCGTTATGGTTAATGGCTATCATTAGGTGTTTAAACCAATGGATAAAGAACCAACTAAGTTAGTCCTACTATACTCAATCAAGGTACTCATTTGTAAGCTAAATGACAATAGGTACTTGCCTAAATAGGATTTTGACATATAAATGGGATGTAGTTGTCATGATAGGTTTGTTAATTCAAATGGAACCTGTTAAGGTAAAAATTGGCAACCCCGAACTCCTTCCGGGGCTGGACGAGTTCCCTTATCCAAATAAAATTTTGTATGCTTTGTCCACCTTGCAATTCTTATAAATCCAGGACAAACTATTAGTAGAACTGTTATTAGTATCGTGGGTTGACCTTTCCCAGGGCTACAACCCCAGTCTTTCATTTCTGATGGGGCTTGATGGTCGGGGCTGGCACGTCTGCCTAGTTCCTCATCCTTGTCTTAGGGGTTTACCCCCTCCTGCTAAGTGTTCGGCTAGATCCTTGTTTGTTACCATGTCAGCGAGGGTCGTACCAGATTTATGCATCAGGACCTGTGGTCGTGGAGCTCCGAGGTCCAATCTTCTATTTCGGGGCTCGATGGCCTGGGCTAACCTGTTTGGCGGAGCTGGACGACCCCCGTCAGCCTGGATTGTACGAACTGTAGGGGCTGGATCTGCTATTTGACGATCCACTAGCTTATTTCCTACAAAACAAGGACCCCTGGGGGGTACCTGGGGGCCCCCTCCGACGCTCAACTTAGTTATGAGAACAAGAGATTGCTTATGAGCATTTAAAGCATTGCGTGTGAGCAAAGTAGGTTCCTATGAGCAATTAAGAGAGAGCTTGTAAGCGTTAGAATGAGATACATGTACTCTTCACATCTACCTATATTTATAATTGCTGAAATATGGAGTTATAAAATATGATAGAGGTAAATCCCATGATTTTAGGCTCAATGAGATAATATCAAAAGAGATAAGATAAATCCCTTATCTTTAGGCTTAATGAGATAATATCTAGATCTCATATCTTCAAGGATCCTGTTAAATCTCTCTGTACTTATCCTTATCCAAAAACTCCATTGTTTTCCATCTGCTACCCAGTGCTCCCCGTGAGCCTAGGTCAGGATGTGAAACCCTACTTTTCTACTTATCTCGTTTTACGTGCTATACCTCGTTTTGCGTGCATATGACCTAGAAAGATATAATTTTGATGTCAATACTCCTAATACGTGCTAAATGTGCATTCATTAAATTTTCATCAAAAACGAGATCAGAAATTTTATCGTCGTCTTTTAGTGAATAGTACTTTGGACGCACGTCCGCTAAAATTTTGAAACCGGTCTTTTTAACCCTTCTAGACCTAGTCCATAGACTTTAATAGACCTGTGATTGATAAAAACAGATTTCAAATCGGCTTAGGAATTTATTAGGGTTTTTACACTACTTTTTGCGAAAAATCGAGTTTTAAGCCGACTTAGGTGGAAGTCTTTGAATGTAAAACTTCTTTTCACCTAAAAATAATCCACTTGAGATATCTTGGGGGTTGCATAATTATTTTGAACATTGGTGAGCAATAGAATGAGTTTAAAGTCAATAAAATACTAAAAATAATGAGTTTTACTAACTTAAACTATTTTATATATTAACTATTTTGCCTCACACTAGTTACACACACTCACATAAAAAAAAAAACACACTCCAATTGCACACACTTGGCCGAGAGTTTGAGGGAGAAAAAGCCAAAGAGAATTTCAAGCTTTTCAATCAAAAATTCAAAGAAAAACTTGGTTTTTGACCGTAAAACTTCGCACCGACTTGGATTCCGCTTGTTGGGCACGCACTTCACGCATCCCTAGGCTGTTATCGCATCAAAGGTGAGAGAAAAATTTTAGATCTCAAAATTCCATTTTTGTGTTTTTGCGTATAAATGAAGATTGAACCGTTAGAATTGTAATCTGATGTTAGATTATTGCTCCTTGCATGCTAGGGATCGTTTAGTGGTAATACTATGAGTTTATGTCGGATGTAGCATAATTTTTATTTTTCGGGTATTAAATTTTGATTAAATCGTTTAATGTTGAATTAATTGAGTTGTGATGATCGAAATCGATTGCCATCGATTTATAAATACTTGATAATTACGTGTTAGCGCTGTTGTAATGCCAAATTTTTGATTACATTGCTCGTGGGAAAGTCCGGAAAATTCAGCCAAGACATCCTAGGGTTTTAGGGTTATCGGGCATGATTTGGAGGTGTTATGGTGGATTTTCGAGAGGGCTAATGTAGTAGGTTGAATGGGTGAGTGATAGAAACTGATTTGGCAATGTTTGGGTTAGTAGAATGTAAGTTATGAATTTTTGAAGTTTAGGTTGTCATTCTTTAATTTCTTGAACGATGCCTTTAGATGATTGGGTGGTGTTTGAGTGTTGAATGGTGAGTTGTTGATGGGTAATTTAGGGTTTAATTGTGTATATAATGCATGTCCGGTTAGATGGCCTACTTTGTCATCTAACTAAGTTATTGTTGTTTAAATGATAATTGATGCTATCAATGATGTATAAATGATGATTGATTGATGATTGATGATGATTATGGAGTCTTGGTATGTGTGTGCCACCTCTTGGGCAGCGTTGGGCTGTCGGGTTGATAACGGCATGACTGCTAGAGGCTACCCCCAGCTCGCATGACGGAGGTGTCAGAGAGGGAGGGGCTAGTGAGGTACCTCGGGTACGTGAGTAATGGGGAGTTATAAGAAGAACGGATGAGATCGAAATGGTGTTTGCAGCTACACCAAATAGAGTATCCTTTATTGAATGGTTATATAGTTATATGATGATAATGTTTTTGTCGTTGTGTGTTTACTTGCTCAAAGGACTAAATCCAAGGAGCATACTGAATACTGTCGAGATCTATCGGATCCTCACTGGGCTTATTTATATAAGCTCACTCTCTATTATTGCATGCTTACAGGTGTTGCAGAGCCGGATTACGGATACGTGCCTCTTGAGGAGGAAAATGTGCCTTTCGTGGATGAGTCATATGTCCCTTAGTCTTCTCCATGAATCTATGTTGTTTAATGTCATGTACTTTAGCTTAGTAGACTTTTATATGCTTTATGGTTCTTATTGTAATAGATGTTGAAAAGATGATGATCCAAATGATGTTAACTTAGAGGCTTTCTTTTGTCTATGGTTAAGTTGTTAGATAGATCTCAACTTATTTTTGAAATGTATAATAAGGTTGAGGTATTGTATGTTATGTTGGAACGGAGGCAGATAACGAGTACTGATTATTGTATATTACAATTATGTTGTGTGTTGCTATGCTGTTGAGGAGTTGTTGCTTGTATGGTTATGGAATTGGATGTTTAATGTTACTAATGAGGTTGGTTTAGAACCTCGGTAATCTATTTACTGTCGTTATACTGCCAAAATCCCGTTGCATCCTGACTGATTGTAGGTGGGGTCGAGTTAGGGCGTGACATTTAAGTGGTATCAGAGCGCATGTTAGTTGTCAGCCGGGGTATTCTCGGAATGTGGGTAATGGTCTTAGCATGAAACATGTGTGAAAAGAAAGAAAAGTGAATTATGTATTGATATGACTAAATGATTAAGTGATTATGTGATTTAAGTGCTTATGTGATTATGTGATCAATTTGCTTATGTGATCTATGTGCTTTATATGAGTTTGTTGTTTATGTGTTAAAAGTTGTATATAACCTATTTACGTGCTATAACCTGTGCTAACTCTTTGATTAGTACGATGGCCGGTAGACCGAGGACTCGTGGTAGGCCCGAGATTGTAGATGAGGTTCCTGGTAATGTGGCACAGGGCAGTGATAGGGGTGATGACAGGTTAGGGGCAGCAATGGATCGGATTGCAGATTTGATGGCTGGACAGGCCCAGTTGTTAGTTGGTCAGGCTGCTCAAACTCAGGCATTGCAGGCCCAGATACAGAATGTACAGGGTAGTAATCACGGTCAAGGTACTATGAAGGAGTTTATGGGGTACTATCTTCCTAGATTTCAGGGAGAGCCTGATGATAGGAAGGCCGAGTCGTGGGTTAGTAAGTTAGAGAAAATTTTTGATCCTCTCAGGTACACTGATGAGAGGAAGGTGACTTGTGCTGTCTATTTGCTTGATGCTGAGGCAGAGGAGTGGTGGCGCACTCTGAGAGCCAGTTAGGAGACCCGAGGTGTTCCGTATGTTTGGGATGCTTTTCTGACTGCTTTTAGGGATAAGTATGTCCCGAGGGTTGCACGGGAGAGGAGAGAGGCTGAGTTCCTGTCTTTGGTACAAGGGGATTCTACTGTGGCTCAGTATGAGGCTACATTCACTAGGTTGTCCCAGTATACACCGGAGTTTATAGCTGTGGAAGAGAGGAAGACCCGTAGATTTATGCTGGGCTTGAGGCCCGAGATTCAGGATGCAATGGCTCTGAATCGCTATGATATCTTCACTGAGGCTTTTGATGCAGCTTCTAGGTTAGAGAAGAGGAAAGGGGATCAAATTGTCTCTAGTCAGCCTAGTAAGAGGCAGTATCAGCCACAGGGCTAGCAGGTTATATATAGCCCTCCAGTACAGCAGGTTGTCTACAGGCCATCAGCCCAGTAGGGTTCTTATAGGCCACAGGGTCAGCAGAGTTACTATCGGCCTCAATTTCAACAGGGGCCATATCAGGTTCAGACTCAGTATAGGCCAGCCCCAGTCTCAGGGTCAGTACAGGCCTAGTGTGGTGAGACCTCAGCAGCAGGCTGTATCAGCTGCTTCATCAGCTTCCGGTTCTTCTAGGGGCAGTGTTAGTGCCACATCATCGCAGTATAATTACTGCAAGCGCCCAGGGCATGTGGAATCCGACTGCAGGGTAAAGGCAGGGACATGTTTGGGTTGTGGTAGCATCGAGCATAGGGCGAAGGATTGCCCTAGATATGCGAGGACTGAGGGTCGGGAAGTGACTCAGGGTTACTAGGGTAGGCCTACGGGCAGTGTACCACAGCAGCAGCGGGTTCAGGCTCGGGCTTACGCAGTTGATATGGAGGAGATGCCTGAGGAGACTGCAGTGGTGGAAGGTAAGGATTGTATAATACATGTTAAGGGGTATAATTTTCCTTCGGACCTTATCTTATTTCCTATCCGGGAGTATGATGTTATCTTGGGTATGGATTGGCTTTCTAAGAATGATGCCCAGTTGAACTGTAGAACAAAAGTAGTACAGTTTCGTTTGCCAGATCAGCCAGTAGTTGAGGTAGTAAGGAACCGGGGTGCTAAGACGAGTTTTGTTATCTCAGCAACTAAAGCCGTTAAGTTGGTGAGTAAGGGGTGTTCGGGTTATCTGGCTTATTTGATCAACAAGCCATCTGATAAGCTACAACTAGAGAAAATCCCTATTATCCGGGAATATCCTAATGTATTTCCCGAGATGTTGCCAGGGTTGCCGCCTGAGACGGATATAGAATTTGTGATTAATCTTGTTCCCGGTACTCAACCTATTTCTAAATCGGCGTACCGGATGGCACCAGCTGAGTTGAAGGAGTTAAAGACTCAGTTGCAGGAGTTATTGAGGAAAGGATTTATCCAGCAGAGTTCTTCACCTTGGGGAGCTCCTGTTTTATTTGTCAAGAAGAAGGATGGTACTTTGAGATTGTGTATTGATTACCGTGGTTTGAATCAGGTGACCATCAAGAATAAATATCCTTTGCCACTGATTGATGAGTTGTTTGATCCACTTCAGGGAGCCAAAGTCTATTCTAAATTTGATTTGAGGCAGGGGTATTATTAGCTTCGAATTCGCACGGAGGATGTTCCGAAGTCTGCCTTCAGGACTCGGTACGGGCATTATGAGTTTGTTGTTATGCTCTTTGGATTGACTAATGCACCGACAGCATTCATGGATTTGATGCATCGAGTCTTTCAGCCGTACTTGGACCAATTCGTGGTGATTTTTATTGATGATATCTTAGTCTATTCTAAATCTGAATCGGAACACGAGCAACATCTACGGCTTGTATTAGAGAAGCTGCAGAAGCATCAGTTGTTTGCCAAGTTCAGCAAATGTGAATATTGGCTACAACGCATATCTTTTCTTGGCCATGTTATTACACAGAGCGGTATCTCTGTCGATCCCACTAAGATTGAGGTGGTGATGTCTTGGAAATGGCCAGAGAATGTTTCTGAGGTCCGTAGCTTTCTTGGCTTGGCGGGTTATTACCGTAGGTTTGTCAAGGACTTCTCGAAGATTGGTGGGCCACTATCTAAGTTGACTCAGAAACGGACTATCTTTACTTGGAATGAGAAGTGTGAGAGTGGGTTTCAGGAGTTGAAAAAGAGGTTAACTACCGCTCCAGTACTTGCTCTACCAGAGGGGACCCATAATATGGTCATTTATAGTGATGCATCCAAGGAGGGCTTGGGATGTGTTCTTATGCAGGATGGCCGAGTTATTGCCTATGCTTCTCGAAAGTTGAAGCCTTATGAAGAAAACTATCCGACTCATGATCTTGAGTTGGTAGCAGTTGTCTTTGCACTCAAGAAGTGGCATCATTATCTGTGGGGAAGTAAGTTTGAAATTTCCACTGCTCATAAGAGTCTTAAGTACTTATTCTCACAGAAGGAATTAAATATGCGCCAGAGGAGATGGATGGAGCTTCTTGGAGATTATAATTGTTCTATCAATTATCTACCTGGAAAGGCAAATGTTGTAGCAGATGCTCTCAGCTGGAAGGCTAGTATTTCTTGTTTGGCTATCAAGAAGTGGGAGGTTCTTGAGGAGTTTAGTTATTGGAGACCAGAGTTGACTCAGGTTGGGGTGATGTGTTCACATCTCCGTATTCAGTCTTTATTATTGTCTCAGATCAGGGAAGCTCAGCAACTTGATGTTAGACTTCAGAAGATGAAGTATCAGATCACTAATGATCAGTCTGACTTCAAAGTACATGAGGACGGTATTCTTCGGTTTAGGAACAGGGTATGTGTTCCCGATGAGCCGAGTTTGAGGCGAGGTATTCTGGAGGAAGCTCATAATTCTAAATATACTATTCATCCCGGTGGAACTAAGATGTATCGGGATTTGAAGCAACATTACTGGTGGAATAATATGAAGAGGGAGGTTGCTCAGTTTGTATCTAGATGTTTGACTTGTCAGAGGGTGAAAGCCGAGCATCAACGACCTGCAGGTTTGCTTCAGCCGTTGGCTATACCAGAGTGGAAATGGGAGCATATTACGATGGACTTCGTCACTGGGTTGCCTAGAACTCCGAGGGGTAATGATGCAGTTTGGGTTGTCGTGGATCGTTTGACGAAGACAGCTCATTTTATTGCAATGAGGATGGGAGATGAGGTTACAAAGTTGACGGGTCTCTATCTAGATCAGATTGTTAGACTTCACGGGATTCCATCTAGTATTGTCTCAGATCGAGATCCTCGATTTACTTCTCGTTTGTGGGAGAAACTTCAGGAAACTTTGGGTACTCAGTTGAACTTCAGTACCGCGTATCATCCACAGACCGACGGTCAGTCTAAGCGGACTATTCAGATTCTGGAAGATATGCTTAGGGCTTGTGTTCTGGACTTCGGGAAGAACTGGGAGAAACATCTACCACTTGCCGAGTTTGCCTATAACAATAATTATCAAGCTACTATTGGGATGGCACCTTTCACAGCTCTTTACGGTCGTAAGTGCCATTCACCTTTATATTGGGACGAGGTAGGAGAGATGAAGACTGTTGATCCGACTATTATGCCAGAACTTCTTGAGAAGATTGAGAATGTTCAGTTGATCAGGCAGAGAATGCTTACGGCTCAGAGTAGATTCAAGAGTTATGCTGATAAGCGTCGTCGGGATTTGGAGTTTGTAGTCGGAGATCGGGTTTTCTTGAGATTGTCTCCTCGTAAGGGGTTTGTTCGTTATGGTAAAGGTGGAAAGCTTGAGTCCGAGATTTGTTGGGCCGTTTGAGATTACTGGCAGGGTTGGTAAGTTGGCATATCGGTTGGCTTTACCGAAAAATTTCTCTAATGTCCACGATGTATTTCACGTGTCTAATTTACGGAAATACAATCCGGATCCTTCTCATATTCTTGAGCCAGAACCGTTAGAGCTTTGAGAGAATTTGACTTATGACGAGCATCCGATTCGTATTCTTGATTAGATGGAACGAGAGTTGAGGTCAAAGAAGATTCCGATGGTTAAGGTATTGTGGAAGCATCACGGTATCGAGGAAGCTACTTGGGAGAGACGGGATCAGATGCAGCAGCAGTACCCAGATCTATTCCATACATCAAGTAAGAATTTCGAGGGCGAAATTTCTATAAGAGGGGGAGAATGTGAAACCCCACTTTTCTGCTTATCTCGTTTTACGTGCTATACCTTATTTTGCGTGCATATGACCTTTTTATGTGCTATAGGACCTAGAAAGATATAATTTTGATGTCAATACTCCTAATACGTGCTAAATGTGCATTCATTAAATTTTCATCAAAAACGAGATCAGAAATTTTATCGTCGTCTTTTAGTGAATAGTACTTTGGACGCACGTCCGCTAAAATTTTGAAACCGGTCTTTTTAACCCTTCTAGACCTAGTCCATAGACTTTAATAGACCTGTGATTGATAAAAACAGATTTCAAATCGGCTTAGGAATTTATTAGGGTTTTTACACCACTTTTTGCGAAAAACCGAGTTTTAAGCCGACTCGAGTGGAATTCTTTGCATGTAAAACTTCTTGTCACCTAAAAATAATCCACTTGAGATATCTTGGGGGTTGCATAATTATTTTGAACATGGGTGAGTAATAGAATGAGTTTCAAGACAATAACATACTAAAAATAGTGAGTTTTACTAACTTAAACTATTTTATATATTAACTATTTTGCCTCACACTAGTTACACACACTCACATAACACAAAAACACACTCCAATTGCACACACTTGGCCGAGAGTTTGAGGGAGAAAAAGCCAAAGAGAATTTCAAGCTTTTCAATCAAAAATTCAAAGAAAAACTTGGTTTTTGTCCGTAAAACTTCGCACCGACTTGGATTCTGCTTGTTGGGCACGCACTTCACGCATCCCTAGGCTTTTATCGCATCAAAGGTGAGAGAAAAATTCTAGATCTCAAAATGCCATTTTTGTGTTTTTGCGTATAAATGAAGATTGAACCGTTAGAATTGTAATCTGATGTTAGATTATTGCTCCTTGCATGCTAGGGATCGTTTAGTGGTAATACTACGAATTTCTGTCGGATGTAGCATAATTTTTATTTTTCGGGTATTAAATTTTGATTAAATTGTTCAATGTTGAATTAATTGAGTTGTGATGATCGAAATCGATTGCCGTCGATTTCTAAATACTTGATAATTACGTGTTAGCGCTGTTGTAATGCCGAATTTTCGATTACATTGCTCGTGGGAAAGTCCGAAAAATTCAGCCAAGACATCCTAGGGTTTTAGGGTTATCGGGCATGATTTGGAGGTGTTATGGTGGATTTTCGAGAGGGCTAATGTAGTAGGTTGAATGGGTGAGTGATAGAAACTGATTTGGCAATGTTTGGGTTAGTAGAATGTAAGTTATGAATTTTTGAAGTTTAGGTTGTCATTCTTTAATTTCTTGAACAATGCCTTTAGATGATTGGGTGGTGTTTGAGTGTTGAATGGTGAGTTGTTGATGGGTAATTTAGGGTTTAATTGTGTATTTAATGCATGTCCGGTTAGATAGCCTACTTTGTCATCTAACTAAGTTATTGTTGTTTAAATGATAATTGATGCTATCAATGATGTATAAATGATTATTGATTGATGATTGATGATGATTATGGAGTCTTGGTATGTGTGTGCCACCTCTCGGGCAGCGGGGGGCTGGCGGGGTGGTAACGGCATGACTGCCAGAGGCTACCCCCAGCTCGCATGACGGAGGAGTCATGGAGGGAGGGGCTAGTGAAGTACCTCGGGTGCGTGAGTAATGGGGAGTTATAAGAAGAACGGATGAGATCGTGATGGCGTTTGGAGCTACACCAAATAGAGTATCCTTTATTGAATGGTTATATAGTTATGTGATGATAATGTTATTGTTGTTGTGTGTTTACTTGCTCAAAGGACTAAATCCAAGGAGCATAGTGAATACTGTCGAGATCTATTGGATCCTCACTGGGCTTATTTATATAAGCTCACTCTCTATTATTGCATGCTTACAGGTGTTGCAGAGCTGGATTACGGGTACGTGCCTCTTGAGGAGGAAAATGTGCCTTTCGTGGATGAGTCATATGTCCCTGAGTCTTATCCATGATTCTATGTTGTTTAATGTCATGTACGTTAGCTTAGTAGACTTTTATATGCTTTATGGTTCTTATTGTAATAGATGTTGAAAAGATGATGATCCAAATGATGTTAACTTAGAGGCTTTCTTTTGTCTATGGTTAAGTTGTTAGATGGATCTCAACTAAATCCCGTTGCGTCCTAACTGATTGTAGGTGGGGTCGAGTTGGGGCGTTACACAGGACGTCGTCGGGGCTACCCTTGTGAGCCCAGGTCAGGACGTTGACGTGGCTATCCCCTGTGAGCCCAGGTCAGGACATCGACGGGGCTACCCTTGTAAGCCCAAGTCAGGACGCTGGTGGGGCTACCTCTTGTGAGCCCAGGTCAGGACGCTGGTAGGGCTCCTAGCTCTGTGGGCTGGATCTTTCCGTATGCTACCAGAGCTCCTTGTGAGCCCAGGTCCAAACATTGGCATGGCTACCCCAGCTCCGTATGCCGGATCTTTTTGGATCTCGAGATCTACCCCTATCAATTGCCCCCCCAATCTCTTGAACTCTGCAGGAGGTCAAGGGATTGTCATGTGGGTTGTGATACCCCAAATGGGCACATATTTAATAGTATTTAATTGCATTTATTACGTGTTATCTTAAATGGTAGCTGTGAGAACCCGAGCATTCATTACATGTGTATTCATTTATTTTAATCATTATTTGAAAAATAATATGTGCATTTACATGACTTATTTAGTGTTTTAAAATTTAAAATTGCATTTAAAGTTCATTTAAATTGCATCTTGTTGACTTTCACATTGTTTGACTAAACTAGTTGACTTTTCATCTACATTGACCAACTAGGACAAGGTGGGAATTTTTAAATGTTTAATGAAAGGCAAACTTGGGATTAGAAATAAAAATGCAAGGTTAAGTTAGTCAAATTTTTGGTCAACTTTGGAATTAGATCTGAACCAATTGGGGAAGAGTTAGGTATCAAATTATATATGGTTGGAAAGCTCTATGAGTCTAGTTTCTAAGGCTTCAAACCGTTCGTGAATTGGAGTTTTCTAGAAGAAGTTATGGCCGTTTTCGTAAGGTTGCGCAGGGCTGTTTTGGTTGACGCGGGTTTGACCGAAGACTTGACCTTTGACTTTCATTAAAGGTTATAAAACACCAAAAAAAATCCCAAAATTGCTCATCTTCTTCTTGCTTCAGCCGTGACCAGTCCAAACCCTAGGAATAGTAGATTTTTCACTATTTTGCTTATATCTTGAGCTAGAAGCGGAACCAAGACGCAAACCAAGCATTTTTGGACTCGTGTCGATGTCTAGCATCTTTCTACCGATCGTTTTTGCCTTTATTTTGCGAAACAAAGGTGAGGGAATTTTTTTTCAAATCTTCCAAAGTTTATTTTTATGTCATAAAATGCTAGGATTGCATTTGTATCTTGCTAAATAGGTGTTAGAGAAGACTTTACCGATTAATTTCTTATATAGAACATATTTTGTTAAAATTGGCTATTTTGAGTTGTTCAATGATTTATATGCCTAAATTGTGTTTAATCTTGATTCTTAGCTTTTATATAATGCTCATATATGTTGATGAACCTATCTAGCATAATAAAATAACTTGAGATTGCAAAATGGAGCAAAAAAATGGAGAATGTAACTTGCTGAATTTTTCTGTTTTTGGGCGTTTAGGGGCTGTTTCGTTGGGCAGTTTTTGTGCACCAATTAGATTGCTTATTTTATGCTATTATATGTTTTATAAGCCTTCTATTAGATAGGGGAAAATGTTGGTAGTTGGAGGGTCATGGTGGTTTGGGTGGAATAAGCTAAATTGTTGGTGTTTTTGAGTTGAAATGGTTGGTTTAGGTGCAAATGTGTGCTCCTGTGTGGTGTGTAATCTCTACGCTTGTAATGGTGACCTTTGGGCTGCCTTGGAGTTATAATAGTAGCATGCTAAGGTTGTGTAGTGATAGGTGGAAGTTAGAATGACTGTGATTGCATAAGTTGCTATAATTGAGCTAGTATTGCCTACTTAACTATTGTTCTCGTTGTTATATTTGGTTGTGAATCACGTCCATGAGGTTCTTGTGATAAATATGTGTTCTATTACATGCTAGGTGGATCTATTGAGCCAAACTCGCGTCATGGAAACTGGTGGAGGTGAGGGAGAAACATTTATTTGCATTTCTTTGAATGTTAGGGTTTGTGTTGAATTTTGTAATTGTTGTATATTGTGATATAAATGCTTATGAATGCTTCCAAAACCTTCTAAAATGATTAGTGAACATTCTTTTGCAAGCTATTGGCATAGTTTATGGCTAGATTTTGAAATGACAAGTTAAAGAAGACAATGAATAGTGTAAATTTTAAGGTTTTGATAAAATATGCCCCTTTGTAAAACTGCTTAATTGCTTATGTAAATTGCTTCTATTCTAACTGCTTCGAGGTCAACCTACTTTGTTGATCCTCCTATGTGTTATAGCTTATATTGTTGATATTGTATTGCCATTGATAAGTGCATTGCATAATGGTTGCGCAACCATAGTGTCAGGGGCAGATGTATTGAGTATCGACTGGGCGGCAGAGGGCTTGCCAGTGGATATTCAAACTCCGTGCCCTAGTCCCTCATTCGCCTGGTCCGGAGATTGCCAGGGGATGTTGGGTCGTAGGATTATCGGGATACATCCGGAGTACACCCACTGGAGTATTTGGGGATTATGCCGGCTTATCGTGATCGTGCTCGTGGTTCATGGATCGTGAATGAAGACCAAGTGAAGATTGGAGTATAGGGGTTTTGTCAAATGTATCCTTTAAATGTGTGGTTATTTAAGTTATCATTATTTCTTTAATTGACTAAGTGTTATTGTTGTATAACTGTATTATCTGTTGCATTGCAAGCACCGGGACTTTATCCCTCACTGGGCAACAGTGGTGGCTCATAACTCGCTAACATGTTTCAGGTGTCACAGTTGGTTGAGTTGCTTTAGCTGTTGTGTGATTTTTGTCTGTGGTGGATGTGCTTTCTGGTTGCTATGTGAAGAATTTGTTGTTCTATGTATAATCTATTTTGGGGCCTTAAGGCTCATGTATGTATTTGAGTAATATGTAAGTTGGAAGTCTGATAATATAGTAGCAGTGGGTATTATATGGCTTGTAATAACTTATATTTCTATTTCTAGTTGCTTTGGATGGTTGGGAGTGAATGGCTTAGTGTAGAATGTTTTATCTCTAAGTATGTTTTAATGTTATCCTAGAATGGCATGGCTATTAGACTATATTGTAAACAAGTTACTTGCATGCTTGTGTGGTTTTGGAACTGTTGTTTGCTTCAAGGCTCGGATGGCCTTGAATCTTTAAATATTTAGCCATGAAAAGTTTGTTTACCTTGTAGTTACCTTATTTGAGAGTTTATAGGTTTTCAGAATGTCCATAGTACAGGGGAAACTCTGTCCGTTTTTCCCTAAAATTTTGAGACTGGGTTGGAATTGGGTTGAGAATAGCTTGGTTATTAGAGCCTCCGGTCTCGTGAGGGATCGGGGCGTTACAGGTGGTATCAGAGCTTAGTTAGCTCTCAGCCGGGACAGGGTCCTCGGTCTGTTGGGTAGCAAATCTTGAATGTGTACTTGTAAAAATTGTGTCTTGAAAGTGTGTACTTGTATGTGAGATTATGTGTCTTGATTTGAATGTGTGCACCTATGTGTATAGTTGTGCGTTATGTGTTAAATGCATGTTAATTGAAGTGAAATGAGTAAATGTGAATCAAATTGACCCCGTGACTTATTATTTGCTTGAATTATTGCTTGTAATGTGCGTATTTGAATGTCTTGAATTGGTTATGTTGTGATTTGCACTTGAATGACCTTGTTGATTAAACTATTTTTATAAACTCTTTTATAATCATGCTTGTATAATAGCTTAAAGAATGTTTATACATATGTAATATCTTGGCATTCATACATAACCCGTCGAAATGGTAAGAAAAACTCCTTCCTCCCCTGAAGAGAGGTGATTAGTGGCAGGCTTTCCAAATTATGTTGATTAGCAGAAATGAGAGGCAATTAATCAGCCTTTATTTGGGAATTGGTGGATATAGTTGGAGCTCAGTTATTGGGATTCTTCTAAGGCTTTCTTCAGTGCTTAGCGGTCATAAATGAGTAGCTTCTTTTGGAGTTTTTATATGACAGTTCTCTGAAGCATTTCATTAATATTTTCTTGTTGGACATTCTTCTGGTACTTTCTTATTGGCACTCCTCAACAAGTTTTGTATTTGGGGTTCTACGCATAATGATTACTCTGTATTGCCTGTGGTATTCTGTGGATTTCTCATTAGGTTCCCTTAATGGTAAATTCGTACTATATTCTCACTTGGTTTTCTCGTCCAGCCGGGGATCTATATTCAATATTCAACTTGACTATCTTATTGGATGCATGGTATTTTCTTCGGTATTTCCTTTGATATTCCCTTTGGCATTGCTCTTAGCATTCGATAGCGGTATTCGGGATTTATTTGGTTCTTCTATTGGGTATTTCTCTTAAGGACTATATTGATATGTAAATATATCGGTGTACATACTGGGATTCTTATTAAGATTTCTGATTGGCTGTTCGTTGGAGCCTTTATTTGGCCTTATTACTTGGGAACCCTTAAGCTGTACTCTTGCAATTTCTTCTTGGGTCTTCCCATGGCATTCTTATTCAGTGTTCTTACTGCAACAATCGATGAAGAGTAACCAGAGTTGGACTTCAATTAATGTCGAGTTCTATTTGAAGATGAATTGTGATGACGCAATTGTTTTAAGGGGATGGAGGATGTGATACCCCAACATGGGCATATATTTAATAGTATTTAATTGCATTTATTACGTGTTATCTTAAATGGTAGGTGTGAGAACCCGAGCGTTCATTACATGTGCATTCATTTATTTTAATCATTATTTGAAAAATAATATGTGTATTTACATTACTTATTTAGTGTTTTAAAATTTAAAATTGCATTTAAAGTTCATTTAAATTGCATCTTGTTGACTTTCACATTCTTTGACTAAACTAGTTGACTTTTCATCTACATTGACCAACTAGGACAAGGTGGGAATTTTTAAATGTTTAATGAAAGGCAAACTTGGGATTAGAAATAAAAATGCAATGTTAAGTTAGTCAAATTTTGGGTCAACTTTGGAATTAAATCTGAACCAATTGGGGAAGAGTTAGGTAGCAAATTATATATGGTTGGAAAGCTCTATGAGTCTAGTTTCTAAGGCTTCAAACCGTTCGTGAATTGGAGTTTTCTAGAAGAAGTTATGGCCGTTTTCGTAAGGTTGCGCAGGGCTGTTTTGGTTGACGCGGGTTTGACCGAAGACTTGACCTTTGACTTTCATTAAAGCTTATAAAACACCAAAAAAAATCCCAAAATTGCTCATCTTCTTCTTGCTTCAGCCGTGACCAGTCTAAACCCTAGGAATAGTAGATTTTTCACTATTTTGCTTATATCTTGAGCTAGAAGCGGAACCAAGACGCAAACCAAGCATTTTTGGACTCGTGTCGACGTCTAGCATCTTTCTACCGATCGTTTTTGCCTTTATTTTGTGAAACAAAGGTGAGGGAATTTTTTTTCAAATCTTCCAAAGTTTATTTTTACGTCATAAAATGCTAGGATTGCATTTGTATCTTGCTAAATAGGTGTTAGAGAAGACTTTACCGATTAATTTCTTATATAGAACATATTTTGTTTAAATTGGCTATTTTGAGTTGTTCAATGATTTTTATGCCTAAGTTGTGTTTAATCTTGATTCTTAGCTTTTATATAATGCTCATATATGTTAATGAACCTATCTAGCATAATAAAATAACTTGAGATTGCAAAATGGAGCAAAAAAATAGAGAATGTAACTTGCTGAATTTTTCTGTTTTTGGGCGTTTAGGGGCTGTTTCGTTGGGCAGTTTTTGTGCACCCATTAGATTGCTTATTTTATGCTACTATATGGTTTATAAGCCTTCTATTAGATAGGGAAAAATGTTGGTAGTTGGAGGGTCATGGTGGTTTGGGTGGAATAAGCTAAATTGTTGGTGTTTTTGAGTTGAAATGGTTGGTTTAGGTGCAAATGTGTGCTCCTGTGTGGTGTGTAATCTCTACGCTTGTAATGGTGACCTTTGGGCTGCCTTGGAGTTATAATAGTAGCATGCTAAGGTTGTGTAGTGATAGGTGGAAGTTAGAATGACTTTGATTGCATAAGTTGCTATAATTGAGCTAGTATTGCCTACTTAACTATTGTTCTCGTTGTTATATTTGGTTGTGAATCACGTCCATGAGGTTCTTGTGATAAATATGTGTTCTATTACATGCTAGGTGGATCTATTGAACCAGACTGGCTTCATGGAAACTGGTGGAGGTGAGGGAGAAACATTTATTTGCATTTCTTTGAATGTTAGGGTTTGTGTTGAATTTTGTAATTGTTGTATATTGTGATATAAATGCTTATGAATGCTTCCAAAACCTTCTAAAATGATTAGTGAACATTCTTTTGCAAGCTATTGGCATAGTTTATGGCTAGATTTTGAAATGACAAGTTAAAGAAGACAATAAATAGTGAAAATTTTAAGGTTTTGATAAAATATGCCCCTTTGTAAAACTGCTTAATTGCTTATGTAAATTGCTTCTATTCTAACTGCTTCGAGGTCAACCTACTTTGTTGATCCTCCTATGTGTTATAGCTTATATTGTTGATATTGTCTTGCCATTGATAAGTGCATTGCATAGTGGTTGCGCAACCATAGTGTCAGGGGCGGATGTATTGAGTATCGACTGGGCGGCAGAGGGCTTGCCAGTGGATATTCAAACTCCGTGCCCTAGTCCCTCATTCGCCTGGTCCGGAGATTGCCAGGGGATGTTGGGTCGTACGATTATCGGGGTAAATCCGGAGTACACCCACTGGAGTATTTGGGGATTATGCCGGCTTATCGTGATCGTGCTCGTGGTTCGTGGATCGTGAATGAAAACCAAGTGAAGATTGGAGTATAGGGGTTTTGTGAAATGTATCCTTTAAATGTGTGGTTATTTAAGTTATCATTATTTCTTTAATTGACTAAGTGTTATTGTTGTATAACTGTATTATCTGTTGCATTGCACGCCCCGGGACTATATCCCTCACTGGGCAACAGTGGTTGCTCATACCTCGCTAACATGTTTCAGGTGGAACAATTGGTGGAGTTGCCTTAGCTGCTGTGTGATTTTTGTCTGAGGTGGATGTGCTTTCTGGTTGCTATGTGAAGAATTTGTTGTTCTATGTATAATCTATTTTGGGGCCTTAAGGCTCATGTATGTATTTGAGTAATATGTAAGTTGGAAGTCTGATAATATAGTAGCAGTGGTAATTATATGGCTTGTAATAACTTATATTTCTATTTCTAGTTGCTTTGTATGCTTGGGAGTGAATGGCTTAGTGTAGAATGTTTTATCTCTAAGTATGTTTTAATGTTATCCTAGAATGGCATGGCTATTAGACTATATTGTAAACAAGTTACTTGCATGCTTGTGTGGTTTTGGAACTGTTGTTTGCTTCAAGGCTCGGATGGCCTTGAATCTTTAAATATTTAGCCATGAAAAGTTTGTTTACCTTGTAGTTACCTTATTTGAGAGTTTACAGGTTTTCAGAATGTCCATAGTACAGGGGAAACTCTGTCCGTTTTTCCCTAAAATTTTGAGACTGGGTTGGAATTGGGTTGAGAATAGCTTGGTTATTAGAGCCTCCGGTCTCGTGAGAGATCGGGGCGTTACATGGGTAGAGCTCCTTTGTTCCCCCGTTAGTTTAGCTATTGTAATCGCCACTTTGCAAACTAGATATACCATCATCTCAGTTGGTCTACGTACCTTGAGATTCATGCCCCCTACTTCACGTCATCAAAAAGATCTCCTTCATGACATGGTTTTTGCATGACTCAGGTTAATGACATTATTTTTGAATTCAGCTCATGGCTTTATTTTTGTCGTCTAGTCGGTAAGCCCTCAAACCCTCATATCAGTGAATTCAATTTTGAAGTTGCTCATACTGATAGTTTGGTGGAGCCTTGGTATGTCCTCCCCTCCCCCCCCCCCCCAGTCTTCTTTAGAGATGTTGGAGAGTTTGTTGCGACTATTAAGGTTAGATGTAGAGGCGCTGTGAGATCGAGAAGAGAAGTCGATCAATGGAACAATTCGAGGCGCAGACCTCTTCAATAGGAGCGCACATTGCGAGCCTGTAAGTACAAGTACATGATGTTAGGGCTAACTTTTGAGCTTGATTTAGCCCTCATCCAGTGTTTTTCTTGGGCTCTAACGGTCCCACCTCTGGTATTTTATTACTCTTGCAATGCTCGAGTGTTTGGATCGAAATGACATTCGACATGTAAATTTTGTTTTTTTTTTTTTTTTAGCTAAGGACAGTTCGACTTTGCCATTTTAGGCTCAGCCTTAGCCATTTTTTGGCCTCTGGCATATGTCCGGCCTAAGAATGACACTTCAATTTCCCCTCTTGGCTTTTTTTATTTTTGAGATGGCTGTTAGCCTTGCCTTATGTTTGAGTCTGGGCTTAACTTTCCCGAGCTTTCCCTGAGTTCCACTCATACTTGAGTTCTTTGCAGGTCTTTTGAGTTGGTCTTCCTTGATGAGAGAGGATTATTGAAGGCTTTGCTCTACTTCACTTGATTTTGGTCGTTCAGCCCTGACTCTTTCGAAGCTCACCACCGGGCTCTATTTTCAACAAAGTTTTCTTAACGTTTGGGACTTGTAGGAGCCTCATTTCAATGGTCTTTTCCGAACTTACCTTTGATTTCGAAGGTCTAAGAGGCTTTTGGGGTCCCTTCTCCGACCCTTGGCCTAGGCTCATTTGGCCTTTCTTGGATCCCGATATATTCCTCTTGGCCCTTGATATATATCGGGATTTGGCCTTGTTCATGTATGGATTGGCTTGGTCATTGTGCTTAGGCTTGATTTATCGCGAGTTGGGTTCCAACTCGGCTAGCTTTAGTTAGTCTTGTATCGACTTTATTTCAGTTCCTTCCGAGCTCAAAGAGGTTTAGGCGTCTCATGGAGGCCTTTCCTCAATCTCTTTGCAAGTTCTTCTTGAGGTCTTAGGGAATTTAAAGGTCTGTTTCAACCTTTTTGCTAACTTTATTGAGGCCTAAGGACTTGCGTGGAGCTTTTTTTCGGCCTTAAGTGAGCTTTTTCGAGGTCCAGGGACTTATAGGGTCCCTTTTTACGACCTTGAGCTCATTATATTTTTGTTGCAGAATCTACCTTTTTGGCGAAAGGCCTTTGTGCCGTGGTTCAGCTCATTTCAGCTTGGGCTTCGACTCTTTCTCTGATTTCTTTATTTAGATCCGATTGTCCCCCAGACTGGATTGGTTGAGGTCTTTTATGTAATTCTAGCTCTGCTAGTCCCCACATCTTCAAGAATGTGTTAAAGTTCAGCCTCATTTTATTTTGAGGTTTGAGGAGCATTTTGGCATGTCCACTGGTCTTTTGGGTAAGATACATCCCTATGGGCCTCCCGTTCATCCCAATTTCTCTTGATGAGCTTTAAATTGATGCCAACATCTCTAAGTCTTTTTGACTCAAGTAGCCTTGAGTTCTTACGTCCTTGAGGGCTGACTCGATAGTTAGAGGTAGTCGGCCTTGAGCTCTTACAACCTCGGGGGCTGGCTCGAAAGTTGGTGCTATTCAGCATTTTGGACCATTATATGATCTCTTGCTTGGGAAATAGGCCTCCCTGATTTTGGACCAACAATTTACTGGTCCTTAAGTGAGGATGCTGATGATCTTTTGATTACGGACCTGGTACTTGAGCATAGACTCTTAGTTATTTAGCTTAGTAATTCCATTGTTAGCTTCCTGCATACTTGCTAAGGATGCTTTAGGCCTTAGTGGAGGTCATTTCTTGTTAGCAAGACCTATGGGGCAGTGGTGCTTATCAAATGTTGCGACTTAAGTGGGCTGAAACCAAGCTCCACTCGTGCTCAATTGTCCCAGGCTATGCTTGACTCTTGGAGCAAAGAGCTCACTGAGCATCGTGACCTAAATGGGTTATGTCGAGCCCCATCTGGTGCTTGGATGCTTCTGGATATGCTTTATATCGTTTGGTCCCTTGTCGGGCCTCAACGTGTGGCCTGAGGGATGATAACCTAAACAGTTGCTTGTAAGACCCCGAAGGGTTCTTATCTAAGCTTAGGGAATAATAACCTCGATGGTGGTAGTAAGAACTCGGAGGTTCTTGTCTTAGCCTGGGGAGTGATATCCCCTGTGATAGCTGGTACGACCCCGGATGGATATTGTCTTGGCCTAGGAATAATGTTCCCTGTGATGGTTGGTAAGACCCCGGAGGGTTCTCGTCTTTGCTTGGGGAATAATGTCCCCGGTAGTGGCTGTTGAGACCCCAGAGGGTTCTCGTCTTGGCCTAAGGAATAATATCCCATATAGTGGCTGGTGAGACCCCGAAGGGCTCTCGTCTTGGCCTGGGGAGCAATGTCTCCTGTGGTGGCTGGAGACCCCAGAGGGTTCTCGTCTTAGTCTTCAGTGTGCTGCAACCCTTGATAGTGTTGAGCTCTTATGGCTAGCCAGCTCTCGTAGCCTGGAGGAGCTTGGGAGACTTCTGTTGTGACCAAGCTTAGTTAGTCACCCATTTATTTATGTCAGAGGAGCTCCATTGAAGTTTGGGGAACTCTATTGGTTTAGGAGAGTTGTTGCTTTTTGAGCTAAGGAGAGCTCCGATAATCTTGGGAGAGTTCTACTGAGCTTAAGAGAGTTCCTACTTTTCATGCTAAGGAAAGCTTTGCAGATCTTGGAAGAGCTCTACTGAGTTTAGGAGAGCTCATTCTTTTTAAGCTAAGGAAAGTTCTACTGATCTTGGGAGAGCTTTGCCATTCTGCTGGGCTTAGGAGAGCTCCTACTTTTTGAGCTAAAGGGAGCTTCCTTTATCTTACGAGAGTTTTGATACTCTGCTAGGTTGAGGAGAGCTCTTGCCTTTTGAAGTGCGGAGAGCCCTGATGCTCAACTAGGCTAAGGAGAGCTCCGCTGAATTTGGAAGAGCTACGATACCTTACTGCACCGAGGAGTGTGATAACCCGAACCCGGCATACATTTAAAGGCATTTAATTGCATTTAATTAAGTGACATCTTAAATGTTAGCATTGGATTGTGTTTATTTTAGTTAAACATTTATTTGTAGCTTTATTTTCATATTTCTTTTAGAAGTAATTAGAGTAATACTTGAGCTAAATATTTCATTGGAATATCAACTACTTTTCATAATTATGTTAATCGGTTTTATTTTTCTTGCACTTAAATGCTCGGATTTCAATTAAATGAAAAGTAGCTCCGAGCCGGAATAAATTTTCAACCATGTTTACTCTTCAAAAAAAAAATTATATTTTCTTGAATTCTTTGAGATTTAATTGTTATTCCTCTATTGACGCAAAGTGCATAGCATATCCAGACCGATAGTTAGGAAATGATTTCTAGTCCTCAGCAAATAGTGAAAACTAGTATTTAGTGTTTTAATTTTAGTGTCTTAAGTTGTATTTAACTAGAATTAGATTTATGTTACTAGTTTTAGCTTTAAAATGCATGAAATAGGCTAGTTTGACCAACTTAAGTGAGCATTGACCAAGCCTTGACTTTTGACTTGAGTTTCATTTTATTTCAAGCCTAAAATAGTACAAAATAAAAGAAAAAACAGAGCTGAAACAGAAAAGGGCAGGGCCGAAAATCCAAAGAGGAAAAAAAAATATTTCAACCTTCAAATCTTCGATTCTTCGCGTGAGCTTGGACGGGGTAGTTTCCGAGGCATCCTAGGAGGTTTTCCTTGCGTCTAGGAGCGTCTAAGGTGAGGGTTTCATCGTTATTTGTGCATTTGAATATTTTGTGTATTAACTTTCATTTTTGGGTTTTATTTGTATATTGTTGTTTTAATTGATTTGAGGCTTAAAGTATGTTCCATAGCAATCGTAGAACATGTATTTATAGCTTTTTAACATTTTATGCGGTTGAATATTGAAATTGAAATATAAATTGTTAGTTGAATAGTATTTTGTGAATAGTAAACCCTTGAATGATAAAGTTATGCTGTTATGCTGTCTATTGATGTGAAAAGGTGCTAGGTATGCTAGAATGCCTAAATGCATGATTTTTTTAGGTTGCGTAATGGAAAAAATGAGAAAAATGCCTTGGTGAAAGTCGAGGTGGTTTAGGTCGAGTTTAGCGTTTTCTCATTTTGCTTGATGGCATTGTTTTGGGAGGCCATGGAAGCACTTTTGGTGCGATTATGGTGTTGGTTGGGTGTTTCGTTAGTATAGTTGTAGTTCAAACGAGCAAAGGGAGAAATCGGGACTTTGCGTGAATTCTAGGGTTAAGTAGGGTTTCGGGGTCTTTAGACGTGCCTTATGGTGACCTAGGAGGATTGGTGAAGTCGGTTTCCAAAACTCGTGGCTCGTTTGAAAGTAGTAGTGTTTTGAAAGTTGGGGTCATTTTTGTAATTCTATGTGTTTTCATAGTATATTGCTTATAGAATGCTTATGTTGTTTATAGAATGCTTATGTTGCTTATAGAATGCTTATAATGCCTATAGAATACTTGTTATTGCTTGATAATGTTAGTTGGTGTTGTTCTTGTTACTTATTTGATTGTAAATGCTTGTTAATGCTTATTACGCTTGTTAGAGTTGATTGTTGATTGAAATGTTTAACAATTGTTGATAATGCTTGATATCTCGTTTATCTCCTCTATTCTGTATTGTTGTGCTATCGCTCGTTTATCGCCTTATATCGAGTCTTGCGTTGCATAGTGTCAGGCGCATAAGTGATGGGCCTCTTTGGGTAGCCTCAGGTTGCTCTAGCTCCGTGTCCTATTCCATTTTCTCGCTTGGGTTGCCGCCTATGGAGTTTTGGGTCGTAGAATTGATGGATACTTCCGGGGTATTTCAAACTGAAGTTAT
Source organism: Ehretia macrophylla (assembly GCA_037974665.1). NCBI lineage: Eukaryota > Viridiplantae > Streptophyta > Magnoliopsida > Boraginales > Ehretiaceae > Ehretia > Ehretia macrophylla. The sequence continues at coordinate 77,884,828 of CM075773.1, forward strand.
AAAGTGGTTGCGTGCTTATTGTCATCGTTGTCAACATCAAGCTCGAGATTGATGTATCGCTCGTGAAATGGTATATTGCTCGTATGAGTGAACCATAGCTTTCAAAGTGTGGTATAGCTTTGACGGGTTATGTTAATGCTTTCAGTAATTGTTTATTGTATTGATTGTTTGTCTTGATTGCTTATTTATCGGATATATTGCTTAACTGTCTTATTTGCATTGCACGAATTTCTTTCTCTCCAATTCGATATCTGTCTCGCCCTCACTGAGTATACGTGTTGTGTATATTCACTCCTCACCACCATATTTCAGAAAATGCCATGTTAGCTGGAAGTTTGTGATTTCGTGAAAGTTCGTGCTTGAAGAGTTGTCTTGCGTGCCTATGTGACTTGAGTTGTCGAAGTTGTAAAGATGTATGCTTTTATTTATTGTATGTATTTAATATCAAAAGGGATGTAATTTAAGTTTCATTAGATTATTGAGGTGGTTTGATAAGTTAGATTATGTATTTAGTTAATGTAGCTTAACTTCAATGTATGTTTGTAATGCCAAAGGAAAAGAGTTAGAATGGTATGATAGTCTAATCTATATAATGGGTTAGTGTAGTTTAATTGCCTAGCATGAATGTTCTTGTCAAAGATGAAAAGAGATAGGCTAGCTTTTAAATTGGAAATGTATGTATACTTGTTGAGTTTAATTGTTGAGAACCGAGGCTCGGATGGACTTGAGGTGGTTGAATGTTTGGACATGGTATTGGTCCACTTTTATGATGTCGCAGGTTTGCTTTTTGCCTGGAAACAGGGGAGACTCCGTCCGTTTTCCCTGAAAATTATGCCCAGGTTTGGATTTGGGTTGTGATTAGATCAATTGATAGAACTCCCGGTCTCGTGAAGGATCGGGGTGTTACAGGTGGTATCAGAGCTTGTCTAGCTCATAAGCCGGGATAGGGTCCTCGGTCTGGTGGGTAGTGGTCCTTGAATGTGTGCTTGTTAAGTGTGTCTTGAAAGTGTATGCTTGTATGTGAGATTGTGTGTCTTGACCTGAATGTGTGCACCTACGTGATATAGTTATGTGTTATGTGCTAAATGTGTGCAAAGTGAAGTGAAGTTGTATTGAATTGACCTATTGAATTGGCATCGTGAATCGAATTGACCTTGTGAATTGTTATTTGCTTGAAGTATTGCTTGTAATGTGTGTTTTAAAATGTCTTGAATTGGTTATGCCGTGATTTGAATTGATTATGTTGTGCTTGACTTGATTGCCGTGCTTGAGTGACTTTGTTGAATAAACTGCTTTGTAAACTTGCTTGCATAATAGTTTAAGGCATGTGTATAACTGTGATATATTGGCATTCATACATGTCTTATGGAAATGGTAAGTAAGTCCTCTTTCTCCCCTGAAGAAAGTGGTTCACTGCTGGGTTTTCAAGGTGTATGGATTGGAAGGAAATGAATGGCATTTGACTAGCCTTTATTTGGGAATTGGTGTTTGCTTTTGGAGCTCGATTATTGGCAAATCTCTATGATCCTCCTCTGTGCTTAACAGTTGTGAAAGAGTAGCTTTCTCTTGGGATTTTATTTGGTTATTCTTTGGATCATTATTTGGTTTTCTTAATGGGTATTCTTTGGAGACTTCTGTTGGCATTTCTCGGTGGACTTGGCTATTGGGATTTCAATCGGCCTTACTGCACAGTATTATCTATGGTATATGTGTCTCAGTCTTTATTGGTGTGACATTGGTATCCCTGATTGGAAATTCTTCAATGGCAATCTCTAGGATCCTTAGTGGCCATTTATTTAGTATTTACTTATTGGGCAAACTTGGCTACATTCTTATTGGAGCTGTCACGCCCCAACTCGACCCCTCCTATAATCAGTCAGGACGCAACGGAATTTCAGCAGCATAACGACAGTAAATAGATTTCTGAGGTTCTAAACAAACCTCAATAATAACATTAAACATCTCATTCTACAACCATACAAACAACAACTCCTCAACAGCATAACAACACACAACATAACCGTAATATACAATAATCAGTCTTCGTTATCTGCCTCTGTTCCAACATAACATACAATACCTCAACCTTATCATACATTTCAAAAATAAGTTGAGACCCATCTAACAACTTAACCATAGACAAAAGAAAGCCACTAAGTTAACATCATTTGGATCATCATCTTTTCAACATCTATTACAATAAGAACCATAAAGCATATAAAAGTCTACTAAGCTAATGTACATGACATTAAACAACATAGAATCATGGATAAGACTCAGGAACATATGACTCGTCCACGTAAGGCACATTTTCCTCCTCAGGAGGCACGTACCCGTAATCCGGCTCTGCAACACCTGTAAGCATGCAATAATAGAGAGTGAGCTTATATACATAAGCCCAGTGAGGATCCGATAGATCTCGAGCAAGGTCTACTAAACTCCTTGGAATAATCCTTTGAGTCAGTAAACACACAATAACACAAATAATACTATCATCACATAGCTATATAACCAATCAATAAAGGATACTCTATTTGGTGTAGCTCCAAACGCCATCACGATCTCAACCGTTCTTCTTATAACTCCCCATTACTCACGCACCCGAGGTACCTCACTAGCCCCTCCCTCCATGACACCTCCGTCATGCGAGCTGGGGGTAGCCTATGGCAGTCATGCCGTTATCAACCCGACAGCCCAACGCTGCCCGAGAGGTGGCACACACATACCAAGACTCCATAATCATCATCAATCATCAATCAATCATCAATCAATCAATTGGGAGATCAGCAACGAAAGTGCCCGATTCCCGAATTCAATAATAATCAATCAATAACATCAATATAACATCAATATTTAATTAAACAACAAACAACGAAGTTAGATGACAAAGTTGGCCATCTAACCGGACATGCATTATATACACAATTAACCCCTAAATTACTTATCAACAACTCACTATTCAACACTCAAACACCACCCAACCATCTAAAGGAATCGTTCAATAAATTAAAGAATGACAACCTAAACTTCTAAAATTCATAACTTACAATCTACTAATCCAAACATTGCCAAATCAGTTTCTATCACTCACCCATTCAACCTACTACATTAGCCCTCTCAGAAATCCACCATAACACCTCCAAATCATGCCCGATAACCCTAAAACCCTAGGATGTCTTGGCTGGATTTTCCGGATTTTCACACGAACCATGTAATCGAAAATTCGGCATTACCACAGCGCTATCACGTAATTATCAAGTATTTAGAAATCGAGGGCAATCGATTTCGATCAACACAACTCATTTAATTCAACTTTGAACATTTTAATCAAAATTAAATACCCGGAAAATAAAAATTATGCTACATCCGACAGAAACTCGTAGTATGACATCAAAATGATCCCTAGCATGCAAGGAGCAATAATCTATCATCAGATTTCAATTCTAACGGTTAAATTTTCATTTATGAGCAAAAGTATAAAAATGACATTTTGAGATCCAGAATTTTTCTCTCACCTTTGATGCGATATAAGCCTAGGAATGCGTGCTATGCGTGCTCAACAAGCAGAATCCAAGTCGGTGCGAAGTTCTACGGACAAAAACCAAGTTTTTCTTTGAAAAATTGGATTGAAAAGCTTTGAAATCTCTTTTCTTTTTCTCTCCTCCTTTTCACGGCAATGTGTGTGTTTGTGATGGTGTTTTTGTGTTGTGTGAGTGTGTGTAGGTGATATAAGCTTATATGGTCAATAATTAAATAAAGTCAAAGTTAATTTAAATTGGTATTTTTGTGTTTTCTTGACTTTAATTGCATTTTCTTGATCACCAAAGTTCAAAACATTTATTCAACACCCAAGATAACTCAAGTAAATTATTTTTAGGTGACAAGAAGTTTTACATTCAAAGAATTTCACCCGAGTCGGCTAAAAACTCAGTTTTTGCAAAAGTCGGTGTAAAAACCCTAATAAATTCTTAAGCCGATTTTAAAACCGTTTTCATCAAACACAGGTCTATTAGAGTCCGTTGACTAGGTCTAGAAGGGTTAAAAAGACCAGTTTCAAAATTTTAGCAAACGTGTTTCGAAAACACTATTCATTAAAAATCGACGATAAAATTTATGACTCCGTTTTTTATGAAAATTTCATGAATGCACATTTAGCACGTATTAGGAGTATTGACATCAAAATTATAACTTTCTAGGTCCTATAGCACATAAACAGATCATATGCACGCAAAACGAGGTATAGCACGTAAAACGAGATAAGAAGGAAAGTGGGGTTTCACATTCTCGCGCCCTTATAGAAATTTGGTCCTCGAAATTCTTACTTGATGTACGGAATAGATCTGGGTATTGCTGCTTCATCTGATCTCGTCTCTCCCTCGTAGTTTCCTCAATGCCGTAATGTTTCCACAACACCTTAACCATCAGAATTCTCTTCGACCTCAACTCTCGGTCCATCTGATCTAGAATACGAATCAGACGCTCGTCATAAGTCAAATTCTCTCAAAGCTGTAACGGCTCTGGCTCAAGAATATGAGAAGGATCCGGATTATATTTCTGCAAATTAGACACGTGAAATACATCGTGGACATTAGAGAAGTTCTCCGGTAAAGCCAACCGATATGCCAACTTACCAACCCTGCCAGTAATCTCAAATGGCCCAACAAATCTCGGACTCAGCTTTCCACCTTTACCATAACGAGCAAACCCCTTTCGAGGAGACAATCTCAAGAAAACCCGATCTTCGACTGCAAACTCTAAGTCTCGACGACGCTTATCAGCATAACTCTTGAATCTACTCTGCGCCATAAGCATTCTCTGCCTGATCAACTGAACATTTTCAATCTTCTCAAGAAGTTCTGGCATAATAGTCGGATCAACAGTCTTCATCTCTCCTACCTCGTCCTAATATAAAGGTGAACGGCACTTACGACCGTAAAGAGCTGCGAAAGGTGCCATCCCAATAGTAGCTTGATAACTATTGTTATAGGCAAACTCGGCAAGTGGTAGATGTTTCTCCCAGTTCTTCCCGAAGTCCAGAACACAAGCCCTAAGCATATCTTCCAGAATCTGAATAGTCCGCTCAGACTGACCGTCGGTCTGTGGATGATACGCGGTACTGAAGTTCAACTGAGTACCCAAAGTCTCCTGAAGTTTCTCCCACAAACGAGAAGTAAATCGAGGATCTCGATCAGAGACAATACTAGATGGAATACCGTGAAGTCTAACAATCTGATCCAAATAAAGATCCGTCAACTTTGTAACCTCATCTCCCATCCTCATCGCAATAAAATAAGCTGTCTTCGTCAAACGATCCACGACAACCCAAACTGCATCATTACCCCTCGGTGTTCTAGGCAACCCAGTGACAAAGTCCATCGTAATATGCTCCCATTTCCACTCTGGTATAGCCAACGGCTGAAGCAAACCTGCAGGTCGTTGATGCTCGGCTTTCACTCTCTGACAAGTCAAACATCTAGATACAAACTGAGCAACCTCCCTCTTCATGTTGTTCCACCAGTAATGTTGCTTCAAATCCCGATACATCTTGGTTCCACCGGGATGAATAGTATATTTAGAATTATGAGCTTCCTCCAGAATACCTCGCCTCAAACTCGGCTCATCGGGAACACAAACCCTGTTCCGAAACCGAAGAATACCGTCCTCATGCAGTTTGAAGTCAGATTGATCACCCGTGATCTGATCCTTGATCTTCTGAAGTTTAACATCAAGTTGCTGAGCTTCCCTGATCTGAGACAATAATAAAGGCTGAATACGGAGATGTGAACACATCACTCCAACCTGAGTCAACTCTGGTCTCCAATAACTAAACTCCTCAAGAACCTCCCACTTCTTGACAGCCAAACAAGAAATACTAGCCTTCCGGCTGAGAGCATCTGCCACAACATTTGCCTTTCCAGGCAGATAATTGATAGAACAATTATAATCTCCAAGAAGTTCCATCCACCTCTGCTGGCGCATATTCAACTCCTTCTGTGAGAACAAGTACTTCAGACTCTTATGATCAGTGAAAATTTCAAACTTACTTCCCCACAGATAATGATGCCACTTCTTGAGTGCAAAGACAACTGCTGCCAACTCAAGATCATGAGTCGGATAATTTTCTTCATAAGGCTTCAACTTTCGAGAAGCATAGGCAATAACTCGGCCATCCTGCATAAGAACACATCCCAAGCCCTCCTTGGATGCATCGCTGTAAATGACCATATTATCGGTCCCCTCTGGTAGAGCAAGTACTGGAGCGGTAGTTAACCTCTTTTTCAACTCCTGAAACCCACTCTCACACTTCTCATCCCAATTAAAGATAGTCCATTTCTGAGTCAACTTAGATAGTGGCCCCGCAATCTTCGAGAAGTCCTTGACAAACCTACGGTAATAACCCGCCAAGCCAAGAAAGCTACGGACATCAGAAACACTCTCTGGCCGTTTCCAAGACATCACCGATTCAATCTTAGTGGGATCTACAGAAATACCGCTCTGTGTAATAACATGGCCAAGAAAAGAAATCCGTTGCAGCCAAAATTCACATTTGCTGAACTTGGCAAACAACTGATGCTCCTGCAACTTCTCTAATACAAGCCATAGATGTTGCTCGTGCTCCGATTCAGATTTAGAATAGACCAAGATATCATCAATAAAAATCACCACGAACTAGTCCAAGTACGTCTGAAAGACTCGATGCATCAAATCCATGAATGCTGCCGGTGCATTAGTCAAACCAAATGGCATAACAACAAACTCATAATGCCCGTACCGAGTCCTGAAGGCAGACTTCGGAACATCCTCCGTACGAATCCGAAGCTGATAATACCCCTGCTTCAAATCAAATTTAGAATAGATTTTGGCTCCCTGAAGTTGATCAAACAACTCATCAATCAGTGGCAAAGGATATTTATTCTTGATGGTCACCTGATTCAAACCACGGTAGTCAATACACAATCTCAAAGTACCATCCTTCTTCTTCACAAATAAAACAGGAGCTCCCCAAGGTGAAGAACTCTGCTGAATAAATCCCTTCTTCAATAACTCCTATAACTGAGTCTTCAACTCCTTCAGCTCAGCTGGTGCCATCCGGTACGCCGATTTAGAAATAGGTTGAGTATCGGGAACAAGATTAATCACAAACTATATATCCCTCTCTGGCGGAAACCCTGGCAACTCCTCGGGAAATACATTAGGATATTCCCGGATAATAGGGACTTCTTCTAGCTGTAGCTTATCAGATGGCTTGTTGATCAAATAAGCTAGATAACCCGAACACCCCTTACTCACCAACTTAACGGCTTTAGTTGCTAAGATAACAAAACTCGTCTTAGCACCCCGGTAACCCGCTACCTCTACTACTGGATGATCTGGCAAACGAAACTGTACTACCGTGGATATACACTTCAACTGGGCACCAAACTTAGAAAGCCAATCCATACCCAGAATAACATCATACCCCCGGATAGGAAATAAAATAAGGTCCGAAGGAAAATTATGCCCTTAACATGTACTATACAATTCTTATATACTAAGCCAGTAACATACTTATCAGTCAAAGAGGTACTAATCTCAACCACATAAGGCAATCTTTCAGGTTGCAAATTAACACGTTGCACACAAACAGGAGTAATGAAAGAATGCGTAGCACCAGAATCAATCAGCACTTTAACAAGTTGATCAAGTATAAGGAAGTTACCTTCCACTACTGCAGTCTTCTCAGGCATCTCCTCCATATCAACTGCATAAGCCCGAGCCTGAACTCGCTGCTGCTGTGGTACACTGCCTGTAGGCCTACCCTAGTAACCTTGAGTCGCTGCCCGACCCTCAATCCTCGCATATCTAGGGCACTCCTTCGCCCTATGCTCACTGCTACCACAACCCAAACTTGTCCCTGCCTTTACCCTGCAGTCGGACTCCACATGCCCTGGGCGCTTGCAGTAATTACACTGCGATGATGTGGCACTAACACTGCCCCTAGAAGAGCCAGAAGCTGAAGAAGCAGCTGATACAGCCTGCTGCTGAGGTCTCACCACACTAGGCCTGTACTGACCCTGAGACTGGGCTGGCCTATACTGAGTCTGAACCTGATATGGCCCCTGCTGAAACTGAGGCCGATAGTAACTCTGCTGACCCTATGGCCTATAAGAACCCTGCTGGGCTGGTAGCCTATAGACAACCTGTTGTACTGGAGGCCTATATATAACCTGCTGGCCCTGTGGCTGATACGGCCTCTTACTAGGCTGACTGGAGACAATCTGATCCCCTTTCCTCTTCTCTAACCTAGAAGCTGCATCAAAAGCCTCAGTGAAGATATCATAGCGATTCAGAGCCATTGCATCCTGAATCTCGGGCCTCAATCCCAACATAAATCTACGGGTCTTCCTCTCCTCCACAGCTACAAACTCCGGTGCATATCGGGACAACCTAGTGAATGTAGCCTCATACTGAGCCACAGAAGAATCCCCCTGTACCAAAGACAGGAACTCAGCCTCTCTCATCTCCCGTGCAACCCTCGGGACATATTTATCCCTAAAAGCAGTCAGAAAGGCATCCCAAACATACGGAACACCCCGGGTCTCCCAACTGGCTCCCACAGTGGGCCACCACTTCTCTCCCTTATCATCAAGCAAATAGACAGCACAAATCACCTTCCTCTCATCAGTGTACCCGAGAGGATCAAAATTTTTCTCTAACTTACTAATCCACGACTCGGCCTTCCTATCATCAGGCTCTCCCTGAAATCTAGGAGGATAGTACCCCAGAAACTCCTTCATAGTACCTCGACCGTGATTACCACCCTGTACATTCTGTTTCTGAACCTGCAACGCCTGAGTCTGAGCAGCCTAACCTGCTAACAACTGGGCCTGTCCGGCCATCAAATCTGCAATCCGATCTATTGCTGGCCCTAACCTGTCATCACCCCTATCACTACCCTGTGCCACATTACCAGGAACCTCATCTACAATCTCGGGCCTACCACGAGTCCTCGGTCTACCGGCCATCGTACTAATCAAAGAGTTAGCACAGGTTTATAGCACGTAAACAGGTTATATACAACTTTTAACACATAAACAACAGACTCATATAAAGCACATAGATCACATAAGCTTCAATCACATAAGCAAATTAATCACATAATCACATAAGCACTTAAATCACATAATCACCTAATCATTTAGTCATATCAATACATAATTCACTTTTCTTTTTTTTCATACATATTTCATGCTAAGACCATTACCCACATTCCAAGAATACCCCGGCTAACAACTAACATGCGCTCTGATACCACTTAAATGTCACGCCCCAACTCGACCCCTCCTATAATCAGTCAGGATGCAACGGAATTTCAGTAGCATAACGATAGTAAATAGATTTCCGAGGTTCTAAACAAACCTCAATAATAACATTAAACATCTCATTCCACAACCATACAAACAACAACTCCTCAACAGCAAAACAACACACAACATAACCGTAATATACAATAATCAGTCTTCGTTATCTGCCTCCGTTCCAACATAACATACAATACCTCAACCTTATCATACATTTCAAAAATAAGTTGAGACCCATCTAACAACTTAACCATAGACAAAAGAAAGCCACTAAGTTAACATCATTTGGATCATCATCTTTTCAACATCTATTACAATAAGAACCATAAAGCATATAAAAGTCTACTAAGCTAATGTACATGACATTAAACAACATAGAATCATGGATAAGACTCAGGAACATATGACTCGTCCACGTAAGGCACATTTTCCTCCTCAGGAGGCACGTACCCGTAATCCGGCTCTGCAACACCTGTAAGCATGCAATAATAGAGAGTGAGCTTATATACATAAGCCCAGTGAGGATCCGATAGATCTCGAGAAAGGTCTACTAAACTCCTTGGAATAATCCTTTGAGTCAGTAAACACACAATAACACAAATAATACTATCATCACATAGCTATATAACCAATCAATAAAGGATACTCTATTTGGTGTAGCTCCAAACGCCATCACGATCTCAACCGTTCTTCTTATAACTCCCCATTACTCACGCACCCGAGGTACCTCACTAGCCCCTCCCTCCATGACACCTCCGTCATGCGAGCTGGGGGTAGCCTATGGCAGTCATGCCATTATCAACCCGACAGCCCAACGCTGCCCGAGAGGTGGCACACACATACCAAGACTCCATAATCATCATCAATCATCAATCAATCAATTGGGAGATCAGCAACGAAAGTGCCCGATTCCCGAATTCAATAATAATCAATCAATAACATCAATATAACATCAATATTTAATTAAACAACAAATCACGAAGTTAGATGACAAAGTAGGACATCTAACCGGACATGCATTATATACACAATTAAACCCTAAATTACTCATCAACAACTCACTATTCAACACTCAAACACCACCCAACCATCTAAAGGAATCGTTCAATAAATTAAAGAATGACAACCTAAACTTCTAAAATTCATAACTTACAATCTACTAATCCAAACATTGCCAAATCAGTTTCTATCACTCACCCATTCAACCTACTACATTAGCCCTCTCGGAAATCCACCATAACACCTCCAAATCATGCCCGATAACCCTAAAACCCTAGGATGTCTTGGCTGGATTTTCTGGATTTTCACACGAACCATGTAAGTGAAAATTCGGCATTGCAACAGCACTAACACGTAATTATCAAGTATTTAGAAATCGAGGGCAATCGATTTCGATCAACACAACTCATTTAATTCAACTTTGAACATTTTAATCAAAATTAAATACCCGGAAAATAAAAATTATGCTACATCCGACAGAAACTCGTAGTATGACATCAAAATGATCCCTAGCATGCAAGGAACAATAATCTATCATCAGATTTCAATTCTAACTGTTAAATTTTCATTTATGAGCAAAAGCATAAAAATGACATTTTGAGATCTAAAATTTTTCTCTCACCTTTGATGCGATATAAGCCTAGGAATGCGTGCTATGCGTGCCCAACAAGCAGAATCCAAGTCGGTGCGAAGTTTTACGGACAAAAACCAAGTTTTTCTTTGAAAAATTGGATTGAAAAGCTTTGAAATCTCTTTTCTTTTTCTCTCCTCCTTCTCACGGCAATGTGTGTGTTTGTGATGGTGTTTTTGTGTTGTGTGAGTGTGTGTAGGTGATATTAGCTTATATGGTCAATAATTAAATAAAGTCAAAGTAGTTTAAGTTAGTATTTTTGTGTTTTCTTGACTTTAATTGCAATTTCTTGATCACCAAAGTTCAAAACATTTATTCAACACCCAAGCTAGCTCAAGTAAATTATTTTTAGGTTACAAGAAGTTTTACATTCAAAGAATTCCACCCGAGTCGGCTTAAAACTCAGTTTTTGCAAAAGTCGGTGTAAAAACCCTAATAAATTCTTAAGCCGATTTTAAAACCGTTTTCATCAAACACAGGTCTATTAAAGTCCGTTGACTAGGTCTAGAAGGGTTAAAAAGACCAGTTTCAAAATTTTAGCGGACGTGTTTCGAAAATACTATTCACTGAAAATCGACGATAAAATTTCTGACTCCGTTTTTTATGAAAATTTCATGAATGCACATTTAGCACGTATTAGGAGTATTGACATCAAAATTATCACTTTCTAGGTCCTATAGCAAATAAACAGATCATATGCACGCAAAACGAGGTATAACACGTAAAACGAGATAAGCAGGAAAGTGGGGTTTCACAGGGGCTTTGTTTCGGATATCTTCTTCAATGTTCCTCAGTAGGTTTGGTAATTGGAATTCCTATCGGAATTATTGTATAGCACTACTTACGGTATGCTGTGGAATACTTTAGTCTTCCTTGGTGGTAAGTTGTATAAAGCTTGCACTCGGAAAATGGCAATGAGGTCTTGGAGCTTGGTCTTATATGTGCTGCATCTACTTTGGCCATCCTTTGACTTCCTTATTTGATACTTGTTGGACTTTTATTGAGGATTCGTATATAGAATATTCCTTCAGTATTCATCTTGTTAATAATATGAGGAATTGGTAATATCTACAGTATCTTTGCTTTAGTCTTTATTGGCATCTTCTCGGCACTTTTAGCGGGGAATTCTTTTATGATATTCTTGACCAGCGGAATTCTTATTTGGATTTCAAGATGGTATTTTCAATTAAGCCTTTATTTGGCCTTATTGCTTTGGAGTTTTCAGTCAGTACTATTGGGGGGTTCTTAGTAAGGTATTCTTCGATCGTTCTTATTCAGTGTCTTGCTCAGCAACCAATGAAGAGTGGTCAGCGTTGGATTTTAGATGATGTAGAGTTCTATTGGAAGAAGAATTGCGAGGGCGCAATTTTTTTAAGGGGGGGAGGATGTGATAACCCGAACCCGGCATGCATTTAATGGCATTTAATTGCATTTAATTAAGTGACATCTTAAATGTTAGCATTGAATTTATGTTTAGTTTTAGTTAAACATTTATTTGTAGCTTTAATTTCATATTTCTTTTAGAAGTAATCAGAATAATACTTGAGCTAATTATTTTACCGGAATATCAACTACTTTCATACTTCTGTTAATCGGTTTTATTTTTCTTGCACCTTAATGCTCGGTTTTTAATTAAATGAAAAGTAGCTCCTAGCCGGAATAAATTTTCAACCATGTTTACTCTTCAAAAAAATTATATTTTCTTGAATTCCTTGAGATTTAATTGTTATTCCTCTATTGACGCAAATTACATAGCATATCGAGAGCGATAGTTAGGAAATGATTTCTAGTCCTTAGCAAATAATGAAAACTAGTATTTAGTGTTTTAATTTTAGTGTCTAAAGTTGTATTTAACTAGAATTGAATTTATGTTACTAGTTTTAGCTTTAAAATGCATGAAATAGGCTAGTTTGACCAACTTAAGTGAGCATTGACCAAGCCTTGACTTTTGACTTGAGTTTCATTTTATTAAAGCCTAAAATAGCACAAAATAAAAGAAAAAATAGAGCTGAAACAGAAAAGGGCAGGGCCGAAAATCCTAAGAGAAAAAAAAATATTTCAACCTTCAAATCTTCGATTCTTCGCGTGAACTTGCACGGGCTGGTTTCCGAGGCATCCTAGGAGGTTTTTCTTGCGTCTAGGAGCATCTAAGGTGAGGGTTTCATCGTTATTTGCGCATTTGAATATTTTGTGTATTAACTTTGATTTTTGGGTTTTATCCGTCTATTGCTGTTTTAATTGATTTGAGGCTTAAAGTATGTTCCCTAGCAATTGTAGAACATGTATTTATAGCTTTTTAACATTTTCTGCGGTTGAATATTGAAATTGAAATATAAATTGTTAGTTAAATAGTAATTTATGAATAGTAAACCCTTAAAACGATGAAGTTGCGTTGTTATGCTGTATGTTGATGTGGAAAGGTGCTAGGTATGCTAGGATGTGAAACCCCACTTTCCTGCTTATCTCATTTTACGTGCTATACCTCGTTTTGCATGCATATGATCTGTTTATGTGCTATAGGACCTAGAAAGTTATAATTTTGATGTCAATACTCCTAATACGTGCTAAATGTGCATTCATGAAATTTTCATAAAAAACGGAGTCAGAAATTTTATCGTCGATTTTCAATGAATAGTGTTTTCAAAACACGTCCGCTAAAATTTTGAAACTGGTCTTTTTAACCCTTCTAGACCTAGTCCACTGACTTTAATAAACCTGTGTTTGACTAAAACGGTTTTAAAATCGGCTTTTATTAGGGTTTTTACACCGACTTTTGTGAAAATCGAGTTTTAAGCCGACTCGGGTGGAATTCTTTGAATGTAAAGCTTCTTGTCACCTAAAAATAATCTACTTGAGCTATCTTAGGAGTTGCATTTTTGTTTTGAGCAAAGAGGTAGTTAAAATGCATTTAAAAGACAAGAAAATGATTTAAAGGACTAAATACTACTTTGACTTTGCATTTTAATTATTTGACCAAGCTTTAATTTGCATATAGTCATCAACACACACTAAGCAAAGCACAAAACACATCCAATTACACACACATTGCCGAGAGAAAGAAGGAGAAAAAGGCAAAGAGATTTTCAAGGTTTTTCAATCAAATTTTCAAAGAAAAACTTGGTTTTTGTCCGTAAAACTTCGCACCGACTTGGATTCTGCTTGTTGGGCATGCACTTCACGCATTCCTAGGCTTTTATCGCATCAAAGGTGAGAGAAAAATTCTAGATCTCAAAATGTCATTTTTATACTTTTGCTCATAAATGAAAATTTAACCGTTAGAATTGAAATCTGATGATAGATTATTGCTCCTTGCATGCTAGGGATCATTTTGATGCAATACTACGAATTTCTGTCGGATGTAGCATAATTTTTATTTTTCGGGTATTTAATTTTGATTAAAATGTTCAAAGTTGAATTAAATGAGTTGTGTTGATCGAAATCGATTGGCGTCGATTTCTAAATACTTGATAATTACGTGTTAGCGCTGTTGTAATGCCGAATTTTCGATTACATTGTTCGTGTGAAAATCCGGAAAATCCAGCCAAGACATCCTAGAGTTTTAGGGTTATCGGACATGATTTGGAGGTGTTATGGTGGATTTCCGAGAGGGCTAATGTAGTAGGTTGAATGAGTGAGTGATAGAAACTGATTTGACAATGTTTGGATTAGTAGATTGTAAGTTATGAATTTTAGAAGTTTAGGTTGTCATTCTTTAATTTCTTGAACGATGCCTTTAGATGGTTTGGTAGTGTTTGAGTGTTGAATGGGGAGTTGTGCATGAGTAATTTAGGATTTAATTGTGTATATAATGGATGTCCGGTTAGATGGCCTACTTTGTCATCTAACTTCGTTGTTTGTTGTTTAATTAAATATTGATGTTATATTGATGTTATTGATTGATTATTATTGAGTTCGGGAATCGGGCACTTTCGTTGCTGATCTCCCAATTGATTGATTGATGATTGATGATGATTATGGAGTCTTGATATGTGTGTGCCACCTCTCGGGCAGCGTTGGGCTGTCGGGTTGATAACGGCATGACTGCCATAGGCTACCCCCAGCTCGCATGACGGAGGTGTCATGGAGGGAGGGGCTAGTGAGGTACCTCGGGTGCGTGAGTAATGGGGAGTTATAAGAAGAACGGTTGAGATCGTGATGGCGTATGGAGCTACACCAAATAGAGTATCCTTTATTGATTGGTTATATAGCTATGTGATGATAGTATTATTTATGTTATTGTGTGTTTACTGACTCAAAGGATAATTCCAAGGAGTTTAGTAGACCTTGCTCGAGATCTATCGGATCCTCACTGGGCTTATGTATATAAGCTCACTCTCTATTATTGCATGCTTACAGGTGTTACAGAGCCGGATTACGGGTACGTGCCTCCTGAGGAGGAAAATGTGCCTTACGTGGACGAGTCATATGTTCCTGAGTCTTATCCATGATTCTATGTTGTTTAATATCATGTACATTAGCTTAATAGACTTTTATATGCTTTATGGTTCTTATTGTAATAGATGTTGAAAGATGATGATCCAAATGATGTTAACTTAGTGGCTTTCTTTTGTCTATGGTTAAGTTGTTAGATGGGTCTCAACTTATTTTTGAAATGTATGATAAGGTTGAGGTATTGTATGTTATGTTGGAACGGAGGCAGATAACGAAGACTGATTATTGTATATTACGGTTATGTTGTGTGTTGTTATGGTGTTGAGGAGTTGTTGTTTGTATGGTTATAGAATTGGATGTTTAATTTTATTAATGAGGTTGGTTTAGAACCTCGGAAATCTATTTACTGTCGTTATGCTGCCGAAATTCCGTTGCGTTCTGACTGATTGTAGGTGGGGTCGAGTTGGGGCGTGACAGTTAAGTGGTATCAGAGCGCATGTTAGTTGTTAGCCGGGGTATTCTCGGAATGTGGGTAAAGGTCTTAACATGAAATATGTATGAAAAGAAAGAAAAGTGAAATATGTATTGGTATGATTAAATGATTAAGTGATTATGTGATTTAAGTGCTTATGTGATTATGTGATCAATTTGCTTATGTGATTGAAACTTATGTGATCTATGTGCTTTATATGAGTTTGTTGTTTATGTGTTAAAAGTTGTATATAACCTGTTTACGTGCTATAACCTGTGCTAACTCTTTGATTAGTACGATAGCCGGTAGACCGAGGACTCGTGGTAGGCCCGAGATTGTAGATGAGGTCCCTGGTAATGTGGCACAGGGCAGTGATAGGGGTGATGTCAGGTTAAGGGCAGCAATGGATCGGATTGCAGATTTGATGGCTGGGCAGGCCCAGTTGTTAGCAGGTCAGGCTGCTCAGACTCAGGCGTTGCAGGCTCAGATACAGAATGTACAGGGTGGTAATCACGGTCGAGATACTATGAAGGAGTTTCTGGGGTACTATCCTCCTAGATTTTAGGGAGAGCCTAATGATAGGAAGGCCGAGTCGTGGATTAGTAAGTTAGAGAAAATTTTTGATTCTCTCGGGTACACTGATGAGAGGAAGGTGACTTGTGCTGTCTATTTGCTTGATGATGAGGCAGAGGAATGGTGGCGCACTGTGAGAGCCAGTTGGGAGACTTGGGGTGTTCCGTATGTTTGGGATACCTTTCTGACTGCTTTTAGGGATAAGTATGTCCCGAGGGTTGCACGGGAGAGGAGAGAGGCTGAGTTCTTGTCTTTGGTACAGGGGGATTCTACTGTGGCTCAGTATGAGGCTACATTCACTAGGTTGTCCCGGTATGCACCGAAGTTTGTAGCTATGGAGGAGAGGAAGACCCGTAGATTTATGTTGGGATTGAGGCCTGAGATTCAGGATGCAATGGCTCTGAATCGCTATGATATCTTTACTGAGGCTTTTGATGCAGCTTCTAGTTTAGAGAAGAGGAAAGGGGATCAGATTGTCTCCAGTCAGCCTAGTAAGAGGCCGTATCAGCCACAAGGCCAGCATGTTATATATAGGCCTCCAGTACAGCAGGTTGTCTACAGGCCACCAGCCCAGCAGGGTTCTTATAGGCCACAGGGTCAGCAGAGTTACTATCGGCCTCAGTTTCAGCAGAGGCCATATCAGGTTCAGACTCAGTATAGGCCAACCCAGTCTCAGGGTCAGTATAGGCCTAGTGTGGTGAGACCTCAGCAGCAGGCTGTATCAGTTGCTTCATCAGCTTCTGGTTCTTCTAGGGGCAGTGTTAGTGCCACATCATCGCAGTGAAATTACTGCAAGCGCCCAGGGCATGTGGAGTCCGACTGCAGGGTAAACGCAGGGACATGTTTGGGTTGTGGTAGCATCGAGCATAGGGCGAAGGATTACCCTAGGTATGCGAGGACTGAGGGTCGGGCAGCAACTCAGGGTTACCAGGGTAGGCCTACAAGCAGTGTACCACAGTAGCAGCGGGTTCAGGCTCGGGCTTATGCAGTTGATATGGAGGAGATGCCTGAGGAGACTGCAGTGGTGTAAGGTAACTTCCTTATACTTGATCAACTTATTAAAGTGCTGATTGATTCTGTTGCTACGCATTCTTTCAGTACTCCTACTTGTGTGCAACGTGTTAAATTGCAAGTTGAAAGATTGCCTTATGTGGTTGAGATTAGTACCTCTTTGACTTATAAGTATGTTACTGGCTTAGTATGTAAGAATTGTATAGTACATGTTAAGGGGCATAATTTTCCTTCGGACCTTATTTTATTTCCTATCCGGGGGTATGATGTTATTCTGGGTATGGATTGGCTTTCTAAGTATGATGCCCAGTTGAACTGTAGAACCAAGGTAGTACAGTTTCGCTTGCCGGATCAGCCAGTAGTAGAGGTAGCGGGTAACCGGGGTACTAAGACGAGTTTTGTTATCTCAGCAACTAAAGCCGTTAAGTTGGTGAGTAAGGGGTGTTCGGGTTATCTAGCTTATTTGATCAACAAGCCATCTGATAAGCTACAGCTTGAGGAAGTCCCTATTATCCGGGAATATCCTAATGTATTTCCCGAGGAGTTGCCAGGATTGCCACCAGAGAGGGATATAGAGTTTGTGATTAATCTTGTTCCCGGTACTCAACCTATTTCTAAATCGGCGTACCGGATGGCACCAGCTGAGTTGAAGGAGTTGAAGACTCAGTTACATGAGTTATTGAAGAAAGGATTCATTCAGCAGAGTTCATCACCTTGGGGAGCTCCATTCTTATTTGTGAAGAAGAAGGATGGTACCTTGAGGTTGTGTATTGATTACCGTGGTTTGAATCAGGTGACCATCAAGAATAAATATCCTTTGCCACTGATTGATGAGTTGTTTGATCAACTTCAGGGAGCCAAAGTCTATTCTAAATTTGATTTGAGGCAGGGGTATTACCAGCTTCGGATTCGTACGAAGGATGTTCCGAAGTTTGCCTTCAGGACTCGGTACGGGCATTATGAGTTTGTTGTTATGCCCTTTGGTTTGACTAATGCACTAGCAGCATTCATGGATTTGATGCATCGAGTCTTTCAACCGTACTTGGACCAGTTCGTGGTTATTTTATTGATGATATCTTGGTCTATTCTAAATTTGAATCGGAGCACGAGCAACATCTACGGCTTGTATTAGAGAAGCTGCAGGAGCATCAGTTGTTTGCCAAGTTCAGCAAATGTGAATTTTGGCTGCAACGGATTTCTTTTCTTGGCCATGTTATTACACAGAGCAGTATTTCTGTAGATCCCACTAAGATTGAATCGGTGATGTCTTGGAAGTGGCTAGAGAATGTTTCTGATATCCGTAGTTTTCTTGGCTTGGCGGGTTATTACCGTAGGTTTGTCAAGGACTTTTCAAAGATTGCAGAGCCACTATCTAAGTTGACTCAGAAACGGACTATCTTTAATTGGGATGAGAAATGTGAGAGTGGGTTTCAGGAGTTGAAAAAAGAGGTTGACTACTGCTCCAGTACTTGCTCTACCGGAGGGGACCGATAATATGGTCATTTACAGCGATGCATCCAAGGAGGGCTTGGGATGTGTTCTTATGCAGGATGGCCGAGTTATTGCCTATGCTTCTCGAAAGTTGAAGCCTTATGAAGAAAATTATCCGACTCATGATCTTGAGTTGGGAGCAGTTGTCTTTGCACTCAAGAAGTGGCGTCATTATCTGTGGGGAAGTAAGTTTGAAATTTTCACTGATCATAAGAGTCTGAAGTACTTGTTCTCACAGAAGGAGTTGAATATGCGCCAGCGGAGGTGGATGGAGCTTCTTGGAGATTATAATTGTTCTATCAATTATCTGCCTGGAAAGGCAAATGTTGTGGCAGATGCTCTCAGCCGGAAGGCTAGTATTTCTTGTTTGGCTGTCAAGAAGTGGGAGGTTCTTGAGGAGTTTAGTTGTTGGAGACCAGAGTTGACTCAGGTTGGAGTGATGTGTTCACATCTCCGTATTCAGCCTTTATTATTGTCTCAGATCAGGGAAGCTCAGCAACTTGATGTTAAACTTCAGAAGATCAAGGATCAGATCACGGATGATCAGTCTGACTTCAAACTGCATGAGGACGGTATTCTTCGGTTTCGGAACAGGGTTTGTGTTCCTGATGAGCCGAGCTTGAGGCGAGGTATTCTGGAGGAAGCTCATAATTCTAAATATACTATTCATCCCGGTGGAACCAAGATGTATCGGGATCTGAAGCAACATTTCTGGTGGAACAACATGAAGAGAGATGTTGCTCAGTTTGTGTCTAGATGTTTGACTTGTCAGAGAGTGAAAGCCGAGCATCAACGACCAGCAGGTTTGCTTCAGCCGTTGGCTATACCAGAGTGGAAATGGGAGCATATTACGATGGACTTCGTCACTGGGTTGCCTAGAACACCGAGGGGTAATGATGCAGTTTGGGTTGTCGTGGATCGTTTGACGAAGATAGTTCATTTTATTGCAATGAGGATGGGAGATGAGGTTACAAAGTTGACGGATCTCTATCTGGATCAGATTGTTAGACTTCACGGTATTCCGTCTAGTATTGTCTCCGATCGAGATCCTCAATTTACTTCTCGCTTGTGGGAGAAACTTCAGGAGACTTTGGGTACTCAGTTGAACTTCAGTACTGCGTATCATCCGCAGACCGATGGACAATCTGAGCGGACTATTCAGATTCTGGAAGATATGCTTAGGGCTTGTGTTCTGGACTTCGCGAAGAATTGGGAGAAACATCTCCCATTTGACGAGTTTGCCTATAACAATAGTTATCAACCTACTATTGGAATGGCGCCTTTCGCAGCTCTTTACGGTCGTAAGTGCCGTTCACCTTTATATTGGGACGAGGTAGGAGAGATGAAGACTGTTGATCCGACTATTATGCCAAAACTTCTTGAGAAGATTGAGAATGTTCAGTTGATCAGGCCGAGAATGCTTACGGCGCAGAGTAGATTCAAGAGTTATGCTGATAAGTGTCGTCGAGACTTAGAGTTTGCAGTTGGAGATCGGGTTTTCTTGAGATTGTCTCCTCGAAAGGGGTTTGCTCGTTATGGTAAAGGTGGAAAGCTGAGTCCGAGATTTGTTGGGCCGTTTGAGATTACTGGCAGGGTTGGTAAGTTGGCATATCGGTTGGCTTTACCGGAGAACTTCTCTAATGTCCCCGATGTATTTTACGTGTCTAATTTGCGAAAATATAATCCGGATCCTTCTCATATTCTTGAGCCAGAGCCGTTACAGCTTCGAGAGAATTTGACTTATGACGAGCGTCCGATTCGTATTCTAGATCAGATGGACTGAGAGTTGAGGTCGAAGAGGATTCTGATGGTTAAGGTGTTGTGGAAGCATCGCGACATTGAGGAAGCTACGTGGGAGAGACGAGATCAGATGCAGCAGCAATACCCAGATCTATTCCGTACATCAAGTAAGAATTTCGAGGATGAAATTTCTATAAGGGGGGGAGAATGTGAAACCCCACTTTCCTGCTTATCTCGTTTTACGTGCTATACCTCGTTTTGCATGCATATGATATGTTTATGTGCTATAGGACCTAGAAATTTATAATTTTGATGTCAATACTCCTAATACGTGCTAAATGTGCATTCATGAAAATTTCATCAAAAACGGAGTCAGAAATTTTATCGTCGATTTTCAGTGAATAGTATTTTCGAAACACGTCCGCTAAAATTTTGAAAATGGTTTTTTAACCCTTCTAGACCTAGTCCACGGACTTTAATAGACCTGTGTTTGATGAAAACGGTTTTAGAATCAGCTTAAGAATTTATTAGGGGTTTTACACCGACTTTTGTGAAAATCGAGATTTAAGCGGACTCGGGTAGAATTCTTTGAATGTAAAACTTCTAGTCACCTAAAAATAATCTACTTGAGCTATCTTAGGAGTTGCATTTTTGTTTTGAGCAAGGAGGTAGTTAAAATGCATTTAAAAGACAAGAAAATGATTTAAAGGACTAAATACTACTTTGACTTTGCATTTTAATTATTTGACCAAGCTTTAATTTGCATATAGTCATCAACACACACTAAGCAAAGCACAACACACATCCAATTACACACACATTGCCGAGAGAAAGAAGGAGAAAAAGGCAAAGAGATTTCAAAGCTTTTCAATCCAATTTTTCAAAGAAAAACTTGGTTTTTGTCCGTAAAAATTCGCACCGACTTGGATTCTGCTTGTTGAGCACGCACTTCACGCATTCCTAGGATTTTATCCCATCAAATGTGAGAGAAAAATTCTAGATCTCAAAATGTCATTTTTATACTTTTGCTCATAAATGAAAATTTAACCGTTAGAATTGAAATCTGATGACAGATTATTGTTCCTTGCATGCTAGGGATCATTTTGATGCAATACTATGAATTTCTGTCGGATGTAGCATAATTTTTATTTTCCAGGTATTTAATTTTGATTAAAATGTTCAAAGTTGAATTAAATGAGTTGTGTTGATCGAAATCGATTGCCGTCGATTTCTAAATACTTGATAATTACCTGTTAGCGCTGTTGTAATGCCGAATTTTCGATTACATTGTTCGTGTGAAAATCCGGAAAATCCAGCCAAGACATCCTAGAGTTTTAGGGTTATCGGGCATGATTTGGAGGTGTTATGGTGGATTTTCAAGAGGGATAATGTAGTAGGTTGAATGGGTGAGTAATAGAAACTGATTTGGTAATGTTTGGATTAGTAGATTGTAAGTTATGAATTTTAGAAGTTTAGGTTGTCATTCTTTAATTTCTTGAATGATGCCTTTAGATGGTTGGGTAGTGTTTGAGTGTTGAATGGTGAGTTGTTGATGAGTAATTTAGGGTTTAATTGTGTATATAATGCATGTCCGGTTAGATGGCCTAATTTGTCATCTAACTTCGTTGTTTGTTGTTTAATTAGATATTGATGTTATATTAATGTTATTGATTGATTATTATTGAGTTCGGGAATCGGGCACTTTCGTTGCTGATCTCCCAATTGATTGATTGATGATTGATGATGATTATGGAGTCTTGGTATGTGTGTGCCACCTCTCGGGCAGTGTTGGGCTGTCGGGTTGATAACGGCATGACTGCCATAGGCTACCCCCAGCTCGCATGACGGAGGTGTCATGGAGGGAGGGGCTAGTGAGGTACCTCGGGTGCGTGAGTAATGGGGAGTTATAAGAAGAACGGTTGAGATCGTGATGACGTATGGAGCTGCACCAAATAGAGTATCCTTTATTGATTGGTTATATAGCTATGTTATGATATTATTATTTATGTTATTGTGTGTTTACTGACTCTAAGGATAATTCCAATGATTTTAGTAGACCTTGCTCGAGATCTATCAGATCTTCACTGGGCTTATGTATATAAGCTCACTCTATATTATTGCATGCTTACAGGTGTTGCAGAGTCGGATTACGGGTACGTGCCTCTTAAGGAGGAAAATGTGCCTTACGTGGACGAGTCATATGTTCCTGAGTCTTATCCATGATTCTATGTTGTTTAATGTCATGTACATTAGCTTAGCAGACTTTTATATGCTTTATGGTTCTTATTGTAATAGATGTTGAAAGATGATGATCCAAATGATGTTAACTTAGTGGCTTTCTTTTGTCTATGGTTAAGTTGTTAGATGGGTCTCAACTTATTTTTGAAATGTATGATAAGGTTGAGGTAATGTATGTTATGTTGGAACGGAGGCAGATAATGAAGACTGATTATTGTATATTACGGTTATGTTGTGTGTTGTTATGCTGTTGAGGAGTTGTTGTTTGTATGGTTATAGAATTGGATGTTTAATGTTATTAATGAGGTTGGTTTAGAACCTCGAAAATCTATTTACTGTCGTTATGCTGTCGAAATTCCGTTGCGTCCTGACTGATTGTAGGTGGGGTCGAGTTGGGGCGTGACATAGGATGCCTAAATGCATGATTTGTTTAGGTTGCGTAATGAAAAAAACGAGAAAGATGCTTTGGTAAAAGTCAGGGTCGTGTAGGTCGAGTTTAGTGTTTTCTCGTTTTGCGTGATGGCATTGTTTTGGGAGGCCATGGAAGCACTTTTGGTGGCATTATGGCGTTGGTTGGGTGTTTGGTTAGTAGGGTTTGCGTGAATTCTAGGGTAAAGTAGGGTTTCGGGGCCTTTAGACGTGCCCTATGGTGACCTAGGAGGATTGGAGAAGTTGGTTTCCAAAACTCGTGGCTCGTTTGAAAGTAGTAGTGTTTTGAAAGTTGGGGTCATTTTTGTGATTCTGTGTGTTTTCATAGTATATTGCTTATAGAATGCTTATGTTGCCTATAGAATGCTTATAATGCCTATAGAATACTTGTTATTGCTTGATAATGTTTGTTGGTGTTGTTCTAGTTACTTATTTGATTGTAAATGCTTGTTAATGCTTATTATGCTTGTTAGATTGATTGTTGATTGAAATGTTTAACAATTGTTGATAATGCGTGATATCTCGTTTATCTCATCTATTCTGTATTGTTGTGCTATCGCTCATTTATCGCCTTGTATCGAGTCTTGCATTGCATAGTATCAGGTGCGTAAATGATGGACCTTTCTGGGTAGCCTCGGGTTGCTAGTGTTGGTTGCTCTAGCTCCGTGTCCTATTCCCTTTTCTCGCTTGGGTTGCCGCCCAGGGAGTTTTGGGTAGTAGAATTGATGGATACTTCCGGGGTATTCCAAACTGGAGTTATAAGGTGGTTGCGCGCTTAATGTCATCATTGTCAACATCAAGCTCGAGATTGATGTATCGCTCGTGAAATGGTATATTGCTCGTATGAGTGAACCATAGCCTTCAGAGTGTGGTATAGCTTTGAATGGTTGTGTTAATGCTTTCAGTAATTGCTTATTGTATTGATTGTTTGTCTTGATTACTTACTTATCAGATATATTGCTTAACTGTCTTATTTGCATTGCACGAACTTCTTTCTCTCCAACTCGATATCTGTCTCGCCCTCACTGAGTATACGTGTTGTGTATACTCACTCCTCACCACCACATTTCAGGAAATGCCATGTTAGCTGGAAGTTCGTGATTTCGTGAAAGTTCGTGCTTGAAGAGTTGTCTTGCGTGCCTATGTTACTTGATTTATCGAAGTTGTAAAGATGTATGCTTTTATGTATTGTACGTATTTAATGTCAAAAGGGATGTAATTTAAGTTTCATTAGATTATTGAGGTTGTTTGATAAGTTAGATTATGTATTTAGTTAATGTAGCTTAACTTCAATGTATGATTGTAATGCCAAAGGAAAAGAGTTAGAATGGTATGATAGTCTAATCTATATAATGGGTTAGTGTAGTTTAATTGCCTAGCATGAATGTTATTGTCAAAGATGAAAAGAGATAGGTTAGCTTTTAAATTGGAAATGTATGTATACTTGCTGAGTTTAATTGTTGAGAACCGAGGCTCGGATGGCCTTGAGGTGGTTGAATGTTTGGACATGGTATTTGGTCCACTTATATGCTGTCGCAGGTTTGCTTTTTGCCTAGAAACAGGAAAGACTCCGTCCGTTTTCCCTGAAAATTATGCCCGGGTTTGGATTTGGGTTGTGATTAGATCGATTGATAGAACTCCCGGTCTCGAGAGGGATCGGGGTGTTACAAGGAGAGTTCCTGCCCTTTGAGGTAAGAAGGGCTTCGCTGATTTTAGGAGAGCTCCGATACCCTTGCTGGGTTGAAGAGAGCTCATGCCTTTTGAGATAAGCAAAGCTCCGCTGATTTTAGGAGAGCTTTGATACTCTGTTGGGCTAAGGAGAGCTCATGTCCTTTGAGGTAAGAATAACTCTGCTTATTTTAGGAGAGCTCCGATACTCTGCTGGACTGAAGAAAGCTCCTGCCCTTTAAGGTAAGAAAAGCTCCGCTGATTTTAGGAGAGCTCCGATACTCTGCTGGGCTAAGGAGAGCTCATATTCTTTGAGGTACGGAGAGCTCCGATGCTCGGCTGGGCTGAGAAGAGCTCCACTGATTTTAAGAGAGCTCCGATACTCTGTTGGGCTGAGGAGAACTCCTGCCCTTTGAGGTAAGGAGAATTCCGCTTATTTTAGGAGAGCTCCGATACTTGCTATGTTTCATACTTCTTTCACAGTGTAATTTTTTTTGCCTCTTACACTACCTCAAAATGCAGTAGTATGACCAACTAGGTTGTTATTATGCATGTCAAATATATGCACAGTAGGTTGAACCATAATTATAGGCGACTTAAATTAGCTCAAACATATTGTTCCCTGAAACACTTATTTCTCTCAAGTGTTTTATCAAACACCCTGAGTGCATATGATGAGGGGCATATATTTGTATAAGTTTTTCCATGCAAATTGTACATCGACATTTTATCAAACATCTTCGACATATAACATAAGAGATATACAATTTGTGTCTAAGTTTCCTGATGCCAAGTTCACCTTGGCAACTTGTCGAACACGTTAGGTGCATCTTATGAAAAGCCTTTTGTTCAAAAAATATTTAGCACGTGCATTCAAATCAGAAGCTCTATTGTGTCCACATGTTCTCGGATTTAGGAAGTGCATCCATATTTAAAATGAACAATGCAGTGATTAAAATATTGCACTTTTTATCCATGCTTGTGAGTTGTGTTGCTTGCACTTTTGAATATGCTCTTGAATATAGTCTTTAACTAGGTTTCATAATTCTTGAAACATTGATCCAAAGATATGCATATTTGGCTAAGAGTCTGCGATGTGTAGGGCTAGGATACGGTAAACATATAATCAACTATGATAGCACAAACATTATCGTGAACTACGATGCATTGTCAAGAATACATATAAAAATAGAAACATTAAAGTATCAAGCGATAGACGGATAGTAATGACCATGACACGAGTATTAAAGTTATGCATCTTACTCGTATTGATGGTGGTTTCTCAATGGATTAATTCTTCATTTCCCACAGACGGCGCCAAATTGTTAAGTTAAAAATTGGCAGCCCCAAACTCCTTCCGGGGCTGGACGAGTTCCCTTATCCGAATAAAATTTTGTAAGCTTTGTCCACCTTATAGTCCTTGTAAATCCAGGACAGACTATTTGCAGGGCTGTTATTAGTCTCATGGGCTGACCTTTCCCAGGGCTACAACCCGGTCTTTCATTTCTGATGGGGCTTGATGGTTGGGGCTGGTATGTCTGCCCTGTTCCCCATCCTTGTCTTAGGGGTTTACCCTCTCCTGCTAAGTGTTCTACTAGATCCTTGTGTTCTACTAGATTCTTGTTCGTTACCATGTCAGCGAGGATCGTACCAGATTTATGCATCAAGACCTGTGGTCCTAGAGCTCCAAGGTCCGATCTTCTGTTCTCGGGGCTCAATGGACTAGGCTAACCTATTTGGCGGGGCTGGACGAGCCCCGTCAGCCTGGGCTGTACGAACTGTAAGTGCTGGAATCTACTATTTGAGGCTCCACCAGCTTATTTCTTGCAAAACAAGGACCCCGGGGGGTACTCGGGAGGCCCCTCCGACACTCAAGTCAGTTATGGGAGCAAGAGATTGCTTAATAGCATTAAAGTATTGCGTGAGAGCAAAGCGGTTGCTTAGGATCAATTAAGAGAGAACTTGTAAGCGTTAGAATGAGATACTTGTACTCTTCATGACTACCAGTATTTATAATTGCTAAAATATGGAGTTGTAAGATATGATAGAGGTGAACCCCACGATTTTAGGCTCAATGAGATAATATCAAAAGAGATAAGATAAATCCCCTATCTTCAGGCTCAAGGAGATAATATCTAGATCTCATATCTTCAAGGATCCAGTTAAATCTCTCTATACTTATCCTTATCCAAAAACTCCCTTGTTTTCCGTTTGTTGCCCAATGCTCCCCGTGAGCCCAGGTCAGGACGTCGATGGGGCTACCCTTGTGAGCCCAGGTCAGGACACTGGGTGGGCTACCTCTTTGTGAGCCAGGTCAGGACGCTAGTAGGGCTCCCAACACTGTGGGCTGGATCTTTCTGTCTGCTGCCCAGAGCTCCTTGTGAGCCCAGGTCTGAACATTGGCGTGGCTACCCCAGCTCTATAGGCCGGATCTAGCTGGATATCGAGATCTACCCCTATCAGAACCTTTTAGATAAACTAGTAGGCATATCAATTGATGGTAGAACAAAGTTTTAATCGTAAGTAAATTAATGATTCGAAATTTTGAGGCGTTTTAGAAATTAGGTCAAACCAAAGGTCCAAAATACAGCCGTTATGCTACCAATTTTCCAAAAAACTTTTGGAGTTCTAGGCAAACGAATAAGCATTAATTATCGTCAACCTGTTATAGTAGTAAAATAACGATAATGATTTAAGCCATACCCTAGTCTAGCCTCTATAGGTTGGGTTGGGGCGTGACAATGTTTGTGTATGATTTGAGTGAAGATGATTGATGACTTAAATTATAAGAAAATTTGATAGATAAGATTAGAGTGGTACGATAAGCGGTTTAAAAATACAAAATTTCAATAGCTTTTGTCAATGCATACTTGTATGCCTTATTTTATCCTGATTGTAAGGCTCAGATGGCCTTGGGAGTTGATGAGTGTTATAATATTGGAGGTTGGGAATTACGGAGGAGGTTGGATTATGGTTTTGAGGTTATAATTGTCACGACCCTAATTTTTCAATCACTAATGCAATCTCTGACAGCGTAATAAAACCATAACATTCATGGAATCGTGATTCCATGGGCTTAAGAAGATCGCTCCGCCTAAGTCCGCTAAGGCACAATTTCAATAGCATGAGCACTATTAATCACAATTCAAAATTTCAAGACTATTTAATCATCATTTTCCGATTTCTAAATTTCAAATTACAAAATTTCAATTATCTTAGTTGAGGGACTAAATCTGGTTGTGGCTTAGTGGATTTAATTACCGATTCATACTTAGTCAAATTCTTAGCCTATTATGAGTTTCCTCGAAAATCGGGCTGCACAGAGGGTGTATATTGTATATTCCAGTCTTAACCTGCAACCAGAAAAGCCACAAACCACAACTCCAAATCCTTCACTTCAACTTCCAACAACATATTATAATTCGCCCAACACATTAAAACGACAATCTAATTCTAGGGTAAAGCTTATATCATTTATATAACCAAAAACTTATATATAAGTACAACATCTAACTATTACATTAATTCAAATACCACATATTAGCCAAACTTCATCACTAGTAATTAATGTCATGAACATACTTTACCTTAGCATAAAACCATCACATATCGTACTCCAACTCACCTATACCTGAAAGGGGGAAACAAAGAGGGTGAGCTTATCTGGCACCGAAGCTCAGTGAGGGGGGAATCTGGGAAGGGTTTTTCGAATACATTTTCCTATTTGTAAACCATTTGGAAACTTTTAAATGCAATGCACGTATCATCTGCAATCAAGAAATAATTCGAATATACATATACGCATCATATATCACATATCAAGTAAGAAATAGTTTACTATTTTGCATCGCATTTGCTTATCACGTATCACATAATAAGTAACAAAATAGCTTAATCTTTCGCATTGCATCTACTTATCACGTATCACATACTAAGTAAGAAATAGCTTACTCTTTCGCATCGCATCAATTCTCCTAAGGTAGCAATGTGCCCAAGTGAGAGGGATAACTCTTCGAAGGTAACATTGTTTTCGCATTGCATCATTTTCACTAACTCTACGAAGGTAGTAATGTGCCCAAGCAAGAGGGATAACTCTCCAAGGGTAGCATTATGCCTAAGCAAGAGGACCAACTCTCCGAAGGTAGCATTGTTCCCAAAGTATGAGAGCCAACTCTCCGAGGGTAGCAATGTTCCCAAGTGAGAGGCTTAAGACCAGGTGGTTGCAACCTCTTTTGACACCAATTCCAATCCAAATTCACATAATACGAGCATTTATAGCAATCAAATAGGCATCGAATTCAAAACTTGCACCTAGTTATACATTTAGAGCAAACTGGGTAATTAACGGGCAACAAGCAATATAATCCATATAAATGATCACCCAAGTGTCCTAACATATCTAGAGGTCATATAATATGATTGAACAATAGTGAAACTAGTAACTTAGTCATTTAATCAAATACACTAAGCATTAGAACTTAACTAATCCATCTAAGCCAATATGTAAGCCACTGAAATGACCTATATTTAGAAACTCAATTACCTATCTTCCCGAACTCCAAATACTCTGTTTTCAGTATAGAATTAAAGCTCTTCGAGTGTAGATAATTCTAGAATCAAGTGGAACTCAATTTCATTTTAAGTTGACAGACTTATGACTCAATTTGTACAACTATATGTTTCTGTCCAAATTGAAGGCTATTATGTTCCATTTTGGAAATATAAAATTCTGAGTATTTTAACGATAGAATGTGACGATCCAGAAAATATGAAGTTTGTTCCTAACTGCCTAATCTAGATATTTTGAAAATTTTGTTCAATTTTGAGATCGTTTACTATTTTTAACACGCAGAATAATACACGTGCAGTAGCCTGTCTAGTGGCAGCCAAATTCACAAAACCTGTTATCTTAAGTATTTTTTAGCATGAAAACGATTTTTCCTCATGATGCGGCCAACAGAAGAAATGTTCCTCTATGAGTCTACTACATTCTAAAAGTTTTCCAATTTTTTTCTAAAATTATCCAGCCATAAAAACAGGCTAAAACTTCTGATTGCACAAATCTGTCCAGAAAACTATTCCGAGAATTCTTATATGTTTAGCTTCCAAATCGTCAAGAACATCTACTATACATTCTAGCAACCTAAATATACATCAAACAAGCTTACATTCATAGCTAGATACAAGATCCATCATCAACAACATTCAAAAATTTTAGAAACCATAACCTTGGTTTAAATCATCAACAAGCATGCTTTCAACAATTCTAATCCATGGAATTGCAAATATAACTCCATACAAGCCTCATAAATCCATCAATATGCATTTATATCTAATAAATAACCATTTTGAAAGAACCCTCACCTGAAATTTGAGATTTGGAGCAAGAGAAGAAAGAACAACCTTGAAGCTAGCTAAAGATGCAAGACAAGATTTTGAAAATAGCTTGAAACTCTTCCTTTTCCTCATTCTTTTTTTTCTTCTTTTTCTTTTTTTTCTCTTATTTTTAGTCGTGTGTGTGTGTTTGGTGTGCTAAATCTGATATGTGTGTGTTCAGCCATGAGAGAGGGCAAGAAGAAGAGGAATACCCTAATTTCCTCGAAAACAAATCAACTTTGGGGACAAGAAGACAACTTTCGCCCAAATTCCTCCATGTTTTCCTCCTACTTTTGGCTAAAGCAAGACTTATGGCCTTCTTTTTGTCCCCCAATCATTTCTATTTTTATTCAAGTTAGGTAGAAGAACATCTAAGGTAATTGGGTAAAAGGTTAAGTCAAAGGGTCAAGCCCGCATAACAAAACAACTTTGTGACATCTTACGAAAACAACCATAATTTCTTCTAAAAAACTCCAATTCATGAATGGTTTGAAGCATTAGAAACTAGACTCATAGAGCTTTCAAACTATATATAATATGTCACCTAACTATATCTCAATTGGTGCAGGTTTAAATTCTAAAGTGAACCCAAATTTTACTCGTAACTTCCGAGTATGACTTATTTAATTGAACTCGATATTCATCTTAAATGTCCTGTCATCACTTTCGATACATTCTACTCTACCCATTACCTTTTTAAACATTAACAGGTAATTTATAAAAATCATCATTTTATTTTGACTCGTCTCGGGCACAGGTATTACAATAATTGTTGTGTCCAGGTTTTGGATTGTCTTATAACAGGGGAGTCTCTGTCCGTTTTTTCTCATTTTTCGTGGCCTCTGGTTTTGGGTCGGGGCTTCGGTCTGGTGAGGGATTAGGGTATTACAAATTATATATAGAATATATACAAGATCTTCTATCTCCTAATCCTCTAACACACATACACGACACACACTAAGCAAAAGAAGAGGAAAAACTTTGTCTTCCTTAGGTGGTAGTTTTACTATTCC
The DNA here is from genome assembly GCA_037974665.1 of Ehretia macrophylla. Taxonomy (NCBI): domain Eukaryota; kingdom Viridiplantae; phylum Streptophyta; class Magnoliopsida; order Boraginales; family Ehretiaceae; genus Ehretia; species Ehretia macrophylla. The sequence goes on from CM075773.1 coordinate 77,916,202, forward strand.
ACTGTGTGTAATTAAGTATAAATTCCATGATATATATATATATATATATATATATATATATATATATATATATATATATATATATATATATATATATTAACTATTTATAAACCCAAAATGCTAGTTAGATACTATAATAATAGGCTCAAAAATAAGTTAAAAGGACAAGAACTAAGTAGAGGAACTTCGGGGTAACTTTGTAATTACTGGAAAACTTAGGGGCCAAAGTATAGTTAACTAAATTACGATCGGACACTAATTTAATAACCTAACTCACAATTAACGTTTTCATATTAGAACCCTAAGACTATAAGAAGTTAGGAAAGAGAGTCGAGATCAAGAGCTCTTAAAAAGTTTGGGGTAAAAGTGAAGACTTCGCAACTTTCGGGGATGTGAGACCCTGATCCAACTGCATATGCATTACTATTCCATTGTGTGTAATTAAGTATAAATTCCATGTTATATATATATATATATATATATATATATATATATATATATATATATATATATATATATATATATATTAACTACTTATAAACCCTAAATATTAGTTAGATATTGTTATAATAGGCTAAGAAATAAGTTAGAAGGACAAGAACTAAGTAGATGAACTTTGGGGTAACTTTGTAATTATTGGAAAACTTAGGGGACAAAGTGTAATTAACTAAATTATGCTCGGACACTAATTTAATAACCTAAATCATAATTAATGTTTCCAAAATTTTGTTAGAACCCTAAGACTATAAGAAGTTAGAAAAGAGAGTCGAGATCAAGAGCTCTTAAAAAGCTAGGGGCAAAAGTGGAGACTTTGGAACTTTCGGGGTCAAAATTGCAATTATGAGAACTAATACTTGGAGACCAAGTTTGGCATTTTTGATTGGTTATCGTATACACTAAATCGTACAAGGAATACCCTGGTCAAATTAGAAAAGAAACGGAGAAACTTTTACATTTTAGAAAACACGAGCGGACAATTAGCAAAACTTACAAACTTTATGGACTAAATTGCAATTATTAAAAGTTAAACTTGGGGACCAAGATTTCATTTACAACTAGGATTTAAGTTTGGCTAATTACCTAAGGGGCCTCACGATTTAAGCTAGGCAAAATGGGGGTTGATTTGTAAAAATGACAAGCAATTGGGGTTAAAAATGTAAAGACGCAATAGTTTGGCTAGGCTTCCAAACCAAGTTAGCTTCCAAGAGAAGAATAAGAAGATATTTCATCTTCTCTTCTTCCCCAAGTTGGCCGACCACCATAGGAGCACAAGAGAGAGCTTTGAGTATTTTTCTAGCAAAACTTTGTGAAGAACAACAACTAAGGTGAATTCCTACTTGGCCAAGTGATCATCAAGCTATTCAAGGTGGTTTCTAGCAACATGTCAGAAAGTTAAAGCTGAACATCAGAGACCGGCAGGGTTGTTGCAGCCATTGGCCATTCCTATTTGGAAATGGGACCACATTACCATGGATTTCGTGTCAGACTTACCGCGGTCTTCGAGAGGTCATGATTCAGTCTGGGTTGTTGCGGATAGATTGACCAAAACCTCTCATTTTATTGCTATAAAGAAAACTGAATCTTTTGACAAGTTGGCTGAAATTTATGTGGAGAATATTGTTAGACTTCATGGGATTCCCAAGAGTATTGTGTCAGATAGAGATCCCAAATTCACATCTTAGTTCTGGCAGAAGATTCAGAAAGCTTTGGGCACGACATTGACTTTTAGTACTTCTTATCATCCTCAAACTGATGGGCAATTGAAAGAACTATCTTAATACTAGAGAATATGCTTCGAGCATGCATTCTGGACTTCGGTAAGAGTTGGGAGAAATACTTACCTCTTGCAGAATTTGCTTATAACAACAGTTATCAAGCTATTATCGATATGACACCGTATGAAGCTTTGTATGGGCGGAAATGCAGATCTCCTTTATATTGCATGAAATTGAAAAGTTGAAATCTATAGATCCTACTTTGTTGCTAGATTTGAAGAAAATGATTGATAATGTTCGGCTTATCAGAAAAAGAATGCTTACAGCGCAGAGTCGGCAAAAGAGTTATGTAGATAAACGCCGTCGTGATCTGAAATTTGCCGTAGGGGATTGGGTATTCTTGAAAATTTCTCCTTGCAAGGGCTTGATTCGGCATGGCAAGAGAGGTAAACTCAGTCCTCGTTACGTGGGACCGTTTGAAATAATTGAAACTGTTGGTGAATTGGCCTATCGACTAGCTTTGCCTCTTAGCCTGGGCAGAATTCATGATGTCTTCCATGTTTCTATACTTCGGAAGTATCAGCCAGATCTTTCTCATGTTCTTGAGCCCGAGCCACTAGAAATCAGTGAAACTTTAACCTACACGGAAAAATCTCTTCGGATTGTTGATCAGAAAGTTCAGGAGCTGAGGAAAAAAAGCATTCCGATGGTTAAAGTTCTGTGGGATCATCATGGGTTGGAGGATGCTACTTGGGAAAGAGAAGATCAGATGCAAGATCGATATCCAGAGTTATTCGCCGAATCATGTAAGAATTGCGTGGATGCAATTAGTTTAAGGGGGAGAGGATGTGACGCCCGAGCTTTTTGTCATACATTAACTTACTGTTGTACCCATTATTTGCGCATTTCCTTCTGTGCTTTATTAACTGTCTTCTTTAGCCACTATTCACTCCATTTTCAAACTGCATTATATTAGTGAATTATCAATTTTATTAAATCATATTAATTATAGTATGAATAGAAAAAATGTGCAATGGAGCTAGAAGCGATAGGAGTACACATTTGGGAAATGTTTTTAGCAAACTACGAATAGTATTACGTAACAAAACTTAGTGAATTAGCAATTTTATTAAATCATATTAATTATAGTATGAATGGAAAAAATGTGCAATTGAGCTAAAAACGATAGGAGTACTCGTTTGGAAAATGCTTTTAGCAAACTATGAATAGTGTTACATAATATAATTTAGTGAATTAATTAGCTAGCATACATTTTACTACCTAGGCTCATTTTAAGCTAACTAAGCTCTTTTTAGAAGTCAACTTAAGCACCCAACTTAGCCCCATTTATTATATACTCAAAACACAACACACATTAGCTCATAAATAGCAAAAAAAAAAAGCAGTGAATAGTGCCCAGGAACCCGACAGCCCTTCCCTTGCATTTGGGTGATTTTTGCTCCTTCAATTCTTCACTTCAAGCCAAGCCAAGCTAGGAGCACATAGTTTAGGGCGTTTGCAAGCCTCCCGAGAGTTCCTACGCGCATTGGTGAGGGATTCATGACTCTTTTTGCATATCTAAAAATGTTGCTATTTTCTTGATTTGTTAGAAATGTGTTCCAATGCAATTGTAATGCTTTCCTATGCTATTATACCTTGTATATAAGTGCTAGAGAACGTATTTGAGCCATTGGTTCGCATTTTAAACGGTTAGAATCGTTAATTTGATTTATGAGGTGAATAATGATGAAATTCTAGAGTTTTGTGTAATCGCGCGTATTAGCTTGATTCAATGCTTCTAATAGATGCCTTAGGTACTAATAAAAGTAGTCTAGTAGCCCCGTGCATTTGAATTGCTTTAAATTTGCATAGAACGTGAATTAGCCGACTTTAACAAAAGGGTTTTGGGGATAATGCGAATCCGGATGTGAGTTGCGGGTATGTGTTCTTAGGCTACCTAGGTGCTATATAATCCTTGCTAATCCTTGGTTGAAGCCCGGTTGAGGTATGTGTAGTTCAAAGCTATAAGAGAAAAATTGGGGCTTTCAGGGTAATTGCGGGTAATCGAACGTAATTGCGGGTGGTAAGGGTACCTCAAGGGTTAATTAGAAGATTGGTATAGCTTCCCCTCGAATTTGAATCATTAATGTGAGTTTGGAAGGAAAACGGATGGAAAAACAAAGGGGTTTAAGGGTAAATTCGTTTGTCACTAGCATCTAAGACCTTGGCATGTCTTCAAATGTGTTTAAATGCGGTTTCAAGTTGTTTTTACGCTTTTAGTATAGTTCTATGTGTACCTTGGATATTTCCCTTTGTAAACCTCTTAATTGCTTGTATTGAACTACTTCTAATCTATCTGTTTCGAGGTCAACCTACTTTGTTGGTCCTCCTACGTGTTATTGCTTATATTGTCATCGATATCTTGTCATTGTTAAGTGCATTGGATAGTGGTTGCGCAACCATAGTGTCAGGGGCAGATGTGTTGAATATCGGCTGGGCAGTAGAGGGCTTGCCGGTAGATATTCAAACTCTGTGCCCTAGTCCCTCATTCGCTTGGTCCAGAGATTGCCAGGGGATGTTGGGTCGTAGGATTATCTAGGTACATCCGGAGTACACCCACTGGAGTGTTTGGGGTTTTGCCGGCTTATTGTGATCGTGATTGTGGTTTGTGGATCGTGAATGAAGACTAAGTGAAGATTAGAGTATAGGGATTAAGTGAAATGTATCCTTTTTAATGTGTGGTTATTTAAGCTATTGTTATCTCTTGAATTGTTTAATTGCCATTATTGTTTAACTGTATTACCTGTTGCATTGCACGCCCCGGGAGACCTTATCCCTCATTGCGCAACAGTGGTTGCTCATACCTCGATATATATATGTTTCAGGAAGTGCTAAGGGTGATCCCCAGCTAGTTGAGGTGCTAGTGGAAGAGGAAGAAGTTCAGGCAGAGCCTTTTCCCTAGTTGTTGTGTGTTTATTACCTGAGGTGGATATACTTCTTGTTTCTACTTGGCGTGCTTGTATTAGCATATTATGTTCTATTTTGTGGCCTAAGGGCTATGTGTATGCTTGTAGTCACAAGTTAAAGTTAGTTGGTTGTAATAAGTGTAGTAATTCTATGGCTTGTAATAACTTTAAATCACTTCTTTTAGTTCTTGCATGCTTGGGGTGTGTATGTTAGTTGTATGGTTGGTTTCAACTTCTATGATTGTTCTAATGTTATTTTAGAATGGTATGATGAATGAATTTATGAAGAAATTAAGTTGGTTGCATGCTTGTGTGAATCTGAACTTTCGTTTGTTTCCTGGCTTGGATGGCCTTGAACCTTGGAATTTTAACTATGAAAGCTTGTTTTAGTATATTGTGGCTATTTTGAGCATTTACAGGTTTCCAAAATGTCCGCGGTACAGAGAAGACTCTGTTCGTTTATCGGGTCCAGACTTAACCTTTAGCGTGGGGTTGGGTCGGGGTGTTACAGTTAGAGTTGGAGTTGTTGAAGTCTTAGTTTGCATTTGTGGTTTTATTGATGTTGCACGTAACCAGAATGTCCACGGTACAAAGGAGACTCTATCCGTTTGTCGAGTCTGGACTTAATCTTTTAGCGTGGGGTTCGGTCGGGGCATGACAGATAGAATGTATAGTAGATGTTCTAGATGACTTGGAAGATAAACATGCAAGAATTTTCGGAATAAGCTTTTCTGGACAGATTTGCATCATCAGAAGTGTTGGCCTGTTTTTGTGAATAAACAATTTTAGAAAAACTTTGAAAAATTTCAGGTTGTAGTAGACTCGTAGAGAACATTTATTCTGTTGGACAAAACCTGAGGAAAAATCGTTATTAAGCTAAAAAACACACAAGACAGAAGGTTTTGGAAATTTTGCTACTACTGGATAATCTACTAACCTTGAAGTGTTTTGCACTTTAAAAATAGGAAACGAACATGGAATCAAACGAAAATTTTACAACTTCTATATTAACCAGCTAAGAACAACTTTCATGTTTTACAAAATGTCAGATTCCATCGTTAAAATGCTTTGAATTTTCCATTCCCGAAATAACGCAAGAATAGCTTACAATCTTGACAGAGTTGCACGAAATAGTTATAACTTAGTCATTTTAAATTGGAATTGAGCTTTTCTTGATACAAGAATTATCTACACTCGAAGAAATTTAATTCTATACCAAAAATAGAGTAATTGAAGTTCGGGAAAATAGTTAACTGATTTGCCAAATTTAGGTCATCGCAGTGGCTTAGATAAATTAGTTAAGTTCTAATGCTTAGTGTATTCGATAAAATGTCAAAGTTACTAGTTTCTACTAAAGTGCAATGATATTATATGACCTCTATCTATGTTATGATGCTTGTGTGACCATTTATATAGATTATATTGCTTCTTGCTCCTTAATTACCCGGTTTGCTATAATTGTATAACTATGTGAATGTTTTTGAACCCGATGCTTATTTAAATGTTATAAATGCTCGTATTGTGTGAACTTGGATTGGAATTGTTGTTAAAAGGGGTTGCAACCACCTGGTTTTGGCATGGTAGTGTGCATACCATGTCAGGCGGTATAGGGCTTATTGGTAATCGTATGTCTACCCTAGTCTTTATTCCCCTCTCGCTTGGGAACATTGATTTCCTTAGAGAATAGGGTCGTAGGTTTGAGTATTGTCTGGAATACTCTATTGGGGGAGATAAGGAAGAGGATGTTGAACATCTCAAATGCATTCATTTGAAACTGATTCACCGGTAAAGGGTAAGCTATTTCTTACTTAGTACGTGATATGTGACTTGAATAGGTATTTTTAAATTGACTCTTGTTTACAAATAATACTTGTATTGCATCCACAGATTTACAAAAGGTTTATGAAAAGGAAAAATGTATTCGAAAACCCTTCACAGATTTCCCCCTCGTTGAGCTTAGTGTTGTTATAAGCTCACCCTCTTTGTTTCACCCTTTTAGGCAATGAGGAGGAGTTTGTACACTACGATAAGGATAATCCTCGTCATCTTGGACAGGAAGTGCCCGACATATGACATGTACTACTCCCGAGTGCATTGTTGACTTATGCGACTTGACAATTATAATGTATATATTATTTTGTGTAAATGGGTAGCTTAAGTATCAAGAACTTGCATAAGTGAACTAACTTAGTCATTGGTATTAAATTGTTGAAAAGTGGTTTAATGACTTAGTTAACCATTATACAGGTGACACACGTAGCCCATTTTGGTTTTGGGCAATTGGCTAGGCTGATAAAAAGTAACATGGATGTTGATAAATCTTCTCTTAATGAAAGTATTAGATGTATATATATATATTCGTTTCTATGGGTTTCCACAAATTATGTTGGCCATATGTCTTGATAGCCATATTGCCCTCACCAATCGCGGGTGGGAGTGGCATATTTAGTCAACTCACCCTTTTTGGATTAGATTGATATTTCTTTTTATATATATATTGTCTTTGCAATTGTTATATTCTATTGGTTGTGAATGATCTGTATTGGAGTTTGGGATGGTGAAGTTGAGGAGAAGTATTTGGAGTTGTAGATTGTGGTTTTTCTGGTTGTAGGTTGAAGAAAAAAAAAACTATTATGTCCACATTCTAGCCGTTATGCTTCCCGATTTTCGATGAAACTAATAATAGGCTAAAAATTTGACTAAGTATGGATTGGTAATTGGATCAATTAAGCTGTAACCAGATTTAGTCTCTCGACTAGGGTAATTGAAGTTTTGTAATTTGAAACTTAGTGATTGGGAAATAATTATTTTAACAGTCTTGAGATTTTGGGTTATGGTAATAGTGCTCGGACTATTGTAATTGCGCCTTAGCGGTCTTACACAGAGCAATCTTCTTAAGCCAGTGGCATCACGATCCCAGAAATGATTGTGGATTTTATTACGAGATCGGAGTGTATTAACGTTTTTCAAAAAAATAAAATAATAAAATAAAAAATAAAAAAAATGGGGTCGTGACAGGTGGTATCAGAGCTGAGCCAAATGGTTAGGCGTAGTTGGGTTAAAACCCTAGGCAAGTGGGTAGTTGTCTTGATGTGAATAGATAAACCTGAATTACTATATTTGTAACACTCCGATCCCTCATGAGATCGGAGCCCCGACCCAAAACCCGAGATCACGAAAAATGAGAAAAAACGGACGGAGTCTTCCCTGTTTATAGAACAATCCAACACCTGTACACAATAATTATAACCTCCAATATCATAACACTCATCAACTCCCAAGGCCATCCAAGCCTTACAATTCAATATAAAACAAGGCATAAAAGCTATTGAAATTCTGTATTTTAAAACCGTTTATCTTACCACTCTAATCTTATCCATCTTCCCTTAAATCCTACACAAGCATGCAAGTTAAACTTAGACAATAAAGTAAAACATTACAATTATTACATGTCATGTACAACTATCTAGTTATTCAAATCTTTTAACTCATATTACAATCCTTCAGACAACACAAATACATACAACTTTTTAATATCCACATATTTTACATCATAACACATAAAATACTCATCCACAGCTACAAGCAAGCAATGAAGCCTCCAAACTTCCTCTAAGGACCCAGTTCTCCTTTACTTGGAAAATGTTAGAAATGAGGGGTGAGCATACAATACATATATACTCAGTGAGGGAGGGAAACAGTTAACCGAGGGTTTTCGAAATCATTTTCATGCAATGCAACAGTTAGTCACAGAAGATAGCAATTATATAGTGAATAAGCAATTAAACTATGAAATACCACACATTTTAAAAGAATACGTTGCGATAACCCTTATCACTCCAACTTTTTGAATCTTGAACCACGAACCACGATCCATGAACCACGAACCACAATATGCCGACATCCCTTTACACCAATGGGTACTCCAGATGTACCTAAACCTACGACCCAACACCCCCTAGCGATCTCCGGACCAAGCGAGTGAAGGAATAGCAGATGGAGTTAAGGCAACCAACAGTGGCAAGTGTGATGCAGTCTACTGAGGCCATCACATCGGCCGCGACGATGAGGTTGCACAACCATCGATACGAAACCACAGAGAGCAATGATAAAACAATATAACAATAAAAGTCAATAAACACATAAATGAGGGACAACAAAGTAGGTTGCCCTCGAACATGAATCTCATAATACAAGCTATACAATAGGCATTATAATAACAAGATAAACAAGTTCACAAGCTATTTCCAATAATAAACACAACTTTGTCACATTTCCCCTTTGTCTACTTGCACTATTTTGGTTCCCAACGAAACTTACATTATCCAATCTACGAGCTAGCTATATTACACCTCTAACGACACTTTATGGTACCACTTGATACTAGGAAAACCCCTTTTTAACTAGGTTACACGCAAAAGTCCGGAAAGCCCCTTAGTGCATTTGAACTACAAGTACCCAAACTAACCCCCAATTTGGTGCCACAAAAGCACATTTAGCATCCCCTCAACTAATAAACACTACCTATGATGTCCAAATGCACCCGGATTCACATTTCATACGAAACCCCTTTTGAATTTTAACTAATTTTGCATTTTAACCAAGTTTCGAGCAAACTAACCCCACACAATCATTAATCTATGCTAATTAACCCTTATGGCACCTAGATATAGCATAGAATCAACCTCACAATCAAATTTTATCAAAACCCTCGGATTTTACTATTCATCTTCTTCAACAATTGGACATTTGCAATAATTAAATAACCATTCTAATAAACCATACTACACAAGTCTAGATAGCACGTAGAAGCTATATGACACAAGATATAAGCATATCATAAGCTATACTCATCAAATCTAAAAATTTAAAGTCAAGACATATACATATATAATGCACAAAAATGCTATAATCTCTCACCTCTAGAAAGCCAAACATTCCATCCAATGGCACCAAAATCTCCTTCAATTACCACTCAAGACCCTTACCTAAACATAACAACTTCATTAAACTTAAAGACAACTCAACGACTTTCAAACAAGTTAACCTGCTTGCAATAATCATATTTTATATACAACCAATTATGTTATAGCACAAGTAACATGATCCAAGAACTTTAAACATGCATCACTTTAAACTAAACTCATGAAATATGATATGAAATATTCTTCATTCTCTAAATGGCAAGACTTTACATATGATTCGCAAGTTAACACATTTTTTCCCCAACAAAGCAAACATGGCATGAATGAAACTAAATGGTAATTAGCCTCGTATATATCACAGAATAGTCATTCATACAAAGTTCCACAACTAATACACACTTAATATTTAGCACGTAAACCACACAAAACTTGCTCAATCTTCAATCTTCTAGTTATACCCTATCTTAATCAATTTAGTTACTTATATGAATGACCTCCAAATTCCCTAATTTTTATGTATAAATGTATCCCTTCGAGTGTAGATGATTTTAGGCTCAAACGGTGCGCAATTTCGAGCTAAATTACATTAGTTATGACTTTTACCGTGCAACTTGGCAAAACCAGCGATTTTCTTGGCAACATTTCGGAAATGGCTAAATCGGAGGGTCAAAATGTTAGAATTATTCTTAGCACTAGAAATCAACATTTTCTCTGAACTGCCTAATCTAGCTGCTATACAAATTTCGTTAATTTTTTAGCACGTTTACTAGTGCTCTAGAAGTTGGGTAACGTTTTCTGTCCAGACAGGGCATTAGCTATCTACCAACTTTTCTTGTTGTTTCCTTGTATTTGAGCTAGCTATGATAATCTTCCTAGCATGTAAAACTTGTAATTGTGATACCCCGAACTCGGCATGTATTTACTAGTATTGCATTTAATTACATGTTATCTTAAATGCTAGCTGCGAGGACCCAAACGTTCATTACATGTGCATTCATTTATTTTAATAATTATTTGAAAAATAATATGTGCATTTACATGACTTATTTAGTGTTTTAAAATTTAAAATTGCATTTAAAGTTCATTTAAATTGCATCTTATCTACTTTTCACCTTCATTGACCAACTAGGACAAGGTGGAAATTTTTTTGAAATGTTTAATGAAGGGTAAACTTGGGATTAAAAAAAAAAATGCAATGTTAAGTTAGTCAAATTTTGGGTCAACTTTGGAATTAAATATGAACCAATTGGGGAAGAGTTAGGTAGCAAATTATATATGGTTGGAAAGCTCTACGAGTCTAGTTTCTATAGGTTCAAACCGTTCGTGAATTGGAGTTTTCTAGAAGAAGTTATGGCTGTTTTCGTAAGGTGGCGCAGAGCTGATTTTTCTACGCGAGAGTTGACCGAAGCTTTGACCTTTGACTTTCCACTTAAATACTAAATAAGCCAAAACAAAACACAAAATCAGCTTTTCTCCTTCCCTTCCACCCGTGACCAAGCTAAGACCATGAATAGTAAACCCTTGCACATTTTTGCTTATATCTTGAGTTTGGAGTGGAACCAAGGCGCAATTCCAGCATTTTTGAGTTCGTGGTGACGTGTAGCATCTTTCTAGCGGTTTATTTTTCATTTATTTTGCAGAAAAAAGGTGAGGACATTTTCTAACCCATTTTTCAAAAGTCATTATTTATGTTAGATATTGTTAAATCTATGCTTAATACTTGTTATTTAGATGCTAGAGAACACATTTCTTGTTTTATAGCTTGTGTATAGTTGATTTTAGTTGTAGTTGATACTTTGCTAGATATGAATATAAATGTAGACAATGTGTTTGTTTAATGTTCTAAGTGAAGTATAGGGATGTGTTACATGCTAGATTAATGCCCATAGATAGCTCAAATGCAAGAAAACATCAAGAGAATTCAAGTATGCAAAATCTGAATTTCGAAATAGTGCACTGTCCCTGTCTTTCGAAGCTATTTTGACATAGCAAACGTACTCAAAAATTAACGAAATTTACCTAGCAGCTAGATTAGGCAGTTTAGAACAAATGTTGATTTCTAGAGCTAAGGCTAATTCCAACGTTTTAGGCCTCCGATTTAGCCATTTTCAAAATGTGTCCTGAAAATCGCTGCTACTGGACAGTTTGTGTAGTTGCACGGGAAAGGTCATAACTTGTTGATTTTAAACTGGAATTAAGCTCTGTTTGATTCTAAAATCAACTACACTCGAAGATCTACATTTATATGTAAAAACCAGAGAATTTGGAGTCCAAGAACATAGGTAATGAATTTGATAAATTTAAGGTTCTGTTAGAAGTTTTGTAAATGGGCATGTTTTCATGAAGATCTACTTGCTATGTGTTGTATTCCATATCTATCTTGTATTTTAGAGTTCATAAGTGAGTAAGAGCACTCTTTTGATAGTTTAGAAGGTTTTTATGGTTATTTTCATGTCAGATCAAGGATTAGTTAATAATGTATATATTGAAAACTAAGTGTTTGAGTTTATGCTTGAATGAAGTATTTTATGGTAGAAGTTTGAAAATATTCTAGTTAAGTATTTTAAGTGTTCTACATGTATTAACTTGGTAATTCTAGCATGTTAAATGTCTAGTTAGTCTATGTGATTTAGAACCCCATGCATGCTAAGTGGAATACCCGAGAATGAATGTATAATTTCTTATATAGTTAGTTGATTGTATTATGTAGTAGAATGGAAGGATTTGGTGCATTCGGAGAATATGGAAAGGGTTCTTAACTAAATTCTTACAGGATTGGCTTTGCAAGGTGAGGGAGTTGCATCTTATTTGCATTTCTCTATTGTATATCGAATATGTTAAATAGTTTTCATGCTATTAATGTGATTTAGCGTATTCTAACAAGATTTGTCAGTTTTATAGTTAATAGAATGAGTTAATGGTTAATGCTTGTTATTTCGCTTCTATTGTGGTCAACTAGTTAATGTGTGAGGACAACCTCTTTTGTTGTCCTTCTTGTGTGTATATCGGCTTATTTTGTTATATTGTTATTATTATTATTGTTTCTTGTGTTATCGAGTCTTTGGTTGCGCAACCATATAGTCGGGACGGATGCGATGGGCCTCTCTGGGCGGCAGCGGGCTTGCCAGGGTTGGTGCTCTAGCTCTGTACCCTATTCCCTCACTCGCCTGGTCCGGAGATTGCCAGGGGGTGTTGGGTCGTAGGATATTCGGGGTACATCCGGAGTACACCCACTGGAGTGTTTGGGGATTATGCCGGCACATTGATTGTGATCGTGATCGTGATCGTGATCGTGGTTCAAAAGTTGGAGTGATAAGGGTTATCGATCGTATCCTTTTAAAGTATGGTATTAGAATTGTTATTCATTGTTTATTTATTGGGTTAATTGTGTTAAATTGCTGCATTGCACGAACCCGGTATACTGTCCCCGTTTCCCCCTCCCTCACTGAGTATACATTATTGGTATACTCACTCCTCATCATAAATCTTTCAGGTTATAGCCAAAGGAAGTGTAGTTCGTGATCACGTGATAGTTCGTGCTTGAAGAGTGGCCTTACGTGTTATGTGGTTTGAGCTGTAAAAGTTGTAAAGTTTTACTTTCATTAATTGTATATGCTCAATGTAGGAGATAAATGTATTTAAGCTTAACCAGGTCATAGAGTTCTTTGATAACCTAGTCTATGTAATAGCTTAATGTGGTTTGAGTTCAATGCATGTATGGAGTTATGTATGTTTGGACACGGTACTGGTCCATTTATTTGTTGTGTACAGGTAAACTGTTTGTCCTATAAATAGGGGAAACTCTGTCCGTTTCTCCTCATATTTCGTGACTTGGGTTTTGGTTCGGGTTGTGTTTAGTAGGAATATAGAGCTCCTATTTCCGTGAGGGAATGTGGCGTTACAGTAATTACTTCATTTAAGACTTATATCAAACACTTAAGCTTCAAATATGAACATAGAAACAAGAAGAACTCTAAAACTACTTTCACATGCTAGCAACCATTACACAAACACTAGAAAGTTACTACAACATGCTAAACATTAAATCACTAGTTAGACTTGTAATTTCAACAACTTGAGATATTGTCTACATCATAGCAAGCATTATAAGAGCAAGATAATACCATAAATATGCAAATAAGGATACAATCCTTCACCTAGACATGTTAAAAATGCAAGAAAATGCAACATTTGGCTTGTTCTCTTCTTCCTTTTTCTTCTTTTCTTCTTCTTCTTCTTTCTCACGTTTTCTTCTCTCTTATTTTTCCTTGCTCCATTGATTTTTCTAGACCTTTTGTTGCTAATTTTGTTATTTTATTTAGTCATTTTAAGTTAGATTAATTATTGGGCCAATTGGGCCTTTGTTGTTAACCTTGTTTTTATTTATTTGGCCCAAGTAGTTGTTTAGCCTTCTAATGATCTACTAAGCCCACTAAGGTTCTTCTATATTATTTCTCATGCAATCTACTACTAAGGACATTAATGCCACAATATCGGAAATCGATACAATAAATTGCTAATGCACGTTTTCCAAGAAAATGAAAGTTAAAGTTGATAAATACATCCAAGTTGTAGCGACCCCAAACCAAACCCTTCACAAGATTAGATGAAGAGTTTGTAATTGCAACTCTAGTCATAACAAAAACAAGATCTGAAATATACATTACATAATTTCTTTTGATTACAACCAAAACTTCAATCACTTCAAGCCCAAACTTAGCTATGTCAAAACGGGCCTAGATAGTCTACCTACTACATATGGCCTACATCTCATAATCTGGACTAAAATAAAGTACATAGGCAATTTCCCATGGTCCAAAACCAAAGTCAACTAGAGCAGTATTAACTATAACATCATATACTAGATGGTGAGGTATGCTAAGGTCCTCGTAGTCCTCACTGTGTGGGCCCTGCTGATGTGAATTGACCTCTATAAACCTTGGAATGAAAGAATCAGGGTTGCCCATGAAGCAGAACAGGCCCATTTTGACACTACCTAGCTCTATAATCTTCCTCTCTTTTACCTGTAATGGGGGGAAAGGGTCGTGACTTCCAACGAACTCAGTGTAGGGAAGTCAACCGGGGATGTTTTGAAAACATTTTTGAGTTTTGAAAACCATGATGCATTGCAAGCATATCAAGTATATCAATATATAAATTACATATACAAATCACGTAACAAAGGATATAGTTTGCCTTCACAAAGTGGCCGGCCGGATCAAGATCGCAACTTCTTAACTCTCCCAAGAGGGTACTCCGGATTGTACCGAAAACTACGACCCAACTCTCCGAGGGTGGTACTAAGCGAGAGAGAGAATAGGACTACAATAGACATAGGAGAACCGGCAAGCCCTATGCCGCCCGGCGTTCGTGCAAGCTATCACGCCTGAGGTTGCAACCCCTAATCTCAAGAGCATACAGTCATGCACAAGTAGCCATGGAACATAGCAGAAAGTATGAGGATCAGCAGAAAAGGCTGTCCTCGGTTAAACACATGTAACAATTAAACATATTAACTCAGGTAAGACAAGTAGGTCAGCAAAAACGTAACTGAAAGAATTTTGAATAATTCATCTTTTCAACTTTACTCATTGTTGTCACTTAAAATGTCCGATCATCACTAGGAAGGTGATTCAATTATTAGGTCAATACCTTTTTAGCTAAACCTTAATTAAAATCCTTAATTAAAACCCTAGTTAGGTACACATGTCACGTATTACAATTTACAATCCTAGCCTATAAAATAGTGCCAAAATCTTATACTAGCTTATATTAATGGATAACCTTTCGTTATAACCCTGATTTATTATAGAAATAGGTATAATTTGGAAATCTAGTAAGCAATCGTAGAGATAAAATGTCTTCTTACCGAGTTTTAAAATCATATAGAGTCTATATTAGATAAAATTATTTGGCCAGATTGAGGATTAATATCTACTGGTAGACAATTTAAACGTCAGGGTAGATAATTCTTAGGTATCCCTAGTTAATCAGATAAGCAAAAAATAGCTATTTTAGTACTTTAACCTCCTTTATTTTAACTTTGGTTGCGTATTTAACCTACTTGGAAGATGAGGCAATCTCATCTTATTGGCATCATTAAATTACTAGTCTTTCATAGTCACTCTAAGTTTCATGTGAAAATTATAAGTGATAAACTGCAAAACATGTGAATGATCCTCTAAACATTGCTAACTCACGTGAAACTCATAAAAGTACCCTAAGACGTTTAGGATTACAAAGCCACATATATGTACTTATATCCCTAAGCTCAAACCAGTGGAACGATAGTAATTTTTATAAGCTAATCTCCAACTCTACTATAAATTGGTTTGCAGTAACACATTAATTATCCGTTCTTTACATGTGATTTTCTATATCATAAGTCTATATGTTTATAGGATCAGGCACTAAAGAATGTCACTAAATAAGGTATTTACGTGAACTATGTAAAAGCCATGTAGAAAATAGTATAGCACGCACGAATGAATCACAATATATTGATCAGCCCATATAATACAAATATATACCAAACCACATATGATATAAGCAAAACAAATTAACAATGTTTTCAAAAAAATCCGCACCTTATCTTTGTGAAAATTGTAGGCTACCTTTAATACTAAAAGCTTAATGATGATTTATTTTTTTTGTGTATGTCTTAATGCTGAGTTTCACGCCCCCTTTTATAGTGTTTTAGGCTTAATTCCTATTGGAGCATGGTAACAGAAATGATTGTGGTGTTCCTATGCTTTACTAGGTTTTTCACGTGGTGCTCTACAATGCAAAGAAATCGCTGACTCATGCCTTGGGCTACACATTCATTCGACACCTCCAACTTCCACCTTGCTGACTTTTATCTTAATTCATTTCCTATCTAATAACAATGATAGTTATCACATGCACGCCATACATGGCTAGTCCAGACGAAAGTTAAGCAATGATCGAGCAAGGCTATACTTCCCGTTGAATGATTGTTAGCTTAAGCTGAAACATAACTGTGAAACCCCAGTTTTCGTCTTTATCTCAATTTGCTTGTCTTTACCTCGTTTTGCATGAATTGACATGTTTATGTGCTATGTGACTTAGAATATGTTAAATATGTGATTTATATTCCTAATACATTCTATGTGTGCATTCATGAAATTTTTATCAAAATCGGCATTAGAAATTTTATCGACGATTTCTGTGAATAGTATTTTAAACACCTGTCCGCTAAAATTTTTACAAGGGTGTTTTAAATTTTTACAAGGGTGTTTTGAATAGTATTTTAAACACCTGAAACGGAATAGTAATTTAAATAGACTTTTCGGGCGAAAAGTATCGTTTTTGAGCCAAATAGTAATTTCTTCTAAGCCCGATTCTTGCATTGACTTTCATTGACCTAGTATATATTAATATAAATGTATTTATATGTGGTATTAAATAATTTTAGATTAATTGTGCATTCAAAAGACATTTGAAAATAAATAATATAACTTTTTACCTTTTTTTGCAAAAAATTGAGTTTTAAGCCGACTCGGGTGAAATTGTTTGAATGTAAAACTTATTGTCAACTAAAAATAAACTACTTGAGATAGTTTAAGTGTTGCATAATTAATTTGAGCAAGAGTAGTCAAGAAAATGAATTAAAAGACAAGAAAACACTAAAAATAATTAGTTTCCACCTTTGACTTTCTTTTATTTGTTGACCTTTGCTTAATATATCAACAACACACATTAAAAAAACACAAAACACACTCATTTTACACACACATTACCGAAATTCCATGAGGGAGAAGAAAGAAGACATTTTTCAAAGGTTTTCAGGCTATTTTCACATAGATTTTGCAATTCAAGTCCAAATCACTTCATTCAAAGCTTGATTTCACTTGTTGCGCATCCATTCTACATGTTTCTTGCATCAAAACACATCAAAGGTGAGAGAAAAATTCTAGATCTCAAAACTCATTTTTATGTTTTTGCTCATAACTACATTTTGAACCGTTAGAATGTTAATTTGAAGTTATATTATTGATCAGTGTGTGCTAGGGATCGTTTATGTGTATTACTACGAGATTTGAGTCATTGTAGCGAAATTATTTATTTTCGGGTATTTAAAGTTAATAGATTGGCTATTTAAGGATTATCTTGAGTTGTTGTTGTTGGAATTGATTACCGTCGATTTCTAAAAGTTTGTTAATTACGTGGTAACACCATTATAATTTCGAATTTTTGATTGCGATGTTTGGGTGAAAATCGAAAAATTTCAGCCTAGGTGCATTGAGGTTTTAGGGTTGTTGAGCTTCATTTTGATGTGTCTTGATTGGTTTCCAAGAGGGCTAATGTAGTTGATTGAATGGATGAGTGTTTGAAACTGACTTGGAGTTGTTTGGATTAGTAGAATGTAAGATATAATTATTTGAAGTTTAGGTTATCTTTCTTTAAATTGTTGAATTGAGCCTTAGTTGACTGGGTGGTATTTGAGTGATTGAATTGTGAGTTGTTAATGGTTAGACTAGGGTTAGATTACGTGTTTCATGCATGATAAGTTGGATGGCCTACTTTGTCATCTAACTTAGTTGTTTGCTATTCAATTAATTACTTGATATTATATTGATGCTATATTGATGTTACATTGATGAAATTGATGATTATTGATTGATGAACCGGGAGATAGGCAATTTTGCTAGATTGTCCTCCTGTGAATGATGTTTGATTATTGATTGATGCCGGAAGATAGGCAGTTCTGTTAGACTGTCCTCATGTGAATAATGTTTATTATTATTGTTGAGTCTTTGGTATGTGTGTGCCACCTCTCGGGCAGCACCGGGCTGTCGGGTTGATAACGACATGACTACCAGAGACTACCTTCAGCTCGCATGACAGAGTTGTCATAGAGGGAGAGGTTATTGAGATACCTCGGGTGCGTGAGTTTATGGGAGTCACAAGAAGGCTGTTATGATCGTGATGGCATTTGGAGCTACACCAACTAGTGTATCCTTTATTGAATGGTCATTATAGATTATGTGATGATAGTATTATTGATGTTATTGTGTGTTTACTTGCTCAATGGATTATTTCCAAGGAGTATAGTGAATACTGTTAGAGATCTATCGGATCCTCACTGGGCTTATTTTTTATAAGCTCACTCTCTATTATTGCATGCTTACAGGTGTACTTGAGCAATATTACGGGTACGTGCCTCAGGAAGCTGAGAATGTGCTTTATGTGGACGAGTCTTGTGTGCCGGAGCCATTGCCATGAATTTGTCTTAGTTGTTGTAATATGTTATATTGTATAGCTTACTCAATTATAAGACTTATGTATGATGGTTTAGTTGTCTTTCTTTTGATCATGTTTAGATTACTAAGTTGGTTTATAATCTATTTTGAAATGCATGTACAGTTTATGTATGAAGTTGGAATGGAGGCGTATAACTATGAACGGATTGTTGAAGGATTGATAATTGTATAATATGGTTATGTTGTATATTGTTAATTTAATTGAGGAGTTGGTTGTTGAATGGTTTGTGGAGTTGGTTGTATGATATTCTGAAGAGGTTGGTTTAGAGCCTCGGTGTCTTAATTATTGTCGTTATACTGCCGAAATTCTGTTGCGTCCTGACTGATTGTATGTGGGGTCGATTTGGGCCATGACATTTAAGTAGTATCAGAGCTTGATTAGTTTTCAACCGTGGTATCCTCGGAATGTGGGTAGTGGTCTAAGCATGCAAGTATGTATTAAGTGAAAGAAAAGTGAAACATATGTTAATATGTTTATGTGATTAATTTACTTATGTGTCTAACTTTCTATGTGACCAATATGCCTTGTGTGTTAAGTGAACAAATGTGGTCAATATGTTTTATGTGATAACGTGCTATACGTACTCAATGTGTTGTAATTAATGTGTATTATGTGACAATTGTGTTTTATGTGATCAAAGTGCCTTATGTGAAGTTTGTTGCTTATGTGACTTTAATTGTTTATAACTTACTTCTGTGATATAACCTGTTTATGTGATGTTGGCTTCTTATATGCTGAATTGTGTGTTATGTGATAATGTTATATTATATGATAATCGTGCATTACGTTGTACCTATTTTCATGTGATGTAATTGTATATATTCTATAACTGTGGGTGATTCTTTTAGGTGAATAAGGATGACTGCAAGAGTTTTCGGAAATAGAGGTAGGCCATGATTTTGAATTATTATTATTCTAGAAGTTTATCAGTTAGATTTTAATTCATATGTTTATGGATTTTAGTTTCGGCTTAGTGGATTGATCTTGATGTTCCTTTAGCGAGAATGAAGTTGTTCGAGGAAATAGCAATATATCTTGATGATTATAATTACTTTTGTTGCCATGTTTAACTTGTTATTACTTGGAGATGGATCATAAGTTGAGGTTTCCGTGAGGTTATCATTAGACATTTTTGGAGTCTCAACTCAGACTATACTTCCTTGAGGTTATTTTAGAATGAATTTATTTGAGGAATTAGTGATGTATATTTGTGAATGGAATGAAGTGTGGTATAACATGTGAATATTTCTACTATTTGGGATTGCTATATTATTAATGGATATTTTGGAGTTTTGATCTTTAAACCTTGGAGACAATTGGAGTGATTCTTGACTAAAGTTACTTTATTTGAAGATGTAATTGTTGGGAGATAGAATTATTTGAGGAAATATGAATGCATTTGGATGGCTGAACATTTACTTGCCTACATCAAGCTTTTGAGTTCTAGGTGGTATGACTTTCTAAATTGTTGATTGAGGATTCACTAGTGTTATAATGGGTTAATATGAATCTGTATTGTGTTATCAGATTTTGGAGTCTTCATTAGTGAATCTTGTTGGGTAATCGGTGATTTATCTTGTTTAGTGATTGGTCTGGTACGGAATGTAAAATTTTAGAGTGATTTATCTTGTTTGGTGATTGTTATGACTCCTTAGGATTCTCTAGATCTCCTTAGTGTCTTGTTTTGGAGGAAGATAGATTGTAGGATTTGACTTGTTGGTGTTTAAGTGTGTAGGTGGGACACCCTTCTTGTACTTCATAATTCTATCAGTCTTATTATTATCTTTTACTCTATTCTCACTTATTTGAGAGAGAGTTACACTTTTCTAGCATATCAATTGTTTCTTGAAAGTTTTGCTTATTGGATTAATGGATCTTATACTCATTTGACATTGTTTCTATTTTTAACATTCATATTTGCTTCTTATAGCAATGTCACTTATTGGAGTTGAGGTTTGATACTTCTATATTTCATTCTATATCTCCAGCCATTGATTTCAATATTTCATTTCATCCTATTACTATTCATTTGAAAGTAATTTTTCCTTTGGTATACCATTTTACTTGTTCGAATTCTACTTGCTTGATGTACTCCCTACCTAAGTACATCATTGTCATTCTTGTTGATCCTTGTTAATCCTATTGTTTTATTATTAAATCCTGAGCCATTACTTTGCATGTAATTGTTCATTCAATATACTCGGCATTGTCTTTCTTATTTATACTTCTTTGGTTATTGTGTGCTGAGATACTCTTGCCACTTATGTTTTCTATTGAATTAATCATCTCTTATTTCTTAATTTCATTTCGCCTCAAGTACAACTTACTTGTTGGTTCGTTGAACAATCATCAAGAATTGAAATATCTACTTGTTCAGGAATTTTTGTTCAACATACTCAGCACTGTTTTGACTCGTCATCATCCTTTGTTCGTACTTATTTAATTGATAGGTGCTAAGACATTTCTTATCTTAGTTATCATGCTTCCTTATTAAACTATTACCTTCTTGATTCTCTAACTTGTTTGACCTCTTGTTCACTTGATTGTTGGCTCAAATATGATTTTTCATATTCGTATTTCCTTGTAAATTTCATAAGAGTCATATTCTCACAAATGTCACTTTTGAGATATTCCCTTGATCAGTAATCATTCATGTTATCGTAAATGAGTTTCTAAACCCTCTAGGTGTTCATAGAGCTCTTTTGTGTAGTAGGGGATGATTAATAATTAGTGGTGTCATCCTAAGACTTTGGAGTTGTGATATCTTTCATATGCAATATGATATTAGGTGGGAGAGAGTTATGAATCGAAGATTGTCTTGGAATTATGATCATCAACTTGCAGTTAACAGAGTTTGTTCTTTTGAGGTCTTTGGTTATGTGTCATCCTAAGAGATAAATGAGAACTAAGAGAAGTATTGTTAAGTGTAACGATTGAGGATTTAATTGCCTGTCAGTTCGAGAATTGCGCGGATGCAATTTTTTTAAGGAGGGGAGAATGTGAAACCTCAGTTTTCGTCTTTATGTCGATTTGCGTGTCTTTATCTTGTTTTGCATGAATTGACCTGTTTATGTGCTATATGACTTAGAATCTGTTAAATATGTAATTTATATTCCTAATACATACTATGTGTGCATTCATGAAATTTTCATCAAAATCGGCATCAGAAATTTTATCGACGATTTCTGTAAATAGTATTTTAAACACCTGTCCGCTAAAATTTTTACAAGGGTGTTTTAAACGTCTTAAAACCTAGTCCTCTATTATTAATAGACCCATGTTTGATAAAAATTGATTCTGATATGGAATAGTAATTTAAATAGACTTTTCGGGCGAAAAGTAGCGTTTTTTAGCCAAATAGTAATTTCTTCTGAACCCGATTCTTGCATTGACTTTCATTGACCTAGTATATATTAATATAAATGTATTTATATGTGGTATTAAATGATTTTAGATTAATTGTGCATTCAAAAGACATTTGAAAATAGATAATATGACTTTTCACCTTCTTTTGTAGAAAATCGAGTTTTAATCTGACTCGAGTGAAATTGTTTGAATGTAAAACTTCTCGTCACCTAAAAATAAACTACTTGAGATAGTTTAGGTGTTGCATAATTAATTTGAGCAAGAGTAGTCAAGAAAATGAATTAAAAGACAAGAAAATACTAAAAATAATTAGTTTCCACCTTTGACTTTCTTTTGTTTGTTGACCTTTGCTTAATATATCACCAACACACATTAAAACAACAAAAAACACACTCATTTTACACACACATTACTGAAATTCCATGAGGGAGAAGAAAGAAGACATTTTTCAAAGGTTTTCAAGCATTTTTCACATAGATTTTGCAATTCAAGTCCAAATCACTTCATTCAAAGCTTGATTTCACTTGTTGGGCATCCATTGTACATGTTGCTTGCATCAAAACACATCAAAGGTGAGAGAAAAATTCTAGATCTCAAAACTCATTTTTATGTTTTTGCTCATAACTGCATTTTGAACCATTAGAATGTTAATTTGAAGTTATATTATTGATCAGTGCGTGCTAGGGATCGTTTATGTGTATTACTACGAGATTTGAGCCATTGTAGCGAAATTATTTATTTTCAGGTATTTAAAGTTGATAGAATGGCTATTTGAGGATTATTTTGAGTTGTTGTTGTTAGAATCGATTGCCGTCGATTTCTAAAAGTTTGTTAATTACGTGGTAACGCCGTTATAATGCCGAATTTTCGATTGCGATGTTTGGGTGAAAATCTAAAAATTTCAGCCTAGGTGCACTGAGGTTTTAGGGTTGTTGGGCTTGATTTTGGCGTGTCTTGGTTGGTTTCCGAGAGGGCTAATGTAGTTGATTGAATGGGTGAGTGTTTGAAACTGATTTAGAGTTGTTTGGATTAGTAGAATGTAAGATATGATTATTTGAAGTTTAGGTTTTCTTTCTTTAAATTGTTGAATTGAGCCTTAGTTGACTAGGTGGTATTTGAGTGATTGAATTGTGAGTTGTTAATGGTTAGACTAGGGGTAGATTACGTGTTTCATGCATGATAAGTTGGATGGCCTACTTTGTCATCTAACTTAGTTGTTTGTTGTTTAATTAATTACTTGATGTTATATTGATGTTATATTGATATTACATTAATGAAATTGATGATTATTGATTGATGAACCGGGAGATAGGCAATTCTGCTAGATTGTCCTCCTGTGAATGATGTTTGATTATTGATTGATGATTGATGCCGGGAGATAGGCAGTTCTGCTAGGCTGTCTTTCTGTGAATGATGTTTATTATTATTGTTGAGTCTTTGGTATGTGTGTGCCACCGCTCAGGCAGCATCGGGCTGTCGGGTTGATAACGGCATGACTACCAGAGACTACCTCCAGCTCGCATGACGGAGGTGTCATGGAGGGAAAGGTTATTGAGGTACCTCGGGTGCGTGAGTTTATGGGAGTCACAAGAAGGCTGTTATGATCGTGATGTCGTTTGGAGCTACACCAACTAGTGTATCCTTAATTAAATGGTCATTATAGATTATGTGATGATAGTATTATTGATATTATTGTGTGTTTACTTGCTCAAAGGATTATTTCCAAGGAGTATAGTGAATACTGTTAGAGATCTATCGGATCCTCACTGGACTTATTTTATATAAGCTCACTCTCTATTATTGCATGCTTACAGGTGTACTTGAGCAAGAATACGAATACGTGCCTCAGGAACCTGAGAATGTGCTTTATGTGGACGAGTCTTGAGTGCCGGAGTCATTGCCATGAATTTGTCTTAGTTGTTGTAATATGTTATATTGTATAGCTTACTCAATTATAAGACTTATGTATGATGGTTTAGTAGTCTTTCTTTTGATCATGTTTAGATTACTAAGTTGGTTTATAATCTATTTTGAAATGTATGTACAGTTTATGTATGAAGTTGGAACGGAGGCGTATAACTATGAACGGATTGTTGAAGGAATGATAATTGTATAATATGGTTATGTTGTATGTTGTTAATTTAATTGAGGAGTTGGTTGTTGAATGGTTTGTGGAGTTGGTTGTATGATATTCTGAAGAGGTTGGTTTAGAGCCTTGGTGTCTTAATTACTGTCGTTATACTACCGAAATTCCGTTGCGTCCTAACTGATTGTAGGTGGGGTCGAGTTAGGGCGTGACAATAACTATTAGTCTAGTGCTTCAGTGGAACAATTCCATAGTTGTTATGTGTGAAGCTCTAATTCTCACGCTGCTGGGTGTTCAATTGAAACCATGCAGCCACTCAACATTGGATAGCTAAAACATTCTAGCTGTTGCGTTGCCTGCCTAGGAAAAAAACTAAGCTGTTACGTGGTGCTTTTTA
The DNA here is from genome assembly GCA_037974665.1 of Ehretia macrophylla. Lineage (NCBI taxonomy): Eukaryota > Viridiplantae > Streptophyta > Magnoliopsida > Boraginales > Ehretiaceae > Ehretia > Ehretia macrophylla. The sequence continues at coordinate 77,940,942 of CM075773.1, forward strand.
ATACAACCTTCTTGTCGACTCACGCCTAAGCTAACTAGTGGCAGCCGCATGGTTGGTTTGCAAAGATTAATCTAACTATTCCAATTTCCAACAAATCAGCGCCTATAGCAATCTAGTTATTTTTAATTCTCAAATCTCTAAAGGGTAAGCCGAAATGACCAAGCTAATTGCCCATGGTGTCCTCCTACGTGCAGGCCACTGATTTGAAGAAATATTTTTAACCCACGTTAATAATGGCTAGTTTATTTAGCTTAAAATGTTGATGCTAATATAAAGATAACTAGTTTTCTTTTGTTGTTTAGAAACGCTACTCAAAACTACCGAATCCTATTAACTGATTATAGTACTACTTTGAAGATGTGAAAGGATAATATTTTAAGTTTCAATGTGAGTTGACACTATCAATCAATTTTCCTGCGGATACTCCTAAGTATGAAATCATCTTAATTAACCTATAATCTTCTATTAGGGGCAGTAAACGTTAATTTAATTATTAATATCCTAGTTATAATTTAGATAGTATCTAAATTATCTCCAAATTAAATTTGTTTTATCAATTAATTTGCTATAGCATTCTGGTTTGGCTAACTTATTATCTTCACTTAAATTATTTTGTGTGAGTGTCGCTTATTTATTTGAAAATTTTAATACTACCTTATATCTAATTGGAATCTTTATTGTTAATCCTTAACATTCTACTTTTAAGAAATAGCTTACTACTTAACTATATTTCACTAGTTATATTATTTCTTAGGGTAGGCTTGTTACTATTTTTCTATAGTTCTCAACCAAGTATTCATTATTTACCAATTACTTATAAACTTTTCTTAACAACCTAAGCACCGTTCTTAAAATAAAACAGTTCTGCTACTGCCCATCTACCCAAACTAATTTTAATACCTTATCACAACCTGACTATAAAATTTTATATCAAATGAATTCAACTATTCCTAGCTTTAAAGTTGTTAAATTCAATTAGCAGATAGACTTTAACTCCCTGAAACGAATGCTTAGCTTGAGATACTTGTTGTAATACATCTTCTTATTATAAAAACACCAGGCACATAAGTGATATAAGCCGAACACATGAGGAACACTTATTTCATATACTACTAGTCAAGATACAGGTACAGGTCTTTACACAAGTGATTTAAACATACACATATTTATGTGCAACCATTTAGAATAACCACATAAGCATATGCAAGCAAATAATTTAACTATATGTTTGGGTCGGGATATTACAATATGTATATATATGATTGATGTGCTATGTACTAACCTTGTGTGAACAATGTGCCTTGGATTGTTATATGGTTATGTGAGTTAGATTTATAGCATATATATCTTATCTATACTATTTATTATAAATCTTATATTACCCTAACTCTTACATAACATATGACGGTAAATGGGTGTCTATTCTTATAGGTGGCATGAGGTTCTAGGACACGAGATAACCAAAGGGATGAGGGAGACGACAATACTGGTAGACAAGGTCGGAAATTAGTAGGGGATCAGGTACTTCAACAAATGGAAACCACGATGGCTCAGATGGTTCAGGTTATGAGACAGCATATGACAGGGGGTCCAGGCACCAGTAGTGGTGGACATGGAACAGGAGGTAGTAGCGGAGACGAAGGTAATAGGGGAGATGATATCCTGAAAGATTTCCTAATTTACCACCCTCTGAAATTCAGGGGTCAACCGGATAATGATGAAGTGGAATATTGGCTTTCCCAAATGGAGAAGATTTATGTTGCCACGAACTATACAAATGAGAAGAAGGTCAATTTTGCAGTCTTTTAGTTGGAAGGTGACGCTGAAACATGGTGGCAGGCAGTAGCCAAACAGTGGGAAATCCAGCGCACTTCATATACTTGGAGAAAGGTTTTATCCAACTGAGTTCATCTCTATGGGGTGCACCGTTGTTATTCGTGAGAAAAAAGAATGGGTCGTTGAGACTATGCATTGACTATAGGGGTTTAAACCATGCAACAATCAAGAATAAATACCGGTTGCCATTGATAGATGAGTTGTTCGATCAACTTCAAGGACCTAAGGTAGACTCGAAGTTCAATTTGAGACAAGGTTATTATCAACTTCATATCAGAAAGGAGGATGTACCAAAGTCAGCCTTTAGAACGAGGTACGGGCATTACGAGTTTGTGGTTATGCCATTTGGGTTGACCAATGCCCCTGCAGCATTTATAGATTTAATGCATAGGGTATTTTGACCATGCTTGGATCAATTCGTGGTGATTTTCATAGATGACATATTGGTTTACTCCAAGTCTGAGGAAGAGCACGAACAACATTTGCAATTGGTATTGCAGAAACTCCAAAAACACCGACTATATGCCAAATTTAGCAAATGCAACTTTTGGTTGAATATATCCCAAGAGGGAATATCAGTAGATCCAACAAAAATTGAGGGTGTACTATCATGGAAAAGACCGGGAACGGTAACAGAGATTCGGAGCTTCTTGGGTTTGGCTAGCTACTATCAGAAGTTTGTCAAGGACTTCTAAAAAATTGCTGGGCTACTTACTAAGTTAACCCAAACAAAGACAAGTTTTGTTTGGGATGACAAGTGCGAGAATAGTTTTCAGGAGATAAAGAAAGGACTAACTATAGTACCTATTCTTGTATTACCAGAGGGGACAGAGAATTTCGTTATCTACAGTGATGCCTCCAAGGAGGATTTGGGTTGTGTGTTAATGCAGAATATGAGGGTAATTACTTATGCCTCCCGAAAGCTGAAGACCTATAAGTTGAACTATCCCACTCATGATTTGGAGTTGGCAGCCATTGTATTACCCTGAAGAAGTGGCGACACTACTTGTGGGGAAATAGGTTCAATATATTCACAGACCACAAAAGCTTGAAGTATTTGTTTTCACAGAAAAAGTTAAACAAGAGGCAAAGAAGATGCATGGAGTTGTTAGGTGACTACAACTGCTCAATCATCTATGTACCAGGAAAAAAAAATATTATGGCTGATGCTTTGAGTCGGAAGGCAGGGTTGGCAACATTGAGGATAAAGGAGTTAGAAATGCTGGAATAAGTGGGTTGCTGGAAACCGGAGTTAACCAATAAGGGAGTTTTGTTTGCTCATCTACAAGTTCAACCCATGATATTGTCACAGATTAAGGAAGCTCAATAGGAAGACAAAAGGCTCCAGGAAATCAATAAGGAAAAACCTAATTTCCAGGTACATAATGACGAGATATTATGGTTTCGAGGCCACATTTGTGTTCCGAATGACCCTGAATTAAGAAGGGTGATTCTCAAGGAGGAACATAACTCCAAGTACACCATTCATCCTAGTGGAACAAAAATGTATCGGGAGTTAAGGCAACACTACTGGTGGCACAATATGAAAAAAGATGTTGCGCAATTTGTGGGCCGACGTTTGACTTGTCAGAAAGTGAAATCAAAGCATCAGAGGCCGACAGGGTTGCTATAACCGTTAGAGATTCCGCAGTAGAAGTGGCAACACGTAACGATGGACTTCGTGATGGAGTTGCCGAGGTCACCGAGGGGTTGTGATGCTATTTGGGTCGTAGTTGACAACCTAACCAAGACAGCTCACTTTATTCCTATGAACAAGACTACATGGTTGAGCTGTATGTGAAGAACATTGTAAGATTACATGGTGTGCTATTAAATATTGTATCGGACAAGGATCCTCGTTTTACATGCAGTTTTGGCAGTTGTTTCAGAAAGCCCTGGGAACAAACTTGAAATTCAGTACGGCATATCACCCCTAGACGGACGGACAGTCGGAAAGGACTATACAAATACTGGAGGATATGTTGAGGGCATGTGTGCCACACTTCACCAAAGGATGGGAGAAACATCTTCCTTTGGCAGAGTTCGCATACAACACAATTACCAGTCGACTATAGGGATGGCTCCTTATGAAGCTTTATACGGGAGTAAATGTGGATCCCTATTGTATTGGGATGAAGTCGAAGAAATGAAAGCAGTCGATCGTACATTGTTGCCCGAGTTGGTGGAAAAGATTGAAAATGTGCATTTGATTCGAAAGAGAATGCCCACCGCTCAAAGCTGGCAAAAGACCTATGCGGATAAACGGAGACAGGACCTGGAATTTGAAATCGGTGATCGGGTATTCTTGAAAGTATCACCTAGGAAGGGATTGATTCTCTATGGTAAAGGTGGGAAACTTCGTCTGAGGTATATGGGCCATTTGAGGTGATTGGAAAAATCGGGAAATTGGCTTACCAGTTAGAGTTGCCTCCGAACCTCGCAAATGTGCATAATGCGTTTCATATGTCGACATTGAGAAAATACCATCCCAATCCATCTCATGTCTTAGAACCCAAGCCATTGCAAATTCAAGAGAACTTGTCGTATAATGAGAAACCAGTTCGGATTCTAGATGAACAAGAACGGGAGTTGAAGTCAAAGAAGATTCTAATTGTAAAGGTTCTATGGAACAATCATGGGATTGAGGAAGCAACCTGGGAATGGCGAGATCAGATGGAACATCAACATCCCGCGTTATTTGACAGGTAATTAAAAATTTCGAGGATGAAATTCTTTTAAGGGGGGAAGGATGTGAGACCCTGATCCAACTACATATGCATTATTATTCCACTGTGTGTAATTAAGTATAAATTCCATGTTATATATCTATATATATATATATATATATTAACTACTTATAAACCCTAAATGCTAGTTCGATAGTGTAATAATAGGCTAAGAAATAAGTTATAAAGACAAGAACTAAGTAGAGGAACTTCGAGGTAACTTTGTAATTATTGGAAAACTTAGGGGCCAAAGTATAATTAACTAAATTACGCTCAGAAACTAATTTAATAACCTAAATCATAATTAACGTTTCCAAAATTTCGTTAGAACCCTAAGACTATAAGAAGTTAGAAAAGAGAGTCGAGGTCAAGAGCTCTTAAAAAGTTAGGGGCAAAAGTGGAGACTTTGGAACTTTCGGAGTCAAAATTTTGATTATGAGAACTAATACTTGGAGACCAAGTTTGGCATTTTAGACTGGATATCACACACACTAAATCATACAAGGAACACGGTGAAACCCCACTTTCTTGCTTATCTCGTTTTACGTGCTTTACCTCGTTTTGCGTGCATATGATCTGTTTATGTGCTATAGGACCTAGAAAGTTATAATTTTGATGTCAATACTTCTAATACGTGCTAAATGTGCATTCATGAAATTTTTATCAAAAACGGAGTTAGAAATTTTATCGTCGATTTTCAGTGAATAGTGTTTTCGAAACACGTCCGCTATAATTTTGAAACTGGTCTTTTTAACCCTTCTAGACCTAGTCCACGGACTTTAATAGACCTGTGTTTGATGAAAATGGTTTTAAAATCGGCTTAAGAATTTATTAGGGTTTTTACACCGACTTTTGCGAAAATCGAGTTTTAAGCCGACTCGGGTGAAATTGTTGGATTGTAAAACTTCTTGTCACCTAAAAATAATCCACTTGAGATATCTTGGGGGTTGCATAATTATTTTTAACTTGGTGAGCAATAAAATGCAATTAAAGTCATTAAAAATACAAAAATACTAATTTAAAATAACTTTGACTTTAATTAATTATTTGACCTTATAAGCTAATGTCCTCAACACACACTCACACAACACAAAAACACCATCACACACACACACATTGCCGAGAGAAAAGAGGGAGAAAAAGAAAGAGAAAAACTCAAGCTTTTAATCCAATTTTTCAAAGAAAAACCTAGTTTTTGTCCGTGAAACTTCGCACCGACTTGGATTCTGCTTGTTGGGCACGCATAGCACGCATTCCTAGGCTTATATCGCATCTAAGGTGAGAGAAAAATTCTAGATCTCAAAATGTCATTTTTGTGTTTTTGCGTATAAATGAAGATTGAACCGTTAGAATTGTAATCTGATGTTAGATTATTGCTCCTTGCATGCTAGGGATCATTATATACCAATACTACGATTTTCTGTCGGATATAGCATATTTTTTATTTTTCGGGTATTTAATTTTGATTAAAATGTTCAAAGTTGAATTAAATGAGTTGTGTTGATCGAAATCGATTGCCGTCGATTTCTAAATACTCGATAATTACGTGTTAGCGCTGTTGTAATGCCGAATTTTCGATTACATTGTTTGTGTGAAAATCCGGAAAATCCAGCCATGACATCTTAGGGTTTTAGGGTTATCGGGCATGATTTGGAGGTGTTATGGTGGATTTCCGAGAGGGCTAATGTAGTAGGTTGAATGGGTGAGTGATAGGAACTGATTTGGCAATGTTTGGATTAGTAGATTGTAAGTTATGAATTTTAGAAGTTTAGGTTGTCATTCTTTAATTTCTTGAACGATGCCTTTAGATGGTTGGGTAGTGTTCGAGTGATGAATGGTGAGTTGTTGTTGAGTAATTTAGAGTTTAATTATGTATATTATGCATGTCCGGTTAGATGGCCTACTTTGTCATCTAACTACGTTGTTTGTTGTTTAATTTAATATTGATGTTATATTGATGTTATTGATTGATTATTATTGAATGCGGGAATCGGGCACTCTTGTTGCTGATCTCCCAATTGATTGATTGATTGATGATTGATTGATGATTGATGATTATGGAGTCTTGGTATGTGTGTGCCACCTCTCGGGCAGCGTCGGGCTGTCGGGTTGATAACGGCATGACTGCCATAGGCTACCCCCAGCTCGCATGACGGAGGTGTCATGGAGGGAGGGGCTAGTGAGGTACCTCGGGTGCGTGAGTAATGGGGAGTTATAAGAAGAACGGTTGAGATCGTGATGGCGTTTGGAGCTACACCAAATAGAGTATCCTTTATTGATTGGTTATATAGTTATGTGATGATAGCATTATTTATGTTGTTGTGTGTTTACTTGCTCAAAGGACTAAATCCAAGGAGCGTAGTGAATACTGTCGAGATCTATCGGATCCTCACTGGGCTTATGTATATAAGCTCACTCTCTATTATTGCATGTTTTCAGGTGTACTTTCACAAGATTACGGGTACGTGCCTCCTGAAGAGGAGAATGTGGAAAACGTGCCTTTCGTGGATGAGTCATATGTCCCTGAGTCTTATCCATGATTCTATGTTGTTAAACGTCATGTATATTAGCTTAATAGACTCTTATATGCTTTACGGTTCTTAGTGTAATAGTTGTTGAAAAGATGATGATCCAAATGATGTTAACTTAGTGGCTTCCTTTTTGTCTACGGTTAAGTTGTTAGATGGGTCTCAACTTATTTTTGAAATGTATGATAAAGTTGAGGTATTGTATGTCATGTTGGAACGGAGGCGTATAACGAGGATGTTTTATTGTATAATATGGTTGTGTTGTATGTTGTTGTTTGTATTGAGGAATTACTGGATGTATGATGTTTAATGAGGTTGGTTTAGAACCTCGGAAATCTGTTTACTGTCGTTATGCCGCCGAAATTCCGTTGCGTCCTGACTGATTATAGGTGGGGTCGAGTTGGGGTGTGACGTTTAAGTGGTATCAGAGCTCATGTTAGTTGTCAGCCGGGGTATTCTCAGAATGTGGGTAATGGTCTTAGCATGAAATATGTATGAAAGGAAAGAAAAATGAAATATGTATTGGTATGATTAATTGATTAAGTGATTATGTGATTTAAGTGCTTATGTGATTATATGATCAATTTGTTTATGTGTTTTATATGAGTTTGTTATTTATGTGTTAATAGTTGCTTATAACCTGTCTACGTGCTATAACTGTGCTAACTCTTTGATTAGTAGAATGGCCGGTCGGCCGAGAACCAGAGGTAGGCCTGAGATGGCTGATGAGACTCCGAGTAACGTGGCACCGGGCCGTGACGGGGGTGATGACCGATTAGGAGCAGCTATGGAGCGGATTGCAGAGTTAGTGGCTAGTCAGGCACAGTTATTAGCAGGGCAGGCTGCCCAGAATCAGGCTATGCAGGCTCAGCTTCTGAATATTCAGGGTGGTAACCACGGGCGTGGTACCCTGAAGGAGTTTTTAGGATATCACCCACCGAGATTTCAGGGGGAGCCGGATGATAGGAAGGCGGAGGCATGGATTAGCAAGTTGGAGAAGATTTATGATCCACTTGGCTATACTGATGAGCAGAAAGTCTCTTTTGCCGTGTATTTGTTAGATGACGAGGCAAAGGAGTGGTGGCACACGGTAAGGACTAGCTGGGCGGCACAGGGTATTCCTTATGTTTGGGGTACCTTTCTGATGGCTTTCCGAGCAAAGTATGTCCCGAGGATTTGCAGGGAACGGAGAGAGGCCGAGTTTCTAGCCTTGGTCCAGGGAGATGCTACAGTGGCTCAATATGAGGCCACATTTACTCGATTGTCCCGGTATGCACCGGAGTATGTGGCAGACGAGGAGCGGAGGACTCGCAGGTTTATGTTGGGGTTGCGGCCCGAGATTCAGGAGGTGATGGGTCTGAATCGATATGATATTTTCACTGAGGCTTTTGAGGCAGCTTCTAGGTTAGAGAAGAGGAAAGGGGATCAGATTGTCTCCAGTCAGCCTAGTAAGAGGCCGTATCAGCCGCAGGGCCAGCAGGTTATATATAGGCCTCCAGTACAGCAGGTTGTCTACAGGCCACCAGCCCAGCAGGGTTCTTTTAGGCCATAGGGTCAGCAGAGTTACTATCGGCCTCAGTTTCAGCAGAGGCCATATCAGGTTCAGACTCAGTATAGGCCAGCCCAGTCTCAGGGTCAGTATAGGCCTAGTGTGGTGAGACCTCAGCAGCAGGCTGTATCAGCTGCTTCATCAGCTTCTGGTTATTCTAGGGGCAGTGTTAGTGCCACATCATCGCAGTGTAATTACTGCAAGCGCCCAGGGCATGTAGAGTCCGACTGCAGGGTAAAGGCAGGGACATGTTTGGGTTGTGGTAGCATCGATCATAGGGCGAAGGATTGCCCTAAGTATGCGAGGACTGAGGGTCGGGCAGCGACTCAGGGTTACCAGGGTAGGCCTACGGGCAGTGTACCACAGCAGCAGCGGGTTCAGGCTCGGGCTTATGCAGTTGACTTAGAGGAGATGCCTGAGGAGACTGCAGTTGTGGAAGGTAACTTTCTTATACTTGATCAACTTGTTAAAGTGTTGATTGATTCTGGTGCTACGCATTCTTTCATTACTCCTGCTTGTGTGCAACGTGTTAAATTGCAACCTGAAAGATTGCCTTATGTGGTTGAGATTAGTACCTCTTTGACTGATAAGTATGTTACTGGCTTAGTATGTAAGGATTGTATAATACATGTTAAGGGGCATAATTTTCCTTCGGACCTTATTTTATTTCCTATCCGGGGGTATGATGTTATCTTGGGTATGGATTGGCTTTCTAAGTACGATGCCCAGTTGAACTGTAGAACCAAGGTAGTACAGTTTCGTTTGCCAGATCAGCCAGTAGTTGAGGTAGCGGGTAACCGGGGTGCTAAGACGAGTTTTGTTATCTCAGCAACTAAAGCCGTTAAGTTGGTGAGTAAGGGGTGTTCGGGTTATCTAGCTTATTTGATCAACAAGCCATCTGTTAAGCTACAGCTAAAGGAAGTCCCTATTATCCGGGAATATCCTAATGTATTTCCCAAGGAGTTGCCAGGGTTGCCGCCTGAGAGGGATATAGAGTTTGTGATTAATCTTGTTCCCGGTACTCAACCTATTTCTAAATCGGCGTACCGGATGGCACCAGCTGAGTTGAAAGAGTTGAAGACTCAGTTACAGGAGTTGTTGGAGAAAGGATTTATTCAGCAGAGTTCTTCACCTTGGGGAGCACCAGTCTTATTTGTGAAGAAGAAGGATGGTACCTTGAGGTTGTGTATAGATTACCGTGGTTTGAATCAGGTGACTATCAAGAATAAATATCCTTTGCCACTGATTGATGAGTTGTTTGATCAACTTCAGGGAGCCAAAGTCTATTCTAAATTTGATTTGAGGCAGGGGTATTATCAGCTTCGGATTCGCACGGAGGATGTTCCGAAGTCTGCCTTCAGGACTCGGTACGGGCATTATGAGTTTGTTGTTATGCCCTTTGGTTTGACTAATGCACCGGCAGCATTCATGGATCTTATGCATCGAGTCTTTCAGCCGTACTTGGACCAGTTCGTGGTGATTTTTATTGATGATATCTTGGTCTATTCTAAATCTGAATTGGAGCACGAGCAACATCTACGGCTTGTATTAGAGAAGTTGCAAGAGCATCAGTTGTTTGCCAAGTTCAGCAAATGTGAATTTTGGCTGCAACGGATTTCTTTTCTTGGCCATGTTATTACACAGAGTGGTATTTCTGTAGATCCCACTAAGATTGAATCGGTGATGTCTTGGAAGCGGCCAGAGAGTGTTACTGATGTCCGTAGCTTTCTTGGCTTGGCGGGTTATTACCGTAGGTTTGTCAAGGACTTCTCAAAGATTGCGGGGCCACTATCTAAGTTGACTCAGAAACGGACTATCTTTAATTGGGACGAGAAGTGTGAGAGTGGATTTCAGGAGTTGAAAAAGAGGTTAACTACCGCTCCAGTACTTGCTCTACCAGAGGGGACCGATAATATGGTCATTTACAGCGATGCATCCAAGGAGGGCTTGGGATGTGTTCTTATGCAGGATGGCCGAGTTATTGCCTATGCTTCCAGGAAGTTGAAGCCTTATGAGGTAAATTATCCGACTCATGATCTTGAGTTGGCAGCAGTTGTCTTCGCACTGAAAAAGTGGCATCATTATCTGTGGGGCAGTAAGTTCGAGATTTTCACTGATCATAAGAGTCTAAAGTATTTATTCTCACAGAAGGAGTTGAATATGCGCCAGCGGAGGTGGATGGAGCTTCTTGGAGATTATAATTGTTCTATCAATTATCTGCCTGGAAAGGCAAATGTTGTGGCAGATGCTCTCAGCCGGAAGGCTAGTATTTCTTGTTTGGCTGTCAAGAAGTGGGAGGTTCTTGAGGAGTTTAGTTATTGGAGACCAGAGTTCACTCAGGTTGGGGTGATGTGTTCACATCTCCGTATTCAGCCTTTATTGTTGTCTCAGATCAGGGAAGCTCAGCAGCTTGATGTTAACCTTCAGAAGATCAAGGATCAGATTTCGGATGATCAGTCTGACTTTAAAGTGCATGAGGATGGTATTCTTCGGTTTCGGAACAGGGTTTGTGTTCCCGATGAACCGGGCTTGAGACGAGGTATTCTGGAGGAAGCTCATAATTCTAAATATACTATTCATCCCGGTGGAACCAAGATGTATCGGGATTTGAAACAACATTACTGGTGGAACAACATGAAAAGGGAGGTTGCTCAGTTTGTGTCTAGATGTTTGACTTGTCAGAGAGTGAAAGCCGAGCATCAACGACCAGCAGGTTTGCTTCAGCCGTTGGCTATACCGGAGTGGAAATGGGAGCATATTACGATGGACTTCGTCACTGGTTTGCCTAGATCACCGAGGGGTAATGATGCAGTTTGGGTTGTCGTGGATCGTTTGACGAAGACAGCTCATTTTATCTCGATGAGGTTAGGAGATGAGGTTACAAAGCTGACGGATCTCTATCTGGATCAGATTGTTAGACTTCACGGTATTCCATCTAGTATTGTCTCTGATCGAGATCCTCGATTTACTTCTCGTTTGTGGGAGAAACTTCAGGAGACTTTGGGTACTCAGTTGAACTTCAGTACCGCGTATCATCCACAGACCGACGGTCAATCTGAGCGGACTATTCAGATTTTGGAAGATATGCTTAGGGCTTGTGTTCTGGACTTCGGGAAGAACTGGGAGAAACATCTACCACTTGCCGAGTTTGCCTATAACAATAGTTATCAAGCTACTATTGGAATGGCACCTTTTGCAGCTCTTTACGGTCGTAAGTGCCGTTCACCTTTATATTGGGACGAGGTAGGAGAGATGAAGACTATTGATCCGACTATCATGCCAGAACTTCTTGAGAAGATCGAGAATGTTCAGTTGATCAGGCAGAGAATGCTTACGGCGCAGAGTAGATTCAAGAGTTATGCTGATAAGCGTCGTCGAGACTTGGAGTTTGCAGTTGGAGATCGGGTTTTCTTGAGATTGTCTCCTCGAAAGGGGTTTGTTCGTTATGGTAAAGGTGGTAAGCTGAGTCCGAGATTTGTTGGGCCGTTTGAGATTACTGGCAGGGTTGGTAAGTTGGCATATCGGTTGGCTTTACCGGAGAACTTCTCTAATGTCCACGATGTGTTTCACGTGTCTAATTTGCGGAAATACAATCCGGATCCTTCTCATATTCTTGAGCCAGAGCCGTTACAGCTTCGAGAGAATTTGACTTATGACGAGCGTCCGATTCGTATTCTAGATCAGATGGACCGAGAGTTGAGGTCGAAGAGGATTCCGATGGTTAAGGTGTTGTGGAAGCATCACGGCATTGAGGAAGCTACGTGGGAGAGACGAGATCAGATGCAGCAACAATACCCAGATCTATTCCGTACATCAAGTAAGAATTTCGAGGACGAAATTTCTATAAGGGGGGGAGAATGTGAAACCCCACTTTCTTGCTTATCTCGTTTTACGTGATTTACCTCGTTTTGCGTGCATATGATCTGTTTATGTGCTATAGGACCTAGAAAGTTATAATTTTGATGTCAATACTTCTAATACGTGCTAAATGTGCATTCATGAAATTTTCATCAAAAACGGAGTTAGAAATTTTATCGTCGATTTTCAGTGAATAGTGTTTTCGAAACACGTCCGCTATAATTTTGAAACTGGTCTTTTTAACCCTTCTAGACCTAGTCCACGGACTTTAATAGACCTGTGTTTGATGAAAATGGTTTTAAAATCGGCTTAAGAATTTATTAGGGTTTTTACACCGACTTTTGCGAAAATCGAGTTTTAAGCCGACTCGGGTGAAATTGTTGGATTGTAAAACTTCTTGTCACCTAAAAATAATCCACTTGAGATATCTTGGGGGTTGCATAATTATTTTTAACTTGGTGAGCAATAAAATGCAATTAAAGTCATTAAAAATATAAAAATACTAATTTAAAATAACTTTGACTTTAATTAATTATTTGACCTTATAAGCTAATGTCCTCAACACACACTCACACAACACAAAAACACCATCACACACACACACATTGCCGAGAGAAAAGAGGGAGAAAAAGAAAGAGAAAAACTCAAGCTTTCAATCCAATTTTTCAAAGAAAAACCTAGTTTTTGTCCGTGAAACTTCGCACCGACTTGGATTCTGCTTGTTGGGCACGCATAGCACGCATTCCTAGGCTTATATCGCATCTAAGGTGAGAGAAAAATTCTAGATCTCAAAATGTCATTTTTGTGTTTTTGCGTATAAATGAAGATTGAACCGTTAGAATTGTAATCTGATGTTAGATTATTGCTCCTTGCATGCTAGGGATCATTATATACTAATACTACGAGTTTCTGTCGGATATAGCATAATTTTTATTTTTCGGGTATTTAATTTTGATTAAAATGTTCAAAGTTGAATTAAATGAGTTGTGTTGATCGAAATCGATTGCCGTCGATTTCTAAATACTTGATAATTACGTGTTAGCGCTGTTGTAATGCCGAATTTTTGATTACATTGTTTGTGTGAAAATCTGGAAAATCCAGCCATGACATCTTAGGGTTTTAGGGTTATTGGGCATGATTTGGAGGTGTTATGGTGGATTTCCGAGAGGGCTAATGTAGTAGGTTGAATGGGTGAGTGATAGGAACTGATTTGGCAATGTTTGGATTAGTAGATTGTAAGTTATGAATTTTAGAAGTTTAGGTTGTCATTCTTTAATTTCTTGAACGATGCCTTAGATGGTTGGGTAGTGTTCGAGTGAGGAATGGTGAGTTGTTGATGAGTAATTTAGAGTTTAATTATGTATATTATGCATGTCCGGTTAGATGGCCTACTTTATCATCTAACTACGTTGTTTGTTGTTTAATTTAATATTGATGTTATATTGATGTTATTGATTGATTATTATTGAATGCGGGAATCGGGCACTCTTGTTGCTGATCTCCCAATTGATTGATTGATTTATGATTGATTATTGATGATTGTTATGGAGTCTTGGTATGTGTGTGCCACCTCTCGGGCAGCGTCGGGCTGTCGGGTTGATAACGGCATGACTGCCATAGGCTACCCCCAGCTCGCTTGACGGAGGTGTCATGGAGGGAGGGGCTAGTGAGGTACCTCGGGTGCGTGAGTAATGGGGAGTTATAAGAAGAACGGTTGAGATCGTGATGGCGTTTGGAGCTACACCAAATAGAGTATCCTTTATTGATTGGTTATATAGTTATGTGATGATAGCATTATTTATGTTGTTGTGTGTTTACTTGCTCAAAGGACTAAATCCAAGGAGCGTAGTGAATACTGTCGAGATCGAGCGGATCCTCACTGGGCTTATGTATATAAGCTCACTGTCTATTATTGCATGTCTCCAGGAGTACTTTCACAAGATTACGGGTACGTGCCTCCTGAAGAGGAGAATGTGGAAAACGTGCCTTTCGTGGATGAGTCATATGTCCCTGAGTCTTATCCATGATTCTATGTTGTTAAACGTCATGTATATTAGCTTAATGGACTTTTATATGCTTTACGGTTCTTAGTGTAATAGTTGTTGAAAAGATGATGATCCAAATGATGTTAACTTAGTGGCTTCCTTTTTGTCTACGGTTAAGTTGGTAGATGGGGCTCAACCTACTTTTCAAATGTATGATAAAGTTGAGGTATTGTATGTCATGTTGGAACGGAGGCGTATAACGAGGATGTTTTATTGTATAATATGGTTGTGTTGTATGTTGTTGTTTGTATTGAGGAATTACTGGATGTATGATGTTTAATGAGGTTGGTTTAGAACCTCGGAAATCTGTTTACTGTCGTTATGCCGCCGAAATTCCGTTGCGTCCTGACTGATTATAGGTGGGGTCGAGTTGGGGCGTGACAAACACCCTGGTCGAATTAGAAAAGAAACAGAGAAACTTTTACATTTTAGAAAATACAATGGGACAATTAGCAAAACTTATAAACTTTAGGGGCTAAATTGCAATTACTAAAAGTTAACTTGGGGACCAAGATTTCATTTACAACTAGGATTTAAGTTTGGCTAATTACCTAAGGGGCCCCACGACTTAAGCTAGGCAACATGGGGGTTGATTTGTAAAGATGACAAGCAATTGGGGTTAAAAATGCAAATAGGCAATAGTTTGGCTAGGCTTCCAAAACAAGTTAGCTTCCAAGAGAAGAATAAGACGATATTTCATCTTCTCTTCTTCCCCAAGTTGGTTGACCACCATAGGTATAAGGACCCGTTCCTAAATCTCGAGTAGTAATATATGAAATAAGTGTTATTTGTTTTATTTTAAGAATATGTGTTACAATTAGTATATCAAACTAAGCATTCATTTCAATTAACAAGTATATTAAGATAATTTGTGCTTGGAAGTGATTAGAGATGTTAAAGTTAATTTCTATGGAGTTTTCTTAACTACCTTAGCTAGGATATGGTTACAAAGATTTACTAAGAAATGGAACAATAATAAGTTGTGTTTCAAAACCTAGAGTAGGGATATTAATAACCTAGCTTCTAACCATGAGTACTATCACTTGAGTTACTAGGACTTGGTTATGAGTGAACTATTAGAGTAACGGGATAGCTTAAAGCACTTGGTGGTATCTAAATTATTGATTAAGCTTAAGGTACAAATTTATCTTGAGGATTTATATTGGTTGCGTGCAGACTATCATCTTCTAATTGAACTACGAATTAAAGAATTACGAATTCGAGTGGAATTCGAGTGGCACTAAAAAAGAGTTACAACTAGAATAGTAGATTAACCTAAGGACAAGCCTTAATCTCATAGGACTAGTGGTTATTGGTATTACTAAAAATAGTTCGGGTGATTGTTCATCTTCCGTTGTTGCTTATTTATTTGTAGATAGGTCTTACCTTATTTGAAGGAACTTAGCTAAGATTTGTATTTATTTGAGACCTTACCGCTAAGCATGGATGTGTCCTAGAAAATGATTAAGGAATGATACTTAGTTTGCTAATAAAGGACTATAAACAGATAATTAGCCTAGTACACTATCTTTTATTTGGACGAATTATAAAAGCCTTTAAATATATGTATATAATTTTTAACCTGGGTAATGAAAAGGATTGACTAGTATGACTATGAAGTATTAGAACAACTGCAAAACAAGTTAGTTAGGATAAGAAATCATTAAGATTAAGGTTTTGAATATTTCGCATTAGGAATTCGATTGTCTTTTATTGGATAAGGCACTCACATTTAGTTATTGATTCGAGAGTTTGTATCTACTAGGTAGTTATATGCTAACCTAGATTACGAGAAGGAAGCTAGGTAATGTTATGGTTGTTATTAAAGTTTTACAAATTAAATTGATTCTTATCAATTTATGACTAAGAAGTTAGTTAATCAAGTTATAGGTTATACTACTTAGCCATCTGATTCGTTTATATGACCACACCCATGCTAGTTTTCACCACCATTTGAGCTTGATTTAATAGTTTTGTTGAATTAGCGTGATGTGCTAAACATTGGAGTATTAAATAATGGGATGGTAATGCTAAACTTTTATTTCAAATTAAGTTATTTAGAAATGGTGATATATATGATGTACTTGAAAAGTTCCATTGGTTAACTAGTTTTGATAAGATAATTGGGGAAATTATTTTTCTGCATTAGTTAATTAGTCATCACTTACAAATTAATTACCAACCTCGTCGAGTTAGGATAACCATTTAATTACCTGGTGCTTAGTATCATTATTAACTAATAGCAAGGCAGCTCTGTCAGCCGCTGTAACTAAACTTTTCGAAGCTACCATGAAAAATGCCACGAAGGCAGCTACTTGCTTCGTCTCTAAGCCCCTGATTGAGCAACTTGTTGAATAAAGCCAAAACTCCACCGCATACTAGATGCATTAACCATTATCATTACCGTACTTGATAGTTATGAAAGCAATTGTCCAGCAAGCAGCTTGGTTTTACTCGAATATTACTAGGATTAAACACTTGTATTCTTGCATGTTAGCATTCTTCTTTAGGCAGACAATGTAGCAGCTTAGGTTAAATATCATCGGATAGATGGCATGCATACATGACACGAATGGCTGCTAGCTTACCATTGTTGTCAATGAAGAAAAACTTGATTCAGCAAGCTGTTATGAATTGTGTCCTAAAGTCAGTCATCGAGTATAGCTGGCAAATTAATTTGTATGTGGATTATTGTTCTATTAATAATATTTGGCCATTACATCATATCATCCATCTTCTTTTACCTTTGATTGATCATGATGTAGTCCTTAGAATGACTTTATGGAATCATATGAATGAGGGTTGATTTTGGTCATTCTTAAACTTTGTTCGTAACCGAATGATGAAATTGGTATTGGGACGTCAATTTCATCGAGTATAGGTTATTGTTTGTTGCATTGGTTGGTTATCCTCATGACCCATGGGTGTTGGGACACCGGTGCGATAAACAGGTGACATGTGGAGACATGTTCACTGAACATGACTCTCTCTACGAGCGTCCTATGGTATGTACCCTACTATCTAAGGATAGCTCGTGGTACATGTGGTAGACATGTTCCCTCTGACCTGAGACTGCCATAGAGACTTACGGATTACTCCTCATGCTTAGGTGCCGGACTATCCAAATTTTTAATCTGGTAACAGAAGGTTACTGGGTATGGGCAAGTGCCGGAGAAGTCAATGTGTGAGTTAAGATGGGATTGACCACTTCGGGTATTTGGAGAATGGTGTTTCTCTTAATTTCAACTCAGAAAGTCTTTGGCCAAAGCACATCTCGTGATGAGTCACGAGGGTAAGTCATGATGTGTCATGGCAGGAATGAAAATTGACATGAAGTGACTAAATTAGGGATTTGACAGTTAAACATGTCCCTAGGGTTATTTCGGAACACCGAGGGTCATAAGGAATTCACCATTGTACCGAGGTTCGTTGAATATTGCCTTGCACCTATTTAGCTTATTCGGTCGTCTGGAACCATTGCTAAATGGTTTCTTCGATTAGTGTAAGGATAGTCTTTATGCTACCGGATTAAGTTTGAACCTATGGAGTCACGCAAAAGAATAAGTGATTTAATTGGAGAGACGACCTAATTATAATCAATATTTAATTGAGAATTAAATATTATTTCTGATTAATATTTAATTAAGAATTAAATATTATCTAATTATTATTATTAGGTCGTTGATTTAATTATTTGATAATTTCTAGCTAGCACTAGTTTTATGATTTATCAATTAAATCCTAGGCTGTTTAATTCAAATTAAATAATGATTTAATTTGAATCGTTGTGGGCTTTATGGAAACCCACATTAAAAATTGGGTTTTTTTAACTATTTTGGGAGTTGGCCTTTTGAAAAGCTTAGCCCACATGGTCTTTATAAGAAGGGCCATGTAGGGTTTTCAAATTAAAAAAAAAAGATTGATATATATCGTTTTTCTGAAAACGTAGGAACAAGAAAAAAAATACCCTCTCTCTGAAAATTATAGCCTCCTCCTCTTTCATCCTTGTTCGCGTGCGAAGTAAGAGGAGCTAGACGCTTCCGTTGGACAATTCCATAGCATTACCACGAATCGTTCGAAGAGGTAATCCTAATTCTCTGATTTAAAATTGTCAATTATTATGTATAACGAGTTGATCCTGGTGGAATTCCAAGAGATAGTCTCACGGATTTCTTGCACAAGCTGTCTTTTGCGCGAAGGCATTTAGAAATGATTAGCTTTGTTGTTGCGATCCAATAAGATCAAGACTGATGCGTTATAAATAGGCTGCTAAGTTTTAGGTTTTAACACACACAAAACAAAGAAAAACAATAGACTTTCATTAGCTTTTAAATTTCCTCTTTAAGTTGAAGACAACCCACAATTTACACTCAAACAAAGGTGAGGGTTTCTTTTTAGATGCATTACTATCTTTCTATGCATATGTTTATAAGCTATATGTGTGGATTTATTTTTGATTAAAACCATTATAGTTAATATACATATGTATTAAGTTATATGTGTAGCAGATTAACTTAGAAATATTGTATTGTTATTCTTTTGAGCTACATATGAAAGACATAATATAAGTTTGGCTTACATTTTATTAGGGTTAATTTGTATGAGTACTACTGAAAGATGTTACAAATCTACTTTATATTTATATATATAAGAATGTTAGTAGGTTGCTCAAAATGTGAGGGCATTAACTTTAAAGCACTTACTGGTAATAAGCTTACATTAAGTCAAATGAATTAAGGAATCACTCCTAATAAAATTGAAAAGCTATGTAGGAGTCAATATTATACAACCTAAATACTTTTTAAATTGTCTACCACTAGTTTTACTGTTCCTCTTTTCAAAAATTAGATGGCCATTTAGTATTGTTCTTAAAGGGTGGATACATGTGTGTGGACAAATTAAGGATTTGATTTAGTAGTAAAGTTTATATGTACGATTATAGGTTAAATAACATAACTATTTAACCCTACCAACTACAAATTAATACTAGTTCTTTAACAATGGCTAATCCTATTTAACTTTGTGGGATTATTATTTCCCCTTTTATAGGTCTACCAACCATATTTTCATGTCATTTCCAAAATACTTAATTAACTAGAGTTTTAATTAAAGATTATCTATAACGCCCCAACTCGACCACACCTACGATCAGTCAGGACGCAACGAAATTTTGGCAGTATAACGACAGTAACACGGACATCAGGGCTCTAAACCAACCCTTTATAACTTCATACAATCAACTCCAAAGATCAACAACAACTCCACAACCGTTTCAACAACATAAACACAACCATTGCCATATATTAAACAACCATTCATCGGTTCATTCATAAGTTATACGCCTCTGTTCTAACATCATGCATAGGCTACATCATGCATTCGCAAAATAGATTACAAGCCAGTTCAGTAACCTAATCATGTTAAAAAAGAAGACTATTAAACCAGATTTATATAAGTCTTTATCTTTAAGTAAGTTATACAATACAACATATTACGAAAACTAAGACAAACTCATGGAAACGACTCCGGCACATAAGACTCGTCCACGTAAAGCACATTCTCGGCCTCTTGAGGCACGTACCCGTAATCCGTTTCAGTAACACCTGCTTGCAGATAACGAATAAGAGTGAGCGTATATAAAATAAGCCCAGTGAGGATTCAATAGATCTTTTAAAAGTATTTACTATACCCCTTGAAAATCATCATTTGAGCAGTAAACACACAATGAACATCAATATCAATATAAGTACAACAAATACAATAACCAAACAATAAGGATATTGTAGTTGGTATAGCTCCATACGCCATCACGATCTTAACCATCTTCTTGTAACTCCCAATTACTCACACACCTGAGGTACCTCATCTAGCCCATCCCTCTATGGCACCTCCGCCCATGCAAGCTGGGGGTAGTCTATGATAGTCATGACATTATCAACCCGACAGTCCAATGATGCCCGAGATGTGATAACCCGAACCCGGCATGCATTTAATAGCATTTGACTGCATTTAATTAAGTGCTTAATTAGTTAATCATCCATTTTGCACTATTTTGATATTTATTTTAAAAATATTCAAATAATTTTAATAATGATAAATTTAAAAGATTATTACCTATTTTGATTGTTTTCAAAATTTGAATTTATTTTCTTGTATTTAATTAAGTGTCATCTTAAATGTTAGCATTTAATTGCATTTGATTACGTGTTTATATTAACTTGTTCATTCATATCTTAGTATTAATTTCTTAATTCTTTAAAATATTCTAGAAATAGTTAAATTAATTATTTTTAAATGAGTTTTGATTATTTTGATTGTTTTGATTATTTTAATACTCGGTTTTATTTTCATGCATTTAATTACTCGGTTTTCAATTAAATGAGAAAAGTAACTCCGAGCCTGAGTGAATTTTAAACTATTCTACTATTCTACTTTTCAAAAAAATTATAGTTTTATATTATTGCTCATCATTTGATTAGCGATCGTTCATTGACCGTTCGATCGTAGCATTTCGAAAATGGAAGTTAGAAGAATATTTCACGAATTTCATGAATAGTATTTCTAGTTTAATTTAGTTAGATTTTAGTTGTTTTTCATTTAATTGCATTGTTTTAGCTTGAGCTAGATTAAATGCCATCAAAATGAGCTTGTTTGACCATATTTTCACTTAAGCTTGACCTTGCAAAATGACCAAAATGCCCTTTGTCATCTTTTATAAATAAAACAAGGCAAAAATCAAAACAAAACAAATCCACAAATGCCCATTTTGTCCCCCCTTGGCCGAAAGTTCAAGGAAAATGAAAAAAAAAATTGATTTTGCATTTTTAGGCCAAAATCTTGCGTGGAATCGGATGAGTATCGTGGCTCGGGTCCTTGCGGGTCTTGGTCTTCAATCTCTGTGAGGGTTTTCACGTTTTTGTGCATTTTTATTTGAATTTGATTTTTGATTCAATTTTTCAAATTTGATATTTATTGTGTTATAATGTCTGTTATTGCTTGAAATAACTTTCTTAAGGTTCGTAGAGCATTGCTTGTTATTTATTTAGCGATTTTTACGGCTAGAAATGCAAATTTAAAACTGGGGAAGAACAATGAATAGTATTTTGAATAGTAAAACCCTAGAATTTCGGATTTTGATCCGAATTGCGATTTCTTGATTTGGATAGGTGCCATTAGGGATAGAAAGATAAAATGTGCAATAAAAACGGATCGGCATTTGTTAAAATTAGAAATTAGACAAAGAAACGTAAAGGGGCCATTTGATCAAGTGTTGACCGTGCTTGAATTGTGGCATTGATTGGGTGACCGGTTAACATAGCTGTAGTTCAAATGCAGTAGGTGGACTTTCGGGTTTCGGTTGGGAAAGTGAGGTTTCGTGCTATAGAAACGTGCCTTGTAGTACCTAAGTGAATGTAGTGAAATCGGTTTCCTAATCCTGTAGCTCGTTTGCTCGTAATTCCCTTTGGAAGTTAGGGATTAAATAGTGATATTTGTCGTTTTCGTGTTTGAATTGCTATTACTTGTTTAATTGATGTTATTGTTGATATTAATGATAATCATGCTTGAAAAGTTAATTGAATGCTAATATTGATTGTAAATGCTTGATATCTCGTATATCGCCACTAATCTGTACTTTTGTGCTATCGCTCGTTTATTGCTTGTATCTCGTATTGCATTGCATAGTGTCAGGCGCGTGAGTGATGGGCCTCTCTGGGCAGTCTCGGGCTGCCAGGGTTGGTTTGCTCTAGCTCCGTGTCCTATTCCCATTCTCGCTAGGGATGCCGCCTTGGGAGATTTGGGTCGTAGATGTGTCGGGGTACATCCGGAGTACACCCAGTGGAAGTTATAAGGTGGTTGCGCGCTTATTGTCATCGTTGTCAACATCAAGCTCGAGATTGATGTATCGCTCGTGAAATGGTACATTGCTTGTGTGAGTGAACTATGACCTTCAAAGTGTGGTATAGCTTTGATTGGTTGTGTTAATACTTTCTTTATTTGTTATTTTTTTGTTGTTTATATTGATTTTTTTTCTTATTGGATATATATTGTTTAACTGTCTTATTTGCATTGCACGATCTTCTTTCTCTCCACCTTTATATTTGTTCCGCCCTCACTGAGTATACGTGTGTTGAGTATACTCACTCCTCACTACCACATTTCAGGAATTGCCGTGTTAGCTGAAAAGCTCGTGCTTGAAGAGTTGTCTTGCGTGTTATGTGGCTGAGTGGTAGAAAGATGCAAAGATGTATGTTTTCGTGTAATGTGTGTATTTAGTGTTAAAAGGAATGTAATTTAAGTTTAACTAGATTATTGAAGTGGTATGATAAGTTAGTTTATGTATTTAGTTAGTATAGTTTAACTTCAATGCATGTTTGTATTGTCTAAAGAAAAGAGTTAGAGTAGTCTGGGTACTTAAAAATGTATATATATACTTGTTATGTTTAATAGTTGAGAACCGAGGCTCGGATGGCCTTGAGGAATTTTGAATGGTTGGACACGGTGCTGGTCCACTTATATGCTGTCGCAGGTTTGCATTATGCCTAAAAACAGCAGAGACTCCGTCCGTTTTTCCTAAAAATTTTGCCCGGGTTTGGAATTGGGTTGTGATTAGATTGATTGATAGAACTTCCGGTCTTGAGAGGGATCAGGGTGTTACACGAGATGTGGCACACACTAATCAAGACTCATGACAATAATAATAAACATTCATATCACAGGAGGACAACAAAAGTAAGTTGTCTATCTCCCGGCATCATCAATAATCAATCAGTTAACATCATTTCAATAATATAACATCAATTAATCAATTAACTACTCAACAACTAAGTTAGATGACAAAGTAGGCCACCCAACTTACATTCATTAAACCATAAAACCGACCCGAATCTAACCAAAAACAATCCCAGATTCAAACACTCAAACACTACCCAAACAACCAAAGGCAATATTTCAACATTTAAAGAAAGACCACACAAACTTCCAACAATCATAACTTACAATCTACTAATCCAATGACCTCCAAACCACTTTCTATCATTCACCCACTCAAGCCTCTACATTAGCCCTCTCAAAAACCATCCATAACCCATCCAAAACAAGCCCAACAACCCTAATTCCTCAATGCACTAAGGCTGAATTTTCCAAACTTTCACCACGACATCCAAATCAAAAATTTGGCATTATAACATTACTACCCCATAATTAAAAAACTTTTAGAAGCCACCACCAACCAATTCCAACCATTACAACAACAATTATTCAACAATGAACTCAAAATCAAACTTTAAAACCCGAAAAATAAAAATACAAGCTACTACCGTTCAAAATTATATAAATGCACATAAACGATCTTTAGCATCCAATGAGCAACAATCTGACAACAGTTTAACATTCCATCGGATAAAAATTCAATTATATGAAAATGACACGAAATAGAATTTTAAGATCTAGAATTTTTCTCTCACCTTTGGTGTTATATGATGCTAGAAATGTGTGCAATGGGTGCCTAACAAGTGAGATCAAGATTTGAATCACTCAATTCAACTTTGAAATGCAAAATTTATGAGAAAAATACTTTGAAAAACCTTGAAAATGTCTTCTTTCTTCTCCCTCAAGGGCTCACGGTTTTATGGTTGTTTTTGTGGTATTTTTGGCTGAAATTGTTAATATATAAGTTAAATGAAAAGTCAAAGAAAGACTAAATGGTCAAACTTGACAAAAATGAAGTTTATAATGCAAAAGACTAAGTTAAACCTCATTTTCAATGCATTTTTCAATTGTGCCATTTTAGAAATATTTAAAATGAAATATAATTTCTATTTAATATATACTAGGCCAATGAAAGTCAATGCAAGAATCGTTTTGAGCAGAAATTACTATTTTAGCTTAAAAACGCTACTTTTCGCTTGAAAAGTCTATTTTAAATTCCTAATCTGTTTCAGAAATAATTTTTTAGTAAATCATGGGTCTTTTAATAATGGTGGACTAGTTTTTAAAATGTTTAAAAGACTAGTTTCAAAAATTTAGCGAAAGGGTCTTCAAATGCCATTTAACGTCACTTTAAATGAAATTTTCTCCAAAAATGTTTATGAAAATTTTATAAATGCACATATATCATGTAACAGGATTAGTATTTAAATAAACCTAGTTTGGTCAAATAATATAAAAGTCAAAGTCAAAGGAGACCAAAAAGTCAACATTTATAAAAAGTCAATGATGATAAAAGTCAACTTTTTCTAAACAGTCAAAGTTAATAAAAGTTAACATATTTCAAAAAGTCATAGTAAATGAAAGTCAACATTTTTCGAAAGTCAAGGTAGAAGAAAAGTTAACGAAATAATCGGTTTTAATAAAGTCAAAACTAGAAGTCTAGGTCAAAGTTGATAACTTAAGCTATTTCAGTTGTTTTTGTCAAAAATAATAATATTAATACTATCCAACTTAAAACTGTTCACGGTTACTATTTACACAGCACTATTCATCCTTTGACATTACTATTCACACAGTGATGTCAACGCCTGGGTTAGAATGATTTAAGCGCCTGGGTTAGCGCCTGCGTCACGTATTTTTACTATTCACTGTCAGCTGGTTACTATTCAAGGGTTGAATTTTACTATTAAGGTGTTGACCGTTGACTTTGACTTTGACCAAATGTTGAACAAGGCTTTTTCAAGATTTTTCGGCATCTTAAGTCTGTTTTCGCACTCCGTTTGGCCAAATTCAATCTCGATTTGCTCGTGTCAAGATCGCTCTACCTTCCTCCTTTACTGATGTATCGACGATCGTTTCCAAATGCTAACATATGACGTCATTTTTGCCATTTCTCCTTCAAAACCTATATTGCACTAAATTTGTATCAAATATTCAATTTAAGCTTAAAAAAATGTATCCATATAATTAGATCCTATAAAATACAAGATTAATAGTGAGTTTGTCTTCCAAACAATTTTGTCCCAAGAAGTTATTTTTGTATCTAGCAAGAAAGAAACACATGTTAATTACAAAAAATCCTTAAGCCTTTTTAAGTATTTGTAACTCAATCAAAAGGTTAAAAAAAAGTAATTACGCAAGATTTATTAAATTAAAAATATTTCTCACGGATAGTCATGTAATGTTAAAAATCAACTACCTTCCAAGTCATGTAATACTTGTAACACCATGACCCCTCACGAGATCGGCAATTCTATAAAACATACTATACTCAACCCAATACCAATCCCGGGCATAAAATTTAAGAAAAACGGACAAAGTTTCCCCTGTATATAGGACGAACAGTTCACCTGCACATAGAATATAAATGGACCAGTACCGTGTCCAAACATTCAACAACTCCTCAAGGTCATCCGAGCCTTGGTTCTCAACAAACAAACACAAGCAATTATACATTTCCAAATCCAACGACTATCCTAACTCTTTTCCTTTAGACAAGCACGAACATGGAAGAAATTTAAACCTTACCAACTTATTACATAAACTAGGTTATCATGCCACTCTAATGACCTAGTTAAACTTAAATTGCATTTCTTTATACATCGAGTATATACAATTCATGGAAGTAAAACTTTACAACTTTTACAACTCAAGCCACATTACACGTAAGGCAACTCTTCAAGCACGAATTATCACGTAAACACGAACTTTCCTGCTGGCACGGCATTTCCTAAAAGGTAGGTAATGAGGAGTAAGTATACCATCATGTATACCCAGTGAGTGAGGGGAACAGTATACAGGGAGTATTTATAAGGGGGTTCGTGCAATGCAACTTTTAAGTCAACAATATCAATTTAGCAAATAAGAGACAATAAACACTAAAATGCCATACATTAAAAGGATACGATTCACTTCAACCCCAAACACTCCAAAATTCACTTGATCTTCAACCACGAACCTCGATCAATGTGCTGACATAAACCCCAAAATACTCCAGTGGGTATAACCTGGATGTACCCCAAAATCTTACGACCCAACACCCCCTAGCAAACTCCAGACCAGGCGAGCGAGGGACTGAGCAACCATGGTAGCCGAGGTATACCGGCAAGCCCGATGCTGTCTGGATTCCCCGACACTACCATGCCCAAATAGTTGTGTAACCACAATGCAATGCACTCAAGATGATGACAAACAAGATAACCAAATAATCACATAATCGAGGGGCAACAAAGTAGGTTGCCCTTACACACAATATATAATCAATAAGTACACATTACTTAACAATTATACTAAATCACATAATATTTGAACAAGAAAATAAACTACTATGCACATAAGGATGAAGACTCTCTCACCTACAATTAAGCCAAGTATGCAAGAAAATAGCTCTGATTCACTTCAAACTTTCTCGAATTAGCTCGAATATGTAGCCCTAGTGTTTTCATATAAGTTTAGTACTTTAGCAATTAGCTATATCATTTCCAACTTAACTATAACTTAACTCAATAGAAGTTACTTATATAATCACTTATGTATATCATATCACTACATAGCCCAAATAATCATACAAATAACTCAAAATCATTTCTTTAATCTTATAAAGAATATTAACTACATTAACCTTTAACACGTTAAACTTCATAACTAATCCAACTTTATTTATATCACAAGGGAATATTAAGTTGAGTATTCAATCAAAACGACCACCTTTAATACTTAAACATAATTCAACTATAACCATGACCTAAAAATCATTTTCATGCATATTCATCCAAATACATTTTAGTAGCATAGAATACTTAGCAGTTAATAACAAAAAGTTAACTTTAACTAGTTAGTTATTAAACCTTCTTTTCAATCAAAAGGACCAAACAATCAAGACAATTAATGGAATATACTCATATACATTTCATAGCTCATACACTACACAATATTATCTAATCTTCTATTTGCAATCATTTCATAACTTCACTTAACTAAAGAACACTTCAAGTTCTTTAGTAACATCACACAAACTTGTAACCACATAGAAGCATTTACTAAGATATAAAGTTAAGCTAACTATAATTAACCAAACTATACTTAAAATATAATCCAAATGCTAATTGTATAAGTGGATACAACTAACATTAAAGTACTTTATCATGTAATATATGGTCTTGTTTACACTTAACTTCCAATTTCAACTAAATCATATTACTTCCAAGTTAGATCTGAAAATGTTAGATTGGTATATAACATGCTATCATATACATTATCTACTTAGTTAACATATAACTCATACAAGGGTGGCAAAATAATCTCTTGACTAACAATCCAATTAGCTAACTATAACTAATCAAAATTACCCTTAACATATAAACTAATTGTTCATCATACACGTAGCTCAACTTATTAACACGTAAGAAGTTACAACAAACTATATAGCAACGTACACAAGATATAGTCATGTTCCAATAAAATAGTCAAGTCATTCAATTCATGAACTTCACCAATAGATAATACAAGCTATTCCAATGCAATGAAACACTTTAATAATCAACTACAAGTTAAATACTAGCTATAAAACCCTAACTTCAATATTTTCCCCTTTGAATTCAATAAGTCGGAACTAATTTTAGCCGAGGTTTAGTTAACTAAAGCATCTAGGCATTCTCTAACCCATTTATGATACCTATTCGAAGCATTAAACTAGTTCTAAAGACTCTAACTGCATTAATTCTAAGGTACGCATACGAGGGGTCATGAAAATAAATATTTTTGGAATTCAATAAATTTTAACGTGGGGACATTTTATCCACCCAACAACATATATCTAGCATTAGATTTAGGTTTGGGGTATTATTTATTGGGTCTGCGTGAATAGTGCCCGTTAACTAACTTTAACTAAATGATCTTACAATTCAAGCATTTATATCCCATTCAAAGCTTTATTCTAGGTTTATTTATTCCTAAATTGAGTCTAATTGACATTCAATCAAGAACTAATGCGAGGTTACCCAAAAATTTCCAATTTCCATATGAAACCGTAACTTGAAATTTAAGATGGGGCTATCTAGCATTGAACCAAGATATCCAATCACATAAACATGTTTTCTACTCATATTTGAGAGTACAATAAGCATATCTAAGCAAATATAGTAGATTATTTAACCTCAAGAAGCAATAAGAGCACAAAACAATTAAGTTCAACAGTTTCAACATCCCAGTAATAGCTCAAGTTTTGGTGCACAATTACCTAAGCAAATGAAGTCCTGTGAAACTTATTTTTACATGTATCGAAATATCTTCGAAAGTAGATAACTCTAGAATCAAATAGAACTCAATTCCGAGTTAAATTCATCAAGATATGACTAAAACAACTCAAGTGTGCAAAGCTATTCAGATTGGTCACGAAATCTGTCAGGTTTTGGTTTTTATTTTCTTAGAGGCATTAGATGGAGGAATTGGCCAACTTGACCTAACAGGAACTTGTTCTAAACTGGCTTATCTAGGTCCTGTAAAATTTTCATAATTTTCCAAGTAGTCTAACTAGGTCAACAACTCCATGAAATTCTGGCAAGTAAAACTGTCCTGCACCAGGTCAACTACAAACCTCACTGATTTTGGCATTTTTAGGCAAGTAAATGATTTTTCCTCACGACCCGACCTAAACAATCATTATTCATCTCAAAGTCTAGATGAACATACATATTTTTCTAGAATTTATCCTCAGAGGTTACATGCTCAAATAGGTCACACAATACAGCAGCTATAACAAAAATCCTGTAATCATATACATGTCTAAACTTGTATAATACAACAATTTCTTACTCAACAACACATATATATATATGCAATATAACTTCTGAAATCAGTTTTTACAGGATTTCCCTCACCTTATAATCTCAAGAAATGATGATATGAAGCTTGAGAGGGCAAGATCTAGCTCCTATCTTTCTTCGTTCTTCCTCTTTTTTTCCCTGATTTC
The DNA here is from genome assembly GCA_037974665.1 of Ehretia macrophylla. Lineage (NCBI taxonomy): Eukaryota > Viridiplantae > Streptophyta > Magnoliopsida > Boraginales > Ehretiaceae > Ehretia > Ehretia macrophylla. The sequence goes on from CM075773.1 coordinate 77,970,383, forward strand.
TTCTCTTCTTGTGTGTGTGAGTGTTTTTCAGCGTTTATCAGTGTATGTGTGTGTGTGTCTAATTTTTGTGTGTGTTTTGTATGAGTGTGCATATGATATGTATGTGTATATATGTATAATAAAAGATATATATTCCTAATGACTAACTTACCCCTAACTAAATACTTATTTATTAGTTTGTCATTTTGGTTAAAATCTAACTATTTAGTTACTCCAATTCCTAATTGTTTACGTTAATCATTTTCTACGATTCCTATGATTTTTTCAAAATGTTCGGGAAGTCCCGAAATTGCACGAAAAATGAGAATTATGCACATTAACCAATTAAATATGCCTACTTACATAAGAATGCATTTATATTGATGCAATACATGTCAATAAATGAAATTTCTTGTTAAATTAAATGTATGCACATAATTTGAGATAAATGCATGTTAAAGGCAATTGATTGCGCGTAGAACAATGAATAACCTCACTAGCAAATAACAATGCAGTTTCGCACCTTTAAATATATTCTAATTATTTTACTTGCATGTTATTCTTAATTAAATGCACAAATAAGATATGCAACAGTCAATTTAAATATGATGGAGGTCTCGAGCATCACAATACTCCGTTAGATTTTTTTTTTAGGTGAATAGATCACTCGATCAATGGACAATGGTTGATTGATCGGCTTCTTTGAAGTGTCGCCTTTCATTGATTGCATTTGTATTTGGTGAAAGGAGACTTGTTTGACAAAGTTTTGAATTGATAGATTTTTCATAACAAAGGTGCTAAAAATGGTTAGAGAAAGCACTCGTTATGATTTTTTTTCTGTCTCTGTTTTGTTGAATCAACACTTTGAAAATTACACGAGTCATCTAAGATATGTATTTTTTTCATATTTGTTTTTTATATATATACTTTTTAACTTTATTTTTTTAGGGAGTACACCAACCTAGAAAAATCAGTCAAATTTTAATAAAACATAACATCTCACATTGAAAATATTTTAATCTAACTCTTTTTTTGATAATTAATCAAAAACCTCTAATTAAATCATGTGACACTGTTGGGATAAAATAACAATTAAGAAGGTTTCAGGAGTAAAAATTCCTAGATACAAACTTAGCTCTAGCGGTTAATCCTTTCTTCATTCCATTCTCACAATTAATTCAATTGTTTTTATCAAAATTTAACATATTTCAACAATTAACTACTCAAATTTAATTATCATAAATAAATGAAGCAAGAAAATTAGAAATAGAAGATTTTAGAAATTTTGAAAATTTTTAACAGATGGTATCGACTATTTTCTCCTACCTCCTCAAACCCGAGCCTTACATTACCCCCAATGTAAGAAAGTGATGCAATGCATTGCAAATTAAAAAGATAGATACAACCTGATAAAAATTTCAAGTATTGGTCCTCGATTGATTCCAAAAGATATTAATCATTCATAGCTTCAAACACCAACATATTGTGAGGATAAAATAGAAGAAAAACTATATACAACAAACTCTTTGTAAGGTTTTTTTCTTTCTTTTTCAAAAAAAAATAAAAATAAAACTTAATTATATACAATTAGGTTTTTTGCAAGATCTATATTTTTCCAACTTGTTATATTTTTTGATTTTTTTTTAAACTTTTAATTTTTTTCCAAAAAAATCAAAATCACATAATAGAACAAATACCCTTTTCTTTTTATTTTTCATTTTTTTGAAGAGAGATAAATTTAACAAGTCAAATCAAAATATACACAATAAATCTCCTTTAATGGTGTGCTAACTAATGCATTGGAGAAGACTCAGACTATATACACTAATGAATGTATAGCCAAAACAGTTGCTGAAAATTATGCAGAAAGGGTAGAAGCCACGCCAAATTACCAAAGTTGTTAAAAGACCTTAGTTGCAAGATTAACTAAGGCCATCCTCGAGACATATCAATTATGCAACCCCTAGATTTAATATTCAGGATAACTAAATCAAAATATTTTTTTTTCTTTTGAACCGCATTTGAGGGAGTTCGGACATTGGCCAGATCTACATCCCCAGTTTCAACAAATCAAACATCAATACTCCATTTTTTTTTCAACCCCTTCATCTTTTTATTCATGGAAATGGAAATGGTAGATTAACTTACCAAGTACAACAGCAAAACAACCTATATTATAAGCCTCCTTCTCTTTCTCTTCCTAGGAGCTGGTAAGTGCATGAACCAAACAAGTCAGATAAAGAAGAATCATAATAATGACATCAAGAACCACAAGCAAGGACTCATCTACCGTGAGATGCTTAAACAGCGCCATCTTCGTGGAAATTTCAACAAAAAAAAGAACTGAAGAATGAAAAATTTTATGGGGAGAAAGTAGGAGATGGTGTCGGCTCTATTGCTCGATTGTTGCATTGTATATTGTATTGTATTCATAGAGTCAGGGGCGGGTGTGATGGGCCTCTTTGGGTCATCTCGGGTTGCCAGGGTTGGTTGCTTTAGCTCCGTATCCTATTCCATTTCTTGCTTGGGTTGCCTCCTAGGAAGATTTGGGCCATAATATTGATTTGGTACTTCCAGGGGTATTCGAAACTAAAGTTATAAGGTGGTTGGGCCAGCGCGTCGTCATCGGATTTGTGATTGAAGTGGTTTGTGGAAAGTGAATTGTATCCTTTAATTGAGTGGTTATAGCCTTAGTGTTTAAAATGCTTGTCTTGACTTATTTGATTGGCTTAGTCTTATGTTCTTAAATGTTTAGATTGATTGACCTACTGGACTATTTGCATTGCACTCTTCTCTCACCTCCGTCCCGTGAGACCGTTTAACCCTTGCTGAGCAATAGTTTTTGCTCATCCCTTCTATACCATATTTTACAAGAGTAGTTAAGGCTATTCCTATTGAGGTGGTCGAGGAGGAAGAGGAGCAAGTGGAGGTGTTCCTTCGATTTTGCTTTCTTTGCTTAGCTGGTGGTTGGTTGTCAGACTTTTGTGGCGGGCCATGCTTGATGTACATGTTGATTGGTTGTCATGTTATTTTGAGGCTTGTAGCCTTGTATGTAGTTCTATTTTGAGGCCTCTATGGTCTTGTGTTGTATAGACTGAAAGTTTGTAAAGTTGTAAACACTGTACTCAAATGACCAGTGAATGCATTGCATGCTAATGGCTTTAACGGTTTAGTGGCATAAGTACCTGTGTAGTATGCATGACATTTTGGGTTTTTATCAAGTTGGTTAATGAAAGAATGTATGTATTCAAAGGAAGTTATCTTGTTTCAAATGAATATTGTGGTTCTGCGTGTATTCAATTGAATGTAGGGTTTTCGGATCGTCCATGGTATAGTGAAGACTCCATCCGTGTGTTGGGTCCGGACTTGGCCTTTTGCGAGGTCGGGTCAGGGCATGACATCTTAGGTGGTATTAGAGCATGATAGTATTGCATGAGCCGAGATATGTTTCTCGGTCTGTGGGGTAGATGTCTAAAATGATAAAGTGTTATTGCGTGATTGTTAAGTGAAAAGTGTCATAGTATGATTATGTGAACTTGGAGGGCTTATGTGCTTAAGTGAACTAGTTTGACATGTCAAATTGCGTGTTATGTGAATTGTATGATAGGATATTTGATTGTTATTGACTTGAGTGTTATCTAATCTTATGTGTTATATTTCGGTCTATAAACTTCTTTTATATGTTGCCACAGCTACTGTAAGTTGTTACTATGGCACCAGGTCGCTGTACTCGGGGTCAAAAGGCAGAGGAAGGGGTAGCAGAACAGGGTCAGCAACCGATGCCTGAACAGTTTATGGTAACTATGACTGCTACAGTTGACCGGATTACTCAGGTACTGCATGAACAGAGGCAGGAGCGGAATAATAATCCCCAGGTAAATCAAGTTAATCCTGGTAGACAAGGGCATAGGGTTGAGAAAAATCAGTTGGAGAAATTCCTTAGGCATGATCCGGGTAAGTTCTTTGGAGAACCGGATGACGAGGCATCTAAGAAATGGCTTAACTGTGTTGAGAAGATTTATGCTGCCTTGGGATACACTGACAAGAGAAAGATAGCATATGCAGTATTCCTGTTCGAGGGCGAGGCAGAACAATGGTGGAACACTATTAGGCTGAGGTGGGATAGTGAGGATGTTCCGCATTTGTGGGATGACTTTGTGAGTGAGTTTCGGGACAAGTATATTCCCGAGATGGCTAGGGAAAGGAAGGAAGGGGAATTTGTGAGCCTGAGGCAGGGAAACATGACCGTCACACAGTATGAGGCCAGATTTGTCAGATTGTCGAGATATATGCCTGAGTTGGTACAGCCAGCTAGGAGGATGATTAGTAGGTTTTTCCGTGGGCTGAGAATGGATATATAGTTGCATTTGACTGGGCAGCAATATGTTACTTATTCCGAGGCATTCTAAGCAGGCTCGAAATTTGAGAAACGGAAGGCAGAGATGGTAGTTGAGAGTAGCTAGCTCAGTATGAAACAGTACTTGGGCCAGAGTAGCTAGAGTCAGCAGAGGCAGCATCAGACTTTTGTTCAGGTTCCTCAGCAGCGTCCGTATCAGCCTCAGTATCAGATTCAGGCGAGACCAGCTGTGACTAGACCCCAGCAGGGAGGTACAGCTACTACCACTGTCAGAGCCCCCGCACCTTCAAGAGGCACTGTTGTAAGACAAAATCAGCAGTGCAACTTTTGTAATCGATCGAGGCACATTGAAGCTAACTGCTGGATGAAGAGTGGTAAGTGTACTGGTTGTGGGAGCGATCAGCATATGGTGAAGGATTGCCCTAAATTTAAGAATGTTCAGGGTCGTACTGGAGGCCAAGGTGTACAGAACAGGGCTGCATGTGCAAGACCGACATAGAGGGTACAGGCTAGAGTCTTTGCCCTAGATGCAGAGGAGTTACCCGATACTACAACTATAGTGGAAGGTACATTTCTTCTCAATACTTAGCCAGTTAAAGTTTTGATTGATCCCGGGGCTACGCATTCGTTTATAACTCCTGCATGTGCACGATCTGTGAATGTTAGCATTGATAAACTGCAACATAAAGTTGAAGTTAGTATACCTTTAGGCGCAAAATTTGTTACTGAGTCTATTTGTAAATCTTATGATATATTTATTGAGGACCATAATTTTCCTACTGATTTAATCATACTACCCTTCTGTGACTTTGAAATCATATTGGGAATTGACTGATTAGGGAAATACTATGCATAGTTGGACTGTAGAACAAAAATTGTTTATCTTCAGATTCCTGACCAACCAGTGCTTGAGATTGTTAGGAACCACAGGGCTATTAGAACGCCCATTTTATCATCAATCAAGGCTTCCAAGTTGTTGAATAAAGGCTGTGAGGCTTACCTAGCTTATCTAATCAATCAACCTACTAATAAGTTGAATCTGAACGAGGTTCTAATTGTTAAGGACTTCCCTGGTGTATTTCCTGAGGAATTACCAGGTTTACCACCGGATAAGGAGATTGAGTTTGTGATTGACCTAATGCTAGGTACTGCGCCAATTTCTAGAACTCCTTATAGAATGGCACCAACTGAACTTCAGGAATTGCAAATTCAGCTTCAGAGCTTGATTGAGAAAGGGTTTATACAACCTAGCTCTTCGACGTGGGGTGCGCCCGTGTTGTTTGTGAGGAAGAAAGACGGCACACTACGGTTATGCATTGACTATAGGGGACTTAATCAAGTTACAATTAAGAACAAATACCATTTGCCGTTGATTAAAGAATTCTTTGACTAACTACAAGGTGTGAGAATGTACTTGAAATTTGACTTGAGGCAAGGTTACTATCAACTCAGGATTTGGAGTGATGATGTACCTAAAATAGCATTCAGGACAAGATATGGTCACTACAAATTTGTTGTGTTACCATTTGGGTTGACAAATGCACCAGTCGCATTCATGGACTTAATGCAGAGGGTCTTTCGACCTTATCTTGATCAATTTGTCGTAATCTTTATTGACGACATTCTGGTGTATTCTAAGGATGAGGCTGAACATGAACAACATTTGAAGATTATGCTACAGACTTTGCAAAAAAGACAAGCTTTTTGCTAAGTTCAACAAGTGCGAATTCTGGTTGAATCAAATTTCTTTTCTGGGCCATATCATTTCACATCAAGGAGTTTCTGTAGACCCAGCTAAGATTGAAGTTGTTTCGTCTAGAAGAGACCTGAAATTGTGTTAGAGATCCGTAGCTTTCTGGGATTGGCAGGTTATTATCGGAGGTTCATCAAAGACTTTTCCAAAAATTTTGGGCCTTTGACCCAATTGACTCGAAAGAAAGTTGGCTACAACTGGGATGCTAATTGTGAACCTAGTTTCCAAGAACTAAAAAGGAGGCTAACTACAGCTCCTATACATGTTTTACCTGAGGGTACAGAAAACTTTGTTGTCTACAGTGACGAATCCAAAGAAGGATTGGGCTGCGTTTACAAATTCAATCTGGATTGTTAACTCAAATCAGGGGTGTAACGCCCCAACTCGACCCCAACTACGATCAGTCAGGACGCAACGGAATTTCAGCAGTATAATGATAGTAACACGGACATCAGGGCTCTAAACCAACCCTTTAGAACTTCATACATCCAACTCCAAAGATCCACAACTCCACAATCATGTTAACAACATACAACGCAACTATTTCCTTATATTAAACATTCTTTCAACAATTCATCCATAAGTTATACGCCTCCGTTCTAACATCATACATAGGCTATATCATACATTTGCAAAATAGATTATAAATCAGTCTAGCAATCCAATCATGTTCAAAAGAAAGACTATTAAACCAAATTTACATAACCCTTTTATCTTTAAGTAAGTTATACAATACATCATACTACAAAAACTAAGTCAAACTCATGGATATGACTTCGGCACATAAGACTCCTCCACAGAAGGCACATACTCAACTTCCTAAGGAACATACTCAAAGCCTGGTTCAGTAACACCTGATTGCAGAAAACGAATGAGAGTGGGCTTATATAAAACAAGTCCAGTGAGGAATTCGATAGATCTAGTGAAAACATTTACTTACACTCATAAAGCACCACATAAGCAATACATTCAAATAACTTATTCAACATTAACAATTCAATTCATTCACATAAATAACAATTCATTTGAGAAAGGATACTCTAGTTGGTATAGCTTCATATGCTATCACAATCTCAACCATCTTCTTATAACTCCCCATAACACACACCCGAGGTATCTCATCTAGCCCCTCCCTCCATGGTATCTCCACCCATGCGAGCTGAGGGTAGTCTATGATAGTTATGCCGCTATCAACCCGACAGTCCGATATCGCCCGAGAGGTGGCACACACTATCAAGACTCATGATAATAATCATAAACATCTCATATTCTGGAAAGACAACAAAGTAGGTTGTCCTCCAGGTCATCATCAATCATCAATCAGTTAATAACATTTCAATCAACATAACATCAATTAAACAACTAAAACAATTAAGTTAGATGACAAAGTAGGCCAACCAACTCAACATGCATTTAATATACATTCAAACCCGAACCTAATCAACAACATTCCAAGAATCAACTACCCAAACACTACCCAAACAACCAAGGACAACATTTCAACATTTCAAAGAAAGACTACACAAACTTCTAATGTTCATAACTTACATTCTACTAATCCAATAACCCCAAAACCACTTCCTATCACTCCACCACACATGCAAGTACATTAGCCCCATCAGAAACTAACCAAATACCACCCAAATCAAGCCCAACTACCCTAATTTGGCAATGTACCAAGGCTGAATTTTCTGGACTTTTACAACGACATCCAAATCAAAAATTCAGCATTACGACATTACTACCCCATAATTAACAAACTTTTAGAAGCAACAATTGTGATAACCCGAATCTGGCATACATTTAATAGCATTTGACTGCATTTAATTAAATGTTTAATTAATTAAATTAACCAATTTGCACTATTTTAATATTTCTCTTGGAAGCATTTAGTAATTGTATATTGAATAATTAAATGATTATTATCTATTTCTATTAATTATAGTAATTGAATTTATTCTCTTGTATTTAATTAAGTGACATCTTAAATGTTAGCATTGGATTTGTGTTTATTTTTAGTTAAACATTTATTTGTAGTTTTATTTTCATATTTCTTTTAGAAGTAATTAGAATAATACTTGAGCTAATTATTTTAACGGAATATCAACTACTTTTCATATTGATGTCAATCGGTTTTATTTTTCTTGCACTTAAATGCTCGGATTTCAATTAAATAAAAAGTAGCTCCGAGCCGGAGTAAATTTTAAACTATGATGCTTTTCAAAAATGATATATTTTCTTAAATTCTTTGAGATTTAATTGTATTTCTTTTATTGTTGCAAAGGGCATAGCATTTCGAGAGCGAGAGTTAGGAAGTGATTTCGAGTCCTCAGCAAATAGTGAAAACTAGTATTTACGGTGTTAATTTTAATGTTTTAATTTGTATTTAACTGGAATTGGATTTATGTTACTTGTTTTAGCCTTAAAATGCCACAAATTAAGCTAATTTGACCAACTTAGTTAGCATTGACCAAGAGGCTTTGACCCTTTGACTTTGTGTCACCTTACATGCATAATAAAAGCACAAAACAAAAAAAAGAAGCTGAAAAACAGAAAACAGCAGGGCCGAAAATGGAAGGAGAAAAAAAAAGAAAATTTCAACTACAAATCTTCTATTCTTCGCGTGAGCTTGGACGGGGTGGTTTCTGAGGCATCCATCGAGGTTTTCCTAGCGTCTGGGAGCGTCTAAGGTAAGGGTTTCATGTTTATTTGTTCTTTTGAATATTTTGTGTAATAACTTTGATTTTTGGATTTTATCCGTATATTGTTATTTTAATCATTTTGAGGCTTAAAGAATGTTCCCTAGCAATTGTAGAACATGTATTTATAGCTTTTTAACATTTTATGCGGTTGAATATTGAGATTGTAATTTTAAATGTCAATTGAATAGTAAAACATGAATAGTAAACCCTCGAAACGATGAAGTTGCGTTGTTATGCTTTCTGTTGATGTGAAAAGGTACTAGGTATGCTAGAATGCCTAATTGCATGGTTTGTTTAGGTTGCGTAATGGGAAAAATGAGAAATATACATTGGTGAAAGTCGGGGTCGTTTAGGTCGAGTTTAGCATTTCTTCGATTTGCGTGATAGCATTGTCTCAGTAGGCCATGGAAGCTCTTTTGGTGTGGTTATGGCATTGGTTGGGTGTTTGGTTAGTATAGTTGTAGTTCAAACGAACAAATAGGAAAATCGGGGCTTTGCGTGAATTCTAGGGTTAAGTAGGGTATCAGGGTCTTTAGACGTGCCTTATAGTGACCTAGGAGGATTGGTGAAGTCGGTTTCTAAAACTCGTGGCTCGTTTGAAAGTAGTAGCGTTTTGAAAGTTGGGGTCATTTTGTGTTTTTGTGTGTTTTTATAGTATAGTGCCTATAGAATGCTAGATATTGCTTGTTAAGCTTGTTGAAATTGATTAAGATTGAATTTGTATATTAGTTGTTGTTAATGTTTGTTAGTGTTGTTCTTGATATCTCGTTTAATGCCACTGATTTGTATTGTTGTGCTATCGCTCGTATATTATTTGTATCTTGTCCTGCATTGCATAGAATCAGGGCGGTGTGATGGGGCTCTGTGGGTAGCCTCGGGTTGCCAGTGTTGGTTGCTCTAGCTCCGTGTCCTATTCCCTTTTCTCGCTTGGGTTGCCTCCCAGGGAGATTTGGGTCGTAGAATTGATGGATACTTCCGGGGTATTCCAAACTGAAGTTATAAGGTGGTTGAGCCGGCGCGTCATCGTTAAAGTCATCGGAATCGTGATCGGTACATTACTCGCTCGAGTGAACCATAGCCTTCAAAGTGTGGTATAGCTTTGATTGGTTGTGTTAATGCTTTCTTTAATTGTTTATTGTATTGTTGTTTATATTGAATGCCTATTTATTGAATGTATTGCTTAACTGTACCTATTTGCATTGCACGATCTTCTTTCTCTCCACCTCGATATCTGTCTCGCCCTCACTGAGTATACGTGTTGTGTATACTCACTCCTCACCACCACATTTCAGGAAATATCATGTTAGCTGGGAAAGTTCGTGATTTCGTAAGAGTTCGTGCTTGAAGAGTTGTCTTGCGTGCCTATGTGGCTTGAGTTGTCGAAGTTGTAAAGATGTATGATTTCATGTATTGTATGTAATTAATATCAAAAGGCATGTAATTTAAGCTTCATTAGAATGTTGAGTAGTTTGATAAGTTAGATTATGTATCTAGTTAGTATAGCTTAACTTTAATGCATGTTTGTAATGTCCAAAGGAAAAGAGTTAGAATGGTTTGATAGTCTAATTTATGAAATAGGTTAGTACGGTTTAATTGTCAAGCATGAATATTTTTGTAAAAGATGTAAAGAGATAGGTTAGCTTTTAAATTGGAAATGTATGTATACTTGCTAAGTTTAATTGTTGAGAACCGAGGCTCGGATGGCCTTGAGGTGGTTGAATGTTTGGACATGGTATTGGTCCACTTATATGCTGTCGCAGGTTTGTATTTTGCCTAGAAATAGGGGAGACTCTGTCCGTTTTCTCTAAAATTTTGTCCGGGTTTGGAATTGGATTGTGAATAGATTGATTGATAGACTCCCGGTCTCGAGAGGGATCGGGGTATTACAACAATCAATCATTTCCAACTACTACAACAACAATTATTCAACAATGAACCATTAAATCAATTTTAATACACGAAAAATAGAAATACAGGTTACTACCATTCAAAATGCTATAAATGCATATAATTGGTCCTTGTCATCTTCTAAGCAATAATCTAACATCAATTAAACAAAATAACAACTAACAATGCATCAACTAAAATTTGACACAAACTTTAAAAATAAGATCTAGTTTTTCTCTCACCTTTGATGCAAACTAAGGCAAGAAATAGGTAGAATGGAAGCCCAACAAGCAAAATAAAGCTTTGAATGGAAGCAAACGGACTTGAATTGAGTTTTTTCTTCAAAAATGGTTGAAAACCCTTGAAAATTACTATTTATCTTCTCCCTCCTCTTGGTCACATTTTTGTGTGAGAAATGGTGGTGTTTTGGCTGATTTTGTGTATATATTAAGTTAAATGAAAAGTCAATGCAAGATGTTTTGGTCAAAGTTGGCTATTTTAGTTGTTTTTAGTTAGTTTTTGCCAAAAATAGTAAAAATAATACTACTAAACTTATATTCTATATTTAGTAGAATATATTTTGAGGATCACTAATATTTCTAAGCTTATAATTGCCACGATTAAAATAAAACGCTTATTTTTGCAAAAGATGATGAAAATTCATATTATTTATTTTTCAAATAATTTTCAAATGTATTTTTCAATTGTGCCATTTTAGAAATATTTAAAATGAAACATAATTTGTATTTAATATATACTAGGTCAATGAAAGTCCACACAAGAATTGTTTTGAGCAGAAATTACTATCTTAGCTTAAAAACGTATTTTTTTGCCCGTAGAATCTATTTAAATTACTAATTAGTTTCATAAATAATTTTTATTCTAATACAGGTCTATTAATAATGGAGGACTAGATTTTCAGATGTTTAAAGCACCCGTGTCAAAATTTTAGCGAACGTGTGTTCAAAATACTATTCACAAAAACCGACGATAAAATTTTCAATGCAAATTTTTATGAAAATTCCATGAATGCTCACATATCATGTATTAGGAATATTAATCACTTAATTAGCACATTTTAATTCATATAACACATAAACAGGTTAAAACACGTAATTGCAAATAGGACAAAATTTGGGGTCACACATTCTCCCCCCTTAAAACAATTGGGTCTGCGCAATTCTTCCTTGATCCTCGAAATAACTCAGGTGTTGTTGACTAAAACATACAAAATGAAAGACCGAGTGCCAAATTCCGAACACCAAGCAAGAACATCGATCAAGATCATCGAATAAGAATCCTTGAATGAAAATCCTGAATATGGGCGCAAAATAAGGACATCGATTAAGACTTTCGGATAAGTATTCCCAATAAAATTGCAGAAGAAGAATGCCAAATATGGATCACGAAATAGAGCACCAATCAAGAATACCAATTAAGAACTTCAAACAAGATCACCGTTGGAGAATACCGAATAATAATCTCGAAATAAGAACTCTGGATAACACCATATAAGAATTCCACATAGGAATACCGCATTAAAATACCAAAGAAGAATTCTAAAGAAATATATTGAATAAGAATCTCCATATAGAAATCCCGAGGAAGAATGCCGAATAAAATCACCATTTGCCAAAAGAATCAAAATAAGAATTCCAAAGAGGATACCGAATATCGAAAATCATATACCGAATAAGAACATCAAGCAAGAATTCCGAATGAAGATACCAAAGAAAAAGCCAAAGGCCGATCATTAAATACCAACTCCAAACATTGAGTACCACCTACTGATCACCATAACCATTGATCTACTACTCCTTCTTCTGCTAATCCACATTTAGGGAGATCCGCTACTAGCCGACTCTTTCAGGGAAGAGATTAGTTACCATTTTAGGGGTAATTCATGTATAGAGTTAATAACATATAAAGTAAACTGCTCACAGCACAGACATAACACAGTTAATTCAATTTGCTTATTCTATGAATCTATTAAATATGTTAGAGTTAAGTAATACTTAATCAGATTTGCAAGATATCTAGCACAATTTAAAATGTAATCTACAGAAGATAGATTCACACATTGCTACTAATATCTAAAGCACGTACCCAGGAAACCAATTAAACACATATAATGTCAAATAAATATACTAAGTACACAATCTTCACATAAGCAAATTGAGCACGTACCACACACTGGTCAGATAAAATACATTGAGCACATAAGGCACGTTATTCACATAAAGCACATTGACTATAGTTAATTCACTTAACACGTAGGGCATATTGATCACATAGAAAGTTAGTCACACAAACAAATTAATCATATAAACATATTAACATGTAGTTCACTCTACACTTATTACATACATTCATGTTAAGACCTCTACCCACATTCTGAGGATACCCCAGCTAACAGCTAATCAAGCTCTGATACCACTTAATGTAACGCCCCAACTCGACCCCACCTACGATCAGTCATGACGCAACGGAATTTCGGCAGTATAACGATAGTAACACGGACGTCAGGGCTCTAAACTAACCCTTTAGAACTTCATACAACCAACTCCAAAGATCAACAACAACTCCACAACCATGTTAACAACACACAACGCAACCATATCCATATATTAAACATTCTTTCAACAATTCATCCATAAGTTATACGCCTCCGTTCCAACATCATACATAGGCTACATCATAAATTTGCAAAATAGATTATAAATCAGTCTAACAATCCAATCATGTTCCAAAGAAAGACTATTAACCTAGATTTATATAAGCCTTTATCTTTAAGTAAGTTATACAATACATCATACTACAAAAACTAAGTCAAACTCATGGATATGACTCCGACACATAAGACGCCTCCACATAAGGCACATACTCAACTTCCTGAGGAACTTACTCAAAGCCTGGTTCAGTAACACCTGATTGCAGAAAACGAATAAGAGTTAGCTTATATAAGACAAGCCCAGTGAGGAATTCGATAGATCTGGTGAAAACATTTACTTATACTCGTAAACCATCACTGTGAAACCCTACTTTTTTGTTTTAACTCGATTTACGTGTTTTATCTCATTTTGCGTGCATTTGACCTGTTTATGTGCTATATGACCTAGAATGTTATAATTTTGATGTCAATACTCCTAATACGTGCTAAATGTGCATTCATGAAATTTTCATAAAAAACGGAGTTAGAAATTTTATTGTCGATTTTTAGTGAATAGTATTTTCGAAATACGTCCGCTAAAATTTTGAAACTGGTCTTTTTAACCCTTCTAGACCTAGACCACGGACTTTAATAGACCTGTGTTTGATTAAAACGGTTTTAAAATCGGCTTAAGAATTTATTAAGATTTTTACACCGACTTTTGCAAAAATCGAGTTATAAGCCGACTCGGGTGAAAGTGTTTAATTGTAAAACTTCTTATCACCTAAAAATAACCTACTTGAGCTAGCTTGGGTGTTGAATGATTGTTTTGAACTTTGGTGATCAAGAAAATGCATTTAAAGTCAACAAAACACAAAAATACTAATTCAAACTAACTTTGACTTTATTTAATTGTTGACCAAATAAGCTTATATCACCAACACACACTCACAAAGCCAAAAACACCACAAAACACACACAAACCGAGAGTTCAAGGGGGAGGAAGAATAAGAGCATTTTCAAGGTTTTTCAAAGTAATTTTCACATAAAAACTTCATTTCAAGGCCAAATCACTTCATTCAAAGCTTGATTTTGCTTGTTGGGCATCCATTCTACCTATTTCTAGCCTTGTTTTGCATCAAAGGTGAGAGAAAAATTCTAGATCTCAAAATGTCATTTTTATGTTTTTGCATATAAATGAAATTTGAACCGTTAGAATTGTAATCTGATGTTAGATTATTGCTCCTTGCATGCTAGGGATCGTTTAGTGGTAATACTACGAATTTCTGTCGGATGTAGCATAATTTTTATTTTTCGGGTATTAAATTTTGATTAAATTGTTCAATGTTGAATTAATTGAGTTGCGATGATCGAAATCGATTGCCGTCGATTTCTAAATACTTGATAATTACGTGTTAGCGCTGTTGTAATGCCGAATTTTCGATTACATTGCTTGTGGGAAAATCCAAAAAATTCAGCCTTGACACCTTAGGTTTTTAGGGTTATCGGGCATGATTTGGAGGTGTTATGGTGGTTTTCTGAGGGGACTAATATAGATGGTTGAATGGGTGAGTGTTTGAAATCGATTTGGGGTTGTTTGGATTAGTAGAATGTAAGATATGATTAATTGAAGTTTAGGTTGTCTTTCTTTAAAATGTTAGATTGAGCCTTAGTTGATTGGGTGTGGGTTGAGTGATTGAATTTTCAGCTGTTGATGGGTAAATTAGAGTTTGATTGTGTGTTTAATGCATGTTCGGTTAGATGGCCTACTTTGTCATCTAATTTAGTTGTTTGTTGTTTAATTAAAATATTGATGTTATATTGATGTTATATTGATTGTTAGATTGATTGTTATATTGATGTTATATTGATTGATTATTGAGTACGGGAATCGAGCACCTTTGTTGCTGATCTCCCCGATTATTGATTGATGATGATTATGGAGTCTTGGTATGTGTGTGCCACCTCTCGGGCAGCGTTGGGCTGTCGGGTTGATAACGGCATGACTGCCATAGGCTACCCCCAGCTCGCATGACGGAGGTGTCATGGAGGGAGGGGCTAGTGAGGTACCTCGGGTGCGTGAGTAATGGGGAGTTATAAGAAGAATGGTTTAGATCGTGATGGCGTTTGGAGCTACACCAACTAGAGAGAGTATCATTTATTGAATGGTCATATAGTTAAGTGATGATAGTATTATTTATGTTATTGTGTGTTTGCTGACTCAAATGATTATTTCCAAGGAGTTTAGTAGACCTTGCTCGAGATCTATCGGATCCTCACTGGGTTTATATTATATAAGCTCACTCTCTATTATTGCATGCATACAGGTATACTTGAGCAAGATTACAGATACGTGCCTCAAGAAGCTGAGAATGTGCTTTATGTGGACGAGTCTTGTGTGCCGAAGCCGTTGCCATGAGATTATCTTAGTTGTTGTAAAATAATGTTTTGTATAATCTATTTTGAAATGTATGTATAGATTTTGTATTAAGTTGGAGGGGAGGAGTATAACTATGATTGGAATGTTGAAGAATTATTATTGTATAATATGGATGTGTTGTATGTTGTTAACTTAATTGAGGAGATGATTGTTGGGATTGTTTATGGAGTTTGATGTATGATGTTCTAAAGAGGTTGGTTTAGAGCCTCGGTGTCCTAATTACTGTCGTTATACTGCCGAAATTCCGTTGCGTCCTGACTGATCGTAGGTGGGGTCGAGTTGGGACGTGACATTTAAGTGGTATCAGAGCGCATGTTAGCTGTCAGCTGGGGTATCCTCGGAATGTGGGTAGTGGTCTAAGCATGCAAGTATGTATTAAGTGAAAGAAAAGTGAAACATATGTTAATATGTTTATGTGATTAATTTACTTATGTGTCTAACTTTCTATGTGTCCAAAATGCGTTGTGTGATAAGTGAACTAATGTGTTAAATATGTTTTATTGGAGAACGTGCTATACGTACTCAATGTGTTGTAATTAATGTGCATTATGTGATTAATGTGCATTTTGTGATTAATGTGTATTATGTGACACATGTGTTTTATGTGATTGAAGTGTCTGTGTGAAGTTAGTTGTTTATGTGGTTTTAATTGTTTATAACTAGCTTATGTGAAACAACGTGCTTTAGGTGCTCAATGTACTTTAAGTGACCAATGTGAGTTACGTGATCAACTTGTCTTATATGAAGCTTGTTGCTTATGTGACTTTAATTGTTTATAACTTACTTCCATACTATAACCTGTTTAGGTGATATTGGCTTTCTATGTGTTGAATTGTGTGTTATGCGATAATGTTGTAATATATGATAATCATGTAATATGTTGGTACTTGTTTTCATGAGATATAATTGTATATATGCTATAACTGTGGATGATTCTTTTGGGTGAAGTAAGGATGACTGCAAGAGTTTTTGGAAATAGAGGTAGGCCATGATTTTGAATTATTATTATTCTAGAAGTTTATCAGTTAGATTTTAATTGTTATGTTTATGGATTTTAGTTCGGCTTAGTGGATTGATCTTGATGTTCTTTTAGCATGAAGTTGTTCGAGGAAATAGCAACGTATCTTGATGATTATAATTACTTTTGTTGCCATGTTTAACTTGTTATTACTTGGAGACAGATCATAAGTTGAGGTTTCCGTGAGGTTATTATTAGATACTTTTGGAGTCTCAACTCAGACTATACTTTCTTGAGGCTATTTTAGAATTAATTTATTTGAGGAATTAGTTATGTATATTTGTGAATGAAATGAAGTGTGGTATAACATGTGAATATGTCTACTATTTGGGATCGATATATTATTAATGGGTATTTTGGAGTTTTGATCTTTAAACCTTGGAGACAATTGGAGTGATTCCTGACTACAGTTACTTTATTCGAAGATGTAATTGTTGGGAGATAGAATTATTTGAGGAAATAAGAATGCATTTGGGTGACTGAATATTTACTTGCCTATGTCAAGCTTTTGAGTTCTAGGTGGTATGACTTTCTAAATTGTTGATTGAGGATTCACTAGTGTTATAATGGGTTAATATGAATATGTATTGCGTTATCAGATTTTGGAGTCCTCATTAGTTAATCTTGTTGGGTAATCGGTGATTTATCTTGTTTAGTGATTGGTCTGGTACGGAATGTAAAATTTTGGAGTGATTTATCTTGTTTGGTGATTGTTATGACTCCTTAGGTTCTCTAGATCTCCTTATTGTCTTGTTTTGGAGGAAGATAGATTGTAGGATTTGACTTGTTGGTATTTAAGTGTGTAGGTGGGACACCCTTCTTGTACTCCATAATTCTATCGGTCTTATTATTATCTTTTACTCTATTCTCACTTATTTGAGAGAGAGTTACACTTTTCTAGCATATCAATTGTTTCTTGAAAGTTTTGCTTATTGGATTAATGGATCCTATACTCATTTGACATTGTTTCTATTCTTAACATTCATATTTGCTTCTTATAGCAATGTCACTTATTGGAGTTAAGGTTTGAGACTTTTATATTTCATTTTATATCTCCAAGCATTTAGTTCAATATTTTATTTCATTCTATTACTATTTATTTGGAAGTAATTTCACCTTTGGTATACCAGTTTACTTATTCGATTTAATTTGTTTAATGTACTCCTTACCTAAGTACATCATTGTCATTCTTGTTGATCTTTGTTAATCCTATTATTTTATTATTAAATTCTGAGCTATTACTTTGCTTGTAATTGTTCACTCAAAGTACTCGGAACTATCTTGTTGTTATCATTTCCTATTCATACTTCTTTGGTATTGCTTGCTGAGATACTCTTGCCACTCATGTTTTCTATTGAATTAATGATCTCTTATTTCTTAATTTCATTTTGCCTCAAGTACAACTTACTTGTTGGTTCCTTGAACAATCATTGAGAATTGAAATGTTTACTTGTTCAGGAATGTTTGTTCAACATACTCAGCACTGTTTTGATCCGTCATCATCCTTTGTTCATACTTATTTAACTAATAGGTGCTGAGACATTCCTTATCTTAGTTATCATGATTTCTTATTAAACTATTAGCCTCTTGATTCTCTAACTTGTTTGACCTCTTGTTCCCTTGATTATTGGCTCAAATATGATTTTTCATATTCGTATTTCTTTGTAAATTTAATAAGAGCCATATTCTGACCAATGTCATTTTTGAGATATTCCCTTGATTAGTAATCAGTCATGTTATCGTAAATGAGTTTTTAACCCCTCGGGGTGTTCATAGAGCTCTTTTGTGTAGTAGGGGATGATTGATAATTAATGGTGTCATGCTAGGACTTTGGAGTTGCGATTTCTTTCATATGCAATATGATATTAGGTAGGAGAGAATTATGAATTGAAGATTGTCTTGGAACTATGATCAACTTGCGGTCAACAGAGTTTGTTCTTTTGAGGTCTTTGGTTAGTTGTCATCCTAAGAGATAAATGAGAACTAAGAGAAGTATTGTTATGCGTAACGATTGAGGATTTAATTGTCTATCAGTTCGAGAATTGCGCGGACGCAATTGTTTTAAGGAGGGGAGAATGTGAAATCCCACTTTTTTGCTTTAACTCGATTTATGTGTTTTATCTCGTTTTACGTGCATTTGACCTGTTTATGTGCTATATGACCTAGAATGTTATAATTTTGATGTCAATACTCCTAATACGTGCTAAATGTGCATTCATGAAATTTTCATCAAAAACGGAGTCAGAAATTTTATCGTCGATTTTCAGTGAATAGTATTTTCGAAACACGTCCGCTAAAATTTTGAAACTGGTCTTTTTAACCCTTCTAGACCTAGACCATGGACTTTAATAGACCTGTGTTTGATTAAAACGGTTTTAAAATCGGCTTAAGAATTTATTAGGGTTTTTACACCGACTTTTGCGAAAATCGAGTTTTAAGCCGACTCGGGTGAAAGTGTTTAATTGTAAAACTTCTTGTCACCTAAAAATAACCTACTTGAGCTAGCTTGGGTGTTGAATAATTGTTTTGAACTTTGGTGATCAAGAAAATGCATTTAAAGTCAAGAAAACACAAAAATACTAATTTAAACTAACTTTGACTTTATTTAATTGTTGACCAAATAAGCTTATATCACCAACACACACTCACAAAGCCAAAAACACCACAAAACACACACAAAACCGTGAGTTCAAGGGGGAGGAAGAATAAGAGCATTTTCAAGGTTTTTCAAAGTAATTTTCACATAAAAACTTCATTTCAATGCCAAATCACTTCATTCAAAGCTTGATTTTGCTTGTTGGGCATCCATTCTACCTATTTCTAGCCTTGGTTTGCATCAAAGGTGAGAGAAAAATTCTAGATCTCAAAATGTCATTTTTATGTTTTTGCATATAAATGAAATTTGAACCGTTAGAATTGTAATCTGATGATAGATTATTGCTCCTTGCATGCTAGGGACCGTTTAGTGGTAATACTACGAATTTCTGTCGGATGTAGTATAATTTTTATTTTTCGGGTATTAAATTTTGATTAAATTGTTCAATGTTGAATTAATTGAGTTACGATGATCGAAATCGATTGCCGTCGATTTCTAAATACTTGATAATTACGTGTTAGCGCTGTTGTGATGCCGAATTTTCAATTACATTGCTCGTGGAAAAATCCGGAAAATTCAGCCTTGACACCTTAGGTTTTTAGGGTTATCGGGCATGATTTGGAGGTGTTATGGTGGTTTTCCGAGGGGGCTAATATAGATGGTTGAATGGGTGAGTGCTTGAAATCGATTTGGAGTTGTTTGGATTAGTAGAATGTAAGATATGATTAATTGAAGTTTAGGTTGTCTTTCTTTAAAATGTTAGATTGAGCCTTAGTTGATTGGGTATGGGTTGAGTGATTGAATTGTTAGTTGTTGATGGGTAAATTAGAGTTTGATTGTGTGTTTAATGCATGTTCGGTTAGATGGCCTACTTTGTCATCTAATTTAGTTGTTTGTTGTTTAATTAAAATATTGATGTTATATTGATGTTATATTGATTGTTATATTGATGTTATATTGATTGATTATTGAGTACGGGAATCGGGCACTTTTGTTGCTGATCTCCCCGATTATTGATTGATGATTGATTGATGATTGATGATGATTATGGAGTCTTGGTATGTGTGTGCCACCTCTCGGGCAGCGTTGGGCTGTCGGGTTGATAACGACATGACTGCCAGAGGCTACCCCCAGCTCGCATGACGGAGGTGTCATGGAGGGAGGGGCTAGTGAGGTACCTCGGGTGCGTGAGTAATGGGGAGTTATAAGAAGAATGGTTGAGATCGTGATGGCGTTTGGAGCTACACCAACTAGAGAGAGTATCCTTTATTGAATGGTCATATAGTTATGTGATGATAGTATTATTTATGTTATTGTGTGTTTACTGACTCAAAGGATTATTCCAAGGAGTTTAGTAGACCTTGCTCGAGATCTATCGGATCCTCACTGGGCTTATGTATATAAGCTCACTCTCTATTATTGCATGCTTACAAGTGTTGCAGAGCCGGATTACGGGTACGTGCCTCAAGAAGCTGAGAATGTGCTTTATGTGGACGAGTCTTGTGTGCCGAAGTCGTTGCCATAAGATTATCTTAGTTGTTGTAAAATAATGTTTTGTATAATCTATTTTGAAATGTATGTATAGCCTATGTATTAAGTTGGAACGGAGGCGTATAACTATGATTGGAATGTTGAAGAATGATCATTGTATAATATGGATGTGTTGTATGTTGTTAACTTAATTGAGGAGATGATTGTTGGGATTGTTTATGGAGTTTGATGTATGATGTTCTAAAGAGGTTGGTTTAGAGCCTCGGTATCCTAATTACTGTCGTTATACTGCCGAAATTCCGTTGCGTCCTGACTGATCGTAGGTGGGGTCGAGTTGGGGTGTGACAATCACATAAGCAATACATTCAAATAACTTATTCAACATTAACAATTCAATTCATTCACATAAAAAACCATTCATTTGAGAAATGATACTCTAGTTGGTGTAGCTCCATACGCCATCACGATCTCAACTATCTTCTTATAACTCCCCATAACACACACCCGAGGTACCTCGTATAGCCCCTCCCTTCATGTCATCTCCGCCCATTCGAGCTGGGGGTAGTCTATGATAGTCATGTCGTTATCAACCCGACAGCTCAACGCCACCCGAGAGGTGGCACACACTATCAAGACTCATGACAATAATCATAAACATCTCATATTCTGGAAAAACAACAAAGTAGGTTGTCCTCCAGGTCATTATCAATCATCAATCAGTTAATAACATTCCAATCAACATAACATCAATTAAAAAACTAAAACAACTAAGTTAGATGACAAAGTAGGCCAACCAACTCAACATGCATTTAACATACATTCAAACTCGAACCTAATCAACAACATTCCAAGAATCAACTACCCAAACACTACCCAAACAACCAAAGGCAACATTTCAACTTTTCAAAGAAAGACTACACAAACTTCTAATGTTCATAACTTACATTCTACTAATCCAATAACCCCCAAACCACTTCCTATCACTCCAACACAGATGCAACTATATTAGCCCTATTGGAAACCAACCAAATACCATCCAAATCAAGCCCAACAACCCTAATTTGGCAATGCACCAAGGCTGAATTTTTCGGACTTTCACCACGACATCCAAATCAAAAATTCGGCATTACAACATTACTACTCCTTAATTAACAAACTTTTAGAAGCAACAATCAATCAATTCCAACTACTACAACAACAATTATTCAACAATGAACTATTAAATCAATTTTAATACACGAAAAATAGAAATACATGCTACTACCGTTCAAAATGGCTATAAATGCATATAATTGGTCATTGTCATCTTCTGAGCAATAATCTAACATCAATTTAACAAAATAACAACTAACAATGCATCAACTAAAATTTGACACAAACTTTAAAAATAAGATCTAGTTTTTCTCTCACCTTTGATGCAAACTAAGGCAAGAAATAGGTAGAATGGATACCCGACAAGCAAAATAAAGCTTTGAACAGAAGCAAACAGACTGGAATTGAGTTT
This sequence comes from Ehretia macrophylla, assembly GCA_037974665.1. Classification (NCBI taxonomy): domain Eukaryota; kingdom Viridiplantae; phylum Streptophyta; class Magnoliopsida; order Boraginales; family Ehretiaceae; genus Ehretia; species Ehretia macrophylla. Next base: position 77,992,760 of record CM075773.1, read on the forward strand.
TTTTCTTCAAAAATGGTTGAAAACCCTTGAAAACACTATTTATCTTCTTCCTCCTCTTGGTCACGTTTTTTTGTGAGAAATGGTAGTGTTTTGGCTGATTTTGTGTATATATTAAGTTAAATGAAACGTCAATGCAAGATGTCATAGTCAAAGTTGTCTATTTTAATTGTTTTTAGTTAAAATAGTAAGAATAATACTACTAAACTTAAATACTATATTTTTTATACTATTTATCTTCCCCCTCCTCTTGGTCACGTTTTTGTGTGAGAAATTGTGGTGTTTTGGCTGATTTTGTGTATATATTAAGTTAAATGAAAAGTCAATGCAAGATGTCTTAGTCAAAGTTGGCTATTTTAATTGTTTTTAGTTAGTTTTTGCCAAAAATAGTAAGAATAATACTACTAAACTTAAATACTATATTTATTAGACTATATTTTGAAGATCACTAATATTCATAAGCTTATAATTTCCTATGATTAAAATAAAACACTTATTTTTGCAAAAGACGATGAAAATTCATATTATTTATTTTTCAAATGATTTTTAAATGTATTTTTCAATTGTTCCATTTTAGATATATTTAAAATGAAATATAATTTGTATTTAATATATACTATGTTAATGAAAGTCAGCGCAAGAATCGTTTTGAGTAGAAATCACTATTTTAGCTTAAAAACGTACTTTTTCGCCCGTAGAATCTATTTAAATTACTAATCAGTTTCAAAAATATTTTTATACAAATACGGGTCTATTAATAATGGAAGACTATGTTTTAAAACTTTTAAAACACCCGTGTCAAAATTTTAGCAGACGTGTGTTCAAAACACTATTAATAAAAACCGATGATAAAATATTCAATGCAGATTTTTATGAAAATTCTATGAATGCTCACATATCATGTATTAGAAATATTAATCACTTAATTAGCACATTTTAATTCATATAACATATATAAACAGGTTAAAATACGTAATTGCAAACATGGCCAAATTCGAGGTCTCACAAGGGAGGCTTAGAAGACTGATCCTCAAATCTTGAAAATCCAAGAGAAAGCAAAAGGGGGAGAATCGGAGTTTAAATTACATGCAGATGGTACCTTCAGATTCAGGGACAAGGTGTGTGTTCCTGGTGATCCGACTTTGAAGAATGAGATTCTGTCCGAGACACATAATTCAAGATATATAATTCACCCAGGAAGTACTAAATGTACAGAGATCTAAACAACACTTCTAGTGGAACAATATGAAGAAGGATATTTTTGGGTATGTATCCAGGCGTTTAACTTGCCAGAGGGTTAAAGCTGAGCATAAGAGGCCAGCCGGGGTTCTACAACCGTTGTCGATTCTGCAATGGAAATGGGTGCATATAACAATGGACCTTGTAAGTGATTTTCTGAGATCTCCAAGAAGATATGATTCCGTTTAGGTTGTCGTGGACCGGTTGACTAAGGTTTTACATTTCATTTTCATGAACAAACAGGATAGCCTTGATAAACTAGCTAAGCTCTATGTTGCTAACATTGTGAGACTTCATGGTGTACCAGTGAGTATAGTGTTAGATAGAGATCCCAAATTCACTTCTCGTTTCTAGCAGAAGTTACAATTGGCCATGGGAACTAAATTGAGCTTCAGTACTGCATATCATCCACAAACTGATGGCCACTTTAAGATAACTATCAGGATCTTGGAGGACATGCTTCGAGCATGTGTGTTGGACTTTGGAAAGAACTGGGAGAAATTTTTGCCATTAGCGGAGTTTCCTACAATAACAATTATCAATCTACTATAGGTATGGCTCCCTATAAGGCATTGTATGGTTGTAAATGCAGATCTCCATTGTATTGGGAAGAGGTTGGAGAGATGAGAGCAGTTGATCCGACTGTGTTACCTGAGATGATTAAGATGGTGGATAATATTCACCTTATTTGCCAGCGTATACTACAACTAAGAGTCGTCAGAAGAGTTATGCTGATAAGTACCGTCGAGATCTCGAGTTTGCTTTCGGTGATCGGGTGTTCCTTAAGATTTCCCTCAAAAAGGGGTTGATTCAGCACGGTAAGAGTAGGAAACTTAGTCCCAGGAATGTGGGTCCGTTTGAGATCACCGAAAATATGGGTCCCTTAGCTTATTGGTTAGCTTTACCTCCGAGCTTGTCGAGACTGCACAATGTCTTCCATGTGTCAATGTTAAGGAAATATCATCCAGATCCTTCACATGTACTTGAACTAGAGCCTTTGTAGATTGAGGAAAAGTTAACTTATGAGGAAAAATCGATTCGAATTGTGGATCGAAAAGTTTAGGAGCTTCGCAAAAAGAGTATTCCAATGGTAAAGGTTCTGTGGAGTCATCACGGGTTTGAGGAAGCAACTTAGGAAAGAGAGGACCAGGTTCAGAGTCAGTATCCGGAGTTGTTTGTCGATCAAGCAAGAATTGCGTGGAAGCAATTTTTTTAAAGGAGGGTGGGTGTAATACCTGGGCCCAGAACATGAAATTTTTCCGTTTCTTTTTCTGAAAATTATATTTTTCCTATACTCCTTGATACTTAAATGTTATATCCGGAGTTGTTTGTCGATCAGGTAAGAATTGCATGGACGCAATTGTTTTAAGGAAGAGAGGGTGTAATACCCGAGCCCGAAACATGAAATTTTTCTGTTTCTTTTTCTGAAAATTATATTTTTCTTATATTCTGTGATATTTAAATGTTATTCGTTCATCGTCGCAAAGTGCATTGCATATCGAGAGTCGTAGCTAAAGAATGTTTTCTAGTCCTCAACAAATAGTAAAAATAGTATTTTTAGAGTTTTAGTATTTCTTGTTAGTTAGCTTTAATTCAATTGCAATTGTTGTCTTGATTTAAGCTTTACTTGCCTATAAAATAGTTAGTTTGACCAATTTTAAGTGACATTGACCAAGGCTATTGACCCCTTTGACTTTTCATCATCTTTTAAGCATGAAATAGGAAGAAAAAAAATAGAACACAAAAGCTGGAAAAAAAGAGGGAAGGCCGAGAGTTTGAGAGGAAAAGAAAAAAAAAACCTTTCAACTTCAAATCTTCAAATATTCGCGTGCGGTTGCTTGGGATCATTTTCGGGGCTCTCAGCATTGTTTTCCTAGCATCTAGTAGCGACTAAGGTGAGGGATGCATCATTATTTGCGCAATTGAATATTTTGTATCTAAACTTTAATTTTTGAGATTTATGCGTAGATCGTTATTTTAACTGTTTTGTTGCTTGGAGAATATTCCTTGGTGATTGTAGAACATGTATTTATGAGTTTTTAGAATTTTCTGCGGTTGAATTCGACTATGGCAATTTAAAATGTCAATGGAATAATAAATTATGAATAGTAAAACCCTCATTTTTAAATTTTGTTCCGTATTGCGTTCTGTTGATAAGGAAAGGTACTAGATATGCTAGAATGCTTAAATGTATGGTTATTTCGGTTGTACAATGGAAAAATGGAGAAAAATGCCTTGGTTCATGTTGGGGTATACATGTATAGTTTATTTGCATTGTGCAATGGAAAAATGGAGAAAAATGCCTTGGTTCATGTTGGGGTCTTTTCGGTCGAGTTGGGCATTTCTTCGTTTTGCTTGATGGCATTGTCTCGGGAGGCCATGGAAGCACTTTTGGTGTGGTTATGACGTTGGTTGGGTGTTTGGTTAGGGTAGATGTAGTTCAAATGAGCAAAGGGGAAAATCAGAGCTTTGCAGAAATTCTAGGTTAAAGTAGGGTTTTGTGGCTTTTAGTCGTGCCTTATGGTGTCCTAGGATGAGTGGTGAAGTCGGTTTCCAAAACTCGTGGCTCATTTGAAAGTAGTAGCATTTTGAAAGTTGGGGTCGTTGTGTGATTTTGTTGGTTTTTATAGTGCTTTGCTTTTAAAATGCTAGTTGTTGTTTATTATGCTTGTTATACTTGTTTACGATTGAAATGTATATAAATTGTTGCTATTGCGTGCGAAGGTAACCTACTTTGTTATTCTCCCACGTATGGCTCTATCACTCGATTGTTGCATTGTATATTGTATTGCATCCATAGAGTCAGGGGCGGGTATGATGAGCTTCTTTAGGTAGCCTCGGGTTGCCAGAGTTGGTTGCTCTAGCTCCGTGTCCTATTCCCTTTCTTGTTTGGGTTGCCTCCCAGGAAGATTTAGGTCGCAGTATTGATTGGGTACTTCCGAGGTATTCCAAACTGAAGTTATAAGGTGGTTGGGCCGGTGCGTCGTTATTGGATTTATGATTGAAGTGGTTTGTGGAAAGTGAATTGTATCCTTCAATTGAGTGGTTATAGCCTTTGTGTTTAAAATGCTTGTCTTGACTTATTTGATTGGCTTAGTCTTATGTTCTTAAATGTTTAGAATGATTGACCTACTTGACTATTTGCATTGCACTCTTTACTCACCTTCATCCCGTGAGACCGTTTAACCCTCATTGAGCAATAGTTTTTGCTCATCCCTTTCAATACCATATTTTACAGGAGTAGTTGAGGTTGTTCCTATTGAGGTGGTCGAGGAAGAGGAGGAACAAGTGGAAGTGTTCCCTTGATTGTGCTTTCTTTGCTTAGCTGGTGGTTGGTTTCCAAACTTTTATGGAGGGCCATGCTTGATATACATGTTGCTTGGTTGTCGTGTTATTTTGAGGCTTGTAGCCTTGTATGTAGTTCTATTTTGAGGCCTCTATGGTCTTGTGCTGTATAAGCTGAAAGTTTGTAAAGTTGTAAACACTGTACTCGAATGACCAGTGAATGGATTGCATGCTAATGGCTTTAATTCTTTAGTGGCATAAGTACCTATGCAGTATGCATGACATTTTGAGTTTTTATCAAGTTGGTTAATGAAAGAATGTATGTATTCAAAGGAAGTTGTCTTGTTTCAAATGAATATTGTTGTTTCCGCGTGTATTCTATTGAATGTAGGGATTTCGAATTGTCCACAGTACAGAGGAGACTTCGTCCGTGTGTCGGGTCTGGACTTGGCCTTTTGCAGGGTCGGGTCGGGGCGTGACATAATTATTCTAGTCTTGGTTGAATAATCTGAAGGGCTATGAATCAATTCTTAATGTTTATCATATCGAAGAAAAATTGCAAAATATCTTAAACCCTTTTAGAACATTTTTCTTCTCGAATAAGTATTAAGGACATAGTCATATCAAAGCGGAGAATATGAATATCCTTATATTAATCATAGTGTATAAAACACATAAATATATTCTTATTAAACCCAAATAAGGGCATCTCAAACTATAGCATTAGGGCATATCCCCAACAAAAAGTGCTAAAGACATGTTTATTGTTAATCTTGGCTTAGAGACTTTCTTGTTATGTTATTTTAATTCTTATTGAACTACTTGAATGTTGAATTTCATGGTTGAGAACGACCTACTTTGTTGTCCCTTTAATATGTGTTTAATTAGTTTATAATGTTATATTGCTTGTATATTGCTATATGTGGTTTGGTATCGATGGTTGTGCAACCTCATCGTCGCGGCGGATGCGATGGCCTCGTTGGGCGGCATTTGGCTTGCCAGTGTTGGTTGCCTTAGCTCCGTCTGCTATTCTCTCACTCGCCTAGTCCAAAGATCGCTAGGGGGTACTGGGTCGTAAGATTGGGTATATCCAGAGTACCCATTAGTGTTTGGGATGCCAACATATCGTGGTTCGTGGATCGTGGATTATGGTTCATGGTTCGAGAATTGGAGTTGTAACACCCCGATCCCTCTCGAGACCGGGAGTTCTATCAATCAATCTAATCACAACCCAAATCCAAATCCGGGCATAATTTTCAGGGAAAACGGACGGAGTCTCCCCTGTTTCTAGGCGAAATGTAAAACCTGCGATAGCATACAAGTGGACCAATCCCATGTCCAAACATTCAACCACCTCAAGGCCATCCGAGCCTTGTTCTCAACAAGCAACCACAAGCAAATATACATACATATTTAAGTACTAGACTATTCTAACTCTTTTCATTTTTGACAAGTACATTCAAACTAGACAGTTAAACCATACTAAGCTACTGCATAATATAAACTATCATGCCATTCTGATTCTTTTCCTTTGGACATTACAAACATGCATTGAAGTTAAGTTATGCTATCTGATTACATAAACTAGCTTATTAATTCACCTCAACTACTTAGCTAGATTTAAATTACATTTCTTTTAACAATAAATACATACAACTTATGAAAGCATTTATCTTTACAACTTTGACACTCAAGCCACATAGGCACGCAAGACAACTCTTCAGGCACGACCTTTCACGAAATCACGAACTTTCCAGCTAACATGACATTTCCTGAAATGTGGTGGTGAGGAGTGAGTATACACAACACGTATACTCAGTGAGGGCGAGACAGATATCGAGTTGGAGAGAAAGAAAGTCGTGCAATGCAAATAGACACAGCTAAGCAATAAAGTCAATAAGAAAGCATTCAATACAAACGACAATATATTAAACATTCAAGAAAGCATTAACACAACCATTCAAAGCTATACCACACTCTGAAGGCTATGGTTCACTCTTACGAGCAATATACCATTTCACGAGCGATACATCAATCTCGAGCTTGATGTTGACAACGATGACAATAAGCGCACAACCACCTTATAACACCAGTTTGGAATACCCCGGGAGTAACCATCAATTCTACGATCCAAATCTCCCTGGGAGGCAACCCAAGCGAGAAAAGGGAATAGTCACGGAGCTAGAGCAACCAACACTGGCAACCCGAGGCTACCCAGAGAGGCCCATCACTCACGCGCCGGACACTATACAATGCAAGACTCGATACAAGACGATAAACGAGCGATAACACAACAACACAGATTAGAGGCGATAAACAAGATATCAAGCATTATCAACAATTGATAAACATTTCAATCAACATTCAACTCTAACAAGTGTAATAAGCATTAACAAGCATTAACAAGCATTTACAATCAAATATGTAACAAGAACAACACCAACAACATTATCAAGCAATAATAAGTATTCTATAGACATTATAAGCATTCTATAGGCATTATAAACATTCTATAAACATTATAAACATTCTATAGGCAATATAAGCATCCTATAGGCAAGATACTATGAAAACACACAAAATCCCAAAAACGACCCCGACTTTCCAAACGCTACTACTTTCAAACGAGCCACGAGTTTTGAAAACCGACTTCACCAATCCTCCTAGGTCACCATAAGGCACGTCTAAAGACCCCGAAACCCTATTTTACCCTAGAATTCACGCAAAGTCCCGATTTTCCCCTTTGCTCGTTTGAACTACAACTATACTAACCAAACACCCAACCAATGCCATAATCGCACCAAAAGTGCTTCCATGACCTCTCGAGACAATGCCATCACGCAAAACGATAAAATGCCAAACTTGACCTAAACGACCCCAACTTTCACCAATGCATTTTCTCATTTTTTCCATTACGCAACCTAAACAAACCATGCATTTAGACATTCTAGCATACCTAGCACCTTTTCACATGAACAGAAAGCATAACAGCGCAACTTCATCGAAACCGGAGTTTACTATTCATAATTTCCTATTCATTACACAATTTATATTTCAATTTTAATATTCAACTGCAGAAAATGTTAAAAAGCTATAAATACATGTTCTACGATTGCTAGGGAACATTCTTTAAGCAATGAAACAGACAAAATAACAACCTACGGTTAAATCACAAAAATTAAAGTTTATGTTCAACATTTTCAAATGAGCAAATAACGATGAAACCCTCACCTTAGACGCTCCTAGACGCTAGGGAAACCACGCTGGATGCCTCGGAAACCACCCCGCACAAGCTCGCGCGACGAAATGAAGATTTGAAGATTTGAAATGGTTTTTTTTTCCCTTGAAGGTTTCGGCCTTCATCTTGTTCTTTTTAGCTTTGTTTTATTTTTTTCTTTGTTATTTGCTTATTAAAGGATGACAACTTTGGTCAAAGATGGTCAACCCTTGGTCAACTAGCTTAATTTGGTCAATCTAGCCTATTTTCATGTATTTAAAAGCTAAAACAAACATCACCAATTTAATTCTAGCTAACAACAAATAAAATATAAAATTAAGACACTAAGTACTAGTTTTCACTATTTGTTGAGGACTAGAATTCATTTCCTAACTATCGCTCTCGAAATGCTATGCACTTTGCGACAATAAAAGAATAACGATTAAATCTCAAAGAATTTAAGAAATATATCATTTTTGAAAAGCATCATAGTTTAAAATTTACTCCAGCTCGGAGCTACTTTTCATTTAATTGAAAACCGAGCATTTAAGTGCAAGAAAAATAAAACCGATTGACATCAATATGAAAAGTAGTTGGTATTCCGTTAAAATAATTAGCTCAAGTATTATTCTAGTTACTTCTAAAAGAAATATGAAAATAAAGCTTCAAATAAATGTTTAACTAAAAATAAACACAAATCCAATGCTAACATTTAAGATGTCACTTAATTAAATGCAATTAAATGCCATTAAATGCATGCCGGGTTCGGGTTATCACAGGAGTGATAAGGGTTATCGATCATATCCTTTTTCAATGTGTGGTATCTTATTGCTTATTCGTTATTTTAATTGTTTAACTGCTTTGCTTGTTCATAACTGTTGCATTGCACGAAAAGCTTTTCAAAAATGCCCCGGTTAATTGTATCACATCCCTCACTAAGCAATTTCAGTTGCTCATTCCTTGTTTTAACATGTTTCAGGAGGTATCGAGATAGACCCCCAGCTCTTAGCTATACAGCGAGAAGAGGAGGTGCAGTTATAGCAGTTACCTTGATTGTTGTGTTACTGTGTGCTATTTGCTTGAGATTGGATTCTTTGGTTGATCGTGTGAAGAATGTGAAGTTGTTGTACATATGTGATCTATTTTGAGCCTATGGGTTTTGTATATAATTGTGTTGTTGAAGAATTGTAATAGTTAGTTTGTTGATGTATGGTTTGAATGATAGCGGCATGTAATAACTTATGACTTTACTTTACTTTACTGTTATGTTCCTTGCTTGTGTGTTAATGAAGTTAGTTGGTTGGTTGGCTTTAAATTATAAGTAAGTTTAATTGACAATGTTAGAGTGGTAAGATAAGTGGATTCAAAATATAGGATTTCAATGGTTTTAACCTTGCATGCTTGTGTGTTGTTATGTCTTGTCTTGCTTAAGGCTCGGATAGCCTTGACGCTCGAAGAAGTTGTGGAGTTGAAGTTGGAGTATGTTGTAGAATGTGGTTTGTGGCTTTATTTTCTGTTTGCAGCTAACCAGATAGTCCACGGTACAGAGAAGGCTTTGTCCATTTGTCGGGTCCGGACTTAACCTTTTAGCGTGGAGTTGGGTCGGGGCGTGACATACAATCTACAAGTGGTTTGCCAAATTCACTCTCAACTAAAACTAGTTCATAACTCCGTTAACTTATTCATTTCTATTTGATTCCATTGAACTAACATAACTATCAAATACATTACATTATTTAGCATGCATTTAATAATAACAACACAGGAGATAAGACATAATCCAAGCAATCAACTACATAAACAACGCATAGAAGTAAGAGTATTTAACAATCTATGAGCATATTAGGCATACTTTTACTACATTTACAACGTAACTAGCACATTGAACCACAACCACTTCAATAGCACAAAAAGCCAATCTTAAGCCTTGAGCAATATAAATCATTCAAACTAGCAATTAAATGAACAAGTTACTTACTCACCAATTAACTCGCTTCAATCGTGAATTAAGTTCAATCAATTCAAGTAACTACTTGGTTAACAAAGCACATAACTCAAGTAATTAATAAATACAAACAATAACTACTTTCATTTAATCTATAGCTAGGTGTCCAAGCAATAAACCTTACCAAGCCATTCTACTTAGCATTTAAACAACCCAATTACAATCAAACTACCTAACTATCCAAATAAACACGCTATGTGCATGAATAGAACACTTAGCACGTAAAAGACAATATAATAAGCTAACTAATCACAATTAAATACTTAATCACATTAGAACTCCAATCTCAAGATAGAACCTAATTCTACAACACTTTGCCTCAAAACATATACATATAATTAAATCTCACAAGCAATAACGAAATACAACACTTAAACTTCAAGACACAAAGAAAGTCCAAATGACACTATTCTAATAGTTAGCATTTTAGGCTATAAATTTCACACAAGTTACGATACCCCAAATCTAACTATACCAATCTTTTATACATACTTTATGACACCTCTCAATCACACAAAGTCACACTTTAACCCTCATTTGCACTAAACCCCGATTTTCCCCATAGTGCGTTTGAACTACAAGTGCCCTAACCAATCATCATTTAAGTGCCATAAAAGCATGTTAGGCTCTATCTTACTTAACTAAAACTAATTAGCACCCTAAACTTTTCCTCGGGCCCCCATATCGATAGGCCATTATTTATTACGTAATTAAGGACTTAAAATTCAACTATCTCGGAACTCGATAAATTTTATCGAGCAGCCATTTTTATACCCCTAGAGTCCATATCAAGTGTCAAAATGAGTATCGGGTCACGTTTCGTTGGTCCTGAATGAATAGTGCCCAATAAACTAACTTTGAAACTAAGTTCTTGCAATTCAAGCATTACTAAGCTATTTGAGACACTAATCTAGGTTCATCTACTCCTAAACCAAGTCTAGATATCAATTAATCAAGCTATTGCACAAGATTACACAAAATCCCCAAATTTTACTATTCAAACCCTACTTTAAATTCAAGAACAACTAATATAGCGAATAGCAATGTTATCTACCTACATAATCATGTTCCCTACTCATATTTAAGAGCAAAACAAGCATAGATAAGCATATATGATTCTATATTCAACAATTTGTAAAATTCAAAGTAAACCCTAGACAATAAATCATGAAATTTATGCAATTCTCCCTTACCTAAAGGCCTTAAAATGCTAGTAATGGGGTAGAAAAGGATTCAATTCGCTTGTTGTAGGTTTGGAACATCACAAAATGGAGATTTGCAGGCATTTTTTTTTCTTTTCTTTCTCTTTCTTGCCATCGGCTTTGGGGGGGACTTAGGTGGAATTTTTGAAATTATTTTGTGTGCTATTATGTGTGTATGTAATGTATATTGTATATATGATATGTATATGTAAGTTGTTTGAGCTCTTTTAGGTGCAAAACTAACAATTCAAAACTCAAAAGTCTATTTAAAACTAACTAGCCAAAATTCATTGTTATTCAATATTTTTTCTATTCGTACAATATAAAAAACATTTTTTAAACGTACTCTCCCAATATGCAATGCACAAACGCTTAATTTTCTCATTTCTTTAATGAGTCAAGTGACTTAGAAAAAATACGAATTCAGGCAAATTAAACCGTCAAAAATGCACTATGAATAGTAACCACAAGTAAACATATTTCTAAGTAAGAAAAGACAAATTGAAATGCACAAAAGGTATGCAACAGTTAATGATTAAACGTGATAGAGGTCTCGGGCGTCACAAATGAGCTTCTTCTAGCACCTTCTTCTTCAACTCCAGATCATTTGGCACACAAATCCGGTTTCTGAACTTCCATAACCCATCTTCATGCAACTTGAAATCCAGATTGTCTTCTTTCATCTCCTAAAGTTGAGGGTCTTGTTGTTGAGACTCTTGGAACTGAGATAACAAGATAGGTTGCACAACCAAATGAGCATTAAAAGACACTCTCTTATTTGTCAACTCAGGCCTCCATCAACTTGCTTCTTCGAGTATCTCCCACTCTTTGATCTCTGACCTTGCTAGGCTTGCCTTTTGGCTCAATGTGTTTGCCACCACGTTCGCCTTTCGGGGCACATAATTTATAATACAATTGTAGTCACCCAGGAGTTCCATCCACCTTCTCTGCCTCATGTTCAACTCCTTTTAAGAAAAGAGGTATCTCAAACTCTTATGATAACTTATTTCCCTATAGATAAAGTCTCCATTTCTTCAACGTAAACACAATAGCTGCAAGCTCCAAGTCATACGTACGATAGTTCACCTCATAAGGCTTTAGTCTCCACGATGCATAAACTATGACTTGATTGTTCTGCATCAAAACACATCCTAGTCCTTCCTTGGAAGCGTCACTGTAAATTACAAACCCTTGACTCCCCTCAGGCAATGCCAACACAGGGGCAGTCATCAATTTCTTCTTTAATTCTTGGAAGTTGTTCTCACACTTGCCATCCCACTCAAATTTGACCTTCTTCTATGTGAGCTTTGTGAGTGGCCCTGCAAGCCTGGAGAAATCTCTCACAAACCTTTTATAGTACCTCGCCAAACCAAGGAAACTACGTACCTCGGTAACATTCTCCGGCTTCTTCCACGATTGCACAACATCAATCTTTGACGGGTCCATCGAAATCCCTTCTCAAGATATTACATGACCCAGGAATGCCACTTGCTTGAGCCAGAACTCACACTTACTAAACTTGGCGTACAACTAATGCTCTCTCAGCTTCTGCAACACCAAACGCAGATGCCTCTTATGCTCCTCTTTAGTCTTTGAATACACCAAGATATCATCTATAAAAATCACCACAAACTGGTCCAGATACGGTTGAAATACCCTGTGCATCAAGTCTATGAAAGTAGCTGGAGCATTTGTTAGTCCAAATGACATCACAATAAACTAATAATTCCCATACCTCGTTCTAAAAGCTGACTTAGGTACATCCTTCTGTTTGATACGGAGTTGATAATAGCCCTGCCTCAAGTCAAATTTAGAATAGACTTTGGCTCCTTGAAGTTGATCAAATAACTCATCAATCAATGGCAACAGGTACTTGTTCTTGATGGTTACTTGATTCAATCCACTGTAGTCAATACATAACCTCAATGTTCCATCCTTCTTCTTCACAAATAGGACTGGTGATCTCCACGGAGATGAAATAGGTTGTATGAACCCTTTCTCTAGCAACCCTTACAACTGAACCTTCAACTCTTGTAACTCAGTTGGAGGCATACGATACAGAGCTTTAGAGATCAGCTATGTACCTGGTAGGGTCTCAATCACAAACTCAATCTCCCTTGCAGGTAGCAATCTAGGCAACTCCTCCTGGGAATACATCAAGATACTCCTTAACCACCAGTACCTCTGCTAGCTTATTCTGATCCGTTGGCTTATTGATTAAATAAGTCAAATACCCACTGCAACCTTTCCTCAAGTACTTCACAGCTTTGACTGACGATATCACGACCATTCCCGATAAATCACGTCTCTCTTTTACCTTAAGCATCGATTGCCCCAGTACCCAGAACTCTATAAACTTCGTCCAATAATCTAGTCGTGCATGATGTAGGGACAGCCAGTCCATTCCCAAAACAACTTCATAATCCTGAAATATTAGCACTATAAGATTGACCAAAAACTCTTGGTCCCCAATCCGTATCTTGCTTGTTTTACATGCCAACCTAGTAGCACATTTAGAGCCCATCGGGATGCTAACCTCTACATGATATGGTAAGTTCTCCATTGGCAACATAGTGCGATATGCACATTTGGGTGTTATAAATGAATGCGTGGCTCCGGTATCAATAAGCACCTTAACACATTGATTTTGAATCAGGAAGATACCTTCAACAACAGCCGCATCATCGGGAAGTTCTTCTTGATCCATGGCATAGGCTCGAGCTTGAACTCGTTGTCTTGAAGCATTCTTAGAGGGCTAATTTTGTACACCACCATTCTACATCTTCGAGCAATACTTGACTTGGTGTTGACCATTCTCATACCTTATACACTTGCCTACTTTCCTCCAACTCTGGGCTTCTGTATACCCCATCTTCTCACAATAACCACATATGACATTCTGAGAAGTAGTGGCAGTGTCTGTCGTACCACGAGCTGGTTGTATGGCTGGGGGATTAGGTTGAGGTCTGGTAACAGTTGGCCTTACTTGAGTTTATGCTTGACCTCGAGTCTGATAAGGCCTCTGTGGTGCTTGGGACAAGAATAGCCTCTTGCTAGGTTGACTCAGTCCTCCTCAGTGCTCAAACTTCCTCTCTTTAATACGAGTTGCCGAATCCAACATCTCCCCATATGAAGTGAAATGATGGGAAACTAGGAAGTCTTGGATTTCGGGCCTTAACCCCCATACAAATTGTTTGATCCTTCTACCCTCGGTCTAAACCAACTCAGGAATATAGCGGGACAACTTGTTAAATCGGGCCTCATATTGCACCACTGTCATTGCACTTTAACTCAAGGTGAGAAACTCTTCTTATTTCCTTTCTCGCGCTACCTACGGAATGTAATTCCCACTGAAATATTGGACAAAGTTGGCCCACGTAACCGGTGTCTCCCTATGCTCCCAACGAATCTGTTTTGTTCTCCACCACTGTTCTGCATCTTCCTCTAACAAGTAGGCTGCAAAACCCACCTTCTTCTCATCGGTGTAATCATGTGCAGCAAATATTTTCTCAACTTTGGCAAGCCAGGCCTCTGCCATCTCATCATCAAGTTCACCCAAGAATCAGTGAGGTCCATACCTGAGAAAGTCCTTCAACATATCATAGCCATTTCCCCTATTGTTGTTAGGGTGGTTGCCAGCACCTTGGTTGTTATTATTGTTATTAACCGCTGCCGCTGCCACTGCTGCTTGCTGCTCCATGACTCGACTCATTCTATCAACATCCATTTCTATTAAATTAAACGTTGCCGCTCCTTGACTAGGATGATTCATATTCCCCGTTCCTTGAGATCCTGTAGTACTGCGGGTACTAGGTCCTGCCATCTATAGATACTGAATAGATACCACTCACAGTTATAGGTTATACGTGCTTTGTATGAGTCATGAACATGTGCACTAACAATATCCCTAACATATAGAGCTCACATAAGCACGAAACAAGTATGGCATGTTAGGTACATAAGTTCATATAAGCACATAAGTACTAAGTAAATCTTATTTCAAGGTTTCTACCTACTAACTAGGGGTTCTAAACCCGGACTACGCTAACACAAGCTAGTTCTACACTAACTAAAGCTAGTTCTACACTAACTAAAGCTACCTCTGATACCACATAAATAAGGTATCACGCCCTGACCCTGACCTATTGCTAGGCTAAGGCCGAAACGCAACGTTTGTAACCAATAAAACTTGTAAACTGATAGCTTAACAACATGTACATCCATTAGAAGTTCAAAAGACTGCCAATATCATCGGCCTTAGAGCTTGTCCACAACCTGTTACATATATACAACACCTCGATCCACATGTTCATAAATAATGTCTAGCTAACGCTCAGGTTTCTAGGTCTCAAAATATATCAACATGTAGGATCACATAAGGTAGAAATCCTCAATGTCACACCAAGGAGTTTCTCCCACATCTTGAGGGACTTGCTTGGGCTCTACCTCGCTTAAAATTAAAGAAAAGGGTGAGCTACAACTAGCTCAGCGAGGGTAGAATAGGAAGGTTTTCGTAAAGGTTTTA
The DNA here is from genome assembly GCA_037974665.1 of Ehretia macrophylla. Lineage (NCBI taxonomy): Eukaryota > Viridiplantae > Streptophyta > Magnoliopsida > Boraginales > Ehretiaceae > Ehretia > Ehretia macrophylla. The sequence goes on from CM075773.1 coordinate 78,008,230, forward strand.
TCTTTTCGTAAACGATTTGATAAAACATGTCATGCACATTAGAATGCACATGTAAGTAAACAAGATATAACTTGAATATGAAATAAAAATATGAACATGTATACTCATCAAAAATGATAATGTAGTTGCTGATGATGACGGCTTTTTGGCTCGAATTAAGTAATGATAACCCAACACCACAACCGAGGATCAAGTCCTCAAAGATAACCTGACTCCAACTCTGTCAACAACGAGGGTTCCGAATATTCCTCTCAAAGATAAGTGTAGGTCCTTGGTAGTCGTGGCTAAACCGACAAGCCCAACTGTCACGCCCGACCCAACCCCCAAGCTAGAAGTTAAGTCCGGACCCGACACACGAACAGAGTCTCCCCTGTACCGTGGACATTCTGAAAACCTGTAAACTCTCAAATAAGATAACCACAAGATAACAAGCTTTTCATGGCTAAATATTTAAAGATTCAAGGCCATCCAAGCCTTGAAGCAACCAACAGTTCTAAAACCACACAAGCATGCAAGTAACTTTGTTTACAACATAGTCTAATAGACATGACATTCTAGGATAACATTAAAACATACTTAAAGGATAAAACATTCTACATTAAGCCAATCACTCCCAAGCATGCAAAGTGAATAAAAGCATAAACATAAGTTATTACAAGACATAGGCTTCCAAATCTACACCAAAATCAACTATCCTTCAACTTGTACAACAAGCATATACATAGCCCTCAGGCTACAAAATAGGACATAAGATAAACAGATGAGCCTTCCACATAGCAGCAAGAGTATAAACCACCTCAAGCTATCAAGCACAGCAACTAAGGTAAAGGATCAGTCTGAACTTCCTCCTCCTCAACTATCTCAACAAATTGGGGATCACCCTCAGCGTCTCCTGAAATATATATCGAGGTATGAGCAACCACTGTTGCCTAGTGAGGGATAAGGTCCCGGGGCGTGCAATGCAACAAGTAATACAGTTAATAACAGTAACAATTGAGCAATTCAAGAAACAATGATAGCTTAAATAACCACACATTTGAAAGGATACATTTCACATAACCCCTATACACCAATCTTCACTGGGTCTTCATTCACGATCCACGAACCACGATCACAATCACGATAAGCCGGCATAACCCAAAACACTCCAGTGGGTGTACTCCAGATGTACCCCGATAATCCTACGACCCAACACCCCCTGACAATCTCTGGACCAGGCGAGTGAGGGAATAGAGCACGGAGTTTGAATATCCACTGGCAAGCCCTCTGCCGCCCAACCGATATTCAACACATCCGCCCCTGACACTATGGTTGCGCAACCACTATGCAATGCACTTTACAATGGCAAGTTAATATCAATAATATAAGCAATAACACATAGGAGGATCAACAAAGTAGGTTGACCTCGATGCAGTTAGAATAGAAGCAATTATATAAGCTAATAAGTAGTTTTACAAAAGGACATATACATGATAAGCATGGAATCATATCGAAAGCTCCAAATCAACTTGAAACCACATTTAAACACTCAAGGAGTCATGCCATGGACTTAGAAGCGTGAGACAACCGAAATTGCACTTAAACCCTTTGTTTTTCACGCTATTTCTCTTCCAATCCCAAGTTAATGATTCAATTTCAAAGGGAAACTCTCCCAACCTTCTAACTAACCCTCAAGGAACCCTTCCAACCCTCTAACTCATTCAAACGTGCGCAAATACCCCAAAAGTCCCAAATTCCCTCTTATGGCTTTAAACTACACATACCTTATCCGGGCTTCAAACGAGGGTTATCAAAGCTTCTATAGCACCTAGGTAGCCTTAGAATACTAGAAGTGAAGCCCGAATCCACCTGGATTCGCATTAACCCCGAAACCCCTTTATTAAAGTCAGCTATTTCATGTTTTATGCGATTCTAGAGAAATTCAAGTGCACGGGGCTATTAGACTACCTTCATTAGCACCTAAGGCATCTATTAGGAGTGTTGAATCAAGTTAATACGTGCAATTACACAAAACCCTAGAAAAATGTCACTATTCACCTCATGAATCAAACTAACGATTCTAACCGTTTAAAAAATGAAACGATGGCTCAAATATGTTCTATAGCATTCATATGCATGGTATAATAGCAGAGATAGTTAATACAATAACTTTTGATCACATTTTCAACAAATCAAGAAAATGGCCGTGAAATCCCTCACTAATGCGCGTAAGAGCACCTAGGAAGCTTGCACACACCCTACACTACTTGCTCTAGTCTTGGGGAGGCTTGGATTGAAGAGTTGAAGAGCAAAAATCTCCTCTTTTTCTCTCTAGCTGCTCTCGGCTTTCTGCTGCTCCTGTTCAGCTTTTATTTTTTTTTTCTTTTGCATTTTATGAGCTTAAATGTGTTATATGTTGGCTAAGCAAGGTGGGGTCATGTTTAGGTGCTTAAGTGGTCAATTATAATGCGCGTAGTAAGCTTAAAACGAGCCTAAAGTGAAGGATGTGAGCTAGCTAATTAATTTACCAAGTTTTGTTACGTAATACTATTCATTGAACCACTAAAAGCATTTTCTAAACGAGCTCTCCTATCGCCTCTAGCTCAATTGCACATTTTTCCCACTACTCTAACAATTAATATGATTTAATAAAAATGCTAATTCACTAATAGAATGCAGTTTAAAAACGGAGTGAATAGTAGTCACAGAAGTCAGTTAGTAAAGCACAGAAGTAAATGCGCAAACAAGGGATGCAACAGTAATTGAATGCATGGCTAAATCTCGGGCGTCACATCCTCTCCCCCTTAAACTAATTGCGTCCACGCAATTCTTACATGATTCGGCGAATAACTCTGGATATCGCTCCCGCATCTGATCCTCTCTCTCCCACGTCGCATCCTCTACGCCGTGATGATCCCACAGAACTTTAACCATCGGAATGCTTTTAGTCCTCAGCTCCTGCACTTTCTGATCTACAATCCGAAGAGGTTTCTCTGTGTACGTCAAGGTCTCACTGATCTCTAGCGGTTCTGGCTCAAGTATGTGAGAGGGATCTGGCTGATACTTCCGAAGCATAGAAACATGGAAGACATCATGAATTCTGCCCAGACTGGGAGGCAAAGCTAAACGGTAAGCCAATTCACCAATAATTTCAATTATCTCAAATGGTCCCACATATCGAGGATTGAGTTTACCTCCTTTACCATGCCGAATCAAACCCTTGCGAGGAAAAATTTTCAGAAATACTCTATCCCCCACAGCAAATTTCAGATCACGACGACGTCTATCTGCATAACTCTTTTTCCGACTCTGAGCTGTAAGCATCCTTTTTCTGATAAGCTGCACATGATCAATCATTTTGTTCATCTCAGGTAAAAGAGTAGGGTCGATAGTCTTCATCTCACTAACATCATCCCAGTAGAGAGGAGACCGGCATTTACGCCCATACAGTGCCTCATAAGGTGCCATACCAATAGTAGCTTGAAAACTATTGTTAAAAACGAACTCTGTGAGTGGCAAATACTTCTCCCAACTCTTACTGAAGTCCAGAATACAAGCCCGCAACATATCCTCGAGGATTAAGATAGTTCTCTTTGATTGACCATTTGTCTGAGGATGATAAGCTGTACTGAAACTCAAACTCGTGCCCAAAGCTTTCTGAATCTTCTGCCAGAACTGAGATGTGAATCTGGGATCTCTATCTGACACAATGCTCTTTGGAATTCCATGAAGTCGGACAACATTCTCAATGTACAACTCTGCTAGCTTATCAAGAGAATCAATCTTCTTTTTAGCTATGAAATAAGAAGTCTTGGTCAATCTATCCACAATAACCCAAACTGAGTCATTACTCTTTGAAGACCTCGGTAAATCAGAGACGAAATCCATGGTGATATGATCCCATTTCCAAACAGGAATAGCCAAAGGCTGCAACAACCCTGCAGGCCTCTGATGCTCTTCTGTGACTTTCTGACAAGTAAGACATCGACCAACATAGTCAACAATTTCTCTCTTCATATTATTCCACCATAAGTTTTACTTCAAATCTCTATACATTTTTGTACTACCTGGATGGATAGTATATCTAGAACTGTGTGCCTCAGCAAGAATATCCTTCTTCAGAGTTGGATTATTCAGAATACAGATTCTATCTTTGAATTTGAGAATACCATCGTCGTGCAGTTTGAAATCCGACTCTCCCCCTTTAGAATTCTCTAAGACTTTCAACAACTGAAGATCAGCCTGTTGAGCTTCTCAAATCCTGGATAATAATAGAGATTGAATCTACAAACTTGCGAATTGAATACCAGAATCTGAAGTACTAGGCTTCCATAAACATAATTCTTCCATGAATTCCCAATTCTTGATAATCAAGTTAGCAACAGTAGCCTTTCGGCTCAAAGCATCAGCAACAATATTAGCCTTACCCGGAAGATAGTTAATAGTGCAGTTATAGTCCTCAAGTAATTCCAGCCAACGCCTCTGCCTCATGTTCAACTCTTTCTGTGAAAACAGATATTTCAAGCTCTTATGATCTGTAAAGATTTCAAACTTGTTGCCCCAGAGATAATGACGCCATTTCTTTAATGCAAGAATGATAGTTGCGAGCTCAAGATCATGAGTCGGATAGTTGAGTTCATAAGGCTTCAGTTTCCTGGAAGCATAAGCAATAACCGTGCCATTCTGCATCAATACACAACCCAGACCTTCCTTCGAAGCATCACTATAGATCACCAGATTATCATAGCCCTCAGGCAAGGCAAGAATAGGAGCTGTAGTCAATCTCTTCTTCAATTCCTAGAAGCTGGCCTCACATTTATCACTCCAGTCAAATACTGTTTTCTTTTGAGTAAGTTGAGTTAAAGGCCCTGCAATCTTAGAGAAATCCTTGACGAACCTCCGATAATACCCAGCTAAACCAAGGAAGCTACAGATCTCCGTGACAGTTTCAGGTCGTTTCCAAGATAACACAACTTCAATCTTCGCTGGATCAACAGAAATACCATCATGCGAGATAATATGGCCAAGAAAAGCAACTTGCTTAAGCCAGAATTCACATTTGGTAAACTTTGCAAATAATTGATGCTCCTGAAGAGTCTGCAACACAATTCTGAGATATTGTTCATGTTCCGCGTCAGATCTAGAGTAAACAAGAATATCATCAATGAAGATAACCACAAATTGGTCCAGACAAGGATGGAATACCCCCTGCATTAGGTCCATGAATGCGGCGGGAGCATTAGTAAGACCAAACGGCAAGACAACAAACTCATAATGGCCATATCGAGTTCTGAAAGCAGTTTTAGGAACATCATTTTTCTTAATCCTTGGCTGATAGTAGCCTTGCCTCAGATCGAATTTAGAGAATACCTTGGCGCCTTGCAACTGATCAAAAAACTCTTCAATTAAAGGAAAAGGATATTTATTTTTGATGGTTACCTGATTAAGACCCCGATAATCAATGCATAAACGAAGAGATCCGTCTTTCTTTTTAACAAATAAGACTGGCGCACCCCAAGGTGAATAACTCGGCTGAATGAATCCCTTCTCAAGCAAGCTCTGCAATTGAACTTTCAATTACTGCAATTCGGGTGGAGCCATTCTATACGGAGTCCTAAAGATAGGTGAAGTCCCCAGCAATAAGTCAATCATGAACTCTATCTCCTTATCAGGCGGTAACCCAGGTAATTCCTCAAGAAAGACCCCCAGAAACTCCCTCACGATAGGTACATCATTCAATTTCAAATGATCCACAGGTTGATTAATCAAATATGTGACGCCCTGATCCCTCACGAGACCGGAGGCTCTAATAACCAAGTTATTCTCAACCTAATCGCAACCCGTTCTCAAAATTTTAGGGAAAAACGGTCAAAGTCTCCCCTGTACCGTGGACATTCTGAAAACTTGTAAATACTCAAGAAAGTCACAACACAATAAGGCAAGCTTTTATAACTAAAGTTTAAAGGTTCATGGCCATCCGAGCCTTGAGGCATACAATAGTTTAGATTCACACAAGCATGCAACGAACTTGAATTATTCAAAAAACCGCTTATCATGCCATTCTATGATAACTTTGAAACATACTTAGAAGTTGAAATCAACACCTCTAAACATACACACCCAAGCATGCAAGAACTAAAAGGAGAATTAAAAGTTATTACAAGCCATAATATCTCAAAGTTAACATTACAACTAACAACTTTCAACTTGCAACTACAAGAATATACATAGCCTTAAGGCCACAAAATAGATCATGCTATAGCAATACAAGTACACCATGTAACAACAAGAAGACAAATCCACCTTAGACAACAAACACATAACAACTAGGGCAAAGGCTCAGCCTGAACTTCTTCCTCTTCCACTAGCACCTCAATTAGCTGGGGATCACCCTCAGCACTTCCTGAAACATATATCGAGGTATGAGCAACCACTGTTGCCCAGTGAGGGATATAGTCTCCCGGGGCGTGCAATGAAACAGGTAATACAGTTAAACAACAATAACAATTAGACAATTAAAGAAACAATGATAGCTTAAATAACCACACATTTAAAAGGATACATTTCACATAACCCCTATACACCAATCTTCGCTGGACTTCATTCACGATCCACGAACCACGATCACGATCACGATAAGCCGGCATCCCAAACACCAAAGGGTACTCCGGATGTACCCAATCCTACGTCCCAACACCCCCTGGAAATCTCCGGACCAGGCGAGTAAGGGAATAGGGTACGGAGCTAAAGCAACCAACCCTGGCAAGCCTGCCGCTGCCCAGAGAGGCCCATCGCATTCGCCCCGGCGATAAAGTTGCGCAACCATTGACTCGATAACACAGGAAGCAATAATAATAATAATAATATAACAAAATAAGCTGATATACAAACAAGGAGGATAACAAAAGAGATTGTCCTCTAGAACACACATCATCAATCACGCCATACGATGAAATATGATACATTCATTAGTCTATAATTGCTAAACTAATCCAACTAAAACACTTAAATAACTTAGTATCGAATATTTAGCATATAACAAGATAAGACACTTAGAATGCACATAGAAATGATCCCTCACCTTTTAGGAAGCCAAACATGCGCGAATTAAGCCAAGATTCCCTCAGTATTCTCCAAAAGCATCAATTCCCTTCAATTATCATTACCTAATACAATCAACTATATGCATAAGAAGTGATTTCTTATTCTCAACTAAAGCTAGTTCATAAAGCCATTAATTTATCCAACTCTATTTGATTCCCTTTAATTCACATAACTAACAATATATTTCATGGTTTAACAATCATTCTAATCAATATTTGAACAATACATAAACTCAAGTGATCACATATGCAACATTCTTTAATTTTCAAGTATTAGACAAAGACAATAGCATAATAAATAACATATACATAGCCATTCATATAAGTAGAAACACTATATAACATCTAACCAATAAGTTATATAAGCGTATCTTTACACATATAATGCAATTAATAAGCAATATAAACATGTTTACTCAATCTTTAACTAGTATCGATATAACTTAACTCACAACTTCTCCGAATAGATGAACTTGTTACATAAGTACATTTAAATATTTATCCAATCAATCAAGAATCAACTAACAACAATTATTACCATGGTTCATTACTAGTTCCTTTAGTCCATTCTAAATTCATACTCAACCAAATCCATGTAAACCAAGCAACTTAATTCACGAGACTTCACTACTATAATACGTACACTATACAAATGCATATAAACATTTAATTACTCAATTATAAATCAATTATCATGAGATTAACTATGCGAACACAAAGGGGTCAATATTATACTTTTCACAAAACTTAACCGAAAGCTCATACATACCTTAGAATAGCATTTAGACTCGCTAGGAGCAACTACAAAGCAATACAAGTACTAAATCAATTAATTCATTCATTTCCCCTTTGTTCAACTAGGCTATTTAGCTTCCTATCGGAATTCAATGATCAAGTTAAGCTAGCTAACCATCCTACCAATCTAAGGATACCTAAATACCTCATTTAAAACCTCCAAATCATAACCTAGAGCACAAGTACACGAAAACACCAAAAATGCCTCTTTTTGGGTGTACACTACAAGTACCAATTTCGGAACCCAAACAAGCGAAACGAAAGCACTTCTAAGGTTTCAATACTTAATAAAGACTAGCCATAACCTCGAAACGTGCCCGGATTCAAGATAAACCCGAAACCCCTTATTAAAGTAGCCTATTTTGATCAAATTTCTCAAATTTTGAACATAGCAAGTGCAATTAACATTTTTCCCACGCTTATGGACCTAATTAGCAACTACTAGAAGCCTCGAATCGAATTAAATTGTAACTTTTTTTGGAAACCCTAGTTTAGCACTATTCATCATCTTCCCCAAGTGCCATTTTCATTTTCAAGCATTCAACAAGCATTTTAAACCATCAAACATATTCTATGAAGTCATTAGAGCATATAAGAATCAACGGAACAAGAATTAAACCACTACAATATTAGATCACAAAAATAATAATACAAACTTTAATTGAATTTAATACAAAAATATAATGCACCCTCACCTCTTTTGAAGATCAAAGAATGGTCTTAAGGTCCTAAGGATGAAGCACAACCAATTTGGGAAGCAATGGAAGCAAGAATGAAGCAAGGAGTAATTTTTTTTTGAGAAGTTACTATTCCCGTAACTCTTTTTTGGCCATTTTTTTTACCCCTTTTTTTTTGTTTCTTGGCTTTTAATATTCTCATAAGATGGTCAAAGGGTAGGTCAAGCAAATAGGGTATTTTAGTAAGGGTAAATGGGTCATTTGGGTGATTAAATTTCAGCAAAATAAAATGCCAAAAATCTGAAAAATCTGGAAAAATCCTGCTGGTACTATTCATCAGACATTTCGCGAATTTTTTTCCGTTGATCCCGATATGCAATGCACGCACAGTCAGGGGCTATAGTCCCCTAAAAATATGTAGAATTTTATAAAAATATAAAATGCATGAAAAGAAATATTTGAATTTATGGAAATATAAAAAAAATAAAGTAATTAGCTAAATTACATCTAAGTTAACAATTTAATGAATGCAATTAGTGAAGTGCTGGGTTCAGGGTGTCACATCCTCCCCTCCTTACAAAAATTGAGTCCTCGCAATTTCTTGAGCTGAAATGACTTCCAAGAACTACAACAGTTTTCGTCGGACTTGAAGTCAAGAAGTGTAATGCCGAATGAAACTAAGAAGAGCGAACGTCACTGAAGGAAACCCGAGTGGGGTAGCTAAATAAAGGCTCCTATGAAAATACCCAATAGGAGTCCGGTAAGAATGTCACACGAGGAGGCCATTCACTAATGCTGAGAGAGCACCAAAAGAAATCCCATTAAGAAGAGTATGCAGCTAATATCCAAAATGCCCGGATAATATCAAGAAATTCCCAAGAAGGAAGTCCGGTGAATCCCAACTCTAACTGTCAAATAAAGGCTCAAGATTGCCAAATAAAGGCCTAATTAGATGTCCAGCTTGGGACTCCGAGAAAATACCACCAATAAATCTGATTAAGGATGCCAAATAAAGGCTCCGAATAAGTATACGAATCTAGAAGTTGGAATAAGAATCTCTCTAATTATGAATCACCATATAAGAATCCCTAAACCAGTAGTCCAGAGGAAATACCAAATAATCTCTAGACAAGAATACCAGACGAAAATAATGAAGAAAATACCCAATCAGAATATCAAGGTGGTACCATAGGTAAAACCTGAACAAGAAATCCAAGTGGGAGTGTGCGCAAAGAATACTGACCAATACTCATAAACATGAATTTTTTTGAATAATAGTATCAAATAAGACCTCCATATAAGACGCCAACTAGAAGATCTATTCGAGATTCCCAAATCGGAGTTCCAGCCAAGAAGTACCGTTTAAGAAGTGAGAAGAGAGTCCAAATTTAACCTCGGGGCATCAAATGCCTTCACTGATCCCAATAGCCGGTTGAACCATTATTCTCTCACCAGTCAGCATCAATGGCCATCTCTTTCAGGGGAGAATACTTACTTACCGATTTAAGGGGACAATGCATGAATGCCAAGATATCACCTAATGTAATTGATGTAAATGTTCATATATCAGGAGATTATGACATATATCATACAAGCTATTATATAACCAGAAGTTTTATAACACAAAGTTAATCAACAAGATAGTTCAAATATGAGTCACATGCAATGAATACAACTCACAACACAACTATGCCGAGACATTCAAGTATACATCTTACAATCAATATTTCGAGCAAGTAACGATTCATAAGATCAATTCGATTCATGAGTAGCTATATCACTACACTTGACAAGTATTTAACACACAGTACACATCACTATCACATAGATCACATATTAAGTTCAGGATACAAGATTGCACAAAAGAAACTTACATTCTCAAGGCACACGAAGCACACACCTAATCAAGATACATTTCACAAGCATGCACTCGAGGTTCACTACCCAGCAGTCCGAGGACCCTATCCCGGCTAAGAGCATCTAAGCTCTGATACCACCTGTGACGCCCCGATCCCTCACGAGACCGGAGGCTCTAATAACCAAGCTATTCTCAACCCAATCCTAACCCGGTCTCAAAATTTTAGGAAAAAACGGACAGAGTCTCCCCTGTACCGTGGACATTCTGAAAACTTGTAAATACTCAAGAAAGTCACAACACAATAAGGCAAGCTTTTATAACTAAAGTTCAAAGGTTCATGGCCATCCGAGCCTTGAGGCATACAATAGTTTAGATTCACACAAGCATGCAACCAACTTGAATTCTTCATAAAACCGCTTATCATGCCATTCTAGGATAACTTTGAAACGTACTTAGAAGTTGAAATCAACACCTCTAAACATACACACCCAAGCATGCAAGAACTAAAAGGAGAATTAAAAGTTATTACAAGCCATAATATCTCAAAGCTAACATTACAACTAACAACTTTCAACTTGCAACTACAAGAATATACATAGCCTTAAGGCCACAAAATAGATCATGCTATAGCAATACAAGTACGCCATGTAACAACAAGAAGACAAATCCACCTTAGACAACAAACACATAACAACTAGAGCAAAGGCTCAGCCAGAACTTCTTCCTCTTCCACTAGCACCTCAATTAGCTGGGGATCACCCTCAGCACTTCCTGAAACATATATCGAGGTATGAGCAACCACTGTTGCCCAGTGAGGGAGATAGTCTCCCAGGGCGTGCAATGCAACAGGTAATACAGATAAACAACAATATCAATTAGACAATTAAAGAAACAATGATAGCTTAAATAACCACACATTTAAAAGGATACATTTCACATAACCCCTATACACCAATCTTCACTGGTTTTCATTCACGATCCACGAACCACGATCACGATCGCGATAAGCCGGCATAGCCCCAATCACCAAAGGGTACTTCGGATGTACCTAATCCTACGACCCAACACCCCCTGGCAATCTCCAAACCAAGCGAGTGAGGTAATAGGGTACGGAGCTAGAGCAACCAACCCTGGCAAGCCCGCTGCCGCCCAGAGAGGCCCATCGCATCCGCCCCGACGATAAGGTTGCGCAACCATTGACTCGATAACACAGGAAGCAATAATAATAACAATATAACAAAATAAGCCGATATACAAACAAGGAGGACAACAAAAGAGGTTGTCCTCGAGCACACACATCATCAATCATGCCATACGATGAAATATGATACATTCATTAGTCTATAATTGCTAAACTAATCCAACTAAAACACTTAAATCACTTAGTATCGAATATTTAGCATATAACAAGATAAGACACATAGAATGCACATAGAAATGATCCCTCACCTTTTAGGAAGCCAAACCTGCGCGAATTAAGCCAAGATTCCCTCAATATTCTCCAAAAGCATCAATTCCCTTCAATTATCACTACCTAATACAATCAACTATATGCATAAGAAGTGATTTCTTATTCTCAACTAAAGCTAGTTCATAAAGCCATTAATTTATCCAACTCTATTTGATTCCCTTTAATTCACATAACTAACAATATATTTCATGGTTTAACAATCATTCTAATCAATATTTGAACAATACATAAACTCAAGTGATCACATATGCAACATTCTTTAATTTTCAAGTATTAGACAAAGACAATAGCATAATAAATAACATATACATAGCCATTCATATAAGTAGAAACACTATATAACATCTAACCAATAAGTTATATAAGCGTATCTTTACACATATAATGCAATTAATAAGCAATATAAACATGTTTACTCAATCTTTAACTAGTATCGATATAACTTAACTCACAACTTCTCTGAATAGATGAACTTGTTACATAAGTACATTTAAATATTTATCCAATCAATCAAGAATCAACTAACAACAATTATTACCATGGTTCATTACTAGTTCCTTTAGTCCATTCTAAATTCATACTCAACCAAATCCATGTAAACCAAGCAACTTAATTCACGAGACTTCACTACTATAATACGTACACTACACAAATGCATATAAACATTTAATTACTCAATTATAAATCAATTATCATGAGATTAACTATGCGAACACAAAGGGGTCAATATTATACTTTTCACAAAACTTAACCGAAAGCTCACACATACCTTAGAATAGCATTTAGACTCGCTAGGAGCAACTACAAAGCAATACAAGTACTAAAGCAATTAATTCATTCATTTCCCCTTTGTTCAACTAGGCTATTTAGCTTCCTATCGGAATTCAATGATCAAGTTAAGCTAGCTAACCATCCTACCAATCTAAGGATACCTAAATACCTCATTTAAAACCTCCAAATCATAACCTAGAGCACAAGTACACGAAAACACCAAAAATGCCTCTTTTTGGGTTTACACTACAAGTACCAATTTCGGAACCCAAACAAGTGAAACGAAAGCACTTCTAAGGTTTCAATACTTAATAAAGACTAGCCATAACCTCGAAACGTGCCCGGATTCAAGATAAACCCGAAACCCCTTATTAAAGTAGCCTATTTTGATCAAATTTCTCAAATTTTGAACATAGCAAGTGCAATTAACATTTTTCCCACGCTTATAGACCTAATTAGCAACTACTAGAAGCCTCGAATCGAATTAAATTGTAACTTTTTTTGGAAACCCTAGTTTAGCACTATTCATCATCTTCTCCAAGTGCCATTTTCATTTTCAAGCATTCAACAAGCATTTTAAACCATCAAACATATTCTATGAAGTCATTAGAGCATATAAGAATCAACGGAACAAGAATTAAACCACTACAATATTAGATCACAAAAATAATAATACAAACTTTAATTGAATTTAATACAAAAATATAATGCACCCTCACCTCTTTTGAAGATCAAAGAATGGTCTTAAGGTCCTAAGGATGAAGCACAACCAATTTGGGAAGCAATGGAAGCAAGAATGAAGCAAGGAGTAATTTTTTTTTGAGAAGTTACTATTCCCGTAACTCTTTTTTGGCCATTTTTTTGACCCCTTTTTTTTTTTGTTTCTTGGCTTTTAATATTCTCATAAGATGGTCAAAGGATAGGTCAAGCAAATAGGGTATTTTAGTAAGGGTAAATGGGTCATTTGGGTGATTAAATTTTAGCAAAATAAAATACCAAAAATCTGAAAAATCTGGAAAAAAATCCCGCTGGTACTATTCATCAGACATTTCGCGAATTTTTTTCCCGTTGATCCCGATATGCAATGCACGCACAGTCAGGGGCTATAGTCCCCTAAAAATATGTAGTATTTTATAAAAATATAAAATGCATGAAAATAAATATTTGAATTTATGGAAATATAAAAAAATAAAGTAATTAGTTAAATTACATCTAAGTTAACAATTTAATGAATGCAATTAGTGAAGTGCTAGGTTCGGGGTGTCACAAAATATGCATGATAAGCCTCACAACCCTTGCTCAATAATTTAGATGCTCTAATGGAAGAGATAATAGGAGTTCCTGTAGATTTTCTACTAGCAACTATTTTAAGTATAGGCTGGTCGGGCATTTCTAGATACACAATCTTCTTTCTACAATCAAGCTGGGCATAATATTTACTTAACCAGTCCATCCCCAATATAATTTCAAAGTCGCAGAAAGGTAGAATAATTAAATCGGCAGGAAAAACACGACCTTGAATATAAATATTACATGCCTTGCAGACAGATTTGGTGATGAACTTCGGCCCCATAGGAGTGTAAACCACAATATCATGCAACAATTTATCATGTTTCAACTTAGCATTTTGTGCACAAATAGGTGTAATAAATGAATGCGAAGCCCCGGAATCAATTAAAACTTTAACTGATTAATCATTAAGAAGAAAAATACCTTCTACCACAGCGGTCGTATCCGGAAGCTCCTCAGCATCCAAAGCAAATACATGGGCCTGACCTCGTGGTAGTGGTGCTGTAGCTGGTGCCCTGGTCTAAGAGTTCTGAGCTGACGTCTGACCCCTAGGGTTCTTAAATTTTTGATAGTCCTTAACCCTGTGTTGATCACTGCCACATCCGGTACACCGGCCCAATCTCTTCCAACAAACCTCCTCAGTATGGCCCTGGCGTTGACAGGAGTTGCACTGCTGGTGACGTCTTAGAGCAGTGCCTCCCGAAGGAGTTCTGTAAGTAGAGGTAGCTGAACTACCCTGCTGTGAACGGGACACCGCTGGACGGGATTGACTCTGAGTCTGACTCTGGACTGGTCATGACTGAGTCTAAGTAGGCCCTGTATAACTCTGTGTCTGCCTCGGCTGTGAACTCTGCCCAACTGATATAGCCTGACTCTAGTACCCCAGACTATGAGACTGAAACCGTTTACTCGATTAACTGGTCTCGGCTAACACATCGGCCTTGCGTTTCTCATATCTCGAGGCGGCTCGGACCACTGCAGCATAATTAGGGAAATCATTCGCAGATAGATTAAGCATATTATCCCTTCTCAGTCCCAGGATGAATCTCTGGATCTTCATGTCCTCTGGCTGAATCAAGGCTGGCGCATAACGGGAAAGCCTAGTAAAAGTAGCCTCATATTGATCTACTGTCATACTTCCCTGTTTTAAGTTTGTGAACTCTATTTGACGCCTCTCGCGGGCAACCACCGATATGTACTTGGCTCGGAATTCTTGGACGAAATTAGCCCACGAATGATGAACCCTCTTGGCTTCCCATTTCTCACTGATAGTACGCCACCAATCTTCCGCATCACCTTCTAGAAGGAATGTGGCATAAGTGATCTTCCTATCATCATGGCACTCGAGTATTGCAGCCACCTTTACAAACTTCCTCAACCACATTTCCGCCTTCATATCATCCGGTTCTCCAAAGAAAGTGTAGGCCCCATGATGAATAAACCAGTCATACAAATTACCTCCGTTAGTACCACTACCCCCAGCTCTTGCAGCCTGATTACCTCCAACAACCCCTGTCAGACTCTGCTGTGTCACAAACTGGGCGATGGTATTCATTGCAGTGGCCATTGTGGCTAAGATCTGTGCCGTACTCAGTTCCTGAACTCGGGGTGCATTACCTGCCAATCCGGCTCCTTGCCCATGAGCCTCTTCTGGTTCTCTATCGACATTCTGATTCTAAGTACAACGGCGGGGCCCCATCTCGAATAACTACAATGCAAAGTGTTATGACAGGTATATATATGTATATATGCAATTTATAAGTAAACACATAAAGAAAAGTTCAAATAGATTCACATAAAGTCAAGTATATAGAAGTTCATATAAGTATTCTACATTCTTGAAGTACACATAAGTCACTAGATCATACTTTACATTCTAGACTCTTGATATTCTATTTCCATGCTAGCATGTTCATTCCTAAATCAAATTTCACTTGTCCAAACAAGTAATGATTAATTCATGTAATCACACAATCACATAATAGACCTCTCTACCCACAGACCGAGAAAATTAACCCGGCTTCATGCATTTAATAGCTTTGTTACCACTTAAATGTCACGCCCCGATCCAACCCCCAAGCTAGAAGTTAAGTCTGGACCCAACACACGGATAGAGTCTCTCCTGTACTATGGACATTCTGAAAACCTGTAAACTCTCAAATAAGGTAACCACAAGATAACAAGCTTTTCATGGCTAAATATTTAAAGATTCAAGGCCATCCAAGCCTTGAAGCAAACAACAGTTCCAAAACCACACAAGCATGCAAGTAACTTTGTTTACAACATAGTCTAATAGCCATGACATTCTAGGATAACATTAAAACATACTTAAAGGATAAAACATTCTACATTAAGCCAATCACTCCCAAGCATGCAAAGTGAATAAAAGCAGAAACATAAGTTATTACAAGATATAGGCTTCCAAATCTACACCACAATCAACTATCCTTCAACTTGTACAACAAGCATATACATAGCCCTCAGGCTACAAAATAGGACATAAGATAAACAGATGAGCCTTCCACATAGCTGCAAGAATATAAACCACCTCAAGCTATCAGGCACAGCAACTAAGGTAAATGATCAGTCTGAACTTCCTCCTCCTCTACTACCTCAACAAGCTGGGGATCACCCTCAGCGTCTCCTGAAACATATATTGAGGTATGAGCAACCACTGCTGCCCAGTGAGAGATAAGGTCCCGGAGCGTACAATGCAACAAGTAATACAGTTAATAACAATAACACTTGAGCAATTCAAGAAACAATGATATCTTAAAATAACCACACATTTGAAAGGATACATTTCACATAACCCCTATACACCAATCTTCACTGGGTCTTCATTCACAATCCACGAACCACGATCACGATCACGATAAGCCGACATAACCCCAAACACTCCAGTGGGTGTACTCCGGATGTACCCCGATAATCCTACGACCCAACACCCCCTAGCAATCTCCGGACCAGGCGAGTGAGGGAATAGAGCACGGAGTTTGAATATCCACTGGCAAGCCCTCTACCACCCAGCCGATATTCAACACATCCACCCCTGACACTATAGTTGTGCAACCACTATGCAATGCACTTTACAATGGCAAGTTAATATCAATAATATGAGCAATAACACATAGGAGGATCAACAAAGTAGGTTGACCTCAAGGCATTTAGAATAGAAGCAATTATATAAGCTAATAAGTAGTTTTACAAAGGGACATATACAAGATAAGCATGGAATCGTACCGAAAGCTCCAAATCAACTTGAAACCACATTTGAACACTCAAGGAATCATGCCATGGACTTAGAAGCGTGAGACAACCGAAATTGCACTTAAACCCCTTTGTTTTTCACACTATTTCTCTTCCAATCCCAAGTTAATGATTCAATTTCAAAGGGAAACTCCCCTAACCTTCTAACTAACCCTCAAGGATCCCTTTCAACCCTCTAACTCATTCAAACGCCCGCAAATACCCCGAAAGTCCCAAATTCCCTCTTATGGATTTAAACTACACATACCTTATCCGGGCTTCAAACAAGGGTTATCAAAGCTTCTATAGCACCTAGGTAGCCTAAAGATACTAGAAGTGAAGCCCGAATCCACCCGGATTCGCATTAACCCCGAAACCCCTTTGTTAAAGTCGGCTATTTCACGTTTTATGCGATTCTAGAGCAATTCAAGTGCACGGGGCTATTAGACTACCTTCATTAGCACCTAAGGCATCTATTAGGAGTGTTGAATCAAGCTAATACGTGCAATTACACAAAACCCTAGAAAAACGTCACTATTCACCTCATAAATCAAACTAACGATTCTAACCGTTTTAAAAAGTGAAACGATGGCTCAAATATGTTCTCTAGCATTCATATACATGGTATAATAGCATAGATAGTTAATACAATAGCTTTTGATCACATTTTCAACAAATCAAGAAAATGGCAACTATTTAGAAATGCGAAAATAAGCCGTGAAATCCCTCACCAATGCGCGTAGGAGCACCTAGGAAGCTTGCACACACCCTACACTACTTGCTCTAGTCTTGGGGAGGCTTGGATTGAAGAGTTGAAGAGCAAAAATCTCCTTTTTTTCTCTCTAGCTGCACTTGGCTTTCTGCTGCTCCTGTTCAGCTTTTTTTTTTCTCTTGCATTTTATGAGCTTAAATGTGTTATATGTTGGCTAAGCAAGGTGGGGTCATGTTTAGGTGCTTAAGTGGTCATTTATAACGCGTGTAGTAAGCTTAAAACGAGCCTAAAGTGAAGGATGTAAGCTAGCTAATTAAATCACTAAGTTATGTTACGTAACACTATTCATTGAACCGCTAAAATCATTTTCTAAACGAGCTCTCCTATCGCCTCTAGCTCAATTGCACATTTTTCCCACTACTCTAAAAATTAATATGATTTAATAAAAATGCTAATGCACTAATAGAATACAGTTTAAAAACGGAGTAAATAGTAGTCACAGAAGTCAGTTAGTAAAGCACAGAAGTAAATGCACAAACAAGGGATGCAACAGTAATTGAATGCATGGCTAAATCTCGGGCGTCACACCAACGCTACCGGGGCCATCGATCACACCACGGCCTTTAAAAGGTTGTAACCATGAAAAATATTTATATATATAATACCCAACTCTCCAAGGGACACCACCAAGTGAGAAAGGGACTAGGATAGCAACAAAGTAGGTTGCTTCTGTCACAACAATAATATCAATAGCATAATAGATATACATGTAAACAAATGTATGTATAGAACATTTAGAATGCGTATGTATCAAAATGCTAACTGCACACTTCCAATTCTTACATACAAGTTACATACTTCATCACACACACAAGAACATTACCAAGCTCATCTTTCAACCTCTCAAGAACATCCAATATAAGTTAGACAAGTTCCAGATCTACAACACATCAAAAATCTACAATCTTCACATTTAAGCTCTTGTATACACACTACAAGCAAGATTAACACCAAATGAGCATCAAATAACCTTGAATGAGCTTTTTAAGAAGTTTTGAAGAATCCCTCAACTTGGTTCTTGAGTTCTAGATGAAGATAAGCTAGGATAACCTTGAAGAATGCAAGAAAATGCAAAGGAAAAAGCTTGGAAACGGTTAGAACTTCTTCTTCCTCCTCTTCTTCTTCCTTCCTTCTTCTATCTTCTCTTCTTTCTCTCTTCTCTTTGGTCAAAAATCTTAGTGTGTGTAGTGTGTATGTGTTGTGTGAGTGTGTGTATTTTCTGATATATGTGTGTGTGTGTGTGTTCTTGCTTTGGAAGACTCCAAGTAGTAGCTAGGATATTTTGCAATTTAGCCTATTTACTAGAATGCCCTCCAACTTGCTTGTGTACTACTAGTTTGTCATTCTAGTTTTAATCTAATTGCTTTAGTTAGCTAGTATATGCAACAGAATCTAATTATCGTACACATAGTCTAAAATGCTCAAATGCACGTAAAACGAGATAAACACACATAAATCAATATAAAAACATATAAAACAAGGCAAATGCATATAAAATGACTTAATTATGTATGATATGATCTATATGCATATGGGGTCTCATGATAAGCCTTACATAAAGACTTAAATTCTTTTTTTTTATCTATTCAAAAGAGTTTGAAGGATTGACATTTCTTTTTAGTAAAAGAGTTTGACCAAAAGAAATAATTGAAAAAAAGAAATGGAATTTTTTGAGACTTATCCAGAATATGTTTGGTTATAAAAGAAGATTTGTGAATGATTCTTTTATCACCAAAATCTTTCAAACTGTTTTAAGCTTATCTTTGTACCATGATTTTAATTCTATGGCTAGATAGAATTTAAACTCATTTCATACATAGATTCTTTAGTGAAAGCAACTATGATGAATGGATAATGAGGTTTTCAATATGAAATGATAGAGATCAATTTCATAGAAAATGAAGCTGATATCTAAATTTATAAGAAAAGTTAGTGGGAGCTTATTCCCTTAACAAATCTTGTAAATTTATGATGTCTTTATTAAAAGTTCACCAAAGTCCAATTAAATATATCATGCCGCATATCTAGGGTAAACCAATCATGTCATGTAGGATCATGTTTATGAAATGCAATGATATGATTATTTGTTTTCTCATAGCATGTACGCTAAGTCACGATCTTAAAATTTTCTTTAAGATGGAGGAATCTAAGATATGCATGGTCTTCAGTCTTTAAAGCGGGGCATCCGTCTTTTCTTGTAGATTTTCTTCTGACTTTAAGGAAAGGTTGCAAAAAATTTTTGCACCTTATCCTTTAGTCGTTTGCAGTCTCCTTTATTGCAATGGCAAGTACATGCCCCGATATGATGTAAAGAGTTACATGATAGATATCAAAGAGGATACATATAGGTTCTATTGATCTTATTTTGGTGATAATGATCTCTATATGAACCATAACCCTGGATTTTAAAGGTTTATAGAGATAGTGAAGTTCTTAGACAAGAATTCACCAAAAAGGGATGGAAACATAATCATTGATGGATTTATGAGTTTTGAAAGAGTTCTGAATAATGCGTAATAGTTATCTTGTTATTTAAGCCGAAGTGCATACCTACCATTATGAATGGTGTTTGGATATAGTATTTTTATCAGAAAAATAATGATAGTTCTATTTATTGTTGGTTATCGATACTCTATTCGGTAATTACAATAGAAGCTTCTTGCACAAGCTTTAGGAACCCGATCTTATCAAGAATCCAAACACATAGTGAAAGGATTTTCTCACGTTTATCAAGAATTTCTTGAAAGGTAAAAGTCTTCTAAAAGAAAGGCTCCTATATATATAATATAGTTGACCCACTGATCCTGTAAAGATAGTTACGACTGATCACCATCTCAGAGAAGATAAGTATATAGATATGAAGGTACTGTGCACTAATCCTATAGTGGATAACATTAGTGCAAGTGGGAGATTGTTAAGAATATACCCTAATACTATAGATTAGATGACCTTATTAGGGTTTAATAAGAATATATATATGTGTATATATATATATATATATATATATATATATATATATACATATATGTGTGTGTGTGTGTGTTTGTATACACAGTGATATTTTCGGATGTTCATATTTTCCGCTTTGTATGAACATGTCCCTAATGCTTATCCGAGAAGAAAAATATGTTCTAAAGGAGTTTAGAATGTTTCACTGTATTTCTTTGATATGATAAACATTAAGAATTGATTCATAGCCCTTCAGATTGTTCGACCGGGACTAGAATAATTGAGTACGGGTTATCGTATGCTATTATCTTTGATTAACATAGTGATGTTAATGATAAAAGGTGGTATGCGAAGTTCCATAACAACATGGTGATGTAGACTAATATACATATGAGTGATCGTCAGTGTACGGATCATTAAATGTGACAATAAATAGTGAACTACATGATTCCAGGTTAATAGTTTACTATTTAGTTGGAAATTATGCAAATTAATCCTAAGACTTGAGAATTACGGCTGTTGGTTATATCAGGGGCTAAATATAGTGTCTGGACAATACCTGCCTTCTATAAGGCAGGTTACAGTCTTTCGCATTTTAGTCTTGTGATATAGTCTAATAGGTAATTGTCAAGATAAGATCTATTAACCTCCGATGAGAGGCGATGTCCTATAATATCTGAATTCAGTTGGTAAACGAGGAAGTCCTTGGCCAAGGCAAGTATGAGATTGATGGAAATGAGTTTTTCCATGGAGGTCATCTCTCGTTTCACTGGTTTAGATCTATTCATAGAATCAGAAGTGGACTTAACCATTTCATGGTCCTTTCCCGATCAGCACGTTTTAATAGAAGGATCGGATTGCACGATGATTCCAGACGGTAAATAGATTCATGAAAGACAGTGTCTTCATTGTCATGTACATTTTCATGGTACATTTGTTGCTAATACGAAAGTTTATCGGTCCCTCATTAGTATGCGATTATGAATCTAGAAGGTCACACACTTATAAGTATTCGGGCCAAAAATGTAATTTTGCATAGTTTTGGGTCAAATTGTAATTACCAAAACTTTTGGGGCCAAACTGCAAATATTAAAAAGTTGTTTCAATATAATTATTCTAATGGAGATTAGAATCGGCAAAAATAATATATATGTAAAGGGTGTTTATATATATATATATAAAGGGTGTTTATATATATGTGTATATATTGATGATGTAATTTGTAAAATGCCACGTTATCAATCCTAGTCATCAAAAGAAAATGGCAAATTAGTGACTGGGCATGCACGTGTGGTGCTGCAGGATGATTGGATTATCCATGTCATCAATCCTAGTCTTCTAATTTGAATTGGATGGTCTAGATTCAATTTAGAATAAAGACAAAACAATCCTAGCCATAAAGTGATGATAGTTGCTTTTTGTCAAGTGTCAAGAGGGAAAAAAAGCTAGCTTTTGGATTGTAATGGTTACAATCCAAGGATATGCATGGCTTTTGTTGTCCTTGCAAGAAAAACAATTTTGATTGGCTATTAATTATGCAAGACTAACATATAATATAGATTATATTATATTAAACAAAAGATAAAACTTTCTCTCTTTCTTCTCTCTATTTTTCGGCCAACAAGGATTAGAAAGAGAAAAGATAATGCTAACCATTAGATTGTAATAATTACAATCTAGTTACATGCAAGGGCTAAACCAAATTACACTCAATCTCTCTTGAATTGATTGGGAAATTTGCATGTATTATATGATTATTATAATAGAGATTATGATAATATATTGAGAAAAACATTCTCTCTCCTTGTCCAGGTCACATACACGGCCCAAGCAAAGAAAGAAGATGAAAAATCTTCATCTTTTCGAAGTGCCTATTTGGCCATAGCAAAGCAAAGAAGAAAGATTGTGTTGTTTGCTTGAAACCACATATACATAGCTTCAAATATCAAAAGTATACTAGCACATTTTGCTTTTGAGGATTGGTTGAGCTTTGGATACTTGGTGGACCAACTAAAGCCTTCAACTTGGAAGGAATTCAAGAGTTCCAAGAATAAAGCTTTATCTTCAAAGTATCCACAAGAGGTATACCTTTAAACCTTTCTTACATTATGTATTGTTGATATATAATGTATGTATAGCTAGTTTATGGACATAGTTGGAAGATTGCATGTTGGTACTTGTTAGAATGCTTGGAAATTTTTTGAAATATGCCATACACCATTCGGCCTTAGCTTGTTGTCCTTAGCTATCTTCCACGATCTTGAATCCCACTATGATATGTGTATTGACATGATCCATATGTGTCGGTTAACACCCTTTTCACGAACGCCTCTACTAGATATGCCAGGTGGTTTTTAGCATTCTGACTCTTAACCACCATATCATCCACGTAAACCTCCATATTCTGCCCAATCTGGTGCTGGAATATGTGGTTCATCATTCTTTGATAAGTGGCCCCGGCGTTCTTTAGTCCTAAGGGCATTACTGTGTAACAATAAGTACCTCTGTCAGCGATGAACAAGGTCTTCTCCTCATCCTTTGGGGCCATTTTGATCTGATTATAACCTTTGAATACATCCATGAAGGACAACATTTCCCTTCCTGAGATCGAGTATACCAGCTGATCTATTCGAGGCAAGGGGTAGCACTCTTTTGGACAGACCTTGTTAAGATCAGTATAGTCCACACACATTCGCCATTGTCCTGAGGCCTTTTTTACCAAGACCACATTTACCAACCAAGTTAGGTATTATATCTCCCGGTTATGGCCGGCTTTTAGGAGTTTTCGTACTTCCTCCCTGATGGTTTGGTTCCTATTTGGGTAGAAGTTCTTGTGTTTTTGCTTTATCGGCCTGCAATTTGGATCCACATTCAAGTGGTATGCTATGACTTTGGGGTCTATCCCTGTCATGTCAAAAGAAGACCATGCAAAAACATTTTTATTTTCAGAAAGGAAGTTGGTTATACCTTCTTTCATTGACGGGACCAGCTTGCTTCCCACCCGAACTGTCTTCCCTTGTTCAATCTCGACTTCAACTAACTTCTCAACTGGGATAGCTTTCCTTTCTTCCTTCTTCTTTTCTTTCTTGTTTTCCTCCCTCACCCTGTCCTAGGGACTTGGGCTCTGGATCTTCAGTGCTATAGCGTAGCATTCTTTCGCAGCTTTCTGATTCCACGGACTACCACTATACCTCCAGGGGTTGGGAATTTCATCACCTGGTGATAAGTTGAGATAATTGACCTGAGGTGATGGAGGGCCAAACGTCCTAATATCTCGTTTTAGGCTGAAAGGCAGTCCATTACTATGAACTCAGTCATCATTTAGAGTTGCTTGCCATCGAGCTCGATAGTGAGGGGGAGCCGGATAATGCCTTCTGGCCTGAAACCGTGGCTAGTGAATCCCATAAACTCACCGTGGAACACAGCAAGCTGCTCTCTCACGTACCCCATCCTCAGGTATGCGTCATAGAACAGCACATCAGCCGAACTGCTAGTGTCAACCATTATTCGTCGGACCTTGCATTTTGTTTTCTATACCATGATCACCAGGGGATCATCACGTGGAGTCTTTACCCTTTCCAAGTTGTAGGTCGAGATGATGAGCTCTTCATGTACCCTTGATCTTTTGGGAAAGGGCTTCTCATTTCCTGACCTTACGTAGGCTCTGCTAGTTGACCTACTGGTCCCACCTGCTGTTGACCCTCCTGTAATCATATTGATATCCATCATTCTTTTGTTGGTCCTTCGGGGGCTCCTATTCTTTTGCTGATCAGCCATTGGTTCGGGGTCTAGCCCCTTCCTTGCTACATATTTATCTAGCTTGCCTCTCTAGATCAGCGCTTTGATCTTATTTTTCAGATTTTTGCATTCATTGGTTTCATGACCATAGTCATGGTGAAACTAGCAAAATTTTTCCTTTCCTCTATTCTCTGGATTCGACCTTATTCGCGCTGGCCATTTAATGCTGAGGTCAGACCGGAACTTTATCTCCATTAATACTTTCGACCCAGTCATGGTCAGGAGGGTACTTATCAAACCTATTTCTAGGAACTAAAGAGCTCAATATCGTCCCCGACCTAGATCCTTAGGATCCTTTGTCCTTCCCTTTGCTATGAGGCGGCGCTGCGCAGACTGTGATTTTTTCCTTATGCTTCAGGTCCACTGCATCTTCCTTCACTGTTATGTATTTTCTTACTTTCTTCATCAGATGGTTCAGGTCTCTTGGTTCCTTTCTAACGACGAAGGAACGAAAATGCCTAGATTTGGTTAATCCTTGCTTGTAAGCTGTTATGGTCACGGCTTCCTCTAGACTTGGAATGTCCAGGGTAGCCCTATTGAACCTCTCCGTGTATTCGCGAAGGGTCTCATCTTTTCCTTGCTCCAATCGGAACAAAGAGGTGGTAGGCTTGGATGCTTTTGTACTGCTAGTGAATCTGTTCAGAAAAATTTCAACCAAGTTAGCATAGCTCTTAACATAATTTTTAGGTAAACCACAAAACCATTTTCTTGCAGTGTCATCAAGTGTTCCGGGAAATGCTTCGCATTTAACTTCCTCAGGCACCTCCTTGAAAAGTATGAGGTGGTCGAAGCATTGGACATGATCTTCAGGATTCCCTGTCCCATTGTAAATGGGTAAGGTAGGCAGCTTATATGCTGTCGTTGATACCTCCCATATCCTCCTAATAAACGGGTGAATACCTTGGCCGCTCACAAATCTTCTTAGATCTTCTAGGATTCTTGCCAGGTCTGGATCAGACCCGTCGCTTTCCTGCCTCTGCGGCCTCCTTACTTCTTTGTTGGAGGAACTGGTAGAATCATCCCTTACTTTCTCTTTTTGTCTCGGTTTCTCACGCCTAAGCGAGGACCGGTGGTCATTTCCCGATCGGGCTCTTTGGGGAGCTAGATGTGGCTCTTTTGTTGGTCTTTGCTTTTGGATGAAACTATCCATAGTTTGCTTCATGTCGCAAACTAGCTTGGTGAGCACCTGCAACTCAACACGCGATGCTGGCTCCTAAGGCAACTGTTTAGCCTGTGTTGTTCCAGAGTTCCTGCTGGGCTTACTTCTGGCTGGACGACATTATTGGTAAGAACGGGTACGGCCTCCGGTTTTGGGGTCATTCCGGGGTGTTGTTGCTCGCGGCTGTTCTGTGGCGATATATCACCGGAGCTAGCATGGCTTCTAGTATGAACCATCGTTTTTGCTCAACGGGAATCCTTCAATTGTTTCCCACATATGGCGCAAGGTGTAAATCTGACGAGGTAGATTTTGGAAAGTTGACTTGAGTTGACTCTCTTGAGCCTGTAAAACAAGAACGGAGTTGCAGAAGGTGGCCCTGCGTTAGCACTCCAAAGCTTAAGTTAGTTGGGTACTAGAAGAAAGAAAGTGTAGATAATTCTAGTTGAGTGAATTAATTACCTCCCCTGAAGAATATTGGGACACATTTTATATCCTTTGAATGAGAGAGAAACCGACATATCCTGACATGTGCAGATCTTGTCGGGTGAGCTGTCATTTGGATAAGATTCTTGAGATGTCATCAAGAGGTCTGACTTGGGATCTCATTGTGAGGTTGTCGAGATACGAAAGTCAACCTTTTCTAGATGTGCCTCCTTTTCCTATGATAGATTGGTGCTCCATGGGCACAAAGGTCTTTTAGCTGAGAGCAGTATTTTTCACCCTCATCAATATTCCTAAATCATACTTTGTTTATTTGTAAATTCTTGAGAAACAAAAAATACTTGCAATAAATGTTTTAGATACCTATTTTGGTAATTTCACATTATTTTTTTGGTTAGACACATTATAGATCAGTCCATAATAGAAATTTTGCTTATCTTAAAGGAAGGCATCATGGTAAATTAGCATTTATTTCTCTTTTACCAATTAAATGCGGGTCGACCCACTAAACCAATCAATAAATTTACTACTTTTTTTTTGCTGAATTAAATTTACTACTTCATGATGGGAGATTTTTGTAAATTAATTACTTTCAAACCAATGCTTAAATAATGGGCTAAAATAAGCTGCTTGTGCGTTGGATTCTCATTGATCCCAATTGGACTAATATTGGTCCAGACAACTGATTATTTTTTCAGAAAAAAAAAAAAAAAAATCCTTCCATCAATCCAAACAAAAAAGAATCATTCTATCAATCCGAACTAACATCAACATGTAAGAAAGAAAATAAGTCCCACATATATGTAAACCCACCTCATCATGTGAGAGGAATGAACTAATTGAATAGCAACCATTTGAGTTTGTTGGTGCCCTACTATATATTGTTTCTGTTGTTGTGGTTATCAATATATAATAATTAATGTGGCATTAGGAGAGGGGGGTTCGTTCAGCTAAAAAGAAAAAAGCTAAAAACAAGAAGACCACCCAAAGATTTCTTTAAAAATATTGAAATCCCAGATGATGAGAATTCCCAAACACCCATTTCTGGTGATGGAATCGAATCAGTTTAACAACATTATAACCAAGCAAAGTGGGAAAAAATTTTATCATTTGTTTTTCTAAGTTCCACCTACCATATATCCAAAGTCTACAAAACACAAAGATCCCACTTTTAACTTGAGCCAAATCACTAACAACTATCTGCTGTTATTGTTCAATAGCATTCTATTTCGAATTCTGGCTAACAACAAGACCATGGCTAACTGACTCACCTCAATGTTGTAAACAATTAGACCTTCTCCCGAGCCTTCCAATTTTATTGTAAAACACCTTCTCCAGAGCGCTTCCGATTATTGTAAATCACAAACTAACATCTTCACTTACAACTAGCAAGAGAAATACGTCTTCGCTCCATCAAAACATTCCTTTAAGCAGTCACTTAAGCTCATTTCTAACTGTTCATCTTAAATTAATCATCAGATCTGCCATCGAGGCTCAGGTTATCCTCTGCAACAAGTTCCCTATCATCTTCCATACTAATATTAATGCTCTCAGTTGAAGCTACAAAACTGCTGGGATCTCCATTGTGGAGCACCTCAGCATTTTTGCTTAAAATATTAGAAGATGATTCATCGTTATACCCACAATAAGGCTTTTTCTCATCTGTTATCACACCATTCTGACAGCACAAATCAGGGTTGGCAAATCCACTGCTTGGGCCACACGAGATGGTACTATAAGCTCGTTCACTGTGTTCCTCCATGACTTTAAGATCTTTCATCCTACATTTGTTCCGTGTGTGTTTCCCAAGAAAACCGGGAGCGAATAGCGGTTTTAGTTTCACTCCAGAACAATCCATTCCTTCTGATTTCCTCACTTCATCTAGGGTACCACCAGAAGATGGCAATATGTGTCCAGGTTCGCTTAAACAAGTAGAAATATATGAAGGCATTTCAACTTCTCCAGAGACACTGTTCTGAGTGAGGGAAGAATCCTTCATTAAAGTTGTATTGGTTTTAGTTCTTCCAGATTCATCTTCAACATCAGAAATGGGGGAGGTTGGTTCAAATTTCATAGCATCGGCTTCCTTGGAATTTGTACAGGTCAAGTAAGTATCACCAGAGAGCAGTATCTCAGATCGTCCAACTGAAGCAGCAGCTACTTCATATGCAATGCGAGATTTACCTTCAGGAAATATATCATCCTTCGGAACAGAGGAACTTGTCCCAGAATCTACCATCTCTATGTTCTCTTTCACATCATCTGAACTTGTTACAAGAGAACAATCTCCTTCAGAGGAAGTAACCTTTGTTATTGAACTCTTAGTTGATGGAAGTAAAGCGACATCAGCAGCACTATCATGACACTCTGCTGCAGAGGGAAATTGAGCATGTTGTTTTGTGGAAGGCTGCAATTCTTCAGTTTCTCCAACATTTTTCTTGATCCCTTCTCTTTTAGATTCAAATGGATGCAAGCATGTTGGTCTAGGACAGGCCCTGCTTAAAGCAACAGCAAGGAAGATCATTTATCATCAATCAAGTTTTCTATCTGGCACATCCGGTAAGTAAAATAGCAGAACTCTCAAATTTATACTTGCCCATCAAGATTTGAAAACATTAGACAATTTGCAACCAACTGTCCACAAGGAATGAGCAGACAGTAAGTAACAATAGTGAATATATTTCCAAAACAGATGGCTAGATTAAGGTTTGATCCAAATAAATAGGCTTTGGCAGCTAAGACTCTCTACATATACCATAATGATTTGTGGATAAGACAAATGAAGAATATCTGTGGCTAATCCATATGACAGACTTTGCAAACATGAACCAACAGAAAGTTGAAATAACTAAGACAAGAATGCTTGCACAAGGAGCTAAAGAAGAGTGCTTAATGTTTTCGGCATAATCAGATGGGACAATCTCCACAAATTGAAGCTTTTCATAATTAAATATTTCATCCTTACATGAATCCCAAGCTATACTTTAGCTAAAGATTATCCATGTCAACAACGTGTTTAACATTTTCGAAGAATCTCCACAAGTTATAGCTTTTCATGATTATGCTTCATCTTTACATTAAGCCCCAGCTACACTTCTTTAGCTATAGAGGATCCTGGCCTACATTTTTTACATTTTTGCAAAACCCAATAACATAAACAAAACTAAATTACTAGATCTCTCTTAATTTCAGCCAAAATGGGACTACTGAAATCATCTACTGTCCCCAGTTTAAGAATTTGCAGCAAGAAGACACAACTAATCTTTTTTTTGGTCAGGAAAGACTTAAGAACTGACGGATCAATCAACATTTAGTTCTATTATCGAATTGCTGAAACCTTTCAGCATTTGTCAGGCCTAACATTAAGGGCATTCAGATGAGACGTGTTACCTACTGTACAAGAGCGTATAAGCTCCTTGAGAAAGTACCTCATCCAGATCAACTCTAGCAACCTGAAAAAGTCACCAAGTTAGAAAATGTACTTGTATCTGCTATTGCATTTTATTATATCAGTTCTCAAACTTATCACCTATATCGACTGTATGAAACATAAAAAGGAAATACAATGAGGTATCAGAAATACAATTTCAGTTCTCATTGAAGATAGTTCACGAATCCTAAGAACAATCTGAATGATACATAAAACATGCAGAACATAGCATAAGAAACAGTAGAACACACTCAGGTAATGATGTACCAAATATTTTGCAATGTCTGAATATAACAAAGGAAAAACTAGTACAGTCATATACCTTGATCTATGGAGGATATTAGCTATTCATTTCTTATCATTAAGAATAAATAAGCCAGCTGGGAACTACGATTCAGTCATGTGTATAATGCAACTAAACTAAGGTAACATATTGTTGTTACAAGTATTCATCAACTAATAGATTTCCTCAGTTTAGTTCTCAAACTTGTGAATGACAAAGGCAGATGGACTATCTAACGCAATAAAATGGGTCTAATAATTCTTCAGGCTCTGAATACAACAACTAACAAGTTCGAGAAATCATAAACCTTGATGCATATTGGGCATAATTAATTGATTGCAATTCTTGAATTGAAGGATAAGATGCCATAGGGAACTAGGACATCATATTCAATCATAAGTATTAACAAACGATATTAATACTGCAATGCCATCTTGCTCCAGGCCTGCATACTAAGGCACAACAAATATGTGTTTTATTGGAGAGAGAGAGGGGGAGACAGACGGAAAGACACAGAGAGTTGTACCTTACAGTCATCAACCCTGTACCAGTTTCCACAGAAATCCTTGATGTAACAGATGTAATGGCCGAAGAATGAAGCATTCAGCATATCTACATGAACAATAACTGCATATAACTTGTAAATATCACTATCATCCCCTGATTTACTCATGTAAGGACTAAGATCTAACGTCTCCGGGAAGGTCACCCTCTTATTCAGTTTCCCGAATCTCCCACTCTGCAAAAGCAAATATGTCATTTACAAGCAGAAACCACTAGACACAAGAAACTTCTATACCAGCAGTAGAAATAGTAAAATTATATTTAAAATGCAGCAACCATATTGTTAGGATACCAAATTAATTAGTATTTCTGTTTTAGTTATATTATAATTATTTAATAAAGCTTGGAATAAGCTCTGCGTTCCTTTCTGATTTAGGCTTTTGTTTAGGAATCTATTAAGGAATAGCATTAAGAATCCATTAGGGATCAGGATTACTTAGTTTCCTTATTTGAGAAAAGGATTTCCTATATAATGTAAGCCCTTTATTGGTACTTTTCATACAATTGAGGAATGATAATATTTTAGTCTTTTACAAGGCAAAAGAGGTTAATCACCCTTGAAGTGGTTATTGGAGGCTATCCCCTCGAAGAGATCAATCTATCCCTTTTCTTTTTTTTTTCAATTATAAACCCTAACCCACAATTTTCACCACAAATCCGCAATTCACAAACCCTAACACTATTTCCCAATTAAGAACCCTAGGTTCTTATCAGTTATCACATATAGCTACTCTTGCAGTTCATGTATAAACAATAATAAGCATAGCTACTTACAACCATGAGAGTAGCATTAAAAAAAGTCGTGAGCAAAGAAGAGGAAAGAAAGAGACGAAAGAAGAAACAACAAAATGTATGTCGGTCCAGCTAGATTACTTATGTTGTTATCAGGATATGAACCCCAATTTAAGAAATGTAAAAAGCATTAACGAGTTTGGGTGCCCATACCACAAGGCTAAAAGCTTTTCAAACCATACTTTGGCAATTATACAAAATGTGGCATGACCACAAAGAGGTTTTCTCTCTTTTAGATTTCAAAAGTATTTGTTGCCATTATACTAAGAATTTAGTACGGTCTACTAAAGCATCTGCAAAGCTTATCTATGTGAAGAAACAGGGATAGAGAGAGAATTTTAAGAGAAGCAATTTGATTCGTATTTCTGAATAATGATCTGTTACACATTACAAGTATTTATAGTTACAGTTGTCAACTATAGTTTACCTAACTACTTCACTGTCAGGTTAGTTTTGTGACTAACCTTGTTCGGTCTCTAACTAACTAACAGCTGGCTAATCTTGCTAAGCAAGTTTGCTAAGCTACTGTTATTTCCTCTGTGATAGTGGACTGACCACTATCTTTGTCATCCCCCTTCAAACTAAGTATGGCTTTGGCCATAGGAAGTTTGCCCTTAAGTCTGAGAAACTGTATTGTAGATAGAATCTTTGAGAAAATGTCTGCTATCTATTCATGTGTTAGAATGTAGAAGACCTTGAGAGCATTATTTACCACTTGATCCCTAATGACGTGATAGTCAATGGCTATATGCTTAGTCCTGCCATGATATATTGGATTTGCTGCTAAGGCTAAGGCAGACTGGTTGTCACAGTAAAGCACTGGTATATGATATGTTAGATGGAGATCTTTCATGAGATAGGTTAACCACATCACCTCAACAGTAGTATAGGCTATAGCCCTATACTCTGCTTCAGTAGAAGATCTGGCCACTGTGGGTTGCTTCTTAGAGCACCATGAGATTAAATTTGAGCCCAAATATACACAGTAACCAGTTGTTGATTTTCTGTCACTCACATCACTTGCCCAATCTGAGTCTGAAAAGGCAGTCAATGTGAACTTGCCAGGTCTAAACTACAGGCCTTGACTGATAGTTGATTCGACAAATCACAGTTTCTTTTTGAGAGAAAAAATCTTCTTCAGTAGGGTTATGCATGTGTTGACACAAAGTGTTGACGGAAAATTGTAGATCAGATCTAGTAAGTGTAGGGTATTGTAAGGCTCCAACTAAACTCCTGTATTGGGTAGGATTGGAATATGGTTGGGCAGTAGCAGGGGTTTGAGTATGAGGTTTAGAGAAGGTAGGGGTGGGGTAGGGATTGCATTATAAAATGCCAGCTTTCTTGAGTAAATCATAGGGTTATTGTTGTTGGTGGAGCTGTATGAGATTAGGAGCAGTTTGTACCTGAATGCCCAGAAAATAGGTTAATGGTCCAAGATCTTTCATTGCAAACAGAGCACTCATTGTAGAGATGAGTGTAGATATAGCTGTTGTGGAGTTACCAGTGATGACAATGTTATCAACATAGACCAGTACAATAATAGTTGTAGTAGTGGTATGAGAGACAAATAGAGAGGTATCTGCTTTGTTGCATGTAAATCCTTGGTTTTGGAGGAAATTAGAGAGTAGCTGATACCAAGCCCTTGGGGCTTGTTTAAGGCCATAAAGAGATTTTTGCAGTTTGCAAACTTACGAGGGTAGGAGGGATCTTCAAAGCCTTGTGGTTGACTCATATACACTTCCTCATGTAGAGTACCATGTAAAAAGGCATCAGAGACATCTAGTTGTCTACGAGGCCACTGAAATTGCATAGCTAGGGTTAGGACAATTCTAATGGTTTGGGACTTAACCACAGGGCTAAAAGTTTCATTATAATCTAAGCCATATTCTTGGTGGTAGCCCTTACCCGCTAGCCTTGCCTTGTACCTAGCAATAGTACCATCAGCATGTCTCTTTATTCTGTAAACCCACTTACATCCTATTGGTTGCCTTGAAGGTGGTAAGGGAACTAGAGTCCTGGTTTGCTATCTTTGCAGGTCTTGAAACTCTTCATTCATGGCAGTAATCCAAACATTGGGTTTTGCTGCTTCTTTATATCATTGTAGGCTCAGTATTTAGGGGGTTGGTAGTAAATATGTTGAGTTGATATAGAGGAGGGAGTAGGCAACCAGTTTTGGATCTAGTGAGCATAGGGTGTAGAGAAGAGGGTTGAGCTAAAGTATTGGTTGAGGATGATGAGGGTCAATTGGATATGTCCTGTGACTGAGGTATAGAAGAACTCTGTGTATTATGTGAAGTTTGTGTGGCCTGAGATTGTTGATCAGTGTGATTTGGAGACTGTGGTGAGCTGGGTGAATTATTTGTCTGTGTTGAAGTTGTATGAGATGGTGTTTGTTCTTGTGGCTGAGGAGAAGACACTGTTGTGATTGGGGTTGTTGACTGAGAGGGCAGTGGATTAGTAGTAGGATAGTCTGTTGTTTTAAGAATAGAAGGTGGTGATATATTAGAGATTTGAGGAGCAGTGGTAGTAAGAGGAATAGAAAACAGTTGTGTTAAGGGTGGCAGGGGTGAATGTGTAATACTAGAGTAAGGGAAAGTGTTTTCATGAAACCTAACATGCCTTGAGATATAAAGTTTTTTTGTTGTAGGATCAAGACAATTGTATCCCTTAGATGTTGGACAATATCCTAGAAAAACACAAGGCTTGGACCTAGCTTCCAACTTATGACTGGAGTAGGGCCTGAGCTAGGGAAAATAGAGGCAGCCAAAAACCTTTAACATGGAGTAGTCAAGGGTAGTATTATATAGGCATTGAAAAGGACACAGGTTATGAAGTGTAGGTGTTGGCAATCTATTGATCAAGTAGTTTAATGTAGCTATGGCTTCTAGCCAGAATTTGGAATGCAGATGGGCTTGTTGTAGCAAATTGATGGTTGTTTCAACTAAATGCCTGTGTTTTCTTTCTAACTTCCCATTATGTTATGGGGTGTTGGGGCAGGAAGTATTAATGGATAATGCCTTGAGATTGTAAATAGGTGCTAAATTGATGATTCACAAACTCCTTGCCATTATGAGTTCTTAAGATTTTAATAGTAGTATTGAACTGATTTTGAATCATAGTAGAAAAGCTATAAAAGACAGAAAAAACTTGTGTTTTGTTCTTTAGAGGGTAAACCCAGGAGTATCTAGAGAAATCATCAACAAACACAATGCAATATTTATAGGATTTACAAGAAAGGACTGGGGAAACCCTATATATCTAAGTGAATTATTTCAAATGCAGCAGTACTAGTTGTACTAGAAGTAGGAAAGGCTAACTTGTGTGATTTAGTTGCTAAACCAGAAGAACAATCACTAGAATTGTAGTTAAGTGTTTAAAATGGAAGATAGGGCTAGAGAAGTAGTCCTAGAAGGATGTCCCAGCCTGAGGTGCCATAAAATTGTAGGGGGAAAAGAGAAGATGCAAGATTGTGCCATCAGAGGAGATGCAGTTGGTGATGAGACTGACGATGGCAAGGGATAGAGGCCCTTGTTACAAGGGCGCTTGTACTTGAGGTGGTGTGTAGTATTGTCCCAAGTAAATACAATAGCACAATTATTGTCTTTTGTAAGATGATAAACAGAAAGTAGTTTGGTAGAAATTTGAGGAACTAAGACATTAGAAAGATGCAAGGAGGAAGTAGGAGTGTAGAAAGTACTAGAACCTATGCTTGTAATAGGAAAGGACTGACCACTGCCAACTGCAACAATCTCTTGTCTAGTATAGGGCGGCTGAGTGTAGAACTGAGCAAGGTCATTGGTCACATGAGCATTGGCACCTGAGTCAAGACACCATGTGTAGGAAGTGTCAGTGGAAGTGCCTACTTGGGCTGTATAAGCCTGTTTCTCAGCTTTAGGTGGGACAACATATTTTGTGTTGTCAAACCTATGCCAGAATTCTAGAGCTATATGATTCTTTTTGCCACATATTTGACAATATAGGGGTTGATCAGAGGCAGTGTAAAAGAAAGAGGTATTGGACTGATTTTGAGAAGATGGTTGAGATGTGGAATTGCCTTTGGCCGATCCTCTTTGGCCTTTTCCACCTCTTCCATTGTACTGTTTACCTCTACCTCTGTTATTATTGCCTCTGCCACCACCTCTATTGGCATGTAAGGCAGTATAGACGGAGTTAGAGTAAGAGTCAGAAAAGACTAGTTTGTTTGAGAACTGATGGTTTAGCTCTTTAGAAATAAGATGGATGAATAGTGTAGGTAGTGGTAAGGGTGCAGACTTGAGTCTAACTGAGGATTTGAAAGACTCATACTCAAGAGGCAGTCCTTTGAGGCCTGAGAAAGTGATATCAGCACCTTTCATAGGTACTCCGCCTCCTGCCAATTGTTCTGTGATGGTTTTGATTGTGTCCAGATAGGTTGGCATAGAACTTTCACGTTTTTGAAGTGTGTATGACTGCATCTTCAGTTGATATGTATATGAGAGACTCATAGAGTGAAACCTTTGTTCTAGAGTCTTCCATATATCAGCTGAAGTGGATAGATGATGAACATGAGGCAAGAGTTATGGTGTGATAGAAGCAAAAAGACAAGATCTTAGTAGTGTATCTACAGAATTCCACTTTGTGTACTCTGGATTTGCTGTGGCTTTGCCTTGCTCATCTGTGATCAAAGGTGTAGGACAAGGTTTTGAGCTAGACACTTGATCAAACATGTGGTAGCCTTGGAGTACTGTTTGGATTTGAGTTCTCCAAATGCTATAGTTTGTGAGTTTGATATGAACTAGAGAGTTGAGATTCTGTAGGAGAAGTTTGAGTTCTTGAGGAAGCTCAAAGTCAGCCATTAATGGAGGTTAGGGTTTCAAGTTGAAGAAATTAGGGTTTGTGAAAAGTTTGTGGATTGAAGAAAAAAAGTTCAAATTTTGCTAGGTGATGCGGCAGAGAACACTCGATGTGAGTTTTGGAAACTTTGCAAGGAACTTTAATGGAGATCAGCCATGGTTGAAGGCTAGGGTTTGCAACTTGTAAAAATTTAGGGTTTTGATGAGAAAAAGTTGAAATTCTGCTAGAAGATGTAACAGAGAAGACTCGACCTAGTGTGCAGAAGCTTCACAAGTAGCTTTAATGGAGATCTCAAGCTTTTAAGGAGCTTTAATGGAGATCTCTCAGCTGCGGAAAAAAAAAAAAAAAAATTAAGAGGTCCATAGGAGAGCCCTTTGATACCATCAAAAAATAGTGATAAAGAGAATTTTAAGAGAAGCAATTTTTTTTTTTTTTCTGAATAATGATCTGTTACACATTAAGGTGTTGATTGGTATGAGATAGAGAGACATTGCATAAGAATGTTTTTGTATGTTATTAGCAAAAACAAGCCCACTTATTTATAGGACAATAGTATAAGTAAACTTATCCTAACCCTTCGATGTGGGAGAAAATGTAAAAGACAAAAGTAAAAAACCACAATACTCCTAACACTCCCCCTCAAGTTGACTATATATATCATATGTGCCCAACTTGTTACAAATGTACTCTACTCAAGGACCCCTTAAGGACTTTGTGAAAAGATCAGCTAATTGATCATTTAAACTAACATGAGATGTAATTTCCCAGCAGACTGTCTGTGAAAGACTGAGTAGTCAACTCCACATGTGTTGCGAGTATGACCCAATTTGTTGCAGTGTGTACACTTTGGTATGGAAGATGAGCCTGAGCGTCCACCACCCCGACCACGGCCTCGACCTCGGCCTCCGCGAGTAGCTCATCAGTCCGTCCAACATTTTGGGTAAGAAGAGCAATCGCATCGTCGATTGAAGGAGAGTTTAGGGGAATAGATGCACGACTAAGGGTAACATACACTTTAGTCATGGATGGAAGAGAAGAACCAGAAAAGATTTGTGAGTGAACAACGTGATAAGATGGTGGAAGGCCCCGAAGCATAAGGACCACAAAGGTTTGCTCACGTTGGCGTCGGTTAATATCAGTATAAGGAGGGAAGATTTCATTATACTCTGAGAAGGCATGTTGGAACCATCCAAAATAAGTAGGGAGACCTCGTTCATCTAGTTGAATATTCCAGAGGTCGTCGTTGATATCATAAATGCGACTGACATTGCTGGTATACATCCGTTGAGCCATTGTCCAGAGTGTCTTGCAAGATTCAATTTCTCCGAAATGGTATTGCAAGTCTGGTTCAATTCACTGAAACAAGAGACTGGTAATTTGAGCATCCATTTGATCCCATATTGTTAGTTTAGCTGGTAAAGCTTTCGGCGGATCATTAGTCAAGTACTGTACTAGTCCTTGCCCTCAAAACCACAACGTGACAGAGGCAGCCCATCGAGTATAGTTACGACCGTTGAGTTTGGTCGTAGTTATGATTAGAGTGCCTGTAAAGCTAG
This sequence comes from Ehretia macrophylla, assembly GCA_037974665.1. Taxonomy (NCBI): domain Eukaryota; kingdom Viridiplantae; phylum Streptophyta; class Magnoliopsida; order Boraginales; family Ehretiaceae; genus Ehretia; species Ehretia macrophylla. The sequence goes on from CM075773.1 coordinate 78,046,000, forward strand.
GGACCGTAATTGAAATGTCGAAGTCAAGGGCATTAAAAGTAGCCTCCTTGGTGGTCTCACTTGCAGAGGAATACATGATGAAAAAGTTTGCAAACTATGATTGGAAGGGGCAAGGAAACACAGAAGGAAGAAGATCACGCTCGACCGAGGAGAGGGATTACGTGAGTTTTTGCTTTGCTTTCATTTTATTTTTATTTTTTTTAAATTTGCCTTCTGGCTTCTGTTTTTTCTTTTTTTTCTTTTTTTTCTTTTTGTTTTTGTTTTTTTTTTTGTGTGGAACACAGCTTCAAGCCTTCAAATATGTTAGAAGGCTAGCAAAACATGAAGACATATAAATCAAAGAGACAAAAGTGCAGAAACTGATAGAGGAGAAGAGATCAAGCATCGCAGTGGCGGATTCGACTTCTAGTGGCGGTGCATGAGATACACGCACAGAAGGTGGTGGCGCGTGGGGCTCGGACAGGCTGTTTCCGGCAATGGGAAAAGGTGCGGTGGGGTAGATTTTGGAGCTGAGAGTAATGGTGGTGGTAGATTGGTGGTCGGAAGTCGGGAAGTGGATGTATTATGGGTGGCAATTAGGGTTTTGTATGGTGGAGGGTTTTCCGGGGGCGCGATGGAGATGCTCGCAGAGGTGTACAGAAGATGCAGTGGTGGCGTGGTGGCTCTGGTGGTAAAAAAAAAATATATATATATATATATATATATATATATATATGTGTGTGTATATATATATATATATGTGTATATATGTGTATGTGTGTGTGTGTATATATATATATATAAAAAATTGATGTGTGAAAAGAAAAGAAAAAGAAATACAAAATAAAATAAAATAAAATACAATAACATAAAAACGAAAGGAAAAAAACTAGAGGTGAATGCAATGGCTCCTGTGGCTCTAGATACCATGTTAATTGGTATAAGATAGAGATACATTGCATAAGAATATTTCTGTGTGTATTATTAGCAAGAACAAGCCCACTTATTTATAGGGCAATAGTACAAGTAAACTTAGTAAAAGATAAAAGTAAAAAACCACAATACTCCTAACACAAGCATTTACAGTTTACAGCCGTCAACTGTAGTTTACCTAACTACCTGACTGTCAGGTTAGTTTTGTAACTAACCTTGTTCAGTCTCTAACTAACTAACAGCTGACTAATCTTGCTAAGCAAGTTTGCTAAGCTACTGCTATTTCCTCTGTGATAGTGGACTGATCACCATCCTCGTCACTATGTAAATGTAACTCTATATTTGCCACAGAGTATGTTGACACTTGACAGTTTATTGGAAACATCCATTTGTACCGCTTAAGGAGCAAGAGGGGAAGTTTGTGGTGTCTCCATGCGTGTTGACTTATTCTTTCATCCTTAAAACTTACTTTACACTTTATAGATAAGTAAGCACGAAATTGTCATTTTAGACCACATACTAAATAAAATTCTAAACTTGCGGCACAAATCCACTACATTTCTTTTGGCCAACAGTGATAAACAATTTGAAATTTAAATCTATCCGCAACTACATGCATCTGGATAACCGACTCTCATTACCATATGTAAATGTCATATTCTACCTAAACATTACCATACATTTCAAGTTTTTGGTTTTGCAAAGCACACATTAGGTGTGCATCAAGAACTACTAATGAAAGAAGCTTCTCAAAACCAAAAAGGTGACAAATAATTTCAGACGACACCTGAAATCTTTTCAAGGCGATGGTGAGTATGTTCGGCGGCAACTGGATGGTAAGGCGCTTCCATGCTGTGACATAGTCATTGCATCTGCAGCATTAGACATTCTCACCATCAATGATAAAATCATTATGGCATAGAACCAAGGAAGTTATGACAAGTTTTCATTCACTAAGATTATAATCTAACTGATTCAGACACACAAAAGCTGAATGCATACTCCCTTGTGTCTTGGGCATAACTCTGACCAGAATGCATCATGCTGGAGATATTGAGCAAGGTGAAGATGACAATTAAGTGAATAAATAACCATGCACTTCTGCTCCTTTTGGAGCCCAATAATAAATTGACTTTGTACAGGAAGGAAAACTCATTCCACTTGATTGACATGTTGAAAAAGGAGCACAGAAGTAAATCAAAAGAAATGACACGATAACCAGGGGACATAATCATTGGACACCCAAGTAAGATATCGACACATGAACCCAGAAGAAAGCAGTAATAGAGCATCTGAATGGAGGATATACTGTGTATGAAGATATAGAGGAACTTATTCTCTCCCAGACCAGAAATAATGGGGAATGACCAAGTTTTGTATGCGTCCATTCAGGCTTACAATTGACTTGGAGGTAGAAAATATTGATCTGGCATATATGTTTAAAAGAGAAGAAGCTCTTGATCCTTAGCCAAAAGGCCAAGAAACTTTGAAGCATCTTAAGATAAAGAAATAGGAAAAAAAAAAAGATATGTCCCTGCAATTGGAAAATTATGCCGTAATTCATACATAAGAAAAACAAACCATATGTTTCCTTCATGGCCTTGTTCATTTTTCAAGCTTATCTACCTGTTGAAAAGGAATATGACAACATACAAACCTAAAAATTAATAAAAGGACAATTAGGCCATTGTAAAATAATTTTAAGAAGTATCAGTAAATTTTAGGTGGTGCTGAAAAGATAGGTTAACCTTTCCAACTTTAAAGAATCCTAAATCCTTCTTGGGAGCTAGACGTTAGCTAGTCCTGGTTAAGAATCTGCTGCAGTTGTTAGAGTAGAGACCAAGCAGTGAACTGTGGAACTAAAGGAACATGAATTTTAGCTGGATACATTCGGAGGTTCCAAAAAACAGAGGCAGGATCTAAGAAGACTGTCCAGGTCATTTTGATCTTCCTGGCTATACAGAATTCAAATAGAAATCAAACAAAACCTGTCACAAGTTGCCAGCACTATATTCCTTTTTTCTCATGGATCAACATAGATTTAATATAGCAAACCATGGGAAACTCTCACATCTAATCAGAATGGTTCAGAAGCTATAGTCCCAGGCAAAGATAGAAAATTAGTTCCGTATGCAATCAATTAGAGAACATTTGGCCGTATTTAGATAAGGTTATTAACCTATTCATTGGCCACAGAACAAGTGGTAAAAATTTCAATCTGAAATCTTTGTTGTTTACTCATAACATGTGCATGACTAGAAGAACTGAAAAGGATAGGAGTGCATGGAAACTGTTTCTCTGTGTGGGAAAGGTACAAAAGAGAATCAGATGATAGGTCAACCTAGCACATATGAGGCTTACCAAAGTAGGCCGAGAATGATACATACAAAGTCGGTATAGTTTAAGGAAGCACTACAAGAACTTAAGTGCTTATTCTTTCTTTAGGTAAGAAAGGTCATTAAACACTCAACACTTTCCAGTTACAGCAATGTGGCTAATATCTTTTAATATATTTTACCCATGGATGAGATACCAATCAAAACTGAAATTCTTCAAACCATGAAGCTAGTTTTAAGAGATCAAGTATAATCAATCCAATCTCTGGAACCAGACAAGACTATATCCAGCCATTTCCAAGAAAGCCCTTGAAGCCTCAGGTTTGTGTTTATACAACAATGTGATGCAACTGCAAGTGAAAATATTTCTTGCTGAATAGTTTTAACAGCAAAGTCAATCAATGTTCAGCAGACTGTCAAATATTCTTGGGTAACTTGAGCCATTAAAACCCTTAAATGAATTACTAGCAATATCATTTCAAGAATAACATGCAACGACAGCATATAAAATGGTGGTAGAATTAAATACAGGAAATGCATAGCCACTTAAGATTCAAAAAGAAGACTCCACCTGTCACATTTGTACATATTATCTCCATGAAGCCATTCTTTAGCGGTGAACTGGTCTAAGCATTCTTCCAAAGATGCAGCATCCCCGTGAATTTCAACAGTTAAATCCATCATATTTTCTGATTGATCAGATATACTATTGCATTTTGTACATATAACCTGGAGAAAGAAGTTAAAGAAAATAGATTCAGACAAAAGCTGAGAGAGAATTAGTACTCATAATATACATCAATCATATTGTCCAACTTATATTTACAAGCAAGCAAAAATGTTGGTTTTAAGATGGAACCCCATGTTTATTAACTGGCGTATAGACAACGTGAAAGACAGTGGGTCCACCTGCATCTATGACTGACCGACTTTAGAAATAAGCCGTATAAGATAAGGAAACTTATGTGTATACGTGTGTATGCGTGAGAGAGAGAGAGAGCGAGCAAGAGAGAGAGAGAGAGAGAGAGATTCTTTCTTCAGCAACTAGCTTTTATGTTATATGGTATTTTGTGTTATACGGTCTTAGATACAAAGAAAGGTTGAGGTTCTTAGAATTTGAAACTATAAGGTTCATCGAATTTGAAACTATGTTGTCAATCACCATATTAAATTAAAAAATGCACTTGAAGCAAATCAAATCATGTCAAGGAGGGAGTCTCAAAAATCCTGGGCAGTGAGGCTAGACAATCTCACCCTTAAAGTCAGCCCATTCTGACCTTTCACACACTTATACACCGAATAACAGAAAAGGGGAAGTCAAAACCTTGGGTATTGTCAGAAGGCTACCTGAGATTGAAGGTGACCACCAAACATATGCTGAATTAGGGTAGTCTCTTGAGAACTAGGATGAACAGCCTTTTCTCCACCATATTCATCAAGGCACACAGATTGCATTGTATCAATTGCAAACCTGATTAGAATTGAGTATCGACCAGTTAGTTTGTCTTTTTTTTGTCATCAAACACGGGTAGGAGTTCAAGATTGGTCGAGTAAAATTTTTCAGATAGGATCATAAAATATAGTAGTGAAACAAGGTCCAAATAAACTAATACAAACCTCATAAACTCGTGGGCATCCTCCTGACTCCCATAGCCAAGATTGCCACCAATATTTGGCAGTCGTGAAAGAATGTTAATAGGTGAAAAGGGATGCAGACTTTGGCTTGCTTTTTCCAGATGGGTTTGAAATTCACACAGGAAGCACCAATCATTCCGCCTGCCTGATAACCAAGAAAAATAACACAGAACTATGTAATAGTCAACAATTATTTTTTAAGACCAACAGTGAGCCATAAGATTCAATCAATGACATTACATTCTCTTCTATGGCCTTTCTCCAACAAGTAGGCAACAAGTGGCTTGGTGTAAGTAAGACATTGTAAAACAACATTGGCAAAACAGCTGCAAAGAGACAAAATTGAGCATACCTCTATCAGTTACAATTTTGGAATATGTGTAAACAAACCTTTGAAGAAATCTCTAAGCTAAAGATTGATGTGATCAGCATACCTGTTCCCACAATTCAAAAGCCCACAGGGAGGGAAGCCTGGGCTATTCCAGTTAAAAAGTTCCACAAATTCTTCATAGGGAAAAAGTATCTAGACACATGAAAATAGTGGACTTCATGAAAACATCTTCTCATAATATAACATGCAAAGCAATTTATATACGAGGTTCATATACCTTTTTTGACTGATTTGTAATTTTAGAATTTCCTGTGGAAGGAGCTAATGATATTGCTGCAGAAGCTTTGTTTCCTCGCCATGTGGATGAGGACTGCTTCGAATCAGCTTTGCTCAATGACTGAAGTTTCATACATTTTGTCTTATGTTCAGCTTGCCAATGGGCTCGCTGGCAAGCTTCAGAGCTGAAAAATACGGAGATAAATGGAAAACGATTAGCCACAATAAAACTAAGAACCCTCTGATACAATGATCTTATGAAAAAGGAGAGGAAACATCCCACATCACACAAAAGCGAATATACAGAATTAGTAAGATATAGGAAGGCTGAGGAGAAAATTGGAGCAAATAGATAGTATAAAGGAAAGAATATCATAATGCTACGACAGGCATCAAGCAACCAATTGTCACCTGGATGTGAAATGTCAGAGAAAAAGTATACAGCAAAAAATATCTTCCTGGGGATTATGAATTGACTCCTCTTATAAGAGTAAAAGAAGATCTCACACGACCAAGAGATTCAAGTTAAATTAAGTCCATAAAAAAAGTATTATTGGCGCCAATTTATCTGGTAGCTTGTAGTCACTCATTAGTGAAGCCAGAATCACAAGATATATGCAATCATATATGCAATTTGACATGCCCAATTGCGGACACACACATCCCCAAATATATATATATAGAAGGATCTTAGCACCCAAGTTGCTTAGTCCAACTTGTTTTCAACATTGAACAATCCCTGAAAATCCTGGACACTCATAAATATTCTTTGTTAATTTTTCTTCTTCATAGAACAAGACTTTTTTAGGGAAATTTAAAATATTAAAGCACAGGGAGGCCTTAACTTAAAATCTGGGAAAATGGGATATTACATACATAGTCATAGAAAATGCTTCCTTTCTGCCATAGGCATTATTTAACTTATAAAGCATGTCAATAGTTACTGTCAGGAGCCTAACAGCATCAAGTATGAGTAATAATTGTTTTATTTAACTAAAAGGATTTTGTGTTAACTGCTGAATGGACTCAATAATTATGGTAAATTGCTGATTTTCCAAAACCATAAGGGGATTTGTGGCATGCAATGAGAAAGAGGGATGTGAATGACAATTTTTGGAGTTAACAGCATAAAATGAAACAACAAGAACAAGTCGACAAATGAAAAAGAAAAGAAAAAGAAAAAGGCTTACTGTATTTCTTTTTATACATCAAATCACTATCACTATGTAGTTCATGTGGGAACATATTTCATCATTTAGCAATATCTAATTGGAGGAAATGTGGGGTGGCACCAAATGAATACAAGATCAAACAGAACCATTTGAGATAATTTGGACATGTGAAAAGGAGACCCATGGAAGCCTCATCAAAACTTGTGAAGGTGCGGAGGTTGCACTGTAAGAAGGGCAGACACAAGGGTAAATAGAGTTTGACAAAAGACTCTTAAGCGAGACCTCACTTTTTAGATCACTAGATGAAGAGGAGATAGCACTCAACAGAACTAACTTAGTAGGATAAGATTTGGTTAAGTTATTGAGAATTCTCTTAAATTTGATTGAACGAAAGGTGGGAGGAAAGGAGAAACTTTACAGGAAAGTCAATCATAAAGGATGGTTCAAACCGCAACAATCTAACATGGTCTAGTAACAACTACATCAACAACCATCATAGGCAATAATGTGTTATTTCAATCTACGAACCCTTTTTTCATGGAGATTTACCCATCACAAAGATGCACGGAAGAATGTTGATATCATATTTATCATAACTTAAATGCCACTATATAAATGTGTTTGCACTACAAGTAGTCTCTCCACACAAAAGAACATCAAAAAGACAAAAAGCATACTCATATATATTTTCTGGAAACTAATCACGGCCCTCAATTGAACAAAGCAAAAAATTAAACCACGTGGTAATGACAATTAGTTGAATACGGAGCCATGTGTGTATATATATATAAAAGAAGAAGAAAAACAGAAAGATAAGAGAGAAATGAATGGAATATTGCGTACCAGTAGCTAACCATTTTGCAGCGGGAGCAGCGTTTCGTGGTGAAATTGCCGCAGACGGCGCAGGGCTCAGCCGCCTCCGCCATATTCTTGTCTTTCTTATTATTATTATTTTTATTATTATTGGTGTTAATATTAGTATTATTGTAATAACGATCAACAACAGAAGAAGAAGAAGAAGAAGAGGAATCAAAGCCGGCGTCAACTACGAAGTACTTAGACGCAGTGTTCTTGACCAAGCGGTGCAATCCGAGAGCCACAACCAATGCGGTGACGATGAATTGAAGGAACCAGTTGAGATTGAGATCCACCGCGACATGCATCGAAAATCAATATCTTTTCTTTTTTCTTTTTTTTCCTTTATTTATTTATCTCAACAATTAATACTATAACTACTATTCTTCTACAATTACTACTACTTAATCGCATTTCTCTTTCAGAAAAATAAATAAATAAATTGTTATTAGGGAAAATAATTTAGATTAACTTTGGGCTAGGGAGATTGGTATTAGCAATATAGCGGGTGAATTATGTTATTTTCGTATACATGAGAAAATTGCTTTTTCTCCGTCTTGGGCTTTACAGCTTTTCAATACCTAAATTGCATTTTGCCCCCCATATATTTCCAATATGTAACAACTCACCCCTATGGTATTTGGACTGGACCGACATAAGCCTAGCTCAGCCTAGCACATGAAATTGGGCCCAACTTAATTCGATTGAAAGTGGGATCGACTCGATCTCCACACCACATATACATGGGCCAAATTGAGTCATATAATTTTTGACCCAATCTATTTAAGCTCAGGCTCAACCCAACCCTAGCCCAACTCGAGCCCAGCACAGGCCCAACTCGAAGTTAGATAAAGCCCATCTCAAGTCAAACTCGAACCCAACACAAATTAAGCATAATTTGAGCTCACTTATTAAAAGAAATTGAAATATTATGCTTTATGCATGAAATATAAGTCATAGTCATTATTTTTTTAAAACAAACTAGCAAATCATAGTAACTATTTTTTTTAATAAACTAATAATAACAAGTAGCAAATTTATTTTTTAAATTGATATTAAATGACTTGTTATCAAATGTCTTTTATGATATTGCAAGTTTGCAACTTGCAACTTTAAGTCCCTTCACATTAATTTTTTAAAAATATTTTAGGTACAATTTTTATAATCATATATATAATTTTTCCTATAATACTTAGTGACATAGTGTTTTAGTCACTTAAAGAGCATTTGGCTCACGGATAGATTTTTCATTCCCAGTAATGACATTCTCAAAAATGTGGTTAAAAGTGTTTGGTTTGTTAAATATATTCATGGGAATATTTTGTCAAGTTCTTATAAATGTTATTTTATTATGTTTAGTTTAGACTCAATATTCCTAAAAATATTGAGCAATTTTTCAATAATATCCCTAACTCAAAAAACAAGAATATCAAACAAGTGTACAAATAACGATACATTTTCTATACTTCTACTAATACATGAGTAAAAAAATATTTAATGTATTAATACAACGAAAGTAAATTTATTTTTATAATTTATAAATTTTAACTTGACACTTCAAAATTCGAACTAAATTTATTTTTTAAATTTTAAATTTATTTAATTTAAAATATAAAATTTATAATTTAGCATTAAAAATAATTTTAAATATAAAATTCTAGTTCAACTTAGAAAATTGATAATTTTTATTTATTTTATTTTATTTTTTATTTTTATTGTTATGATTTTACTTATTATAAATGTTTTTTATTTTATGTAGTTTTATTTTATTTTTTATTACTAATTTTATTTTTATTTTATTTTATTAATTTAATTTAATTTTCTTATTTTTATTGTTATTATTTTATTTTTTAAATATTTTATTTTGTATATTTTTATTTTATATTATTCTTATTAATTTTATTTTAATTTTACTTCATCTCATTTTATTTTATTTTTCTATTTATCATTTACTATTTTTCTTTTTCTTTTTCTTTTTCTTTTCTTTTCTTTTTTATTTATGTTTATTTTATTTTATTATAATTTATTTATTTATTAATTTTCTTATTTTTTAAATTTTATTTTTAGTTCTATTTAATTTATCATATTTTATTTTATTTAATTTTCTTATTTTTTAATTTATTTTTTACATTATTTTATTTTATTTTTGAGTTTTTTATTTTAATATTTTATCTTTATTTTTATTTTATTTTAGGTTTTTGTTATTTTATTATTTTTATTTTATTTTTTGAGTTATTTTATTGTGTTTATTTTAATTTTATATTTTCTAAGATAAGTATTTGGGTCTTTTATTTTCTCAAAGTTATTCTCAAAATTTAGGAATGTGAGATTCTCACCCCCTCATATGGGAATAGAAATTGGCCAAATCATGAAAATATTGCATTCCATGAAATGTGATATTCCCATGAATATTTTTTTATTCCGCGAACCAAACATGGGAATGTGATATTCTAGACTTCCCATTTCCAGGAATCTTCAAACATTCTGCAAACCAAACACTTTCTTAGTATATTTAACTTTATTTTACTACAAGTGTGCAACATTATATATAACTATGTCCATGGGAGAAAAAAAATCTTTCACGATGCTTATATTTGTCAGAGGTTTGGAATTTTTTTACATACTTTGAATAACAAAGGTATATAATTTGTAAATGTTGTCAACATCAATTTATATTTCAACGTAAATTTGGAACTAGGACGTTTGTAAGACCCAAATGCCACAAATTATTTTAATCCTGAAGTAGTTATTCAACTACCGCTAAGCCCACCACCACCACCAGTAGGCCTAACACCCATACAAAGAGTATAACCAAACAGAGAACTTTTGCACTAGCTTTCCTCAAGCGTTTATGTAATGTTTTATTTTTATGTTTATATCACTAATGTACTTGTGTCTCATTAACTTGTAGTTTGTTATGTAGTGTTTTATCATTTATGTTAATTGTTAATATTATTAATCAACTTGTGTATTGTCTTATTAATAGTTAAATTAACTCTTCTTAAAAGAATTAAGTTTAAATTTTATTTTTTTTAATTATTATTCTAACTATCCAAGTAACACATATATATACTAATAAGAGAAGAAATACCGACCTCGAGTTAAAGGACTAACATGCCCACAAACCCGTACCAAGTTAAAAGGGCAAGTCGGGTCTCCCATGCGGAGCTCGACCTCCAGACCATGACCCGACGGCATCCCATGAGACTCGACTCGATGATATCCCAAATTATATCTCGACCCGACAACATTCCGCTAAGGTCGAGATATTCTAACAGAATAACAGAATGTCAGCTCATCTCGGAAATCCAGGAGATGCTAGATTCCCTCATATCCTAAAGGTATAAAAAGACCAACACTCTCTTCAAGGAAGGTACCTAATTCATTCTAGTAAAATTATATACGTTTCTCCTTCTTCGTAAAGCACCCTACTAACTTAGGAATTAGAGTGCTTATGCAGGGCACTACCCCTACAGTTCTTTCTTATCTTGCAGGTTTTGGAAGCTATTCCCATGCCACTTTTCAAACCCAATTTCTTACCTTAACATATTGATCGTGTCGTTTTGCGCTAAAAAATAGTAAGGTTAAATGATTGGAAATATTGTTTACCTTGAATTACCTCTAGCTGTGGCAAGTAGAGGGTAGATCCACAGAAATTGGGTTATCAAATTAATTTAAGTCCTTAATTTAGAATTATTTAACTATCTCCCGTCACGGATAAGTTTGATTAAGTCCAAAAATCCAACAAGTACGGTAAATTAAGTCCAAAAGTCCAAAAGTACAATATTAAACTAAAATAATTTAGTCCAAGAGTGGTTAATTCAATTTAGCGGGTCCATGATTTGGAATGATAAGTTCGATCAGAGTATTTAAGTGTAATAATATAGATTCAAATTAAAAGAATGAATCATTCAAGAAATAGTGCTACAAGCTCCCACTTCTGAAGTTAGCCTTAGATACGTAAGTAATAAGACTAATTAATTAACAAGACTGAATATATTGGTACAACCTAACAATATCCAATCTCTCAATTAATCTTCTTACTTAGGTACTCCGGAGGTGCTGGTACAACCTAGCTGATTCCGTCTGTGGTAGTCTTATATTGCCACTGGTTTATAAAACTGGACGTATATGTATTATCGATTAATTATATCATAACTACAAGTATACGTATAATTAATAGATAATAATAAGCAATTAAAGAATACGAGACTTTAATTAATATAAATCTAAATATATACAAAAATATTCTCATTTATTTATCATTCCAAAAATAAGGGTCTAAAGTGCCATAATTAGATTTACAAAACGAAAATCGAAATTAAGAATAAAAGTTACCGAATTTAAGCACGTCTAGATTTAGCCGGCTCGATTTCTCTGAAGCTATGGCGTTAGTCCATAAGCCCGACCCTTATTTTAGGACCCTAACTAAACTAAACTAACCTACTCCTAAGCTAAATATGAAGAAAACTAATTATATACAAAACAAATTGTGAAATTTGGCTTCTATCCACTTAGAGAGGCAGAAGCTTGGCTAAGATAAGAAAAATTGGTGCTCATTTCGTTACTGCAAAATCGCAACATTTATAGGCAAAACTTCAGGAGGGTGCTCGAGCGCCAATCAGGCGCGCTCGAGCGCCCTTCTGCACTTTTGATTTTTATATTTTTTTCTGTTGTTTTCAAATTGCAATATGCCGCTCAATTGTCGGCCTTTTTTCAAAAAATGGCGCTCGAGTGTGTAAAAGGGGTGCTCGAGCGCTTTTCTGGCTGTGGTAGGTGAACTTTGTCTTTGACCGGCTCAGTTGACTTTGACTATTGATCGTTGACTTTGACCGTTGGCCAAAAAGTTGACCAGGTCTATTCCAAGATTTTTCAGCATCTTGAATCCGTTTCTGCACTTGGTTTGGCAAATTTTAATCTCGAATTGCTCATTTTGAAGTTGTTCTACCATTTTCCTTTAGTGTTGCGCCAAATATTCTCTCCAAATGTTGGTTTTTATGGCCGTTTTGCTCTTTCTTCCTTAAAACCTATATTACACTAAATTTGTGTAAAATATACAATTAAGCTTGAAATAATAATGCAATATACATAATTCAATGGGTTAAAGTTACTAAAAATACGGATTTATCACATATACATATATTGGTGTTTGTATATTAGTATATATATTATATATTCAGAATACACTAATCACAAAAAAAATGAGTTGGCCCAACCAGGCCCAGCCCAACTCACGACTCATGGTAGCATGGGATGAATTGGGTCCTATATTTTGAGAAATGAGTTTAGCCCAATCCAGCTCAGCCCACTAAATATTTGTGCCAAGCCAGACTTAGTTTTCTTAACCCATGATTCAGTCAGGCTGTGTCAGGTAAGCCCATATGCCAATTCTACTCTCTGGTATGGTATTGTGCTTATATTCCCTTTTCTTCTTTTTCAATTTTTTTCTTATTTTTTATGACGAAGAACTCACTTTAGGGAGATATATATCTCACCCAAGGCTATAAACCTTGTAGTACTGCAACGTGCCCCAACGCATGCATTAAATTAGTCAAAGCTAAGTAATATTTGTGATGGAATGATAGGTTTGAACTTAATACCTTGACCATAAACAGTCATTACCCAACCAACCTACCCACCCCTTTGTTGGGAATATTATATGCCTTAAAGCCCACTAACACTAAGACCTCACGGCCAAATGGATTTCTTAGTCTTATATTATGATTCATTTATCATGAGCATTTTTATTCCTCTTTACTTAATCATATATAATTGTTACGTACATGTATAAATTCATTGGATTTAAGTGAATGACTTAGGTACGTGATGGTGTCACTGAAAGGATCATGCTTACAAGAGGTGAATCACAACATATAGTGAGCTGGGTGGAAGCAAAACCTTGATTTCAAAAAATTTCAGCAACACATGTCATTTGTATTCACCATAATACCTTGTGTCTAGTCCATGTAATCAACATATCTACTACATATATAAGCATATATATGAATGAATAAGAGTTATCAAGGTATACCACCACAAGAATAATGACCAAGCCTTTCACACGTGCAAAAGGTCTAGTTCGTGCACACGAGCATCCAATAGTTTTTTCTCCACAAACCAAATCTTTGTACTAGCAATTTAGGCAAATTGATGAGCTTACACAAGTGTTGAAAGCAAGAGAAAAATTCTGCCCAAGCTCTCTAGCTATGCCTGAAAATATGAGAGAGAAAAGAGAGAAAAATTCATATTTTTGCTCTTGTGTTGCAATGTGTCTTCTCTCTCTTCTCTTCATATTTTCTATGCATATATTTTTCCTATGCAAACTTTGTGTCTTGTGCATTACATACATATATGTCTCCAATGCATGCTAGTGTCTTGTGCATTCGCAACATATATGTCTCCAATGCATCTTTGTGCCTTGTGTAACAATATAATACAAGTATATTGGATAGTGAAAAATTATGGAATTATCCGTTATTCTTGCCATAATAAATCCTAGACATAGATCTAGTCAAGATCAAATCTTGGTCTTAGATTATAATTAATCATAATCAATATTAGATTAATTAATTGAAAACTAAATTTTTATATTTATACTTTGGCCCCAATACTTTCAATAATTATATTTTTGGCCCATTACATTTTAATGACCAAACACAATAACGTTAACTCTTTAACGTTTCTAAACTTATTGTAATGTGTAGGCATATAATATATATATTTCTTATATATATATATATATATATATATATATATATATATATATATATATATATATATATTGTGTTGTATATGTTAGTGGAAGAATATGTAATTCTCCACTAACTTGCCAATTAAATCCTAGCCATAGAATTCAAATAAGATCAAATCATGGCCTTTGGATTATAATTAATCCTAACCAATATTAGATTAATTAATTGGAAACTAACTTCCCATATTTATACTTTGGCCCCAACACCTTCAATAATTATGCTTTTGGTCCATTACTAATTAATGTCCAAATACAACAACGTTAACTCTTTAACGTTTCCAAACTCATTGTAAGCTCATTATAAAAACTCTATTCATGATCCTTGAACGTGTGTGATTCTCTAGATTTACCACCGTATAGCAATGAGGGATGATTAAACCCTTTTAATCTATTCCGAAAATGTCCCCGTCATTCTTGGAATACCCTCACATTATAGAGTGACGCCTAATAACATATCAAGACAATATATACGGTAATGAAATCAATTTCTTGTGAATCTATTTATGGTCACCGATTATCGTGCAATCCAATCCTTCCATTAATTGTCCCGTCGAGCAAGAACCATGATACGATTAAGTTCATAAACTCGATTCTATGCATAGATCTAATTGGTGTAATGAGAGATGACACATGAAAAACCCTTTCTCCATCATTCATACCTTGGCCAAGGATTTCTTCATTAAACAACCAAGCTTAGATCGCATAGGATATCGCCTCACGTCAGTGGTTAATGGATCCTATCTTAACTACTACCTGTCAATCACTATACCGAATGAATGAAACTATGAGAGGACACATTTTATCTCGCTTGTCGAAACAATCATTGTCCAAACACTAGAATCAAACCCCAATACATATGACAACCGTAATATCTCAAGTCTAAGGATTACATGCACAATCGCACCGAATATCAAATTATTAATCTGAAGTCATGTAATTTGTTATTCACGTCACATTTAATGATCTATTCAACTAATATTCATCCACATGTTTGTTAGTCGCATCGCTATACTGTTATGGCACGTGGCTCACCATCCTTTATCATTAACATTCCTATATTAATCAAAGGTAACAACACATGTGATAGTCCGTAATTGATTATTAAAGTCCCGATCAAATAATGTAATGACTATGAACACTTTAAGTATTTATCATATTAAGGAAATGCACCAACATATTCTAAACGCTTTTAGAACACATTCCTCTAATGAAAATACTAGGGACTCATTCACACACGTAAAGAAGGAGAATATGAATGTCCTAATTATGTCAATATGTAAACGAACATATTAACACTAATGGCATAAGTAAATGTCAAAATGCCCCAATATATGTCATCTAAATATGTAGCATTAGGGTATATCTCCAACAATATCCCACTTGCACTAATGCTATGTCACATAGTATTAGTACAACAAACAATGATATCTCATATCTATCTTCTCAAAACGAGGACCTAGTTGTGACAGGTTCATAGCTACAGTTAGTGGGTTAACTACATTAAGAGATGTGGCCGTTATCTGCAAAGACATATCTCAATATGATTATTGTTTACAGATACAACGCATGAAGATGGAAACCCATTTCCAAATGTTTGGACATACAGTGAGACCTAGGTTCCACAAGCTTGTGCAGTAGCTAAGTATAGTCGTAACAATTAAAGCATCACAACTTAACGGTAGGAACTATAAGTAACTCGTATGATTTCCTCGATCCAAACAACTTCTTTTCGTAATATTACATATCACAAAAGAAACATGAGTTATGGAATCTACAATTTGTTCAAAATTTTTCTAACTTATTGAGCTCCCACTACAAATAAACGTGAACCCTAACTTAGACATTCTATTATAAGATTCGGATTAAGAATCTGAACTAGTAAATCCGTCACTACGAAATTTGCCTGATCCATGAACTAAAATATATCTTTAGTGCTTTCCAAGTACTTAAGAATATACTTCAATTCTATCCACCATCCTCAAACTTGGATTGGACTGATATTTACTCGTAACACTTTATAGTTTATGCAATATCAAGTTTTTGTACATAGTATAACAAACATGAAGTTACTATAACTTTGAATACAAATTTGCTATGCAACTAGAGTTTCTTGAACACCTTCAAAAATACTCTTTGTACAATATAAGGAATATACCAAGTAATCTCTTCGTACTATTTTCATAGCTACGAATTCACAAGATACAAACGACAAGTTCCAAATGGAGAATATTTAATATGACTAGACTTTTATTAATATCACAACACACATATCATCAACCATGATATCCAAGTCATCATTATTGCAATCATAGAAAAGTAGATGCGCTCCCACTATTCTTCTGCAATCACAAAGTTCATTCTCATTCTAAATGAAATCTAACTCTTCAATCTCATTTGAAATGGGTGAAACATTTCCAAGGAATTCACTTAAAAATCCACAAGTGGATTTATCAAGTATGCAAATATTACTCATATCAATAGATCAAAATCATCAATATAGTAATACAATGTGCTATAATGACTAGCATAATACAACGAGACAAAAGCATAATAATTGGTACAAAGACTTCATCATAGCTAACATTTTGCATTTGATGATATCTTTCAAAAACCGATCTAGCTATAAAAGGTCATCAACCTCTTCCATTAACTTCAACCTTTATCTCGGAAAACATCGAGATTAAGTTAAAGTATATGGAGTCTAATCATTATGCTTTATGTTATATTATTTATTGGAGTCGATATCATGTATACTGTTTCTTTGTAAATCGTAAGATCAACTAAATGATCATTATCTCAAATACACAAACAACTTTTGTGCTTCCAAATAGATATCCCTATATTCTTTAAAAGAATGAGATACACTACTAGATTTGCAAAGATCTTGTATGATGACACATCTCGGACCTTATTGAACAAATTCATTACTTTGGTCTAAGTGATTTTATAGCTTTAGAGGATACATCCTCAATTTCTATTTTATTATAAAGGAATATCTTCTTGAACAAAAACTTTTCTTCAAGAAGATTACAATCTAATAGATCAATAAACATTGATCATTAAATATAAATTATATCCTCCAAAATTAGGATATACTATAAAATTACCTTTAACGAAAGCTCCCACTAGTTCTTATAAAACCTTTTTAATAAAAGTAGGACAAACCAAAATTAACACATTTAATATTTGGTTGCTATCCAACTTATATCAAAAATAAAGTTATAGCAATAGCAGAGATTTACTATTCAACTAAAATTAAATTGAAGAAAGTACAACCCATAAATAAATAGGATGATTAGTTAAACTAATCAACAAATGTACTATGTCTAACAAAACACGGTTTCTTCACTAAGAAACCCCATTTAATTGCGGTACACCAAACATTGTTAATTTCGATACTATATCAAAATTTTGAGATACTTAAACAAAATAGTACTTAAGTATTTCACCTTCATGATCTGATCATAAGGCACTAATATTATTTTCCTATATGAGCCTATTCTGAAATAGCTCCATATACATCAACATGTACTAATCCAAATAGCCTAGTAGTTTTAATCCTTTATCAAACAAAGGATGACTTGGTTACCATTCTAATAAATAAGATGTATAAGTTGATCAAACCAACCTAATCATCATCTTATTATTAGAAAAACCTAATCATGTAGAAACTAAAATTAATTTGGATTATTTGAGTAATCTTAAAATTTGGTGGATGGTTATAATGGTTGACAATATGTTTGCATTACATTCTTTCGTATATATCAAGATAATAAAGACTATACCATAATACGTTTTTACAAGTTTTATGAATATACATTTTATTCCTAATATCATTTAGGCATAATCCTTAAAATACAAAATATGTCCAGAAGGCATCCAAACAAATTGTCTTTTAGCTAACGCAACAACCTTTGTTTCATTTGTTAACACTGAAAATATTTCACGCTTCCGAAAGCGCACTAATGTGATGAAGATTCTATTCTCGAACACATACATCAATGTTTCACTAGAATCTAAAACACATAGTAGTACCAATCACAATTAAAGAAGATTAATAATATTTATAGTATCTTTACAACCTTGACATTCAAGCTATAAAGATACTTTGGATTAAAACCTCTTTTAATGTCCAGTTTTAAGGCTATGAAAACACCTTTCACACATGCCTATACAATCCTTAATTTTCTTCTTAGACATGCTCCCACTAGCTAATAGAAATCATCTTTCTTTATCTTTCTTCTTTGCATTACCACTAACCAAAGAGGAAATACAATTACGAGAATGAATTCCATTTATATCTAATATCATACTTTTAAATATGCTTATTACACAACCATTTGTTAGTTTAGAATTATATTCTTTACATCTTGCATACCAATATGCAATCTATGAATAAATACAAATCCTTAGCATATTTGACTTGTTTTACTTATCAACCATAAGTACTACAACTTTTCGTTTTGATACTTTTTCAAGATGAAAAATAACGGAGCATACAATTCTAACAGTTGATTAAGTTTCTAAGAACCATTGTTAGACGAAATCGTTAATTCAAAAAGTTTGGTCCGGTTACGCTATATATAGTCTAGTTAATTAAAAACGGGTTCATAGTTGTAGCCATAAACGTATGCAGAAAATAAGATCACAAGTTGATATAAACTTGTTAAAACATTTAATTTTTGCCTTTAATTAAATGATACCTCCCACTAATTTTATCGAGTCCTACATTTGCTAAATGAGATCGTGAGTCTAATTAAAGATTCATTAGTAGGTGCCCATAATTCTCTTTAATATGAATACTCCTCAACTTTGGTGCATTATTGGAATATACATACAAAAAGTTAGCAACGATTACTATCTATATCACTATATAGGATATGGCCATTTTGCGCCTAAATTACCGTAACCTCAGCTTTGGTGCATTATTGGAAACGTGATCTAGTTAGATTATACCCAACGTCACAGTGTTGCGACAATTTGAATCCCGAACCTCAGCTTTAGTGCATTATTGGCTTCGTGATATTGGAACAACACAACATCACTATGCTTGCTAGGTAAATATAATACTTTCATGGAATATGTCTTCCTACATTTGGGTTAGCCAAGACATACCCAATCGAGCAAAATATAACCTAGGATAGTGGAGGCCAACGATAAACACTTTTACCACTTTACAATCTAATATTGTTTGCACATTGGAAGATTTTTTAATTAGGTCTCACTTTGCACATTAGTCCATTTAGCATGCATCTCATACAAAATAACTAAATAAACATATATGCAATAATCATACATCATGGTGGATCATAGACTTGGACTATGAATTAAATCAAGACAAAAATAAAACTTAAACAAGCACATCAATATGTCTTCTTTGGTCTTGTCTTCATGATTTCTTCAAATGATTCAAAGCACCTCCAACTTCCTTGAAAGCCTCCAATGGTCTTCTTGCAAACTTCTTGTAGAAATTACATACATTATGTTTCATTACAATTTTCTCTCAATTGCAAGAAAGTAAAACGAGACTTACGCCTCAATTATTCACTAACCAAGTCCATGATCAAATTCACCATCCAACATCAAACATCACAATGTAAGATAAAGCTCATAAAGCTAAGTAAATGCATTATATTCATTAACACAAGAAAGCTAAACAAGCAAGTTAACATAAACTAATGTATCCTATACATAAAATAAATGATATCAAGTTTGCAATAAGTTTCATATCTTGACCTTTTAACATCTCATGTTAAACAACATACAAAAAAACTCAATAAAACCAATTTTAAACACATACTTGTTGAATAAGGCCCAATACAAATCCTTTTTTAATTTCATGGCCCAATTTGAGTTCTAAGGCTTATTTTTAATTTTCACTAAGAAAAAACTTCATCTAATCTTATTAGACTTAAGCCCATTGATTTTTATGCCCATTAGGCTTAACCAAAATCCAATCATTTATCCATGACATTCAAATTTATGACCCATCACAAACTTACTGTACATAACTATATTGATTCTGTTCTCTTATCTACAGTTCTCTAAAAATTCTAAAATTATATAGAGATGTAGTTCTTTGAGTGTAGATAGATTTAGAGTCAAATGGATTTCAATTCGGAGTTAAACTCACTGAGTTATGCCTCTTGGAGCAGACACTGTGCAGTCTGTCCAGAATAGTGCGCGAATCAGTGAGGTTACTGATTTTGCAAAAAATGAAAATCTTAACCATGAAATTAGGAGATGCATATTTAGAGGATGAAAGGTTCTACTATCTCTATAACATAACATACCCAGAAATCAGCCCCAAACAACAACATTTACTATGTCAAAATATTAATGCAAAAACAGTGCGCATAAACATTTTTCAGAAAGCTTCTAAGCATCAAACATGCAAGGATTGTGTTCTAGTTCTCTTGTGCTCAAAACTCTTGAAACTTTAAGCATATATATGTGATTACATGGACTACACAAACAAGGCTCTGATACCACGTGAAAGGATCGTGCTTACAAGAGGTGAATCAAAACATATAGTGAGCTAGGTTGAAGCAAAACCTTGATTTCAAAAAATTTCGGCAGCACATGTCAGTTGTATTGACCATAATACCTTATGTCTAGTCCATGTAATCAACATATCTACTACATATATAAGCATATATATGAATGAATAAGAGTTATCAAGGTATACCTCTTGAAGATCTAGCCAAAGGAATGAAAAAGCACCACAAGAATGATGACCAAGCCTTTCACACGTGCAAAAGCTCTAGTTCGTCTACCCAAGCATCCTAGAGCTTCTTCTCCACAAACCAAATCTTTGTACTAGCTATTTAGGTGGATTGATGAGCTTACACAAGTGTTGAATGCAAGAGAAAAATTATGCCCAAGCTTTCTAGCTATGGCCGAAAATATGAGAGAGAAAGGAGAAGAAAAAATTCAGATTTTTGCTCTTGTGCGTTATCTCTATTCTCTCTCTTCTCTTCTTTTTTTCTATGCATATATTTTTCCTATGCATACTTTGTGTCTTGTGCATTCTATACATATATGTCTCCAATGCATCCTTGTGTCTTGTGCTTTCCCAACATATATGTCTTCAATGTATCTTTGTGTCTTGTGCAACAATATAATACAAGTATATTGGATAGTGGAAAATTATGGAATTATCCATTATTCTTGCCATAATAAATCCTAGCCATAGATCTTGTCAAGATCAAATCTTGACCTTAGATTATAATTAATCCTAATCAATATTAGATTAATTAATTGGAAACTAACTTTTTATATTTATACTTTGGCCCCAATACTTTCAATAATTATATTTTTGGTCCATTACGTTTTAATGACCAAACACAATAACGTTAACTCTTTAACGTTTCTAAACTTATTGTAATGTGTAAGAATATAATATATATATTTTGTGTTGTATACGTTAGTGGAAGAATATGTAATTCTCCACTAACTTGCCAATTAAAACCTAGCCATAGAATTCAAATTAGATCAAATCTTGGCCTTTGGATTATAATTAATCCTAATCAATGTTAGATTAATTAATTAGAAACTAACTTCCATATTTATACTTTGGCCCCAACACCTTCAATAATTACACTTTTGGTCCATTACTATTTAATGACCAAATACAACAACGTTAACTCTTTAACGTTTCCAAACTCATTGTAAGCTCATTATAGAAACTCTATTCATGATATTCAAATGTGTGTGACTCTCTAGATTCACCATCGTATAGCAATGAGGGACGATTAAACCCTTTCAATCTATTCCGAAAATGTCTTCGTTTTTCTCGGAATACCTTCACGTTCTAGAGTGACGCCTAGTAACATATCAAGACAATATATACGGTAATGAAGTCAATCTCATATGAATCTATTTATGGTCGCTGATTATCGTGCAATTCAATCATTCCATTAATTGTCATGTTGAGCAAGAACCATGATACGATTAAATTCATAAACTCGATTTTATGCATAGATCTAATTGGTGTAATGAGAGATGATGTGACGCCCGGCTCCCAGTGCATGTATTTATCATTCATTTAAACAACTATTTGTTTAAATGTGTACTTTTTTTATAAAATGCTATTAAATGTTTATTTACTCTCTATGTGTTAATATTTGTTAAATTGTTTTTAAATATCAAAATTTTGAGTTTATTTAATTTAGTAAATAATAAATGAACATTCAAATTATTTTCATCATAAATTTTTTAGTAAAACTTGCATTTAAAAAGTTTTCTATTAAATTGAGTCCGAACTAAAATTTTTAATATCTTATTTCCCGGATTTCATATTTTTCTATTATTACTTAACTTATAATTAGACTACGTTCACAAAAATTATATTCATTGCATATATGAAGAGTGATTTGCAAAAATATTTTGATATTATATAAATAGTAAAACTATGTATTATTTTGGGCTTAAAGAAGTTTTCTTGCATTTATTCTAATACACCTAAACTCAAATCTATTTTAACCCACAACCCAAACCCAATATGTGAGACCCTAGACCCATTATATAGCATGACATACTTAATTGCATATAAATTTGTGTTAGTTTAAGTGTTATATGTATGAATGTGTTTATTCTAACAATTAAGATCTAAATAGTAGTTTCGTTTTCTTTTTTATTTCTTTTATGTTCTTCAAAAGGGGACAGTGATATTATTAGTTCAAATAAAATATTTTAGCTATTATTTTGACATTTACATTACAAGGGATTATTTCAAATATCTAGTAGACCTATTTTCATCTTATGAAAACGAGCCCTGAACTCGGGGTAAAAATTAAAGTAATTTATTTTGCGAATCTCATATTTTTCTTTTATAATACACTTATTTTTGGGTATACATACATAATTTTTAATTGCATAATACATTGGGAGAGTGCGTTAAAAATGATTTTCGAACCATATGAATAGTAAAACATGATATAACATAGTTTTGTGGACTAATAGACTTTAATTGCAATTTTTGGGCATTAAATTAACTTTGTATAGCATTAATTTGTATATTTCTTGAAAATGAATATTGATAATTATTTGCACTGTTTTACGTGTATTCGTCTCGTTTAGCGTGCATTCATGTGCATTTACGTGTATTAAGTATCGTAGGTATTACTTGTGTGCTATTAATTTCCAATAGGAACTAGATTAGTTAGATTATAACTAAATGGAAAACTAGAATTTGTTAATTAGTTAGAGGGGTTAATTGGTCTTTTGGCATTAAATGAAAAAAAAAAACAACAACAAAAGCAAAGCACAAATACTACACTACACATACACACAATCAGACACCACACTACACACACACACTTCACGGTTGAACAAGAGAGAAGAAAGAGGAGAGAAAGAAAGAGAGAAAAATAAGAAAAATAAGGAAAAAGAAGAAGAAATAAGCAATCCCGAGCCGATTTCCTCGCATTTTCGTGCATTAGCTCGCGTTTCTAGCATGTATAAGGTGAGGGTTTGCACCCTTGTTGCAATTTATTGTAGTACCTCGTTATTATGGTGTGGCTTATGAATTATATGATTAAGTATTGAACTATGATTGCAAGAAAAGTGAAATTTTAGCATGTATGATGTTGATTGGGTAAACTTTTGCAAGATTTGTGTATTGTTTTGGTTATTCTTGAAAATATTATGTCTATGCTAGATGGAACTCTTGTATGTAGGTTAGATGTTTGATGATAGTTCACTGTGAAATGTATATGCCTAATTTAGTTCAAGAAAGCAAGAAAATTAACTAAAAAGAGAAGAGGAGCAAGAGAAGAAAATATGGCAGATTTTAGCAACTGATTTGCAGAGAGATTTTGAGGTAGTAAATGTACTCTGAAATTCACGAAATTTTAACAGAAGTTAGATTAGGAAGTTTAGAACAAATGTTGATTTCTGGTGCTAAGGCTAATTCTAACGTTTTGACCCTCCGATTTTGCCATTTTAGAAACGTGCTGAAAATCGCTGAAACAGGGGCAGTTTGCGCAGTTGCACGAGAAAGATCGTAACTTACTGATTTTAAACTGGAATTGAGCTCCGTTTGATTCTAAAATCATCTACATTCGAAGAGCTACGTTTATAGATAAAGAACAGGGAATATTAAGCTCAATAGCATAGGCTACGGATCGAATAAAGTCAAGCTCCTGTTAGGAATGGATGGTTGTTTAGCTAATTTGATAATTGACATTATGGGTTGAGTTCGTTAGATGGTAAAACTGTGAATTCTCGATACACATATACGTAATTTGAATTATATAATAGATATAATATATATTTATTGAAATTTTATTATGAATTAGTTATGTGAAATTAATTGACTTATGTGAAGTGAAATTGCTAAATGACTAAAGTGCTAACTTATGGATTATGTAGAGGACTTGCCAATTGAGAATCTAAGATGCTTCTACCATAACATTAAGTTCTAGTTGAATAATGCAAGTATAATGTATTTAAGACACATCACCTTTGAAGCGCACTAGTTAAATATGCCTAGCTTAGTTGTTAGAAATCAAGTGCTCGTTAAGGACTTAGTACAGTACCTAATGTTTGCGTGTTACATGCTTATGTAAATGCCTACATGAATACTAGAAGATGTCTACATTATATTATTTAAGTGAAAGTTCATGTATTGTATGTATGTATGAAACCGACCAAATGACCCTTTTTGTGCTAGCTTGTATCTTTTTTTGTTATCTTGAGTTTATGTTGCCTAAATGACTTAGTGGCTGGCCTAAATGTCATTCTACATAACATTGGAAGCTTTTAAAATTAAATCCTATCTATGCGAAATATAAAGTTAGTTAGAAGGTTAGTTGTTAACATAAGGATTAATTTTACTTGCTAGCTAGCTACGGGGTGTACTTCAAAGATTTGAAGACTAATAAGTGATAAAGAATTTAGCTTAGAGTTTTAAACTAGTAATGGTAGAAATATTAGCGAGCTTGTAAACTTGGGGATTTTGATCCTAGTTTTAAGTGGCAAACTAATAATGTTGAAACACTAGTTAGTTATTTAACTTGTTTTCTTGTACTTTTTTTCTTTAGTGCAAATTTCGTGTGTTTATGTGTGATATAGCGTTTTATGTGTTGGCTAAAGATGTAATTATAGTTAATTTACTCTTAGCTTAACTTCTTAAGTGTAATGCTTTTACCATTGAGTTGTATAACCTTGTGCTTTAAGTATTGTACCTTGTTATTAGATAATCAAGAGAATTAGAGACATGTAAATGTAGCTTATAATTTAGCTCAATGATAAATGACTCTAACTGATAAGTTATTCTTAGTGAGAGATAAGGAGTTATTAGATGTAGTGAGCTGTTGTTAATCAAATAATAACGCATGTTATGTGTTGTTCAAAATGCGCTAAGAACTAGTTTATAGTTAGCTAAGTATCCTTGAATTCCTAAGGATTTTTTTGAACTTGTGAGTTTGTGTTTTGTGAATAGACTTGGTATAATCAATTGCTGAAGGATATAATTGTATGAAAACTAGGGTTTACATATTCAAGCTAATTCAAGGAAGGTTGGAGTAACAAAACCATTTTTGCATCTTGAGGTTTGGTGAAGGTGAAAGAGTCTTCATCTCTTCTGTGCATCTTAACTTAATTTATTGTTTCTAGATTGTATTGATTAGTAATTGATAAAGTTTATATGCGTTATTTACTTGCTATCTTGTGTTTTTTCGTGTTATCTGTAATTAACTGCGAGAACGACCTATTTTGTCGTTCCTCTTATGTGATATTTGATATACTTGGCTCTCGTGATCTTGACCCGGGGTTGCGCAACCTTTTCGAACATGGTAGCATCGAGAAACACGAGCGGCATTGGGCTTACCATGCTCCCTCGACCCCTATGGTGCCTATTCCCTTTCTCTCGGTGAGTATACTCCACTACACCAGAGACATGGTTCACCTGCTGGGCATATGGACCTACCTCAGGAGAAAAGGGTCGTAGGATCGGGATATATCCGAAGTACCCCATTTTGGAAGAGTAAGGGTTTTCTGGTACTTGCTTGAAGATCTTGGCTCATGATCGAAGACAAACATGAAACCGTATCCTTTTTATACATGGTTAAATACTTGTTTAATTAACTTTGTTATTTTGTGTTGTATATGTTATTATTCATGTTGCATCTCATGAAAGCATTCTTCGGTATGCTGCATCACCTCCCTCATTGAATATACATGTTGTATACTCACCCTCATTTCTAACACCTTTCAGGATTAGTGCTATCAGGGGTAGATAAGAAGGCTCGAGAGGTTCGTGATTGATTTTGCTGACTTACGTGGATTGCCATTGAATTAAGTTTTGTACTTGTAAAGTTAAGTTTAGAATGTGTTGATAGTTATGAATGACTTGTAATATTGTAATAACTTGTAATCTTTACTTTATTGTCTGGCATCTGCATGCTTGCATGTTTTGACTGGTTGACAAACTTAAATTATAAGAAAGAAAACTAGATAATATTAGAGCGGTATGATAAGTGAAATTATATTTATAGACGTTCAACAGTTGATAAATGCATGCTTGTGTGTCTTCAATGTTGGATTTAAGGCTCGGATGGCTTTGAGGAGTTTGTTGTATGAGATAGTTTTGGTGGAGGGGATGAAGGAATGAAGTTAGATCATAGTTTTGTAGTTATAAATATTGTTTACAGGTTTTGGATTGTCCTATAAACAGGGGAGACTCCGTCCGTTTCCCCTCGTTTTTTTTGCCTTGGGAATGGAATTGGGAACTCCGGTCACGTGAGGGATCGGGACGTTACACAATATCCAACCCATCAACCCATATAATCATCCTATACATATATATACTAAACAAAACACAAAAAAACACTCAAATAAGCCAAAAAGGCCAAAAATCAGCAAAAAAAGCCAATTACGGGAATAGTACTTTTCTAGCCAATTTTGCTCAATTTGATCTTCCAAGCTTTAGCAAGTCTTCTCCAAGTGGTTCCAAGCTTCTCCAAGCCCTATCCTAGCTTCCTTGCACATTTTTAGTGAGGGAGTTGCATCATTTTCATGGTTTAAAGTTTTTGCCAAGTTTTTGAATTTTCGGATTTTGCTATTATTGACATATAACATACTTGTTTCTTGTTTTATATAGTATGTATACATGCTAGAGAACATCCATATGCAATATTATAGCTTGATGTTGAGTTTTTAGCAAGGTGTTACTTGAGAAAGATGATGAATAGTGGAATTACTAGGCATATAAAAATTTGTACAATTTAATTTGATTCAATGCTTCTAATAGTAGCAAATTAGGTCCTTGAGCATGGAAAAAATGTTAGTTGCGCTTGCCATGTACAAAATTTGAATAATTTGATCAAATTAGGCTACTTTAATAAGGGGTTTTGGGGTTAACTCAAATCCGGGCACGTTTCGAGGTTATGGCTAACCTTTATTAAGTATTGAAGCCTTAGAAGTGTCTTCGTTTCGCTTGTTTGGGTTCCGGAATTGTTACTTGTAGTGTAAACCCACAAAGAGGCATTTTCGGTGTTTCCGTGTACTTGTGCTCTAAATTATGATTTGGATGCTCTAAATGAGGTATTTAGGTATCCTTAGATTGGTAGGATGTTTAGTTAGTTTAACTTGATTCTTGAATTCCAGTGAGAAGCTAATTAGCCTAGTTGAACAAAGGGGGCAATGAATGAATTAAATGTTTTGGTACTTGTATTGCCTTGTAATTGCTTATAGTGTGTTTAAATGCATTTTTATAGTATATTTGAGCTATTGGTGAAATTTCATGAAAGTATGTTGTTGATCGCCTTTGTGCACCAATGGTTAATTTCATGTTTATAGCTTATAGTGTTGTATTTCTTGCTTCTTATGCTAATCATATAATGTTATACTTGTGTGAGAGCAACCTACCTTGTTGTCCCTCATTTATATGGTTGACTTGTTACACTATTGTTGTTAGTTGACTCTTAATTGGTTGGATAAATGTTCAATTGTACTTATATGACAAGTTCATCTACTTGGAGAAGTAGTGAATTGAATCATATGGTTACTAGTTAATAATTGAGTAAACATGTTTATATTTGTGATAACCTGAACGCGGCATGCATTTAATGGCATTTAACTGCATTTAATTAAATATTTAATTAGTTAAATCATCCATTTTGCACTATTTTGATATTTCTTTTAGAAGCATTCAATAAATTTTTATATTGATTAATTTAAAAGATCATTACCTATTTCTATTATTTATAGTAATTGGATTTATTTTCTTGTATTTAATTAAATGTCATCTTAAATGTTAGTATTTAATTGCATTTGATTACGTGTTTATATTAACTTGTTCATTCGTATCTTAGCATTAATTTCATAATTCTTTAAAATATTCTAGAAATAGTTAAATTATTTATTTTTAAATGAAAATTGATTATTTTGACTATTTTAATAATCGGTTTTATTTTCTTGCATTAAATTACTCGGTTTTCAATTAAACGAGAAAAGTAACTCCGAGCCGGAGTAAATTTTAAACTATTCTACTATTCTGCTTTTTAAAAATTATAGTTTTATATTATTGCTCATCATTTGATTAGCGATCGTTTATTGACCGTTCGATCGTAGCATTTCGAAAATGGAAGTTAGAAGAATATTTCTCGGATTTCGTGAACAGCGTTTCTAGTTTAATTTAGTTAGATTTTAGTTATTTTTCATTTAATTGCATTGTTTTAGCTTGAGCTAGATTAAATGCCATCAAAATGAGCTTGTTTGACCATATTTTCACTTAAGCTTGACCTTGAAAAATGACCAAACTGCCCTTTGTCATCTTTTATAAATAAAACAAGGCAAAAATCAAAACAAAACAAATCCACAAATGCCAATTTTGTCCCCCCTTGGCCGAAAGTTCAAGGAAAAAAAAAATTAATTTTGCATTTTTAGGACAAAATCTTGCGTGGAATCAGACGAGGATCGTGGCTCGGGTCCTTGCGGGTCTTGGTCTTCAATCTCTATGAGGGTTTTCACGTTTTTGTGCATTTTTATTTGAGTTTGATTTTTGATTTAATTTTTCAGATTTGATATTTATTGCGTTATAATGCTTGAAATTGCTTGGAATTACCTCTTTAGGGTTCGTAGAGAATTACTTGTTAGTTATTTAGTGATTTTTACAGCTAGAAACGCAAATTTGAAATAGGGGAAGAATAATGAATAATGGATTTTGAATAGTAAAATCCTAGAATTTCAGATTTTGATCCGAATTGCGAAATCTTGATTTGGATAGGTGCCATTAATGATAGAAAGATAAAATGTGCAATAAAATCGGACCGGCCTTTGTTAAAATTGAAAATTAGACAAAGAAACGTAAAGGGGCCGTTTGACCAAGTGTTGACCGTGCTCGAATTGAGTTGGGGGTTTTGCTATTGAGTGCATAGAAGTACTTTTGGCGCTGTTGTGGCGTTGACTGAGCGACTGGTTAGCATAGCTGTAGTTTAAACGCAATAGGTGGACTTTCGTGCTTCGTGTGAGAAAGTGAAGTTTCGTGATATAGAAACCTGCCTT
Source organism: Ehretia macrophylla (assembly GCA_037974665.1). Taxonomy (NCBI): domain Eukaryota; kingdom Viridiplantae; phylum Streptophyta; class Magnoliopsida; order Boraginales; family Ehretiaceae; genus Ehretia; species Ehretia macrophylla. The sequence continues at coordinate 78,075,778 of CM075773.1, forward strand.
GTAGTACCTAAGTGAATGTAGTAAAATCAGTTTCCCAATCCTATAGCTCGTTTGCTCGTAATTGCCTTTGGAAGTTAGAGATTGGATAGTGATATTTGTCATTTTCGTGTTTGAACTGCTATTACTTGTTTGATAGATGTTATTGTTGATATTAATGATAATCATACTTGAAAAGTTAATTGATTGCTATTATTGATTGTAAATGCTTGATATCTCGTTTATCGCCACTAATCTGCACTTTCGTGCTATTGCTCGTTTATTGCTTGTATCTTGTATTGCATTGCATAAGTGTCAGGCGCGTGAGTGATGAGCCTCTCTGGGTAGTCTCGGGCTGCCAGGGTTGGTTTGCTCTAGCTCCGTGTCCTATTCCCATTCTCGCTAGGGGTGCCGCCCTGGGAGATTTGGGTCGTAGATATGTCGGGGTACATCCGGAGTACACCCAGTGGAAGTTATAAGGTGGTTGCGCGCTTATTGTTATCGTTGTCAACATCAAGCTCGAGATTGATGTATTGCTCATGGAATGGTACATTGCTCGTAAGAGTGAGCCGTGACCTTCAAAGTGTGGTATAGCTTTGAATGGTGGAGTTAATGTTTTCTTTAATTGTTTATTGTATTGTCGTTTATATTGAATGCTTTCTTATTGATTATATTGCTTAACTGTACCTATTTGCATTGCACGATCTTCTTTCTCTCCACCTCGATATCTGTTTCGCCTCACTGAGTATACGTGTTGTGTATACTCATTCCTCACCACCACATTTCAGGAAGTGTCATGTTAGCTGGAAAGTTCGTGGTTACGTGAAAGATCGTGCTTGAAGAGTTGTCTTGCGTGTTATGTGGCTGAGTTGTAGAAAGATGCAAAGATGTATGTTTTCATGTATTGTTTGTATTTAGTGTTAAAAGTTATGTAATTAACTTAACTAGGTTTATTAAGATGGTATGATAGTCTATTTTATGCAATAGGTTAGTATAGTTTAATTGCCAAGCATGAATGTACTTGTCAAAGATGAGAAGAGATAGGATAGTTTTAAAACTGGAAATGTATATATACTTGTTGTGTTTAATTGTTGAGAAACAAGGCTCGGATGGCCTTGAGGTGTTTGTATGGTTGGACACGGTGCTGGTCCACTTATATGCTATCGCAGGTTTGCATTTTGCCTAGAAACAGGGGAGACTCTGTCCGTCTTTCCCTAAAAATTATGCATGGGTTTGGTATTGGGTTGTGATTAGATTGATTGATAGAACTCCCAGTCTCAAGAGGGATCGGGGTGTTACAAGCGGTATTCGAGCTTGTTTAGCTCATAAGCCAGGACAGGGCCCTCGGTCTGGTGGGTAGTGATCCTTCAATGTGTACTTGTTAAGTGTGTCTTGAAAGTGTGTGCCTGTATGTGAGATTGTGTGTCTTGAATTGAATGTGTGTATCTATGTAATATAGTTATGTATTATGTGCTAAATGTGTGCTAAGTGAAGTGAAGTGTCTAGTTGTGCATTGAATTGACCTTATGAATCGAATTGAATCGACCTCGTGAATTGTTATTTACTTGGGGTATTGCTTGTAATGTGTGTATTGGAATGTCTTGAATTGGTTATGCTGTGATTTGAATTGATTATGTTGTGCTTGACTTGATTATCGTGCTTGAGTGACTTTGTTGAATAAACTATTTTATAAACTATTTTACAAACATGCTTGCATAATAGATTAAGGCATATATGTATAAATGTGATATCTTGGCATTCATACATGTCCCGTTGAAATGGTAAGAAAGACTTCTTCCACCCCTGAAGAGAAGTGGTTAGTAGCAGGCCCTCCAAGTTATGTGGATTGATGGAAATGAGCAGTATTTGACTAGCCTTTATTTGGGAGTTGGTGTTTGTCCTTGGAGCTCGGTTATTGGCGAATCTCTAAGGTCCTCCTCTGTGCTTAACAGTTGTGAAAGAGTAGCTTTATTTTGGGTTCCTATTTGGTTGTTCTCTGGAGCATTCTTGGTTTTCTTATTGGGTATTCTTTGGAACTTCTGTTGGCACTTCTTGGTAGACTTGGCTATTGGGGCTTCAATCGGACTTACTGCATGGTAATATCTATGGCATATATGTCTCGGTCTTTATTGGTGTGTTACTGGCATTCCTTATTGGAAATTCTTCAATGGCATTCTATAGAATTCTTAGTGGTCATTTATCCAGTACTTACTTATTGGGCAATCCTTGGTACTTTCTTACTGGAGCATTGTTTCGGGTATTTTCTTTAGTGTTCCTCAGTAGGTTTGGTATTTGGAATTCCTATCAGACTTATTATATAGTACTACTTACAGTATTCTTTGGAATTCTTAGTGGGCATTCTACTGGTATTTTCCTTGTTAGCACTATTGGAAGTCTTACACTTGGAATCTTGTTCAGACTTATTATCTCAAATTGCTTATGGTATGCTGTGGAATACTTTGGGCTTTCTTGGTAGTAAGTTGTATAAAGGTTGCACTTGGCAAATGGCGATGAGGTCTTGAAGTTTGGTCTTATATGTGCTGCATCTACTCTGGCTATTCTTTGACTTCTTTATTTGGTACTTGTTAACTTCTACTGGAGATTCGTATGTGGGATATTTCTTCGGCATCCTTCTTGTCATTAATATGTGATGTTAATTTTATCTACAGTATCTTTGCTTCAGTATTTAGTTGGTATTTTCTCGGCATTCTTGGTTGGGATTTCTATACGGGTTTTTCCTACGAGCATCCTTATTCACTATCTTGATCAGCAACTGATGAAGATTAGTCAAATTTAGATGTCAGATGATGCAGAGTCCTATTGGAAGAAGAATTGCGAGGACGCAATTGTTTTAAGGGGGGAAAGATGTGATAACCTGAACCCGGCATGCATTTAATGGCATTTAACTGCATTTAATTAAATATTTAATTAGTTAAATCATCCATTTTGCACTATTTTGATATTTCTTTTAGAAGCATTCAATAAATTTTTATATTGATTAATTTAAAAGATTATTACCTATTTCTATTATTTATAGTAGTTGGATTTATTTTCTTGTATTTAATTAAGTGTCATCTTAAATGATAGTATTTAATTGCATTTGATTATGTGTTTATATTAACTTGTTCATTCGTATCTTAACATTAATTTCATAATTCTTTAAAATATTCTACAAATAGTTAAATTATTTATTTTTAAATGAATATTGATTATTTTGATTATTTTAATAATCGGTTTTATTTTCCTGCATTTAATTACTCGGTTTTCAATTAAATGAGAAAAGTAACTTCGAGCCGGAGTGAATTTTATACTATTCTACTATTCTACTTTTTAAAAAATTATAGTTTTGTATTATTGCTCATCATTTGATTAGTGATCGCTTATTGACCGTTCGATCGTAGCATTTCGAAAATGAAAGTTAGAATAATATTTCTCCGATTTTGTGAATAGCGTTTCTAGTTAATTTGGTTAGATTTTAGTTGTTTTTCATTTAATTGAATTGTTTTAGCTTGAGCTAGATTAAATGCCATCAAAATGAGCTTGTTTGACCATATTTTCACTTAATCTTGACCTTGCAAAATGACCAAAATGCCCTTTGTCCTCTTTTATAAATAAAACAAGGCAAAAATCAAAACAAAACAAATCCACAAATGCCAATTTTGTCCCCCCTTGGCCGAAAGTTCAAGGAAAAAAAAAATTAATTTTGCATTTTTAGGCCAAAATCTTGCGTGGAATCGGACGAGGATCGTGGCTCGGGTCCTTGCGGGTCTTGGTCTTCAATCTCTGTGAGGGTTTTCAAGCTTTTGTGCATTTTTAATGAAATTTGAATTTTGTTTCAATTTCTTAGATTTGATATTTAATGCGTTATAATGCTTGAAATTGCTTGGAATTGCCTCTTTAGGGTTTGTAGAGCATTCTTTGTTAGTTATTTAGCAATTTTTACGGCTAGAAACGCAAATTTAAAATTGGGAAAGAATAATGAATAGTGATTTTGAAGAGTAAAATCGTCGAATTTCGGATTTTGATCCGAATTACGATTTCTTGATTTGGAAAGGTGCCATTAGTGATAGAAAGATAAAATGTGCAATAAAAACGGACTGGCCTTTGTTAAAATTGAAAATTAGACAAAGAAACGTAAAGTGGCCGTTTGACCAAGTGTTGACCGTGCTCGAATTGAGTTGAGGGTTTTGCTATTGAGTGCATGGAAGCACTTTGGTGCTGTTGTGGCGTTGATTGAGCGATCGGTTAGCATAGCTGTAGTTCAAACGCAGTAGGTGGACTTTCAGGCTTCGAGTGAGAAAGTGAGGTTTCGTGATATAGAAACGTGCCTTGTAGTACCTAAGTGAATGTAGTGAAATCAGTTTCCTAATCCTGTAGCTCGTTTGCTCGTAATTGCCTTTGGAAGTTAGAGATTGAATAGTGATATGTGTCGTTTTCATGTTTGAACTGCTATTACTTGGTTGGATTGATATTATTGTTGATATTAATGATAATTATGCTTGAAAAGTTAATTGATTGCTATTATTGATTGTAAATGCTTGATATCTCGTTTATCGCCACTAATTTGTACTTTCGTGCTATTGCTCGTTTATTGCTTGTATCTCGTATTGCATTGCATAAGTGTCAGGCACGTGAGTGATGGGCCTTTCCGGGCAGTCTCGGGCTGCCAGGGTTGGTTTGCTCTAGCTTCGTGTCCTATTCCCATTCTCGCTAGGGATGCCGCCTTAGGAGATTTGGGTCGTAGATGTGTCTGGGTACATCCGGAGTACACCCAGTGGAAGTTATAAGGTGGTTGCGCGCTTATTGTCATCATTGTCAACATCAAGCTCGAGATTGTTGTATTGCTCGTGAAATGGTACATTACTCGTATGAGTGAACCATGACCTTCAAAGTGTGGTATAGCTTTGAATGGTTGTGTTAATGCTTTCTTTAATTGTTTATTGTATTTTCGTTTATATTGAATGCTTTCTTACTGATTATATTGCTTAACTGTACCTATTTGCATTGCACGATTTTCTTTCTCTCCACCTCGATATCTGTCTCGCCTTCGCTGAGTATACGTGTTGTGTATACTCACTCTTCACCACCACATTTCAGGAAATGCCATGTTAGCTGGAAAGTTTGTGGTTACGTGAAAGATCGTGCTTGAAGAGTTGTCTTGCGTGTTATGTGGATGAGTTGTAGAAAGATGCAAAGATGTATGTTTTCATGTATTGTTTGTATTTAGTGTTAAAAGTTATGTAATTAACTTAACTAGGTTTATTAGAATGGTATGATAGTCTATTTTATGCAAAAGGTTAGTATAGTTTAATTGCCAAGCATGAATGTACTTGTCAAAGATGAGAAGAGATAGGATAGTTTTAAAACTGGAAATGTATATATACTTGTTGTGTTTAATTGTTGAGAAACAAGGCTCGGATGGCCTTGAGGTGTTTGTATGGTTGGACACGGTGCTGGTACACTTATATGCTGTCATAGGTTTGCATTTTGCCTAGAAACATGGGAGACTCCGTCCGGCTTTCCCTAAAAATTATGCCTGGGTTTGGAATTGAGTTGTGATTAGATTGATTGATAGAACTCCCGGTCTCGAGAGGGATCGGGGTGTTACAATATTGATTATTAATTGTATTGTATATGTGAAGCTATGATTATATAACTTATTAGTTAGATGTTATATAGTATTTCTAGTTATATGAATTATCATTGCTATGTATATGTTAGTTATTATACTATTGCCTTTGAGTAATACTTAGAACATTAAAGAATGTTGCACATGTGATAACTTGAATTAATTTGTTGTGTCAATAATGATTAGAATGCATGTTGAATAATAAAATATATTGTTAGTTATGTGAATTAAAGGGAATCAAATAGAGTTGGATAGATTAATGGATTTATGAACTAGCTTAAGTTGCGAATAAGGAATCACTTCTTATGCATATAGTTGATTGTATTAGGTAGTGATAATTGAAGGGAATTGATGTTTTTGGAGAATCTTAAGGGAATCTTGGCTTAATTCATACAGGTTTGGCTTCCTAAAAGGTGAGGGATTGTCATCATTTTGTGCATTTTGGTTCATTTTCTCTTTAATAAATTATATGACTTAGAATAATTGCTTGAGTTATATTCTTTTTATATCTTAATTGCTTTTGAGGGCAACCTACTTTGTTGTCCATTCTAAGTGTTATTGCTTTACAATATTATTATATTTTCATTGGTTAAAATGCATTGCCTCGTCGTTGCGCAACCATAGTGTCAGGGGCGGATGCATTGGATATCGGCTGGGCGACAGCGGGCTTGCCAGTGGATATTCGATCTCCATGCTCTAGTCCCTCACTCGCCTGGTCTGGAGATTTCCAGGGGGTGTTGGGTCGTAGGATTTTCGGGGTACATCCGAAGTACACCCACTTGAGTGATCGGGGTTTATGCCGGTACATCGATCGAAGTTCGTGGATTGAGGATCGTGGTTCGTGATTGAAGTCCAAGAGAATTTTGGAGTGTTGGGGTTAAAGTGAATAGTATCCTTTTAATGCGTGGTAACTTGTTATTTAAATTGCTTGGTTGTTTAAATGTTTTACTTGTGTTAATTGTTGCATTGCACGTCCTATTAGACTATATCCCTCACTGAGTAATTGTGTTGTTCATACCTCGCTAAATATATTTCAGGTGGTGCAGTTGGAGGAGTTGCCTTGATTGCTGTGTGTTATTGCTTGAGATTGGAGTGTTTGTCTGCTAAACTGTGGAAGGCTTTGTTCGTGTTATATTATGTTCTATTTTGCCAATGGGTTGTATATATGTTTGGAGTTGTTGGAATTATAATAGTTAGGTTGATGTTTGGCTGGAATGGTAGTGGTTTGTAATAGTTTAACCTTACCTACTTTCTATGTTGCTTGCTTGTGTGTTAATGAAAGCTAGTAGTTGTTTGACTTTAGATTATAAGAAAGTCTCATTAATAATATAGATTGGTATGATAAGCGGACAACAGATAAAGATTCCAGGATTGTTAACTACATGCTTGTATATGTTTACCATATCTTGTTTTGCTTAAGGCTCGGATGGCCTTAAAGTTGGGAAATGGTGGTGTCGGAGATGGTGAATGTTGTGGTTTGTATTTGTGGCTTTATTTTTCTACTTACAGGTATCCAGATAGTCATTTAAACAGGGAAAACTCCGTTTATTTTTCTTAAATTTTGTAACCGGGTTTGGTAATGGGTTGAAAATAGCATGATTAATAGGAGTCCTGGTTCCGTGAGGGATTGGGGCATTATAGGTGGTATCAAAGCTTAGTTAGCTCTTAGTCGGGACAGGGTTCTCGGTCTGTTAGGTAGTAAACCTTGCGTGTGTGTTTGTTTAGTGTGTCTTGAAGGTGTGTGCCTGTATATGAGATTGTGTGCCTTGATTTGAATGTGTGCACCTAAGTGATGTAGTTGTGAGTTATGTGGTAAATATGTGCTAAGTGAAGTGAAGTGGCTGCTTGTGAATCGAATCGACCTCGTGAATCGTTATTTGCTTGAATTATTGATTGTAATATGTGTACTTGAATGCTTTGAATTAGGTTTTGTGGTAATTTATCTTGGTTGTGTTGTGATTCGTATTTGAATGACTTTGTTGATTAAACTGAGTTTTGTAAAACTCTTTTATAAACATGCTTGCATAATAGCTTAAAGCATATTTGTATATATGTGATATTCTGGCATTCATGCATGGCCCGTTGGAATGGTGAGTTGATTCCCTTCCTCCCTCTGAAGAGAAGTGATTAGTAACAGGCCCTCCAAGTTATGTGGATTAGCGGGAAAGAGAAGCATTTGGTCAGTCCTTTGTTTGGGAATTGGAATTTATATTCGGAGTTTGGTTATTGGGATTTCTTCCAAGGCATTCTTCTAAGCTCAGCAGTCAGAAATGAAAGGCTTTCTTTAAGGATTCTATATGACTGTTCTCCGGAACATTTCCTTAGTAATTTCTTATTGGGTATTCTTCTGGTATTTTCTTATTGGCATTTCTTGGAAGGTTTGGTATTTGGGAATTCTATTCAAACTTCTTGTATGGCATTCATGTTAGCATTCTTCTGAGAACTTTTGCCAACATTCTCGCACAGTAGTCTCATTTCAGATACTTGTTGGATTTCTGTTGAAGATGCTTAAATGGGGTGTTTCCTCTGTATTTTCTTTGGTATTCTCTTTGGCATTCTTCTCAGTGTTCGATGACGGTATTATCTTTGGGATCTGCTTGGCTATTCTATTTGGGGTTCATTTAAGGACTTTTAATATGTATATATATGTCGGTGTACATGCTTGGATCGTTATTTGGGGAACTTCTGGAGCTATTAATTGCAAGACTTCTATGGAGTTTTTTTTTTAAGTATGTTTGACTAGGTTTCTTGCTTGGAGTTTTCTTGGTATTTTCTTAGCACTTTTAACGGGGAACTATTCTGTGGTATTCTCGACCAGCGGGATTCTTATTCGTATTTCAAGCTAGTATCCTCATTTGAGCCTTTATTTGGCTTTCTTACTTTGAAATTCTCAAGCGGTGGTATTTGAATTCACAATGGGCTTCTTACGAGTCTCGTTATTTAGGGTCTTGCTCAGCAACCGATGAAGGGTAACTAGAGTTGGACTTTAGTGGATGCTGAGTTCTATTGGAAGAAGAATTGCGTGGGCGTAATTGTTTGAAGGAGGGGAGGATGTGACGCCCGGCTCCCAGTGCATGCATTTATCATTCATGTGCATTTATGTGTGCAACTATTTGTTTAAATGTTTATTTTTCCAATAAAATGCTATTAAATGTTTATTTACTCTCTATGTGCTAATATTTGTTAAATTACTTTTAAATATCAAAATTTTGAGTTTATTTACTTTAGTAAATAATAAATGAACATTCAAATTATTTTAATCATAGACTTTTTAGTAACACTTGCATTTTAAAAGTTTTCTATTAAATTGAGCCTGAACTAAAATTTTTATTATCTTATTTCCCGGATTTCATATTTTTTTATTATTACTTAACTTATAATTAGCATACGTTCAAAAAAATTATATTCATTGCATATATGACGAGTGATTTGTAAAAATATCTTGATATTATATGAATAGTAAAACTATATATTATTTTGGGCTTAAAGAAGTTTTTTTGCATTTATTCTAATACACCTAAACTCAAATCCATTTTAACCCACAACCCAAACTCAATATTCAACCCATCAACCCATATAATCATCCTATACATATATATACTAAAAAAAACACAAAAACACACAAAAAAAATACTCAAATAAGCCAAAAAATGCCAAAAATCAGTCAAAAAAGCCAATTACGGGAATAGTACTTTTCTTGCCAATTTTGCTCAATTTGATCTTCCAAGCTTTGCCAAGTCTTCTCCAAGTGGTTCCAAGCTTCTCCAAGCCCTATCCTAGCTTCCTTGCACGTTTTTGGTGAGGGAGTTGCATCATTTTCATGGTTTAAAGTTTATGCCAAGTTTTTGAATTTTCAGATTTTGCTATTATTGAGCTATAACATGTTTGTTTCTTGCTTTATATAGTATGTATACATGCTAGAGAACATCCATATGCAATATTATAGCTTGGTGTTGAGTTTTTAGCAAGGTGTCACTTGAGGAAGATGATAAATAGTGTAATTTCTAGGGTTTCAAAAAATTGTGCAATTTAATTTGATTTAATGTTTCTAGTAGTTTCTAATTAGGTTCTTGATCGTGGGAAAAATGTTAGTTGCGCTTGCCATGTACAAAATTTGAATAATTTGGTCAAATTAGGCTACTTTAATAAGGGATTTTAGGGTTAACTCAAATTCAGTCACGTTTCGAGGTTATGACTAGTTTTTATTAAGTATTGAAGCCTTATAAGTGCCTTCGTTTCGGTTGTTAGGGTTCCGGAATTGTTACTTGTAGTATAAACCCATAAAGAGGCATTTTCGGTATTTCCGTGTACTTGTGCTCTATGTTATGATTTGGATGCTCTAAATGAGTTATTTAGGTATCCTTAGATTGGTTGGATGGTTAGCTAGCTTAACTTGATCATTGAATTCCGGTAGGAAGCTAATTAGCCTAGTTGAACAAAGGGGGAAATGAATGAATTAAGTGTTTTGGTACTTGTATTGCCTTGTAATTGCTTGTAGTGTGTTTAAATGTATTTCTAAACTATATTTGAGCTATTGGTGAAATTTCATGAAAGTATGTTGTTGATCCCCTTTGTGCACCGATGGTTAATTTCATGTTTATAGCTTATAGTCTTGTGTTTCTTGCTTCTTATGCTAATCATATAATATTATACTTGTGTGAGAGCAACCTACCTTGTTGTCCCTCATTTATATGCTTAACTTGTTACACTATTGTTGTTAGTTGATTCTTAATTGGTTGGATAAATGTTTAATTGTACTTGTATGACAAGTTCATCTACTTGGAGAAGTTGTGAATTGAATCATATGGTTACTAGTTAAAGATTGAGTCAACATGTTTATATTGCTTATTAATTGTATTGTATATGTGAAGCTATGATTATATAACTTATTAGTTAAATGTTATATAGTGTTTCAACTTATATGAAATATCATTGCTATGTATATGTTAGTTATTATACTATTGTCTTTGAGTAATACTTAGAACATTAAAGAATGTTGCACATGTGATCACTTGAATTAATTTGTTGTGTCAATAATGATTAGAATGCATGTTGAATAATGAAATATATTGTTAGTTATGTGAATTAAAGGGAATCAAATAGAGTTGGATAAATTAATGGCTTTATGAACTAGCTTTAGTTGAGAATAATGAATGACTTCTTATGCATATAGTTGATTGTATTAGGTAGTGATAATTGAAGAGAGTTGATGCTTTTGGAAAATGGTGAGGGAATCTTGGCTTAATTTGTACAGGTTGGGCTTCTTAAAAGGTGAGGGATTGTCATCCTTTTGTGCATTTTGGTTCATTTTCTCTTTAATAAATTGTATGACTTAGGATAATTGCTTGAGTTATATTCTTTTTATATCTTAATTGCTTTTGATGGCAACCTACTTTGTTGTGCCTCTTATGTGTTATTGACTTATATTATTGTTATATTGTCATTGGATTAAGTGCATTGCATAGTGGTTGCGCAACCATAGTGTCAGGGGCGGATGTAGTGGATATCGGCTGGGCGGCAGTGGGCTTGCCAATGGATATTCAATCTCCGTGCTCTAGTCCCTCACTCGCTTGGTCCGGAGATTGCCAGGGGTGTTGGGTTGTAGGATTTTCGGGGTAAGTACACCCACTGGAGTGATCGGGGTTTATGTCGGCACAACGATCAAGGTTCGTGGATAGAGAATCGTGGTTCGTGATTGAACCCCAAGAGAATTTTGGAGTGTTGGGGTTAAAGTGAATTGTATCCTTTTAATGCGTGGTAACTTGTTATTTAAATTGCTTGTATGTTGTTTAAATGCTTTACTTGTGTTAACTGTTACATTGCACGTCTTATTAGACTATATCCCTCACTGAGCAATTGTGTTGTTCATACCTCGCTAAACATGTTTCAGGTGGTGCAGTTGGAGGAGTTACCTTGATTGCTGTGTGCTATTTCTTGAGATTAGAGTGTTTACCTGCTAAACTGTGGAAGGCTTTGTTCGTATTATATTATGTTCTATTTTGCCTATGGGTTGTATATATGTTTGGAGTTGTTGGAATTGTAATAGTTAGGTTGATGTTTGGCTGGAATGGTAATGGTCTGTTATAGTTTAACCTTACTTACTTTCTATGTTACTTGCTTGTGTGTTAATGAAAGCTAGTAGTTGTTTGACTTTAGATTATAAGAAAGTCTCATTAATAATATAGAGTGGTATGATAAGCGGACAACAGATAAAGATTCCAGGATTGTTAACTGCATGCTTGTATGTGTTTACCATGTCTTGTTTTGCTTAAGGCTCGGATGACCTTAAAGTTGGGAAATGGTGGTGTCGGAGATGGAGAATATTGTGGTTTGTATTTGTGGCTTTATTTTTCTACTTAATGTATCCAGATAGTCCTATAAATAGGGAAAACTCCGTCCGTTTTTCCTAAATTTTGTAACCGGGTTTGGTAATGGGTTGAGAATAGCATGATTAATTGGAGTCCTGGTTCCATGAGGGATTGGGGCGTTATAGATGACACATGGAAAACCCTTTCTCCATCATTTATATCTTGGCCAAGGATTTTCTCATTAAACAACCAAGCTTCGATCGCATAGGACATCGCCTTACGCCGGAGGTTAATGGATCCTATCTTGACCACTACTTGTCAATCACTATACTGAATGAATGAAACTGCGAGAGGACGCATCTTATCTCATTTGTCGAAACAATCATTGTCCAAACGCTAGAATCAAACCCCAAGACATATGACAACCGTAATGTCTCAAGTCTAAAGATTACATGCACAATCGCAACGAATAACAAATTATTAATCTGAAGTCATGTAATTTGTTATTCACATCACATTCAATGATCTATTCAACTAATAGTCATCCACATATTTGTTAGTTGCATCGCTATGCTGTTATGGCACGTGGCTCACCATCCTTTATCATTAACATTCCTATGTTAATCAAAGGTAACAACGCATGTGATAGTCCGTAATTGATTATTAAAGTCCCGATCAAATAATCTAAGGACTATGAACACTTTAAGTATTTATCATATTAAAGAAATGTGCCAACATATTCTAAACGCTTTTAGAATACATTCCTCTAATGAAAATACTAGGGACTCATTCATACACGTAAAGAAGGAGAATATGAATGTTCTAATTATGTCAATATGTAAACGAACATATAAACACTAATGCCATAAGTAAATGTCAAAATGCCCCAATATATGTCATCCAAATATGTAGCATTAGGGCATATCTCTAACAGTCACTCCCTGACCCAACCCCCACGTTATAAGTCAAGTATGGACCCGACAAATGGACAGAGTTTCCTCTGTACCACGGGCTAATCATACACCTGCACTCAGAAGATTCTAAAAAAACAAGCATATATTTTACTTCATTTCAACATCATATAACCTCACAAACATACTTTCACGCTAGCAAAACATACATTCATGCATTCATTCACATTAGCTACTAGTATGCTAAGGCCACAATTAAGCTTATCATACCACTCTAATATCCCTTATTTAACTATCATAGTTTTATAGACATATTACAAGCCATTCAAACATATTCAACTTTATACAAACCATTACAACCTTTGAATACATACAAGGCACTAAGGCCTCAAAATAGAACAAGTCATAACACAACTTCACACCTATCCACATAGGCATTCAACCTTGATCTACAAGCACACAAATCACAGGAACTCAGCAGACTCTCCCTCATCCACAACAACCAAAGGCACCTTAGGATCCAACTAAGCAACACCTAAAATGTTGGTTGAAAATAGTGAGCAAAACTATGCTTAGCGAGGGAGGGATATAACGGGGAACTTTTCGAAAACCTTTTCGTACAATGCATATAAGTCATTTAAGTAACATTTAGCTAATCATTTATAAGTTATGCAAGAAAGTAACATTAGTGTGACGCCCGAGTTTCTACCGTTCACATTTTTAAATGTGGCATCTATTAGTTGCGCATTAATTTATGTGCTTTACCTGTTGTCTTTCTTGGTCACTATTCATTCCATTTTTAAACTGCATTATATTAGTGAATTAGCATTTTTATTAAATCATATTAATTGTTAAAGGAATGGGAAAAATGTGCAATTGAGCTAGGAGCGATAGGAGCACTCGTTTAGAAAATGTTTTAATGGTTCAATGAATAGTGTTACGTAACATAACTTAGTAATTTAATTAGCTAGCATATATTTTTCACATTAGGCTCGTTTTAAGGTTATCAACGTTCATTTTAGTAGACCACTAAGCACCTAACTTGATCCCATTTAATATATATGCTCATAAAACACCACCTAGCTCATAACTTAACAAAACACAAAAAAAAAAAAAAAGAGAAGATGCAGGAATTACTGTAGCAAATCCGAGAATAGTATAGGAGGAGAATGAGAGGATTTTGCTCATCAAATCTTCAAGCCAAGCCAAGCCAAGCCTAGAACAAGTAGTTTAGGGTGTTTGCTAGCCTCCCGAGAGTTCCTACGCGCAATTGGTGAGGGTTTTCATGACTTTTTATGCATATCTAAAATGTTACATTTTTCTTGATTTGTTGAAAATGTTATCAAATGCTATTGCAAAGCTTATCTATGCTATTATACCTTGTATATAAGTGCTAGAGAACACATTTGAGCTATTAGTTCGCATTTTAAACGGTTGGAATCGTCATTTGAATTTATGAGGTGAATAGTGACGTTTTTTCTAGGGTTTTGTGTAATTGCTCGAATTAGCTTGATTTAATACTTCTAATAGATGCCTTAGGTGCTAGTGAAGATAACCTAATAGCCCCGTGCACTTGCATTGCCCTTAAATCGCCTAAAAATGGAAAATAGCCGACTTTAACTTGGGGCTTTTGGGGTTAATGCGAATCCGGGTGGATTCGGGCTTCAATTTTAGTATCCTTAGGCTACCTGGGTGCTATAGATGCCTTGATATCCCTTGTTTGAAGCCCGGACAATGTATGTGTTGTTTAAAGCCATAAGAGGGAATTTGGGACTTTCGGGGTAAACGCGGGAATTTGAATGAGTTAGAGGGTTGAGAGGGTACCTTGAGGATTGGTTAGAAGGTTGGGAGAGTTTCCTTTGAAAATGAAATCATTAACTTTGGTTTGGAAGAGAAATAGTTTGTAAAATAAAGGGGTTTAAGTGCAATTTCGGTTGTCTCACACTTCTAAACGCACGGCATGACTTCTTGAGAGTTTATATGTGATATTAAGTTGATTTGGAGCTTTTGGTATAATCCTATGGTTATTTTGTAATGTCTCTTTGCAAAACTGCATATTTGCTTATATAATTGTTCTATTCTGATTGCATCGAGGTCAACCTACTTTGTTGATCCTCATATGTGTTAATGCTTATATTATTGCTATTAACTTGCCATCATTAAGTGCATTGCATAGTGGTTGCGCAACCATAGTGTCAGGGGCGGATGTGTTGAATATCGGCTGGGCGGCAGAGGGCTTGCCGGTGGATATTCAAACTCCGTACCCTAATCCCTCATTCGCCTGGTCCGGAGATTGCCAGGGGATGTTGGGTCGTAGGATTATCGGGGTACATCCGGAGTACACCCACTGGAGTGTTTGGGGTTATGCCGGCTTATCGTGATCGTGCTCGTGGTTCGTGGATCGTGAATGAAGACCAGTGAAGATTGGTGTATAGGGGTTATGTGAAATGTATCCTTTAAAAGTGTGGTAATTTAAGTTTCATTGTTTCTTTAATTGTCTAAGTGTTATTGTTGTATAATTGTATTATCTGTTGCATTGCACGCCCCGGGACTATATCCCTCACTGGGCAACAGTGGTTGCTCATACCTCGCTAACATGTTTCAGGTGGCGCAGTTGGAGGAGTTGCCCTAGTTGCTGTGTGTTATTCTGAAGTGGCTGTGCCTTCTTGTTTCTATTTGGTATTTGTGTATCTATTTTGTGGCCTAAGGGCTTTGTTTATATTGGTTGCTGTAAGAAGTTGAAGGATAGTTGGTTGTAGTGTAGATTTGGGAACCTATATCTTGTAATAACTTATGTTTCTGCTCTCAATTACCTTGCATGCTTGGTAGTGAATGTTCTAACTCTAGCCACTAGCATGCTTGTGTGTTTTTGGAACTATAGTATGCTTCAAGGCTCGGATGGCCTTAATCCTTTGATCTTTAGTTATGAAAAGTTTATCTTACCTTGTTGTGGCTTTATTGAGTGTTTACAGGTTGTTCAGAATGTCCACAATACAGGGGAAACTCTGTCCGTTTTCCCTAAAATTTTGTGCCCGGGGTTTGGAATTGGGTGAGAATAGCATGATAAATAGGAGTCCCGGTCTCGTGAGGGATCGGGGCGTTACAGGTGGTATCAGAGCTTAGTTAGCTCTAAGCCGGGACAGGGTCCTCGGCCTGTCGGGTAGTAACCCTTGCGTGTGTGCTTGATTAAGTGTGTGTCTTAAAAGTGTATGCCTGCATGTTTGATTGTGTGTCTTGTATTGAATGTGTGCACCTATGTGATATAATTATGTGTTACATGCTAAATGTGTGCTAAGTGAAGTAAAATGGCTAGTTATGCATCAAATTGACTTCGTGAATTATTAATTGCTTGAACTGTTGCTTGTAATGTCTGTATTTGAATGTCTTTGATTGAGTTGTGTTATGCTTGACTTGATTATCGTGCTTGAATGACTTTGATGATTACACTGTTTCATAAACTCTTATATAAACATGTTTGCATAATAGTTTAAAACATATATGTGTAAATGTGATATCTTGGCATTCATACATGTCCCGTTGAAATGGTAAGAAAGACTTCTTCCTCCCCCTGAAGAGAAGTGATTAGCAACAAGCCCTCCAAGTTGTGTGGATTAGCGGGAATGAGAATGTTGTAAGCGGAGCTCAGTTATTGGGATTTCTTCCAAGGCATTCTTCTACGCTCAGTAGTCAGAAATGAATGGCTTCCTTTGGGATTTCTATATGACCGTTCTCTCGGTTTTCTTATTGAGTATTCTTCTAGTATTTTCTTGCTGGTATTACTCGGAAGACTTAGTTTGGGATTCTAATCAGCCTTATTATATGGAATTATCTTCGGTATTTGTACTCTAAATTCTTATTGGTATTTTCTCGCCACTGTTAGTTGGGATTCTATTCTTCTATGGTATTCGTGCCAGCGGGATTCTTATTTGGATTTCGAAGTAGCATCTCTATTGGAGCCTTTATTTGGCCTTATTACGTGAGGTTTGCAGGCAATACTACTGGGATTTCTTAATGTATATGGTATTCTTGCTTAGCAACTGATGACGAGTAATCGGAGTTGGTTTTCAGTTGTTGTGAAGTTCCCTTGTGAAGAAGAATTGCGTGGACGCAATTTGTTTAAGGGGGAGAGGATGTGACGCCCGAGATTCTACCGTTCACATTTTTAAATGTGGCATCTATTAATTGCGCATTAAATTATGTGCTTTACCTGTTGTCTTTCTTGGTCACTATTCATTCCATTTTTAAACTGCATTATATTAGTGAATTAGCATTTTTATTAAATCATATTAATTGTTAAAGGAATGGGAAAAATGTGCAATTGAGCTAGGAGCGATAGGAGCACTCGTTTAGAAAATGTTTTAATGGTTCAATGAATAGTGTTACGTAACATAACTTAGTAATTTAATTAGCTAGCATATATTTTTCACCTTAGGCTCGTTTTAAGGTTATCAACGTTCATTTTAGTAGACCACTAAGCACCTAACTTGATCCCATTTAATATATATGCTCATAAAACACCACCTAGCTCATAACTTAACAAAACACAAAAAAAAAAAAAAAAGAGAAGATGCAGGAATTACTGTAGCAAATCCGAGAATAGTATAGGAGGAGAATGAGAGGATTTTGCTC
This sequence comes from Ehretia macrophylla, assembly GCA_037974665.1. Taxonomy (NCBI): domain Eukaryota; kingdom Viridiplantae; phylum Streptophyta; class Magnoliopsida; order Boraginales; family Ehretiaceae; genus Ehretia; species Ehretia macrophylla. The sequence continues at coordinate 78,093,231 of CM075773.1, forward strand.
ATCAAATCTTCAAGCCAAGCCAAGCCAAGCCTAGAACAAGTAGTTTAGGGTGTTTGCTAGCCTCCCGAGAGTTCCTACGCGCAATTGGTGAGGGTTTTCATGACTTTTTATGCATATCTAAAATGTTACATTTTTCTTGATTTGTTGAAAATGTTATCAAATGCTATTGCAAAGCTTATCTATGCTATTATACCTTGTATATAAGTGCTAGAGAACACATTTGAGCTATTAGTTCGCATTTTAAACGGTTGGAATCGTCATTTGAATTTATGAGGTGAATAGTGACGTTTTTTCTAGGGTTTTGTGTAATTGCTCGAATTAGCTTGATTTAATACTTCTAATAGATGCCTTAGGTGCTAGTGAAGATAACCTAATAGCCCCGTGCACTTGCATTGCCCTTAAATCGCCTAAAAATGGAAAATAGCCGACTTTACCTTGGGGCTTTTGGGGTTAAGGCGAATCCGGGTGGATTCGGGCTTCAATTTTAGTATCCTTAGGCTACCTGGGTGGTATAGGTGCCTTGATATCCCTTGTTTGAAGCCCGGACAATGTATGTGTAGTTTAAAGCCATAAGAGGGAAGTTGGGGCTTTCGGGGTAACCGCGGGCATTTGAATGAGTTAGAGGGTTGAGAGGGTACCTTGAGGATTGGTTAGAAGGTTGGGAGAGTTTCCTTTGAAAATGAAATCATTAACTTTGGTTTGGAAGAGAAATAGTTTGTAAAATAAAGGGGTTTAAGTGCAATTTCGGTTGTCTCACACTTCTAAACGCACGGCATGACTTCTTGAGAGTTTATATGTGATATTAAGTTGATTTGGAGCTTTTGGTATAATCCTATGGTTATTTTGTAATGTCTCTTTGCAAAACTGCATATTTGCTTATATAATTGTTCTATTCTGATTGCATCGAGGTCAACCTACTTTGTTGATCCTCATATGTGTTAATGCTTATATTATTGCTATTAACTTGCCATCATTAAGTGCATTGCATAGTGGTTGCGCAACCATAGTGTCAGGGGCGGATGTGTTGAATATCGGCTGGGCGGCAGAGGGCTTGCCGGTGGATATTCAAACTCCGTACCCTAATCCCTCATTCGCCTGGTCCGGAGATTGCCAGGGGATGTTGGGTCGTAGGATTATCGGGGTACATCCGGAGTACACCCACTGGAGTGTTTGGGGTTATGCCGGCTTATCGTGATCGTGCTCGTGGTTCGTGGATCGTGAATGAAGACCAGTGAAGATTGGTGTATAGGGGTTATGTGAAATGTATCCTTTAAATGTGTGGTAATTTAAGTTTCATTGTTTCTTTAATTGTCTAAGTGTTATTGTTGTATAATTGTATTATCTGTTGCATTGCACGCCCCGGGACTATATCCCTCACTGGGCAACAGTGGTTGCTCATACCTCGCTAACATGTTTCAGGTGGCGCAGTTGGAGGAGTTGCCCTAGTTGCTGTGTGTTATTCTGAAGTGGCTGTGCCTTCTTGTTTCTATTTGGTATTTGTGTATCTATTTTGTGGCCTAAGGGCTTTGTTTATATTGGTTGCTGTAAGAAGTTGAAGGATAGTTGGTTGTAGTGTAGATTTGGGAACCTATATCTTGTAATAACTTATGTTTCTGCTCTCAATTACCTTGCATGCTTGGTAGTGAATGTTCTAACTCTAGCCACTAGCATGCTTGTGTGTTTTTGGAACTATAGTATGCTTCAAGGCTCGGATGGCCTTAATCCTTTGATCTTTAGTTATGAAAAGTTTATCTTACCTTGTTGTGGCTTTATTGAGTGTTTACAGGTTGTTCAGAATGTCCACAATACAGGGGAAACTCTGTCCGTTTTCCCTAAAATTTTGTGCCCGGGGTTTGGAATTGGGTGAGAATAGCATGATAAATAGGAGTCCCGATCTCGTGAGGGATCGGGGCGTTACAGGTGGTATCAGAGCTTAGTTAGCTCTAAGCCGGGACAGGGTCCTCGGCCTGTCGGGTAGTAACCCTTGCGTGTGTGCTTGATTAAGTGTGTGTCTTAAAAGTGTATGCCTGCATGTTTGATTGTGTGTCTTGTATTGAATGTGTGCACCTATGTGATATAATTATGTGTTACATGCTAAATGTGTGCTAAGTGAAGTAAAATGGCTAGTTATGCATCAAATTGACTTCGTGAATTATTAATTGCTTGAACTGTTGCTTGTAATGTCTGTATTTGAATGTCTTTGATTGAGTTGTGTTATGCTTGACTTGATTATCGTGCTTGAATGACTTTGATGATTACACTGTTTCATAAACTCTTATATAAACATGTTTGCATAATAGTTTAAAACATATATGTGTAAATGTGATATCTTGGCATTCATACATGTCCCGTTGAAATGGTAAGAAAGACTTCTTCCTCCCCCTGAAGAGAAGTGATTAGCAACAAGCCCTCCAAGTTGTGTGGATTAGCGGGAATGAGAATGTTGTAAGCGGAGCTCAGTTATTGGGATTTCTTCCAAGGCATTCTTCTACGCTCAGTAGTCAGAAATGAATGGCTTCCTTTGGGATTTCTATATGACCGTTCTCTCGGTTTTCTTATTGAGTATTCTTCTAGTATTTTCTTGCTGGTATTACTCGGAAGACTTAGTTTGGGATTCTAATCAGCCTTATTATATGGAATTATCTTCGGTATTTGTACTCTAAATTCTTATTGGTATTTTCTCGCCACTGTTAGTTGGGATTCTATTCTTCTATGGTATTCGTGCCAGCGGGATTCTTATTTGGATTTCGAAGTAGCATCTCTATTGGAGCCTTTATTTGGCCTTATTACGTGAGGTTTGCAGGCAATACTACTGGGATTTCTTAATGTATATGGTATTCTTGCTTAGCAACTGATGACGAGTAATCGGAGTTGGTTTTCAGTTGTTGTGAAGTTCCCTTGTGAAGAAGAATTGCGTGGACGCAATTTGTTTAAGGGGGAGAGGATGTGACGCCCGGGATTCTACCGTTCACATTTTTAAATGTGGCATCTATTAATTGCGCATTAAATTATGTGCTTTACCTGTTGTCTTTCTTGGTCACTATTCATTCCATTTTTAAACTGCATTATATTAGTGAATTAGCATTTTTATTAAATCATATTAATTGTTAAAGGAATGGGAAAAATGTGCAATTGAGCTAGGAGCGATAGGAGCACTCGTTTAGAAAATGTTTTAATGGTTCAATGAATAGTGTTACGTAACATAACTTAGTAATTTAATTAGCTAGCATATATTTTTCACCTTAGGCTCGTTTTAAGGTTATCAACGTTCATTTTAGTAGACCACTAAGCACCTAACTTGATCCCATTTAATATATATGCTCATAAAACACCACCTAGCTCATAACTTAACAAAACACAAAAAAAAAAAAAAAGAGAAGATGCAGGAATTACTGTAGCAAATCCGAGAATAGTATAGGAGGAGAATGAGAGGATTTTGCTCATCAAATCTTCAAGCCAAGCCAAGCCAAGCCTAGAACAAGTAGTTTAGGGTGTTTGCTAGCCTCCCGAGAGTTCCTACGCGCAATTGGTGAGGGTTTTCATGACTTTTTATGCATATCTAAAATGTTACATTTTTCTTGATTTGTTGAAAATGTTATCAAATGCTATTGCAAAGCTTATCTATGCTATTATACCTTGTATATAAGTGCTAGAGAACACATTTGAGCTATTAGTTCGCATTTTAAACGGTTGGAATCGTCATTTGAATTTATGAGGTGAATAGTGACGTTTTTTCTAGGGTTTTGTGTAATTGCTCGAATTAGCTTGATTTAATACTTCTAATAGATGCCTTAGGTGCTAGTGAAGATAACCTAATAGCCCCGTGCACTTGCATTGCCCTTAAATCGCCTAAAAATGGAAAATAGCCGACTTTAACTTGGGGCTTTTGGGGTTAATGCGAATCCGGGTGGATTCGGGCTTCAATTTTAGTATCCTTAGGCTACCTGGGTGCTATAGATGCCTTGATATCCCTTGTTTGAAGCCCGGACAATGTATGTGTAGTTTAAAGCCATAAGAGGGAATTTGGGACTTTCGGGGTAAACGCGGGCATTTGAATGAGTTAGAGGGTTGAGAGGGTACCTTGAGGATTGGTTAGAAGGTTGGGAGAGTTTCCTTTGAAAATGAAATCATTAACTTTGGTTTGGAAGAGAAATAGTTTGTAAAATAAAGGGGTTTAAGTGCAATTTCGGTTGTCTCACACTTCTAAACGCACGGCATGACTTCTTGAGAGTTTATATGTGATATTAAGTTGATTTGGAGCTTTTGGTATAATCCTATGGTTATTTTGTAATGTCTCTTTGCAAAACTGCATATTTGCTTATATAATTGTTCTATTCTGATTGCATCGAGGTCAACCTACTTTGTTGATCCTCATATGTGTTAATGCTTATATTATTGCTATTAACTTGCCATCATTAAGTGCATTGCATAGTGGTTGCGCAACCATAGTGTCAGGGGCGGATGTGTTGAATATCGGCTGGGCGGCAGAGGGCTTGCCGGTGGATATTCAAACTCCGTACCCTAATCCCTCATTCGCCTGGTCCGGAGATTGCCAGGGGATGTTGGGTCGTAGGATTATCGGGGTACATCCGGAGTACACCCACTGGAGTGTTTGGGGTTATGCCGGCTTATCGTGATCGTGCTCGTGGTTCGTGGATCGTGAATGAAGACCAGTGAAGATTGGTGTATAGGGGTTATGTGAAATGTATCCTTTAAATGTGTGGTAATTTAAGTTTCATTGTTTCTTTAATTGTCTAAGTGTTATTGTTGTATAATTGTATTATCTGTTGCATTGCACGCCCCGGGACTATATCCCTCACTGGGCAACAGTGGTTGCTCATACCTCGCTAACATGTTTCAGGTGGCGCAGTTGGAGGAGTTGCCCTAGTTGCTGTGTGTTATTCTGAAGTGGCTGTGCCTTCTTGTTTCTATTTGGTATTTGTGTATCTATTTTGTGGCCTAAGGGCTTTGTTTATATTGGTTGCTGTAAGAAGTTGAAGGATAGTTGGTTGTAGTGTAGATTTGGGAACCTATATCTTGTAATAACTTATGTTTCTGCTCTCAATTACCTTGCATGCTTGGTAGTGAATGTTCTAACTCTAGCCACTAGCATGCTTGTGTGTTTTTGGAACTATAGTATGCTTCAAGGCTCGGATGGCCTTAATCCTTTGATCTTTAGTTATGAAAAGTTTATCTTACCTTGTTGTGGCTTTATTGAGTGTTTACAGGTTGTTCAGAATGTCCACAATACAGGGGAAACTCTGTCCGTTTTCCCTAAAATTTTGTGCCCGGGGTTTGGAATTGGGTGAGAATAGCATGATAAATAGGAGTCCCGGTCTCGTGAGGGATCGGGGCGTTACAGGTGGTATCAGAGCTTAGTTAGCTCTAAGCCGGGACAGGGTCCTCGGCCTGTCGGGTAGTAACCCTTGCGTGTGTGCTTGATTAAGTGTGTGTCTTAAAAGTGTATGCCTGCATGTTTGATTGTGTGTCTTGTATTGAATGTGTGCACCTATGTGATATAATTATGTGTTACATGCTAAATGTGTGCTAAGTGAAGTAAAATGGCTAGTTATGCATCAAATTGACTTCGTGAATTATTAATTGCTTGAACTGTTGCTTGTAATGTCTGTATTTGAATGTCTTTGATTGAGTTGTGTTATGCTTGACTTGATTATCGTGCTTGAATGACTTTGATGATTACACTGTTTCATAAACTCTTATATAAACATGTTTGCATAATAGTTTAAAACATATATGTGTAAATGTGATATCTTGGCATTCATACATGTCCCGTTGAAATGGTAAGAAAGACTTCTTCCTCCCCCTGAAGAGAAGTGATTAGCAACAAGCCCTCCAAGTTGTGTGGATTAGCGGGAATGAGAATGTTGTAAGCGGAGCTCAGTTATTGGGATTTCTTCCAAGGCATTCTTCTACGCTCAGTAGTCAGAAATGAATGGCTTCCTTTGGGATTTCTATATGACCGTTCTCTCGGTTTTCTTATTGAGTATTCTTCTAGTATTTTCTTGCTGGTATTACTCGGAAGACTTAGTTTGGGATTCTAATCAGCCTTATTATATGGAATTATCTTCGGTATTTGTACTCTAAATTCTTATTGGTATTTTCTCGCCACTGTTAGTTGGGATTCTATTCTTCTATGGTATTCGTGCCAGCGGGATTCTTATTTGGATTTCGAAGTAGCATCTCTATTGGAGCCTTTATTTGGCCTTATTACGTGAGGTTTGCAGGCAATACTACTGGGATTTCTTAATGTATATGGTATTCTTGCTTAGCAACTGATGACGAGTAATCGGAGTTGGTTTTCAGTTGTTGTGAAGTTCCCTTGTGAAGAAGAATTGCGTGGACGCAATTTGTTTAAGGGGGAGAGGATGTGACGCCCGAGATTCTACCGTTCACATTTTTAAATGTGGCATCTATTAATTGCGCATTAAATTATGTGCTTTACCTATTGTCTTTCTTGGTCACTATTCATTCCATTTTTAAACTGCATTATATTAGTGAATTAGCATTTTTATTAAATCATATTAATTGTTAAAGGAATGGGAAAAATGTGCAATTGAGCTAGGAGCGATAGGAGCACTCGTTTAGAAAATGTTTTAATGGTTCAATGAATAGTGTTACGTAACATAACTTAGTAATTTAATTAGCTAGCATATATTTTTCACCTTAGGCTCGTTTTAAGGTTATCAACGTTCATTTTAGTAGACCACTAAGCACCTAACTTGATCCCATTTAATATATATGCTCATAAAACACCACCTAGCTCATAACTTAACAAAACACAAAAAAAAAAAAAAAAAGAGAAGATGCAGGAATTACTGTAGCAAATCCGAGAATAGTATAGGAGGAGAATGAGAGGATTTTGCTCATCAAATCTTCAAGCCAAGCCAAGCCAAGCCTAGAACAAGTAGTTTAGGGTGTTTGCTAGCCTCCCGAGAGTTCCTACGCGCAATTGGTGAGGGTTTTCATGACTTTTTATGCATATCTAAAATGTTACATTTTTCTTGATTTGTTGAAAATGTTATCAAATGCTATTGCAAAGCTTATCTATGCTATTATACCTTGTATATAAGTGCTAGAGAACACATTTGAGCTATTAGTTCGCATTTTAAACGGTTGGAATCGTCATTTGAATTTATGAGGTGAATAGTGACGTTTTTTCTAGGGTTTTGTGTAATTGCTCGAATTAGCTTGATTTAATACTTCTAATAGATGCCTTAGGTGCTAGTGAAGATAACCTAATAGCCCCGTGCACTTGCATTGCCCTTAAATCGCCTAAAAATGGAAAATAGCCGACTTTAACTTGGGGCTTTTGGGGTTAATGCGAATCCGGGTGGATTCGGGCTTCAATTTTAGTATCCTTAGGCTACCTGGGTGCTATAGATGCCTTGATATCCCTTGTTTGAAGCCCGGACAATGTATGTGTAGTTTAAAGCCATAAGAGGGAATTTGGGACTTTCGGGGTAAACGCGGGCATTTGAATGAGTTAGAGGGTTGAGAGGGTACCTTGAGGATTGGTTAGAAGGTTGGGAGAGTTTCCTTTGAAAATGAAATCATTAACTTTGGTTTGGAAGAGAAATAGTTTGTAAAATAAAGGGGTTTAAGTGCAATTTCGGTTGTCTCACACTTCTAAACGCACGGCATGACTTCTTGAGAGTTTATATGTGATATTAAGTTGATTTGGAGCTTTTGGTATAATCCTATGGTTATTTTGTAATGTCTCTTTGCAAAACTGCATATTTGCTTATATAATTGTTCTATTCTGATTGCATCGAGGTCAACCTACTTTGTTGATCCTCATATGTGTTAATGCTTATATTATTGCTATTAACTTGCCATCATTAAGTGCATTGCATAGTGGTTGCGCAACCATAGTGTCAGGGGCGGATGTGTTGAATATCGGCTGGGCGGCAGAGGGCTTGCCGGTGGATATTCAAACTCCGTACCCTAATCCCTCATTCGCCTGGTCCGGAGATTGCCAGGGGATGTTGGGTCGTAGGATTATCGGGGTACATCCGGAGTACACCCACTGGAGTGTTTGGGGTTATGCCGGCTTATCGTGATCGTGCTCGTGGTTCGTGGATCGTGAATGAAGACCAGTGAAGATTGGTGTATAGGGGTTATGTGAAATGTATCCTTTAAATGTGTGGTAATTTAAGTTTCATTGTTTCTTTAATTGTCTAAGTGTTATTGTTGTATAATTGTATTATCTGTTGCATTGCACGCCCCGGGACTATATCCCTCACTGGGCAACAGTGGTTGCTCATACCTCGCTAACATGTTTCAGGTGGCGCAGTTGGAGGAGTTGCCCTAGTTGCTGTGTGTTATTCTGAAGTGGCTGTGCCTTCTTGTTTCTATTTGGTATTTGTGTATCTATTTTGTGGCCTAAGGGCTTTGTTTATATTGGTTGCTGTAAGAAGTTGAAGGATAGTTGGTTGTAGTGTAGATTTGGGAACCTATATCTTGTAATAACTTATGTTTCTGCTCTCAATTACCTTGCATGCTTGGTAGTGAATGTTCTAACTCTAGCCACTAGCATGCTTGTGTGTTTTTGGAACTATAGTATGCTTCAAGGCTCGGATGGCCTTAATCCTTTGATCTTTAGTTATGAAAAGTTTATCTTACCTTGTTGTGGCTTTATTGAGTGTTTACAGGTTGTTCAGAATGTCCACAATACAGGGGAAACTCTGTCCGTTTTCCCTAAAATTTTGTGCCCGGGGTTTGGAATTGGGTGAGAATAGCATGATAAATAGGAGTCCCGGTCTCGTGAGGGATCGGGGCGTTACAGGTGGTATCAGAGCTTAGTTAGCTCTAAGCCGGGACAGGGTCCTCGGCCTGTCGGGTAGTAACCCTTGCGTGTGTGCTTGATTAAGTGTGTGTCTTAAAAGTGTATGCCTGCATGTTTGATTGTGTGTCTTGTATTGAATGTGTGCACCTATGTGATATAATTATGTGTTACATGCTAAATGTGTGCTAAGTGAAGTAAAATGGCTAGTTATGCATCAAATTGACTTCGTGAATTATTAATTGCTTGAACTGTTGCTTGTAATGTCTGTATTTGAATGTCTTTGATTGAGTTGTGTTATGCTTGACTTGATTATCGTGCTTGAATGACTTTGATGATTACACTGTTTCATAAACTCTTATATAAACATGTTTGCATAATAGTTTAAAACATATATGTGTAAATGTGATATCTTGGCATTCATACATGTCCCGTTGAAATGGTAAGAAAGACTTCTTCCTCCCCCTGAAGAGAAGTGATTAGCAACAAGCCCTCCAAGTTGTGTGGATTAGCGGGAATGAGAATGTTGTAAGCGGAGCTCAGTTATTGGGATTTCTTCCAAGGCATTCTTCTACGCTCAGTAGTCAGAAATGAATGGCTTCCTTTGGGATTTCTATATGACCGTTCTCTCGGTTTTCTTATTGAGTATTCTTCTAGTATTTTCTTGCTGGTATTACTCGGAAGACTTAGTTTGGGATTCTAATCAGCCTTATTATATGGAATTATCTTCGGTATTTGTACTCTAAATTCTTATTGGTATTTTCTCGCCACTGTTAGTTGGGATTCTATTCTTCTATGGTATTCGTGCCAGCGGGATTCTTATTTGGATTTCGAAGTAGCATCTCTATTGGAGCCTTTATTTGGCCTTATTACGTGAGGTTTGCAGGCAATACTACTGGGATTTCTTAATGTATATGGTATTCTTGCTTAGCAACTGATGACGAGTAATCGGAGTTGGTTTTCAGTTGTTGTGAAGTTCCCTTGTGAAGAAGAATTGCGTGGACGCAATTTGTTTAAGGGGGAGAGGATGTGACGCCCGAGATTCTACCGTTCACATTTTTAAATGTGGCATCTATTAATTGCGCATTAAATTATGTGCTTTACCTGTTGTCTTTCTTGGTCACTATTCATTCCATTTTTAAACTGCATTATATTAGTGAATTAGCATTTTTATTAAATCATATTAATTGTTAAAGGAATGGGAAAAATGTGCAATTGAGCTAGGAGCGATAGGAGCACTCGTTTAGAAAATGTTTTAATGGTTCAATGAATAGTGTTACGTAACATAACTTAGTAATTTAATTAGCTAGCATATATTTTTCACCTTAGGCTCGTTTTAAGGTTATCAACGTTCATTTTAGTAGACCACTAAGCACCTAACTTGATCCCATTTAATATATATGCTCATAAAACACCACCTAGCTCATAACTTAACAAAACACAAAAAAAAAAAAAAAAGAGAAGATGCAGGAATTACTGTAGCAAATCCGAGAATAGTATAGGAGGAGAATGAGAGGATTTTGCTCATCAAATCTTCAAGCCAAGCCAAGCCAAGCCTAGAACAAGTAGTTTAGGGTGTTTGCTAGCCTCCCGAGAGTTCCTACGCGCAATTGGTGAGGGTTTTCATGACTTTTTATGCATATCTAAAATGTTACATTTTTCTTGATTTGTTGAAAATGTTATCAAATGCTATTGCAAAGCTTATCTATGCTATTATACCTTGTATATAAGTGCTAGAGAACACATTTGAGCTATTAGTTCGCATTTTAAACGGTTGGAATCGTCATTTGAATTTATGAGGTGAATAGTGACGTTTTTTCTAGGGTTTTGTGTAATTGCTCGAATTAGCTTGATTTAATACTTCTAATAGATGCCTTAGGTGCTAGTGAAGATAACCTAATAGCCCCGTGCACTTGCATTGCCCTTAAATCGCCTAAAAATGGAAAATAGCCGACTTTAACTTGGGGCTTTTGGGGTTAATGCGAATCCGGGTGGATTCGGGCTTCAATTTTAGTATCCTTAGGCTACCTGGGTGCTATAGATGCCTTGATCTCCCTTGTTTGAAGTCCGGACAATGTATGTGTAGTTTAAAGCCATAAGAGGGAATTTGGGGCTTTCGGGGTAAACGCGGGCATTTGAATGAGTTAGAGGGTTGAGAGGGTACCTTGAGGATTGGTTAGAAGGTTGGGAGAGTTTCCTTTGAAAATGAAATCATTAACTTTGGTTTGGAAGAGAAATAGTTTGTAAAATAAAGGGGTTTAAGTGCAATTTCGGTTGTCTCACACTTCTAAACGCACGGCATGACTTCTTGAGAGTTTATATGTGATATTAAGTTGATTTGGAGCTTTTGGTATAATCCTATGGTTATTTTGTAATGTCTCTTTGCAAAACTGCATATTTGCTTATATAATTGTTCTATTCTGATTGCATCGAGGTCAACCTACTTTGTTGATCCTCATATGTGTTAATGCTTATATTATTGCTATTAACTTGCCATCATTAAGTGCATTGCATAGTGGTTGCGCAACCATAGTGTCAGGGGCGGATGTGTTGAATATCGGCTGGGCGGCAGAGGGCTTGCCGGTGGATATTCAAACTCCGTACCCTAATCCCTCATTCGCCTGGTCCGGAGATTGCCAGGGGATGTTGGGTCGTAGGATTATCGGGGTACATCCGGAGTACACCCACTGGAGTGTTTGGGGTTATGCCGGCTTATCGTGATCGTGCTCGTGGTTCGTGGATCGTGAATGAAGACCAGTGAAGATTGGTGTATAGGGGTTATGTGAAATGTATCCTTTAAATGTGTGGTTATTTAAGTTTCATTGTTTCTTTAATTGTCTAAGTGTTATTGTTGTATAATTGTATTATCTGTTGCATTGCACGCCCCAGGACTATATCCCTCACCGGGCAACAGTGGTTGCTCATACCTCGCTAACATGTTTCAGGTGGCGCAGTTGGAGGAGTTGCCTTAGTTGCTGTGTGTTATTCTGAAGTGGCTGTGCCTTCTTGTTTCTATTTGGTATTTGTGTATCTATTTTGTGGCCTAAGGGCTTTGTTTATATTGGTTGCTGTAAGAAGTTGAAGGATAGTTGGTTGTAGTGTAGATTTGGGAACCTATATCTTGTAATAACTTATGTTTCTGCTCTCAATTACCTTGCATGCTTGGTAGTGAATGTTCTAACTCTAGCCACTAGCATGCTTGTGTGTTTTTGGAACTATAGTATGCTTCAAGGCTCGGATGGCCTTAATCCTTTGATCTTTAGTTATGAAAAGTTTATCTTACCTTGTTGTGGCTTTATTGAGTGTTTACAGGTTGTTCAGAATGTCCACAATACAGGGGAAACTCTGTCCGTTTTCCCTAAAATTTTGTGCCCGGGGTTTGGAATTGGGTGAGAATAGCATGATAAATAGGAGTCCCGGTCTCGTGAGGGATCGGGGCGTGACAATTAGCATGATAGGTATTAAAGCATTAAAAGTGCTAAATAATCATTTTTAAAAAGAATATCGCTAACCCCATGGAACGCTCCGTCCATGCGGGCTCACTTTACCTCTGCTACGCTTCTCTTTCACTTGTCTCTTCCCTTGCCGGCTTCACTTGCTGGCTTCACTTATCACTCTATTGCGTGTACTCCAGATGTACCCCGATTTCTACGACTCACGTTCATGGAACGCTCTGTCCATACGACTAGGGAATAGTCCACGGCGAGTTAGCATCCACTGACAAGCCCGTTACCGCCTAGTGAATGATCACCACATCTGGGCTGATGCTTAAGGTTGCAACCTTCGCTACGCTGAATACTAGTTAGCACTATTAGTTCGCTTGAGACATTTATAGCACATAACACATTGTCACATTGAAGTACTTTAGCATTTGAATATAATAAATGCACGTATGTGAGAAGTGACAAAAGATGCCACTCTCATGCACATTATCATTCTCCTGCTCTAAAGTTAATAAACATGCGCTATATACCTTAAACTACATGACATGTTCTTATGACACTCTTTTATTCACCAATCTTGCTTTCATTCACGAACATCTCACTTAGCATGCATGGGGTTCCATAACATTTAAACTCATTAAACACTTTAGTTGCACTAGTATGCTAAGCTAAACCATTTATACTTAAAACAACTCAACTACAACATATTCAAACTTCTACCAAAACATGACATTTATACTTATCGCTACATATAATATTTTTAGCATGCTCGGGAAACGGGGAGGGGACAAGAAGACCATAGCAATGGATTGTTGTGGCGACAAGGCCCATTGGGCCCAACTTACACCACACGGCCTAAAGTCACACATATACACACATCAAGCTCTACAAACATTCTAGCTATTTTTAACATTTATTTAGTTAGTTAAACATTTGTAGGGCTTCATTTATGCACTAGAACAACTACTTAGCATTATAATACTGCTTTCTAACTAAAAATACTATTCATCATCTTCTACCTTTAGCCATCTTCAAAATTTTAGCAAAATAAGTGCAAGAAGCTTTAAAAGTCTACTCTACATCATGAACATCATGTTTACAAGCCATATCAACTCATGAATCATGCATATATAACATATCATTATCTGGCTAACACAATAATCAACAAATAAAATACATATGGATGAAGCCCTCACCTCCAAGAAGCTTAAACACACAAGAAATTGGCTAAATCTCCTTGCAAACACCTTGGTTGAGCTCAAAATCACCAACCCTAAATATTTCCCCTTTTCTTTTTTCTTTGAACCCGTCGAGTTCACTTTTTTTTTCTTTTGTGCTTTGTTTGCAATATTATGCTATGTTTGTATATAATAGATATATATGTAGGATATAAATGTGGGTTGGGTTATTTAATTGATGCTGGGCTCATTAATCTTAGCTTAGTATATATTAAGGTCCAAAGCTGCCTTAAAACTCTAATGCCCCAATCTAATTTCTAGTATTACTATTCCTACGGGACACTTATCAATTTTATATCTCTCACTCCGATGCTACACCCAAAATTCCAATGAATGAATACCTTAAATATGACATATAATGAAGGAAAAATATAAGATTCAGAAAATAAAATAGTCAAAAATTCACTATGGGCACGTATTGAACATAGTTTTTTAACAAACGAAAGCAAGATGGAAGTCAAATAAGGTAAATATGCAAATAGAAAAGTTAAATAAATTAAATTAAAGGTCTCTCCGGGCTCAGACATCATAAATGATTACATACAAAAGGTTTAAATCATGAAGACTTGAATCAGAAGGTTAGTGTATAATCGAATAATGAAGTTGGTCACTTCATCATGGTAAAATTATAATGACAAAATCCTAAGTGATAGAGTGGCCTACCTTAGTCATTAAAGGGTTTTCACACTTATCTTATTAGTACATGGCAGCATGTACTAACAGGATCACGGTAGATATGATCTCTAGAACTGTACTATCTTATACAGATATTTTAAACATCTCGAGCTACTAAGAGTCTAATGCTCTTAATCTTGAGCATGTGTAGATGAATTGACATAGTTAGGGTCATGTACCTCGATTAACTATGGGTGAGATCTTTTTTGAGTCAATAGCTATGTTTGTATGCCCTAAAAACTACTATCACTAAGACATTTCAGTAATAATGAATACTTTTTGTAATTGTTTAGTATTAATGAGTATTCTCTCTATGTCTTTTATATGAATGCATGTATAAAGGTCCCTAACTCATGTTGATTCTTAGGTTCACAATAGTGTCTCACGGAAGGTCTAAGTCATTGATACATGTGTAATAAACTTGTTCATTATCGTATGATAAAGCAGGGCACTTCATCACAGTAAAAGTTATAGTAACAAAAGTCTCCTATCTCAAGGGTGACCTACCATGTTCATTGGAGGACTTTACGGGCTTGTGTAACTAATGCATATGGCATGCATTGAACCCGGGTACTTATGTATGATCTCTAGAACTGTACTATCAAAGATAGAGATTAATATACCTTATGCTACTAAGGGGCTAGTGCTCTTAATCTTGAGCATATGTGGATGAATTAACGAAATCAAGTTTATATACTTTGATTCACTATGGGTAAGACCTCAATCGTGGGTCAACAACTCCATGTTTTGGGTATATGGGTATGATTTGTTGGAGTGCGCATATACAACATGTAGGGGACATATTCCTAGTCATATCTAGACTTAATTTTTCAGTTTATAAACAAAATCAAGGCAACTTAGATCCTTAGCGGAAGCAAATATGTAAATCATACAACAAACATCACCGAAATTGAAATCGTGTACTTGTTAAAATTTATTGTCGATTACCTTCATGTGTTGGCATTAAAACTCAACACACACGAGTTCTATGGACTGAATGAAGGTTGAAAAAATCTAGCAAAGCTCGAGAAAATCCCCTAGGCATGATCCCTACGAATCTTCTCTCCTATTCCTTTTTCCTCGCAAATGGCTATGAAAAATGGTGGAATTTTTCTTCTTTGCCTTTTCCTTTCTTCTTAGCCATATATGCTATGTGTGTATGTGTTAGTATGTCGTGTGAATGTGTGTGTAAGGCTAGTAATAGCTGATGGTTAGAGGGGTGGGGAGTCTAGAGTCCTAAATTGTGTAAGATAGCTATTTTGATTATCTAATTAAATTACCTGAAGATAAAATGAATTATCTTCATAATTTAATTATCAAAACTTATCCTCTAGCAACCAACTCAACCCCATATGCCTACACATATATGCCACACGCAGAATGTGCCTGACACAAGCCATTAGGACATTCTTTGCCAGGACAAACATTCTTGTCTTAAGAATGTCTTTTGTCCTATTATCCTAACCTTCTAAATTGAGTTGCATTCTCCCAAATAGGAAACCATACTCAATTAACAAACAAATTCCAAACTAAGAAAGGAGCAGTTCACCATAAAGGAAAGTGGCTAGGAGAGGGACCCGAAGACATAGCTACCGTGGCTACAAAATGACCAAAATACCCTTGCTAGACGCTAATTGTATTTTGATTATTTTGACCTCAACTCATTCCACTAAAGAGTTAAGGTTGTAGTCCATGGTAACTAATAAACTTCCAAGGGAAGTTTTCTGTCTTTGACCTACAAAGCAAAATGATCAAAATGCCCCTCTATGTTTTAACAACAATCAATGATAGGTCTTGCATTCAAACTATCATCCTATCTTGATTATATCTACACATTGGACCTTTATCATTCATATAATCACCATCCATATATTATTCCTTTATTCCTAGGAGCGACCTACAAGTCTAGTATCTAATATAGGCAGAGCTATATTACTAAGCGCTTAGATTTAGATGGATTTGATTAGTTGGAACGCGCATATACAACATGTAGGGGATAGATTCCTAGTCATATTTAGACTTAATTTTTCAGTTTATAAACAAAATCAAGGCAACTTAGATCCTTAGCGGAAACAAATATGTAAATCATGCAACAAACATCACCGAAATTGAAATCGTGTACTAGTTAAAAGTTATTGTCGATTACCTTCATGTGTTGGCATTAGAACTCAACACACATGAGTTATATGGACTGAATGAAGGCTAGAAAAAGCTTGCAAAGCTCAAGAAAATCCCATAGGCACGATCCCTACGAATCTTTTCCCCTATTCCCATTTCCTTGCAAATGACTATGAAAAATGGTAAAATTTTTCCTCTATGCCTTTTTCTTTCTTCTTGGCCGTGTATGCTATGTGTGTATGTGTTAGTGTACCGTGTGAATGTGTGTGTAGAGGCTAGTATAGCCGATAGTTAGAGGAGTAGGGGTCTAGAGTCCTAGATTGCGTAGGATAGTTTTTTCTGATTATCTTATTTGAATTATCTAAAGATAATTGAATTATCTTTATAATTCAAAAATCAAAACTTATCCTCTAGCAACCAACTCAATCCTATATTCTTACACACATATGCCACACGCAGAAATATGCCTAACACACGCCATTAGGACATTCTTTGTTAGGACAAACATTCTTGTCTTAAGAATGTCTTTCGTCCTAATGTCTTAACCTTCTAAACTGGGCTACAATCTCCCAAATAAGAAACCATACTGAATTAACACACAAATGCCACAATAACAAAGTGGCAATTCACCATAAAGTAAAATGGTTAGGAGAGGGATCCGATGTGATACTCGAGCCTGAAGCTAAATTATTATCATTTCACTTTCATGATTTTTATATTTTTCCTAAGTGTATTCATATATATTTGGTATTCGTTCATCACTAATTTGTGCATTGCATGTTGGGAGAGCGCGTTTAGAAAATGTTTCAGACTGAGTGAATAGTGAAAAAAACATAGAATAACAATGAATTTGGGCTAGTTTATTTTTAATTGAACTTTTGGACTTTAAATTAAACATTGTCTTGCATTTTTGGCCCAAACTAGTTATATACATATAACATATATGCAATATACTACCCATTTACACACATAAGCTCACAAAACAAATGAAATAAGTTCCCCCATGTCCCTAGTGAACCGACGACTTTGAGGAAAAGAAATGAGAAGATTTCAACTTCCAATCTTGCATTTTAAGCTTATTCAAGACATCTACAAGTGATTTCAAGCCTCTTCTAGCCTACTACTAGCACCTACTAGAACTTTGGTGAGTGATTTTAGCATTTAAATGTATATTCAATATTATGTTAAGTTTTGCAAATTCTTAGATTTGTTATTATTTGCTTAATTGATACTTGAATATAGTAATAAATGATGTCTACAAGCTATGAAGACTTGTTTTATGTAGCTTATTGGCTTAGTTATGAAATTTTTGCAATGGTTCAATTCTTGAAGATGGTGAATAATGAATAATCTAGGGTTTTGTCAAAAATTTGATTGTGAGATTGATTCTATGATATCTATAGGTGCTTTAGGTGCTAGTGAACATAGATTAATGGTTGGGTATGATTGGTTTAACCGAAACTTGAATAAATTTGTATAATTAGTTAAAATTCAAAAGGGGCTTTGCATAAAAAGTTAATTCGGGTGCAACTGAACATTATAGATAGTGTTTATTAGGTGAGGTGATGCTTAAAGTGATTTTATGGCACCAAATTGGGAGTTTGTTAGAGTACTTGTAGTTCAAACGGACTTCGGGGCCTTCGGGGCTTTTGCACTTAACATAGTTAAAACTAGGTTTTCTTAACTTCTAGTGGTGCCATAAAGTGTCATTAGAAGTGTAGAATGACTAGCTTATGAATTAGGTAACTTGTGTTTCATTTGTGCATCAAATTGTGTAAGTAGACAAAGGGCAAAAGTGCCAAAATTGGATTAATTGCTTGTGTATGACCTTGATGTGGTTGGTTAAGTGTTAAAAGAGGTTTAGATAGAGTGTTTGTTCATTTTGATAAAGTTTCGTGAGATGTGTGAATTTGGCTCCTTTGATTGGAAATGGTTAATTATTGTTATATTGTTTATATATTGCAATTGTATGGGAGGGCAACCTACTTTGTTGTCGCTCATTTGTGTGGCTTGGATATATATTGTTATTGTTATCTTGTGTGATTCGTATCGTGGTTGTACAACCATTTGGGCATGGTAGTGTCGGGGAACTCTGGGCAACGTCGGGCTTGCCAGTGTACCTCGGCTACCATGGTCCCCAATCCCACTCTCGCTTGGTCTGAAAATTACCAGGGGGTATTGGGTCGTAGGATTTTGGGGTACATCCGGAGTACACCTACTAGAGTGTTTTGGGTTATGCCGGCATATTGATCGAGTTTGTAGTTCATAGATCGAGGTTTGTGATTGAAGATCGAGACTTTAGAGTGTTTGGGGTTAACAAAATCGTATCCTTTGAAATGTATGGTATTCAATTGCTTTATTGTTCTTTATTGTTCTGTATTGTTTAGTTTCTATTTATTGTGCTTATTTGTTACATTGATTGAAAAGATTTTTGAAAATGCCCCGGTTAACTGTTTCCCATCCCTTATTGAGCATTTGTGTTTGCTCATTCCTTTTTTTAACATGTTTCAGGAAGAGCTGAGGTTGATCCCCAACTATTACTAGTAGAGGGAGATGAGGAGGGTCAGATAGAGCCATTGCCTTGAGTTGCTGTGTAGCTTGTTTGCTTAGAGGTTGGCTTGCTTGGATGGTTTGGGTGAAGACTATGCTACTGTTGTGTTTATGCTCTATTTTGAGACCCTAAGTGGTCTTATATGTATTTATGTTGTTTGAGGATTGTAACTTAAATTATGGAGCTTTGTATGATTTGATAGCTAGTAGTTGGGTTGTAATAACTTAATGCTTACTTTAATGTCTAGTGTTGCATGCCTGTGTGGTTAATGAAAGTTGGTTGACTTACATTATAAGAAAGTAAAATAAATAAAATTAGAGTGGTATGATAAGTAGTTTTAAAACATAGAATTTCAATAGTTTATGTCATTGCATGCTCGTATGTTTATTTTTGTTATAGTTAAGGCTCAGATGGCCTTAAGATTGAAGGAGGTTGTGTTGATGAAGGATGGGGTTTGTTGTAGTAGTTGGTTTTTTGCCTTTGTGGTTATTTCTTCTATATGCAGGTAACTTGTTAGTCCACGGTACAGAGGATACTCTGTCCATTTGTCGGGTCTGGACTTACCCTTTAGCATGGGCTTGGGTCGAGGCATGACTCCGAAGAAATAGCTACCGTGGCTACAAAATAACCAAAATACCCTTGCTAGACACTAGCTGCATTTTGACTATTTTGACCTCAACTCATTCCACTAAAGAGTTAGGGTTGCAGTCCATGGTAACTAATAAACTTCTGAGTTTCTATCTTTGACCTACTAAGCAAAATGACCGAAATACCTCTCTATGTTTCAACTGCAATCAATGATAGGTCTTGTAATCAAACTGTCACGCCCCGACCCAACCCCATATAAAAGGTTAAGTTCGGACCCGACAAACGGACAGAGTCTCCTCTGTACCGTGGACATTCTGAAAATCTGTAAGCACTCAATAAAGCTATAACATAACAAGAATTCCATTTATAACTAAAGGTCTTAGCTTTAAGGCCATCCGAGCCTTAAGACATACAACAGTTCAGATTTATACAAGCATGCATTCATAACTTAACTTCTTTACAAAACCGCTTATTATGCCACTCCATGATAGCATTGAAACATTCTTAGAATTTTGAAACATTCTTAGAATTTGAAAACAACCATACATCAGAACATTCACACCTAAGCATGCAAAGTAGCTAGAAACAGAAACATAAGTTATTATAGGCCATAGTTCCACATCTCCTAGTACAATCATCTAACATTCAGCTTACAACCACACAAACATGTACATCAGCACTTAGGCTACAAGATAGAACATAAGATAGAACAAACAAGATCTCCACATGACAACAGGAACCATAAATCCACCTCAAGCAATTAGACACTGCAACTAAGGTAATGGATCAGTTTGGACCTCCTGTTTTTCACCCTCAATCAAATTAAGCTGGGGTTCAACCATAGCGTCTCCTAAAACATGTTAGCGAGGTATGAGCAACCACTATTGCCCAGTGACGGATAAGTCTAGCCAGGGCGTGCAATGCAACAGTTATAGTAGTTAAGCAAGAAAAGCCAGTAAAGTACATTTGAAACAGTAAATAATCACACATATCAAAGGATACGATACACTCAACCCCAAACACTCCAGAATTCTCTTATCTTGATCACGAACTACGATCCACGAACCACAATCACGATTAATGAGCTGGCATAACCCCAATCACTCCAGTGGGTGTACTCTGGATGTACCCCGAGAATCCTATGACCCAACACTCCCTGGCAATCTCCAGACCAGGCGAGTGAGGGAATAGGGCACGGAGATCGAATATCCACTAGCAAACCCACCGCCGCCTAGCCGATATCCACTTAAGCATATTTAAGCATTGCATAAGCATTTGATAGCAAATCTAAGAATTCAAGAAAGTTGTCACAATTTTCAAATGCAAAAATAGGTATGAAATCCCTCACCAATGCACGTAGAAACTCTTGGGAGGCTAGCAAACACCTTAAACTACTTGCATCCAACTTGGCTTGGCTTGAATTGGTGAATTGATGAAGCAAAAATCTTCCTCAAGCAAGAGAAGGGCTGTCGGGTTTGCTACAGGATTTTCAGCTTTTGCTCTCCTTTCTGTTTTTTATTTTTGTGTGCTAAGGTGTTATGTTGAGTTATATGAAGGGTGGGGTCTAGTTGGGTGCATATATGGTCTTCTAAAATGAGCCTATTTAGCTTAAAAACGAGTCTATGGGTGCAATTATGTGCTAGCTAATTAAAACACTTAGTTTAGTTACGTAATACTATTCCTTAGTTCGCTAAAACATTTTCTAAACGGAGGTTCCTAATGCATTTAGCTCAAACACACATTTTTCTCATTCGTAAAACAATTAATGTGATTTAAGAAAAATGCTAATTCATGGTAATCATGTAGTTGAAAAACGGAATGAATAGTGACCAAAGAAGACAACAAGTAAAGCACAGAAGAAATGCGCAATTAGTGGATGAAATAGTGGCTAAATGTACGGCTAAGATCTCGGGCATCACACCCTCTCCCCCTTAAACAAATTGTGTCCAAGCAATTTTTACATGCTTCGGCGAACAACTCTGGATAGCGATCCTGCAACTAATCATCTCTTTCCCATGTGGCATCCTCTAACCTGTGATGATCCCACAGTACCTTAACCATCGGAATGCTTTTAGTCCTAAGCTCCTGAACCTTCTAATCTACAACCCGCAGAGGTTTCTCCGTATAAGTCAAAGTCTCACTGATCTCTAGCGGCTCTGGCTCAAGAATATGAGAAAGATCTGGCTGATACTTTCGAAGCATAGATACATGAAAGACATCATGGATTCTGCCCAAACTAGGAGCTAAAACTAGTCTGTATGCCAATGCACCAACTCTTTCAGTGATTTCAAATGGTCCAACATATCTCAGACTGAGTATATCTCCTTTACCATGCCGAATTAAACCTTTCCAATGAGAGATTTTCAGAAATACCCGATCACCCAAGGCAAACTCTAAATCTCGGCGACGCTTATCTGTATAACTCTTCTGCCGACTCTGAGATGTAAGCATCTTCTTCTTGATAAGCTGCATATGATCAATCATTCAGTTCATCTCAGGCAATAGAGTAGGGTCGATAGTCTCCATCTCACCAACCTTACCCCAATAGAGAGGAGACCTGCATTTATACCCATAAAGTGCCTTACACGGTGCCATAGCAATAGTAGCTTGATAACTATTGTTATAGGCGAACTCTGCAAGTGGCAAATATTTTTCCCAACTCTTACCAAAGTCTAGAATACAAGCTCGTAACATATCTTTGAGCATTAAGATAGTTCTCTCAGATTGACCGTCTGTCTGAGGGTGATAAGCAGTATTGAAGCTCAAAGTCGTGCCCAAAGCTTTTTGAATCTTTTGCCAGAGTTGAGATGTGAATTTGGGATCTCTGTCTGACACAATACTCTTTGGAATCACATGAAGTCTGACAATATTCTCAACATATAACTCCACTAATTTATCAAGATAATTAGTCTTTTTTTTAGCAATAAAGTGAGAAGTCTTGGTCAATCTATCAACAACAACCCAAACTGAGTCATTATCCTTTGATGACCTCGGCAAGTTTGAGACGAAATCCATGGTAATATGATCCCACTTCTATTCAGGTATAGCTAAAGGATGTAATAACCCTGTAGGTCTCTGATGTTCCACTTTGACTTTCTAACATGTAAGACATCTAGCAACATAATCGGCAATCTCTCTCTTCATGTTGTTCCACCAGAAGTTCTGTTTCAAATCTCTATACATCTTTGTACTACCTGGATGGATAGTATATTTAGAGTTGTGTGCCTCAGCAAGAATATCATTCTTCAAAGCTGGCTTACTCGGAATACAGATTCTACCTTTGAATTTGAGAATGCCATTATCATGCAGTTTGAAATCCGACTCTCCCCCTTTAGACTTTTCTAAGATTTCTAACAAATGAGGATCAGTCTGTTGAATTTCTCGAATCCTGGATAACAATAAAGATTGAATCTACAAACTTGCAAATTGAATACCAGAGTTTGAAGTCTTAGGCTTCCATAAGCATAATTCTTCCATGAACTCTCAATTTTTGATAATCAAACTAGCCACAGTAGCATTTCGGCTCAAAGCATCAGCAACAATATTGGCTGTGAGACCCCAGATTTTGTCTTTGCCTCGATTTACATGATATGGCCTGTTTATGTGTTATATTAATTAGAATACGCTAAATATGTGATTTATATTCCTATTACATGCTATGTGTGCATTCATAAAATTTTCATAAAAAAGAGCATCAGGAATTTTATCAACGGTTTTTGTGAATAGTATTTTGAACGCACGTCCGCTAAAATTTTTATACAAGTGTTTTAAACATTTTAAAAACTAGTCCTCGGATATTAATAGACCCGTGTTTGATTAAAACGGATTTCAAATCAGCTTAGGAATTTAGAAGAGTTTTTACAATTTTTTTTTGCAAATATTACGTTTTAAACCGAGTTGGGTGAGAATCTTTGCATGTAAAACTCTTTGTCACCTAAAATAAACTATCTAGAAATAGTTTAAGTGTTGAAGACTTGTTTTGAGCAAAAAATAGTCTAAAATAGAATTAAAAGACTAGAAAATACTAAAAATAAACTAAGTGTTCACCTTTGACTTTACTATTTTTGCATTTGACCTTGCTTATATATGCATAATAACTAACATAACTCATAAAACAAAAGCTCAAACCCACTCAAATTTCACACACATGGCCGAACACCTTGAGGCCATTTTTGCTTGAATTTTGATCAAATTTTTCAATAGATTTTGCAATACAAAGCCAATACACTTGAATCAAAGTTTGATTGCACTTGTTGGGCATCCATTCTACAACTTTCTTGCATCATATAACATCAAAGGTAAGAGAAAAATTCTAGATCTCAAAATGCTATTTTTATGTAAATGCATATAATTGAATTTTTAGCTGTTGAAATGTTAAATTGATGGTAGATTATTGCTCAGTAGATGCCAAGGATCGTTTATGTGCATTTTTATAAGTTGTGAACTGTAGTAGCACGTATTTTTATTTTTCGGGTATTAAAGTTGAGAATTTGACTATTTGTAGAATTATTGGAGTTGTGGTGGTTGGAATCGATTGCTGTTAGCTTGTAAACGTTTGTTAAATACGTGGTAGTAATGTTGTAATGCCGAAATTTTGATTGCGATGTCGTGGTGAAAGTCCAGAAATTTCAGCCATGGTGCATTAAGGTTTTAGGGTTGTTGGGCTTAATTTGGATGGCTTGTGGTTGGTTTCCGAGCGGGCTAATGTAGTTGCTTAAGTGAGTGAGTGATAGAAACTGGTTTGGAGGTCATTGGATTAGTATATTGTAAGTTATGACTTTTAGAAGTTTGGGTTGTCTTTCTTTAAATGTTGAAATAATGTCTTTAGTTGTTTGGATAGTTGATTCTTGGATTGTTGTTGATTGGGATTGAGGTTGAATGTTGGTTTAAATGCATGTTGAGTTGGATGGCCTACTTTGTCATCTAACTTAGTTGTTTTATAATTGTATAGTTGTTGGTAGTTAAATATTGTTTATTTGATTGTTGAAATATGGTTTAATTGATTGTTGATTGTTGGATGCGAGAGTCGGGCAACTCTCGTTATTGACTTCTCGAATTGGAATTGTTAATGTTATTATGGGTCGGGAGTCGGGCAACCCTCGTTGTTGGCTTCTCAAATTGAGTCTTATTGTTGTGAGCTTTGATAATGTGTGTCACCTCGGGAGGCATCCTGGGTTGCTGGCACAGTTATCATGGGTATTCCCTATCTCGCATGGGCGGAGAGGCCATGGGGTGTGGGTCTAGGTCAAGGTACCTTAGGGTTATGTCATTGGGTTTGGAGGAGTTGAAGAGCATTGAAAATGGTGTATGGAGCTTCATCAGTGAATGTATCGTATCCTTATTGTGTGTTTACTGTTATTGCTGTTGTTGCACTTATAATGCTATTGATGTTCATTGTGTGTTTACTGCTCAAGGGATGATTTCCAAGGGCTATAGTAAATGCTTTTAAGAGATCTATCGAATCCTTACTGGGCTTGTTTTATATAAGCTCACTCTCAATTATTGCATGCATACAGGTGAAATTGAACAAGATTTCGGGTACGTGCCTCAGGAAGCTGAGAATGTGCCATATGTGGACGAGTCCTATGTGCCAGAGTCTTGTCCTTGATATCTGAGATGTAGTTCTCTTTTGTTATTTCGTATATCAAAACTAGTTGGTTGTATTTACTTAGAAGTTTATGATGTTTAAGATGTTTTAAAGACAGTAAATTAAATGTTGCTAGCTTAGCAGTCTTGTTTTGGAACATGATTGGGTTGCTAGATCGGTTATAAGCTATTTTGGAAATGTATGTTATATAGCATATGTATGATGTTGGAATGGAGACGTATAACCTATGGATGCAATAGTAAAAGAATGTTTAATGTATATTATGGTTATGTTGTTATTGTTGAATTGTTTGTGGAGTTGGTTGTAAGAGTTGTAAAAAAGTTGGTTTAAAGCCCCGGTATCCAAGTTACAGTCGTTGTACTGCCGAAAATCCGTTGCATCCTGACTAATTGTAGGAGGGGTCGTGTTGGGGCGTGACATTGGCCTTTCCTGAAAGATAATTAATAGTGTAGTTGTAGTCCTCAAGTAACTCCAGCTAACGCCTCTGCCTCATGTTCAACTCTTTCTATGAAAATAGATATTTGAGGCTCTTATGATCTGTAAAGATTTCAAACTTGTTGCCCCAAAGATAATGACGCCATTTCTTTAATGCAAGAATAATAGCCGCGAGTTCAAGATCGTGCGTCGGATAGTTGAGTTCATAAGGTTTCAGTTTCCTAGAGGCATATGCAATAACCTTTCCATTCTGCGTCAATACACAGCCCAGACCTTCCTTAGAAGCATCACTATAGATTACCAGATTGTCATAACCCTCAGGCAAAGCAAGAATAGGAGTCATAGTTAACCTCTTCTTCAATTCTTGGAAGCTAGCCTCGCACTTATCATTCCAGTCAAACACTGTTTTCTTCTGAGTAAGCTGAGTCAAAGGTCCAGCAATTTTAGAGAAGTCTTTGACAAATCTCCAATAATACCCAGCTAAAATAAGAAAGCTACGGATCTCTGTAACAGTTTCGTGCCGTTTCCAAGCTAACACAACCTCAATCTTCACCGGATCAATAGAAATACCGTCCTGCGAGATAATATGACCAAGAAAAGAAACTTCCTTTAGCCAGAATTCACATTTGCTGAACTTTGCAATTAACTGATGTTCTTGAAGAGTCTGCAATACAATCCTGAGATGTTGTTCATGCTCCGCCCCAGATTTGGAATATACAAGAATATTATCAATAAAGATAACCACAAATTGGTCCAAATAAGGACGGAATACCCTATGCATTAAATCCATGAATGCGGCGGGAGCATTAGTCAGACCAAACGGCAAGACAACGAACTCATAGTGACCATAATGAGTTTTGAAAGCAGTTTTAGGCACATCATCTTTCTTAATCCGCAACTGATAATAACCCTGCCTCAAATCAAATTTAGAAAATACCATGGCACTTTGCAACTGATCAAATAGCTCTCTAATTAAAGGTAAAGGATATTTGTTCTTGACAGTCATCTGATTGAGACCCCGATAGTCGATACATAAACGGAGAGATCCGTCTTTCTTCTTAACAAATAGAACCGGTGCACCCCAAGGTGAAAAGCTCAGCTGAATGAATCTCTTCTCAAGTAAACCCTACAACTGAACTTTCAATTCTTGCAATTTAGGTGGATCCATTCTATACGGTGTTCTAGAGATAGGTGTTGTCCCCGGTAACAAGTCAATCATGAACTCTATCTCTCTATCGGGCGGTAAACCAGGCAATTCCTCAGGAAAAATCCTCAGAAACTTTCTCACAATGGGCACATCATTCAATTTTAGCTTATCTGTAGGTTAATTAATCAAATAAGCCAAATAAGCATTACAACCTCTACCCAGCATTTTGGCCACCTTAATGGAAGAAATTATACGAGTACCCGTAGACTTACGACTACTGACAATCTCAATTACGGGTTGATTAGGCATTTCTAGCTTCACAATCTTTCTTCTACAATCTAGATAAGCATAATATTTACTCAACCAGTTCATACCCAGAATTATTTCAAAATCCTTAAAAAGCAAGATAATCAAATCAACATGAAAGACTCGACCCCCAATACACAATTCATAATCTTTACACACAGATTCAGTGGAAATTTTAATGCCTACAAGTGAACCTACCTCAATCTTATAAGGCAACTTTTCAATTTTCAATGTAGAAGATTGAGTACACATAAGTGTGATAAATAAGTGTGTAGCCCCGATATCAACTAAAACTGTAACTGATTTATTATTGAGAAGAAAAGTACATTCAACAACTACCGTCGTATCATGAAGCTCTGCAGCATCCAAAGCAAATACTCTGGTCTACCCCCATGGTACTGGTGCTACAACTGGTGCCCTGGTTTGAGAATTCTGAGCCGATGTTTGACCTCTGGTGTTCTTCAATTTCAAACAGTCTTTAACCCTGTGCTGGTCACTCCCGCAACCTGTACACCTATTTAACTTCTTTCAACAAATCTCCTCCGTGTGGCCCTGACGCTGACAGAAGCTGCACTGCTAGTGACGTCTTGTAGCAGTGCCTCTCGTAGGAGCTCTGTAAGAAGAGGTAGCAGAACTACCCTGCTGAGATTGTGCTACAGCTGGACGAGACTGCTCTCGATTCTGACTCTGAACTGATTCAAATTAATGAATTCCTGCTCACATCTTTCAATAGCTGTTTCAGTAATGTACTTCTCATGGAATTCTCTAACAAACTCATCCTAAGTCCGTGGTACTGCCTCTGTTGCCTATCTGGATTTCACGGTGTACCACCACTGCTCGGCATTTCCCTCGAGAAAAAATTCAGCACACGCAACCCGCCTCGCATCAGTATACTTGAAGCCCGTAAGAATCTTTTCTACCTTGTTCAACCACTGTTCAGCCTGCATATCGTCGGGCTCCCCGAAGAAACTAGATGGCCCACAGTGTAAAAATTTCTCAAGGTAGTTACTACCACCACCCTCTGCCCTTGCCTGGCCCTAAACTGGAACATTTCCTCCTTGTCTATGAAGTACTTGAGCAATCTGCCCTATAGCGGCTGTCAACTGTGCATTAATTGTCCGCTGGTCAACTTCTTCTTCCCCAACGTTCTAATTTCTATTTTGTTGATGAGGCCCCATTTCAAGCAGCTAGAATGCAAAGTGTTATGACAGTTATGTATGAAGTTTGTAGGTAAAGCACATAAGAAGAAGTTCAAATGAATTCACATAAAGTCACATAAGTAAGATCATATGAATATTCATATACAATAGATACATGCAAGTCATTTAATCATACTTGACATTCTAGACTTTTGACACTCAAACATTAACTCTTAAAGACCTTTCACATTCCTTAGCCATGCTAGCATGTTCATTACCAATTCAAATTTTACTTAGCCAATCAAGGAATCAGTAATTCAAGCCATCACACAGTCACACAATAGACCTCTACCCACAGACCGAGAAATCTATCCCGACTTATGCATTCTAATAGCTCTGATACCACCTAAATGTCATGCCCTGACCCAACCCCACATAAATGGTTAAGTCCGGACCTGACAAACAGACAGAGTTCCCTCTATACCATGGACATTCTGAAAACCTGTAAACACTCAATAAAGCCATAACATAACAAGAATTCCATTTATAACTAAAGGTCTTAGCTTTAAGGCCATCCGAGCCTTAAGACATACAACAGTTCAGATTCATACAAGAATGCATTCATAACTTAACTTCTTTACAAAACCGTTTATCATGCCACTCCATGATAGCATTTAAACATTCTTTGAATTTGAAAACAACCATACATCAGAACATTCACACCCAAACATGCAAAGTAGCTAGAAATAGAAACATAAGTTAATACAGGCCGTAGTTCCACATCTCCTACTACAATTATCTAGCATTCAGCTTACAACCACACAAACATGTACATCATCACTTAGGCTATAAGATAGAACATAAGATAGAACAAACAAGATCTCTACATGACAACAGGAACCATAAATCCACCTCAAGCAATTAGACACTACAACTAAGGTAATGGATCAGTCTGGACCTTTTGTTCTTCACCCTCAACCAAATCAAGCTGGGGTTCAACCACAACATCTCTTGAAATATGTTAGCAAGGTATGAGCAACCACTATTGCCCAGTGAGGGATAAGTCTAGCCAGGGCGTGCAATGCAACAGTTATAGCAGTTAAGCAAGAAAAGCCAGTAAAGTACATTTGAAACAGTAAATAATCACATATCAAAGGATACGATATACTCAACCCCAAACACTCCAGAATTCTCTTATCTTGATCACGAAGTACGATCCACGAACCACGAACCATGATCACGATCAATGAGTCGGCATAATCCCAATCACTCCAGTGGTTGTACTTCGGATATACCTCGAGAATCCTACAACCCAATACTCCCTGGCAATCTCAGGATTGGGCGAGTGAGGGAATAGGGCACGGAGATCGAATATCCACTAGCAAGCCCACCGCCGCCCAACTGATATTCAACTCAACTGCCCCTGACACTATGGTTGCGTAACCACTATGCAATGCACTTATCAATGGTAATATAATATCAATAATGGAAGCAATAACACATAGGAGGATCAACAAAGTAGGTTGACCTCGGAACAGTTAGAATAGAAGCATTAACACATAGATAACTGAGCGTTTACAAAGGGGCATAATCAAAATTTACATAGAACTATACCAAAAGCTCCAGAACAACTTGAAAACACATTTAAGCACCCAAGGAGCCATTACAAGGTCTTAGAAGCGTGAGACAGTCGAAATTGTACCTAAACCCCTTTGTAACTCAACCCATTTTCCTTCCAAACTCAAGCTATTGTTCTAGATTAGTAAGCAGTCTATTCCATGC
Organism: Ehretia macrophylla; assembly: GCA_037974665.1. Classification (NCBI taxonomy): domain Eukaryota; kingdom Viridiplantae; phylum Streptophyta; class Magnoliopsida; order Boraginales; family Ehretiaceae; genus Ehretia; species Ehretia macrophylla. The sequence goes on from CM075773.1 coordinate 78,123,064, forward strand.
TTTTAGTTAACCCTGTAGGCACCCTTAGGACCCTTGAAGCCACCCAATTACCCGCATTTAGCACAAAAGTCCCAATTTCCCTCTTTTAACTTTGTACTACACGTACCTCAACCGAGACTCAAACGGAAGCTAGCAAAGCATATTTAGAACCTATATAGCCTAAGAATACTAAATGTGAAGGCCAATTCAACCCGGATTCGCGATAACCCCGAAACTCCTTTCTAAAAGTCGACTATTTCATACTTTTGCTAGGTTACAAGCAATTAACCTCTACGGGGCCTTCACACTACCCTCATTAGCATCTAAAGCATCTATTAGATCCATTGATTCAAGCTATAAGGTTCGATTTCACAAAACCCTAGTTTTCCCATCACTATTCATGTCATATAATCAACGAGCAATTTCAACCGTTTAAACTACGAAAAAATAGCATAAATAAGGTCTCTACTACTTATATACAACATACTTAAGAATATTTAAGCATTGCATAAGCATTTGATAGCAAATCTAAGAATTCAAGAAAGTTGTCACATTTTTCAAATGCAAAAATAGGTATGAAATCCCTCACCAATGCATGTAGAAACTCTTGGGAGGCTAGAAAACACGCTAAACTACTTCTATCCAACTTGGCTTGGCTTGAATTGGTGAATTGATGAAGCAAAAATCTTCCTCAAGCAAGAGAAGGGCTGTTGGGTGTGCTACAGGATTTTCAGCTTTTGCTCTTTTTTTGTTTTTTGTTTTTGTGTGCTAAGGTGTTATGTTGAGTTATATAAAGGGTGAGGTCTAGTTGGGTGCATATATGGTCTATTAAAATAAGCCTTGTTGGCTTTAAAACGAGTCTAAGGGTGCAATTATGTGCTAGCTAATTAAAACACTTAGTTTAGTTTCATAATACTATTCCTTAGCTCGCTAAAATATTTCCTAAACGAAGGTTCCTAATGCATTTAGCTCAAATGTGCATTTTTCTCATTCCTAAAACAATTATTATGATTTAAGAAAAATGCTAATTCATGGTAATTATGTAGTTGAAAAATGGAATAAATAGTAACCAAAGAAGATAACAAGTAAAGCATAAAATAAATGCACAATTACTGGATGCAATAGTAGCTAAATGTATGGCTAAGATCTCGGGCATCACACAAACTATCATCCTATCTAGATTACATCTACACCTTGTGTAACACCCCGATCCCTCTCGAGACCGGGAGTTCTATAAATCAATCTAATCACAACCCAAACCAAACCCAGGCAAGATTTTAGGGAAAACGGAAGGAGTCTCCCCTGTTTCTAGGCGAAATGTAAAACCTGCGACAGCATAAAAGGGGACCAATACCATGTCCAAACATTCAACCACCTCAAGGCCATCCGAGCCTTGGTTCTCAACAAATAAACTCAGCAAGTATACATACATTTCCAATTTAAAAGCTAACCTATCTCTTCATTTTGACAAGTACATTCAATCTAGGCAATTAAACCATACTAAGCTACTGCATAAAATAAACTATCATGCCATTCTAATTCTTTTCCTTTGGACGTTACAACCATGCATTGAAGTTAAGCTACATTAACTATATACTTAATCTAATTTCTCAACCTTTTCCAACTACTTATCTAGATTTATATTACATTTCTTTTAACAATATTTACATACAACATAAAAGCATACACCTTTACAACTTTGACAACTCAAGTCACATAGGCACGCAAGACAACTCTTCAAGCACGGACTTTCACGAAATCGCGAACTTTCCAACTAACAAGGCATTTCCTGAAATGTGGTAGTGAGGAGTGAGTATACACAACACGTATATTCAGTGAGGGCGAGACAGATATCGAGTTGGAGAGAAAGAAGATCGTGCAATGCAGATAGGTACAGTTAAGCAATACAATCAATAAAAGGCATTCAATATATATAACAATACAATAAACAATTAAGAAAAGCATTAACACAACCAATCAAAGCTATACCACACTTTGAAGGCTATGGATCACTCGAGCGAGTAATGTACCGATCACGATTCCGATGACTTTAACGATGACGCGCTGGCCCAAACCATCTTATAACACCAGTTTGGAATATCCCGAAAGTATCCATCAATTCTACGACCCAAAACTCCCTGGGAGGCAACCCAAGCAAGAAAAGGGAATAGCAGCGGAGCTAGAGCAACCAACACTGGCAACCCGAGGCTACCCAGAGAGGCCCATCACTCACGCGCGAGACACTATGCAATGCAAGACTCGATACAAGGCGATAAACGAGCAATAAACAAGATATCAAGCATTCTTAACAATGGATAAACATTTCAATCAACAACCAACTCTAACAAGCGGAATAAGCATTAGCAAGCATAACAAGCAATAATAAGCATTAACAAGCATTCTATTAGCAATATAATCATGAAACACACAAAATCACCAAAAATGCCCCAACTTTCAAAACGCCACTACTTTCAAACGAGCCACGAGTCTTGGAAACCGACTTCACCAATCCTCCTAGGTCACTATAAGGCACGTCTAGAGACTCTGAAACCCTACTTAACCCTAGAATTCATGCAAAGCCCAATTTTTCCCCTTTGCTCGTTTGAACTACAACTATACCAACCAAACACCCAACCAACACCACGACCGCACCAAAAGTGCTTCCATGGGCTCCCAAAATAACGCCATCACGCAAAATGAGAAAACGCTAAAGTGGACCTAAACGACTCCGACTTTTACTAAGCCGTTTTTCTCCATTTTTCTATTACACATTCCAATTAAACCACACATTTAGGCATTCTAGCATACCTTGTCACGCCCCGACCCAATCCCCAAGCTAAAGGCTAAGTCTGGACCTGACACACGGACAGAGTCTCCCCTGTACCGTGGACATTCTGGAAACCTGTAAACTTACAAATAAGGTAATTACAAGGTAAACATACTTTTCATGGCTATATATAAAGATTCAAGGCCATCCGAGCCTTGAAGTAAACAATAATTCCAAAACCACACAAGCATGCAAGAACTTTGTTTACAACATAGTCTAGCAGCAATGACATTCTAGGATATCAATAAAAACAACTTAAAAGATAAGGCATTCTACATTAGCCATTCACTCCCAAGCATGCAAGGAAATAAAAGCAAGAATAAAAGTTATTACAAGACATGGATGTCCAATTCTACAATTCAATCGACTATCCTTCAACTTTACACAACAAACATATACATAGCCCTTAGTCCACAAAATAGGACATAAGATAAACAATTGAGCCTTCCACAAGGCAGCAAGAAATTAAACCACCTCAAGCTATCAGGCACAGCAACTAAGGTAAAGGATCAATCTGAACTTCCTCATCCTCAACTAACTCAACAAGCTGGGGATCACCCTCAGCGTCTCTTGAAACATATATCGAGGTATGAGCAACCACTGTTGCGCAGTGAGGGATATAGTCCCGGGGCGTGCCATGCATTAGATAATACAATTATACAACAATATCACTTAGACAATTTAAGAAACAATGATAACTTAAGTAACCACACATTTAAAAGGATACTTTTCACACAATCCCCTATACACCAATCTTCACTGGTCTTCATTCACGTTCCACGAACCACGAGCACGATCACGATAAGCCAGCATAACCCCAAACACTCCAGTGGGTGTACTCCGGATGTACCCAGATAATCCTACGACCCAACATCCCCTGGCAATCTCCGAACCAGGCGAATGAGGGACTAGGGCACGGAGTTTGAATATCCACCGGCAAGCCCTTTGCCGCCCAGCCGATATTCAACACATCCGCCCCTGACATTATAGTTGCGCAACCACGATGCAATGCACTTAACAATGGCAAATTAATAGCAATAATATAAGCATTAACACATAGGAGGATCAACAAAATAGGTTGACCTCGATGCAATTAGAATAGAAGCAATTATAGAAGCTAATATGTAGTTTACAAAGGAACATATACAAAATAAACATAGAATCATACCAAAAGCTCCAAATCAACTTAAAATCACATATAAACACTTAAGGAGTCATGCCATGGGTTTAGAAGTGTGAGTCAACCAAAATTGCACCTAAACCCCTTTGTTTTTCAAACTATTTCTCTTCCAAACCAAGGTTAATGATTCCATTTTCAAAGGAAACTCTTCCAACCTTCTAACTAACCCTCAAGGTACCCTCTCAACCCTCTAACATATTCAAATGGCTGCGATTACCCCGAAAGCCCCAAATTCCCTCTTATGGCTTTAAACTACACATACCTTATCCGGGCTTCAAATAAGGGATATCAAAGCTTCTATAGCACCTAGGTAGCCTAAGAATACTAGAAGTGAAGCCCGAATCCACCTGGATACGCATTAACCCCAAAAGCCCCAAATTAAAGTCGACTATTTTACATTTTAAGCGATTTAAGGACAATGCAAGTGAACGGGGCTGTTAGGTTACCTTCACTAGCACCTAAGGCATCTATTAGAAGCATTGAATCAAGCTAATTCGAGCAATTACACAAAACCCTAGAAAAAGTTACTATTCACCATAAAAATCAAACTAACGATTCCAACCGTTTAAATTGCGAAACGATGGCTCAAATATGTTCTCTAGCATTCATATACATGGTATAATAGCATAGATAACTAATACAATGGCATTTGATCACATTTTCAACAAATCAAAAAAATAGCAACTATTTAGAAATGCAAAAATAAGCCGTGAAATCCCTCACCTATGCGCGTAGGAGCACCTAGGAAGCTTGCAAACACCCTACACTAGTTGCTCAAGGCTTGGCTTGACTTGGATTGATGATTTGATGAAGCAAAAATCCCCAAAAAGCAAGAGAAGGGCTGTCGGCTATGCTACAGTAATTTTCAGCATTCTTTGTTTTGATTTTTGCTTGTTATGACTTAAGGTGAGTTGTGTGTGTGTTATATAAGCTTAGGTGAGTTATTTTAGTTTAAGTGTATGGTCAAATGTGAGTCAAACTAGTTAGAAACAAGTCCTAAGCATAAATTTAATGTTAGCTAATTAAACTCCAAGTTAGTTACGTAACACTATTCATTTGACTACTAAAATCATTTTCTAAATGAGCTCTCCTATCGCCTCTAGCTCAAATGCACATTTTTCCCACTACTTTAACAATTAATATGATTTAATAAAAATGCTAATTCGTTAATAGTATGAAGTTTAAAAACGGAGTGAATAGTAACTTAAGGAGACATTTAATAAGGCATAGAAAGAGATGAGCAAACAAAGGATGCAACAGTAACTAAATGCATGGCTAAAACTCGGGTGTCACATCCTCTCCCCTTAAACTAATTGCGTCCACGCAATTCTTACATAATTCGGCGAAAAACTCTGGATACCGTTCCCGCATCTGATCCTCTCTCTCCCACGTCGCATCCTCTACTCCGTGATGATCCCACAGAACTTTAACGATCGGAATGCTCTTAGTCCTCAGCTCCTGGACTTTCTGATCAACAATTCGAAGAGGTTTCTCTGTGTAGGTCAAAGTTTCACTGATCTCTAGCGGTTCCGGCTCAAGTATGTGAGAGGGATCTGACTGATACTTCCGAAGCATAGAAACATGGAATACATCATGAATTCTGCCCAGACTGGGAGGTAAAGCTAGACGATAAGCCAAATCACCAACAGTTTCAGTTATCTCAAATGGTCCCACATATCGAGGACTGAGTTTACCTCCTTTACCATGCCGAATCAAACCCTTGCGATGAGAGATTTTCAGAAATACTCGATCCCCTACAGCAAATTTCAGATCCCGACGGTGTCTATCTGCATAACTCTTTTGTCGGCTCTGTGCTATAAGCATTCTTTTCCTGATAAGCTGCACATGATCAATCATTTTGTTCATTTCAGGTAAGAGAGTAGGGTCGATAGTCTTCATTTCACCAACATCATCCCAGTAGAGAGGAGACCGACATTTACGCCCATACAATGCCTCATAAGGTGCCATACCAATAGTAGCTTGATAACTATTGTTGTAGGCGAACTCTGCCAGTGGCAAATACTTCTCCCAACTCTTACCGAAGTCCAGAATACAAGCCCGCAACATATCCTCGAGGATTAAGATAGTTCTCTCGGATTGACCATCTGTCTGAGGATGATAAGCTGTACTGAAATTCAAAGTCGTGCCCAAAGCTTTCTGAATCTTCTGCCAGAACTGCGATGTGAATCTGGGATCTCTATCTGACACAATACTCTTTGGAATTCCATGAAGTCGGACAACATTCTCAATATACAACTCTACCAGTTTATCAAGAGAATCAGACTTCTTTTTAGCAATGAAGTGAGAAGTCTTGGTCAGTCTATCCACAATAACCCAAACTGAGTCATTACCCTTCAAAGACCTCGGTAAATCTGATACGAAATCCATGGTAATATGATCCCATTTCCAAACATGAATAGCCAAAGGCTGCAACAACCCTGCAGGTCTCTGATGTTCTGCTTTAACTTTCTGACAAGTAAGACATCGAGCAACATAGTCAGCAATTTCTCTCTTCATATTATTCCACCAGAAATTCTGCTTCAAATCTTTATACATTTTTGTACTGCCTGGATGGATAGTATATCTAGAATTGTGTGCCTTAGCAAGAATATCCTTATTCAGAGTTGGATCACTCGGAATACAGATTCTGCCTTTGAATTTAAGAATACCATCGTCGTGCAGTTTGAAATCCGACTCTCCCCCTTTAGAATTCTCTAAGACTTTCAACAATTGAAGATCAGCCTGTTGAGCTTCTCGAATCCTGGATAATAACAAAGATTGAATCTGCAAACTTGCGAATTGAATACCAGAATTTGAAGTACTAGGCTTCCATAAGCACAATTCTTCCATGAATTCCCAATTCTTGATAATCAAGCTAGCAACAGTAGCATTTCGGCTCAAAGCATCAGCAACACTATTGGCGTTACCTGGAAGATAGTTAATAGTGCAGTTATAGTCCTCAAGTAATTCTAGCCATCGCCTCTGCCTTATGTTCAACTCTTTCTGTGAAAACAGATACTTCAAACTCTTATGATCTGTAAAGATTTCAAACTTGTTGCCCCAGAGATAATGACGCCATTTCTTTAATGCAAGAATGATAGCTGCAAGCTCAAGATCATGAGTCGGATAGTTGAGTTCATAAGGCTTCAGTTTCCTAGAAGCATAAGCAATAACCCTGCCATTCTGCATCAATACACAACCCAGACCTTCCTTCGAAGCATCACTATAGATCACCAGATTATCATAACCCTCAGGTAAAGCAAGAATATGAGTTGTAGTCAATCTCTTCTTCAATTCCTGGAAGCTGGCCTCGCATTTATCATTCCAGTCAAATACTGTTTTCTTCTGAGTAAGTTGAGTTAAAGGCCCTGCAATCTTAGAGAAATCCTTGACAAACCTCCGATAATACCCAGCTAAACCAAGGAAGCTACGAATCTCTGTTACAGTTTCAGGTCGTTTCCAAGATAACACCACTTCAATCTTCGCTGGATCAACAGAAATACCATCCTGCGAGATAATATGGCCCAGAAAAGTAACTTGCTTAAGCCAGAATTCACATTTGCTAAACTTTGCAAACAACTGATGCTCCTGAAGAGTCTGCAACACAATTCTGAGATGCTGTTCATGTTCCGCCTCAGATTTAGAATAGACAAGGATATCATCAATGAATATGACCACAAATTGGTCTAGATAAGGACGGAATACCCTCTGCATTAAGTCCATGAATGCGGTGGGAGCATTAGTAAGACCAAACGGCAAGACAACAAACTCATAATGGCCATATTGAGTTCTGAAAGCAGTTTTAGGAACATCATCTTTATTAATCCTCAGCTGATAATAGCCTTGCCTCAGATTGAATTTAGAGAATACCCTGGCGCCTTGCAACTGATCAAATAACTCTTCAATTAAAGGCAAAGGATATTTATTTTTGATGGTTACCTGATTAAGACCCCGATAATCAATGCATAAGCGAAGAGATCCGTCTTTCTTTTTAACAAATAGGACTGGCGCATCCCACGGTGAAGAACTCGGCTGAATGAATCCCTTCTCAAGCAAGCCCTGTAATTGAACTTTCAATTCCTGCAATTCGGGTGGAGCCATTCTGTACGGAGTCCTAAAGATAGGTGAAGTCCCCGGCAATAAATCAATCATGAACTCTATCTCTCTATCAGGAAGTAACCCAGGTAATTCCTCAGGAAAGACCCCCGGAAACTCCCTCACGATAGGTACATCATTCAATTTCAATTGATCCCCAGGTTGATTAATCAAATATGCAAGATAAGCCTCACAACCCTTGCTCAATAATTTAGATGCCCTAATAGAAGAAATAACAGGAGTTCCCGTAGATTTTCTACTACCAACTATTTTAAGTATAGGCTGGTCAGGCATTTCTAGATACACAATCTTCTTTCTACAATCAAGCTGGGCATAATATTTACTTAACCAGTCCATCCCCAATATAATTTCAAAGTCATTGAAGGGTAGGATAATCAAATCAGCAGGAAAAACACGACCCTCAATAAATATACTACATGCTCTGCTAATAGATCTAGTAACAAACTTCGGACCCATAGGAGTATAAACCACAACCTGTACACTTGTTATGTTTCTTCCAACAAACATCCTCAATGTGGCCCTGGCGCTGACAGAAGCTGCACTGCTGGTGACGTTTTGCAACAGTGCCTCCCGAAGGAGCTCTGTAAGTAGAGGTAGCTGAACTACCCTGTTGCGAACGGGATACTGCTGGACGGAACAGACTCTGAGTCTGACTCTGAACTGGTCGTGACTGAGTCTGAGTAGGCCCTGTATAACTCTGATTCTGCCTCGGCTGTGAACTCTGCCCAACTAATACAGCCTGCCCCTGGTACCCTTGACTCTGAGACTGAAACCGTTTACTCGATTGACTGGTCTCGGCTAACACATCGGCCTTGCGTTTCTCATATCTCGAGGCGGCTCGGACTACTGCAGCATAGTTAGGAAAATCATTTGCAGACAAGTTCAACATAATATCCCTCCTCAAACCCAGGATGAACCTCTGGATCTTCATGTCCTCCGGCTGAATCAAAGCTGGTGCATAACGGGAAAGCCGGGTAAAAGTAGCCTCATATTGATCTACTGTCATACTCCCCTGCTTCAAGTTTATGAACTCTGATTGACGCCTCTCGCGGCCAACTACCGATATGTACTTGTCTCGAAATTCTCGGACAAAGTCGGCCCATAAATGATGAACGCCTCGGCTTCCCATTTCTCACTGACGGTACGCCACCAGTCTTTAGCATCACCCTCGAGAAGAAAAGTGGCATAAGTAATCTTCCTGTCATCATGGCACTCGAGTATTGCTGCCACTCTCTCAAACTTCCTTAGCCACATCTCAGCCTTCATATCGTCCAGCTCTCCAAAGAAAGTATAGGCCCCATGATGAATGAACCGGTCATACAGATTACCTCCGGTAGGGCCACTACCTCCGGCTCTCGCAGCCTGATTACCTCCAACGACCCCTGGCTGACCCTACTGTGTCACAAACTGGGCAATAGTGTTCATAGCAGTGGCCATCGTGGCCAAGATCTGTGCAGTGCTCGATTCTTGAACCTGCGGTGCATTTTCAGCCACCTCAGCCTCTTGCCCATGTACCCCCTCGGGTTCTCCACCAACATTCGGATTTTCAGTACGACGGCGGGGCCCCATCTCGAATAGCTAGAATGCAAAGTGTTATGACAGGTATATATATATGTATATATGCAATTTATAAGTAAACACATAAAGAAAAGTCCAATTAGATTCACATATAGTCAAGTACATAGAAGTTCAAATAAATATTCCACATTCTTGAAGTACACGTAAATCACTAGATCATACTTGACATTCTAGACTCTTGATATTCTATTTCCATGCTAGCATGTTCATCCCTAATTCAAATTTCACTTAGGCAAATCAAAATCAAAGACTCATGTATTCACAAAGTCACATAACAAATCTCTACCCACAGACCGAGAAATTTAACCCGGCTTCATGCAATCTATAGCTCTGATACCACTTAAATGTCACGCCCCGACCCAACCCCCAAGCTAAAGGCTAAGTCCGGACCTGACACACGGACAGAGTCTTCCCTGTACCGTGGACATTCTGGAAACCTGTAAACTTACAAATAAGGTAACTACAAGGTAAACATACTTTTCATGGCTATATATAAAGATTCAAGGCCATCCGAGCCTTGAAGAAAACAATAATTCCAAAACCACGCAACCATGCAAGAACTTTGTTTACAACATAGTCTAGCAGCAATGACATTCTAGGATATCAATAAAAACAACTTAAAAAATAAGGCATTTTACATTAGCCGTTCACTCCCAAGCAAGCAAGAAAATAAAAGCAAGAATAAAAGTTATTACAAGACATGGATGTCCAATTCTACACTTCAATCTACTATCCTCCAACTTTATACAACAAGCATATACATAGCCCTTAGGCCACAAAATAGGATATAAGATAAACAGTTGAGCCTTCCACAAAACAGCAAGAAATTAAACCACCTCAAGCTATCAGGCACAGCAACTAAGGTAAAGGATCAATCTGAACTTCCTCCTCCTCAACTAACTCAACAAGCTGGGGATCACCCTCAGCGTCTCCTGAAACATATATCGAGGTATGAGCAACCACTGTTGCCCAGTGAGGGATATAGTCCCGGGGCGTGCAATGCAACAGATAATACAGTTATACAACAATATCACTTAGACAATTTAAGAAACAATGATAACTTAAGTAACCACACATTTAAAAGGATACATTTCACACAATCCCATATACACCAATCTTCACTGGTCTTCATTCACGATCCACGAACCACGAGCACGATCACGATAAGCCGGCATAACCCCAAACACTCCAGTGGGTGTACTCCGGATGTACCCCGATAATCCTACGACCCAACATCCCCTGGCAATCTCCGGACCAGGCGAATGAGGGACTAGGGCACGGAGTTTGAATATCCACCGGCAAGCCCTCTGCCGCCCAACCGATATTCAACACATCCGCCCCTGACACTATGGTTGCGCAACCACGATGCAATGCACTTAACAATGGAAAATTAATAGCAATAATATAAGCATTAACACATAGGAGGATCAACAAAGTAGGTTGACCTCGATGCAATTAGAATAAAAGCAATTATAGAAGCTAATATGTAGTTTACAAAGGAACATATACAAAATAAACATAGAATCATACCAAAAGGTCCAAATCAACTTGAAACCACATATAAACACTTAAGGAGTCATGCCATGGGCTTAGAAGTGTGAGTCAACCGAAATTGCACCTAAACCCCTTTGTTTTTCAAACTATTTCTCTTCCAAACCAAGGTTAATGATTCCATTTTCAAAGGAAACTCTCCCAACCTTCTAACTAACCCTCAAGGTACCCTCTCAACCCTCTAACATATTCAAATGGCTGCGATTACCCCGAAAGTCCCAAATTCCCTCTTATGGCTTTAAACTACACATACCTTATCCAGGCTTCAAATAAGGGATATCAAAGCTTCTATAGTACCCAGGTAGCCTAAGGATACTAGAAGTGAAGCCCGAATCCACCCGGATTCGCATTAACCCCGAAAGCCCCAAATTAAAGTCGACTATTTTACATTTTAAGTGATTTAAGGACAATGCAAGTGCACGGGACTATTAGGCTACCTTCACTAGCACCTAAGGCATCTATTAGAAGCATTGAATCAAGCTAATTCGAGCAATTACGCAAAACCCTAGAAAAATGTCACTATTCACCCTAAAAATCAAACTAACGATTCTAATCGTTTAAATTGCGAAACGATGGCTCAAATATGTTCTCTAGCATTCATATACATGGTATAATAGCATAGATAACTAATACAATGGCATTTGATCATATTTTCAACAAATCAAGAAATTGACAACTATTTAGAAATGCAAAAATAAGCCGTGAAATCCCTCACCTATGCACGTAGGAGCACCTAGGAAGCTTGCAAATACCCTACACTAGTTGCTCAAGGCTTGGCTTGGCTTGGATTGATGATTTGATAAAGCAAAAATCCCCAAAAAGCCAGAGAAGGGCTGTCGGCTATGCTACAGTAATTTTCAGCATTTTTTTGTTTTGATTTTTGCTTGTTATGACTTAAGGTGAGTTGTGTGTGTGCTATATAAGCTTAGGTGAGTTATTTTAGTTTAAGTGTATGGTCAAATGTGAGTCAAACTAGTTAGAAACAAGTCCTAAGCATAAATTTAATGTTAGCTAATTAAACTCCAAGTTAGTTACGTAACACTATTCATTTGACTACTAAAATCATTTTCTAAATGAGCTCTCATATCGCCTCTAGCTCAAATGCACATTTTTCCCACTACTTTAACAATTAATATGATTTAATAAAAATGCTAATTCGTTAATAGTATGAAGTTTAAAAACGGAGTGAATAGTAACTTAAGGAGACATTTAAAAAGGCATAGAAAGAGATGAGCAAACAAAGGATGCAACAGTAACTAAATGCATGGCTAAAACTCGGGCGTCACATACCTAGCACATTTTCACATCAACGGACGGCATAACGGGGCAAGTTCATCGTTCCAAGGGTTTACTATTCATAAAACACTATTCAACTAACAACTTTATATTCCAATCTCAACATTTAACCGTAGAAAATGTTAAAAAGCTATAAATACATGTTCTACAATCAACAAGGAGCATTCTTTAAGCATTAAAACGATTTAAATAACAACATACAAATAAATCTCAAAAATCAAAGTTAACACACAAAACTTTCAAATGCGCAAATAAACATGAAACCCTCACCTTAGACGCTCCTAGACGCTAGGAAGACCTCGTAGGATGCCTCGGAAACCACCCCGTGCAAGCTCCCGCGAATAAATGAAGATTTTGGCATGAAATCTTTTTTTTTCTTTCCTCATATTTTCGGCCCTGCTAAGGGCATCCTCAATAGAGTCTTCAAATGCAAAACTTTCCTAATTTAGGTATTTTTAGAGACTCTAGTCTCTAAAAATAATACTATTCATAGTAAAAGTACGTGGGATCCACCACTTTTGGCTTAAAAGATGTCAAAATAGAGACCCAATCTCTATTTTCTTCCACAAATTTGTTGAAAAAAATAGAGACTGGGTCTCTATATTGATATCTTTTAAGCCAAAAATGATAGACCCCACGTACTTTTATCTTAAATAGTATTACTTTTAAAGACTGAGGTCTTTAAAAATATCCAAATTAGGAAAATTTTGCATTTTAGAGACTCCATTGAGGATAGCCTAAGCTGCTGTTCAGTTCTGTTTTTTTCTTTATTTTGTGCTAAATTAGGCTATTAAAAGATGACAAGGTCAAAAGTCAAGCCCCCTTGGTCAAACCACTTAAAAACTAGTCAAAATGGCTTATTTTTGTGCATTTTAAAGCTAAATAACTAACACCAAAATTAATTCTAGCTAGCAACAATTAAATTATAAAATTTTAGTCATCTAAATACTAATTTCACTATTTACTGAGGACTGGAAACCGTTTCCTAGCTAACGCTCTCGATATGCAATGCACATTGCGACAACAAAAGAATAACAATTAAATCTCGAAGAATCTAAGAAATATATCATTTTGAAAAGCATTATAGTTTAAAATTTACTCCAGCTCGGAGCTTCTTTTCATTTAATTGAAAACCGAGCCTTTAAGTGCAAGAAAAATAAAACCAATTGACATCAATATGAGAAGTAGGTGATATTCCGTTAAAATAATTAACTCAAGTATTATTTTAATTACTTCCAAAAGAAATATGAAAATAGAGCTACAAATAAATGTTCAACTAAAAGTAAACACATAATTCAATGCTAACATTTAAGATAACACTTAATCAAATGCAATTAAATGTCATTAAATGCATGCCGGGTTCGGGTTATCACATCATTTCCCCCTTAAAATAATTGCGTCCTCGCAATTCTTCTTCCAATAGGACTCTGCATCATATAAAATCCAACTTTGATAAATCTTCATCGGTTGCTGAGTAGGATAATATATAAGAATGCTCGTAGGAAATCCCGAATAGAAATTCCAATCAAGAATGCCGAGGAAATATCAACTAAAGACTGAAGCAAAGATACTGTAGATATCATCAATACCACATATTAATGGCATGAAGAGTACTGAAGGAATACCCTATTTAAGAATCTTCAATAGAAGTCTAACAAGTACCAAATAAGAAAGTTAAGAGATAGCCAGAGTAGATGCACCTCATGCAGTACTGACTACCGTAAATAGACCCAGCTGATACTTCTGTAAATGAATATAAAGAAGAATACTCAAGGCCAACCTCTAAATGAAATCTTCCAATCACTGTGTTCCTACCGCAACATCTTAGTCAAACAGCAAGTATAGATTTTCCCTAAGTGGAAAGGCCGAAGGAGAAGCCGTAAATAGTACAAGATAATATGTCCAAGCAGAATTCCAAGTGTAGGATCTTCCAATAAATGCCAATAAGGAAAATACTAGTAGAATGCCCAATAAGAATTCCAAAGAATACCGTAAGTAATATGAGATAATGAGTCTGATAGGAATTCTAGTTACCAAACCAACTGAGGGATGCCAAAGAAAATACCTAGCAATGCTCCAGTAAGAAAGTACCAAGAATTGCCCAATAAGTAAATACTAAATAACTGGCCACTAAGGATCCTAAAGAATGCCATTGAAGAATTTTCAATCAAGGATGCCAATATCACACCAATAAATACCGAGACACATATACCATAGATAATACTGTGCAGTAAGGCCGATTGTAACACCCATTAAGAAAACCAAAGAATGCTCCAAAGAATTACCAAATAAAACCCCAAGAGAAAGCTACTCTTTCACAACTGTTAAGCACAGAGGAGGACCATAGAGATTCGCCAATAACCGAGCTCCAAAAGCAAACACCAATTCCCAAATAAAGGCTAGTCATGTGAAGCCCCACTTTCCTGCTTATCTCGTTTTACGTGTTGTACCTCGTTTTGCGTGCATATGATCTGTTTATGTGCTATAGGACCTAGAAAGTTATAATTTTGATGTCAATACTCCTAATACGTGCTAAATGTGCATTCATAAAATTTTCATCAAAAACAGAGTCAGAAATTTTATCGTCGATTTTTAGTGAATAGTATTTTCGAAACACGTCCGCTAAAATTTTGAAACTGGTCTTTTTAACCCTTCTAGACCTAGTCAACGGACTTTAATAGACCTGTGTTTGATGAAAACGGTTTTAAAATCGGCTTAAGAATTTATTAGGGTTTTTACACCGACTTTTGCGAAAATCGAGTTTTAAGCCGACTCGGGTGGAATTGTTGGATTGTAAAACTTCTTGTCACCTAAAAATAATCCACTTGAGATATCTTGGGGTTCCATAATTATTTTGAGCCTTGGTGAGCAATAAAATGAGTTTAAAGTCATTAAAACACAAAAATACCAATTTAAATTAACTTTGACTTTATTTAATTATTGACCATATAAGCTAATATCACCTACACACACTCACACAACACAAACACACCATCACAAACACACTCATTGCCGTGAGAAGGAGGAGAGAAAATGAAAAGAGATTTCAAAGCTTTTCAATCATTTTTTCAAAGAAAAACTTAGTTTTTGTCCGTAGAACTTCGCACCGACTTGGATTCTGCTTGTTGGGCATGCATAGCACGCATTCCTAGGCTTATATCGCATCTAAGGTGAGAGAAAAATTCTAGATCTCAAAATGTCATTTTTATACTTTTGCTCATAAATGAAAATTTAACCGTTAGAATTGAATTCTGATGATAGATTATTGCTCCTTGCATGCTAGGGATCATTTTGATGCAATACTACGAATTTATGTCGGATGTAGCATAATTTTTATTTTCCGGGTATTTAATTTTGATTAAAATGTTCAAAGTTGAATTAAATGAGTTGTGTTGATCGAAATCGATTGCCGTCGATTTCTAAATACTTGATAATTACATGTTAGCGCTGTTGTAATGCTGAATTTTCGATTACATTGTTCGTGTGAAAATCCGGAAAATCCAGCTAAGACATCCTAGGGTTTTAGGGTTATCGGGTATGATTTGGAGGTGTTATGGTGGATTTCCGAGAGGGCTAATGTAGTAGGTTGAATGGGTGAGTGGTAGAAACTGATTTGGCAATGTTTGGATTAGTAGATTGTAAGTTATGAATTTTAGAAGTTTAGGTTGTCATTCTTTAATTTCTTGAACGATGCCTTTAGATGGTTGGGTGGTGTTTGAGTGTTGAATGGTAAGTTGTTGATGAATAATTTAGGGTTTAATTGTGTATATAATGCATGTCCGGTTAGATGGCCTACTTTGTCATCTAACTTCGTTGTTTGTTGTTTAATTAAATATTGATGTTATATTGATGTTATTGATTGATTATTATTGAGTTCGAGAATCGGGCACTTTCGTTGCTGATCTCCCAATTGATTGATTGATGATTGATGATGATTATGGAGTCTTGGTATGTGTGTGCCATCTCTCGGGCAGCGTTGGGCTGTCGGGTTGATAACGGCATGACTGCCATAGGCTACCCCCAGCTCGCATGATGGAGGTGTCATGGAGGGAAGGGCTAGTGAGGTACCTCGGGTGCGTGAGTAATGGGGAGTTATAAGAAGAACGGTTGAGATCGTGATGGCGTTTGGAGCTACACCAAATAGAGTATCATTTATTGATTGGTTATATAGTTATGTGATGATAATGTTATTATTGTTGTTGTGTGTTTACTTGCTCAAAGGACTAAATCCAAGGAGCATAGTGAATACTGTCGAGATCTATCGGATCCTCACTGGGCTTATGTATATAAGCTCACTCTCTATTATTGCATGCTTACAGGTGTTGCAGAGCCGGATTACGGGTACGTGCCTCCTGAGGAGGAAAATGTGCCTTACGTGGACGAGTCATATGTTCCTGAGTCTTATCCATGATTCTATGTTGTTTAATGTCATGTATATTAGCTTAATAGACTTTTATATGCTTTATGGTTCTTATTGTAATAGATGTTGAAAGATGATTATCCAAATGATGTTAACTTAGTGGCTTTCTTTTGTCTATGGTTAAGTTGTTAGATGGGTCTCAACTTATTTTTGAAATGTATGATAAGGTTGAGGTATTGTATGTTATGTTGGAACGGAGGCAGATAACGAAGACTGATTATTGTATATTACGGTTATGTTGTGTTTTGTTATGCTGTTGATGAGTTGTTGTTTGTATGGTTATAGAATTGGATGTTTAATATTATTAATGAGGTTGGTTTAGAACCTCGGAAATCTATTTACTGTCGTTACCCTGCCGAAATTCCGTTGCGACCTAACTGATTGTAGGTGGGGTCGAGTTGGGGCGTGACAAGTCAAATGCCATTCATTTCCTGCCAAACCATATGCCTTGAAAAGCCAGTGGTGAACCACTTTCTTCAGGGGAGGAAGATGACTTATTTACCATTTTAATAGGACATGTATGAATGCCAATATATCACGGTTATACATATGCCTTAAACTATTATGCAAGCAAGTTTACAAAATAGTTTATTCAACAAAGTCACTCAAGCACGGCAATCAAGTCAAGCACAACATAACCAATTCAAGACATTTCAAGACACATATTACAAGCAATACTTCAAGCAAATAACAATTCACGAGGTCGATTCAATTCACGATGCCAATTCAATAAGTCAATTCGATAGACAACTAGACATTTCACCTTCCTTGAGAAACATTTAACACATAACACATAACTTTATCACATAAGTGCATACATTCAAGTCAAGACACACAATCTCACATACAAGCATACACTTTCAAGACACACTTAACAAGCACAAATTCAAGGACCACTACCCACCAGACTGAGGACCCTGTCCCGGCTTATGAGCTAAACAAGCTCTGATACCACCTGTAACACCCCGATCCCTCTCGAGATCGGGAGTTCAATCAATCGATCTAATCACAACCCAAACCAAACCCGGGCAAGATTTTAGGGAAAGACGGACAGAGTCTCCCCTGTTTCTAGGCGAAATGTAAAACCTGCGACAGCATAAAAGGGGACCAATACCATGTCCAAACATTCAACCACCTCAAGGCCATCCGAGCCTTGGTTCTCAACAAATAAACTCAGCAAGTATACATACATTTCCAATTTAAAAGCTAACCTATCTCTTCATTTTGACAAGTACATTCAATCTAGGCAATTAAACCATACTAAGCTACTGCATAAAATAAACTATCACACCATTCTAATTCTTTTCCTTTGGACGTTACAACCATGCATTGAAGTTAAACTACATTAACTATATACATAATCTAACTTATCAAACTATTCCAACTACTTATCTAGATTTATATTACATTTCTTTTAACAATAATTACATACAACATAAAAGCATACAACTTTACAACTTTGACAACTCAAGTCACATAGGCAAGCAAGACAACTCTTCACGCACGGACTTTCACGAAATCATGAACTTTCCAGCTAACATGGCATTTCCTGAAATGAGGTGGTGAGGAGTGAGTATACACAACACGTATACTCAGTGAGGGCGAGACAGATATCGAGTTGGAGAGAAAGAAGATCGTGTAATGCAAATAGGTACAGTTAAGCAATACAATCAATAAAAGGCATTCAATATATACAACAATACAATAAACAATTAAGAAAATCATTAACACAACCAATCAAAGCTATACCACACTTTGAAGGCTATGGTTCACTTGAGCGAGTAATGTACCGATCACGATTCCAATGACTTTAACGATGATGTGCCGGCCCAAACCACCTTATAACACCAGTTTGGAATACCCCGGAAGTATCCATCAATCTACGACCCAAAACTCCCTGGGAGGCAACCCAAGCGAGAAGAGGGAATACCAGCGGAGCTAGAGCAACCAACACTGGCAGCCCGAGGCTACCCAGAGAGGCCCATCACTCCCGCGCGAGACACTATGCAATGCAAGACTCGATACAAGGCGATAAACGAGCGATAAACAAGATATCAAGCATTCTTAACAATGGATAAACATTTCAATCAACAACCAACTCTAACAAGCGGAATAAGCATTAGCACGTATAACAAGCAATAATAAGCATTAACAAGCATTCTATTAGCAATATAATCATAAAACACACAAAATCACCAAAAATGCCCCAACTTTCAAAATGCCACTACTTTCAAACGAGCCACGAATCTTGGAAACCGACTTCACCAATCCTCCTAGGTCACTATAAGGTACGTCTAGAGACTCCGAAACCCTACTTAACCCTAGAATTCGTATAAAGCCCGGTTTTTCCCCTTTGCTCATTTGAACTACAACTATACCAACCAAACACCCAACCAACACCACGACTGCACCAAAAGTGCTTCCATGGGCTCCCGAAACAATGCCATCACGCAAAATGAGAAAATGCTAAAGTCGACCTAAACGACCCCGACTTTTACTAAGCCGTTTTTCTCCGTTTTTCTATTACACATTCCAATTAAACCATACATTTAGGCATTCTAGCATACCTAGAACATTTTCACATCAACGGACAGCATAACGGGGCAAGTTCATCGTTCCAAGGGTTTACTATTCATAAAACACTATTCAACTAACAACTTTATATTCCAATCTCAACACTTAACCGTAGAAAATGTTAAAAAGCTACAAATACATGTTCTACAATCAACAAGGAGCATTCTTTAAGCATTAAAATGATTTAAATAACAATATACGGATAAATCTCAAAAATCAAAGTTAACACACAAAACTTTCAAATGCGCAAATAAACATGAAACCCTCACCTTAGACGCTCCTAGACGCTAGGAAGACCTCGTAGGATGCCTCAGAAACCACCCCGTGCAAGCTCCCGCGAAGAAATGAAGATTTTGGCTTGAAATCTTTTTTTTTTCTTTCCTCATATGTTCGGCCCTGCTAAGTCAGTTCTGTTTTTTTCTTTATTTTGTGCTAAATTAGGCTATTAAAAGATGACAAGGTCAAAGGTCAAGCCCCCTTGGTCAAACCACTTAAAAACTAGTCAAAATGGCTTATTTTTGTGCATTTTTAAGCTAAATAACTAACACCAAAATTAATTCTAGCTAGCAACAATTAAATTATAAAATTTTAGTCATCTAAATACTAATTTCACTATTTGCTGAGGGCTGGAAACCGTTTCCTAGCTAACGCTCTCGATATGCAATGCACGTTGCGACAACAAAAGAATAACAATTAAATCTCGAAGAATCTAAGAAATATATCATTTTGAAAAGCATTATAGTTTAAAATTTACTCCGGCTCGGAGCTGCTTTTCATTTAATTGAAAACCGAGCCTTTAAGTGCAAGAAAAATAAAACCGATTGACATCAATACGAGATGTAGGTGATATTCCGTTAAAATAATTAACTCAAGTATTATTTTAATTACTTCCAAAAGAAATATGAAAATAGAGCGACAAATAAATGTTCAAATAAAAGTAAACACATAATTCAATGCTAACATTTAAGATAACACTTAATCAAATGCAATTAAATGTCATTAAGTGGATGCCGGGTTCGGGTTATCACACCTTGGACCTTTATCTTTCATATAATCACCACCTAGATACTATTCCCTTATTCCTAGGAATGACCCACAAGTCTAGTATCTAATATAGCCAGAGCTATATTACTAAGTGTGATACCCCAGACCTAGCATGTAGTAAATAGTGTCTACTTGCATATGTTTGTGTGTTATTTTAATTGATTGTGTGAGATTATGTGTTTATTTTAATTTTTGTATTTATTTAATAGCCTTACTTTTTCTATTTCTTTCAAATGTGCACCAACATTTAATTAATTCAAATAAAAATGATTTAACCTATTATTTTGATATTTATGTTAGGTGAGATTGTTCCTTACATCTAGTAGATTTATTTTCATCATTTTAAATTGAACCCTAAGCAAAGGGTGAAAATTAAAGTATTTTATTTCTTAAATTTCGTATTTTCTCCATATTACTTGAAATATATATAGCATTTGTTCATAAATTTTATTTGCATAGTATGTCGGTAAGGCGAGTAGAAAAAATGTTTTGTGTCTTGCATGAATAGTATTACCTAGAATACCATTTTGACCCAAATGATCTTTTCATGCATTTTTATTTAACCAACCCTAGACCCAAACCCTTTAACCCAACCCATACACCTTATATACACATATATACACCATATAATACATAATAAGCAAGCAAAAAAAAAATAGAGAGAGAGGTTGGCCGTTGACCGTAAGAGAGAAGAAAAAGAAAATTGCCAGCTAGGGTTTTCTTCTAGAGTCCAATCCAAGCCATTTTCAGTTGATCCAAGTCCACTCCAAGCTATTCCAAGCATTCTCAAGTTGATTTGGGTGAGGGATTGCATTATTTTTACATATATAGATATAGTCGTGTTTGTGTAACTTTGTTGTTTAGTTGATAATTGTTGATATAATGAACGATTGATGTGTTCTTTAGTGTTTTCTAGGTGGATATGCTTGTATTATAGAGTAGAATACCTTGTTAGCTTGTGTTGAAAAATGATTAATATGTAAAAGATGATGAATAGTATCCTAGGTATAGGTTTAATGTTATGTATATATATGCTTGTTCTAATGCTTCTAATGGATGCCATAAGTGTTCTAACGACTTGTGTAGTGCCTAAACTAGCTTGAATGTATGTAGAGCTTGAAAAAGAGTTGTATAAAGAAGAAGATGAATAATACATTTGTGTTGAATTGTTAATTTAATGGCTAGATGCTTGTTCTAAGGTGTAAATAAGGTGTCATAGGTGCTAAAATGAATAGACTAATGCCTAAACTTGTTAGGGTGTGGCTAGAATTTGGTTAGAAATTCTTGAACACAAAGGGGTTAGTTGTAGTTAAGGCTTAAATACTTAATTTTAGGTATGAATCTTGTGCCATAAGTGTTATATAGCCTAGAATAAGTCTTAAATGTGCTAAAACAAGTGTAGAAATTAAAGTGTGTGTATGTGAGTAAAGGGTGGTGTGTGTGTATAGCCGTGTGGAGTGTGTGTGTGGTTTAAGATGGATTGGGTGATTAGTTAGTGATTATGGTGCGTTTATGGCGATATTTTGATGAATGGATTAGGCTGTTGTAGTGTTAATGGACAAAGGGGTTTTTGGGGTTAAGTGGTAGTTGTAGTTTAAAATGAGTTTTCTTAGCATTTATGGGTGTCATAAAGTATTTACATGAGTATGCTTTAGTTAAATTGTGAATTACGTGGCTTACGTGTAGTATATGGTATTTAGATGTTTACTTTATGTGGTTATCGAATCAGTTTTCCTTCGATTCCTAGATACCTTCGAGTGTAAACTCAAATCTCTCAAACCGTACTGCACACAGATAGAAAGACCACGAAGGAGTGCAAGTAACTCAGCCTGGATCGTAAGAATATCCCCATACCCTTCGTAGAAGGCCACAAGCATATTACCATGAGAGTCCCGAATAATCCCTCTTCCACCTGCCCGATTCCCTTTACTACTACCATCCACATTAAGCTTAAACTTACCTTCCTGGGGTCTCCGCCATACCACCAACCTAGGTAAGGGACTTTGCCTCCTCTGAACCTGACACTGAAAAAGATGAGCCAAGACAGAATCCCCCTTCCAGTGCCATGACTTAATCAAACCTGCAAGAGAAAGTTGCCACAACAAATTCCTAACACGCCAGATAATCCTATCAGAGAAAAAACCCATATTTATGTGCTTTGAATCATTTCTCTTAATCCAAGCAAACCACAGGATAAAAATAGGGATCAAAATACGCACATGCCCTCTGCACACATAATCACCAGAGTAGAACCAGGCACTCAACCACACAAACACTTTATCCGAATCAGGTAATCTAACCCCAAAAATCTGTGCAAAGTACAGCCAGACAACTGAAATCTTTCTCCCATTCATGAAGACATGAGACAGAGGCTCTACCTGACTGCAACACTGACACCTAGTTTTGCATGATGGAAATTGAAAATAAAGGAAAAACAAACCTGGCATCCTCAGAATCTGAAGTTTGGCAGTTGCGCTCTGTCCATACGAAGGATGCCCCGCAGGAGCGTGTGATCCTGTACATTAGTAAAAACCTATAAACTAGAAGCAACCACTCCTTTGTTAGCAAGATAATTAGCAGCCTGATTCCCTTCACGGTGGATATGTGAAATGAATACATCAAGCTAGCAAATGAGTCTCTTGGCAATCTCAATTGCGTAGCACGTATCCCAAGACCCCGAACCATCGCTCTTGAGAATCTGTACTGCAGACAAAGCATCCATTTCGATCCAGACTTTTCTATAACCATTGTCGATGCAGAGTAGAAGACCCCAAATTAAAGCCATAAGTTCAGCCTTGATAGCAGTCTGACATCCAAACGGTTCAAGAAAAGCCACTAACAAAGCCCCCTTACTATCTTTCACCAGACCACCGCCTTCTGCTTCCCCGCGTAACCCATGCACACTGCCATCAACATTTAGCTTGACCACACCATCTTTAGGCATAAACCAACGAACAACCAAAGGCGGTCTTGGAGTCATATTCTGAATTTGACAAAAAAACCTTGTGACCAACAAACGGTCACCTTTCCAATGCCACGATTGAAGGAGTCCTGTTTGGCCTAATTGGGCGATTACTCTTTGAACCCTCCACACAATCCGATTTGGATAAAAACCCAAATTCCTATGACGGGCATCATTTCTCTCAATCCACAAAAACCACATAATGAATAAAGGGACAAGTACCTTAATGTGTCCCCGACAAACAAAGTCCCCTGAGTAAAGCCAAGCCGCTGTCCAATGATGTGGCCTTATGCTTTGCGGCAACCGGATACCGAACATCCTTGCAAAAAATTCTCAAACCTGCCTTGTAGCATTCCCGTCGTAAAGACAGTGCACAAGGCTCTCTTCTTGCTCACAACATTGACATTTTGAAGCTAAAAAGATGCCTTTTTTCTTTAATCTAATTTTCACAGGCACCCAATCATGCAAGACACGCCAAATAAAGAAAGAAATTTCAAGCAGAATATTGGCATGCCAAATGGGCGAGTATGAAACTCGACTCACAGCCTTTTGGCGGACAATTTCCCAAGCACTCTTCATTGTGAATAGACCGGAAGCAGTTAAGTCCCAATAAGGGGTATCATCCCTAGCCAGATTGATTGGAATGTCAACAATATGATCCACAATATTATCAGGGAGGTAATTTCTTAACATCTGAACATTCCATTTGCCCTCCTCAAAGAAATTCCTAACTTGAATTGCTCTTATGTTTTGACGCCCCAAAATTTTGGCGAGCGATTTGTCACCCCACCAAACATCATGCTAGAAAAAAACACTACCTCTCCCTATTTTCCAACGAATATGTACCTCCCCCTTGTCTTCAGCCCTCTTGAGTCGGCGCCAGATAGCAGAGTCATGAACTTTGGACTGTACTATGCAGGGGTGCCTACCTTGACAGTACCGAATACGCATAAACAGTGACCAAAGGCTCTCTGAGGTCCGAAATCTCCACCATAATTTAATGCCTATAGCCTCATTGAGGTCCCCCAAATATCGAACTCCAAGACCCCCTTCCTCTTTAGGGAAACACAAGTCCTTCCATCATTGCCAATGCACCTTCTTTCTTCCTCCCTGATCGCTCCAAAGGAAGCTATTAAAAATACATTCCACCCTCTCGATGACTTCCTTCGGGGCACAAAGTACTTGGAGAAAATAAAGTGACATCGAGGTCAAAGTACTTCGCAGAAGCATGATACGTCCACCGGGAGATGAAACTCTATTCTCCTAACCACTAATACGATCCTTAATCTTCTGAACCATCTCGTCGAAAAGAATGATCTTTTTAGGCCTTTTGTGTAACGGGACACCTAAATACTTAGTCAGAAAATCATGTATTTTAAATTGGTGGCCTCAATGATAATTCTTAATCTGGCAGCCGAGGCTTTACGTGACAAGAAAAAACCACTATTTGTCGGGTTAGCCTTTTGCCCAGATAAATCCTCATAATCCTTCAAGAAGTTCATAATCCTGGTAACCGATGACTTAGCCCCATTTGCAAAGAGGATGACATCATCAGCGAAGGCCAAGTGCGAAATAACCAAGGAACTCCCCAAAAAATACCTCATAGACGGGTAATTCACCATCATCTGGTTAATCCCACGTGATAAGTACTCAGCAGCGATGATGAAAAGAGTGGGCGACAACGGATCACCTTGTATTAGCCCTCGCCCAGATTTAAAATAACCTGTCATGCACCCATTCACAATGATTGAGAACCAGCAGTTGGAAATGCACTTATGCACTAGATCTATCCATTTATCGCTGAAACCGAATTCATGCAGCACCCGACACAAAAAACCCCAATCAAGACGATCATAGGCCTTCATCATGTCTAATTTGAAAATAACGTTTGAACCTCTAACCGTCTCGTCTAAGTGGTGGACCATCTTTTGTGCTAAAAGCACGTTATCACCAATCATCCTGCCAGGCGTGAAACCACTCTGGTTAGGCGAAATGATCTTGGGTAAAATCTTGACCAGGCGGTTATTCATGAGCTTAGTAATAACTTTGTTCAGGGTATTGGAAAGACTAATTGGCCTATAGTCAGTCCAGCTCACAAGATTCTCTTTTTTGGGAAGTAAAATAATAGTGGTAGACGACACTCCCTTGGGGAGTTCCCCTCCATCAAAGAAATCCTTCACAGTTTCCCATAAATCTTCTCCAACAAAATCCCAACACTCTTGATAAAAGCAAGAAGTAAACCCATCTGGGCCAGCCACGCTGTACGGGTTGATCTCGAAGACTGCTCTCTTAACTTCTTCAAAGGATGGGGGCCTAGTTAACATATCATTGTCTTCGACGGTAACCAGATCAGGGATAAGATCCCATTTGCCCCTATCCAAATGAATGTCCTCAGCCGCCAAAAGGTTTGAGAAGAAATCAACGGCTGAATTTTTTATACCTTCAGGGTCGATTATCTCGTTTCCATTATCATCTTTAATGGACCAAATCACATTTCTTGTCCGTTTCTTATGCAATAATAACTGGTAGTGTTTTGTTTACGTTCTCCTTCTACCAGCCATTTGCAGCCAGACTTTTGTTGCCAAAATTTTTCCTCAACTGAAAGAGTGTGATTGAGAGTCGCAGTGGCCCTTTGGAGTTGTTCGCGTACTACAGGTGACGCTTGCTCTTGCCATTTAATTTCAAGCTCTTCCACTTTACGTTCCGCATTACGAACCTTCTCAAACGCATCCCCAAAACCGTTCTTATTCCACCATTTCAGCGCACTCTTGAGTCTTTGTTGTTTTAGCCAAAACCGTAATAAATCGTTGCCTTGCCCGACCGTTTCCCAACTGCTCTTCACAAAGGGCAGAAAATCGTGATGACCCACCCATGCATTCAAAAAACGAAAAGAGGGTGGACCTCTTTCCAGGTTTCGAATACAGTTAATTAAAAGAGGGTAGTGATCAGAATAAGTTCTACCAAAGTGTTTGACGCGAGTAGAATCGAAAAGAGCATTCCATTTATCATTAGTGCAAACCCAATCTAATCTCTGGAATAAACGATTATTAGTCCACATAAAACAGTTACCAGAAAAACCAGCATCGATTAAGCCGCACGCCATAAGGCACGAGGCGAAATCATCCATCGCATTAACATTAGGATCAGCGCCTCCTCTCCGTTCATTAGCAGAAAGCGTCACAATGAAGTCACCTCCGCATATCCACGGACTTCTAAACGACTCAGCCATGAGTTTGAGCTCGGTCCAAAGGTGCAACCTATCCGATCTGAGATTCTTGGCATAAATAAATGTAGCCCCAACTTTAGTCGGAAGCCAGGGTGCAGTGATTTGCACAGAAAGAGCCTGTACGTGGTCCCGCACAATCTCTATTTGCAAATCTTCACTCCAAAAAATCCAAATTTTATTAGAAACATTTGCATGAAAGTGAGAAAAACAGAGACTTCGAGAGCAGTAACTGATACGCGAAGACTTTTTGGTCATAGGTTCAATAATCGCAACAATCTTAGGCTTGTGCATTTTAACAAGTTTTTTAAGTCTACGAAAACCTTCACACCCGGATATACCGCGAATATTCCAGATAAGCGTACTTAACATAAAAAATTGGCGGTTGATGTAGAATCTGTGGGATTTTGACTACGGCTCCTCGTAGTGCGTGGTGCTCCCGGATTAGGTAGTCGAGGATTTTTCCGCTGAGTATTTTCATGATTGGGTATAAAGTTATCATTTCCTGCTGACTTGGGTCTTGTCATCTCGCGTGGGTGAACCTCAAAATCATCAATGTCTTCAGACTTATTATCACTAGATTGTTGAACACGGCTATTGCTCTCCGATCCGTTTGTCCCGTCCGAGGATTGACTTTCAACAAAATTATTAGAACTTGAGTACTCGTCACTATTGGCCCAAACTAGTTCATGTGTGTCCTCGGACGAGATAATTTGAATTGGAGAACATGATGATGGGATTGACACCTCGGTATTCTCATCACAAAATTGGAAGTTATAATCTTTATTCATGGTAGTCGCTTCTTGATCTCTGTCTCGTATAGAGCCATTTTGTTGACCAATTTCTCTATTTTCACTGACCATATGCGAAGTATCCTTGTCATTCATTTTGTTTCCTTGGCAATGCATGCCCATGGAGTTCGACAATTTTCTAACGTCACCCAAAGACGTTGTCCCCGTGTGATCATTATCCTCAGACGCTAAAGGAATCATCTCGGCATCTTCAAAACCAAATTCACGTCCCCCAACAGTCCATTGACCATTTTTTCCACTAAATTCTTTTAGGTGGTCCCCAAAGAGCACTTGTGAATTTATTTTGTTGTCCAAAAAAACTTCAGCCGTGTGGGGCATTAAATTATCCTCACTTAGACTTTTTTTATTTTGTTGAGGCGCTGTCCCTTGTCCTTTTTCTTCATTAATTAAAATGACAGTAGAATCTTTGATAGATAAAGACTTGTTTTTATTCCCTTCATGATCCTTATTTGAGTTTTTTGCATGACCAAAATTCAAAGCCCCTGGAATTTCGCTAGCCAAATGTGAAGGATTAATGTCTGTAATTTCATTTCCTTGGCTCAGCGTGTCTGTAGAATTAGACGAGTTCCCAACAGCTCCCAAAGCATTTGTCCCGGCGTGATCATTTCCCACATGTTCAAGGGAATTATTTTTGGTAATCCCAATCGCAAGGACACATCCCCCAACGGTCCTTTGATTATTTTTTTCACTAAATTCAGTTAAGTGGTCCCTAATAACCACTTGTGAAATCACTTTGCAACCAAAAGTAGCTTCAGCCATGAATCCATCCTCCACATGCACGCGGTTCCCAATCTTATTCTTTAAAAAATTTCCAGCCATTTCATGTTCATTAATTTTTGAGCTAA
This sequence comes from Ehretia macrophylla, assembly GCA_037974665.1. Taxonomy (NCBI): domain Eukaryota; kingdom Viridiplantae; phylum Streptophyta; class Magnoliopsida; order Boraginales; family Ehretiaceae; genus Ehretia; species Ehretia macrophylla. The sequence continues at coordinate 78,151,471 of CM075773.1, forward strand.
ATTCAAAATTGGTGATCTCTTTTGGCTTTAAAAAATTAGCACTTGTTCTCTGCAAATCATCATCACTCATGGTTCCAAAACCCTTCTTTTCCCGTCCCCTATTAACGTCCCCTACTCCTCCAGAAAAGCCATCCTCAAAGTTTTTTTTATTAGTTGTCCCTTGTCCCCTTTCTTCAATAAAAAAATTCTGATTTCCACTTGTGTTTTGCATATTACCTTCAGCTAAATCCAAAACATCATGGGATGCATATTCTTTATTCTCTTTAATTCTTTCTGTGTGGTCCCCAAGTTCCACATTCAAATGTGTTTTGCTAATCAAAAAATTCTCTGCAGATTCCTTGATTAAACAAATCTCATTTGTCTCATTAAAGTGCTCATTTGAAACATCTTTATTACAAAATTCTAATTCGCTTGATTCTTTATGCATGCGGTCCCTACCCTTGTCTCCCATCTTATCAATATCTTTAATAAACAATCCATTTTCATGTCTTCCATGCACGGCCACAAAGCAATTTTCACCCGTTGCATTCACAATTTTCATATTCATGGCCTTACTTTGAATTTTTTCATGAACTTTAATCCTATTCCCTTGAGGTATTACTTCCAACAGATGTTCGCATGCTCTCTTGCTTTGACTCAAAACACGGACAGGGTTTAAAAAATTTCCATATGTTCCCACTAAGTTAGCTTCATCCGATTCAAGCTCAGTTCTTTTATCAACACTTGTTGTGTTGACCTCACAATAATTATGTTTACTTACTTTATCACCTAAAATATTCCCACCCAAAGCAATGGCATTATTCTTTTGCAGACGAGTTTTATCAAGGTTCCTACATGTTTCCTTTGGTAGCTCACCTACGATAACATTGACCCCACACACCCTATCTTCTTCGGCAATCAGATTTTCAAGCACACCTTCCTTGTTACCATGTTCATTCGCTGCCAAGCTATGCATACACTCCTTATTCCCAAACATCTCTAAATTCTTCCCAGAAAACTCCCCACACTCACGGCTTAGATCATTTCCCTTCTCATTAAATTCTATGGTCTTATTATTACTTTTATCATGCATCAATTGAGAATCATAATGTAAATTATTTAAAGCATCAAAGGAATTAGAAATAGGAACCTCTATATTCTTAGCATCTTTTCTAACCTGCCATTCCTCTCTTTTCCCTCCTAGCACATTAACACGTTTAGCTACTTCATTATTTTGGTTCTTCTCGCTTCTACCTTCGCGGATTTTGGCCCAATCTGTACCCATTTTCTTTCTTTCATTAGCATGGTTTTTTCCATCTTTTTCCTGAGTCTGACTGTTATTAGAATATGCTCCTCTAATCATACTTCTACCTCTTTTTTCCCTAACTGGAAAATCATCAGCCTTTTCCTTTGGCTTAGGAGCTTTGCCTAATGAAATACAAAATTGCTTTGAGTGTCCAAGTTTATAGCATTCAGTGCAGTACTCAGGTAGCGCTTCCATAAAAACCTTTTGCTTAAAAGAGGCAATGTTACTCCCCATTCTTCGACATCTCTTATGCTACCAAATAAATTCCAGAGGAGATTTCAAGCAATCAAATTCAACACAGATTCTAGCACATGCAGGTCGTGTGCCATTGGCTGTGCATTCATCCATTTGAAATGGACGTCCTATCGTATTAACTAGAATTAGCAAAGCTGATTTCTCGTAAAGATGGACAGACAGATTTGGAAATGCAATCCAAGTAGGAATCAAAGAGGATTCCTTCTCTGGCTCAAAATCCTCAGTCCACTTAAAGGTTTTCATTCTACACCCATCAACAAACCACTCTATTCTAGCCCAGATTCTTTTATAGTCTAGTTCATTAGACAATTTGATTAAAATGTGTTTAGCATCTAACCACAGTATATCATAAACTCCAATCAATTTCATACCAATAAAAGCACGACAAATACGATGTAAAGGTGGCATTTAAGAAAACTTACCTATGATGGCAAAGTCCAGTCGATTTGCAAGTTTCTCTAGCTCATCGTCATAAAACACAGCAGCGGTATTATCTTTGTAGATTTCTGGTTCACGCGCCGACGGAAGTCCTGCTGGTTTGTTTCCACACAACACAGAGCGAAAGGTTTTGCTCCATGCACGTGGTGAGCAAGGAAGTAGAGCTGCATGGTTCTCAGATTGCACCCTCACCTGAGCAATAGGTGGAGGCGGCTCAGGTGGCAACGACAGCAAGGTCATTGCCATGTAAGGGATGCAAGATTTAGTATGAAAGATTTTTCTAGAGAAGATTTTTTGGTTTTTTGGTTTAGTTTTTGGTTTTTGGTTTAGGTTTTGGTTTAGGTTTAGGTTTGGTTTAGGTTTTTAGGTTTTATTAGTTTTTTAGTTTTATATAGGTTTAGGTGGTTTAGGTTTTTTTTTTAAATTTAGGTTTAGATTTTTAGGTTTTTATTTCTTTTAAGGTTTTTTTGGTTTAGGTTTAAGGTTTATGGTTTTTGTTTTTTAAGGTTTAGGTTTTAGGTTTAGTTTTTTTTTAGTTTAGTTTTTGTTTAGGTTTAGGTTTTTAGGTTTAGGGTTTAGGGTTTAGGGTTTAGGGTTTAGGGTTTATGGTTTAGGGTTTAGGGTTTAGGGTTTAGGGGTTTAAGGTTTAGGGTTTAGGGGTTTAAGGTTTAGGGTTTAGGGTTTAGGGGTTTAAGGTTTAGGGTTTAGGGTTTTTTTTTTAATTAAAAGAGGGGGTGACCCTCAGGAATTTATTAAACTTGAAAACAAAGTACAACGCCTGGAGGGGGACCTGAACCCGACCTCCAGAAGGGGATGGGGGACAAAGACCAAAACCATCTCCTTAAATAAACTAAGAGAAGGGACAAACCCCCTTCTCATAACAGAACACCTAACAGCAGGAAAAAACAAGAAAAACAACAAAACAAGGCCCACACCAAGCCCGAAGCTCAAAAAACTCAGAAGGCTGCAGCTTCGTCTCTTATTGACCCAAAGCCATCTCCATTCCAGCAAACCAAACAAAACAACAAGAGAAACAAGAATTTCGAAAAATGCACAATGAAAAAGAAAGGAAAGAGCCACTAACCTGCTTGGACGAAAAACACCACTCTTTTTCGATACGCACAAGCCAGCAATCCTTCTCCTTTGCAAGCTCAAACCGCAGATAGGAGACAGTTTAAGCAACAACATGAAAAGAGGCTCAGCACCCCCGAAAACTCGGCAGGCCCAGCCTATCAACATAAACAATCCCTCGAAGTAAACTGTGCTGCTGAAAATCATTAACATAATGCAATCCATCCGTCCTCAAACCTTGCCCTGCCAGATAATCTGCTGCCTGGTTCCCTTCCTTGAAAATATGACTCAACATAGCATGAAGTGCACCAAGCAAAAATCGAGCCCTCTCAAGATCATACGCCAAAACCCAGGAACCACGCCCCCGCCCTTTAATCAAATTCACAACCACTTGGGCATCCATCTCACCCAAACATCCTCCAAACCATACTGCATACAGATAGAAAGACCACGAAGGAGCGCAAACAACTCAGCCTGGATCGCAAGAATATCCCCATACCTTTCGAAGAAGGCCACAAGCATATTATCGTGAGAGTCCCGAATAATTCCTCCTCCACCTGCCCGATTCCCTTCACTACTACCATCCACATTAAGCTTAAACTTACCATCCTGGGGTCGCAGCCAGACCACCATCCTAGGCAAGGGACTCTACCTTCTCTGAACCTGACACTGAAATAGATGAGCCAAGACAGAATCCCCCTTCCAGTGCCATGACTTAATCAAACCTGCAAGAGAAATTTGCCACAACAAATTCCTAACACGCCAAATAATCCTATCAGAGAAAAAACCCATATTCCTGTGCTTTGAATTATTTCTGTCAATCCAAGCAAACCACAGGATAAAAATAGGGATCAAAATATGTACATGCCTTCTACACACATAATCACCAGAATAGAACCAAGCACTCAACCACACAAACACATTATCCAAATCAAGTAATCTAACCACAAAAATCTGTGCAAAATGCAGCCAGACAGCTGAAATCTTTCTCCCATTCATGAAGACATGAGACAGAGACTCCACCTAACTGCAACACTGACACCTAGAAGTAAAAAGTAACCCCTTACGCTGCAAATACTCATCCACAGGCAACCAATCGTGCAACAACCTCATCATGAAAAAAGACATTTTAAGAGGAATAGAAGAATACCAGATTTCACGGAACGATCGTCGACTCTGTGCCTTCTTCTTCACAAGATTCCAAGCACTATACATCGTGAAGTCACCATGCAACGTCAGGTCCCAATACGTTTCATCCTGGGCATACAACCTCAAAGGAACTTTAACTAACTCCGTCACCACCAAAGAGGGGAGAACCGTCTCTAACTTCACCAAGTCCCACTCACCATTGATCACAAACTCTTCCACTTTCGCAGAAGAAAGAAAACCATCGGACTTGAAAGATGCCAAAGGGCGATCTCCCCACCACACATCATGCCAAAAGAACACTTTTCCAGACCCAATCTTCCAACGCAAAAACTTCTCTCCCCGATTCCCCGCCTCCCTGATCCTCATCCATATACTGGAATCATGCGGATGAACACTAATAGAGAAAGGGTGCCTTCCCTGACAATACTTCTCCCTCATAAACTGCGCCCACAAACTATCAGAAGTCCGAAATCTCCACCACAACTTAATCTCCTGAGTATCCCCAAGATCATGCGAATCTCGAACCCCAAGTCCTCCCTCACTCTCTGGGAAACAAAGAGACCCCCACAGAGCCCAATGAATCCTCATGTGATCCCCAATATCTCCCCAGATGAACCTGTTAAACAACCTCTCAATACGCTCAATGACCCCCACCGGAGCCCGTTGCACCTACATGAGATAGAGAGGCATAGAAGTAAGCACACTTCGAAGCAACACAATTCTTGCGCCTGGCGAGAGGACTCTTGATTGCCAACCTGTAATTCTGGAGGAAATTTTTCGAATCAAATCATTAAACAAGATCACCTTCTTCAGCCCCTTATACAACGGAACACCCAGGTACCTAGTAGGCAGACTCTGCCTAGTAAATCCTGTAGTTCTTTCCACAATCCTTACCCTGGCCCGCGGTGCGGATTCTGGAAGGATAAAGCCACTCTTTGCCTTATTCACCTTCTGACCTAAAAGGGACTCATACTCTGCTAAAAAACCTATAATCCTGTTCAAAGAAGATTTACAACCATTTGCAAAAATAACAATATTATCTGCAAAGGCGAGGTGGGATACCAAAAAGGAACTCCTAGCAAAATATTGCATGGAAGGAAACTGCACAAACATTCTATTCAAACCTCTAGACAAATACTCAGTAGCCAGAATAAAGAGTAGAGGCGACATGGGATCCCCCTGCCGGAGACCCCTTTTCGACTGGAAATAACCTATAGAGCAACCATTAAGTAAAATAGAAAACCAGCAATTGGAGACACATTTTTCAATAATAGAAACCCAACGGTCACTAAATCCAAAGCATTCCAACACTTTGCAAATAAAACCCCAATCCATCCTGTCATACGTTTTCATCATATCCAGTTTAAGCAGAATATTTGACCTACGAATAGCAGAATTCAAAGAATGTACTAATTCTTGAGCCAAAAGAATATTATCCCCAATCAATCTGCCCCCAATAAATCCACTTTGATTCTCAGAAATAAGCTTAGGCAACAAAACACACAACCTCGTAGCCAACATCTTTGTAATAATCTTATTAAAAGTAGTGCAAAGACTGATTGGCCTAAAATCGTTCCATATACCTGGAGTATTTTTCTTCAGAATCAAAACCAAAGTCGTAGAGGTGACTCCCCTAGGGAGCTCTGCTCCCTCCAAAAAGGCGCTCACAACTCCCCTGAGATCCTCCTTAATAACATCCCAACACACCTGAAAAAATTTCGACGAGAAACCATTCGGCCCCGCCACAGAATATGGGTCAATACTGAACACTATATCCCGTAACTCCTCTAAAGTCGGCACTACAAGCAAAGCATCGTTCTCTGCACCCGAATGGATAGAGGGGATCAAAGTCCAATCACCTCCCTCTACCTCACACTGTTCACCTTGGAGAAGCTCTGCAATGTACTCAACTGCCGAGTTCTTTATCTCCGTCTGATCCTAAAGGGTAATAGCTTCCTGGTCCCTCGACACCTTTATCTCCCAAACTATGCTTCTCATGTGCTTCGTTTTCAACAAAAGCTGAAAGAATCGAGTATTCCTCTCGCCTTCCACCAACCACCTGTAACCCGCTTTCTGTTGCCAGAACTGCTCCTCAATAGCTAATAATCTGACCAACTTGGCTCGAGCTTCATTCAATGCCAACCGATCCCCCGGCACAGATGATGTCTGACACTGAACCTCAAGTTGCTCCACTCTCTGCTCTGCCTCTCTGACATTCTGAAACACATCTCCAAAAACGTTTCGATTCCACCACTTGAGAGCACTCTTTAAACGCTGTTGCTTAAACCAAAACCTGTCAATGCCTTGAGCCTGCAATGGAGAATTCCAGCTTGCCTGCACAAAATCAAGAAAATTATGATGATTAGTCCAAGCATTTAAAAAACGAAACGAGGAAGGCCCTCTATCAACTGAAAGAGAAAGAGACATAAAAAGAAGATAGTGATCAGATCCTTCTCTAGCAAGGTGTTTAATTCTAGTGACAGCAAATGTATCCGGCCATACATGGTTGATGCAAACACGATCCAACCGCTGAAACAAGGTTCCATTTGTCCAAGTGAACTCATTACCTTCATATCCTGCATCAATTAAACCACAATCCAGCAGGCAATTGCCGAATTCCTCCATCGAAAGAGCATTCGGCGTCGCACAATTCCACCTTTCAAACGCTGCCAAGTGGCGTTAAATCACCACCAACCATCCACGGACCCTCAACAACCCTAGATATCAAAGCCATTTCCTCCCAAAGTTCCCTCCTCTCAGTCAACAAGTTTTTAGCATAAACAAAAGTAGCAACCATGGGCTCCTTAAGCCAGTGAACAGAAATATACACCGTAAGAGCCTGTGCATGGTCCCTCAGAATGTCAACCTGTAAGTCTTCATCCCAAAAAACCATACTTTATTTGAACAATTTTGAGCAAACCTGGAAGCAAACCCCAAAGTCCGCGAATAAAAGGAAATTTGATCCGCAGAAACCATAGGTTCTGAGATCGTAACAAACTTTAACCTGTGCATTTTAATCAACTTCTTCAACCTACGCAAACCCACAGTACGCGCCACTCCCCTAACATTCCATATAAGTCCACTAATCATCATAAAAAAAGGAGGAGTCGCCTATGTTACCTTTTTCCACAATGGACTTACTTCGCGTGACGCGCGGAGAATCCAACTGCTGCGACCTATTTTTTGTTGACTTCTTGCTCTTCTCAGCAACCTGCAACTTATCCATCAAATTGCTCCTGGAAAGCACCCGAGGGTGCACCTCCATTGTGTCCTCCAACCCTGTAGTTTGTCCATGCAAAGGGAAGCACCTGTCACCCGAATTAGAGCTCGACAATATCGGATCCATGTTGGTAACACACAGAGTTAGCTCACCAACCCCAACTGGCAAAACTTCGTCTCCCCCATGTAGCTTGCCCTCTATCCTAGCTCTAGTACTATCTTCTACCCCAACACCTCCAAACATCGTGTCCCTAACTATGCCATCTCCCTCATTCCCCTCACACACCAATTTTTCATCCTCAGTACCATGAACCTCCTCCTCAACCCGAATGACAAGCTCACGACCCTTAACCTCTCAATCCTCCCTTTCCTCTTCTTCACCCTCATTAGCATCCTCACTGACACCACCCTCCTCGCTACCACTTTTATCACCATCCTCCATCCTCAACTCACTACTAACACTATCACTCTTCCCTTCAGAAACCCCCTCTAAACTACCCCCTAGCCCGTAGGACTGTTGAGAAGAATCCTCAACAGAGTACACATGCGAAAGATCCTCACTAGAGGAACTTTTGGAAGAACCTGAGCTCAAATCGAGACAATCATCATTACTCAGTTTCTCACCAAAAGTAACTCTTCTCACCTCTCCCTTTTTATCTCCTTTCTCATTTTTTCCCTCATCATTTGTTTTTTCCTTTCTCTCTCGAGATTCACGTAATATCTCACCCACTCAATTTTGAACCTTACGAATTGTCTCTCTATCGTCCTCTTTTTGACACTCTTCTTCTTTTTCAAACTCTTCTCTTTCTTTTTCTCGCTCCTCTCTCAATCTCTTTTTTCCCTCTCAAGATTTTTCACAAACTCTTCTCTCGCTTTTTCTTGCTCTCTCTCAAACTCTTCTAATTTTCTCTCATGATTTTTATCAACCTCACTCAAAGAGCCTTCTCCGTTCTGGAAATTCAATCTATCAAAAGAGTTTTTAACTGGAATAGTGTTGCCTGTATCATTTTGAAGAGTTTTAGCTGCTTGTTGCTTGTTGTTATTTCTCTTACCACGAACATCAGTGAGCCCATCCCTGTCAACTGCCTTACCTTTGCTTTAGCCTGATGGAGGTGGGGGTGGTGGTGGCTTAGGATCCTCAACCCCAGACCCCGGACCCTCACCATATGATTTTCTATGAAACATTTCCCTTCGCCTTTTCTCCATAACCGCTTTATGCTCTTTTTCTGAGGTGGTAACCAAGCACAACTCCTCCTTATGCCCCAAGTGTTTACACCGAGTGCAATAAGGCGATATTTCCTCAAACATAACCTCCTGCCAATACCCCCCAACACTCACACCATCCTCATTCTCATAACTAACATAAATCTCAGAAGAAGGGGTTTTCAAACAATCAAATTCAACTTGTATCCTTGCTTGGGATGGTCGTGTCCCCCTAGAAGTCGACTCATCCATTTGAATAGGAGTTCCAATAGTTCTAGCAAGCCCCATTAAAACAGATTTTTCAAACAAATAAGCATGTAAATTTGGGAACGAAACCCAAATAGGAACAATGGAAGACTCCTTTTCAGGAGAAAAATCCAAACTCCATTTAAAGGGACGCATTTTCCGACCATCAAAAAACCATTCATTCTTATTCCAAATTCGTTTAAAATCATGCTCATTTGTTCACTTAATCAAAATGTGCTTATAATCCAACCACAACACTTGATAATCACCACCAAGACCAAGCTTCGAAAAATGGAAACGAATTCTAGCAATTAACGGCATACTATTGAATTTCCCAACAATTGCATATTTAAACGGCTCAAGCAAAACATCCAATTCAGCCAAACGAATACCAAAAGCAGGCTTATTCATGAACATTTTAGGACCACGCGAAACAAGAATTAATGGAGGATTTTTTGAATTAATAACTGAAGCAAAACTCTTACCCCATGCACGTGGAGATGAAGGCTTGACAATACAAGGCACATCTGAACTTTGCAGCGGCGGAACAGGGGTAGTGAAAGCCATTTTTGACGACGACGGTGGCAAAAAAATAGGCTGTGCAACAGGGGCTGCCTGCCGCGCTAGAGAGGGCACAACAGGTGGCCCCTGCCGCACACCATGAGGAGCAGCAAGGCCTTGCCGTACCACGCGAGGGGCAGCGGCAGTACCCAGCTGCGTCTCACAAGGTGCAGCAGCCAGGGACTATGGGGTACAGCAGCGTGGGGCTGCTGTACCCTATCAGCCTGCGCACTAGCGTGGGACTGGTGCGCAGGTGGCGCAACACCATTTGGGTGCTGTGCCGAGGCCTTGATAGGTGCTGCAGCATGAGGTTGCAGTGCCTGAAGGTGCAACGGCACTGCACCAGAATGGTGCAGTGCTGTCGGCTTGTATGCCTGATCACTACCTGACGGCAGGGTTCCGTCAGGTGGCAGCCCAGGCGCCGGTGGCGCTTCCATAGAGGGTACAGCTAGGTTAAAATTTGGATTTTCGTGAGGGAGCCGCTAGAGAGAGAAGCTGGTGGTTTTAGGTGGTTTTGGTTTTGGTTTATTTATTTATTTTTATTTTATTTATTTATTTTTATTTATTTAGGTTTATTTAAGAGGAATAGAAGAATACCAGATTTTAAGAGGAATAGAAGAATACCAGATTTCACGAAACGATCGTCGACTCTGTGCCTTCTTCTTCACAAGATTCCAAGCACTATACATCGTGAAGTCTCCATGTGACGTCAAGTCCCAATACGGTTCATCCTGGGCATACAACCTCAAAGGAACTTTAACTAACTCCGTCACCATAAAAGAGGGCAGAACTGCCTCTAACTTCACCAAGTCCCACTCACAATTGATCACAAACTCTTCCACTTTAGCAGAAGAAAGAAAACCATCGGACTTGAAAGAAGCCAAATGGCGGTCTCCCTACCACACATCATGCCAAAAGAACACTTTACCCGACCCAATCTTCCAACGCAAAAATTTCTCCCCCCGATCCCCTGCCTCCCTGATCCTCCTCCAAATACTGGAATCATGCGGACGAACACTAACAGAGAAAGGGTGCCTTCCCTGACAATACTTCGCCCTCATAAACTGCGCCCACAAACTATCGGAGGTCCTAAATCTCCACCACAACTTAATCTCCTAAGCATCCCCAAGATCATGCAAATCCTAAACCCCATGTCCTCCCTCACTCTCTAGGAAACAAAGAGACCCCCACGGAGCCCAATGAATCCTCCTGAGATCCCCAATATCTCCCTAGATGAACCTGTTAAACAGTCTCTCAATACGCTCAATGACTCCCACCAGAGCCTGTTGTACCTGCATGAGATAAAAAGGCATAGAAGTAAGCACACTCCAAAGCAACACAATTCTCGCACCTGGCGAGAGGACTCTCGACTGCCAACCTGTAATTCTGGAAGAAATTTTCCGAATCAAATCATCAAACAAGACCACCTTCTTCTGCCCCTTATACAACGGAACACCCAAGGACCTAGTAGGCAGACTCTGCCTAGTAAAACATGTAGTCCTTTCCACAATCCTCACCCTAGCCCGCGGAGAGGATTCTGGAAGGATGAAGCCACTCTTTGCCTTATTCACCTTTTGACCAGAAAGAGACTCATATTCTGCCAAAAAGCCCATAATCATGCTCAAAGAAGATTTACAACCATTTGCAAAAATAACAATATCATCTGCAAAGGCGAGATGGGACACCAAAAAAGAACTCCTAGCAAAATATTGCATGGAAGGAAACTGCACAAACATTCTATTCAGACCCCTAGACAAATACTCTGCAGCTAAAATAAAGAGAAGAGGCGAGATCGGGTCCCCTTGCCGAAGACCTCTTTTCGACTCAAAATAACCTGTGGAGCTACCATTAAGCAAAACAGAAAACCAACAATTGGAAACACATTTCCGAATAATCGAGACCCAACGGTCATCCTGTCATATGCTTTCATCATATCAAGTTTAAGCAGAATATTTGACCCACAAATAGCAGAATTCAATGAATGTACTAACTCCTAAGCCAAAATAATATTATCCCCAATCAATCTACCCCCAATAAATCCACTCTGATTCTCAGAAATGAGCTTAGGCAACAAAACACAGAACCTCGTGGCCAACATCTTTGTAATGATCTTATTAAAAGTAGTGCAAAGACTGATTGGCCTAAAATCGTTCCACATACCTGGATTATCTTTCTTCGGAATCAAAACCAAAGTCGTAGAGGTGACTCCCATAGGGAGCTCTGCTCCCTCCAAAAAGGCGCTCACAGCTCCCCTGAGATCCTCCTTAATAACATCCCAACACACCTGATAAAACTTCGACGAGAAACCATCCGGCCCTGCCATGGAATATGGGTCAATACTGAACACAATATCCCGCAACTCCTCCAAAGTCGGCACTACAAGCAAAACATCGTTCTTTGCAACCGAAAGGATAGAGGGGATCAAAGTCCAATCGCCTCCCTCCACCTCACACTGCTTGCCCTGAAGTAGCTCTGCAAAGTAGTCAACTACCGAGTTCTTTATCTCTGTCTGATCTTGAAGGGTAACAACTTCCTGGTCCCTCGACACCTTTATCTCCCAAACTGTGCTTCTCATGTGCTTCATCTTCAACAAAAGCTGAAAGAATCAAGTATTCCTCTCACCTTCCACCAACCACCTGCAACCCGTTTTCTGTTGCCAGAACTGCTCCTCAATAGCTAATAATCTGACCAACTTGGCTCGAGCTTCATTTAATGCCAACTGATCCCCCGACATAGATGATGTCTGACACTGAATCTCAAGTTGCTCCACTCTCTACTCAGCCTCTCTGACATTCTGAAACACATCTCCAAAAATGTTTCGATTCCACCACTTGAGAACACTCTTTAAACGCTGTTGCTTAAACCAAAACCTGTCAATGCCTTGAGCCTGCAATGGAGAATTCCAGTTAGCCTGCACAAAATCAAGAAAGTTTTGATGATTAGTCCAAGCATTTAAAAAACGAAAAGAGGAAGGCCCTCTATCAACTGAAAGAGAAAGAGACATAAAAAGAGAACAATGATCAGATCCTTCTCTAGCCAGGTGTTTAATTCTGGTGACAGCAAATTTATCCGGCCATACATGGTTGATGCAAACACGATCCAACCGCTGAAACAAAGTTCCATTAGTCCAAGTAAACTCATTGCCTTCATATCCTGCATCAATTAAACCACAATCCAACAGACAATTGCCGAATTCCTCCATCGAAAGAGCATTCGGCGTCGCACCATTCCACCTTTCAAACGCTACCAAGATGGCGTTAAAATCACCACCAACCATCCACGGACCCTCAACAACCCTCGATATCAAAGCCATTTCCTCCCAAAGTTCTCTCATCTCAGTCAACAAGTTTTTAGCATAAACAAAAGTAGCAAACATGGGCTCCTTGAGCTAGTGAACAGAAATATACACCGTAAGAGCCTGGGCATGGTCCCTAAGAATGTCAACCTGTAAGTCTTCATCCCAAAAAAACCACACTTTATTTGAACAATTTTGAGCAAACCTGGAAGCAAACCCCAAAGTCCGCGAATAAAAGGAAATTTGATCCGCAGAAACCATAGGTTCTGAGATCGTAACAAACTTTAACCTGTGCATTTTAATCAACTTCTTCAACCTACGCAAACCCACAGTACGCGCCACTCCCCTAACATTCCATATAAGTCCACTAATCATCATAAAAAAAGGAGGAGTCGCCTATGTTACCTTTTTCCACAATGGACTTACTTCGCGTGATGTGCGGAGAACCCAATTGCTGCTGCCTATTTTTTGTTGACTTCTTGCTCTGCACAGCAACCTGCACCTTATGCATCAAATTGCTCCTGGCAAGCAGCCGAGGGTGCACCTCCATTGTGTCCTCCAACCCTGTAGTTTGTCCATGCAAAGGGAAGCACCTGTCACCCGAATTAGAGCTCGACAATATCGGATCCATGTTGGTAACACACAGAGTTAGTTCACCGACCCCAACTGGCAAAACTTCGTCTCCCCTATGTAGCTCCCCCTCTATCCTAGCTCTAGTACTATCTTCCACCCCAACACCTTCAAATATCATGTCCCTAACTATGACATCTCCCTCATTCCCCTCACTCACCAATTTTTCATCCTGAGCACCATGACCCTCCTCCTCTACCCGAATGACAAGCTCACGACCCTTAACCTCTCAATCCTCCCTTTCCTCTTCTTCACCCTCATTAGCATCCTCACTGACACCACCCTCCTCGCTACCACTTTTATCACCATCCTCCATCCTCAACTCACTACTAACACTATCACTCTTCCCTTCAAAAACCCCCTCTAAACTAACCCCCAGCCCATGGGACTGTTGAGAAGAATCCCTAACAGAGTACACATGCGAAAGATCCTCACTAGAGGAACTTTTGGAAGAACCTGAGCTCAAATCGAGACAATCATCATTACTCAGTTTCTCACCAAAAGTAACTCTTCTCTCCTCTCCCTTTTTATCTCCTTTCTCATTTTTTCCCTCATCATTTGTTTTTTCCTTTCTCTCTCGAGATTCACGTAATATCTCACCCACTCAATTTTGAACCTTACGAATTGTCTCTCTATCGTCCTCTTTTTGACACTCTTCTTCTTGTTCAAACTCTTCTCTTTCTTTTTCTCGCTCCTCTCTCAATCTCTTTTTTTCCTTCTCAAGATTTTTCACAAACTCTTCTCTCGCTTTTTCTTGCTCTATCTCAAACTCTTCTAATTTTCTCTCATGTTTTTTTATCATCCTCACTCAAAGAGCCTTCTCATTTCTCAAAAATCAATTTATCAAAAGAATTCTTAACTGGGACTGTGGTACCTGTAACATTTTGTGAAGCCTTAGTTGCATATTGCTTTTCACCCATTTTATTTTTCTTGCCACGTACAGAAGTGAACCCATCTTTATCAATAGCCTTACCCTTATTCTGACCCAATGAAGGAAGGGGTGGTGGTGGTTTAGGATCATTTTCCCCCAACCCCGGTCCCCCACTACGCGGTTTCCTATTAAACATTTCCTTTCTTCTTTTCTCCATAGCTATTCTACGCTCTTTTTCTGAAGTGGTAACCAAACAAAATTCCTCCTCATGCCCCAAATGCTTACACCGAATGCAGTAAGGAGGCATATCCTCAAACATAACCTTCTGCCAATACCCTCCAACACTTACACCATCCTCATTTTCATAACTCACAAAAATCTCAGACGGAGGGGTTTTCAAACAGTCAAATTCAATTTGTATCCTAGCTTGAGACGGACGTGTCCCCCTAGAAGTTGACTCATCCATTTGAATTGGAGTTCCAAGAGTTCTAGCAAGCCCCATTAGTATAGATTTTTCAAACAAGTGAGCACGTAGATTTTGAAATGAAACCCAAACTGGAACAATAGAAGATTCTTTTTCAGGAGAAAAATCCAAACTCCATTGAAAAGGACGCATTTTCCGACCATCAAAAAACCATTCAGTCTTATTCCAAATCCTTTTAAAATCATCCTCATTTGTTAACTTAATCAAAATATGTTTGTAATCTAACCACAACACTTGATAATCACCAACAAGACCAAGCCTTGAAAAATGGAAGCGAATTCTAGCAATTAAAGGCATACTATTGAATTTTCCAACAATGGCATATTTAAATGGCTCAAGCAAAACATCCAATTCTGACAGACGGATACCAAAAGCAGGCTTATTCATGAACATTTTAGGACCACGCGATACAGGAAACAAAACTCTTACCCCAAGCACGTGGAGACGAAGGTTGGACGACTTGAGGCAGATCTGAAAGTTACAGTGGTGGCACAGGGGCTGGTATGACCAGTTTTGACGATGACGAGGGCTGGAAACCAAAAGGCGCATGTCACGCCCCAACCCGGCCAATAAGGTTAGACTAGGGTGTGAACTAAACATTCAAGTCACGTCTCGTACTTAACTGTTTATAAAGATTTAACACTTATTGTTTTTAGCCTAAACTCCAAAGTTTTTCGGAAAACCGGCAACATAACGGCTGTAATTGGACTCTTTGGTTTGACCTAATTCTCTAAACGCCTCAATTATTCCAATCATTAATCCAATTTCATTAAGGACTCCTATTTGTCACCAACCAATTTGCTTACTAGTTTATCTTGAAACTCTCGTTTGGTTAATAAGCCTAACATGATAACTATGCCCCGTTTATTTTTCAATTTCCTATCATGCAAGTACCTATTATCCTTTAGTTTGCAAATGAACACCTAAGTGAAATTAGATAGAATTAACTTAGTTGATTGTTCATCTAGTGGTTTGAATGCCTACGATAACTACTAATTAAGAAAACGAAGCAAACAACCAAATAAAAGTTCGTCCGGTTATAGATAGTACAATCTCAGAATTAGACCCAAATTACAACGGGGTCATTTACATCAATAAACAACGAGCAACATAAAAGAAATAGTCTTCAAGTAGCATAGTTCACAAATAGCCACAATCACGCAAGGCACACAAGACAGGCAATCACTCCAGGGGTTCATCGTTAGACACACCGTCCTCGGGTACCTGTACCTGTTCTTCTTTACCTGTGATGAAAAGAGGGTGAGTCCTTACGAACTCAGCGAGGGGGAACGAGAAATACATTTTAAAACTCGTTTTCCGGTTCAATTTATGAAAACTCTTTTTGAGAACATGTCACGTATTACAAATAATAAGGTACGCAATTATAAGAAACAAATCGAGTAACGGATACAAAGTAATGGAACAGAAATGCCAGTCTTTCCTCCCTGAGGTTCTCTAGGAACCAAGCGAGAGTACTTACATATAAGCACAGGAACAAGAATACCAATCTTTCCTCCCCAAGGTTCTCTAGGAACCAAGCGAGAGTACTTATACACGTAGTAAAAAGGATACGGTGAGCATTTGCTCTCAATATCAATTTCGATTCATTTGGTGCGGCCGACTTCAATAATCCACTTATCGCTCCCAATTGGGTGTACTCCGGATGTACCCCGAAACCTACGACCCAACTCTCCGAGGGTGAAATGCCAAGCGAGAGAGGGAATTGGACCATGGTAGTCACGGTAACATCGGCAAGCCCGATGCCGCCCGGCGTGCGTGAAACACTACCATGCCACACGAAAGGTTGCAACCTCGTATACAATGCCCATTTATGTCATTTAACAATTCACATTAGGAGGTCAACAAAGTAGGTTGCCTCCGAGCAAGTATATGATCACATATTGCCAAGTAAATGAACGAGGCATGCTTGACATGAAATTTCATTTTGTAGAACACCTAGAGCCATATGAACATTAAACGGGCAGCCATGTAACACATGTAAAATAGGGCATATAACTCATCAAGAAGTTCAGATAATCAAGTGATACAAATTATTCGACATGCAACAACATTTACGTGGGTTCGGTAGCAAGACAAGCTTATTTGACAACATGCAATGGTAAAAACCATAATTGAAGTTATAACACATTTACGGGCAGCCCACGCAACGTACAGTTTTCACACAATATCCAATGATTAACACTTAGTAAGACTACTTAGCCATTAGGGTTTCCGTTTCATGCACGATCGTGTGTTCAAGCCCTAAGTCAACTCAACATCATTCCCGAGTCATACATCATTCAATTCAAACATCCTCAAGTACTCAAAACAGTCCACGCAATATTCCGACATCACAATTCCAAGCAATTAGCACCACAAGAGAGGTTACAATAGTTTTCCATGCATATAGCTAAGTGAAACACTCACTGCAATAGGCTGTTTTCTCACAATCAATCGGGTAAACAAACAATCTCCAAATTCAGTGAATAAGATGTCAAATTAAATCTTAAGAAGTTAACTAAACTCAGAAACAAACCTTGCATCAATTGGAGTTCAGAATCATTAGTTATGGCCGAAACAGTGAGGTAGCACAAAACTGTCCAGATTTGCACACTTTTCAGAAATTGACGTTTTGAGGTCCTTAGAGTCATTTTTAGCTTTGGTCCATTTCTGACAAAATTGTCCAGAACTGAAAAATATAGTAGCACACAAATTTTCATACAGTTTGGACAACATTTACTAAGTCAAACATGGTTCGCTCCACAAGGTCAGTGCATCTGCCAAAACCTGATTCATTTTCCCAGATTTCCAGATTTGGTCACATTTTAATGATTTGCCATTTTGAGGTCCTTAGAGTCCAAATTAGCTTCGGCCTATTTCTGGGAAAAATGTTCAAAACTGTCCAAAATAGTCACCCACCAATTTTCAAGAATTTTGAACATCATTTGTTTATCCAAACTTACCTCGAACAGACTGGTCAGAGAGCTGTCACAAGAATTCGACTTCACCTAGCATCATTTTCAAGCCAAGATCTTGCCATGCATGGTTTTTTAAGCTCATGGACGACCACATAACTCAAACACAGAGGAAAATATACACATTTATGAACATGCATGTGAAATTTCAAAGAGTTTTCAAAAGCTTTTAACCCTCACCTTTGCAATCAACCAAAAGATGCACAAAAACCTTGTTGAGGCTCAAATTTCTTCCTCTTCTTGCTTAGCCGAGTTTCCAACTTGGTTTTCTCTATTTTTCCTAGCCTAGTATGCAATCTCTTAGTACATGCATGTAGTTAGGACTTGAAGAAAAGAAATGGAAGCTTAGTAACTCACCTAGGCGGAAGATGGAGCTTCAATGCACATGCATTAGTGATTTTTGCATCTTAGCTTGTTCGGTTGAGGTCCTTTGCTTGTGGCTTGCTTGGTTTAGCTATGGTGTGAAGAAGAGAAGCTATGGAGATGAAGAACTCAGTCAAAACCGAAATGGAGAGAGAAAATGAGAGGGAGAGAGAGAAATGTGAGGAAAGTGAGAGAAATGAGAGAAAAATGAGGTTTTTTGCAATTTTTTTGAGCATGTGGTCAGCCTTGGGCTTCCAAATCTGAATTTTTGTGTCGTCAAGGTGGAATTTGAAATGTTAGCATGGGCCATGAGTGGTTTGGTCGAAAATGAGAGGAAATTGAGGTGGTTTTGGGCAATTGTTTTATGCTTTGATAAGTGTTTTTGTGTCATTACTTGTCTAGAATTATTTTGAATTAAACATGCATGCAAAAATCTGATTTTGTGTCATCTTTTGAATTGTTTTAACATGTGTGTAAGAGAATGTTGGGTATTTAGGGATTTTAGGTAGAATAGAATATACCGTATGTTTAGAGCTTGGTGAGATTTTGTCTTGTAGTGAGTTTAAAATATAATATTTAGGTGTTAGTGGATTTTGTAGAGATTTGAATTAGGATTATAATAATAGTTAGTGAATTGTGGAGGATTATTTTATTGTCTTGTGCTTTGTGTAGGATTCTTTCTTGATCAACGTGGTGGCACGGATTCCTAGGTCTAGGGCACGAATTACGAGGTAGACACGATTTACGAGGTAAGACACGAACTTCAAGACTAATGCACGTACTTCAAGACTAATGCACAGATTTCAATGCAAATGCACACAATCCCTAGATAAATGTACGTAAACCAATACAAGACACGTAATTCAAGACACGACTCTTAAACCTAGGTTAAAGCACGCAGTTCAAGGTTAATGTACACGAAACGAAGAGACACACGCAAATCAAGGTCTTGTATGTAAATTAAGGTCATGGCATGTTTATCTAGGTATCGCACGTATATCGAGGATTAGGGCACACAATTTTAGGTTAAGGCACGTATAACGAGGTATGCACGAAAACCAAGACAGGACACGTAATCCTAGGTCGGTCATATAATTTTAGGTCTAAGGCACGCAAATCGAGGTAAGACACGTTATTCGGTGTCGGGCCTCACATCCTCCCCTCCTTAAAAGAATTTCGTCCCGAAATTCATTCTTACTTGTTAAGGTCATTTAGACGGATTCCGACCATTGTCATTTTCAACTCCGGGTCGTCCTTTGCTCTGTGATCTCTCTTACCACAACGAATTCACTTCCTAGCTTTCTCCAATCATTTAATTCGGTGTGACCCCTACATTTACAGTTCGTTCCTTTGAACAACTCTCTTTTCTCCAATTGATCTTAAGGTCGAGTTCATTAACTAAGGTTAGAATCTCCAAACATAGTCATCAAAACTGCATCGGTATCCTAACAATAGAACTATAACTCCAAAATCATGACTCATGTTATATCAATCTCGCATCCATACCTCAAAAGGAATATCACAATAATACCGCAATCTTATGGTTACATACACTAATTTCAAGATGATAGGTCTATATCCGATTTACATATCATATCTACTAGCTTCAAATTGTTAGCACGTAAGACATACACATGTTATGGATTATTTCCACAATACGACTCTATTTTCAGGAAAAACTCTCCAAACAAACTGATCCAACTCAAATCATCATCTATCGATGGTATTATAGCCCTTCTTATCTCGCAGGTACATTAGATTAGCAAATCTTCTAATAACTAGTCTCCTAATCATAGGCTCCTATTCACTAACATCATTTCCCAGCTTCGTTAACCTTCATGCTCGTAATCAAGGAGAAAGACTGTTGAGGTTCATGAAACTCAAACTCTAAGGTTTATTAAGTACCACCAACAAATTGCCATTGAAATTGAATGAGTAACTAATCATGTAGCACTAGTTCAACTTTTCAGTAAGTTTCATCAGCTTGTGATCCACAATTTATTTCCATATTCAAATCTCTATTTTCAAGTCACGAGGCTTCAGAACTTTCTTTTAATCTTATCCAAATTTCCTAAGACAAATAGCTTCAACCTCAAATAAATTCTACTCGCCTTAATCCACGATTACGTCATACTTAAGAAGACAATGGTCCTACTCACTTAGCGACCTAGTCATCCCTTCGAACACTTAATGCTCGCCAATATATCTTCGACATTAATGTTACTAAGCTGGGTTCATCACCATGTAAGTGATATCAATACTCTACTAGGTTACCGACCGTACACCAACAATCCTAGGACTATAAATGGGTACCGAAATGACCGAGCTCATAAAATACTTACACGAGATAACTTCAAGGTTGTATCAACATAAGAAGTATAACCACAACATAATCTAATAGCACTTCAAAAGTAACCAATTACTTATTTAACTATCACTACAAAATTCACCCATCTTATTCGACGACCACAATTCGAAGTCTCCAACTGCTAGTTTCTAGAAGTGAAACGGTGCACATAGATACGGTGGTCTAACAATAGTCTCTTGGGTCATCATGACTCTGATTTATCTCATCTTACTTTCTTCGTTTACATGTTCAACTAACTAAGAACATCAAGACTCATCGACCTTAGGTTCTAGGGTTCACCATGAATCATCATGCATACTTACTATTAGCTATTTAGGATTACTAATCATATCCTAACGACTCCACTTTGCAACCAGATGCTTAATATCATTTCGATGGTTTATATAATAGGTCCATCGGTATTACTTAGAGATATATGCTTCCTAATATCCTCTAGGGTATCCAAACAACGAGTGCATAGAATGACTTACTTACATAATCACAACTAAATCTGAGAGGTGCCAAATTAATACCATGATTCTTAATATAACCAATATCCAACTTAGGACCTTAGCAACATCATCTAATACATAATTCAATACCTTACACTTCCATTCGACCAAACATTTAGGTATAGTCTTCCGAACACGAGTTCTCGTTACGCGAATTCCTCGATTCCAATATCCCTATATCTTGTTATACTAAAGATTCATCAATCTTGTTAAACTTAATCTTTAGAGTTGCCTACATGTCTCGAGGTTATCCATTGTTAAGTTACCTAAACACATTATTCATGCCTTAATAATCTAACCCCTATCGCCCATTTCCACGAGTTCATCCCTTAATTTCTAGGTCACAAACTTACCATTGAGTGAACTTGAAACTCGTTAATATACACCTTATTAGGTTCAACGATGCTTAATTCCAATCAAGTAAGGATTCAATCGTACGAGTATATTGCCAACTTCTTAGATAGCCTATCGAGCCAATTTTAAGATGTGAGAAATGGATTCAAAGAAACCTCCAAGTCAACTTCCACTATCAGCACATGAGAATATATACTACTCTACATATTTAATAGTATGTTCTTATATCTTAAGCGAAGTTGTATGTCATTAAACTTTATACTTGAACCATAATTAGAAGAACGGTTTAACGGAATCAATAACTTCATAGCTATAAAATTGACAACTTAATCACAGGTATAGGTATTTCAAAAATAAGGAGAAACTTTACCTCAACAATTATACCCGTGCTACGCATTTTATACATATGCATATCCAATAATACATACTATCCATCGAGTACCTGTGAAGATGCCAGAAATCTCTAACCGAGACTTTTCGTTCTTCCTGCATGAATTTACTTCCCTGAAAGTCCTAATTCTAACTATCTACGTGTATAAACAGTCATTTATGGTTATATAACATGCATATGTATCAAGAAATAAGTATAAAGGTATGCATGCATTATTGAGGGCACTAACGTGTCGGTGTGCATGACACATAATACATATAGTCCACAAAGGCACATAGTATTCAATTCTCAAAGCAATTAAAGCACATTAGCACATATTAACTCATATAAACAAGACATCACAATTACCTTAGGGCTTCTACCCATGGTCCGAGAGTTGAACCCGACTAACGCCTAGTTACTAAACTAAGCTCTGATACCATTCTTATATAAGCTGTCACGCCCCAACCCGGCCAATAAGGTTAGACTAGGGTGTGAACTAAACATTCAAGTCACGTCTCGTACTTAACTGTTTATAAAGATTTAACACTTATTGTTTTTAGCCTAAACTCCAAAGTTTTTCGGAAAACCGGCAACATAACGGCTGTAATTGGACTCTTTTGTTTGATCTAATTCTCTAAACGGCTCAATTATTCCAATCATTAATCCAATTTCATTAAGGACTCCTATTTGTCACCAACCAATTTGCCTACTAGTTTATCTTGAAACTCTCGTTTGG
Source organism: Ehretia macrophylla (assembly GCA_037974665.1). Lineage (NCBI taxonomy): Eukaryota > Viridiplantae > Streptophyta > Magnoliopsida > Boraginales > Ehretiaceae > Ehretia > Ehretia macrophylla. The sequence goes on from CM075773.1 coordinate 78,173,838, forward strand.
TTAATAAGCCTAACATGATAACTATGCGCCGTTTATTTTTCAATTTCCTATCATGCAAGTACCTATTATCCTTTAGTTTGCAAATGAACACCTAAGTGAAATTAGATAGAATTAACTTAGTTGATTGTTCATCTAGTGGTTTGAATGCCTACGATAACTACTAATTAAGAAAACGAAGCAAACAACCAAATAAAAGTTCATCCGGTTATAGATAGTACAATCTCAGAATTAGACCCAAATTACAACGGGGTCATTTACATCAATAAACAACGAGCAACATAAAAGAAATAGTCTTCAAGTAGCATAGTTCACAAATAGCCACAATCACGCAAGGCACACAAGACAGGCAATCACTCCAGGGGTTCATCGTTAGACACACCGTCCTCGGGTACCTGTACCTGTTCTTCTTTACCTGTGATGAAAAGAGGGTGAGTCCTTATGAATTCAGCGAGGGGGAACGAGAAATACATTTTGAAACTCGTTTTCCGGTTCAATTTATGAAAACTCTTTTTGAGAACATGTCACGTATTACAAATAATAAGGTACGCAATTATAAGAAACAAATCGAGTAACGGATACAAAGTAATGGAACAGAAATGCCAGTCTTTCCTCCCTGAGGTTCTCTAGGAACCAAGCGAGAGTACTTACATATAAGCACAGGAACAAAAATACCAATCTTTCCTCCCCGAGGTTCTCTAGGAACCAAGCGAGAGTACTTATACACATAGTAAAAAGGATACGATTTGCTCTCAATATCAATTTCGATTCATTTGGTGCGGCCGACTTCAATAATCCACTTATTGCTCCCAATTGGGTGTACTCCGGATGTACCCCGAAACCTACGACCCAACTCTTTGAGGGTGAAATGCCAAGCGAGAGAGGGAATTGGACCATGGTAGTCACGGTAACATCGGCAAGCCCGATGCCGCCCGGCATGCGTGAAACACTACCATGCCACAATGAAGGTTGCAACCTCGTATACAATGCCCATTTATGTCATTTAACATTTCACATTAGGAGGTCAACAAAGTAGGTTGCCTCCGAGCAAGTATATGATCACATATTGCCAAGTAAATGAACGAGGCATGCTTGACATGAAATTTCATTTTGTAGAACACCTAGAGCCATATGAACATTAAACGGGCAGCCATGTAACACATGTAAAATAGGCCATATAACTCATCAAGAAGTTCATATAATCAAGTGATACGAATTATTCGACATGCAACAACATTTACGTGGGTTCGGTAGCAAGACAAGCTTATTTGACAACATGCAATGGTAAAAACCATAATTGAAGTTATAACACATTTACGGGCAGCCCACGCAACGTACAGTTTTCACACAATATCCAATGATTAACACTTAGTAAGACTACTTAGCCATTAGGGTTTCCGTTTCATGCACGATCGTGTGTTCAAGCCCTAAGTCAACTCAACATCATTCCCGAGTCATACATCATTCAATTCAAACATCCTCAAGTACTCAAAACAGTCCACGCAATATTCCGACATCACAATTCCAAGCAATTAGCACCACAAGAGAGGTTACAATAGTTTTCCATGCATATAGCTAAGTGAAACACTCACTGCAATAGGCTGTTTTCTCACAATCAATCGGGTAAACAAACAATCTCCAAATTCAGTGAATAAGATGTCAAATTAAATCTTAAGAAGTTAACTAAACTCAGAAACAAACCTTGCATCAATTGGAGTTCAGAATCATTAGTTATGGCCGAAACAGTGAGGTAGCACAAAACTGTTCAGATTTGTACACTTTTCATAAAATGACGTTTTTGATGTCCTTAGAATCATTTTTAGCTTTGGTCCATTTCTGACAAAATTGTCCAGAACTGAAAAATATAGTAGAACACAAATTTTCATACAGTTTGGACAAAATTTACTAAGTCAAACATGGTTCGCTCCACAAGGTCAGTGCATCTGCCAAAACCTGATTCATTTTCCCAGATTTCCAGATTTGGTCACATTTTAATGATTTGCCATTTTGAGGTCCTTAGAGTCCAAATTAGCTTCGGCCTATTTCTGGGAAAAATGTTCAAAACTGTCCAAAATAGTCACCCACCAATTTTCAAGCATTTTAAACATCATTTGTTTAGCCAAACTTACCTCGAACAGACTGGTCAGAGAGCTGTCACAAGAATTCGACTTCACCTAGCATCATTTTCAAGCCAAGATCTTGCCATGCATGGTTGTTTAAGCTCATGGACGACCACATAACTCAAACACAGAGGCAAATATACACATTTATGAACATGCATGTGAAATTTCAAATATTTTTCAAAAGCTTTTAACCCTCACCTTTGCAATCAACCAAAAGATGCACAAAAACCTTGTTCAGGCTCAAATTTCTTCCTCTTCTTGCTTATCCGAGTTTCCAACTTGGTTTTCTCTATTTTTCCTATCCTAGTAAGCAATCTCTTAGTACATGCATGTAGTTAGGACTTGAAGAAAAGAAATGGAAGCTTAGTAACTCACCTAGGCCGAAAATGAAGCTTCAATGCACATGCATGAGTGATTTTTGCATCCTAGCTTGTTCGGTTGAGGTCCTTTTCTTGAGGCTTGCTTGGTGTAGCTATGGTGTGAAGAAGAGAAGCTATGGAGATGAAGAACTCAGCCAAAACCGAAATGGAGAGAGAAAATGAGAGGGAGAGAGAGAAATGTGAGGAAAGTGAGAGAAATGAGAGAAAAATGAGGTTTTTTGCAATTTTTTGAGCATGTGGTCAGCCTTGGGCTTCCAAATCTGAATTTTTGTGTCTTCAAGGTGGAATTTGAAATGTTAGCATGGGCCATGAGTGGTTTGGTCGAAAATGAGAGGAAATTGAGGTGGTTTTGGGCAATTGTTTTATGCTTTGATAAGTGTTTTTGTGTCATTACTTGTCTAGAATTATTTTGAATTAAACATGCATGCAAAAATCTGATTTTGTGCCATCTTTTGAATTGTTTTAACATGTTTGTAAGAGAATGTTGGGGATTTGGGGATTTTAGGTAGAATAGAATATAGGGTATGTTTATAGGGTGAGGAGATATTGGGTTGTAGTGAGTTTAAAATATAATATTTAGGTGTTAGTGGATTTTGTAGAGATTTGAATTAGGATTATAATAATAGTTAGTGGATTGTGTAGGATTATTTTATTGTCTTGTGCTTTGTGTAAGATTATTTCTTGATCAACGTGGTGGCACGGATTTCTAGGTCTAGGGCACGAATTACGAGGTAGACACGATCTACGAGGTAAGACACGAACTTCAAGACTAATGCACGTACTTCAAGACTAATGCACAGATTTCAATGCAAATGCACGCAATCCTTAGATAAATATACGTAAACTAATACAAGGCACGTAATTCAAGACACGACTCTTAAACCTAGGTTAAAGCAAGCAGTTCAAGGTTAATGTACACGAAACGAAGAGACACACGCAAATCAAGGTCTTGTATGTAAATTAAGGTCATGGCATGTTTATCTAGGTATCGCACGTATATCGAGGATTAGGGCACACAATTTTAGGTTAAGGCACATATAACGAGGTATGCACGAAAACCAAGACAGGACACGTAATCCTAGGTCGGTCATATAATTTTAGGTCTAAGGCACGCAAATCGAGGTAAGACACGTTATTCGGTGTCGGGCCTCACAGCGCAGCTGGGGCTGACTGTTGCGCCTGGAAGGCCACGGCAGCAGGTCCCTACCGTGCCTGAAGGGGCGCTGCAGAGCCCCGTCGTGCCTCGTGTGGCGCTGCAACAGGGCCCTGCAGCGCCTCGCATGGCGCAGCAGTCACTGACTGCTGCGCTGAGGCTTGAAGCAGCGCAGCAGCGTGAGGCTACTGTGCTGAAGTGAAAGACGACGCAGGAGCAAGGAGCTGTTGCGTCGTGAAAGAAGGCTGGCCTTCCAGGCCAGCCACCAGCGACGTGGAGTCACCGGACGGCAGGCCTGGCGCTGGTGGCGCCGCCATGCGAGAAGATGAAAAGTTTTGGATTGAGTGAGGGAGCCGCCAGAGAGAGAAAGCTAGGTTTTTTTTCAGTGGTTTTTGGTTTAGTTTTAGTTTTTTTTAGGTTTTAGGTTTTTATTTTTTAGTTTAGGTTTATGTTTATGTTTTATTTAGTTTTTTTTAGATTTATTTTTTTTAGGTTTTTTATTTATGGTTTTTAGTTTTTTTATTTTTTTAGGTTTTTTTTAGGTTTTTTGGTTTTTTAGGTTTATTTATTGGTTTATTTTTTTATTTTTATTTTTAGTTTTAGGTTTTTATTTTATGGTTTTATTTAGGTTTTAGGTTTTAGGTTCATGGTTTTTTGGGTTTTATTTTTTTTTATTTTTAGGTTTTTATTTATGTTTTTATTTTTAGGTTTTAGGTTTATTTATTTTATTTAGGTTTTTATTTTTTTTATTTTTTTTTATTTTTCTAGGTTTTTAGGTTTTATTTATTTATTTTTTTAGGTTTTTAGTTTTTATGTTTTTTATGTTTTTATTTTTTTTAGTTTATTTATTTTTTTATTTTATTTATTTTAGTTTTATTTATTTTTTTATTTTGGTTTAGGTTTTTTGTTTATTTTTAGGTTTTTTATTTTTAGTTTTAGTTTATTTATTTAGGTTTTATTTTTTTTATTTAGTTTAGGTTTTTAGGTTTTTTTATGGTTTATTTTAGGTTTTTTATTTTTTGGTTTTTTAGTTTTTTTAGTTTTTTATTTTTTATTTTTTAGTTTATTTTTTTTTTATTTTTTTAAGGTTTATTTAGGTTTATTTATTTATTTATTTATTTAGGTTTTAGGTTTTATTTATTTTTATTTATTTATTTATTTTTATTTTTTAGTTTTTTTTTAGTTTTTTAGGTTTTTTAGTTTATTTAGTTTTAGGTTTTAGGTTTTAGGTTTTAGGTTTTTTTATTTTTAGTTTTTTATTTTTTTTAGGTTTTTTTTTATTTTTATTTTATTTATTTTAGGTTTTATTTATGGTTTTAGGTTTTTTTTTAGTTTTTTTAGTTTTATTTTTTTAGGTTTTTTTATTAGATTTATTTTTTGGTTTTTTTATTTAGTTTATTTAGGTTTTTTATTTTTTAGGTTTTTATTTTTTTAGTTTTTTTAGTTTTTTTATGGTTTATTTTTTTATTTATTATTTTTTTATTATATAGGTTTTTATTTATTTAGTTTATTTTTTTATTTAGGTTTTTTAGTTTTATGGTTTATTTTTTATTTTTTATTTATTTATTTTTTTTATTTATTTTAGGTTTATTTTTATTTTTTTATTATTTATTTATTTATTTATTTATTTTTATTTAGGTTTATTTATTTTTTAATTTATTTCATTCTAGGAGAAAGCACAAACGCCTCATTCATTACAAAGTGCTTAAAATATACCAATCACCAAAAAAGCAAAGTAAACTAAGGATTTAAATGAGTTCGTGAACGACCGTGTCGAAAACCTGTCATTCACAAGCACAAAAAAAGGAAAAACGAAACAAAAAAAATATGCATGATGAAAATTGTAAATAAAGGAAAAAACAAACCAAGCATCCTCAGAATCTGAAGTTTGACTGTTGCGCTCTATCCATATGAAGGATGCCTCGCAAGAGCGTGTGATCCTGCACGTTAGTAAAAACCTGCAAACTAGAAGCAACCACTCCTTTGTTAGCAAGATAATCAGCAGCCTGATTCCCTTCATGGTGGATATGTGAAATGAAAACATCAAGCTTGTGAATGAGTCTCTTGGCATTCTCAATTGCATAGCACGTATCCCAAGATCCTGAGCCATCGTTCTTGAGAATCTGTACCGCAGACAAAGCATCCATTTCGATCCAAACTTTTCTATAACCCTTTTCGATGTAGAGTTGAAGGCCCCGAATTAAAGCCATAAGTTCAGCCTTGATAGCAGTCTGACATCCAAACGGCTCAAGAAAAGCCAAAATCAAAACACCCTTACTATCTCTCACCAAACCACCGCCTCCTGCTTCCCCGCGCAACCCATGCACACTGCCATCAACATTGAGCTTGACCACACCATCTTTAGTCATAAACCACCGAACGACCAAAGGCAGGCTTGGAGTCATATTCTAAATTTGACAAGAAAACCTCGTGGCCAACGAACGGTCACCTTTCCAATGCCACGATTGAAGCAGACCTGCTTGGCCTAATTGGGCCATTAATCTTTGAACCCTCCACACAATCCGGTCAGGAAAAAAACCCAAATTCCTATGACGGGCATCATTTCTCTCAATCCACAAAAACCACATAATGAATAAAGGGACAAGTACCCTAACGTGTCCCCGACAGACAAAGTCCCCAGAGTAAAGCCAAGCCGCTATCCAATGATGTGGCCTTATGCTTTGTGGCAACCGGATACTGAACATCCTTGCAAAAAAGTCCCAAACCTGCCTCGCAGCATTCCCGTCATAAAGACAATGTACAAGGCTCTCTTCATGCTCACAACATTGACATTTTGAAGCTAAAAAGATGCCTTTTTTCTTTAATCTAATTTCCACAGGCACCCAATCATGTAGGACACGCCAAATAAAGAAAGAAATTTTAAGCGGAATATTGGCATGCCAAATGCGCGAGTATGAAACTCGACTCACAACCTTTTGGCGGACAATCTCCCAAGCACTCTTCATTGTGAACAGAACGGAAGCAGTTAAGTCCCAAAAAGGAGTATCATCCCTTGCCAAATTGATTGGAATATCAACAATCTGATCCACAATATTATTAGGGAGGTGATTTCGTAACATCTGAACATTCCATTTCCCTTCCTCAAAGAAATCCTTAACTCGAATCGCTCCCATGTTATGACGCCCTAAAATTTTGGCGAGCGATTTGTCGCCCTACCAAACATCATGTCAGAAAAAAACTAATTCCTCTCCCGATTTTCCAACGAATATGTGCCTCCCTATTGTTTTCAGCCCTCTTGAGTCAACGCCAGATAGTAGAGTCATGAACTTTGGACTATACTGTGCAGGGGTGCCTACCTTGACAATACCGAATACGCATAAAATGTGACCAAAGGCTCTCTGAGGTCCCAAATCTCCACCATAATTTAATGCCCATTGCCTCATTGAGGTCCCCCAAGTACCGAACTCCAAGACCCCCTTCTTCTTCAGGGAAATACAAGTCTTTCCAGCATTCCCAATGCATCTTCTTTACTCCCCCCTGATCGCCCCAAAGGAAGCTATTAAAAAAACAATCCACCCTCTCGATGACTTCCTTCGGGGCACAAAGTACTTGGAGAAAATAAAGGGGCATCGACGTCAAAGTACTTCGCAGAAGCATGATGCGCCCGCCGGGAGACAAAACTCTATTATCTCAACCAATGATCCCCTCCTTAATCTTCTGAACCCTCTCGCCGAAAAGAACGATCTTTTTAGGCCCTTTGTGTAACGGGACACCTAAATACTTCGTCGAAAAATCCTCTTTTTTAAACCCGGTGGCCTCAATGATAATTCTCGATCTGGCAGCCGGGGGATTACGTGGCAAGAAAAAAACACTCTTTGTCGGGTTAGCCTTTTGCCCAGATAAATCCTCATAATCTTTCAAGAATCTCATAATCCTGGTAACCGGCGACTTAGCCCCATTTGCAAAGAGGCTGACATCATCAGCGAAGGCCAAGTGCGCAATCACCAAGGACCCCCCCGATACATCCCTCATACACGGGCAATTCACCATCATCTGGTTAACCACACGCGATAAGTACTCAGCAGCGATGATGAAAAGAGTGGGCGACAACGGATCACCTTGTCGTAACCCTCGCCCAGATTTAAAATAACCTGCCATGCACCCATTCACAATAATTGAGAACCAACAGTTGGAAATGCACTTATATATCAGATCAATCCATTTATCGCTGAAACCGAATTCTTGCAACACCCGACACAAAAACCGCCAAACAAGACGATCGTAGACCTTCATCATGTCTAATTTGAAAATAACATTTGAACCTCTAATCGTCTCGTCTAAATGGTGGACCATCTCTTGTGCTAACAGCACGTTATCACCAATCATCCTGCCAGGCGTGAAACCACTCTGGTTATGCGAAATGATCTTGGGTAAAATCTTAACCAGACGGTTATTTATGAGCTTAGTAATAACTTTGTTTAGGGTATTGGAAAGACTAATTGGCCTATAGTCAGTCCAGCTCGCAGGATTATCTTTTTTGGGAAGTAAAATAATAGTGGTAGACGTCACTCCCTTGAGTAGTTCCCCTCCATCAAAGAAATCCTTCACAGCTTCCCATAAATCTTCTCTGACAAAATCCCAACACTCTTGATAAAAGCAAGAAGTAAACCCATCTGGGCCAGCCACGTTGTACGGGTTGATTTCAAAGACAGCTCTCTTAACTTCTTCAAAGGACGGGGGCCCAGTTAACATATCATTGTCATCGTTGGTTACCAGACCAGGGATAAGATCCCATTTACCCCTATCTAACTGAACGTCCTCGGCTGCCAAAAGGTTTGAGAAGAAATCAATTGCTGAATTTTTTATACCTTCAGGGTCGCTAATCTCGTTTCCATTATCATCTTTAATGGACCAAATGACATTTCTTGTCCGTTTTTTACGCAATAATAACTGGTAGTATTTTGTATTATGTTCTCCTTCTACCAACCATTTGCAGCCCGACTTCTGTTGCCAAAATTTTTCCTCAACTGAAAGAGTGTGGTTGAGAGTAGCAGTGGCCCTTTGAAGTTGTTCACGAACTGCAGGTGACCTTTACTCTTGCCAATTAATCTCAAGGTCCTCCACTTTACGTTCCGCATTACGAACCTTCTCAAACACATCCCCAAAACCGTTCTTATTCTACCATTTCAGCGCACTCTTGAGTCTTTGTTGTTTTATCCAAAACCGTAATAAACCGTTGCCTTGCCCGGTCGTTTCCCAACTGCTCTTAACAAAGGGAAAAAATTCGTGATGACCTACCCACGCGTTCAAAACATGAAAAGAGGAAGGGCCTCTTTCCAGGTTTCTAACATAGTTAATTAAAAGAGGGCAGTGATCAGAGTGAGTTCTACCAAGGTGTTTGACACGAGTAGAGTCGAAAAAAGCATTCTATTCATCATTAGTGCAAACCCTATTTAATCTCTGGAATAAACGATTATTAGTCCACGTAAAATAGTTACCAGAATAACTAGCATCGACTAAGCCGCACGCCATAAGGCACAAGGCGAAATCATCCATCGCATTAACATTAGGGTCAGCGCCTCATCTCCGTTCATTAGCAGAAAACGTCACATTGAAGTCATCTCTGCACATCCACGGACCGCTAAGCGACTCAGCCATGAGTTTGAGCTCGGTCCAAAGGTGCAACCTATCCGATCTGAGATTCTTGGCATAAATAAATGTGGCCCCAACTTTAGTCGGAAGCCAGGGTGCAGTGATTTGCACAGATAAAACCTGTACATGGTCCTGCACAATCTCTATCTGCAGATCTTCACTCTAAAAAATCTAAATTTTATTAGAAACATTAGCATGAAAGTAAGAAAAACAGAGACTTCGAGAGCAGTAACTGATACGCGAAGACTTTTTGGTCATAGGTTCAATAATCGCAACAATCTTAGGCTTGTGCATTTTAACAAGTTTTTTAAGTCTACGAAAACCTTCACACCCGGATATACCGCGAATATTCCAGATAAGCGTACTTAACATAAAAAATTGGCAGTTGATGTAGAATCTGTAGGATTTTGACTTCGGCTCCTCGTAGTGTGCGGTGTTCTCGGATTAGGTAGTCGAGGATTTTTCCGCTGAGTATTTTCATGATTGGGTATAAAGTTATCATTTCCTGCTGACTTGGGTCTTGTCATCTCGCGTGGGTGAACCTCAAAATCATCAATGTCTTCAGACTTATTATCACTAGATTGTTGAACTCGGCTATTGCTCTCTGATCCGTTTGACCCGTCTGAGGAATGACTTTCAACAAAATTATTAGAACTTGAGTACTCATCACTATTGGCCCTACCTAGTTCATGTGTGTCCTCGGAAGAGATAATATGAATTGGAGAACATGATGATGGGATTGATGCCTCGGTATTCACAAAAATGGAGATTATAATCTTTATTCATGGTAGTCGCTTCTTGATCTCTGTTTTGGATAGAGCCATTTTGTTGCCCAATTTCTCTATTTTCAATGACCATATGCGTAGTATCCTTGTCATTCATTTCGTTTCCTTGGCAAAGCATGCCCACGGGATTCGACAAAATTCTAATGTCATCCAAAGACTTTGTCCCCGCGTGATCAATATCCTCAGACGCTAAAGGACTCCTCTCGGCATCTCCAAAATCAAAATCATTTCCCCCAACAGTCCATTGACCATTTTTTCCACTAAATTCTTTTAGGTGGTCCCCAAAGAGCACTTGTGAATTTATTTTGTTGTCCAAAAAAACTTCAGCCGTGTGGGGCATTAAATTATCCTCACTTAGACTATTTATATTTCTTTGAAGTGTTGTCCCTTGTCCTTTTTCTTCATTAATTAAATCGGCAATAGAATCTTTGATTGATAAAGTATTGTTTTGTTTCCCATCATGATCTTTATTTGAATTTTTTTCCTGACCAACATTCAAGGCCCCTAGAATTTCGCTAGGTAGATGCGAAGGATTATTGTTAGTAATTTCATTATCTTGGCTCAGCATGTCCGCAGAATTAGACAAGTTCCCAGCGGCTTCCAACGTATTTGTCCTGGCATGATCATATCCCACCTGTTCAAAGGAATTATTTTTGGCAATCCCAGTTGCACCAACACATGCCCCAACGGTCTTTAGTCCATTTTTTTACTAAATTCATTTAAGTGGTCCCCAATAACCACTTGTGAATTCACTTTGCAACCAAAAGTAGCTTCAGTCATGAATCCATCTTCTAAATGCACGCGGTTCCCATTTTTTTTCTTTAAAAAATTTCCAGCCATTTCTTGTTCATTTATTTTTGAGCTAAAGTCAATCTTGGTGGTCTCTTTTGGATTAAAAAAAATCAGCACTAGTCTTCTGCATATCTCCATCACTCATGGCTCCAAAAAACTTCTCTTCCCGTCCCCTACACCTCCAAAAATGCCATCATCAAATTTTTTTTTATTAGTTATCCCTTGTCCCTTTTCTTTACTAAATAACTTATGATTTCCACTTGTGTTTTGCATATTCCCTTCAGCTAAATCCAAAACATCATAGGACGCATATTCTTTATTCTCTTTAATTCTTTTTGTATGGTTCCCAAGTTCCACATTCAAGTGTGATTTGTTAATCAAAAAATTCTCTGCAGATTCCTTGATTAAACAAATCTCATTTGTCTCATTAAAGTGCTCATTTGAAACATCTTTATTACAGAATTCTAATTCCCTTGATTCTTTATGCATACGGTCCCTACCCTTGTCTCCCATTTTATCAATATCTTTAATAAACAATCCATTTTCATGTCTTCCATTCACGGCCCTAAAGCAATTTTCACCCGTTGCATTCATAATTTCTGTATCCATGGCCATGCTTTGAACTTTTTCATGAACTTTAATCCTATTCCCTTGAGGTAATACTTCCAACAGATGTTCGCATGCTCTCTCGCTTTGACTCAAAACATGGACGAGTTTCAAAAAATTTCCATCTGTTCCCACAAAGTTAGCTTCATCCGATTCAAGCTCGGTTCTTTTATCAACACTTGCTATGTTGACCCCTCGATAATTATGTTTACTTATTTTATCACCTAAAATATTCCCACCCAAAGTAATGGCATTATTCTTTTGCAAACGAGTCTTATCAAAGTTCCTACATGTTTCCTTTAGTAGCTCACCTACGACAAAATTGATCCCACGCGCCCTATCTTCTTCGGCATTCGAGTTTTCAAGCACACCATCCATGTTACCATGTTCATTCGCTGCCAAGCATGCATGCACTTCATATTCCCAGACATCTCTAAATTCTTCCCAGAGAACTCCCCACACTCACGGCTCAAATCATTTCCCTTCTCATTAAATTCTATGGTCTTATTATTACTTTTGTCATGCACCAAATGAGAATCAGAATGTGAATTATCTAAAGCATCAAAGGAATTAGAAATAGGAACCTTTGTATTCTTAGTATCTTTTCTAACCTGCCATTCATCTCTTTTCCCTCCTAGCACATTAACACGTTTAGCAACTTCATTATTTTGGTTTTTCTCGCTTCTACCTTCGCGGCTTTTGACCCAATCTGTACCGATTTTCTTTCTTTCGTTAGCATGGTGTTTTCCATATTTTTTCTGAGTTTGAGTGTTATTAGAATGTGCTCCTCTAATCATACTTCTACCTCTCTTTTCCCTAACTGGAAAATCATCGGCCTTTTCCTTTGGCTTAGGAGCTTTGCCTAAAGCAATACAAAATTGCTTTGAGTGTCCAAGTTTAAAGCATTCCGTGCAGTACTCAGGTAGCGCTTCCATAAAAACCTTTTGCTTAAAAGAGGCGATATTAATCCCTGTTCTTCGACATCTCTTATGCCACCAAATAAATTTCGGAGGAGATTTCAAGCAATCAAATTCAACACATATTCTAGCACATGCAGGCCGTGTGCCATTGGCTGTGCTTTCATCCATTTGTAATGGACGTCCTATTGTATTAGCTAGAATTAGCAAAGCTGATTTCTCATAAAGATGGACAGGCAGATTTGGGAACGCAATCCAAGCAGGAACCAAGGAGGATTCCTTTTCTGGCTCAAAATCCTCAGTCCACTTAAAGGTTTTCATTCTACATCCATCAACAAACCACTCTATTCTAGCCCAGATTCTTTTATAATCTAGTTCATTAGACAATTTGATTAAAATGTGTTTAGCATCTAACCACAGTATATCATAAACTCCAATCAATTTCATAAGAATAAAAGCACGACGAATACGATATAAAGGTGGCATTTCAGAAAACTTACCTATGATGGCAAAGTCCAGTCGATTTGCAAGTTTCTCTATCTCATCGTCATAAAACACAGCAGCGGTATTGTCCTTGTATATTTCTGGTTCACGCGCCGATGGAAGTCCTGCTGGTTTGTCTCCACACAAAACAGATCGAAAGGTTTTGCTCCATGCACGCGGTGAGCAAGGAAGTGGAGCTACATGGTTCACAGATTGTACCTTCACATCAAGAATAGGTGGAGGTGGCTCAGGTGGCAACGACGGCAAGGTCGTTGCCATGTAGGGGCTGCAAGCTTTAGTATGGAAGATTTTTCTAGAGAGGATTTTTTTGGTTTCGGTTTAGGTTTTTTAAGGTTTTATAGTTTTTTTTTTTAGGGTTTTAGTTTTTAAGGTTTAGGTTTAGGTTTAAGTTTTAAGGTTTTTTAAGTTAAGGTTTAGTTTAGTTTAGTTTATAGGTTTAGGTTTTTAGGTTTAGGTTTTAAGTTTTTTAGTTTAGTTTTTTATAGGTTTTTTTAGTTTTTTTTTTTAGGTTTTAGTTTAGTTTTTTTTTACTTTAAGGTTTTTTTTAGGTTTATTATGTTTTTAGGTTTTTTTTAACTTTTTTTTTTAGGTTTTTAAGTTTTAAGTTTAGTTTATGTTTTAAGGTTATTTTAGGTTTATTTTAGGTTTTATAGGTTTAGTTTATATAGGTTTTAGTTTAGTTTAATTTAGTTTAAGGTTTTTTTTATATTAGGTTTTTTTTTAAGTTTATAAATTTTTTAAGGTTTTTTTTTAATTTAAGGTTTATTTAATTTTTTTTAGTTTTTTTAAGGTTTATATGGTTTATGTTTTTTTTAAAGGTTTTATATGGTTTTTTTTTTTAATTTTTGATTTAGTTTTAGGTTTATTAAGGTTTTTAAGGTTTAGTTTAGGTTTTTTTTAATTTTATTTTAGTTTAGGTTTAGGTTTTTTTAGTTTAATTTAGTTTATGTTTTTTATAGTTTATTTTAGTTTTTTTTAAGATTTTTAATTTTTTTAGGTTTATATTTAGTTTAAGGTTTTAGTTTTTTATAGTTTAAGGTTTATATAGTTTTTAGGTTTATGGTTTTTTAAGGTTTTTAAGGTTTATAGTTTATAGGTTTTATTTTATAGTTTTTATTTTAGGTTTTATTTAAATATTTTAGGTTTAAGTTTAATTTTTATGTAGTTTAATTTTTTTTAATTTTAGTTTAAGGTTTTTTTAGGTTTAGTTTATTAGGTTTTAGTTTAGTTTTTTTTTTTATAGGTTTAGGTTTAGGTTTTTTTTTAGTTTTTAATGGTTTAAGTTATATATATATATATATATATATATATATATATATATATATATATATATATATAAGTTTAAGTTTTTTTATATATGGGTTTAGGTTTAATGTTTTTATTTTATTTTATTAAGGTTTTTAGGTTTAAGGTTTAGTTTTTTAATTTAGGTTTATTATTTATAGGTTTTTTTTTAGGTTTATATAGTTTAAGGTTTTTCTATATATAGGTTTAAGGTTTAGGTTTTATATATGGTTTATAGGTTTTTTTTATATAGTTTTTATGTTTAAGGTTTAAAGGTTTAGTTTATAGTTTAGTTTATTTTTTTATAGGTTTATTTTTTTAGGTTTAGGTTTAAGGTTTTTTAGTTTTTTTTAAAAGTTTTTTATAGGTTTTTTTTAGGTTTAGTTTAATGTTTAGGTTTAGTTTAGGGTTTAGGGTTTAGTTTTTTTAGTTTAGTTTTAAGGTTTTTTTTATATATAGTCTATGGTTTAGTTTTAGGTTTTATTTAGTTTATTAGTTTAGGTTTAGGTTTTTTAGGTTTTAATTTAGGTTTAGTTTATGTTTTTGGTTTAGGTTTTAAAAGTTTAGATTTAGGTTTTTTTAGTTTTTTTTATAGTTTTTTAGGTTTAAGGTTTAGTTTAGGTTTTTTTTTTATTTTCAGGTTTAGGTTTAGTTTAGGTTTATAGGTTTTATGGTTTAGGGTCTAGGGTTTAGGGTTTAGGGTTTAGGGTTTAGGGTTTAGGGTTTAGGGTTCGAGTTTAGGGTTTAGGGTTTAGGGTTTAGGGTTTTTTTTTTTTTTTTTTTTCGTGGAAGAGGGGGTGACCCTCAAGAATTTATTAAAAATGAAAATAAAGTACAACGCCTGGAGGGGGACCTGAACCTGACCTCCAGAAGGGGATGGGGGACAAAGACCAAAACCATCCCCTTAAAGAAACTAAGAGAAGGGACAAACCCCCTTCTCATAACAGAGCACCTAACAGCAAGAAAAAACAAGAAAATCAACAAAACATGGCCCACACCAAGCCAAGAACTCAAAAAACTCAGAAGGCTGTAGCTTCTTCTCTTACTGACCCAAAGCCGACACCATAGCCATCTCCATCCCAACGAACCAAAAGAGGGGGTGACCCTCAAGAATTTATTAAATATGAAAACAAAGTACAACGCCTGGAGGGGGACCTGAACCTGACCTACAGAAGAGGATGGGGGACAAAGACCAAAACTATCCCCTTAATAAAACTAAGAGAAGGGACAAACCCCCTTCTCATAACAGAACACCTAACAGTAGAAAAAACAAGAAAAACAACAGAACATGGCCCACACCAAGCCAAAAGCTCAAAAAACTCAGAAGGCTGTAGCTTCTTCTCTTACTGACCCAAAGCCGACACCAAAGCTATCTCCATTCTAACGAACCAAAAGAAAAAACACGAAGAACAAGAAATTCGAAAAAAGCACAATGAAAAAGAAAGGAAAGAGCCACTAACCTGCTTGGACGAAAAACACCACTCTTTTCCGATACGCACAAGCTAGCAATCCTTCTCCTTTGCAAGATCAGAGCACAGGCAGGAAACAGTTTAAGCAACAACAAGAAAAGAGGCTCAGCACCCCCTAAAACTCGGCAGACCCAGCCTATCGACGCGAACAATCCCACGAAGTAAACTGTGCTGCTGAAAGTCATTAACGTAATGCAAGCCATCCGTCCTTAAACCTTGCCCTGCCAGATAATCTGCTGCCTGGTTCCCTTCCCTGAAAATATGACTCAACGTAGCATGAAGTGCACCAAGCAAGAAACAAGCCCTCTCAAGATCATACGCCAAAAACTAGGAACCACGTCCCTGCCCTTTAATCAAATTCACAACCACTTGGGCATCCATCTCCACCCAAACATCCTCCAAACCATACTGCATACAAAAAGAAAGGCCACGAAGGAGCGCAAATAACTCAGCCTGGATCGCAGGAATATCCCCAAACCTTTCAAAGAAGGCCACAAGCATATTACCACGAGAGTCCCGAATAATCCCTCCTCCACCTGCCCGATTACCTTCACTACTACCATCCGCATTAAGCTTAAACTTACCTTTCTGGGGTCGCCGCCAGACCACCATCCTAGGTAAAGGACTCTGCCTTCTCTGAACCTGACATTGAAAAAGAGGAGCCAAAACAGAATCCCCCTTCCAGTGCCAAAACTTAATCAAAACTGCAAGAGAAAGTTGCCACAACAAATTCCTAACACGCCAGATAATCCTATCAGAGAAAAAACCCATATTCCTGTGTTTTGAATCAGTTCTCTCACCCCAAGCAAACCACATGATAAAAATAGAGATCAAAATACGCACATGCCCTCTGCAGACATAATCACCAGAATAGAACCCGGCACTCAACCACACAAACACATTATCCGAATCAAGTAATCTAACCCCAAAAATCTGTGCAAAGTGCAGCCAGACAGCTAAAATCTTTCTCCCATTCATGAAGACATGAGACAAAGACTCCACCTGACTGCAACACTGACACCTAGAAGCAAAAAGTAATCCCTTACGCTGCAAACGCTCATCCACAGGCAACCAATCGTGCAACAACCTCATCATGAAAAAAGACATTTTAAGAGGAATAGAAGAATACCAGATTTCACGGAACGATCGTCGACTCTGTGCCTTCTTCCTCACAAGATTCCAAGCACTATACATCGTGAAGTCTCCATGCGACGTCAGGTCCCAATACGGTTCATCCTGGGCGTACAACCTCAAAGGAATTTTAATTAACTCTGTCACCACAAAGGAGGGGAGAACCGCCTCTAACTTCACCAAGTCCCACTCGCCATTGATCACAAAGTCTTCCACTTTCGTAGAAGACAGAAAACCATCGGACTTGAAGGAAGCCAAAGGGCGGTCTCCCCACCACACATCATGCCAAAAGAACACTTTACCCGACCCAATCTTCCAACGCAAAAACTTCTCTCCCCGATCCCCTGCCTCCCTGATCCTCCTCCAAATACTGGAATCATGCGGACGAACACTAACAGAGAAAGGGTGCCTCCCCTGACAATACTTCGCCCTCATAAACTGCGCCCACAGACTATCAGAGGTCCTAAATCTCCACCACAACTTAATCTCCTGAGCATCCCCAAGATCCTGCAAATCTCGAACCCCAAGTCCTCCCTCACTCTCCGGGAAACAAAGAGTCCCCCACGGAGCCCAATGAATCCTCCTCTGATCCCCAATATCACCCCAGATGAACCTGTTAAACAATCTCTCAATACGCTCAATGACCCCCAACGGAGCCCGTTGCACCTGCATGAGATAAAGAGGCATAGAAGTAAGCACACTCCGAAGCAACACAATTCTCGCACCTGGCGAGAGGACTCTCGACTGCCAACCTGTAATTCTGGAAGAAATTTTCCGAACCAAAACATCAAACAAAACAACCTTCTTTGGCCCCTTATATAACGGAACACCCAAGTACCTCGTCGGCAGACTCTGCCTAGTAAAACCTGTAGTCCTTTCCACAATCCTCACCCTAGCCCGCGGAGAGGATTCTGGAAGGATGAAACCACTCTTTGCCTTATTCACCTTTTGACCAGAAAGAGACTCATATTCTGCCAAAAAACTCATAATCCTGCTCAAAGAAGATTTACAACCATTCGCAAAAATAACAATATCATCTGCAAAAGCGAGGTGGGATACCAAAAAGGAACTCCTAGCAAAATATTGCATGGAAGGAAACTGCACAAACATTCTATTCAGACCCCTAGACAAATATTCTGCAGCTAAAATAAAGAGAAGATGAGAGATGGGGTCCCCTTGCCGAAGACCTCTTTTCGACTGAAAATAACCTGTGGAGCTACCATTAAGCAAAACAAAAAACCAACAATTGGAAACACATTTCCGAATAATCGAGACCCAACGGTCACAAAAACCAAAACATTCCAAAACATTACAAAGAAAACCCCAATCCATCCTGTCATATGCTTTCATCATATCAAGTTTAAGTAGAATATTTGACCCACGAATAGCAGAATTCAATGAATGTACTAACTCTTGAGCCAAAAGAATATTATCCCCAATCAATCTACCCCCAATAAATCCACTCTGATTCTCAGAAATGAGCTTAGGCAACAAAACACACAACCTCGTGGCCAACATCTTTGTAATGATCTTATTAAAAGTAGTGCAAAGACTGATTGGCCTAAAATCGTTCCACATACCTGGGCTATCTTTCTTCGGAATCAAAACCAAAGTCGTAGATGTGACTCCCTTAGGGAGCTCAGCCCCCTCCAAAAAGGCGCTCACAGCTCCCCTGAGATCCTCCTTAATGACATCCCAACACACCTGAAAAAATTTCGACGAGAAACCATTTGGCCCCGCCACGGAATATGGGTCAATACTGAACACAATATCCCGCAACTCCTCCAAAGTCGGCACAGCAAGCAAAGCATCGTTCTCTGCAACTGAAAGGATAGAGGGGATCAAAGTCCAATCACCCCCCTCCACCTCACACTGCTCACCTTGTAGTAGCTCAGCAAAGTACTCAACTGCCGAGTTCTTTATCTCCGTCTAATCCTGAAGGGTAACAACTTCCTGGTCCCTCGCCCCCTTTATCTCCCAAACTGTGCTTCTCATATGCTTCGTCTTCAACAAAAGCTGAAAGAAACGAGTATTCCTCTCACCTTCCACCAACCACCTGCAACCCGCTTTCTGTTGCCAAAACTGCTCCTCAATAGCTAATAATCTGACCAACTTGGCTCGAGCTTCATTCAATGCCAACCGATCCCCCGGTACAGATGATGTCTGACACTGAATCTCAAGTTGCTCCACTCTCTGCTCAGCCTCTCTGACATTCTGAAACACATCTCCAAAAACGTTTCGATTCCACCACTTGAGAGCACTCTTTAAACGCTGTTGCTTAAACCAAAACCTGTCAATACCTTGAGCCTGCAATGGAGAATTCCAGCTAGCCTGCACAAAATCAAGAAAATTATGATGATTAGTCCAAGCATTTAAAAAACGAAACGAGGAAGGCCCTCTATCAACTGAAAGAGAAAGAGACATAAAAAGAGGACAGTGATCAGATCCTTCTCTAGCCAGATGTTTAATTCTGGTGACAGCAAATGTATCCGGCCAAACATGGTTGATGCAAACACGATCCAACCGTTGAAACAAAGTTCCATTAGTCCAAGTGAACTCATTGCCTTCATATCCTGCATCAATTAAACCACAATCCAACAGACAATTGCCGAATTCCTCCATCGAAAGAGCATTCGGCGTCGTACCATTCCACCTTTCGGACGCTGCCAAT